>CP136896.1:63113125-65578750 GCA_034359265.1 Canna indica | reverse complement strand
GTTCAACTAAACCAATAAGTGAATAGTACAAATTAAAATAAGCATTCACAGAATATTGGGAGTGATTCTGGTTGCAACTTCAGCAACACTTTTCAAACTCTTTATTCAAGAATAGAAAATATGGATTAAATTGATAAAACAACATGAATTTTGACATTTATAACTAATATATATTAGAAATTTATCAGATAAGTTGCCACATCATACCAGTATTTGTCATGTCACTGCAGTAGACTATTCTGATTAAGTTTCATAAGAACATATAGCACAAATCTAACACAATATTCTTAAGATACAAAAGATTTTTTTATTAAAAAAAGTGTCTTTATTTTTCACATCAATTAGGCTCAAATGTAAATCATAATAAGGTTGAGGCAAAAAGCAAACCTCATGATCGCAATCAACGAGCTGCTGCTCACTGAGACTTATGAGGTTTCCGGTGGCCAGAAAGTGTGCCCCTTCCAAAGCTGCTGCAGCGCTGAAGGACCAGCACGATCCACATGAACCCTAAAAAAACAAACAAAAATCCAACATGAAAAGAACGATAAATCAGATGAAGAAACAAAGGGAACATATATAACAGAAGCAACATAGAGAATCGTCCCGTAGATGAGAGGACCTGATTCTTGACTCCGGTGACGGCGCCGTAGTTTCTCCAGTCGAAATCAGTGGGGAGGTCGTTGGTGGGGAGAATAGGCGCCTCAGGGTAGTTCCCAAGGGACTGCCGGCGAACGCCGAGGTAGGTGCGGCGGAACTCGGCGGGGGTGAGGTCGGAGAACTTGGTGACCCCGTGGACGGCAGTGGGGTCCAGGCGCTGGTGCCGCGCCGCCCGCCGGAGGTTCGCCTTGAACACCTTGAACCGTCGGGCGCGCTCTTCCTCGTCCGCGTAGGTCTTTCCGAACCGCGTAATGAAGCGGGTGAAGTGCGCCTCGGCGTTGAGCACCAACTCGTCCTCCGCCCGGTCCACCACCTGCAGGATCAGCGGGTCGGCATCGGCCGCGCCGTAGGAGGAGGAAGAGGAGGCGATCACCGCCGAGGAGAAGAGGAGGAAGAAGAGAAGCGAGCGGAGGAAGCGATCCATGGAAAAGGAAGGGAGTGAGGAAGGGATTCGCGTCGTCTCCTCCTCCGCTTGCTTTCTTCTCCCAATCCGCTCGCCTACCCCCAATTATTATATCTCATGTTTTCGTGTTCCATTTGTGGACTGGTGGATTCTAGCCAATAGGATGAATCCATGTCCACATCTAAAGTAAGTAAAATATCTTTACCTGCGTACTATACGTGACAAATCCATGGGACCCACAAAAGACCAGCATTGTATTATTCAATACGTTATCCAATCATATTACAAGTATCTTGGTAAGTAAAGTTAATATCGTAAGCAAAGTTGTCTTGACAGAAATAAAAGATATACATTGGGATCAACTGTCTCCGTATGGACATAAAACTGCTCTTGAGTTGACGTGGCTCGACTCTCGAGCAGGATCAGGTGGGTCCTTTAAAGGTAGAGAAATCTAAGCCATTGTTGCGGGTTGTCACTAGTGCGTGAATGCGTGAATGCGTGATGCGTACTGTAGTAAAATATTTGAATCATTATCCATAAACTGATACGGGAATATTCGCCTCTGACTCTGACTGATACGATTTCGGAAAGCTGGATAGCATTATAAGAATTTTCAAAAATAAAATGAGCAATATCTCAGATTTTCCTAGACTCGTAATATGAATTTAAATTTTCATAAATTCATAATTAAATTATTAAAATTTTAATTTTGATCTTTATTTTAAAATATATATTTTTTTACTGATTAATTTTTTTTTATATTCAAAATAAATAATTTTTTTATTATTAATAATATATTTTTTAACAATTTATATTAATATTATAGTAGAAAAAAATTATTTTAATAGCTAATAATATTATTTTTTATTTTTATTTATAGTAATTTTGCACTAAAAAATATAAAAATAATAATTTTTACTACTAATAAATTTTTTAGACATTAAAAAAAATACTACAATGATCGTTAAAAAATTAATTTATGTTGTTTTTTACTTAACAAAATGCATTATTTAAGTATTTAAATATTTTAGAAAAATATTTTAAATATTTTAGAAAAAAATTAATTAGTAAAAGAAAATTATATTTTGAAATGAGAACTTTAACCATTTAGTTATGGATTTGGGAATATCCATGTCCAAGTTATGAATCTGGATAATTGCTAAAATAAAATTTATTTACGAAGATTCCTATATGGATATGAGAAAATCTCATCACCAGCTTCCCTCCCCTCGCGACCCCTTTCATCGGAGGTCACCAACAGAGGCCGCCGAGCTGCGACCTCTTCTTCCCCTCTTCACACCGACGCCGAGCTTCAATCGTCGAGCAGCAACCTCTTCTTCCCCTCTTCACACCAACGCTCGCTCTTCACACCGACGCCGAGCTTCAATCGTCGGTTCCCCTCTTCACTCACCAGAAGCCACAACCCCCTCAACCTGCTAAGTTCTCAATAGCAATGAGAATCCGCAGCCAAGCACGACGACCACCGAGACAAGAACCCAAAGCCAAACGCCCTCGTCCATCCCGTGGGCGAAAAAATCCTGCGGCCCAACCAGCTCCAGAAATTATATAGGAACCCTGGAGCTCGTCATCATCCACCGAGGTGACTCGACCCACCCTTGGAACAGAGACAATGAAGGGAGCTACAGTTAACCCTCCTCAACAACAACAAGAAGCTATTTGCGAACAACACCTCTGAGGAAGCAAAGGTTGAACCAACTAAAGTTAACCCTCCTCAACAACAAGAAGAAGTTGTTGTGAACAGCACCCCCGAGGAGGCATAGGTTGAACCGATTGATAATATTCTCCCTCAAACTGAAGAAGCTGATAAGGAAGCCCCCCAACATGAAACTGAGATACAGCATGACAATGAGCCTCAACATGAAGATATGACAGAAATGACTCAATATCACCGACGACGATCAAGGATCAAGAAATGGAAGCAAATTCTTCCACTGTCAGATATCAATGAAAGTGGGAATCTGGAATTTGATGACCCATCCGAAAGAAAGAGGTATGAAGAAATTTGCAAATGCCCGATAGTGCAATGTAAGTATCCCAACATCTCCACTATGGAAACCTTACAAATTAAAGAAGATGTGCTTGGCTTGATTGATAATATAGGTTGGAGTTCATATTTTGAAATAAACTGTCCCACATTTGTTGAACTAACTAGAGAATTTTATGTCATATTTCTCTTTGAAAAACCCACTTATCTAACTGTCACCACACCTGCACTAATTAAATCTAGGCTCATGGGCAAGAAATTTGAACTCTCTATCACTGAATTCAATATTGCATTGGGTTTCATTAGGGAAGAGGATGCAACATCAAAAGAATATCTTAGCGGTCTTTGTGGATTTTGTTGATTATTTTATACCACATGATGTATATCGATTCTTGATTGGAGATCCCGATGCATCCTATGATTCTAGTAAATCTAAGGACTCTTTCATACATTATCCTGCAATCAAATACATTCATCATTTTCTTGCATATTCATTCTCAGGTAAAAAAGACTCAGCATGTATTGTATCAAAGTCTGAACTCTACTTTTTTTAATGCATGATTCATGAAAAGAAAACAAATCTTGGTTTTTGGTTTGCTACGCAATTGGCCACTGTCAACGCATTTAGACGCCCACTTATTCTATGACCATTTATCACTCACTTGGCTTTCCGTGAAAGTTTGCTTAATCTTGACGAACATAATCTGCAACTAGCATGTAACATGGCCCCATTAGACCTTAGATATTTGGACGGAATGAGTTTGCTTTGTAGAGAAAAAGGTAGTATTTATTTTTCCCCTCCAGGTCCTCTCACGCCACACAACCAAATAACTTTTCGCAGTATTGTAGCAAACACACCTGCAGATGTACAACCCTCCTCTTCCCAGAAATCACAATTGGAGAAACAAATAGTATGCTTGGAGAAAGTTGTGACCCAACTTACTGAACGAGTTGCTAAGATTGAAGAGAACCTGATGAGTTTCTTCCACTTCATGGGTTTTGACCCACAAGCACCGCCGAGGCAGTAGATGACTCCACCCCTCCTCCATTGTTCAGGGAAGTTCTCGTTTTCCCATTATCCTCTTATTTTGCTTTGATACTATTTTGAATTACATTATGGACAATGTGAACTTTAAGTGTGGGGAGGGGTTTGTTTTGCTTTTGCATGACATCTTTATTTTGCTTAAATATGACTTTTTGTAGATAGCTGAAATTTTCCTGAACAAGAATTTATTTTGATTAGAAGGTCACTGTTTTGCACAATTTTGATAAGTTTTTGAATCTTGTCCTGGAACTCAACGTTTCTTTTAACATATACATTTCAATTATTATTTTGAAGAATTCATTTACATCCTTGAACATCTCAAATCATTATGTTAGATGCCTTGAACTGAATTACAATGAAGAGCTAACATGAATAATGCATTTCTCATCCCCCCACACGATATATGACTGTCTCTTGATGAACTCTCAGAATTTCAAGATGCAATAAATTTTTAAAAAAATCATGTTTGCTTAGTTTTTTTCTCTTGCACAGTAGGAATTGTACCTTGCTATGCCTCAAGTCTGGAAAAAAATAAAATAAGAAGAAGAAGATGGAGAAGAAAAAAAAAGAGAAAGAAAGAAAGAGCATCACTACTCCGCTGATCACCAAAGATCATGAGTAGAGCTAGTAGCCACATAGAATTCTGATCAACCGAGTAATCGGGTGCATGCATCACCAATGTGTGTCCTCGCGTCAAAAGATTGCATGACATTCAAGGCAAGGAACTTAGATTTAGGGCCAACCGAGTAACCGGGTGCATGCATCATCAATGTATGTCCTCGCGTCAAAAGATTGAGCAACGATCTAGGAAAATAAAAGGGTGCTCGGTCAATAAGTTAAATCTCCTAGTTATTTCAACTTGTGGCATTGCTTGGTAGATGTTCTTCTATGCGATGAGTATTTTTGAAACTTGCATATGTGCTCAAAAACTCTTCGTCCTTTGCATCTTGTACTCTGAGTTTGCATCTAAGTAATCATAAATCTGTGTGGATGGACGAGATTTCATTGTGAAATGTTTGATTGCTATTGTCTTTTTATTTGAGTCATTAAAACTTTATGATGCGGGCTGCGATAGGGTGCGATGAATTTTAAAGAGAATGATTGTTCAGTTTGAGTTATGCTTGAGGACAAGTATGGTTTAAGTGTGGGGAGATTTGATGACATATTTATTTTCCATCTTTTGATGCTTATTTTCATGCTAAATTTGAATTAAATGCTTCCTAAATTGTGTTTATTATTTTGTTTAACTTTTAAGCAACAAAGGATGGAAAGAATTCGAAAAGAAGCCTCCATGCACATTTTTGGAAGCTGAAAATTGGAATGCAAGCTGGATCTGGTCTTATTACCTTAGGCATGCCCACGCCTTAGCGAGGATACATGTGACAGAATTAGAATTTACCATGTTTGATGCTGAAATCTTGCCTCCATGTTTCCAACCGAATTTCAACAATCCATTTGTGTCAAAAATATTAAACCAGGACAATTGGTTGTTAGTTTAATGTCATATAAGGTTGATTTAATTTTTATTTATTATTCTAGTTAGGTTTGAAATTCTCCTATAAGAGGAGAATAATTGTAATGAACGAGGGCTAACATTTTTCTTAGCGGTAGCCTCCTTTTGTGTTTTATTCCTTTAAATTTTCAGCGGTAGTTTATTTTTAAGAATGAAATTGTGTGAGTTTGCAATGTGTGGCTGATCCATTTCTTTCTAGCTAAAGGACGATTCAACATTTCGGTTCTACGGATTGTGAGATTCTTTTGTACTTAATATCTTTATTTTCTAGTATTTCATTTATTTTTTGCAGAATTATTCTATTGTTTCTTTTAATTATTGGTCTGTTACCAGATTATTAGAACAATAGCTAGTATACTGGTATGGTTGTTCCATGCCAAAATTAGAGATAAATTAGTCGAGGTTGTTGTTCAATCTGAACTAATGAAATACTTGAATTAATATGACTTGTGAGATTGTTGTTCAATTCACAAAAATCTATTAAAACGATAGAAACAAAGAAATCTATCCTTAGCGTTTATGATCAATCCTACGAATCGAAATCGAGAACGTACCTTTAGCTAGACTTTCCTCTCATTGATTTCTCCTTAATTTTAATCACTGTTTTTAATTCAGTTTGCATCTAATCAAAATCCCCCCTCTTTTTAATTCTTCTTTTTTTCAATTTCCGATTTCGAAAGAATTTGAAACTAACCAGTCTCTGCGGATTCGACCCTACTTGTCATGACTACAAAATCTCAAGAAGTAGAAATTTATTTTTGGTGAATTCGACACTCATCAGTTTTTTTCTCTTAGAAATGGATAAAAATATTAATATTTTTCAACTATTTTCGTTTGTCTACGGTTAAAAAATTTATCAAAAAATAAGTTTGTGGATATTTTTACTCATTTCTAATAGTTCAAGGATATTTTTTAACTATTTTCGTTTGTTTAAGGGTAAAAATCAACCAAAGAAGAGTTTAGGAATATTTTTACCATATTTTCAATAATTCGAGGGCAAAAATTACCCTTAACCCTTTGATAAAATGTTGATAGATGTTCTAGCGTTTTCTAGCAGATGATTATAGCATTTTTTTAACGATTGCTCATTTCTGACCCTACCCTACAGTATCTCGTAAGGGTGAGCGGATCTGGATATCTTGTATTTTTCATGATATCTGAATCTTACCTTGTACAGGACCAGTTCCGAATATCCAAATTTTTTATTATCGATTCCTTGATTTGTTATCCGGACCCTACCTAATTTTTTTTGAATTTATCCAAAATTAATCCGATCAAATAAATTTCAACCTATTTTTTTTGAATTTATCCAAAATTAATCCGATCAAATAAATTTCAACCGATTCTGGATCTAACTGATACCCACGCTAAGTCTGCTAACCCCTAGTATCTCGTGATATAAAGGTTACGTTAGCATCTGAAACTTTCGTGTCAAACTAATCTTCTCATCCATGTGAAGTTAAGAGGAAGATTAGATCTTAACCTATTTAAAAAGCGACAAAACAATATGGATTAATAAAATGTAATCAATTACTTAATAATGTGATATGACTGTTTTTGTCCCGAATGAAACGACTTTATTACATAAATCAGCCCTACTTTTTCGTGAATTTGCAAAGAACAACTGCAATTTTTTAAAAGTCATGTGCCTCCTCGAGCTCTATTTTCAGTAATTATGGTCCCAAATTGCCGGTGCTCAATTTATTATATAATATTTTCTTTGCAGCAGAATCACGCCAACTAATATAAGCATGAGCTTCTCCCATGATCGATCACACTTTCTACGTCTTTCCTCTCTTCTACGTCTCCAGTGTCAAGTGTCAACAACTCCTTTTCCGTTGAAATGATGCTGATGCAGCAACCCATTTTTTCTATTGAAATGATGCTGATGCAGCAATCCACCGGTGAGTCAATCTTAAAGTTTACTGTGGCCTGGTAAAGAGATTTCCATAAGAATCATCATAACTTTAGGTTGCCATCATGCTTGGCCAAAGGAGGATGGAAGGAGTAGTAGATGAGATGAACTCTTGTACTGAATTATCTCGAGTGGTAAAATCCCTTTTAAGTTGCAAGATGAAACTGCGATGGCTGCCAATTCTCCACACGTGAAATAGCATTATCTAGAGAACTTTGGGGGAGCAATTGGCGAACATTATCCCTTATATGTGCAGCATAAGTTACTCCAGCTCGCGTAGCCAGCTCAAGGTAGACAAAAACCTCCATCATATCCCCTGACTGAAGAGCAGAATGAAGATATCAGATGCCTAAACTAGCTCCCAGCAAGTTTGCTAATCCAATAAAGGATGCAATATATGACAAAAATTGATAATTTGAAAGGGACTTGTATGAGATGTTTCTTACTACATATATGCGCAACAGGTATCTTTTCATGAGAAATGGGCAGAAAGATATGATAATGCAACAAGAGAGTAGATAACAGAAAGTTTCAAAAGTTTCAGAGTTTCCATCAATCACACTTGCAAAGTTGCAAATGCAATAGTTGACATTGAACTGTACTTTAGGATACATAATATATATATATATATGTGTATGTGTAATCTTTATCCATCCTCATCTTTTTATGAAGATGTTTATAATGTCCAACTAAATTATAAAACATGGGGAGGAACAAAGGCTTTAAGGGCTGCTTGGCTAAAGGGAATGAAATTATAAACAAAAAAGGAATTAGATATAATGAGAGTAGTATTATATTGATTGATTTGCATTTGGAATAGACAGGAAATAACTAAAGATGACAAACTGTTTCAAGAAAACTGCATATATTTATTCTTAGGAAAACACTTACAGCATAAAGGTTAAGAGCATGCTCATACTGGGCTTTCCTGTGGCCACCATCTGCAGCATGCTTCATCCATATTCTAGCTTGCTGTATGTTTCGTCGCAATCCTTCTCCCGTGGAATAACACAAGGAAGTATTATACATTGCTCGAACATTTCCCCCTTCCGCAGCTCTCAGATACCATTTACCCTGAACCAACCAAATTATTATCATTTGGAATCAATTTGCAAATAATCACTAGTGTCTCGGTAAATTAGAAAGAAATTAATATTAAAGAATGTTATTCCTATTGTTGAACAGCGATCCTATCCTTTAACTACATAACACAAGTAAAAAATAAAACAAAAGAGTATGCAATAGATGTTGGAGTTGACCAATCAGCATCATGTACTGTCTTCACAACAGAACTTTGTAGTTTGTACAATTGTTCATCCACCAATAGCACACCAAGGTAGGTGATGCATTATGTCGACCATAGGTCCATGTGGTCTTTACTTAAAATCCAAGTGATGAATGTTACTAGTTTAAAAGGTATTTCATATTTCCATTTAAAGGTTTTCTGATTTATATTTTATGATTCACCAATTAGTCATCCACCAACTCATCTGTAGTTTGTACAATTGGTCATCCACCAAAATTGCAGGTTGCAAAATTGTAAAAGGTTAAGTCATATCATTGAGACCAAAAAGGACTTGAGGAAGAAGCTACGAAACATGCCCAAAGTTTTGATGCTTCTGCTTTGAACCTCAAACTTTCATTCAAAAAGGAAAAGAAAATGTTTATAGTGAAAATGATAATGTCATTACCTCACCGTTTAATGTCGAAGCTCGTTATCAATTATAACTATTACCTTTGAATCGTCTCTTTTTTTCTAAAACCCCACCACAATAAATTTCTAGCAGAATATATCACAGGCTTTTCTAAGTCATATGCAAATCTTTTCCATATAGTTTTCCATTAACTTTTCTAAGTAAATAAACTACATCTATGGTTGTTGACTCATGCATAAAACCGAATTGATTTCAGGAAATATTTGTTTCTCCTCTTATCCTTTCTTCAATCACTCTTTCCAAAATTAAGTTCCATATTGGGACTCATTAATTTAATTCCTATACAGTAAGAAAATTTTTGTATTTCTGTTTTATTATAAGTTGGTACTAAAAAATTATACCTCAATTCACCTTGCATCTTTTTAAATTTCAAAATTTTGTTAGATAAGTTAGTCACATTATTCCTCAATCCTAAGGTCTTCTGAACCTCAATAAGGACATCATGAGCTTTCTACTCTTACCTATTTTCATCCTTTCTAGAGCGTCTTTAACCTCTCTTGATCTAATTTTACAACAAATATATGATTTCTAAATTCACCACATCTACATATCTTTGAGGTCATCCACAGTCTTTTCTAATAATTTATACAAATAAATTAGTCTATGTTCCTTAATCTCTTTATCATCTACAAGAACTTTTGTTGGGGTATATTTTTTTCTCCGTTTAGTATTTAATTTGCTATACAATTTATCACTAAGCTGTGCATTTTGGTATACTTAGAACACTTTTTCCTCTTCTTTAGCTATGATGTACTGATTAAAGTTACAGTTTCTTTTATGATCTGCTAATCTTTAAAGCATGATATTTTTGTATCAATAGCTTTTTGCACTTCATAAACCACCACCAACTCTATGAAGCTACACCTCTACATTAGACTCTCAAGAATTGCCTTTGCCACACTCCATCAGCTTCCACATATGTTATTTTCATTCCATACTTTTCTTCCCATCCTACTTTTAATAAATCATTATCTCTAAAGTTCCACCATCTAGTTCTAATAGATGCACAAAACAAACTGTCTATATCTAAATTTCATATAAGTAAGCAATGATTTCATAGTATATTGGATGTGAAAAACACTATATAAGCACAAAGATAGTCTAAATTCTAAAATAAGCATAACAAGTTGAAAGGTAGGCTTACAGCATTTTTCATGTCACACTTTACTCCACGGCCTTTATGAAGACAAAGTGCCAAGTTGTATTGAGCAGGTGCATAACCTGCTTCAGCTGCCCTGTAAAACAACTTGACAGCTTCTTCTAGTTTGGGTTGCTCAGCTGCAATGGAAATATCCTCAAGCTAGTTACAAGTGTTGTCTTTCCAAAAAATAATCCAAAGTGTAAAGACTATAATACTGCAATAGTGAAATAAGGATAATACTTCCAGTGGTGAAGGATGCATAATAAGGATATTTGAAGTAAGATGCTTCAAATGTCACAATAGGGAAGTGCACCATTGTTTTTTCTATAGAAAGGTAAAAGATCTTATACTAATTAACAATTAATACTTTACTTAGTTGCTCATGATCCTCGTATGCTGACTTGAATACTTGCAAATGGTTGAAAACAAGATATTCAAATTTAGACGATAAATGACCTTCAAAATCAATCACGCTAAAGAATGCCGAGCCGATTTTCTTTTTGAACAACCATAAACCGGCAGAATTCACTCACAGTATGATATGAAAATAGTTCAATTAATCGATAATCATAAAATTCTTGTGATTGGGGAGCGAGATCAAGAAGTAGCAAACAAAAAAGGAGAAACAAGGTACCTTCCAAGTAGCAGACGCCTAAGTTGCACTGCCCAACCGGGTAACCGAGCTCAGCTGACTTCCTATACAAGGACTTCGCCTCCTCCTTCCTCCCCATTTCCCAATACATAAGCCCGGCGTCGACCATGGCGAGGGCTGAGCCCCGCGCGGTGCCCTTAAGGAAGTACTCGAGGGCCCGGCTAGGGTTGGGACGGGCGATCCCGCGACCGCGGCCGTGCTTGTACTCCTTGCCTTTACGGAGTAGAACCATGGCCTCCCTCAACGGCCGGAGGGCCTCTCTCCAGGACTGGCACGCCATGCTCGCCGCCCAGAGGGTCGGCACGTCGAAGGACGCCGCCAGCCGCATCAACACGTCAGACGGGAGGTCGGAGAATCTCGACGAAGGGGACGGCGTAGAGAGCGGCGGCGGGGAGTTCCATCGACGCCGGATGGAGCGGCTGCATCCGGCTGAAGAAGTGGCGTCGGAACGCCCCCTTTTCTTGTCCATGGCGGTGGGGAAGGCTCTCGTCTTCTTACCTGCCATTTGATTCGGGCGAAAGACAGCGCCGGCTTGTTTTGGTTGATTGGTCAGCGGTTAAGTGTAAGTCGGTAACAGACGAAAATAAATAATAAACATAAGTGAAAATACTTTGCTACGCCGAATTAGGGATGAGCGGTCGGGATATCTTGTTTTTTTATGATACTTTAATTCTACAGTATTTAGGGATGAGTTTAGTATGTCTCACTCCCGTTCCGATTTTGAGTTAAGATGCAAATATACATTTCGGTCTCGATCTCAAATACGAAACATCTTGATTTTGTCCCGTTCCGAATTTTTTGGGACGGGATCGGGACGTCCCGAATTTATTAACATTATTTTTTTTTATAAAATAAAAATAATATATCCGTTAAAATAATTAATATTATTTTTCCAAAAAAATGATATTATATATTTAATATTACTTATATTATAAACCGGGCCGAGATGGAACAATCCCGATTTTTAATCGGGACGAACATATTTATCCCGGTCCCGTCCCAATTTTAAACCGGGACAGCATTTTTTCCGAATTTTCGGGTTGGGCCGGACCGGGACATCCCGACCCGTGTTCACTCCTAACCCTATTGGAATTTGAAATCGGATCCTATCCAAAACTTGTGGTGTAGTACCACTCCTAGATATCTTGTCGAGATTTATTCATTTACAGATTCTATATATAGTACAGATTTCAAGTATCCTATTGAAATTTATTCATTTATAGATTTCAGGATACAGGCTCCAATAAGGTGCCCCATTGAAACTTATTTATTTACAAGTGTCGGAATATGTACTCTGGAATTGTAAATTTATAGGTTTCGGATATCGATTCTGATTCCGATTATAGGTACCTAATGTATTAGTCCCGGAACTAAAATCAATTTTAATCGGTTCCTTAATTTTTGTATCGGGTCCTACTTGAAATTAGGGGTGGCAAAACGGGTCGGCCCGGCACGATAAGGTGGCGTGCCGGCCCGGCCCGGCCCGCTAACTCAGTGGGCCGGAAAATCCCGGCCCGGCCCGGCCCGCAAACTATTGCGGGCCGCCCGGCACGGCCCGCGAGCCCTCTTTTTAACTAAAAAATTTCTAAAAAAATTATAAAAAAATAATTTAAAATATTTAAGAGACTAAATAAGCATCAAATATGATATTTCATATGAAAAACTCCATAGATTAACTTCACCTTCAATTTTAAAGCACTAAACAAGCCCTAATCTAGACTTCTTCTTCTTTTTTATATGTTTAGCGGGCCAAACGGGCCGGGCCGGCCCGATAAGAGCCGGCCCGCGTCGGCCCGCAATGTTATCGGGCCGGGCCGGGCCGGCCCGATAAGCTTATCGGGCCAAATTTTTCGGCCCGGCCCGCAGTTATCGTGCCGTGCTATCGTGCCGTGCCTATTTTTGCCGCCCCTACTTGAAATTAATTCGGATCTATCGAGAACCTATCCAATCGGATAGATTTCAATCGGTTGCAGATCTACTCAGTACCCATGCACATCTCTACGTCGAATGCCATAAAACAAAATAAAATAATATTTATTTGATGAAATAGATCAAAATTAAAATTGGATGTATACTATTAAATTATTAATTAGTATATTCAATTATTATATATTAATTTAGGATATATATATATATAAAATAAACATTTCAAAAATTATAATATCTTCCAAATTTCCAAAAACTAACTCAATTTTGACTATAATCAAAATTTTAAAAAATTCACATGAAATATTATAAATTTATTCGAAGTAGTTATAAGAAATTATTGAAAAATCTTAGAAATAAATCTTGCAGAAAATTCACACTACTGTATAATCAAGTTGTAACAATTAGAAAAAATATATTTCATTTCAAGCCGTTGTTAGTAATTAATTCTTGTTATTTTTGGGATAACCTAATTAAATAGTTATTCATCGTCTCTTCTTATGATCTTACTTGGTTGACTTTCAAAGAAAATGTATTGGCTTTCTATTATCCATATGTTCCTAATGGATAGAAATGACAATTCAAATTGATTAATCACGATTAATCGATTAATCGAATCACAAAATTTAATTTTGGATAGTGGATTTGCGATTCGGTTTCGGTTATCGGGTCGCAGTTAACCGGTAATCAAAACCGATTATATATTCGATTTCGATTATCGATTTTTTGCGGTTAAACGATATCCGAAACCGATTTTGTTATTAATCTTTGAACCGATTATCCGTTTACTATTGATTTTTTACGATTAATCGGTATCCAAAACTGATTTTGTTATTAATCTTTAAATCGATTATCTGTTTACTATCGGTTAACCGATTAGTATATGGATAATCGATTCTATCCGAATCGAAAAATTCAATTTCGGATATAGGTTTTTGAAACCGACCGATTTCAATTTCGGCTTCGGTTAGCAAGTTTGGAATTCGGTTTCGGTTTCGGTTTCGGTTAACCCTCAATAATACGGTTAATCGAACCGTTGTCATCCCTACTAATGGATGAGTCTCATTTCTTGTAAATTCCTATTAGTATTTTTTACTTTTTTCTATTATAATTAATCTTAATTACACGGTATATATTATTTTGTAATTTAGAGTTTAATATGATTTTTAATATTTACAATTTAATATTATATATATAGTATATATGTTCATATAATATTTTTAATAAAATGTGAATTTTGTAACATAATATGAGCTAATTTTAATATATTTTTTTTATCAATTAAGGTAAGGATTCTTCGTCATGGATGATTTTTTTATAACAAAGATAAAAAATCACAATACGTGATCATACTAGAATTTGAACTCTAAATCTTTAAGAAATATCCAAAGTATTGTCACCAATTATACTAATCACCGTTGCTCGAATTTGAGCATGTGATTTTAGTTTTTTACTTTAGGGGATACGTTTTGTTTTATGTTTGGGGATTTTGGATTTGTTCTATGCTGGCATTGAGTCCAATGGACTCACATGCTCGGCATATAACATGTGTCGTAGTTGGGTTCAATCTATTTTTTCTTAAATCATTAAAGGTATTTGGGTAACTTTCTTTTTTTTAATTAAGGTTACCACTCATCTTCCTCCCACATATGTGTCTCTGCTCAGTAGCAGCGAGATGAAAGCTTTGATGATGCTGCGACATTGCATTAACAGGTGGCATCATCAAGCTCGTCGGCGGCAGCGTGACAAATCCTCCTCCCGATCGACCACGCCGCTACTGCTGTTGCTCAAGTTCACCGTGACGACGACCTACCTCGTCAGGGAGATGCAGCACGGGCTGTTGCACATCACCCCACCCCCCGCGGGGTCATCTCGTCAGTGAGCCTCCATAGCGCTGGCGCTCTCACCCCCGCCCCTATGTCGCCACTGTTGACACTCACCAAACCTCCACAGTGCCGACGCTCTCACCCCCGCCCCTCTGCCGCCGTTGTTGACACCCACCATATCTTTTCTCGCTCTCCCATCCAAATTTGGATCCCAGAGAAGAAGCAAACTCCTACTCCGCTCTATCTCCGGAGTTATTTATCCCATGCTTCTAATTGAGCTCCTGTGACACCTATCGGGACTTGTATGACATCGTGCGCATCACCGATGTCCCGAACCCCGTGGTCGCCGATCACCTCTCCAGCTCCGCCGCCACATCTGGGTCTACCGCCGCGTCCCCGCCGGCTGCCTTCAAGCTGTGGAATGCGACCTCATTGTCGCGCACGTCCAAGGTAATCTCCACGTACGCCGTGTCATCGTCGTCATTCTCCTTTCCCTTGGCCGAGAGGCGAAGAAGTGGGAAGGGGAGAAGTCGTTCGCAAGAGAAAGACGAGTTGAAATATTAATTAAAAGAAAATTATAAAAATATCCTTAGTATTTTAAGAAAAATTAAAGTGAGTTATATTTTAACACGTGTCATATGCCCATCATGTGAGTCCAGTAGACTCAATGACGGCATAGAACAAAGACTATCAAGGTTAGTGATTGAAAGGTGAGTTGACTCATGAGTTTAGCTGGTCGACTCGGTTCAGCCATCAGCGGGTCACCAGCGCTGACGCCGAGCGAGTCGGAAACGGTTCGAGCACCAGCGCCCTTTTATCCTCTCTCTCTCTCTCTCTCTCCGTATTCCCGACGCCCATCCGCGGGTGGCAATGGCGTGTCTCTACGTCGGTGCTCCCGCCTGCGTGCTGCCCCTGCCTCATGTCTTCCTCTCCTCGTCGCGAGTCCCAAAGGCTCTCGGGCGCTTGTACGTCGGTGCCCTTGCGACCCGGTTCTTCTCCCTCCTTACCCCCGTCGTTCCGGCGAACGCTTCGTCTGCCTTGGCCTGCGGAGGTGCGGACGGGGCCGAGGCTCCTCCTTCGCCCGCGGGTCCAACTCTTCGCGAGATGTGTCAGGGCAAAGTTCCGGAGCGCGTCCTCCAGAGGTAGGTCTATGGCGAGTCTTCTCTGTTTCCTTCCGTCCCTGCTGTTACTGTTCTTTCCTTGTCGCTTCGTCCATAATTAGAATAATTTTTTTGAAAAATAAGTAGTCAACAAACAATGAGTGATTTCCCAACTTATAGTTCGTTTTGATGTTTCTTACCTCTCCATATAAACACAAGGCAACTTCTCATTTGTGCTTCATCTCTTAGCATAGTAATTCGTTCCTTGGTTCAATTATTATAATTATTTGGTAAAGGATGGCGACATTTATTTTCCGGAGATTCTTTGTGTGTGAGGTGGCCAACGAGAATGGAAGGAGCTGGATGACAAATGCAACTTGCTTCAGGATGGTATTTAGTCACCGAATTGATAGTAAATAGGAAACATTCTATTTTTTTTTGGGTGCATTCTGGAAAGTATAAAATCACTATCGTTATTTAAGTTTGTGGAATGCGTGGGAGTAATACACCGAGGTTAAGATTCTAATTTCATCTTATTTAAGCTTGCAAGCTCCATTGAAGTTTATGTATAATGAGTGAATGTATTCTGAGCCTTCCAAAAGGTCTAGCTACCTTGAGGTTTATATGTTGGGACATTTTTCTTGCTAACTGTTTGTCCATTCCATTCAAGTGGCACAAATGATCAAATGCATCTATAGAAGGGGTAAGAGGTTCAATGAATAACAACCGTAGAAAGAGAAATCCTCATCTTGAGAAGAAATATATTGTTGCTTGGTTCTTCAATCATCATCATATCTTACTGTTGCTTTTTTTTTTTTTCTTCCCTTCTTCTCGCTGCCTACTTCCTCCATGGTTGTACCTCACTATCTTGTACATTAGTTCCTTCTGTTGTTGCCTTGTTCCACTCTGATTTCCACTTAACTAATCTGTTAACTTACCTTTCACTTTGGCTAGAAAAATCTTAACCCGTTAATAACTTTGATGAGCATCAATGTCCCACCACAGATAGTTCATTTACAAATTATAACTGAATTGTTAGTTATGAAATCTTGAATAGAACTCTTCACTTGCAAACTATAATCAACCTGCGTATAGAAGTGCACACTCGAGTTTCTAGATTAATTTATTTCTCTAGTTTGAATGTTTAGTAGAAAATTGTTTTATGCAATAGGGCAGAAGAGATGGGTTACACTATACCTACTGATGTTCAACGCCAGTCCTTACCTCTTCTACTATCTGGAAAGGATTGTGTACTCCATGCCCAGGTATTAAACATACTGCTTTAAATAAAATGATATATATGTCCAGGTTTTATGGTTGAATTTGGTAATTGTATCTTGGTTACAATAAGCCTTAGTCATTGGATTTTTGGATGCTAGATTGCAGTTATATTATTGATAAGCATGAGAATATGCAGTTTTTTGAAGTGTGATAAAATTTTTGCATATTTAGTTGACAATAAATGTTCAGAAGTTGAATTATTGTTACCTCAAGCTGTATTTATCTACGTGGTATCTAGTTTTGTGGATTCTGCAGTAGTAAACTGCAGTTGCAGTGACTTGGTTTTGTGCAAAATGTAAGTAGGACAGAATATATCTTTATTTACATTCAACCTGGTTTAAATTGCCTTATGGTGTTGACTCAGTGTGGTTGTCTTTACTCTTTTGATTTATGTAATCTAGGTTTGGATGTCTTTTGCAATATTGATTATTGAATCCACTGGAATGAACTTTAAAATTAAAAGTATTTGGGGAGATCTATTATTTCATGACTATTATTTCGTAACTCCTTTCACCTTTTTGATGAAAGAAGTTTCCTTATGCGTTATTTCTATTCTTATTGTTCAAAGTCTCATGATCCTGTGTAAGTCCACTTTGATAGAACCTTCTTACTCTCTTCTTTTTGAATTCACTCATTTGGTCCAAGGCCATCTGTTCAGTATCCACCTTAAGATCTATTGTATCTTGTTGATTTACTTATGAATTATCGAGATGCTAAGTGTTTGCTCAGGGATTTGCCCCGAGCTGCACTCTTGAAGGGGAAGCCCCATCTATGCTAGTGAGTAGGCATAGTCTCAAAGCCCAAGCAAGAAGCAAGACACTTTGTCAACCCTTTGTTACTATTAGCAGAAATGTTCAAAAAATATCCGAATATTTTCACGTGGTGGAAGTTCCGGCAATGACCAATCCACTACTTGATGAGATCATGGAAGAAATTGCAAGCTGTATGTTTGTATCAATGATTCTCAATGGAGGATCGGGGCTTTTTTGATCAATTCCTGTTCAAGTCCGAAATGCGGGGACCATTAGCTGGAAACTCCATTGCAGAAATGAGGGGCCAGACGGCGTTAAGATCCAGGGAATTATGATGAGGACAGTGCCATTTCTCTTCCCGGATAAGGACACTGACGTTGTAGTTACCTCTCCAAAAATAAAATCCAATCGAAGGCAGACGAGCTGTTTAATAATTCAGTGCGGACTTCCGGTACTTGGATGATCACCTTTTTGAGGGATGATGGGGATCGGCCTGATTTAGCAAGAGAGTGAAAATGGAATTAGTTAGAAGTTGGTTGAGAACGGTTGAATCATGGTATAAAATTTGTTAATATAATATTTGAATTCTTTTATCATTTATAAATGGGTTTGACAGAGGCCTTAAATGGAATTTTTTAGGCTTTTTTTATTTGGGTTGGGATTTGGTAAAAATGTCACATTGTGAATACTGAGGAACACAGGGACTGTTGAGGTAAAAAGTTGTATATGCATACAATATATTTATACATTTCAAGTTCATATGTGTATGAATGTGTGTTTCCAACTAATTAATATATGAGAAAGCATGTCATTTCAGTTCAATAAAATGCTATCTAGCGATGAAGCATCTGATAAACACAAAATATTCCTAGCAATTAAATTTGTTTTGTATATGATTGAGATACATTTAAATTTGCCCTTTAGACAGGTTCAGGAAAAACATTGGCCTATTTGTTATCAGTTTTTTCAGCTATAGATATTGGAAGATCCTCTGTTCAAGCACTTATCGTTGTGCCTTCTAGAGAACTCGGAATCCAAGTAAGACTGTCTGTGTAATATCTATAAAAGATGATAAGAGCAGTATAATAATCTTGCTTATTATCCAGTCTCGTATTTAATTCAAAGGTTACAAAAGTTGCTAGAATGCTTGCTGCAAGGCCAGTAGGATTTGAGATGATGCAGGCATGCACTGTCATGGCTTTGTTGGATGGAGGGATGCTGAAAAGACATAAGAGCTGGTTAAAGGTACATTCCCATGTCATTTTTGATAAAGCATTGTTTTCATTTTTTGGAACGAGAAATTCTTTGAATATAAAGATACCATGTTTTGTCCTTCTTCATCACTTTAGATTTGTCACGTTGAAGTAGTTCTTTTATTTCTCATGCATATAAATGACTCCATGAATGGTTTTTGTTTTCTGCTAAAGCATCTGTGCTAATTATTATTATAATTTTCAGGCTGAACCCCCAGAAATAGTGGTTGCTACAGTGGGGAGCTTGTGTCAAATGCTTGAGAAACATGCTCTTAAACTTGAAGCAATGCGGATTTTGGTTATTGATGAGGTAGTTTCAAATGCTTTCTTCATTTATTTGGCTGACTAATTGATACAACTTCAGAGTTTATGCTACATTTCAACCTATGTCAATACTCAATAGTGCGAATCAGCATGGCAAATTTTTGGCTTCAACACCATTCTGGAAACTGGAAATGTACCATCATGCATCATGCAGACCTAGATTAAGCATGCCCATATGCGGTTGAGTGAAAGTTTGGCTTTGTGCCAATTTGCATATGGATAATGGATGTGAACCAACACTAAGTTGGAACAGAATTTTGTCTTGTTAGGAAAAAATAGCAACATTCATTTGTTCCATGACAAGGAATCATTGATCTTGGCAACTAGTTTTTTTTCCCATTCAAATGAAGTCTTTCAGCACTTACTCCCAACTCTTTCTGAAAGTTTTTGATGTGTTCATTATTGAACTATTTCCATAATGAAGCCAAAATTTGAGCACATCAAAATGAACACATCATAAATTGCCTGAGAGTTGAATGGGGAAAAAACCTGAACACATCAAAATTTGCTTGGAAGTTGTCACTCAAGCTTGATGAGTAGCTAAATCCTGTAGACAACCCAAAGTTATGAAAACCTTATGTTATCTGCCCCTGAATGTTCTTTTGAGGACATCTGTTACGTTCCCTTTTATTTCTTTATGCTCTCTCTAAGCATGTGAGATGTGCTTTACATTATGTCTGTATGTTTCTGTTTATTATGATTGTAGGAACTTGTCCTGATTATCTTTAGCTTGCTATTCAAGCTCAATTGCATAATTCGATTCAAAAGTTAGTTAATTGGATTATTTTTTATTCCAAATTTATGCTAATTAGTTCCTGTTTGCTGTCTTCTTGACCCAGTTAACGATGTTTTATCTTGGCAGGTTGATTTTATGTTACATTCATCTAAACAAGTGTACGCTCTTAGAAAGCTCCTGACATCATACTCAACAATTGATAGTCGTCAAACTGTGCTTGCTAGTGCATCTATTCCTCAACACAATCGATTTATGTATGATTGTGTACAACAAAAATGGACCAAGGTTTTCTTATCCTCCCGTTTTTGCTGCTTCATTATCAGTCTCAATTATGTTTATCCATGTTATTGTAAAGGTGGTCAATGCCTCATCTACTTGACATAATTATTTGTTTGCTGGATCAGAATGATGTGGTTCACATCCACGTGAACCCTGTGGAGCCGATGCCCTTGCACCTTCATCATAAATATGTGGTATGAAATTTTGATCAACTTAAAATGTTATTTGTCAGATATGTATGCACTTGCACCATTGCCTCAGCTTCTACATCCATGAGGTCTTTATCTCTGTCCATATCACGTTATAAACTAGATATCATGAAACTACTTCCTCATTCAAACGTCTTCTAGGTTTATTTACATTAAAATATTACATACCTTCTTATTTATTTTAATCATCTTTTCTCATTAGTCTCAACAAATCAAAATTTTCTTTTCTTTTCTTCCTTTTTTCCCTCTGCATCTTTTTCTGTTTTAATAACTTTTTATTGGCGGGGTCTTCCTCTACGTTTACTTCAGAAAAACATATATATATATTTTTAAAAATTGTTAATCAATGTGTATATACATATATATTTGCAGATTTGCAAGAAGAAAGAAAGGCTCTGTACTTTGCTGAACTTACTTCAGCGAGATAAACCAAAGTCAGGCATAATTTTTGTTGGCGAACAGGTTTGTGTGCTCTAGTATACTTCTCATGTGCACCTTCTACGAGAAAATTGCCCCTATATTAACTTCAAGCAAAAGGCTCCACTGGCTCTCCTGCTCTTTGCCTTAGATATTTGATAGTTTGGTTGACTGCTGGATTTTGTTTTAATACATTAGAAGATTTTCCTTCGGAATTTTCATAAGCAGCTGATAAAAACCTCTAGAGATTACTGTAAAGCTGTTACAAGTTGATGATTAAGCTTCCTTTGGAGAACATACATATAACTTATTTTTCCTTTATAGAGAGAATGAAAAATCTTCAAAACAATTACTTGTGCTTTTTAGCCTTTATAAATATTTGATGTGTCTTCCATGGTAAGTTAGATTCTACTGCTATTACATTTTGCGAAATGCAAACTGAGGATACTCGTTCTAGCTGTCTTTCACATCAGCTTTGTTAGATATTCTTCACTATATTGCAGATTTTGCAAATCTATTTCACTCTATCCTACTGCTAATTTATGCATTTCTGCTTTACATCATTTGCTCATTTCCTAATTTTGGTCAGTCTGAGAAGTCTAAAAGGCTTGGCCAGCCCCCTTCAACGACTCTTGTCTTGGATTTCTTACAAAATTCTTATAGGGGAAATTTGGAGGTTCTACTCTTAGATGATGACATGAATTTTAATGCTCGAGCAACTTCATTCGCGGTAAACATATTCTCAAAGCATAGGTTTGATGAAGTGAAACCCAGATTAGATGAATACTGATTGGCGATCACATTTCCTCTTTGTGCAGGAACTTAGACAACGAGAGTATCTTTTGGTTTCAACAGACATCTCAAGCAGAGGGTTTGACCTGCCACAGACGACACACATATACAACTTTGATTTGCCAAGAAGTGCAGTCGACTATCTTCACCGTGCTGGAAGAACCTGCCGAATTCCATTCTCAAAGAACACATGCAGTGTTACAAGTCTCATCACACACGAGGAACGATTTGTGTTACAAAGGTTTGAGAACGAGTTGATGTTTGAATGTGAGGAGTTGTTCTTAGAAACTCTTACAGCTTGAATTCTTCTTTGTTCTTAGTGAGTTATACCTGTGCTAGAAGCTGCTTAATTTGTTAAGTTCCAACCTCATTAACCAAATTATATATCCCCAGAGTGTATTAACTTATAGGTTAACGTTTATACAAGATATTAAGCTCAAGTTTTTATCTTCTTTACATTCTTCTGTGAAGCTCAAGGAATTCTTCTTTTTATCATCTGTTCGTAGATTCCGCTCCTAATAAATTAGTTCAATGACCAAGTAAATGACAAATGGAATACTATCAAAAGTGAAACTTATTATTTTAGAGGGTATTTGACTGAATGAAATAGATGCCAAATGAAATACTATTTTTTATGGGTCTTGAGGAATATTATTCCTCGTGAATGAGAAATATTATTTTTTATCTCAGTCTAATAAATAAAATATTATTTTTCATGGATATTTTTTAATATTATCTTTTAATATTTATAATATTATATAAGAATATAAAATTAAATTATTAAATTATTATTATTTTATAAAGATTCAATTACATTTTATGAAAACAAAATAAATAATTTTTTTATTATTTTAAAATTTATATTTATATATTATATATAATATTGTTATTAGTTAGAATAAAATATGATATAACTTATTATATTTGTAGAAATATATTTTAGTTATTTTTCTCTCGATTCTTTATCTATTCTTAAGCAAATAAAATAGCCATATTTCTTATTTATTCATAATATTAACCAAACAAGATAATTTTATTTATTATCTATTACATTCCTTATATATTTCTATTTCTTATCTATTCTTATTTTTTATAATTTCATTTCATCAGCCAAAGTCACTGTTGAAACATAAATTTTAAAAAAAATTAATCAAAATTTAAATTAATATTTTAATATATTCTAAATGTTCATGTATAGTATTTTAATATTCTATTTTAATGAAATAATATATTGAACATGAAAAAATATCATCCCTTTTTTGTCTTCCTCGCTTGTTTCTTGCTGCTCTGGGTGCCTTGAGAGCACACAATCACAGTTGGTGCCATAAGAGCGCTTCGTTGCTTCCATAAGAGAAAAATGTTAAAAGAAGAGTATTGATGTTTAATTCATTTCGAATTTAGTTGATTGAAGAAAGACGACGAGAAGTAAGAGGAAGATGCAAAACAATCGCAAAGAGAGCACATTAACGCAATTCGGGCACCGACGAAGTCCCAATATTTTGTGTTGAATATGGTATTTTACTAAATAATATTTTGTTTTATTAAAACTACATGACATTTACGGTATAAATAAAATTTATTCAGATTTTGATGAATTCTTTATTTTATTATTACAAATTTCGTTTTTGTTCCATCCAAAAGCTGTCACGGGACTCTCGGTTCCACACATTACCCTGAAGCACCGACTTCCCTTTTCTTCTTTAGCTCACATCTCATCACATGAACAATTTCATCTGATACACACCTACTTCTTCTCTAACCATGCATTGATTGATTCCTATCTGTGAACCCTAACGTACGTCTCCATCAAGGTCGACATTAGCCCAGGCTCCTCCAAGTGGGCGCCACAATGCCAGCCACCTGTTCGACGAAATGCGAAAGCTACATATCGTCTGTGAACTCCTCATGCACACAGCGGACTATCGCAGCCTTGACCGATCCCCGCATGAAATATAAGAGCCTCATCTCCCCCCTTCCTTCCACATTGCGCACAAGAAGAGCTCGGTCACGTACGTGCGCAGAGCAAGAGAAGGAAAAGGCGGAGGAGGGAGGAGCTGACAACGCCATTGCAATGTATCCTTTGGATTCCAAGTCGTACCGGCTGCTCTACGAGGTCGGGAGCGGCGTGAGCGCAGTCGTCTACAAGGCGGCGTGCCTGCCGCTGGACTCGGCTGTGGTGGCCATCAAGTCCATCGACCTCGAGCGCTCGCGCGCGAACCTTGACGACGTCCGGCGCGAGGCCAAGGCCATGGCGCTCCTTTCCCATCCCAACATTCTGCGCGCTCACTGTTCCTTCACCGTCGACCGCCACCTCTGGGTGGTGATGCCCTTCATGGCCGCCGGCTCCTTGCAGTCCATCATATCCTCCTCCTTCCCCGACGGCCTCCCAGAGCCGTCCATCGCCGTCGTCCTCCGCGAGATCCTCCACGCCCTCTCCTACCTCCACGCTCAGGGCCACATCCACCGTGACATCAAGGCCGGCAACATCCTCGTCGACTCCGACGGCTCTATCAAGCTTGCCGACTTCGGCGTCTCCGCCTCCATCTACGAATCCCACCCCTCATCGTCCGTCTCCCTGTTCATGTCCTCCTCTTCGTCTTCCTTCTTCAATGACATGGCCGGCACGCCCTACTGGATGGCGCCGGAGGTAATCCACTCCCACTTGGGCTACGGCATCAAGGCGGACATCTGGTCCTTCGGCATCACAGCCCTCGAGCTCGCCCACGGCCGCCCGCCGCTTTCCCACCTCCCGCTCTCCAAGTCCCTCGTGATGAAGATCACCAACCGGCTGCGCCTCGAGGAGCACAGCAAGGACAGCAGCAGCGGCGGCAGCAAGAAGAAGTTCTCCAAGGCATTCAAGGACATGGTGGCCTCCTGCCTCTCCCGCGACCCCTCGAAGCGCCCGTCCGCGGACAAGCTCCTCCGCCACCCCTTCTTCAAGAACTGCAAGTCCACCGACTACCTCGTCAAGAACGTGCTGCAGGCGGTTCCGGCAGTGGAGGAACGCTACAAGCAGAGGAGGATGGCGCAAGAGATCAAATGCATCAACGGCGGGGAAATGGAAGGTGGTATTAATTATGTCACGTACGCACTTATTGTGGTAATCAATTAGCTGACTTAATTATATTTACGACTTAACAGAAGGCTCGGCTTCGCCTCTCGTCAAGCACCGGAGAGTGAGCGGGTGGAACTTCAACGAGGACGTGCTCGAGCTCGACCCAGTTTATCCGGCGGCAGAGAGCGAAGAGGACACGGGCCGGAAGGAGGACGACGACAAGGATCAGAAGAAGAGCTACGAGGGAGGAGGGGATCAGGAGGAGAAGAAGGAGGTGGCGAAGAAGAAGGGGAGCGAGGCGGCGCCATTGACGGTGCTGAAGCAGACGCTGGTGCCGAACCTGGTGTCGCTGCTGAGTAGCCTGGAGTTGCAGAGGGGGATGGTGATGGACGTGCTGTCACACTGTGGGTGCCGCGACGGGCAGCAGGCGGAGAGCTTGCGGGAGCAGCAGATGTGGGGGTACATCAAGAGCTTGCAGCAGACGGTGGAGGATCTGAAGCTGCAGCTGCTGAGGGAGATGAAGAGGAACGGCGAGTTGGAGGAGAAGCTTGCGGTTCTCAAAAGAGAGGTCAACGCAAACGATGAGGATCTCCATGCAGTTGCGTTGACCACTTAATTAAGTGTCAATTAAATGTTGTTCTATGGTCAACATGCATCGTATATATATTTAATTATACTGCTATATATAACCATGTAATAGATGTAAGGGTCTTCGTATACTCATCATCATCAACGGAATGAATCAACACTTGAGATCGATGATAACTAAACTTGCACGTTTTCGATATGTTGAGTCACTTCGAGAATGAATTGGACCGAGCTTTCCTTTCCTCTGGGTAGATTTCGGTCGGATAGTTTGAGCCGGATCGAGTGAACCCGGGTGAGGTTACTTGAGGCAGATAAGTGATATATATAGTAATACGTAGAACATGGTTGGTTTAATATATGATCAAGAATAGCTTAATTAATTATGTAATTAAACGGGTGACTGGTTAAATTTTCTGGAAATATATATCGAGAGTAATTTGCCCATATGGGCCGGATCTCATGTTGTTGGATCCATTTGTGACATAAATTAAGCTAAGCTCAAGCGCGCATTTGCTTCTATAAATTAATGTATTTTTTCTAAAAAAAATAATGTATTTTAAATTTGAACTAGCTAGAGTTTAAGACATTGTTTGGTTGACACAATTTTTTTATAAAAAATTATATTTTCCAAGAAGTTGTCAAAAGAATTCTTGTTTGGTTGTCACACTTTCTGTATTTTGCAGGAAGTTCAACTTCTTTAGTAAGTGTAATTTTCTGCAAAATGCAAAAAATAATTTACTTAGAAGGGTTTAGGTAAATTGCACTTCTTATATTATATTTGAAAGAAAAAAATTAATGTTAGCTTTACATTTGTATTTAACGTAGAATTTATAATTTATATTGTCAACATTATGAAATTAGATAATCATTGAATTCTTCACGTATTTATTTTATTTTAATTTATTTTTAACAAAATATATAATTTTTCATATCAATTACAAATAAAAATGCTTTTCTCTATATAATAACGTATATATTATGTTAATTATACATGTCAAAAAATTATATTATATTTTACCTATGCATGTTATAATATTAATTTATAAATAAAATTTGTTTTTTTCATATATATACTAATACATATAAATTAAAATATTAATTTATATAAAAAAGTATATTGGTCATTTTATATGTACTTCCTAGGAAGTACTCATGTCAACCAAATATATAGGTGAAAAGTTACACTTTCTATGAATTAACTTTTTGTCAAACAAATATTTTTTATGTACTTTTCGGAAAATATACATGGGAAGTTAATTCATGAAAATTACAATTTTCTACACAAAGTTACTTCCTATGTAAACCAAACGAGATCTAAATTAATTGTATCAGATCGATTTAATCCATCCTGGTTAATGTTTTTTTTTTAAAAAGAAATTGATTATTAATTTGGATTTGAGTAAGTTTGATTAATTTTCACCCCATTTTGTTAATTTCTTTGATCAAATTTAATCAAATCAATATTAACCGGTCAAGTTTTCTACATTTTCTCAATCTTTCAAGCTCCTTCGTGGGTCAATAGGCGCCGAATGACATTTTTCTGGACGGGGAGGCGAGATGTAATTGCTACCTGCAAGCTCACTGAGGGTGGATTCGACATGCCTGCAAGCTAACTAGTCAATAGGGGAAATGTCTGGTGAGTTGGGATATCACTACCTGCAAGCTCGCTGAGGGCGGATTCGACATTCTCGACCTATCTTCTCATAACATTGCAAGACTGGATAAATGGATTTGTAAATTCCTCAAGCTGGGTTGTATGCCTTGAAACAATATTCTCATGACAGTATACCCAAGATTGCTACAGTTGAGCCTTAGTGAGCGCTAGGGTCTTTCACCTATCTGGAGGAACATCGTCAGATTGATTGGCATCTTCGAGGTTTTGCTTCTTTACAGAGTTGGGGAGGGTTCCACCTTTAAACTTTGGCACGACCCTTAGCTCAACGGGGAGAGACTACGGGTCAAGCACCCGCTTCTATATGCCGCTGCCAGCAACTCTGATATCACCATCGTTGAGGCCAAACAGAGGAGAACTACTCGAAGCAACTTAGGCTGGAACATACAATTCAGGCACCCGATCCCCAATGAGCTTATCAGAAACCTGGTGGGGAGGATACCATCATTTGGAAAATACCCAGCTTGAATTGTTACTTCTGGGGTATGATCTGACTCCCTACATTGACGGCTCCTTACCTTGCCCTATGGAAGAAAATACGGAACAGTGAAATAGGCTTCGTCAAGACGGCATGATCCGCCATGCGATCATGGCCTCCGTCGACCCGACGATTTTCACAGTGGTCGCTAAGCCTTTGATGCATGGAAGAGGTTAGCATCGCAATATGCAAACAAATCACAGTCACGGATTTATGCTCTTCAAGAAAACCTCGCTCAAACCACCAAAGGTAATAAATCGATCTCCGAATACTTCAATGAAATAAGATCGATAGCTAATGAATTAGCTATGGCAAACTCTCCGATTGATGAATCGACCCTCGTAATAAAGATTTTGGGAGGCCTGGGTACTGAGTACAGCGACATCAGTGCCGCGATCAGGTCGCGCGACACTCCAATATCTCTCAAGAAACTGTATGATAAATTATCAGGCCATGAGGCCTTTATTTTGCACAGGACCAACAAACCAGTGATCACTGCGCATTTTTCTCAACGACAAGAACGAAGCCAGTTACAGTTTGGCTCGAAACCAAGACTCTACAACAACCGACCCCATTGGAATCCATCTTCAAATTGGCACCGACAACCACATCAGTCATCTCAACCCTCTCGACAGACATTTTAGCGACCTCCACCATCTCCTCAAACCACTCGCAACCGAGTTCAGTGCCAACTATGCGACCGCATCGGCCACACTGCAAAAAACTGCCGATGAAGTCTCACAACCATGAAGAAGCCAGGGCATACTATACCAGTTGCCAATCTACCCCTCACACATGGGTTATGGATACCGGAGCCTCTCATCACATCACTAGTGATACCCAAACACTTCAGCAAGCTTCGGAATGTACTGGAGATGATGGTGTCACCTTGGGAGATGGTAAGAGCATTCACATCACTCATACCGGCAATTCTTATATTTCTAATTCCGAGAATACATTCATATTACGTAACACTGTCTATGCTCCGCATATCCAACAAAAGTTGATATCGGTTGCTCAATTCTGTACTCAAAACAATGTCTCCACTGAGTTCTTTCCCACCCACTTTCTTGTTAAGGATCTTCATTCCGGTCGGACCCTTGCTCGGGGCAGGAACAAAGCTAACATCTATGAGTGGACTGGGGATCTCTCACCTTCAGTCAACTTTGCATGCACAAGCATCAAAGCTCTAGCCAAACTATGACATTAACGTCTCGGCCACCCCAATCAAAGAACTCTGGTGCACATTGCATCCACCTACAACATTCCTATATCAGGTTCTCTCAAGCAACAGTGTAATGCCTGCTCTTGTAACAAGAGTCACAAACTGTCGTTTTTTGAATCCACATTACATAGCAGTAAACCTCTTGAACTGTTATACTCGGATGATGGATTTAAATTCTACTTGCTGATAGTTGATCACTATACTAAATATATGTGGCTATTTCCCATCAAAGTTAAGTCAGATGTTTCTCACATATTTGTTTCATTCACAACTCTAGTTGAGAAATTTTTCAATACTTCAATCCTCAGTTTATACACTAATGGAGGTGGAGAGTTCATTGGGTTAACTGATCAGTTAAAACAACTCAGTATTTAACATTTGATCTCTCCACCTTACACTCCACAGCGAGTGAGCACTGTGGAGAGACGTCATCGGCATGTATTAGAGATCGCCACTACACTTCTTCATCAGGCATCTATTCCTCTAAAATATTGGGCCTATGCATGCAACACTGCCGTCTACCTTATCAATCGGCTTCCTACGCCTCTGCTGCAGGAGACTCCCCATTCCAAAAGCTATTTCAACAAACTCCCAACTATTCTTCCCTCAGAAGCTTCGGCTGCCTATGTTATCCATGGCTCAAATCGTATTCGGCAAGTAAACTTGAACCGAAGTCACGACCCTACGTATTTCTCGGCTACTCCATCAAATACCATGCCTACCAATGCTTGGATCCGTCAACCTCAAAATTATATACGCCACAACATGTAGAGTTCCATGAGGATATCTTTCCATTCAAAAACATTCAACCACACCATCTACGTCCAGTCACAAGCACTGCTCCCTGGTTTGATGTCCTCCCTTCATCGGACACTCTTCCTGTGCAAACATATGACAACTCTATGGTTTGCCTTGACATTGCATCTCCACCACCTCCACAGCAAGCCCTACATGCATCTCCACAACAAGCCCCACATGCAACTGAATTGTCACACCCTACTCCAGTTCCTCAACACACGGCTTCCACATCTGAACCAAGTCATACTTCATCCACATGGCCTGTTCTTCATCAGCCAATGCGGATGACTACCAGATCGCAACATAACATCCACAAACCTCGACAGCCCCTAGATTATACTGCTTTAATTGCCTCTGTTCAAACTCTAGCCACAACCAAACATGCAATGAAAAATACGCACTGGAGACAAGCCATGCACGACGAAATAGAAGCTCTCACAAACAACAATACATGGACGTTGGTTCCTCCACATCCTTCTCATAATTTAATCAGATGCAAGTGGGTCTTTAAAGTGAAACAACGCCCGGATGGAAGCATCGAAAGGTACAAAGGGAGACTAGTCGCGAAAGGATTCCACCAACGCCCAGGAATTGATTTCAAACAGACGTTCAACCTAGTGGTTAAACCAACTACGATTCGAGTACTCCTCACGATCGCGACTGTTCATAAGTGGCCCATTCAGCAACTTGACGTCAACAACGCCTTCTTACACGGTCAGCTTGAAGATGATATCTACATGATACAACCACTCGATTTTGTCGACAGCAACAAGCCTTCGCACGTCTGCAAATTGAACAAGGCTATATATGGCCTCAAACAGGCCCCTCGCGCATGGTTCAACGAATTCAAAAGCTGCATCAACTCGATTGGTTTTCATGAATCGAAGTCCGACTGCTCACTGTTCATACTTCACACTTCAGCATTCAAAATCTTCCTACTACTATACGTTGACGATATCATCTTAACAGAAGACTCTGCCCTCAAGATTCACGAAATATATCAAGCTCTGGCACAATGCTTCTCCCTTAAAGGCATACAACCAATCTCCTACTTCCTCGGCATCGAGGTGATCAGACAAAGATGGTATGCTGCTATCTCAAAGGAAGTACATCTCAGATATACTTCAACGATTTGGCATGACTGAAGCTAAAGGCGTTAAAACTCCATTACCATCCACAACTCAACTTCAACTGGACGACGACACTCCTCCCACTGACCCTCACTAGTACAGAAGCGCTGTCGGGGCCCTTCAGTACCTTAGCTTTACAAGACTTGATCTCTGCTTCGCTATGAATCGACTGTCACAATTCATGCACGCAACAAGGCACTCCCACTGGTAGGCCTGCAAACGCGTCCTGAGATATCTCAACGCCACTCAAACACCGGGACTTCATATTCACTCCAACTCTCCGCTCACTTTCCAAGTGTTCTCCGATTTCGATTGGGGTGGTGACGTAGATGACCGTTGCTCAACCGGTGGCTACATCACCTTCCTCGGGCAAACCGCCATCAGCTGGTCGTCGCGGAAACAAAGGACGGTAGCTCGGTCCTCGACCGAAGCCGAATACCAAGCTTTGGCCAATGCTGTTGCCGAGGCAAAATGGTTGGAGAATCTTTTACGAGAAATTGGCGTCTGTCTTCCCGTTGCACCGACCATTCACTGTGACAACTTAGGTGCTACATTTCTTTCCAAAAACTCGGCCTTCAATACCCAGATGAAACACCTCGCCATTAATTATCACTTTGTGCGCGACCAGGTGAGGAACAAATCACTGCTGGTCGAATACATCTCTGCTGACAGACAACTAGCCGACTCATTGACCAAGCCAGTGCAGTCCAAGATATTCTTGACTCACTGAACCAAGATAGGTCTTGCAGAAATTGACACCTATCTTGCGGGGGCATATAAAGGATGATTACTATGCAAACAAAATGCCTCAACATCTCTTTATACGTTAAGTGCACAGTACCATGCAAACGCCATGCAAACGTTGCCCCTTCGTTTCATCAACGCTGACCATTTGCTTCATCTTCATCTCGTGTGTATATAAGTAGTCGCTCGTTGTAACATCAATACATCTCTGAATATAAATCAATTGATTCCTTCATGCGAATCATCTCTCTAGTCTCTTCAATATGACATCCTCTATAATTACCACACATTCAAATCTGCAACTACACATGGGTTGGCCGGTCACTTTTCCTGAGACTCGCGCACTGCCAGCTTCCCCTTGATTTCAAACCTTGGGAGAGGCAAAGTTTCGAAGGCTCAAAGAAAGACCTTAAGCTTTTTCAGCTTGTGATGATTTGTAGATCAAAGATTTGACATGAATACAACTTAAGGGTCTTTGTACAAAACAACAATAGGACTTACATTGAACTTGCTTCTGAAGTTGCCTATGTACTTTAGCTATTTCCCTAGTTATTTCAAGGTATGTCGGTTGTTAAAGTCGCTGGCTTGCTTGGCTTTTGAGTACCTTCTTTCTTAGGTACCTTTGTATTTGTTTTTTATGCTTTCTCTACTCTTCTCCCTTGTATTCTCTTGATCTCTTCAACACTCTTGAAATGAATGCCAATTTTTTTTGTCTACAAAAAAATCACTAGAATGGAAATTAAAATGAATAGTATATATTACATTAAGTGTTGTTTAAAAAACATAATTTTATTAGATAAGTTTACGATTCTTTTAATTTAGGGAAAATGACCAAATTTGTCACCGAAGTATTAAAAAAGTTGCAAATTTGTCTCTCAACTATGTTTTTTATCAAAATTGCCATCGACGTTACATAATTGGATCATTTTTGCCCTTCTCGTTAACGGAAGTCCACGTCAGCAAACGGAATCCCACGTGGCAAGTGCAGCTCGGCCACATAAGATGCCGATGGAAAATGATATGTGACAATTATGTAGTGACAAGGGCAATTTTGGCCCAAAACATATTTAAATGAGCAAATATGAATCTTTTTTAATATTTTAGGAGCAAATTTGCACCACTTTCAATACTTCAGGGGCAAATTTAATCATTTTTTATTTTATATATTATTATCATTAATGTGATTTTAATTAACACTATAAGAATGATGTTGATATTATCTTTACCAAAATCAAAAAAATATAAGCTTGACAATTATACTTTGTATTGTAACTGAAATGTTTACTCAAAGATATGAACAACTTTAGTCACTTATCATTTGTAATAAGAAATCAACCAACATAGTAAGGATTAGTTCAGGTCGGATGGGTCGAGATTTGGTATGTCTCGATCCCGTCCCAATTTTGAGTCGGGACGCAAATATGTGTCCCAGTCTTAGTCCTGAATATGAAGCATCATAATTTTGTCTCGGTCTCGTCCCGATTGTGAATTGGGACGGGATTATCCCCGAACTTTCGGGTCGGGCCGGACCAGTTACTAATAATTAAATTTAATCAAGTTTTTATTTTAGTAATTAAGAAATATCTTTTTGAATATTATTTTTATTTCATCTTTAAAATTTATATTTCTCAAAAAATTTACTAAAGTATTTGTTCAAATTCTAAGATAGAAACCAAACTTGCAGAAATCGTGTAATGAACATAAAACACGTTGTTTGGGCACTATATATATTTTATTCAAGAGAAACGGACAAAATTTGCCTCTAAAGTATTGAAAAATGTGCAAATTTGCTATTAAAATATTGAAAATGGTGCAAATTTGCCCCTAAAGTATTGAAAAAGGTTTAGATTTGCTCATTTAAATATATTTTGGGCCAAAATTGCCCTTGTCACTACATAAATTGTCATGTCATTTTCCATCGTGGCATCTTATGTGGCCGAGCTGCACTTGCCACATGGGATTCCGTTTGTTGACGTGGACTTTCGTTAACGAGAAGGGCAAAAATGATCCAATTATGTAGCGTTGATGACAATTTTGGTAAAAAAATATAGTTGAGGAGAAAATTTACAAATTTTTTAATATTTCAAGAGTAAATTTGGCCATTTTCCCTTTAATTTACTCTAGGCTAACATACGTGAAATGCAAATTATTTTTTAAATATATATATTTATATGTTATTAAACTATTTGGCTTTATTAAGTCTAGTTGTCCAGTTAAAATTGAATTTAATTATAATTTGGAATAAACTTTCTTAAAATTTTTAGATTACATTTTTTTAAAAGTTATAATTATTTTGTATTAGATAGTTGCAAATTAAGAATATATTTTATAGTGAAATCACACGTTGAAACTCAACATTTCAAAAATTACACGAAAATGTTCGATCTTTGAGTTTATAGTACTTTAAGATATCTCGATAATTCTTCATCCAAAATTTTGTTAAGCTACTCTGTAACAAGCTGACATGGAAAAGAATATATTTTTTTTTCTCCCTCCCCTTCTTTCAATGACCACCTTATATCCTTTCTAGTCTCTTGACTTCTTATTAAAGGTGATAATTAAAATCGATTAATCGAATTATAAAAATTTAATTTTAAATAGTGAATTATGATTCAGTTTCTACTAGTGAATTTGAAAATTTGATTAAATTCTTAAAATATTTTAAAAATTTTTATTAACCAATTTATTAATAAGATAATCGATTAGTAAATGAATAATCATATCTATCCGAACTAAATTAGTCGATTTCGATTATCTGACGGATAACGAATAATGAATCGATTTTTATTTTGGATATTAATTTTTAAAATCGAATGATTTCAATTTCGATTGATATCGATTAATGGATTTATAAATGATTTCCGTTCGATTAATGGTTAATCAAATAATGATTTCCGTTCGATTATCATCCCTACTTTATCATATAATCTCCTTTTATTTTTCTTCACTCCTCCTTCATTAGGGACCACTTCCCTCCTTCTCTTCCTTCTCCCTTTTACACCATTTCTTCTAAATTATATTTCCTCTTATTTCCTCCTGGACTAGGTTGAGATTGCTAAGAAAAAGAATATGGAACGAGAGAGATAAAATAATAATAATAAAGTGGAGAAGGCGGCTAGAGAGGGAGAAAGATTGAGGATACTCTACATGTAGAGCAAATACCCAAAATCATAACTTTCTCTTATCTTTTTTCCAAATCCATAACTTTGAATTGGATTTTCTCAAATCCATAACTTTCTCTTGATTTTTCCGATTTTGCCCCCTGGCTGTTGGTTTGGACCCTAGCCGACCGGTTCAACAAAATTTGAACCGGTTAAATAGGGTTTAATGAAAAAAACCGATTTTTAAGTAACGATGGATGTGGAACTGGAGCACGTAACTTCTTCTTCACACTTCTTCTCCGGCCGGCATTAGAACTTCTAGAGACTCAAGGTTTTCTCCGGCGCTTTGCTTTGTTGACGTCGCATTTGCTCTTCCCTGTGCTCGGACGTGTCGTTTGCTCAACTTCCGCTCAATCGTTTGCTCTTTCCCGTGCTCTTCCATACTTTTAGCTAGCTCGACCTTGTTGCTACTGGCGACTTTCTTTGTTGACGCCGATGTTTTCTCTTCATTCCTCTACAACCTCGACTAATACCTTGGCTGTTATATACTTTCGGCAAAGTCTGGAATTCGGCAAAGTTACAGGTTTGTACCTACTGTTTCACTTTTTTTTTGGTTTATTATGTAGAAACATGCCATATTAGTAAACAAATCTCTACTGTTTTTTGCTTGATTCAATACTTTTATTAAAGTATCTAATGCCCTAGTTTTTGAATACTTAGTGGCATTTCATACACATACAGTTCCATTAGTAAAGTTTCTTCATTATTAGCCACTTCTCAAATAAGAATGGTTGTTACACTCTATTTAACAGGAACCTAGTGTTGGCGAAATGACGACACTAGAGGGGGGATGAATAATATGTTTACTAATTCAATTAGCCTAAATCCAGTTTTAAACGATTACTTAGATCGATTAAGCGATTTGCAATTCGATGATTAGATGCGGAAGCTTATAAGTCATAAAGCAATTAAGCACAACAATAAATCAATGCAAACACAGAATTTATAGTGGTTCGGTCCCAATGCCTACTCCACTACCTAAGCACCCTGCTTAGGATTTTCAAACTAGGTTTTACTAGATTAATTAGAGTTTCCCTTACAACGAGGACTTTGCATTGGAAAATCTCCGCTCTCCAACCGAAGGCACTTCCACACCTGGAAGTATCCCGCCTTCCTACCGAGAGCACTTTCTCACCTCAACCTAAGGGACAACTAGAACTAATCCTAGTAATCACTAAGTATACACAAGTGGCTTTACTCCTTCTACACCAAAGATACCACTTCACCCAATTCAAGACCTAACACCCGGTCTTACAAACTCAAATTAAACAAATAGTTAAAATAACAGATAAAATACAATCAAAAGAGCTAAATAATAAAACCAATGAAAAGAGCTCTTTTGCAAGCCTTTGGCGCCTTCAACTCTTCAAGGGATGAGCTTGATCAAAACCCGAGTTGAAGCAGCAGTTGGCGCTTGAAGAATGAACTCGACGGAGAACAGAGCGCAAGCTTTAAATTTTTTGGAAGGCTCTAAATCTTCCTTTTTAAATGCTCAATAAAATCTGTAGAAATCAGGGAAGAAGTTAAATGAAGTATATGAGGGTGTATTTATACCCTCGTGAAGAAACGGTTAAAACGGATAAAAAACTATCCGTTATAGGCCGCCAGTCGATTGGTCGATCGACTGACTGGTCGACCAGTCCTTCGATCGCTGCAATTCTCCCGGTGGTCGGTCGACTGCCCAGACGCAAATTTCACAATCCGCCATCCGGTCGACCCGTCGGTCGATTGACGCGATCTTGCGTCTTTGGCTTATACGAAGGTTGGTCGACCGACTGGTCGACCACCAAGCTACTGCCCATTTTGGGCTTTGGTCGGTCGATCGCCCGGTCGATCGCCCAACGCAAGAAACTTGTGATTTCATTTTCGATCGACCGCTAGGGCTACTGCCCATTTCTTACCCTATTCGGTCGATCGAACTTAGGCTGAGTTTATTTTTCAGCCGATTTCTTCCGCACTTCGTTTCCGGATTTCGGCTTTCAACGCACATCATCTTGGAGAGCTCTCATGTGAACTTTGAGCCCGTCCAATGTGACTTTGGCGCACACGTCGATCTTCGAGAAACTTTGCGCGACGAACCCGAGCGCGACGATCAATGTCCTTCCAATTTTCGATTTCTTTAATTTTTTCGATCGAGGACATCGAACGCTAATTGATATGGAACCTAAAAGATATTCTCAATGAAATCATTAGTCCCATGTTTGTTATCATCAAAACCATCAAAACCGAGATTAAGGCTAAGGTTAAAAACCTAAAGCCAGCAATCTCCCCATTTTTGATGATGACAAACATCCTTAAGAAAATATATAATCATTAAAACGCAAGGATATTAACTAAGGGATTTCTCCCCTATCAACATACATATCTATAAGAATAAACTCCCCCAATCTATATACATGGATTTCCTATATTTTTTTTCCCCTTTACCTATACGTTTCTCCCCATTTTAACTATACTTTTCTCCCCCTTTTGACTACACATTTCTCCCCCTTTTGACATCAATCAAAAAGGGCAAGAAAGGTCAATCTAATCAAAGGGATGAAACACAATTATTTTTTAGTTGAGACTCTAAGAAGTATTTTTTCATGAAATATGAAAATCTCAACCAAAGGGATGGAAAATAAGTAATTTGATATGAAACAAAGACATACATGATAAAAGAATGATAGATACAATTCAACACTCAATCATGTATGCACTCAAGTATGAATGTATTCATATCTTTTTCATGACATTTTTAGATTCCATTCAAACTTTTAAAATACAAAGATATAGTCATTTAACTCATGTATATCAAGTTTGAAGTAAAACTAATGTCATTTAATCCTAATATGAACTTAGCAAATTTTAATTTGAAATAAACATGAGAACATGAAAATGCTAAGTTTCAATATTTTGCTATCTACTCATGTTTTCTCAAACTTAGGCATTTAGACATCAAACATGAAATAATTTAAGTCTATGAATTAAGTTTGGGCTTAAGATGAAATTTTTAATTCACTTTGTTGACTTAGGTCAACCTATACTTAAAGTTTTCAAAGAATTAAACTTTTAAGTTTATACAAAATCATATTTTCGATGAAAAAACTTTGGTACCAATTTTTGGATGAAATTTTTTGATACCAAATATTGAGTGGTCATTTGAAATGCATGAACAAAGTTTGAACTTAAAAGAATTTTCAAAGATCATTTTTCATCATACAAAATCATTTTGATTTTAATCAAAAGCTTATTTTTAAGATATCGCTCAATATATCAAAATTATTTTTAGAAATGATTTTGCTCAAGAAATAATGAGAACGATATTAGAGATGAAATCAAAATAGCATGCACAAAGTTTCATTTGAAGTTTTTGAAGAAAATTCAAAGTATCGAAAAGATTGATATATTAAATAAGCGATACTTTGTGTTTTTGAAATTCAACTTCAAAATTCCATTTTAAATCCGATTCTTGATGAAACTTTTTGAGATTTTTACTGATAAAACTAGAATTTTCAGTGAATGTGTATCAAGAATCATCTAAAAAGGATTTTTCTATATTTTGCTAGAAATAACTGAAATTGGTGATACCAATTGTTGAACAAATGACAATTCCATAATTTTTCAATTATTTTCAAAGAATGCTTGGTTTTCATTCAAACTTTTATGACACCACATAATGGTCATGTAAAGAGTGTATGTCAAGTTTGAAATGAAAATTATATCCTTAAGTCAAGATATCGACCTAATATGGTTTCATTCAAAACTAAACTAGTTTTTATGAAACTTGCTAAGTTTCAATCTTAACATTTACTCATGATTTTTTAAATTTAAACCTATGAATACTTAACATGAGTAAATCTAAACATATTTCTCAAATATGGATCATAAATGAGACATTTAAGTCAATTTGTTGACTTGGGTCAACATAGTTCAAAGAGAGGTAAACATGAATTAACATCTATGTCATTTTATCCATATCCATATAAATTTTTCACTCTAAATGCATGGAAACATATCATACCTATTTCTAAATATGTTTATGAAGTTTGGACTTAAAATCAAGTGTCCAAGTCAATTTGTTGACTTGGGTCAAACCTTTTAAGCTTAAGTCCACTAATGTGATCTAGTTATTACATTTTCATCTACACATGAATTTTCAAGATTGAACACCTAGAGTCATATCATGTGTGTCTAAATATATTTGTTTGATGTTTACTCAAAATGAGGTCTCTAATATGAGTTTTAACCTAGAGCAAGTTTCATTCAATCAAGACATCATGAAATTGTCTGAGTTATCCAAAATTTTCTTACTCATGAAAATTCAATATTTATCATTCAAAAACAATCATGAGTACAGAGACATCAATATTCATGAATATTCAATTATTATACTTAAAAAAATTTGCAAAACTAATTCATATATTTTTCTTAGAAATTTGTCCAACTTTTTCATTTCTTTTTCATTTTATTTTAGATAGCATAACTTTTCAATTCTTATCACTTGCAAGTAGACATCATTAGTATCATAATGAAATAATATGTCAACTTAGCATGCTAACATACTAAATAGCAAAGTTCAATGCAAATTTTTATTAAAATAACTTAACCTATGCTAGATAGTTAAGATTCATTTTAAAGAACATTTTCATGACATCTAAATGAATCTAAGAGATCTTAAGATGTGAACTATTTGAAAAATAAGGTCTCTACCTATGTTAAACTAGTTTGGACTTACAAGAAGGTCTCTAATAATAGATATTTACCTAGAACAAGTTTCAATCAATGAAATTTGTCTAAGTACTAAAGTTCTACATACTCATGAGAATTCAAGGATTTTAACATGCAATTCTAGTCACGAGTATAAAGACATGATTTTATCTTAACCAATGAGGTAAAACACTTAGATTTTGAAATTATCAATGTTATACCCTATTCATGATGATTTAGCCAAACTAATATTTTTCTTCCTAAATAGCCTTTCTAAAAACTTATAACTTGCAAGTAAGCTACACTAATATTTTTGGAGAAAATATATCTACTTAGGAAGCTAACTCATCCGAAAAGCAAAGAGAAACATCAAATATCATTATCAAATAGTTCACTTTGCTAAATGGTTTGAAATCCGTTTTGAATAAAGTCAAGTGATACCAAAACGAAACTTTAAGAGATCACACGAATAACAAATGAAAAATTGATCTCCAACCCTTCCCATTGGTTGAAAATCGAAAGGCCACGATGTGCCTACGATTTAGAATCGCAAGGTCGCTTAGGCCCATTACAGGCCACCGGGGTCTCCGAAGAGATCGGGAAATCAAAAATCAAAAACATTTTTCAAAAGATGTTAAGAGCAGGGAAAGTCAATCAATTTTAGGCATGTATCATAACTCCAACTTAAATAAAACAAGCCAAAGTAAGGAGATGATAAAAAGGTATACCTAGATGCCAGTTTCCATACCTATGATATCATGATGGTTTGAAGTTGCAACCAATGAATCATACTTCATTTAAGTTCATGATCAACTTCAATTCTTCACTTCTCATTCATCCTTGTGTGGTAGCTCCCCATACAAAAGAAGATGAGACTTTTGATACCCAAATGACTTTGGGTCCTTGGGGGTGAGTTGGCATAGGAATCCAAAGTGTCTTAACTATACTTGGATTTTTCTTGAATGCACAATCAACAATGGCATGGCCAAAAATACCACAACAAAAACAATGTCCATTAAATTTCTTTTTATTTATGCTATGGACATTAGATCTATCATTTGAATGCTTGATATGTGAGACATGTTGAATATGAGCATTCTTAGATGAAATATTTTTATTTTGAACATGAGGTTTAACATTAGCATGAATATTCTTTTTACTAAAATTCTTAAATGAGGAAATATTTTTTATTTCATTCACCTTCTTGTTTAGGTTTAGAACCTCATTTTTCAAATCATTCATTGAGTTATGTAAAGCATGCATTTGAGATTTCAACATATAATTTCCCTTTTTGATTTTGAGTTTTCATTTTTCAAAGACTCATTCTCAATTATGAAATCATTCTTCAATTTTTCATTTTCAAGCTTTAAGTCCTTAAGCTCAAGTTTCAACATATCATGACAAGGATCAAATGAGCTAGATTTTAATTTCTCATTTTCTAATTCTAGAGCATGCATATGTGAACTAAGTCTAGAATTCTCATTTTTGATTCTTTTATTTTCCTTATCCTTTTTCAAGAGCAAGACATACATGATTTTATACTCATCCATCAATTCATCAAAATCATGAGAGCTAGATGAGTTACTACTATTATTGTTATTAACATGACTAAAAGAGGTGGAGTGTACCTCATTGTCATCATTCATGAGACATTCTTTTGAGATGACTTAATAGTCATGAAGGGAGGATGCTTCACTTGAGTAGGATGATGTGGAAGCATTTGACCTCCTCTTTGCCTTGTTCTTCATGGTAGGGCAATTCTTCCTTACATGCCCTTTCTCATGACACACATGATAGATCATCTTTCTCTTTCGGCTTTTAGTGCTCCTATGACTGGAGACACTTTGGGCTTTAAAAACCATGTTAGCATTGGAAGGATGACAATTGTCATCACTATCCTCATTAAAAGTTTCTAACTCATCGATTTTAGCATAATCATATAACATATTCAAAGTAGCCTAAATATCATATGCCGAGGTACAATACATGATCTTTTCAAAGAAATTATTTTCACAAGAACAATATATGCAATTTGTTGCCTTAGCATTTAATTCAAACATATTAATTTGTTCTTGTGTCCATGCATCCATGTTTTCCTTAGATTCAATATATTTGATTTTTACCATGTTAAATACAACTAAACCTTGAGTCTTTAGAAAGGTGTACATCCTAGATTTCCATAGATCAAAGTTCGAGGCATCGAACCTAGGAGGTGTAGACGCTACCGACTATAGAGCCATTTTGAGATCGAGACAAGGTGTAGAAGAGATGATGAAATCTCAAGCTACGAACCCGCTCTGATACCAAATGTTGGCCAAATGGCGACACTAGAGGGGGGGGTGAATAGTGTGTTTTCTAATTCAATTAGCTTAAATTCAATTTTAAACGATTACTTAGATCGATTAGGCGATTTGCAATTCAATGATTAGATGCGGAAGCTTATAAGTCATGAAGCAATTAAGCACAACAATAAATCAATGCAAACACAAAATTTATAGTGGTTCGACCCCAATGCCTACTCCACTACCTAAGCATCCCACTTAGGATTTCCAAACTAGGTTTTACTAGATTAATTAGAGTTTCCCTTACAACGAGGAATTTGCATTGGAAAGTCTTCGCTCTCCAACCGAAGGCACTTCCACATCCGGAAGTATCCCGCCTTCCTACCGAGAGCACTTTCCCACCTCAATCTAAGGGACAACTAGAACTAATCATAGTAATCACTAAGTATACACAAGTGGCTTTACTCCTTCTACACCAAGGATACCACTTCACCCAATTCAAGACCTAACACCCGGTCTTGCAAACTCAAATTAAACAAACAGTTAAAATAACAAATAAAATACAATCAAAAGAGCTAAATAATAAAACCAATGGAAAGAGCTCTTTTGCAAGCCTTTGGCGCCTTCAACTCTTCAATGGATGAGCTTGATCAAAACCCGAGTTGAAGCAGCAGTTGGCGCTTGAAGAATGAACTCGAAGGAGAACAGAGCGCAAGCTTTAAATCTTTTGGAAGGCTCTAAATCTTCCTTTTTAAATGCTCAATAAAATCTGTAGAAATCATGGAAGAAGTTAAATGAAGTATATGAGGGTGTATTTATACCCTCGTGAAGAAACGATTGTTCAACGGATAGAAAACTATTCGTTACAGGCCGTCGGTCGATTGGTCGATCGGTCATTCGACCGCTGTAATTCTCCCTGTGGTCCTTCGACCGCTGCAATTCTCCCTGTGGTCGATCGACCGACGCGATGTTGCGTCTTTGGCTTATACGCAGGTCGGTCGACCGCCAAGCTATTGCCTATTTTGGGCTTTGGTCGGTCGACCGCCCGGCGCAAGAAACTTGCGATTTCATTTTTGGTCGACTGATCGGTCGACCGACGCAAGCTATGTCTGTAGCTAGCCTCAGTCCAGTCGACCGATCGGTGGACCGCTAGGGCTACTGCTAATTACTTACCCTATTTGGTCGATCGACCGGTCGATCGAATTTAGGCTGAGTTTATTTTTCAGCCGATTTCTTCCGCGCTTCATTTTCGGGTTCTAACTTTCGACGCGCGTCATCTTGGAGAGCTCTCATGTGAACTTTGAGCCCGTCCAATGTGACTTTGGAGCACACGTCGATCTTCGAGAAACTTTTCGCGATGAACCCGAGCGCGACGATCAATTTCTTTTCGATTTCTGATTTCTTTGATTTTTCCGATCGAGGACATCGAACGCTAATTGATATGGAACCTGAAAGATATTCTCAATGAAATCATTAGTCCCATGTTTGTTATCATCAAAACCATCAAAACCGAGATTAAGGCTAAGGTTAAAAACCTAAAGCCATCACCTAGTTGTAACTTGGGAGTTGTTTCAAGACTTTCGCAAAAGTTTGTAAGTACATCCGCCCAGGTTTGTATCATCAGTGTCCTTGGTTTTTTGTTTAATTTAGTAGAATCATTCTATATTAGTAATGATAAAAATAATGATATTATCTTTTTTGATCAATTCCATACTTTTGTGAAATTATGGAATTCTATAATCTATTCCATACTCAATCTGATTTAATTTGGTTATAGGTGTATGTGTGATGGCTGATGTACATAGTTTTATGGTGCAAGATTCTGATATTGATAATATCTTGTGAGTTATTGAATTATATGTCATTCATCCTCACTTATTGTTAACTATGGATAAACAAATAATTATCAACTTATATCATTGTAGGTCGCAACATCTTGACAATGATGACTTTATTGTGCCTGATACATATGCCAATGTACAAACTTCTACACAACAAGCGTAAAATCAGGTTGAAACTATAATTGACACTGTCATTGTAGCTCAAGAGGCTCAAGAAAATACAAGTCAAGCATTTTTAGATCTGAACTTTTCTTTGACATTTGATGATGATTATATGACTACATTGAGGAAGAGCTTGCTGAGGAGAGGATAAGAGAAGAAGTGGAGGCAATTGAGGAATTCCCAAATTTAATTTTTACTTCTAGTGATGTAATTGGAAGATATTTTCTATTGGAGGAACATATGTACGAGAATAATGGAGCAGGTGTGGGTGTGGAGAATATCCACACAAGCGATGAGGAGACTGAAACATATGTAAACAATGATGAAGATGTTATTCCTTCTGAATCCTATGTTGTTTTCACTTTTGAAGATGTCAATTGCATTGATTTTGACTTCACTGACGGTCAGTATGACATAGGGGATCATGATTTTCAAGTCGAAGAAGAAGAAGATGACACCCTGAAAAACTCCATGAATGTTTATCTAATTGATGATGATTCATAGACTTCAGAATTGTATCTACATCAGATAATTTATTTGAAAATAATAAGGTGTCTTCCATACTTTTCTGAAAATTTTGATAAAGTATGAAATCATTACTTTTGCACTTTCAGAGTATGGAAGTTGGGTTTTTTTGTGTATTAATGACATTCTATAGTTTTGATAAAGTGTGAAATTTGGTTAATGGTTTATTTCTTGGAATTCTAGAGTTTTCTCAAAGTATGGAATCATTACTTTTGCACTTCCACAGTATGAAAGTTGAGTTTTTCTGTGTATTAATGGCATTCTATAGTTTTGATAAAGTGTGGAATTTGGTTAATGATTTATTTCTTAGAATTATAGAGTTTTCTCAAAGTATGAAATCATTACTTTTGCACTTCCAGAGTATGGAAGTTGAGTTTTACACAGAAAAACCCAACTAAAGGAAATAGTAGTTATGTTGTCTATAATGTATACTTGTATATGTTACCCTATGTAAAACTACAATAATCATACCAGTATAAGGCATTCCATACTTTCATCAAAGTATAGAACTTGAGAAAATACCATTCTAGGTATCATTTTTTATTTATACCAGTCTAATAGATACCATTTGTAATGATTATATTTGAATTCTATCTAATAGTCATATTCGTTGATAGATATTCCATACTTTTGTGAAAGTATGGAATTATATAAAATATCAGTCCAGTTATCATTTATTGGATATTAGTCTAATAAATACCAGTCTTGTATTAATTTTAGGTATTTTTTTATAGAGATAGTTTCAGGAGAGCTCTTACCACTTATTGCATCAAGAGAAATTTTGAATTGAGATGCATCCAAAGCAATAGTCACTATATCAAAGTCGGATGAAAAGAGCCCAATTGTTGTTGGACGTTGTCAGCAATCGGTAGGGGTAAATTTCAAATAGTAACTTTTGTCAATGAGCACAATTGTACTGTTGCAAGGCTGAACTTGGACCATCGACAATGCACTGCCACTTTTGTTGCGAATCACATAAAGGAATATCTTTTGGGCAATTAGAAAATCAATAGTAGTTTCGTTATCTCTGAGATAAGAAAGGTATTTGAAGTGCGTATATCTTATAAGAAAGCATACAATGCACTCCAAATTGCTCTCGTTTCCGTTCGTGGTGACTATGATCAATGCTACAAAGATTTGCCAGCATATCTTAGGGAATTAAGGATTCATGACTTTGAATCAAAAGTTAAATTGATGAGTTGTTCCTCGACCCACCGTTTTCGACGTGTCTTCTGGGCTTTCAGTGCAAGCTTGCGTGGATTTAGAGAATATATGTGTCCTATATTATGTATTGATGCAACACATCTGAGAGGTAAATACCCATGTGTTCTTATGATTGCAACTTCTATTGATGAAGAAAATAGGCATTTTCTCGTGGCATTTGCTATGACTGAAATTGAAAAAATAGAAACATGAGAGTAGTTTTTGGATGAACTTTTTAGATGCATCCCCGGTTATAGGGGATTAAGTATTATGAGTGATCGGAACCCAGGCATTATAGCTGTTGTGAGAAATGTCTTTCCGGATGCTGCGCATGGATATTGTATGGTTCATCTTGCAAAAAATTTAGTACATGATGTTCGTTCAAAAGATGTTGTGCCCTTGTTTTGGGCAGCTGCAAGATCAACCACGGAACAATCATTTAATGAATGTATGCAAAAGATATTGGCTATTCATGAGCAAAGTTACCAATGGATATCTCAATTGGAGAAGAAGAAATGGGCTTCTTCTTTTTTTCCCGGTAGGAGGTATGATATCATAACAACTAATTCTGTGGAATGCTTGAATGCATTGTTTAGGGAAGTTCGTGGGTTGCCAATCACAACATTGATTGAGATGACAAGACGCAAGGTCTCGGAGTGGTTCTTCAAGAGACGTAAAGTTTCTCTTACATTGACCACTACTTTGACTGGAAAAATGGAAACAATTTTAGCAAATAATCGCCACAAATGTCGTTGGCATGCTGTGCATCCACATTGGGACCATTGCTACCAGGTACAAACATCATACCAAACAATTATTATTGAATTAGCTAATAGATTATGCTCTTGCAGGAAGTTTCAACTTTATGGTATTCCTTGTTCACATGCCATGACTGCTATCGGTTATTGTAGTCTTGACCCTTATGAGTATTGTGAGCGTTATTTCACTGTTGAGATTTATAAAAAAATATATGAGGATAAAATTTATCCGACAAGAAGCAAATAATATTGGCATAGAAAATTTTATGATACCGAAGTGAAACCACCCCAATCTCTAACACAACTTGATAGAAAAAGAAAAAATAGAAGAGAATCAAGACATAGTGGCAGACTTTAGAGGAAGTGCTCAAGATGCAAGCAAGTAGGACACAACAAACATTCATGCAGAGCTCCCCCACCCAGCTGACAACATACTTCATTTCTGATAATATTTTTGCTGGATAAAATTTTGAGGGTATATATCATATTTTGGATACCATTTGATGTATAACCATACTTTATTTTTGAATTTTGTATGAGTTAAGCTCAGAAGAAGGCATTCCATACTTTCCTGAGCTTAAACCATACAGAATGAACCGGAGAAAGTACTAATTTTGGACTTTGTATCACAATTACTATCTGTTTATATATGAGTTGAATTTTGTAAGTTGAATTATGTATGAGTTGAGCTCAGAAGAAGGCATTCCATACTTTCATGAAAGTATGAAACTGGTGAAAATACTACTTTTTAACTCTGTATCACAATTACTATATGTTAATATATGATTGCATATTCTTTCTAAAGTCTGTAAGTTGAATTCTGTATGAGTTGAGCTCAGAAGAAGACATTCCATAATTTCATGAAAGTATGGAACTGGAGAAAATACTAGTTTTTTTCTGTCAAAATGCCAATTAGTCATATTGGATATTCTTTCTAAAATTTGGTTGTTGAATTCTGTATGAGTTGAGCACAAAAGAAGGTTTCCATACTTTCATGAAAGTAAAGTATGGAACTCATGAAAATATTAATTTTTTTCTGTCAAAATGCCAAATAGTCATATTGCATATTCTTTCTAAAATTTAGAAGTTGAATTCTGTATAAGTTGAGCTCAGAATAAGACATTCCATACTTTCATGAAAGTATGGAACTGGAGAAAATACTACTTTTTTTTTATCAAACTGCCAATTAGCCATATTGGATATTCTTTTTAAAGTTTGGAAGTTGAATTCTGTATGAGTTGAGCACAGAAGAAGACATTCCATACTTTCATGAAAGTAAAGTATGAAACTTATGAAAATACTAGTTTTTTTCTATCAAAATGCCAAATAGCCATATTGCATATTCTTTCTAAAGTCTAGAAGTTGAATTCTGTATGAGTTGAGCTCAGAATAAGGCATTCCATACTTTCATGAAAGTAAAGTATGGAACTAGTGAAAATACTAGTTTTTTTTGTCAAAATGCTAAATAGCCATATTGGATATTCTTTCTAAAGTCTGGAAGTTGAATTCTGTATGAGTTGAGCTCAGAATAAGACATTCCATACTTTCATGAAAGTATGGAACTGGTGAAAATACTAGTTTTTTTCTGTCAAAATGCCAATTAGCCATATTGGATATTCTTTCTAAAGTTTGAAAGTTGAATTATGTATGAGTTGAGCACAGAAGAAGACATTCCATACTTTCATGAAAGTAAAGTATGGAACTGATGAAAATACTAGTTATTTGGCTGCATCCTTATACACTTCGAAGAATTCAATTTTTACCTTTCAAAGAATTTTTCCTTTTGCGGCTCCATACTTTTTAATAACTTTAGTTTTCTTCATCTTCCAGACTTAAATTCAATGGAAAAATTGGTATGGTATCTTTTGTCTCTTGTTTGGACCTCTTAGTGTATCTCTTTGCAACAATTTTTTTCTTTCTTTTGCTTGGCTCCGGGCTTGCAACAGTAGCCATGGTTGGTTCCGGTCTTGCAACAACAGTAGCCATAGTTGGTTCCAGTGTTGCAATAAGAACTTTGGTTGGTTCCGAGGTTGCAACAAGAACTTCTTCAACATTATTCTTAAATTTTTTTGACTTTTTTGCCATTTATTTTCTGCCACAGGGGGGTTTCCCTCCTTTCCCTCAGATTATATTCATTCTTTTGAATTGATGCCCTCCTAACAATAGTCCTATATATAATGCTGGGAGTGAGAGGGCATGCATCAACAGTAGATCTTTTCTTCTGCTTTATTTTTTCCTTCATTTCCCTTCGCAAATATCTATTTATGTGTTCTTGGCAGTATTTCGTTACAAAATCAATCAACAAATCTTCGGCCGTTTGAAAAAAATTACATAATAAAAAGTCATTTCATAGTTTGGTGAAAGTATGGAATTAGAGAAAATACTATTGAACTAGAATAGATATGCAACTTCAATATGTAACTTCATACCCTAGTGTGTGGCCGGAATAAAACTTGTTCTTTGGCTGAAGGAATAAGATTTTCAGCAACATGAAAATGGGTCACAACCTCCCATTTGGACTCGAGGGTCCTTGTTTGCCTGTTTATAATAACTCATTTTCACAATCTGGGCTTATTTGGTATGACTCTGGGAACCAAAATGGGAATATGTTCAAAAAACCAACTCTGTCAAAGAAAATATAATCCATAAAATAGATTATTAATTAACAATATAAAACAAAATATTGACATAAAAAATATCATACTGACCAGCGAAAGAATAACACAACCACGCATGTAGGTGACAGCTGGGTTAGCTTGTTGTTGTTCAACTACTAATCTGATTCTTTCCCCAATAGAGGGGATTTGTCCGGCTACGAATGAATATATACAATTGGACCAATTATACTTACTAATGTCATTCAGGTTATCTACATAACCCAACAAATAACTCGATACACGATATCCAGGAGTAAAAAACAATATACAGGAAAATACATATAAAATGTACAAACGACAAAAATCCTCTATATCTTGAGGATTGTTGGAGCCATGCACTTGAATCATTAGGTCTTCAATTTATGTCCTACTAGGTGCTGCTCCATCCGGAAAAAAAATTGGCCTTCATATAGCCCTCGCAAGTGGCTTCACTTGCCTCTGAAGTTGGAATTAATTCTCAATGATTAGGCAGGCCTAAGAGGAGAGCCACGTCAGATTCTAAAAACGTCACCTCCTTTCCTTTGAAGTTAAAAACTAGGTCTTTCACCCACTGCTTCATAATTAAGAGAAACAAATTTCTAGACATTGGGAATTCTCCTATGTCCAAGAATATTCCAAAAGGGGTGATTTGTATCAGAGCTTTCTCTTGTGCATTTATGTGAATGCTTTGCAGGTTATCCCAATTGTGCTCTGAACCTAGTCGGAGGAACCTTCTGAATATGTCTACATAGCAAGTACATTGAAGGACATGTCCATGTCCTTTTACCACTCTTGAGGGTGGTGCATATGAGGGTTCTGCTAACTCTGTTCCACAACCTTCATCTGATTGATTTGGAGCTTGCTGACTTCTATCATCAATTGGATCTGCAACATAAGTAGTTTGTTGTTTAAAAAATAAGATAAGATCTAATCGTTAGTAAACAAAGAAAACAACAGACTCATACCTACAAAGCTAACCTTGCGAGTGTTGTGTTGGGTCCTCATTTTCCAAATATAATTCTAAAAAAACTAAGCACCACATTTCATTGAAAATAAATGAATCATTGGATCAATGACATACAGAAGTCTATATAAGTCTTAATGTTTCAATATTGGACTAATTTATGACTTATATATGACCATTCCATACTTTTCCAAAAGTATGGAAAGGAACTGAATTTATAATATTTTAAAAATATTTTAATAAATTTGCCAAAAAAACTATATATATAAGTCAATATTGAGCTAATTAATATAATATTACCCTAATTTATAGCAATTTCATACTTTTGCAAAAGTATGAAATTGCATTTACATTATACTATTTCATAAGTTTATCAACTTATATGTCTGTAAATAGGGTCATATAAAACCAAATAGTATTTGAACTCAAATAAAATCAAATAGTACTCAATAAAACAGTATTTCATACTTCTTTAAAAGTCTATAACTAACAAAAAAAAAATAGATTTCATTCAAAATATGAAATCATTGAATAAATGAAATATAGAAGTCTATATAAGCCTTAATGATTCAATATTGGGCTAATTTATGACCCATATACGATAATTCCATACTTTTCCAAATGTGTGGAAAGGAATTGAATTTATAATATTTCAAAAGTATTTCAATAAATTTGATAATAAACGATATATAGAAGTCAACATTAAGCTAATTAATGAATATTACCCTAATTTATGGCAATTCTATACTTTAGCAAAAGTATGGAATTGCATTTACATTATACTATTTCATAAGTTTATCAACATATATGCCTGTAATAGGGTCATATAAAACCAAATAGTACTCGAACTTAAATAAAATCAAATAGTACTCAATAAAATAGTATTCCATACTTCTTTAAAAGTCTATAACTAACAAAAAAAAAAACTAGATTTCATTCAAAATATGGAATCAATATCTACGTGCATATATAAGTCTATATAAAGCTAATTAATGCAATATTATCCTAATTATTGAAAAATCCATACTTTTGCAAAAGTATGGAATCACATTAAAATCATACTATTTAATTTTTATAAATCTTGAAAATTTGAAATTAAGACACAAGCTCGTAAAGGACTCAAATATAATCAAATAGTATTCAATAAAATAGTATTTCATACTTGTAAAAGTATAAAATTGCATTGAAATTAGATGAGCTATTCTTAAACAGTAAACAACAAAATGTGTAATGTGTAACAATTAAAGTTAATAAATAAAAACTAAGGAAGCAGTTCATAAAAGTTGAAATTTATACCACTTGGATTTAAAAAATTAGGGCACACCATCAAAGTTACAGTGAGGAGCTTACCTGCGGGGTTAGGAGCTTTAAAGAACTTGTCCGGAGAATGGGGCGGTAACACTGAGGTATGATGCGACGGTTGGAGCGATTTGGGAGGCAACAGAGGATGCGAGAACACAGGGTGGCAGTTTGCTTCAAGGGCTTTGTGCGGGATGCGAGAACACAGGGTCGCAGTTTTCTTATAGGGATTCGGCCGGAGAAGACAACTAAGGATGACGGTTTCCTTCCGGCGATTCAAGCGACAACAACAACGACAAAGGAAGACGAAAGCGCGATCGGTAAAAAGGTAAAAATATAAAAAGTAAGGTCGATCAATAAAAAGGTAAAATGTAGTAGAGAGAGATAGAGCAGGAAACCCTGTGAACCGAGTTTTTTCATTAAACCCTGTTGAACCGATTCAAATTTTGTTGAATCGGTCGGCAAACGTCCAAACCAAAAGCTAGGGGGCAAAATCGAAAAAATCAAGAGAAAGTTATGGATTTGGGAAAATCCAATTCAAAGTTATGGATTTGGAAAAAAAGAGAAGAGAAAGTTATGGTCTTGGGTACTTGATCGAAAAAATTTAGAATTTTTTTTTAAGCAACTTAAATTGGTTGGATTTCCTAGTTAATGTGATAATTTCTATTTGAAATTTTATTTTAAAATATTTTTAAATTTGATGAAAGAAGTTTTCAACCGGGTCAAAGAAAGTCTTATGAAATAGAAATGACCACGATTCGATTAATTGCATTTTTATGGATAATCGAAACTGAAGTTGTTTGATTTTAAAAATTAATATCTAAAATCAAAATTGATTAAATGTCGAATATCTGATGATTAATCGAACTAAATTAATTGGCTCGGATAGAACAAATTATCTAATTTTTAAATAAATAATTGGTTAGTTATAAATTGATAGTCGGTTACTTAAAAAAAATATTAATCTTGTATAGAAAAATCAATGAGCAATTATATTTACTATTATTAAATTATAATTAATAATAATATTTAACCGATTTCACTTATCGTTAACCGTGAGGGTAACCAAAATCAAATCCGATTAAATCGATTTTTCAATTTTATTAACTGAAACTGAAAATTGAACAGCAAAATTATTATTGGTAATCAAATTTTAAGATTCAATTAATCGATTAAATTAATCGTAATTAGCTGATTTAAATGGTCACCCCTGGTCTGAATTGTAGGAGTCCAGAGTTGCACGGGAGAAATGTCCGTGGCGAGAGAGAAGGGAAACATTAGGATATTTTCAAGCGCATGTAAGGACAAAAATTTACATATACAAAGAAGATAACAAATACATCAAATCACAAAATATAAATTAATATATACAAAATTGCCAAAGGGATCAACTATCTTATCCCTAGCTATGTGAAAAATATCTAAATTAATTAATACATTTTCTCGCTTAACTAGCGAAAAAAGAAGACGACAAAGTATCTACTATAATTTCCACCGCCCCACCACATTCCAATATTCCATACGGTTGTCATCATCCAACTGCCAACGTGTCTTCCAGCGAGGCCGAGCGACGTGACGTGGCCGATCATTCCAAGCGCTCCTCACGTGGTTGCCCGCGGAAAACACACTCCCACCTTTCTTCAACTTTTTGAGCCTTTAATGGAACGTGGAAGCCCCTCCCTCATTACTTTATCTCCAGATATCTGTTCCTAGTTTAATTGCAGAAAGAAGGTCAACAAATGGTTGAACCTCCTATCAATATGTATGTCATATCACACACCTCAAGGACCGCAGCATATATTGATGTGCATCTATCTATCTATCTATATATTGATGTGCTTTAAACCATCTTCAACATCCAGTTAATTATTTAATACCTAATTTTCACTTAAGTACCTATATATAATTAATATATATATATACTATGCACGTGAAATATTTAATTAATTGAATAGCATCGATATATTATATGTCACCCTTGGCCTGAGTTAAAGAGAACACGTGCTTTACTAGACATTTGGATAAGAACATCCAACTGACCAAAATCTTGTACGTCAACATGCATATCTCACGCAGATCAGAGATTACATAATATCATAATATTATGCAAAGATATGAGAACTCCACCTGTATACTTGACAACTTATCATTAGTTAGCTCACTATCAATATTGGAATAACTGAAATGAACATCTAACTAAATAAATGGTCCATGCACATTACATAAGTGCGAGAATCACTACAAAAAAAATGCACCAGTTCAATTATAATTACGAGCTCAACATTTTTCTCACCTCTCAAAACGGCGCGCCCACACCTCACTACCTCTCCACCATACTATATCATCATCAGCAACAAGAATATTTAAGGTTCCCTTGGGTTTCTCTCCAACTTATAAACCATGCAATTCCTACGAATGAATCAGCAATCCAAGCCGTCTTCCTCTAGAGAACGTTCTCGGTTCCGATTAAATCGATGTAGCTATTGGAGAGGATCCAATTCGAATTCTCCATTTGGTTACTATGGACAACATACGTCACTTTCCCCTAATGATCCTTCTTCACTTCCACTAAAATCCACTGCTTAAAAGAAGACCATATCCGGCCACACCATTGCTTCTCCTCAAAACAGGTGAAGTTAATTTCTAGGGTTCATGGCGACGAACACTGCTACTACTACTCTCTTTCTTCTCCTCCTGAAGCTGTTAATGGCGGTGCTTCTTGCAGTTTGGGCCTGCATCTGGATAATCAGGCCGACGCAGTCGTGGAAGAGGTCATGGCACATCGCCGAAGATCGGGCAAACACTGCATTCATCGGCGATTACAGTACGAATTTATACCATATATATATATAAGAAAATTATACGACACCGCCGTTAATATTTTATGATCAGAATTAAGTTAATTTCTATATTTTTGCTTTCTAACACATGAGGTCGATCTTTAGGTCTCACTTTGCTGGTCTACTGCCTCCCGGTTTTAGCGGTGGCCGCAATGAGCTACGTCTGCTTGCATTTCACAGCTAAGAAGGAGAGCAGTAGCAGGTAATCAACTAATATATATTTAAAAATTCTCATTTGCTGCATCAAGATGACGATGGAGTACATTTCTTCTGAGTTCTCTTAGTCGGAAGAGAAGATCCCTAATGAGAAGTTTCAAGAATCCGGTAGCCATCATGAGAAATCCGATCGGAATAGTTTCAGTCGCAGAACTCCTCATCGCAGCCCTCTTCATCGTCTTCCTCGCATGGACATACTACTCCAATGTCTCCAGTGATTTCAAGAAGATGACGCCCAACAAGTCCCTAAAACTAAACAGGTAATGATCAAGTAGCCTGTGACGCGATCTCAAGCTAGCCTATCAACCGTAAAGATCCTTTATGTGGTTTTGTTTTGGACTCGGTCAGGTGGCAGCTGAAGATGATGCGTGTAGGGGTTCGGATCGGTTCACTCAGTGAAGCTTGCTTGGTGATGTTGTTGCTGCCGGTTTTGAGAAGGATGGCAGTGTTTAGGGTATTTGGAGTGGAGTTTGAGAGTGCAGTGAGGTATCATATTTGGATAGGGAATGGGTTGGTGCTGCTGTCGCTTTTACATGGCATCAGTATAATGTTTTTGTGGGCTGTGAAAGGAAGACTTTTGAAGGAGGTAAAATAATTCTGTCACATTAAATATTAGTTTTCCTAGCTGTATATATATATGTTCAATTAATTAATTAATTTTCTATTGTTTACCTTCTTCTCAAGGACAGATAATAAAATGGCAATCAGTAGGGAGAGTTAACATTGCTGGTGCAATTACTTTGGCCACCGGAGTCATCATCTGGATAACATCACTTCCCCAAATAAGAAGGAAGCAGTTTCAGCTCTTCTACTCGGCTCACCATCTTTACATTGTCTTCTTCTTCTTCTTCTTGATGCATGCTGGAGACAGGCATTTCTTCTTGGTGTTTGCTGGTGTCCTCCTCTTTGGCCTTGACAAGCTACTGCGCATCATTCAATCACGAAGAGAAACTCTCCTTGTTTCTGCAAGCATTTTGCCATGCATGGCAATCAATCTGACTCTCCCTAAACATCTATGTAAGTTAATTAGCCTTCAATTAGTTTTTGTTATAATGATTCTCATGTTGGGAATCTTCATGAGTTGCCTCTCGTAATTAATTAAATGCTTTTGGTAAAATTGTAAAATAATTTTTTTAATTTAAAGAAACTCCAACATATATCTGATTAATTCATATAGGATGTATATGTGCAAAATGGCAAGTAATAATTGCTTTGTCTTCTATCACAGGCATGAGATATACTCCAACAAGCATCATCTTCATCAAAGTTCCAAGCATATCAAAGTATCAATGGCATCCTTTCAGCATCACTTCCAGCTCCAACATGGACAACTCTGAGATCTCCCTCTTGATCAAATGCCATGGCCAGTGGACTACCGACCTCTACAATTTGCTGAGTTCGACGGTTGACGCCGATCGCCGGAACAACATTCCAGTAGCTATTGAAGGTCCTTATGGGCCAAGCACTATCACATACCAGAGGTAACAATTGATTAGCTAGCTAGCTAGCTAGCTAGCTAGGGTTAATCTAATTAGAAAAGTTAGATTTTTTAAGGGTTAGGTTGGATATCGTTTTTTTAAATTTGAAATTGGGGTCTTGAGTGAGAGCTCTTTTTCCTTCTTTTGGTAGACATGAAAATATGTTTTCCCCAAATCCAACGCGATCCGATCCTAATTATATGGTAACTAAATTTATATATTTTTGACTTGGAATTAACCTCTCCGGATACGGTTTAATTAGTAGATTTCAATGGAAATTTGATCCTAAATCTACCCATTTGGATAAACTTCAATTGTTCAACATGAAATTTATTTGATTCAATTCCAATCTGAAGCCTGTTTTTCACCAAGAGCCTGGTACGTGTTGATAGCTGGTGGATAAATTAGACATCTATTGAATTAGGTACAAGAGCCTGGTGTTGATAGCTGGTGGATCAGGAATATCTCCATTTCTGAGCATCCTCCAAGACATTGCTTCAAGAACCAATGAGATGAACAAAAACATTCCAACAAAGATAACCCTAATATATACTGTGAAGAAGATCCAAGACCTGAGCATGCTTGCCTTGATCTCCCCACTGCTGCTGAACAACCAATCTTCTGAGCTTAGCAATCTTCAGCTGAAGCTTTTTGTGACTCAAGAAGTTGGGCCGCCAGTTGCAGCAGAAAAGATGCTGCAAGACTTGTCCCAGGTGAAGACCATCACCTTCAAGAATAATGCTTCCTCCAAGAGCAGCGGTGCCCTACCAGTGCCTGAAGGGCTCCTGTGGAGGGCAGTGATCACAGCCCTCTCCTTCGTCGTCTTCCTTGCCTCCCTTGTGTTCTTGAGCCATGTTTTCTTGCACCAAGAGAAGGAGTCCTCCAAGGAGGAGAAGAAGAGTCCATCATGGGTTGGGGATCTGTTTGTCATTTGCTCTTTTGCTGTGGCTGCAAGTTGCTGCACTATGGTCACCATTGTTGCGAGGTGGAGGAGGAAGTCATTGGGAGAGGGAGAGGGAGAGGGATTGTCTCACAAGCATGGTTTATGTGCAGAAATGGTGCCAGCAAAAGTGCAAGGTGGAGTGGAGAAGCATGAAGTGAAGTTTGGATGTAGGCCTGATCTAGCAGGTAACATTTCCTCTTTGAGTGAACTTATCGAAGATTAAATAGGTAGGCATTTCCGAATTTGTTGTCTTCATTATATCATCACTTTATCATATTAACATGGAATTTGCAGAGATGCTCTGTGAGATTTCCTTGGGCACAGAAGAAGGTTCAGAAGTTGGGGTGTTTGTGTGTGGCCCAACTTCCATGCAGAAGTCAGTAGCATCATTCTTTACATCATGCAAGAAGAGATCAAGACAGGGCGAAGGGAAGCCGAAATGTTCCCTCGATGTTCACTTCATTAGCTTTTCTCTCTGAGACTTGACGTTTAATAGCAGAAGGTACTGAAAGCAGAGCTTATGCATGCAGAAGTTCAAAGGCTTCTGATGTCCAAAATATGCATGATGGTGTGATATTTTCAGCTCTGACCTTTGTATTGTTTGTTACTAATATGAATAAATGGGTATATCTATCAAAAGTTGACTTTATCTGATAAGGAATTAATGCTTAGTGAATAAGAGTTGGCCTGACACATATTTTAAGAATGAACTTACCTATGAAGGTTCATCTAGAAACTGGCTTAAATTATAAACACAAATAATTTGATTATCAATAATATAAAGGTTGAAAAGAAAAAAACTAAAGTTAAGTTACCAAGCCAACTTGAATTAACTGGGGTTAGATTTGATGATGTTTTGATAAGTGGGATAAATTTTAAGGTAAACTCTCACATGATGAAGTCACAACCGGATATTTCTATCTCCAGGGCCAGATTGAAGATCTGTTGGGAAACTTCGTGAGTTGGGACATTCAATTCCCTTCCTTTATTGTTTCCTCTTCCTTATTCAACTTGCTGAGGATATTCTACTTTGGAAGTGGACAAAGGAAAGACATTTGGTTAATTGAATACTTACCTAAATTTTAATTTACAATATAAGGTGGTAGATTAATTATTAAACAGGTTGTTTTTAAATAATATTTTAAATGATTTAGCTCAGTCTAAATTTTATTGGTCTCAAAATATTAAAGGTTAATTACTGCATATATCTCAACTTTTACTCTCTCTCTCCCTAATATATCTCATCTTTTCATTTGTATCAAATGTGGTCTCTAATTTTTATTTCGTTTCAAATCTATCCCGCTGTTAACTACCCGTTAATTTTCCCGTTTGAATGCTGACGTGGACATGCTAACTAGGATAGCAGTCCACGTCAGCATCTCAATCAGCATATATGTCCACGTCAGCATGCCTACTGTTATTATATCGTCGTTAAGTGGGTTATTTTCAAAATATATCATCACTTTTCATATATTTTTTTCTAATCTATATCACTTTTCAATTTTCCTAATTATATACATCAGTTTTCGATTTGTTTCAAATTTATCCCATCGTGATCCTAACACCAAAATTGTCGTTTGAATGCTGACGTGGGTCAACATTCTTATCAAGTTTTTAATTACTAATATTAAGCAAAGTTTTATTTGTAATTAACTATATATATAAGCTTTATTTGTAATTAACCCGAGATGTAAGCATCGTCTAGTCAGCAAAGTTATAAATTTTTTTATTTTAGGCGAGTTAAAAAATTAAAATCAGCTTCGCTTACTAGGCAATGCTTACATCTAGGTTTAATCTAGGGTTAACTATAAATAAAACTTTGCTTAATATTTGTAATTAAAAACTTGATAAGAATACTGACTGGGTTGCTGCCACACGTCAGCAGTGCCTGGTCAGTATTCAGACGACAGTTTTGACGTTGGGATCACGGTGAGATAAATTTGAAATAAATCGAAAACTATGGTATATAATTGAAAAAATTAAAAAGTGAAAATAGATTAGGAAAAAACATGAAAAGTGAAAATATACTTTGTAATTAATCCACTTAATACTAAGATAATAATAATCGGCATGCCGACGTGGACATGCTGATTGAGATGCTGATGTGGACTGCTAATCCTTGTCAGCATTCAAACGCGATAGTTAACGAGTAGTTAACCTTGTGATAGATTTAAAATGAAATAAAAATTAGAAAATTCTTTTTTTTAAAAAAAAATGAGATATATTAAGAAGAGACTTAAAAATTGAGATATATACATTAATTAACCCAAATATTAAAGTACAAGTCAAAATAAATGGAGCCTCGCCACCGCGCCGACGTCCACCATTGCGGTGTCCCTCATCCTCGTCCTCCACGTCTCACGAACCCCCGCATGGCTTCTCCTCTTCCCACCACCGCTACCAACTTCCCCCGCCGCCTTCCCCTCTCTCGTTCTCTCCTCTCCCACCTCCACTTCCTTTATCCCATCGCATCCTCCCGAGCGCGCCATGGAGCTCTACGTTCATGTCGCCGAAGCCAGGGATCTCCCTTCGCCGCCGCCGTCCAAGGCTGCCGCCGGTGCCTATGCGAAGGTCAAGGTGGGGGTGCTTAAGTCGAGGACGAGGACCGTCACGGGGACGCCCCACCCCGTCTGGAACGAGGAGTTCGTGTTCCGAGTGGAGGACGAGGACGAGGACGAGGACGAGGACGCGGCGGGGGCGGTGGTGCTTAAGCTCATGGTCTACCGTGAAGGTGGCAGTAGTGGTATTGGAGGAGGAGCGGAGCTGATGGGCCGTGTGCGCATTCAGGTTGAGCGCGGGGAGGCTGCGAAATCACCGGCCTGGTTCTCGCTGCAGCCACGGCGCCGCGGCACCAAAGTCGAGAAATGCAACTGTGGTATTGTCTTCCTGCGATCAAAGTCTTGTCCTTTGCTATATTGTATAGTGTTCTAGGGATTAAATTGATGTTTATTTCATTACGCTGTAACATTATTGATCTTGCCCCATTTACCTCATGTTATCACTATAAATTACTGTTGGGAAATTTTGTTGGAAATGGCTAGTGTCTTCTCATTTATTGTGGGGACAATAGAGCATGGCATTTCTTTACAATATAATTGATTGTTAATGTTTTTGGAGACTCAAAAGATCAAGCTGACTTCACTAATCTGTTATCTGAAGTATATAATGATAGAAGTTGATAGTAAGCATATAAATAGGCCTTAAGAGAAATTTATTACTGATCTTAACAAGACCTGCTCAGTCTCAGAATGTTACTCATAGGAAGTTAAGTCTAGACATTCTATATGCATGCTTGTCATAAATGTGAAGCAAAAGTGCATAGCTTTACAGAGCAAGGAGGGAGACCATATTAATTATTGGTTCATGTAAAAGTATTCTCGAAAAAATAGTGAGCAAGATACTCCATTGAAAAAGAAATGTGAATGATATTTACCAAAAAGAGTAACATAAGTTATCTCAAACAATGTGATCTTTCTTAACATAAGGATCTTGAAACTTATCTACTGTTCTTGCTAACCTATCTATCTTCATAGGCAGTTAAACTGGAGTAAGAAAAAAATCCTTGTTGGAATGTGAAGGACGAAAAAAAGATTGAAAATCATATTTGTTTCTCCCAGAAATTCAGATACTATTACATAAACTGACTGTGAAGAAAGCCCTAGATTCATGCCTCCATCTAGTCGGTATTGTAGAAAATAAGTTTTGATGAAACATATGTAATATGTTGACTTGTTTCCTTGTCATGGCCTCACAATCAACTGCAAATGATAATAATACTATGCTTATAGATAATGTTAATGTTTGTGTCCGGATAGCACAAACATCTAAAACTTATGCATGTATACATGTATAAGATTAAGTTTGAATTGCTCATGTTATTAAAAAAAAACACTATCGAAATGGCTCTAGCTGAATCATTTTCTCTTTAACTAATCAATCAACAGTCAAGTTGGCTTCTCCAGAAAATTTGACCCATTTGTAATGAGTTTTCCCAAAGGTCCAAAATACCTTTAAAGATGCATAGTTATCTCCAGAGCTCCATCCTGTTCTATTGAATGTGGTCTAGCTTGTGCATTGATCATCTCATTTTCAGCCTCCTTTTCTTACCTTCATATGTCTGTTGAAGTTGACTTTATATGCTAACTCTAATGTACTGAACCTATTTAGTGATCCTTTCTACTCTACAAGCTAAAGATATATTACCTTTTCCATCCCTTCAAAGACCAAGTAGTCCTAGATGCACCTTTTGTACAATTGCTAATTTGCTATTGCTTTTAGTTTTCTCCATAGTGTAGAATCTGAGTACGCAGCATTCCCCTTGCTTTTCTGCAGAGAGGTTGTTTTTGTGGCTCAAACCCATGACCTCCAATCACAAGTGGGATAACTTTACCGTTACACCAAAGTCACCCTCATTACTTTAATTAATTCTTGGGAATATTTTCCTTCTCCAGCTTTTATAGTACCATGCTGACATTAATGACTTAACATGCACTTGTAATAATTCTTTTTTTCTACTAGCCAGCAGAGGGAAGGATCCACTTCCATGCACTTCAAATGCTTAGATTGCTAATAACTTATGCAAGCTCATGTTTATGCTATCCATTCTACTCAAAAATAACTACTTTGCACTATGCTTCTTTGATCGTGGTCTAATAAATGTGAAAAATCAGGAAAAATCCTCCTTACTGTGTCATGTCGAAGAGATTGTAACCACTATGCTATTAGTAGCTCTCCTTGTTCTAGCTCTAGTGACAGAGTGAACCATGGACAGCCTCAAAAACCACATATTGTACTTATGGATGCTCAGGTAAGCACAGAGTCTGAAACCATGACAAACATGGACCATACAGATATACAAGGCCATAATGCAGAAAAACATGGTAACAAGAATGGAGAAAGTTTACCAGCTATATCACAAAGCTACGACCGGTTGGAATTTTCTGATACACTTTATACTAGTGAGAGCCCCAAAGATGCCAATTGTCTTGATGGTACATTTGAAGATGCTATGGAAATTATGGAAACAAGGGATGAATCTGGCATACCTGAAAATCTTCAAGGGGGTATTCTTCTTGAGCAGAGATATAGGATTGAACCAAAGGATCTTAATTCTCTTCTATACAAGCTGAATTCACAATTTCGGAGAGACCTAGCACAGCATCAGGGAGCTATGGATTATGAAGAAAGCCCATGGAGATGGACATGTAAAGACAATCCATGTTTATCAAGGTTTGTTACCTACACAAAAGCTGCAACCAAGTTAGTAAAAGCCGTCAAAGCTGTAGAGGAGCAGGTATATCTTAAGGCAGATGGACAAGCTTTTGCCATTCTGAATCGGGTTAACACTCCTGATGTACCATATGGTAATTGTTTTCAGATTCTTTTACTATATAAGATAACACCTGGTCCAGAGTTATCTTCAGGTGAAAAAAGCTCCTGTCTCACAGTATCTTGGGACATTAATTTCCATCAGAATACTATTATGAAAACCATCATAGAGGGAACTGCTCGACAAGGACTCAAGGAAACCTATGCGAGCTTTGCTGAGATACTATTACAGTATATCAAGCCACTCAACCCATCAGAGATTTTGTTGGATAAGGAACAGTTGTTAGCGCCGTTATATTCGGATCACCAATCAGGCTGCAAATTGTTCATGCAGCACTTCTGTAATCTTACTGTATGTTCTACAATTTTAGTTGTTTTGTACGTGGTCTGCCATATTCTTTTATCAGAGCCATCAAAAGTCCAGGGACTAGAGTTCGATGGTTTAGATTTGCCGGACTCATTTCTTGAGCTGATTGCCGGTGGGATTTTATTTCTTCAATTACAGCATGTTTTGAGTATGATTTCTCACTTTGTACGGGCAAGATTATGGCGAGGTATCGTTTTCTGGTTCCTTGTGAATAATGTGGATGCAATCTGTGATTCTTTATTTTATTTTAATAATGCATGATATATCTGATGACCTTAACTGATGACAAAATTGCAATATTATATATCCTTTCAAATGTACTGATTTTTATTTTAGCCCTTAAATTTTAGTTTAGCATATACATATATATCTTGCAAATATTGAAAAATGTGTATATGTAATTAAAGTTAACCTTATGGACTTGTCCATTGCTATCTCCTTACAAGATAATGCATATAAAACATTACAACTGTCATGATTGGATGATTTACTTGTCATAGCCTTTAGTAATTAATACTTTGGTTTTCCATTGGAACTTTTTAAACTATTGTTTGACTATCATCTTTTTTCTCGGGGCATTCATAAAGAGGAAGAATGCATTGACACATTTAGGGTTATTTAAGTAAGATGCGAAAGAAAAAAAATGATACATAGAAGTGGATATAAAGGTATTTTAGGTGTTTAATGATCTAGTATACTTAAGACAACCCAATTATCTTTTCATTTTTTTAACCATAGTCTATTAGGATGAACTTTTGTTTGGCATTTTTGAAAGACTTATAAATTTAAAAGGACATATACAATATTAAATATTTTAGGGCTAAATATGTTGTTTTCAAATTTTGAAGGATAAGAATGTGAAATCCCCTTTATTGAAAGGCATATTCTAATTACAGGGAATGATCATGGTGTCAGAGCTCATGGTGATGGGTGGATCCTTACTATAGCCTTGATGGAAGGAAGGAGATTACCATCCCCAGCTCCTCGGTACCCAGATCCTTATGTTGTATTTAGTTGTAATGGTAAAAGTAGAACAAGCTCTGTTCAGCTTCAAACAGCAGACCCTCAATGGAATGGTCAGCTTCCAAGTCTCAGAATCTACCCCACAATCTAATCTACAATACTTTTTAATTTGGTTACTTGTTTCAATCCCAACTCATCCAGAACTTGTGCAGAGATACTGGAGTTCGACGCGATGGAAGAGCCGCCATCTGTATTAGACATCAAAGTGTTTAGTTTCGATGGTCCTTTTGATCAAGAAATCCCTCTTGGGCATGCAGAAATCAATTTTCTGAAACATTCTCCTAATGACCTAGCCAATATGTGGATTCCGCTTGAAGGAAAACTTGCAGACTCATCACAGAGCAAGTTGCACATAAGAATATTTGTAGACAATAAGCGAGGAGATGAAACCATTCATGAATATATACATAAGATGGAGAAGGAAGTCGGTGAGAAGGTAAATCAAATTCCAGAACTTCATCCTGCAGATTGCATAACACTGTATTGACAATCACTCGTGCAATTGGCAGATGATCTCTCCGTCGTCTCACAAGAATTTAACATTCCAGAAGCTCTTCGGGTTGCCACCAGAAGAATTTCTTATCCATGAATTCTCATGCTGCTTGAAGAGAAAGTTACCGTTGCAGGTCTCAGTTTAAGTTGATGCTAAAACACTGAACCTTTCAATTAGTATGGCTGCATGTTAAGACACTCCTTTCACGGTGCAGGGAAAAATTTTCTTATCTGCTAGAATTTTTGGATTCTATGCCAATCTTTTTGGTTACAAAACCAAGTTCTTCTTTCTTTGGGAAGACATCGAGTGCATTCAAGAAGTTCCAAAAACACCATCTTTGACAACAGTAGGCAGCCCAGCGCTTGTAATTGTCTTGAGGAATGGTCGGGGACTTGATGCTAGGCATGGAGCTAAATCGCTAGATGATGAAGGGAGGTTGAAGTTCCAGTTCCAATCGTTTGCATCATTCAACAGAGCAAGCAGGTAATTATTAGCATTGTTCGCTTAATAATTTATAATTGCTCAAAAGATCTATTCATTGCGATGTTTTCTCCAGGACAATTATGGCACTGTGGAGAACAAAATCTAAGGTTGCCGAACAGCATGCGAAGTTAGAGGAAGACTATTATGATAAGAGTGAGAATTCTGTCTCCAACTTGCGCAATTAAGAATATGACCTTATGAAGGCATACTCTGTAGAACTTCCACCAGATGTAAGTGGCAATTCTTTCATGTTACCTTTGTTCTATGCATTTGATGTGCTCAAAGTCGTTGTCTTCTTCTAATTGTCCTTGTTGTAGGTAAATGTACTCATGAAAGTTTTTGATGGGGGTTATTTGGAGAATAAGATAATAGCCAAAGTTGGCTGTCTTAATGATAGTGTGACTCCATGGGCAGCTACAAAACTTGTTTTTTATAAAAGAAAGGTCTACTACAAGTTCAGTAGCCACTTCTACGTACATTGTGAAGTTGTAAACACCCAACGGAAAGCTATGTCAACAGGTGGATTGTGAATGAAGTAATGGGCCTTCCTGCCCATTCTTGGGCAACCAAATATGATGTCATTGTTGGCATTCAGTTAATAAAAAGCACTAAGTTCCAGAAGAGAATCGTTAAACGAATGATGAATGCGATAAAAGATATTATTTATTACTTCCCTTTTTATAAATGTTTGGATTGGTCAGAACTAAGATTTCTAGAATTAATTTTGCCAACTTTTTGAAGTTTTATACTTTCAGTTAATTTTTATGTTAATATGTAATTTTGGTTCAAATTGAATCAAACTGTAAGAAATGGATTATTTATTACTTACTAGATAGTTTTGCTAACTCAACTTTCTGTTAAACCAGCTATCCCTGTCTAGTTATCAAACACTTACCAAGAGGTATCAATATTCATACTCAACATTGCATTATCACGAAAAGGAACAAAATAATGATCAATTAACTTGGAACTTTTCAACACTCCTTCGATAGTATTGGATGGTATAACTAATGTTAAACTATTCCTATTAATTAGGGAATTGACAATTCAACATTTTTCATTTTACACATAGTAAATTGCACAAGAAAATAGGTAGTCAATTTGCTCCCCGACTTGAGTAAAGCTTTAATGATTATAAGCTTATGGCAGTTGGTTGCCAAAAAGCCTTAATGGATGGCACAAGTCTTTACAGAGGTTCAGATGTAGAAAGTATCAGTAATATCATATTTCATGACCTAACTGTCCAGCTGAATCAGAAAATATAATCCAGAAAAGAACACACTACTTTAGGGTAGGTTGTTTTAGCTCAACCAGAGGACAAGGTTGCTGTCGCTGTTGCAAATCTTTATACTTTTGAAGATTTGTATATAAGTCACAGCTGGATAATTAAAAGATTGAACTGAAAATTCCCTGTTAATTCTTTTGTGCCTAATGCAAAACACTTGGCAGAACTAAACATTGAGCTTTATGAGTTCGCATAAACACTTTTCCGCCAAGGGTAATGTTTGAGGGGACCGTTAATTATTGAGCAACACGGACCAGCAGATTCTTTAATTTTATCTATTGCATTGGCTTCTCTTAGCAGTTAACAGAGACAAACCAACCAAGAGTTCCGAGACTGTCAAACTAAGTACATGATATAGGAGTTCTCAGGTGATTGGAATCTCTGTAAGAAAAACTTGGTAAATTTATTGCTTTTAGAGTTGAGTTCTATTGTGTAGCAACGTGAAGAGTTGATGTAACTCCATACAATTTAAAAATTATGCTATATCTTCCACAGTGATAACCTCAACCTTGAATTGATAAATTTGAAATTTTCTTAGTCACATCAGTAATACATGCTACAGAGAAGTGGTATGAATATAATTAACTTTCTTAACTTCCGTAGTTAATTGTAACTCTAGCATAAATCCAGTTCAAATCAATATCAAAATGCTTATAACATGGAGATGTTTCAACTAATGGGAAGAAATTTGCAAGCAACAAACAAAGAAGTTGAAATGACCATGTAGCTTCAGTGGTTCGCAAAGGAATAGGAGGATCAAGTCAAATTGTTAGATTAACAAAGGTTGGAATAGTTCTCATCAAAAAAAGAAGAAAAAAAAATATGTTGGAATGGAGTCTCAACTTTTTATTATGATTCAAGATGTCATAATTGAAGGGTAGATACATGAAAATGGAAGTAAAGGACAGCAAAATAGTAAATGGGGTTTTGTGTTTAAGGTTGCACTTCAGCCAAATGCATGTTAGAGCCCTGTCGCGAAATCAACAAGTTTAAACAATGCATTTTTGCCCTGTAGCATGCATTTGGCTAATGCATTTTACCCTTACATGTTAGAGCCAAATGCATGTAGCTAAGTATCCTAAGAGTGACCAGCTGACATAGCAAATCAAAATTGCTATGGAAAATAATCTATTTAAAACTGTTCCCAAATCAACCAATGTAGTAAATAAGCCACAGATGATATTCCATAATCATCACTACACAAGGACTTGATATAACTTTCTTAAAATTGATATACACACTTCCCAGATGTTCACAAGCTTAATTCACAGTTAAACTGATCAATTGGTTGGTTGAATTCACAATCAAGACATATTGACATGAAGATCAGCAAGAACTGGAGCAAGCAAATAATCACATAGATTCAGCCACTGGATACAAAGCTGATGCACGTTGAGGCAAAATCACGCATGCTGAGACTTTGCCTCACAGGTATCCAAACAGATACGCTCAATATCTCACAGATCCCAATTTCCATTATGCTCAAACATTTACAAGGATGGAATCATGAATCATATAGTACTCCGTTAGATACTGCAATCAAGTGAAGCAAACATATAGCAAGAAAAAAGAAGAGAATAGATTCACATGATCGATCCATCCTACAAGAAAGCAGAGGGATACAGCGATATGGTACCCTGGAATGGTAGTAATTAAATCAGTCGTACTTCTCCCTCCAGGACTGGACTAGGAAGAGAACCCAGGAGAGACTGAGTACGAGGTCGCCGACAAGCTGGCGGGGCCAGTCGCGGGCGAGGTCCTCGAGGCGGCGCTCGAAGAAGACGCGCCAAAGGGCCATGGCGGCGTGGAGGAGGATGCAGCCCTTCGCGAAGAATGCCTGGAAGTCGCAGTCTTTGACGAAGGCGACCATGAAGAGGAGGAATCCGATGGCGAAGAGGAGCAGGCCCACGAAGGAGTCGGACGTCTGGATAAGCAGCTGGTCGTGCGGCGTCGACCCCTGCAGCTTCCGCGCCGTCTCCCGCCCGTGCCCAAACACCGCGATCTCGTTCAAGTAGAACATCATCAGCGCCCCGCACGTCGCCGCCACCGCCGACTGCAGCAAGCAGATGGACGCAAAAATTCCCGACGACGAAGACACCGCCGCCATTGTTTCCTTCCTCTTCCTCCTTACTTCACCCTACCTTGCCTTCCTCACGGATCAATAATTTGGTCTAGAAAAATTTATAGTCACAAGAACAATATGAACAGGCAAAAGGGGAAGGAGACGAAGATTGCGGAACGAGACATTGGGACTGAGAGGAAAAAGGATGAGATTGATCGAGGATTTTGGAGATGGAAGGAATTGGGGAAATTTGGCATGGAGTTTCCAAATTGGAACAGTTCTAGGGTTTGAGATTGAGAAGCAAACAAATTTGTCTCGATCTGGTGGACTCCGAGGAGATGACAGCAAAACAAGAACAATGTGTGTCAAACAGTTTGAAGATGACTTGGTTACGAAACAGTCCACGAAGAACGGATTGATGGGTTTTTGCATAAATATCCGTCCCAAGAATTTTATTTCTGTATTTACCTCATTCCAAATGCAAGTTTAGTGTATGTTCAGAAAACCCAATATTTTATTTTTTTAAAAATATTTTAACAACACTAATCTTTTTCATAAAAATATTTAATTTCATCATGATTATTAGTTCAATAAAAATAATAAATAGTTTTAGAAAAGAACTCTGGTTTAAATCATTTATATTTTAGTTATACACATGTACTTAAAGTATTCAAAGGGAAAAAGTTTGCAAGGATAGATATGCAATGTCAAAGCTTCAAAGTGTAAATATGCAAATATTCATATTTTCTTGTTGAAAGAGTACTAACGCAAGCAATGTGGAGACCCATACTTTTCATGCTTTCTTGATTCCTAAACCTAAGTGGCTCCATCAATTTGGATAAGATATCTTTTTTACTTTGATTTTTTAATATTTTAATTCCTGATATTTACGCTGTAATCTGGATAGAATGAACACTTGAAAATGTAATGCCAATATTATTTTCCTATTAGTTAAAAAATATGTAAATATATGCATATCCATAGTTTGACTTGCAAGTTCTATCGTAGAAGTCATATTTGTAACTACAAATATAGGAGTAAATATAAAGGTATATTTGACATTAAAGTTTATCAACGTACGGGCAAAAAGGTATATTTATAAATATACTAACAGGTAGCGAGTACTCGCATGTCCGAGTATTATGGTCTTTGTACTCACCTCATATATTAAACGTGGAGAAAAAATTGTCCATGATATTTTCACAGATATAATATCATCCCACATACCTATCATAAAAAGGTAAATACCCGCTTAAGCAGGTAACATTACCATCCTTAAATGTAGGTAAACTTAATTATTTTAAATTTTCACGCATCAAATTAAATGTCATAAGACCATGAGGCAATTGAAAAATTGAACTTGCACCATTTAAAAATGCTAATGACTGTGAGAGAGTGAAGACTGGCGACTGAGTCAACACCAATCTCGAGACCAGAAAAGCTCCCAGATCCGATGGCTCAAATTGATTTGGGTGGCCGAGATTGGCGGGAAGGGATGATGGAACTGGTGAGAGCTCGAGAAGGGCTGAAGATGCTTCTTCTCAGACGACAACGATGGAAGAAGGACCAGAGATCGAAAAGAAACCCTAGATCTGGTGAGCTACCTTCTTTTTGGGTGAATCTATTCAGGCCATCTGATAAAGAAAGCAACTAGAGGAATTCAGAGGTTTTGGCGAAAGAGATTGAAAGGATTCGGGAATGCTCGAAGGGGAGAGTGAAGATTGAAGGAAAGGACCTGGTTGAAGCGAGGAAGGACTGCAGGAGAATTTTATATGAAAAATTCTTTGGGAGGATGCCTCCACTAGAGATGGTGAGATTTTCTCTTCACAAGTTATGTAAATTAAAAGTTGTTGTTACTATAATTGATTTGTCGGCTGGCTTTTTTGCGTTCAAAATTAAAATTGAGGAAGATTACTGGTCTATTTTCTCTGGAGGGCATGGTTTTTGCATGATCAGACATTGTCCATTATTCAGTGGAAAGATAACTTTCAACATTTGAAGGAAAGAATCAATGTTATGCCAATGTGGATTCAGCTGCTGGGTTTAATTTTTGAGTATATGCATTCTAATATCTTGCCTCAACTTGCGGCGGTGGTTGGAAGACCATTAAAAATAGATGAATATACTTTGAATGAGTCTAGAGGTAAATTTGCGAGAGTTTGTGTGTTGGTAGACATTACAAAGCCAATTGAACAGGGATTTTGGATAGAGACTGATGGGGAGAGTTTCTTTTTGCTTACGAGAATTTGCCTATTATATGCTTTGATTGTGGTAAAATTGGTCATGATCAAAGTGTATATAGAAATAAAATTGAAGAAGGTAAGAAGTCAACTAGTATGACTGTTTTTGAAGAGCACGGAAAGGTAGAAGAAGAAAAAGCTATTGGGGCCCTCGGTCCAAGTTCCGAGAATGAGGAGAGTGTATAAACAAGTGGGAGTTAAAAACAATATAAATAGTAATCCTTTCAACATTCTAGACAATCCGGCATTTGGAGAAGAGAAGAGAGTTAATATGGAGATAGTGATGGAAGGGAAAGTTAGGGAGGATGCTATGGAGATTACAACAAATGTTGGTAAAGAAAAAATGGTGAGTGAGAATGTTGATGTTAGTATGGGGTGAAGTCCAGTGGCAAGGAGCTCAGGAAGTCTTGGAAGGGTGACCTAAAGGGTGTTCGAGATGTTGTGAGTAAGGAAAAGGTGGAGACTGGTTTTAAGTAAAAAAGGAGATGATAAAATGAGCTTGGATGGGTGAGTCAGAAGTTTTGTTTTAAAACCGGTGAGGGGAACAAAAATGAAGCTGTAGTGAAGAAAATGGATAAGGATGTGGTGGGGGATATGCAGAATGTACAAAATGACATGGATAAACTGGCTGAGAGGTTATCTCTGTCATTTACAAAGGTATTGGGGAATGTAAATTAAGGTAGTGGTTTTCTGGAGGAAGGGATAGATCATGAATCTTCGAGAATTGGGGTGTGGAAGGAGTGAAAGCAAGGATGAAACTGAAAAATCACAATGAGCTAGTTAACATTCATGTGGAGTATATAGTAGTGTTAAGAGAAAGAAGAGAAGACAATCCAAGGATTATTATGTGATGGGAGATGAGGGTGACCTTGGTGGGAGGGAAGAATGTACATGAAAATATTTTTCAGTTAGATAATGAAGTTTATATCTTGGAATATCGCTAAGGAAGAAGCTGTTGAGTACTTGAGAAGCTTAATCGAAATACATAAGCCTGGTATAGTGTTATTGCAGGAAACACACTTGGAGGAGGATGAAGCAAGTGTTTTATCGGTAGCTTCAGGAGACATTGGGAGGGGAATTTTGTATCAAGTCTAGGAAGATCTGGAGGTATAATTTTACTCCAGAGAAGAAATTAGATGGAAGTCAGAATTGTTTTAAAAAACGAAAAGATAATAAATGGGCTGGTAGAAATGGCTAATGGTAAATGTTTTGTACGGTCGGGAATTTATGCCAATAGTTTAGAACAAAATAGACATAATCTTTGGAGAATTTTGGAAGGGGCATATGTGTCTGGCTTAGCATGGTTGGTAATGGGTGACTTCAACCATATAAAAGATATCGACGATAAGAGTAGATTGTTTCAATATAATAAAGGAGTAAAGGATTTCAGTAGCTTCATCGAAAATACTGGTTTGATAGATGCAGATTTCAGAGGGTCTTCGTTGACATGGTCAAACAACAGGAAAGGAGATGAGCTGATTCAAGCCAAAATTGATAGAGTTTTATTCAATGCAGTATGGTTAGAATGAAAATTTAAAGTGGAGGTATCTCATTTGCAAATGATTGGGTCTGGCCATAGACCTCTGCTGGTCAAATGTGAAAAGGAGATAAAATCTAGAAAACATAATCTGCTTGCACAATTTTCTTTAAGATCTTTATTAATGTTAGTTAAGAATATAAATGAATACATTTATCATATTTCTAAAAATTACTTCCCATGTAATCAAATATTTAGAAGATATAGTAGATGATGTTTTTTTTAAAAAAAAATAAAATAATATTTTGAGCAAGAAAATATAAGAATTTTCATAAATAGACAATGCTACTGAGCTACACATAAAAAACCATTAATTAAATCAAATTCTACTTTATAATCCAAAAAAATTATCAAATCCTAACAAAAACTAATGAAAAGTAGTAAATTTCTCTACCAAATTGCATGAATAAATCCCAAACTTATGAATCTAATATCCTTACTCCAGCTATAGTACTATGACTCAAGCTACTTAATTCTTCTTGCAAGCCATCTTCAAAGGAGTAGGCGGGTAGGAGAATTTTCCGCCCACAATGTGATCAAATATCCACTTGTTTGCTGCCTGAGTGAAATGAACTCCATCCCAAATGATCCTCCTGAACGGATTATTGCATGACTTCCCCACCAAAACCTCGGTGTTGTTCACCATCCTCATCGATCCACACCCGAAATTTGCATTGTAGTTATACTTGCCACCATGGCCACAACAAGTAAGAAGTGCGTTACTGTCAAACCCTGAAAGTCAAATTAATTTCTCTTAATTAGTTTGGGACAACCTACCGCATGAAATTCACAAAATTTAGTTACAGTGCATTCTTCTTACCGTGCAGGCTAGCATGGGATAAGAGCTCATACTTGAGTGAGTAAATATCGACATAGGTGAAGACAGCGAGTGGGAGGTCCTTCTTTAGCTGATCCACAACTTCTTTGAGCTTTTGGTTGAAGAGCTGTGCGACCTCATTGAACGGTGATCCGCAGCCGGCTCGATCAACATCCGGCGCCCGGAGAGTGAGGCGATCCAAGACATAAGGAAGGCAGCCGAATGGTCCTGTGTTGTGAATCCAAAAGTACCTTCCTCCTTGCCAGTAAACGCTCTACATACATGCATGCATGATGAAGTTAATTTCATTAGATCACATGAAAGAATGCTTTGAAGTTTGCTTGAAATGTTTTTGTTGCTACATGTATACACCTGTATAACTATGGTGAATTTGTCAAGAATATTTGGAATGACAGCTTTGACTTCCTTGGTTGTCATGTTGCTGAAATAGGCAGCAGTGAGGTCATTCTGGCCGATGTCAAAGGTATACAATGCTTGGGAGAAGTACTCTTCTTTGGGCAATTGATCCTTGAACAATCCTACAACATAACATATTTATTTATTAGTTATATTCTCCTCCCCATTCACATATCGGGATTGAACACGAGCTAAAGTTGAGATGGGGTGAGTAATTAATGTCAATGCTTTAGAAGCAAAACAATCAAGATTCGCCATAAGCACCTTGCTTCACAAAGGACTCAGAGCGTGACTTGAACTGAGCGAATTCCCAGCTCTGCACATCCAATGAGAAAGGGCTGAATCCAGATTGCCGCAAGGTGGTGTTCTGCGCCCTAATCGTTGATCCTGCGGTCGCAAAGTTTGCGCCATGGGAGAAATTTGTGCCCACCGAATTAAGGTACGCACTCAGATAAGGAAGCCCCAAGCTGTTTGCTGAAATGCCAAAGTGAGATAACTAAATTAGCATGAAGATGATATTGGTGCATATATATAAGAAGCTTGGAATTAATATATCGATGCAAACCGATGAAGTCGATGATGAGGCGTCCATCGCAGTACCGCCCGGCCGGCTTTCCGAAGAAGGACTCTCCGTTGGGCGGCGGTGCCGGCCCGAAGGCGGCCGACAGCCCGCCGGTGTCGGAGTTCGAGTCGCCAAAGTTGAAGACGGCCGGGAAGTTACAATAATCATCAGATGCATCGGCGACGACAGTGTGAAATAAAAAAGAGCTCATGAGGAGGGCAAGCAACGTACTATGAGAAGCCATTTTTGTTGTTGTTGCCGTAGAAGTAGTGTGTGATGTGAAATGGGAGTGGAACCGAGGTTTATATGAGGAGCAGGCTGGCGAAGTTTTAGCAGGCAAGCCTATAATTATCCACAAGAACTTCTCATACAATTTATTTGTATATAATAACTTTTACTTGATAATATAATCATGTGAATTTAATTGGAGATATCTCGTGGAATCTCAAAAATAAATTATTAACAATGGGCGACAAAAATATTCGAATGGAGGGGGATTAAGGAACAAAATTTAGTTTGTTGTAAGATTTGGATCTGTTGACCGTTTCCTGTAATTGATTTGCAAGATCTATGAGGAAAAATGGGATCTCGGTCTTGTATAATAAATCTAGAAATGGATAAACATGCATATTCTATTTTTTATATCAATCCATAAATAATTTATGTCTATTTATCATGTTTCCAAAAAAATTATTATTGCTATTATCAAATTTAATATCTCGGAATTCTTAATCTAGAATATATTAAATGTATATCATATGAAATTTTCGGAATGGAAATTAATTGAATACCTAATTTCAAATTAGCATAAATATTATTTGATCTACAAAAAATATTTATTAAAATTCAAACTATTTCACCTTATATTATCATGGTCATATTATTCATATGGATTTTTTTTTCAAATTTTTTAAATTATTTAATTTAAATTAGATTTAAATTTTTTGGTATGAAAATTATTTTATGGGAATTATTTGATGAATTACTTAATTTAAATTATTGGATAGGGAAATTTCCATATCACTATTAAAATACTTAATCTACAAGCTAATATTTATATAGTATCTATTTATGTATTTCTAAATATCAATTATTTTGAATTTTGATACTTTAGAGTTATTTAATTTAAAATATATTTAAAATATTTGGTATGGAAATTATTTGAAAATAATTTTAAACAAATTATATTTAGATCTTAATTTTAATATGAAATTTTTGAATATAAAGTTATTCCTTATGCATACTAAGAAGTCTGAGATCCTATTTCCAAGGAGGTGTAAAGCTGAGGTGAAACATAGAATTTGTAATGTACTTGGTATGAGTGAAGGAAGATATCCCATGGAGTACTTAAGTACTTATATATCACCAAGTAGACTGAATATGAATACCAATACAAGCTGGAAGAGAACATTAGCAGCAGAATTGAAATGTGGGCTAAGAGCTATGTTTCACAAGCTGATAACTAAAGTTAGTAGTGTGACAAAGGAATTTTTTTGGGGGAGGAGACGAAATCAGCTAAATTGGTTGGGTGGAGGAAAGTGACTAATTGTAAAAGCAAGGATGGAGTAGACATCAGGGATTTGCACATTATGAAAAAAGCTTTGGTGGGAAAAAAATTAATTCCTTTATTGAACAAGGAGAACAGCGAATGGGTAAGACTCTTTAGAGCTAAATGTGGATCAATGCATCTATGGGAGAAGTGCAATACAAGAATCGGATTGAGTGGAAGAAGCTTTGGAGACTTAATGTCCTGGAGAGGGTGAAGATGTTCAGTTGGAAGCTGTGATGGGGAAGATTACCTACAAGCTGGTGGTTCTCTAGTTTTAGTGGTATAGAATGTGAGAAGTGCTATATTTGCTCTACAGGAGAGGATGAGGTGGAGCATATTTTCTTCAATTGTGGGTTTGTGAAGGAATATTGGGACATGGTCGAATAGAAGCTGGGGATTAATTTTGTATGGAGAGCTTCAGGTGTAAAGGACTAAAGGGGACTGGTTAAGAGAAGATGCAAGTTAATTATGATAGAAACTCGGCAGAGAAACTCCTGGCCGTCATTGTTATCGCTTTCTGGTTGATATGGAAGAACATGAATCGGAATAATGAAAAAAGAATGGCAATGAATTGAAGGACTCATTTATCAGAGCTTGTAATATGATGCTTGAGTATGCTGATAAGAATGTCAAGGGAGCTAATGTGACTTACATGAATAAGGAGAAGCAAAGGGAAGATGTTGATTGTTCAGATGGAAAATTGGTGATGTACTATGATGCGGCTTGGAGAGGTGGTTTGGAAGCTGGTGTTGGTGTTGGTTTTGGTTTTGTGATTAAGGAAAATGATGAAGTGAGAGAGAATGGTTATGATCAGATTATGGCAAGTGATCCTTTAATAGCTGAACGTAAAGTTATCTGGTATGGACTTGATAATGCTAGAAGGAAGAAACTGTTAGTAAAGGTAGTAATCTCATATTGTGCTAATGCAATTGAAGCTTTAGAATTTTTTTCTTCTTCTATTTGTTTTAAACTCAATTTAAATTGATAGAAAAGTAGTCAAACTCATAAATATTAGTAATTTGTTTTCTTATGGGGCATTCAATTAGTACCTAATTAATTGGTTTTCAAGAAATAATGAATGGCATTGGTGGATTGGGTGGTGAGTTGTGGAGTCACCAGTCACGTGCAATTGCCAGGGCAAAGGGGAACATCGAACTCTCAATTCAATGTCTCACGAATTTCCAACACGTGCCGACATAGTTTTGTATTTATTTGAAAAACTTTTGTATCAAAAATATATCCTATCGAAAAATAGATTTATAAGTTAAAAATTATAAATGAAAAATTTGATGCAAAGCTTATTTACTTTTTGAATAGAGTTTAAAAGTTTAAAAGTTGACGGCAATGATAGTCCATTTACTTAATTAGGGAGGATAAAATATAATAAGATAATAAATGAGAGAAACAACTGAGATATTTTTATTTGCACATCGAATATAACACTAATTTTATATTTTTTTTAATTATAATTTTTCTAATACAAGTATCAAATAATTAATATATCAAAATTTATGTCTGATTTTATTCTCATTTATTCCATGAAGTAAACCTGTCTCAAAAACTTTTGAAAAAACTAAAAGAAAAAAATTGACATACAAAATTTAAACTTTTGACAGTAAAATTATCAAAATTTTAAACTTTTGAAAAAAAACTAAAAGAAACATATAAAAAAAACGAATTACAAACCAAGTTGCTCATATATTGGACTAGATTAGCACTTTCGGCACGACCGAATTAATGTCTGATAACACTAACACTTATAAATCATACTCAAGTCAAGCCAACTATAACGTACCCCGGAGGCTCCACCCGCCCATACAAGGACACCAATGTCCTTCATTATTACTAGAGATTCGACAATAATGAGCCTGACATTTTCGGGATAAACCCTGACCCATTCTGGACTATCTTCACGAGATTTAGGGAGACATCATCACCCGAGACGTCCCTAATCTACACTATAAACGGACACGATGCACATCGAGTATACTCTTGATTTCAATTTTATACCCACCATCACTACAACACAATCGACCTATAGAGACACATAATTAGAGATAAATTAAATTTTTATTTCTATATCTTCACATTTAGAGACTAATAAACATAAAATTTGTTCCTAATTAGCCTCTAAAAATAACTTTAGAGTCAGATCAATTAAGTGACTCTGTTGATGGTGTTTCTGTAGCTTAGAGTCAAATCAATTAAGTGACTTTGTTGTTGTTGTTTCTATAGATCTTTAGAGATAAATTAGGAATAAATTTTGTGTCTATTAGTCTCTAAACGTGAAGATTTAGAAACAAAAATATAATTTATCTCTAATTTTATGTCTCTATAGGTCAATTGTGTTGTAGTGCATTTGAATTTTTTTTTTACTTGAGCACCGAAATATCTTTGCAGATCTCCAACCGTAGTGACAGACCAGAAAACACATGGACCCATCAGCCTGACTTCGAAAAAGAACGTATACTAAATTGACATAGGACAAATTAAGAAAAAGAACAAGCAAGGAAATTATTTATCAATGTAAAGCAACAACAATATGCATTTTATTCCACTCATCAAATCAATAAAAGCATAACATAATTTTAGATGCCTTAAAACAACACAAGATTTATTATAGTCATTGGAGTTGTGGCCGTGGAAGTTTACTGAACTGCTTTATAAGTAATAAACATAACATGAGGAAGGAGGAATAGAAGATGGAAGACAAATAAATTAAAATTCAATCTTGATTTTAAAATATTTTTTGAATTTTATTTTATTTTTCTATTTTTAAACACTTTTGTATAAAAATATATATATATATCAAACAAGAAATTAGAGTCTTCTTTGGTAAAATTTTGGCTAGAACGGAGGGACAAAGATTGAACATCTTAGCCCATTCTTGACTATTATTAAGAGAAAATCGAAGAATCTATTCTAAATTATAGGTTAATTAATTGTCACGCCCCAACTCGGACGCGTGACCGGCTAGAGTACAACCCGTACTTCGAAGACTAACCATAAATACCAACAACCAAAAGATACACACAATCACAACATGAACATAATAATAAACAACCAAATCCATTAAGATTGAGTGATAAAAATAAAGTTTTTGCAGATTGAATTCAATCGGTCATACTAAGAAAACAAACCACAGAATGAAGTTCAAAATCCAGTTCATCTGATAACATTCGAAAAGAAATAACAATGCGACAATGACATAAGAAAATTTGACCCAAGTCCTACAAGACTCAACAAAACCCTACTATAGACACGAGTAGTAACCCTGACGACGACATGTCATGAGATCTGTTGGTCCCTGCCGCATCCAGCCGCGCTACTCGGCACACCAGTACCTCTACTGATCCTGCTCAGGAACTACAAAACAAACAAAAATAATCGTAAGTCCAAATGGGACTTAGTGAGTGGTTAGGTTCTCATCCCACCCTGTCCATGCATAATTATAATCAAGAAGCAGTATACATATATAAATGCCATAAATATCCATAATAAGAAACTAAGCAACCATTCAGTTATAATACGAGTCGATCACTGAGTTATGCTCAGCAAGCTTCCCACCCATGGACCATCCAGTCATAATACGAGTCGGTCACTGAGTCCTACTCAACGAGCTTCCCGCCCATGGCTTCCAGTGCTAGGAAAGCCCTCTAGCATCAGGCAGCCTCAGTTTGGTTGGGAAAGCCCTCCAACTAAAGAGCCACTCCGGTTCCATCGTCAGCGTGGCTCACTGACGAGTTTCCCGGTCCAGTAACCAAGTGTTGATCAGCCCGATAAACCAGTTTCAACCACAAGCACATCCACGCATCCATATAAACCAACCAATAATAATAATAGCAACAAACATGAACATCCAATATAACCAGTAAAATTTTCGAGGACCGCTAGGTTCCTTATTACCAATTAGGCATGCATGTGCATGCTACAAGTGGTCTTACCCCGGCCTTTACATTATCCCGTACCATAAATTTCATTCCATGTCCAATACAAAGCATTTCTAATAATATCCATGCTCTTACACTAAGCCAACATGATTTCCAAATTTAGCAATCCAAATCGTACCCAAACTTAATGTAATAACCTGAAATATATTTCAGAAAATTATGTGTGTAGTTAATTAAAGATACTAATCATCACCATGTCCACATTCACCTAGGGTCAGCCACAATAATTTGGATTTTCTCAATGAAATCCGCTCCAAAACCCTTCTCTAACAAGTTGTCAATCTAAGGGATAATTACGCAGCTAGATGAATCTATATCCATTGTTTCCAATCCTTCCCCAAAACTACTGTTCATGCATCAATCCAAGCCCTAAAAGTGAACCACAAGGGGCCGCATGGCCTTTAACAAGTTGAATGATCATAAAATTAACATCTACAAGATGTAAACTTCATTTAACCCAATAGAGATATATTTCATCAAGAAATTCCACATAAACAATCTCTTTAACATGGGCGACATCATAGGGGAAAAAACAAAAGGAAGAAAATTCAAAGCTCAGTCACCGGAGAAGAGGATCAGAGAGGAAGAAGGGTTTAGAGAACCTCGCGACAACCAACTCCAACGATCTCACGAACTCCGGCCACTAAGCTCCTCCCTCCTCCTTGCTACACTCGCCGGCTCCAATCCCTAGGCATCCAGTACCGTGCGACTACTATAGCCGTACGGGTAGGTTATTATATATATATATATTTCAAATTACAAGTTTCCCCCCTCCCCCCATAAGTGACTTGACTAGAGAAATCCATAATAAATCTGTTTCAAGTCTGAATCGAGTTCCGATTGAACCGTCGGACTTGACTCGAGGTCTACTTTACCCACAATATGACAAAATCACAGAAAAACTAATATAATATTTATTTTTTCCACGATAGAACCTTACCCGAATTTTCTTCCGGCAATTCCATTAATCCGCTTTGGCTCGAGTTCAAATTCTCCCGCTGAAAAGTCAAAATTGTTGATCAAATATCCACACTAGAAGGGGGGTTAAAATAGTATGTATCTACTTTTATGATTAATTGAATTCTTTTCTGATTTTAATCAACTCAACTACTCAATTCAAGTTACTTGATTCTTAGTGCGACTAGATGCAATCATAATTATATCAAGCACAAGCGAAAATCAAATTGAGCAATCAAGATAGCAATGCAAACACAAAATATATAGTGGTTCGGCCAACACCGTCTACTCCTCTACCTTGGCTCCTTACCAATGATTTCTAACCTTAACACTTTATAGATTGATAGTTTTTCTAAGAATACAATGAGGACTTATCCCTCAACCCTAGAGGCGAGCCTCAACACCTATTCTCTAGCAAAAATAATAATCTACAAGACACCAAGGTGTTTACACGCACACCTTGCAAGCTAACCTAAAAATCGATACAAAGAAAGATGAAAATAATATAAATGGAGCTTAAATGTAAAACAATACTTGATGTAGCTCCAACGCGTCTCCTCTGAGCACTTCAAGACTTCGAGTATGGATTTCTCGGTGAAGACCAAGCTTGATGAAGTGAGGAGGGATTGAGAGTGTGGAAACGGAGATTAGGACTCTAAATCAACTCCTTTAGGCTTGTAATATCTAAGGATATGCTCAATGAAGTTCTCAACAGCTGGGGAGAAGGTTTATGAGTGGTATTTATAATCCCTCACTCGGCTAGGGCACCCAACGGGCATTTTTCTGCCCGTTGGCGACGCTCGATCGCTTGTCAGTCAATCGTCGGTCGACCAATCAATCGACCGATGAGCGATCGAAGGCGTTCTATCGCTTTCGGGCCACATTAGATCGACCGACCGGTCGACCGAATTGGCTACTGCCAATTTCTTGCTTTGTCTGGTTGATCGAATTAGCTACTGCCATTTTTTGGCTTCATTCGGTCGATCGATCGGTCGACCGAACCTGCGCTGAGGCTGATTTTTCGAGTCTTCTTCTTGCGCACTTCGTTTTCGGGTTACGTTACCAAGTTTGGACTTGGATATCATTACAATTTGACTTGGGATACAATCCTAGAGACATATTAATTGAAATTTATTCCTAACTCTAGATTTTCTACTCAATCGACGACAGAGTCATTTTGTCGATTTTTTTGTATTTCTCCGAACGAACTTCGCGCGCGATCGTAACCTCAACTTGAGATCAAACACTTGATAAATTCATTAGAATAAGTTTGTTATCATCAAAATTAAGATGATGACCAAGGTTGAAAACCTTAGGCCAACAAAAATAAATCCATTAAAACTTCGGTTATAACATTAATACATTTATATCAACTTTTTATTTACACATAATCTTTTATAAACTCTAGAATTCCTATCAATTATTTCTCACCGTCAAATATCCGTTAATATTATTGTTATTTGTTGACATGGCAGCCTAGTAAGCATAAAATATATATATATTTTTAATTAAATATGTTAGCAAATGCCAACATATACTAATGGAAAAAACCCTTAGTATATTCGAACACAATATGGGGTAGAAGAGGGAAAGGGGTTTTAGGTTTTTTTTTAAAAATCATTTATTAATATATACTGATATTTGCTCACGTGACAAACCATAATAATAAAAATATATTTCTGATGTTGACTAGACTGTCACATTGGCGATTAAGAGTAACATCAATCGAGTGTGTGATGTCGGCTGGGACGATGTGGTGGTGGCGACTTGTAGTGGCGGTGGTGGTTGACTCTGGCAATTGTGGTGGCTGAGATGTTGGTGGCAGCAGATATGTTGATGTCTTGCATTGAGAAGAATGTATGAAAGAGAATGACAATGTTAAAATTTAGAATTACAATTGGATGGTAATCCACATACCTACTCCCCATGACGCTAAATGTGGATTACCGAGGCAATAATTACCTGTAAAGTGTTTGAACCAAATATGGTAATGTGTGAACCTTGTGAATTTTAAAAGCCACTTTACCGATAATGCAGATAGATTGTTGCATACCAAAGGCCCCCTAATAGACAACTAACAATGAAATATAATTGATATGATTTGAAAGTTTGAGATAGATTAGATGTAAATAAAAAGATGAGATAGATTTGTTAATTAACCTATAATTTAAAATATATTCATTCATTTTTCCAAAAAAAAAGATAGAGAATTTGATTTGCCTCTAGATTGATTGATCCAAAGTAAAACTTTGAAGCTAGTCAAGTTCAGTTTGATAAAAGAAGATTGCATTACCTTATGTTATTGTTTAGGGTAAATTACACAGAGCCCCCTCGACTATAGTCGATGTGCGCAAAGACGACCTAAACTACCAAGTGTGCGCAGAACCCCCGCGAATACACTTTTTGTTCCAATAACCCCTCCCCCTCCCCCCCCCCCCATTAGCCCATCCGTTAGTAACTTAACGGTAAAACTCTCACGTGCACAGAACCCCCTCACCAATGCCACGTGGCAGCAATCTAGACTCTCCATCTCATCCGACGACCATCACTTCTTCTTCTACCCATCACTCACCTACCTACACTCCTCCCCTTGCCCTAGACTCCACCGCCGTCGTCGCCGCCGCCACCATCACCACCTCAGGAGGAGGAGGAGGAGGAGGAGGTGGTGGTGGTGGTGGTGGCGGCGACGACGACGACGATGGTGGAGTCTAGGGCAAGGGAAGGAATGTAGGTAGGTGAGAGATGGATATAAGAAGAAGTGATGACCGTCGGATGAGATTAGGGATGGCAATATATATTACCCGTTTAGGCGGGTACCCACGGGCATGGTTTCAAATCTCGTACCGTACCGGGCGGTAAGCCCGATATTTATCGATTTTTGAAAAAACCGGTATACGAGATACCCGGTATGGGTAAATACCGGGTATCTCGGTAAATACCGCCCGGTATGACCGGTATTTATTAAATACCGGGCGGTATTTGCTATCATACCGGGCTATACCGCCCGGTATGATATTTTGCACTGTAGCAAAATATCGATACTTTAGGAATACCGGTATACCGATAAATACCGCCCGGTATGCTCCGGTATTTAGCAAATACCGGGCGGTAAGAGCTATGATACCGGGCGGTATCGCCCGGTATCACCCAACCCAACGGCTCTTTTTAGAGCCGTTGGGCTGCTACAGTGCCGACAGCCAGCACTGTAGCACCGACAGCCCAAACGGCTCTTAGGGTGTTTTTGGTCATTTTTGGATATTTTGGTGGCTATATATAGCCCCCCAAAACACCTCTTTTACTCTCACTCACCCCCTCTACTCATCTAAACTCTCTAAACTCTCAATCTTTCTCAATCTCTCTCTCTCTACTTTCTTAATTTCTACGTCGAAATTCTGCTCAAATGACGCCGAAATCTCAAGTCGACCCTGCATGGCAACACGGTGTTCGGTTGGAGAAAGCTAACCACTGGAAATGCATCCACTGTAATATGATTTCTCGTGGTGGAGGCGTCACTCGATTAAAGGCACACTTGGCCGGAACATCCAGCGACGTCGTCAAATGCACCAAAGCATCGCCGGAAGTCCGACAAATGTTTAAAGATATGCTCACCAACAAGAAGGAGCAGCGTCTTTAGAATGCAGCTCAACAAGCCAAGTTCGACCGACGAGCTACCCAAGATGTCAGCGGTGGCCATTATGAGGCTCGAGGTGGCGATAACGACGAGGATCCGGAACTTGAAGCCGGCATCCGAGCTTCATTGGAGCATGCTGAATTCGAACGAGAACGGATGTATTATCCCGGACCTCAATTCGAATATGGCGGCGGCAGTGGCAGCGGTGGCATAAGCAGCGTCGGCTCAACTTCGGCTGCCGGAGCAATGGACCGAAGCGGTCCAATTCCCTCCGGTCCTTATATTGGTCGGAGTTCTAGCATGAGAGCACCTCAAACTCAGAGCAGAGGAAGCAGCAGAGGAGGCCTTCGTGGATTCTTCACAAACCTCGGAGCAAGTGGTAGGAAAACTAATATTAATGTTTCTGATCTTGATCCCAGGGCATTTCCTCCTCCATCAGCAAAGCAACCACGTATAGACGATGCTTGGGGCAAGACGAAGAAGTGGGAGTTGGAGAGAGCCATCTCCAAATGGTTCCATTTCAGTCGGATTCCCGCAAATGCAGCTAACAACCCATACTACCGAACCATGGTGTCTACCATCCAAAAGGTAGGCCCAGGTATTGCCCCTCCAACTCCCTATGAAATTTCAGATCCTTACCTAGAAGCGGAGGTCGATGAAATAAAAACTTGGATCGATGGAATCAAGCGACAATGGGGGGAGTACGGATGCAGTTTGATGTGCGATAGCTGGACCGGGCCAACCCGAATGAGCATCATCAACTTTCTCGTCTATTGCAACCGGAGAGTTGTTTATCACAAGTCGGTCAACTCGTCCGATGAAATCCATGACGCTTACTACATCTCGAAGCTGATGACGGAGGTGATCGAGGAGATTGGACCTCAGAACCTTGTTCAAGTTATAACCGACAACGGAGCCAATTTCAAAAAGGCAGGTGAGATAATTGAACAAGATTATCCTCACATATGTTGGACTCCATGTGCAGCCCATTGTGTAGACCTAATGATGAAAGATATCGGTGATATACCGATGGTGAAGTTGACGGTAAAGAAGGCGCAACAAATTACCCGCTTCATCTACAACCATACATGGGTACACGCCCTAATGAAAAAATTTACAGAAGGTAATTTATTAATTTTAAAGTAATTTCTAATATTTATTTATTTATTAGTTTATCATAAATATTTACTAATGATAATTTTATATTTTAGGTAAAATTCTTCGACCGGGAGCGACTCATTTTGCAACCACCTTCATCGCATTAAGGTCACTCCAACAAAAAAGGGCGGCCCTTAGAACCATATTTACAAGTGAGGAATGGACTTTATCAAGATATGCTGGAAAAACCGATGGAAAACAAACAGAGAAGTTCATCCTCAACACGCATTTCTGGGATTGCATCGCAGAAATAGTCGTCGCCGTAGAACCTTTGTACAAGGTTCTACGATAGGTGGATATGGAAAAGACGCCTCAAATGAGTCATCTTTACCACTACATCCACCAAGCACAAGAAGAAATCAAGAGGGTTATGATTTCTCCTGCCAAGTATGAACCATTCATCAAAATTATCTCCGAGAGATGGGATAATCAAATGAGCCGTGACATACACATCGCAAGTATTTTTTATTTAATATTCAAAAATTATTTAAATTTAATTCATTATGCTTAATTACTTATTCATTATGCTTAATTTTTTATAGGGTATTATTTAAATCCTTCATACCAATACCGGTATAATCTTAGAATTGTCGATAGTTTGTTATATCCCCTCCGCAAGGTCATACAACGAATGTCGGGATCCAACCAAGAAGCGGCACAAGCTCTCAATGAATTAAAATGGTTCCGCGATGCAACTGGCAATTTCGGAGATTCATTTGCAATCTCCATCCGAGATACTATGGATCCAGGTAGATAGATTTTCTTTGTCAATTTATTTATCAAAGATAAAATCTCGTTACTAATATTAATTTTAAATTTGCTGCAGTCGAATGGTGGTTGCAATTTGGAAACGAATCTCTAACTCTTCGAAAGATTGCAACACGCATCCTCTCGCAAACCACATCATCAAGTGGATGCGAGAGGAATTGGTCGACCTTCGCCTTGATTCATACGAAGCCGCGCAATCGCCTTTCGTACGCCCGATTAGAGAAGCTCGTATATGTTCATTATAACATGCGACTTCGAATGCGGGCGTTACAGAACGAAGATAGAGAAATTCTACATGTAGATCCGTTCGATGTCGAGTTCGTCCAAGGCGATGCGCGCAGACCCAATAATTGATTGGTGGAGTGCAATGGAGACTGACCCGCCTCTTCTTGATGAACCTCAACCAGGCGAACCACCTCGGCCTTCACCAATTATATCTGATGCTATTGAGTCCGAGAGTCAACCAGAAGACACGTACAGTCAAGTTCTCGAGAGGGACATGAACTTTGCTCCCTTGGACTCTCAACGAGTTCGACGAGTAAGACGACGATCCACGTCCGACTCTCCACCTTCACAATTAAAGGGAAAGAAGAAGGCACCTTCACCTTCACCTTCAAAGGCAAAAGGCAAAGGCAAAGGGAAAGGGAAACGACCAATTGATCCTTTGGACGTGATTGCAGAAGCGGAAGAGGACGAATAAGACGAGCCCTCGGTTCGTAGCAGTAGCAGCACAGAAGACGGAGGAGATGATGATGGAGCTGGGGAAGAAGACACTGTCGTACCATCAACACTGGCACCTACCGATCTGTGGACGAATGAGCAATACTTCGACCACTCCACCCAAGATCAGGATCACGGTGCTAGAACCAGACGAACAACTCGGGTGTACGAGAAGAAAGGCCGGCGTCGAGGAGGTGGACCGACAGCTTTGCAAGATTACCACCACGATATGATGAGTAGCTTGCAAGAAGTTTCCGAATCAACCCACTCCGTATCAAGTACCTACTCAACATTATTAAATTACAATATTACCCTCGGTACATATACTAAAAAAACTCTAACCTAATTCAATACCCATATACTTTATGTTTTGAAACCTTATGATGATGTTGTTATCAAAATATTGTGTGTTTATTAAAATGAAGTTGTTATCAAAATACTTGAAGAGTTAAAGTGTTATTAAAATATTGTAATTTATATTTTTTTCAAAGTGTCATGGGTACCCGCCAGTACCCGTGGATATCCGTCCCTACACGGGTAATTAAATGGGTATCCATTTTTTATACCCGCGGGAAATAAACGGATAGCGGGTACCTGTTTATTATGCGGGGCGGGTAGTGGGTAGGCACCTCCCATACTCCCTCCCCTCCATTGACATCCCTAGATGAGATGGAGGGTCTAGATTGCTGCCACGTGGCACTGGTGATGAGGGTTCTGTGCACGTGGGAGTTTTACCGTTAAGTTACTAACGGGTGGGCTAACAGAGGGGGGTTATTGGAACAAAAAGTATAATTGCGAGGGTCGGGTTTTGTGCACACTTAGTAGAGTAGATAGTCTTTGCACACATTGACTATAGTCGATGGGGACTCCGTGTAATTTACCGTATTGTTTATCAATGAAAAAAAAAAATATTGTTTGTTGTTTTTTAGTTACCTACTGGAGTGGGGGTGTATAGCAGGATCTGCAAGTGCTTTAGACATCCTCGAGAACTCAGCAGTAGTTAGCTAAGTTCTCCTGAATTATACAACCATGCATCAAAAGATAACTTCAGAAAAAGCCTGGTGAACCAAATCCTATATCTTCAGTTTATGTCTGACTAAGTGACTAATTTATTTAATTATGGTGAATATGATGTTCAAGACATTTTTAATGCTGCTTTTCCTATTATGACCTTCTAGTCTATGCAGCCAATCAGTGGACAAATATATACATTGCAGCCATGTTAATTAGTCCATGACTCCATATGCTATTTCTCCACAGCTAACTCATAGAGACAACCTATATATATATCAAGAAATCTCAACAGACAAAGCATTGGACATCCATTTTTTGTCAAAATATATACTGGAAGAAATTAAGTGATCAGTTACCTGTGAATTCCATTCAAAACAAAAAGGAATATACTACTTTTTCACAAATGCATAATCTCCTTTTCCCTAAAATGCCCTAAATATACTTTCAATATATTGAACTAGAAAGTCTAAAAAAGCTACAGTTAAGTGTCTTAAAGATGAAAGATATCAACTAATAAGACTATTCAATGTAAGTGGGGGTTAGGGTTAAATGAACAGTGTGTCTCTAAATTTTTCAAGCTACTTAACAAATGAAACCTTTAAAGTGAATTGTGTAGCTTAGACACTAGAATGACAATTAGCACATAGTTAACAAGATAAGTGCAAGTAAAATAAATGCTAAGCAAGCATAAACATTTAACAATGCTAACACAATAGTTTTAGAATGGTTCAACTTTCAACCAAACTTACATCCACTACCTAAGCTTCCTACTTAGTATTTTTACAAATCCATGTATAGATGTTTTCCTCATAAGATAGTACACCAAGACCTTATCCCTCAACCTTTTAGGTGCCCCTATCTCTATATCAAAGTAACAAATGATACAAACACAATAGTATGTGTGTCACATAATCTTACAATAAAAACAAATACAAAACAACAGAAGGATAGCTCAAAGGTTTGCAAACACTAATGGAGCTCTTCCTTGATACCTCCTATCACTTTAAGACCTCAAATGGATCAACCTCAAGTGTTTGGATGGCTTGAAGGATGAAAGATTGCTCAAGTGAAAAGGATGAAAGAAAGCTATTGGCACATAGTAGGGAGAAAGGGTTTCACATGTGGAAAAATGCTATTAGCGCTGAGCCGACTGAGCACTGGTTTCAAATTTTGAATCGGCAATGCGCCAGGTTCAAAATTGAAATCGACGCCATTCGACTTGGAGTCGATTTCAATTAACAGGCTCCCTCTATCTACGTTGAAATATTTTCCTACTTCTCCGGTGAAAATCGACAACAAGAGCTATCAGTTTTCAATTGATTTGTTGTAGTGTTATACTTCATTTTACAATACTAGTTTTTTAGAAAAAAGACCTTTGAACATATCATGTATACTTAATTATCATATGTGATCATGAATAATCTTTGTCAAGAAAGATTGCAATAAATGTTTACTAGATATATTAAGTAAATATGACAATTAAACACAATCAAATGATAATGCAACCACAATGATTTATAGTGGTTCGAGATCCTTCCATACTCCACTGCTTAAGCACCTTCGCTTAGAATTTAAAACTTAATTTTACTAGATTAAAGTGTATCCTACAAGAGGATTTACAAACTAAGGCACCAACCCTCACACCCGAGGGTTACCCTCACACACCGAGAGTACCTTCAACACATCTTCTCACAAGGACTACACAACTAATCCTCGTAAACTAAGTTTACACCAATGAATTTATGTATCTACACCAAGACTACCACCAAACTCACAAACCTAGCATTCTAGGTTTTCACAACTTCAAATACAATGAAATAAATAATAAAGTACAAGCATAAATGAAGCAAATGAACAGTCAAAATAATATTTAGCTCCAACACAAGTTCCTAGCTTCCTTTTGATGCCTTTGATGATAAAACAATGGATTCAAGGATCAATCAAGTGTCGAGTATGTCAAAGCTAGGGTTTATGATTAAATGGCTCAACAAAGACTTGCGAAGGATCATAAGATGACTCAATAAAGCACTGGGAAGGCTGTTGCAAGCCGTTTATATAGAACTCACAAGGGTATGGGCTCAAAACTAGTCGTTCAACGGATCAAAGTAAATATGTTGGACATTTCGATTGATTTTCGATCGATTGTCGATTGAGGATCGAGGATCGGTCGAACATCGATAACTTGGGTTTTGGCTGATTTTTTATTTTTTGGATTTCAAAATTTGGGATCGAGTTTTTAGGGTTTTTGCATCAAAATAAGGATTGGGTATTCATTCTAGACACTCTAGACCTATTCTCTAATTTCCCGATGAAAATCGAACGTCGACAAGCGTCCTTTCGATTTCTCCGACTTTTTCGACTGCGAACGTTGCACACTACTTGACTTGGAACCTAAAAATACTTCTCTATTAAATTATTAATTTCATATTTGTCATCATCAAAATCGAGATTAAGACCTAGGTTGAAAATCTTAGGCCAACACTTTCTTCTTGGAATTGTTTTGAAAACATTATTTTTGTTTTATCCGCTACTTTGCAGCATGTCCATGAAGTTCCTGTAAACTTCAAAGTTGAAAGCAGCCTCTTCCACCTGCTATTTTCCTTTCGACAGCAAAATAAAGTAGCTTTAGCTGGACAAAAGAGCTACTTGATTTGCTGAACGTTTCCTTTAGCTAAAGAGCTACTTGATTTGCTGAATGTTTCCTTTTCACTTTACTGAACTTTGCTACCTTTCCACAACAATATAACTAAACCTGCTTTAGATAGTTAAAAGGGAATGGTCGAGCTGCATCAAAAAGTAATGTTGTTTTAATCTGCAACTTTGCTGCATCATGTTCCTGGAATAATGGAACTTCTTTTTAACTTTACTTACTGTGGATTCCTCTGCTTGCTATCATTCTTTCAAAGCATTGCAACATCAACACAATAAAACAAAGGTTAATGACAATGCATGAAAAATATTCTTCTTCTCAGTTTAATGAATAATAATACCTGAGAATTATGGATTACTTTTATCAAGATAGGTTTTCTTTCCATAAAGTTTTCTTGGTGAGTAAGCAATCTCTCATATGCCTTTAAGAAGATGGTCAGGGCTGAGTTGTGGGCATTAATATGATCTGTTAGCATTCTTATCCAACAAGGGATGACAGAAACATCTTGACTAGACAAATAGCTTAGCTGCTAGATATTAAATTTGGATCACTTTGCCAATAAGATGAGCACATGGCCTTAATTAGAATGTTGTCAAAATAACTAGATAGAAAGGAGCTGGAGAAGATTTTTATGGTATTAATTAATTTATTAATTAACCAATATTCTCTTTCATTAGATCAGCACATGTTTTGATGCTTTTTAGGTCAAAATATGCTCCAAATGGCATATTTATTATTATTTACTGGGTTTTAATATCTATCTTCAGATGCTCCACCATCATAAGAATATTTTAGAGAAACAATAAACAAATTAAGTAGAAAGGGGGAGATGCTAATGAGTTTATCATATTATATGTCTTTATTAATTATTATATAACATCTTAATTTACTTCTAATGAATTTTTTCAATCTTATGCCTTAAATATCCTTAATTTCCAAATATAGATTAATTTGATTTAGGCATTATGAGAAATATCCTTATAACTTTTCACATAGAAGAAGGTTGCATTCAAGATGGCAATGATATCATCATAAAATGTGTTGTTAATTGCATGCAAATCTTTTCCATTCTCCATCTGTCTCAAACTGGAACTTTCTCCTGATTGATGTTCATCTTTTTCTGCCCACCCTTGACTGATATCTCTATGACTTTTCAGCTCAAAGGCCTTGAAATGTTCAGCAAATTAATTTCTGAACTAATTAATGAGCACAAAAAGACAAATTGTCCCAACAAGAATCATTATTGATGCCCCTCCTATTTTGTTCTGCCTTAATCACAACACAAATGTCAAATATTGTTGACTTCTGATCATCCAAGTGCTAATTGAGATTTAGTCATTGATGGAATTGTATAAATTGTGAAACCCAAAACTAGAATTAGATGAGAATATTAAAGAAGGATTGTCTTTACTTCACATGTTTTCATTTGGTTACCAAGAAGGGGACAAATGGAAGATGGCCTAATTATAATCGCCTCCTCCATGCAATAAACAAGTCCATTGCAGCTAAGCAGATTGGAATAATTCATGATCATGACTCCCAATCATCAAAGTCAGCCCTCAACATATAGAAAAGTAAAGTAGGGTTAGGGTTGTGTCTCTCACTCAAGCATGCATTCTTGCATTGGTTTTGATGTCAACCATAAACATTTAGCTTCATTGTGCAAGAAAGAAATGGACAAATTGAGATGAGTGCCTTGTTATTACCTACAAAAAGGGAAGAACATATCTAGGTGTTTGATATATCATACCCTTTCAAATATTAAAAAGGGCATTTAGGAACCTCAAATCTCCATTTAGGAGCTGTTATTGTCTTTTGTATATTAACTCACTTTCTTATAATTTACTTGGAGCTGTTGTTGTCTTTTGTATGTTTATTATACTACAAATATTGCTGTACTAGGAGGGAAAATATCAGTAAAGCATCAAATCAGCAGCATAATCAGATGTCAATAGCCAGAGCTGATGCACATTAATTATTCTACTCCTAGTTCGGGTGAATAGTTGCAAAAGACCTACTCCCTTGTTTAGCTTCACAACTTTGTACAAGTAGTTGAGCTCCTGCCTTCATTTAAAGGTTTCAAACATCTACAAAAAAACAGGAGAGAAATAAAAGCATCAAGTATTGCTAAAAATACATGTTCTGTTGAAACAGAAATATTTAAAAGCTGATAGTCATCAAATGGAAAAGTTATTGCGCAAATTGCTTACGGGCATTAAACTTTTGAGTTTACCTAAGTTAAAAGAAACCAATTAAAATCAAACTTAGGTTAAAGATTAGTATAACACACTACTCATCCTCTTAGTGTAGGTCATTCGTCCAACGGAAAGCATTTCCATTTTTTCAATAGTGTAATGTTTTAAACAAATTCTATCCATGTTAATTAACTTCCATTATGTCCTAAATTAATTTTGTAAAATAATGATAAAACTCAATGAAAAATTAAGCGAATTAGACAAAAATTGCTAGTAACAATCTGATAATTTTTTGCTTGACTTGACTAAGTGGTTAGACTTGAGTATCAATCGATTTCCAATCAATTTGTTGGTATTTAACAATCTAAAACATATTTAATTGTCATTCGTAGGAATAGAGTCACATAAGTCAATTTGGTGCCTTAGATTAATTCAAAAATGATCGAATTTTAAATAGTCAAAATCAAATAGCCTCGTAAGTTGAGCAATAATAATATTAAGAAAAATGAAAAATCAAAACTAGATAGCCAACAACCTAAGTCAAGTCAACCCCTTCAAATGAGGTAGTGTAACAACCACACCATATGATATCAAGATCAATATTATTCCCTTGGTGAAGATAAGGACCATATCTTCTTTTCTTCTTCTTTATCCCAATTTTCTCCTCCCACTAAAACCACACACCACTTGACCAACCCATTAGTCCATAGATTTGTACTAGGTGAGTAAATATGGCGCGAGGTCCAATGAATATGGTTGGATGTAGTCAACCTTAGGTTTATCCATGTTCTTGAATTCAAATCACATATCGCACTTACTTTTCACCCATTAATTTCTCTTAGTTGATCAATTCAATCAATCCAAATTAAATTGAAACGAAAACTAGATCATATCACCAATCTTCATTCGATTGAATTTGATCCGTCCATACTTGATTCGATATTCAATTTTTGGGTGAATTTAATTGAGCTTAATTAACCGAGTGTTGACCGGATTGATTTCTTAAGTAAATTTGAATTGGTTTTCAAAACATTAACTGAAACTGAAGTGATTAATTTTCTATTTCCACCTCTAATTAATATACTTAAGCAAGTGCATTGCATGCAAACAAGAGAAGACCTTTTCCTTCTTTCCAAGCCTTTAATTTCTAGTGGAGAAGATATGGTCACATTCAGTGTACTTTTTCTTGATAAATTAAATGAGTCAATCGAGGGAAGCATTGGAGTGCCCAATTTTGAGCCAAATGGTTGTGAGTGGCTCTAGTCAATGTATATTAATTGTGACCCTATATGTAGCCATGGAAGACACCCTCTGGTATATGAAACTAGGTTTATCATGTTAAGGAGAAGATGAAAATAGGGATTTCCTTGAAGCTAGTTCTTGCTTGAATTTCTCATAAATTATTGCTTTATTTCTTTGACCAAATATGTCCTACTTCTATAATCAGTCAAGTTCAACAAAAACTTGCATTGGTAATTTGATGCCATTATGATCCTTTGTGGAAAATACACCTTTATTGAATCATTTTTTTTTTTTGTGAGATTAATGCTAAAGGCTCTTTGTAGGGTTGTCCATTCGGTTTGAACCAAATCGAATCGAATTGAATTTTTTTTCATACTGAAATTCCAATCCGAACTCGAATCGAACTGTTCCTAAATTGATCTACCAAAAAAATTGAAATTTTATCCAACATTACATTGCCACAGCAAACAAGCAATAAAATATATAAAACATATTATCAACTTGCACCTATAAGCAATGAAATTTGAATGAATACATATGAATACATTTTACTTATCGGAAGTTGAATATATAAGCAATGAATACAATTTGAATGCATATGATCAACCGAAATTAATTTACTCGAACCCAAAATTTAGGGGAAATTTATTATTTTTTACTTATTCGGTTTTCGGTTCGGGTCGATTCCCAGATCCGGAAACCGGATCCGAACCGAATACCACTATTTCGGGTTCGGGTCGGGTCAAGAATCGAACCGAATCAAATAATTTGGTTCAATTTTTTATTTCGGTTCGGTGTAAACCGAATAGTGGACATCCCTAACTCTTTGTGTTGGTGTGTTGAACCAACCAAAATTAACTTGGTAGGCTTGATTACTTGAGAAAACTTTCCTTTTACTAACAAAATATACCCATTCTCTTTTATCCGCTTTGCACTCCTTCGTCGGAAGAAGAATAATTCAAAACGTCATCATTTGAAAAACACTTAGTGTAGCACTAACACCAAAATTCTTTACAATAGTGCGTAGGATGTAACGAACTCCATGATTCTACAGTTCAAAATATTTGTGGCATGGACGATCTACCTAAGTCATATATATGACAAGAGCGCACTGAGTCTAGATACTTAGTATTTCTTTGCTTTTTTGTCATAAAGACTATTTTCATTAGGGGTGAGCATGGACCGATTAATCGGTCCATTAGCAAAAAAAAAAATCAGTCCATTAACTTCGGTTAACCGCTATTTTGGTTTCGGTTTTTTCGGTTCGGTTAACCGATAATTTTCGGTTAACCAATAAATTTTTTTAACCTACAAACATAATAATATTATGCAAATCATGGAGAAAAATTTAAATAAATAGCAAATTCTCATTGAGAAAAAAAAAAGTGAAACCATTGAACCAAGATAATGTTTTACAAAAACTAATATTTTTATTTTTATTTTTTAAATTTTTTTTTGATTTTTTAAAATATTTTTAAAATATTTTTAAAATATTTTTAATATTTTTTTGATTTTTTTTGATTTTTTAAATTTTTTAAATTTTTTTATATTTTTTAAATTTTTTTATAATTTTTTATAATTTTCTGTAATTTTTTATATTTTTTTATAATTTATAAATTATATATATATATATATATACTTAAAAATTAATAAATTATATCCAATCGGTCGGTTAACCGAAACCGGTGGACTTTTTACCTCTCGGACCGAAACCGAAACCGAAAACCGATTTTTCCAACAAAAAAAAACCGAAAACCGATTTTTCCAACAAAAAAAAACCGAAACCGAAAAAACCGGTTCGGTTAACCGGAAAAACCAGTTCGGTTTCGGACCGGTTTCCGGTTAACCGAAAAACCGGTTTTTTTTGCTCACCCCTAATTTTCATGACTCGAACTCATGATCTTCAACTCACATGCCAGGTAACTTTATCGTTACACCGAAGTCATCCTCGCTCGTAGTCTAGTATAATATATATACTTGGCGCAAGCCTAAAATAAGAAGAGGGTCCCTCCGCATTCCATCGTTAACTCAAAAATAATTTCTATTTGCAATGTTGACTTTTCATTCATTAATATTATACTAATTTATGACTAAGTTGATATCATATCTTGTGTAGTTGTGTGCCTCAAAGTTGATCAAGTCCAACCATGCATTACCTTTCAATTACTCTTGTAGCTTTAAAAATTAAGATGAGGAGGTTTCTTTCTTGTTAGAAAGTCTAGTCTAGGATCAGATACAATATTAATTAATTATTACTCTTCAACCCTAATAGTGCAGTCCATTATACATATATATTAAATTAATTGCAAGCCACCACTTATAGAAATCATTAGAGATAAAGAATATTCCTCATACATGTGACTTGGTGGTTGATGGAACTCTCATATATGTATTCAACTTTTCATGACAACCTCCTCAGTTAAAACTCTCTATAATGGACAAAGAAAAAGGAAGATGAAGACAAGTTGATGACTTAATGGGATATTCAATTAAGTAGATGCATTATCTATTTCATTATTAGCTTGAAGAAGAATTCCACATCAACTTTTTGGCCAAGTCATCGATCAAAGACTCAAAATAGTATTGACTAATTTGTCAATCAATTTGCGCGTGAAGTGCACTATGCTTTGCCTCAAAATTCCAATCACTTGTAATATTTGGTTTTGGTCATTTCCTTTATTAATTAAGATTTTTTTGTAGCTATTTAATTCTTAGCTACAAAGTTTTCTTAGAACAAAATATATATATTTATAGATAGTTGCTAATTTCCATTAGAATATTATTCTTGGTGATTCATGTTGAATTGTTTTTTTCTTAGTCTTATATCCATAAAAATCATTGAAAAAAAGGAATCCCAATAATTAAAAATTAGAAGGAAAAAAAAAATGAGGATACAATTTAATTCTTCTATCTTTTTTAGTATTTTCTCAATTAGGTCATTTTTCTTTCCTTTTCCTTTTCTCAAAAAATTCTTACATATATATAGAGAGAGATATTTTTCTCACCAATTTTATTATCTTTCTACTTTATTTTTGCTGTTCTCTTTTCCATTAATTACCAAATACCACCTTAAACTTACGTAAAGATATAATTTGTGACAATTTCTAACATAAATAGATTATAAACATATACATAAACATTAATTAATTTCTAACATTGACTCATTAATTCATTAATTCCTAACATAAACATCATTGATTAATTTGTGACAATTTGACCAGCCTTAATTAATTTTGAATCATTCACATTAATAGATTATAAAGATGGTAAGTAGAAAAAAAAGAAAAATAGAATGGTGGGTACAATTTGACCTCTTATTTTAATATTTTTCTAAGGGTAAATTGTATATTAAGTACTTATTAATTTTTACAAAAATGCTAAAACGATGTCTAAATTAAATAGTGTTCTGAATGTGTATTCGAACTTTTTAAGCATTAATAATGTTAATACTATCATCATAGCTAATAGAATCATTCAATATATATTGCTGACATGGCACATTAAACATGTATGGTTATCATGTTAGTACAAATTAAAAAAATATTAGAAAAAAAATGCTTTCTTCAACTTAAGGGTCCGTTCGTTTCGCAAACAGTTTAGTACAGAACAGACTAATCAGTACTATATAAGGTTGTACATGACAGCATAACAGATAGTCTCATGTTCGTTTCGCACGGTACTTAACATCAAATTTAGTACTATCATGCGTTTGCTTTATATTATCACAACTCAGGATAAAATAATTTGACGAAAATATCCTTTGTACTATTTTTTTTCATTTCATCATATAAAATATACTGGATAATATTATATATTATAATAATAAAATATTCATTTTAATTAACATAACGATTATAAATGTAATTAATAGCTTTATTACAATTATATTACAAGTAAATTAATTAAGTAACATGTTGCGACATGAAGGCCCTAGCGTCGTTGATGGTGCAGCCACACCGTCTCCCATACTGAGTATACATGCTAATATATTGAGTATACCTGACTGCATAGAAAGTATACATGATCATAATATTTTATTTGACTAAAGATCAATTTTCGATCCAAATATACACTCGATAAATAGAGATATATCTCATTTGAATATATTATATTTTAATCCAAATATACTCTTCCTAAATATAGATACATACTCAATTTCTATCAAAATATATTCTCTTTGAGTCTAAATATACTATTTTTTAATTCAAATATTTAATCTAAACATGGATATATACCCTGTTTCTATCAAATTATACTATATTTGAGTCCAAATATACTTTCTCTAAATATAGATATATACTCAATTTCTATCAAATATTTTTTTTAGTCTAAATATATTTTCTTTTGATTCAAATATACTTTCTTTAAATATATATATATATATACACTCATTTTTATTAAAATATATTCTCTTTTAATCCAAATATTATTATTTTTAAATATAAATATATTCATTTTTAGAAAATTAGACATTCTTGAAAAAAATTTACATATATTAAAAATATGAACAAGGCTATTGTTGTCATTTTCAACCTTGTACCAAAGTAACAAGCCCTTGTTATAAGAAAATGGGCTTGGTGTACTGTCCTGAGACATCATTCTTATCATGTCCATGGTACATTTTCACAAACGAATATGAGATAACTTGTGTTGTCTAGTACTGTACCTTGAAATTATGCAAAATGAATGAAAAGTTGGAGTGAATAATTTTTTATTTTTCTTTAAACGAGTCCTAATTAATGTGATAATATTACTTATCGCGGTTAGCATGCCAAGTCTGTAAAATAAAATAATTATGTTAAAAAAGAAGACGAGAATATTAACATGATTAACATTTAAAAGTTTGGCACATATTTAAATATGAAATTTTGCATATATATAATCAACTAATAAAGAAATGAAATTATGTTTAAATAATGTTTGAATGAATTTATTGGCTCAAATTCAAATCAAGAAAGCGGTCATAGCGGAAGTCGAGTGTACCAATTTTGCACTAAGTGACACTCACAAATGCCCTGCACCATTTATACTTAGGGGTGGCAATTTAGATAGTAAATTTACGATTCAATTTTGATTTCAATTAAAGAATATGAAAAATCGATTGAATTTGGTTCGATTCCGATTATTCATTCGCGGATAATCGATAACTAAAACCGATTATATTTCAATTTCAATTATCGATTATTCGCGGATAATCAGATTCAAAATTATTATAATTAATTATTTTGATAAATTTTAGATATTTCAAAATTTAGTTTACTAGCTAGTTACCCGTTTACTAATCAGTTAATTAATTAGTAAATAGGTAGCCGGTTTTATTCGAACCAAACTAATCGATTTCAGTTTCGGATACAAATTTTTAAAACCTAATAGTTACGGAATTTCATTTAACAAGTTTTTAATCAGTTTTGATTTTAATTAACTATAAAAAATATAGTTAATCGAACTATTGTCATCCCTATTTATACCAAAAATATATTTTTGTCATTACAAAATATTTTAAACTTTACCGTATGATAACGGAAGACACAAATATTATGTACTGAAAATTGATTGTTAGTGTAAAATGGTGAATTAGATTTCTTCTTAAAGACTGAAAAAAAATGAAGAAAAAAAAAATATGATGTACACCTCATCCAATCTTGGCCCCATTTAATAATTTTTTTTTAACAAAGATAAAAAGTCACAATAGGTGATCATATTAGGGTTCAAATCCTAAATCTTTAAGCAATATTCCCGTTTAATAATTTTTTGTTATACATAATTAATTTCTTTTTATTTTATTTTTAATAGGTGAAGTTCCTCAATTTTCTTTATTTATTTTTGTGTAGTTACAGAAAATTAATTTATATGACAGCAACACAATCTCTGTCCTGGCCAATAACGTGTTGCTTACATCGAAGCCGGGCGGCACACGACGCAGTCAAAGACGCGACCGCGGCCCAAATCCATCAAGTGTGGCGCCTTCCGGCAGCAACTATTCGACGACTCGGCCGACCTTGGAATGAGCGACCAAGCGTTCCCCTTCCTTGCCATCATCGTCACTTCCTCAATTCCAACTCCTCACGCGCATTCTCCGTGTGGGTTTCGCGTTGTATAAGACCCCCTTCATCGCTCCACAAGAACATCGTGTGGGGGTCGAAGTCTGGAGAGTTATCTTCACAAATACCTAGCGGGTGTCCGTTTTGTGACAGGGGAAGAAAGGAGTTCCCTTTTTTCGTCTGGTTTGTTTGGTTTTGGGGATTTTCTCTGGGAGTAGACGAAGTGGTGGGGGTGAGAGAGAATAGAACATGCCCACCTTCCAAACGGCTATAATTAGAGTGGTTTGTGGTGTTTTATACTGTTGTTAATTTTATTAGTGGGGGAGACAGCATACGGCTACAGCAGCAGACAAAGGGAGAAGGAATATATAAGAGGGCGAGAGCACGAGAGCAAGAGAAAGAAGGAGCGGCCCGAGATCGGATTGATCGAGCACTCCGGCGGTGGTTGCGGGATCCGATCCGTGCGAGGAAGCATCGGGTGGAGGAATTGTTTTAGTTCGAGGAGGCGACAAAGGCGGATCTTTAGGCGAAAAAGTGGATCTTTTTGGCTGCGGGCATTTTCTTCAGTATGCCGGAAGCTGGGTGTCCTTATTGCTCCAAGAAGACTGATGATATCTGCGCGAATGTCTGCGGCGGGGTAATATTCTGTTCCTATTCTCTAGGTTTTTCTGAGATCTAAAGTTCTTTTTCTTGTTCAAAGTTGGATCTTTTCTTCTGCAATTTGTGGTTTCCGATCTCGTTTTCATGTGATTTATTGAAACCCTATACTGGTGGACTGGATCATCCCATATGAGTTTTAGTTTCTCGAGTTCTTTCGTTTGCCCAATTTTGCAAATCTGGGGATCGCACATTAGAGCTCCTGAGTTCCTAATTCGGTCCAAAAATCCTGATCCACTCTTCAATGCGCTGCTTTCTTTATTTGTTCGACTTGAGCATTTTCTTGTAGCCTTACGTTGTGTTTCGGACTTTGATGCAGGCTTCAAGAGCAGCTCTGAGCATGTCCCGACGTCTTCGTTGTGCCCTCCGGGGCTTCGATCTCAAAGCATTGTTGCTTCTCTTGGTCGGCGTTCCCATCCTCATATTCATCGTCTACGTCCATGGCCAGAAGATCACCTACTTCCTTCGTCCACTGTGGGAATCTCCCCCTAAACCCTTCAGGATCATACCCCATTACCACAGCGAGAATGTCTCCATGGAGAACCTGTGCAAGCTCCATGGTTGGGGAGTTAGGGAAATGCCAAGGCGTGTATTTGATGCGGTTTTGTTCAGCAATGAGCTTGACATCCTTGAAGTCCGCTGGAATGAACTCAGCCCATACGTTTCAGAGTTCATTCTGCTCGAGTCCAATTCAACATTTACGAGCTTGATGAAGCCCCTCGTTTTTGCAAAGAATCGCCACCGCTTCAAGTTTGCAGAGTCACGGTTGACTTATGGAACTGTCGGGGGAAGATTCGTAAAAGGAGAAAATCCTTTTGTCGAGGAGTCTTACCAGCGAGTGGCACTGGATCAGCTTATCAGGATTGCCGGCATTAGTGATGATGACCTGTTAATCATGTCCGATGTTGATGAGATCCCCAGTGGTCACACAATCAACTTGCTCAGGTGGTGTGATGACATTCCAGAAAAGCTTCATCTTCAGCTACGGAATTACCTCTACTCCTTTGAGTTCTATCTTGATGATGACAGCTGGAGGGCTTCAGTTCATCGTTACCGAGCCAAGGAAACCAGATATGCCCATTTCCGCCAAACTGATGACCTGTTAGCCGATTCAGGGTGGCACTGCAGCTTCTGCTTCCGGCATATTAGTGAGTTTACATTTAAAATGAAGGCATACAGCCATGTTGATCGCATTAGATTTGCATATTACTTGAATCCTAGAAGAATTCAGGATGTCATATGCCGTGGAGCGGACCTTTTCGACATGTTTCCTGAGGAATACACATTCCAGAAAATCATTGCCAAGTTGGGGCCAATTCCTAGTTCATTCTCTGCTGTAAATCTTCCAGGTTATCTAGTTCAAAATGCTGAAAAGTACAGATACCTCCTTCCAGGTAACTGCAAACGAGAAAGTGGCTGAATATATTAGCAGCATTGTACATTGACTTAGATGCTACAGAAAAGTCCATCCATAACTTCTTACTTTAGTCTTATATTGGACATGAGTATCTGACACAGGTGGATGGTTACTGTGATCAGGTCAAGCACAGAGAATTATCGTGTTTATATGTGCAATAATGTTCTAAGTAGCTGAGAGTTTCATGCAGCGCACTAAATGATCTGAGTTGATTGTAAGTACCACGGGAGATTGTCTATTTCTTTCTTCTTGTGATATGACACCCTCATTGTTGTAGGCACAAAAATGATATACTATTTCTGGGATTCGTTCTCAATTGAAATTAATTTATTCATGTATTCTTCTATCAGCTGACCTGGATTTTCTACGAACTACGTGATTGTAATATATGATTTAGTTGATTTATCCATTTTGTTTTGTGCTTATTTCAGTTGCTGTTTATATATCTTGCAATTTTCCACATTAGGTCCATCAGTTATACCTAACAAATCCAGCTTTTTATATTTCTTGTTTCCTTATGTACCACTTCTGATTGAATGCTTCTAACTTCAACCTTGGTATTTAATTCAGTTATACAGACTAGGTTAGTCCTTGGACTAGTTTAGTGGGCATGCTGAGATTCTTATGGATGTCTGTTCTGTCATGGAACCTGTTAAATAGCTTGATTCACTTCCAGCACTTAAAAGCTATACACTTGAGCTATGTTGTTAATCTTAGTGACAAATTATGCCTCCTTGTGGTTGTTTAATCTTGGTCTCCTTTTGACTTGTACAGTTGCTTTCATTTTTTACTGAAGGTAGCAAATACCTGACCAACTCATAAAGATTTTATTATAGGATGTGAATAACTAATTGCCATTCATCATTTTAGCTGTAGCAAACAAGCTTGACTTCTTGTTTTTGCATAATGTAATGTAATGATCCTTGTAATGGTCTGTATGATCTTATCACTTCATTGGTCTCGCTATTTATCTGTGTTCTTTAGTTGTTTAATGGGAGTTTTGGGGTCATGGATATTCTTCCCTTATGAGAAAGGATAATTTGTATGTAAAAGGTTTGCAATAATTGAAAGTGATTTGTTGCCTCTATATTTGAACTTTTGAAGAGGTGGAGCATCTATTTCTTATATTTCCAACTATGACTATTATACCTTGTTGCTGCATCTTTATTAAGCATCAGAGATCAGAATAATTGGTTTGACATATTCTAGTTGAAATCTCCAATAGAAGGTAAATCAACATTGGTAATTGAATTGATTTTTTGGTTCCTTTTATTAGATCCTTAAAAATTGCCAAACAAATTGAAATAGGAAAATTTTGCATGATTGATGCTGATGATGTAATCATAGGTTTTGACTTTTGTTGAATATTTTGAGTGATCAATTTCAGAAATAGCAAAAGAATTGAGGCTCTCTTTGTAGGGAGTATAAGAACATAAAGAAAGTTTTCTATACCTTTCTTCAGAACTCAGAAAGAAAACATGAGTTGCCAGATTTTAGGAGCAAATCTAACTTATCATAAAATTAGATTAAACCATTTTGTCATGTCATTTACATGTTTGAAATGCTACAACCCAGAACTTTTATCATGCAAGGTTTGCATTCTTTGCAAATTGCAATAACAAATGGAGCATTGCATGTTTTGCTTAAGTGATAGTATTTTCACAATAGCAAAGAAGCTTGGAAACACTACCCATATAGATTCAAGTTAACTATCTCTAAAAGCAACATTATATTAGTGCTTAATATCGTTAGCTCTTCTAGATGTCTAGATGTTCCTGTTGTGGTGGCTATAGCCCGAGAGTATATTTCATGCTCTTCAGGACTGTGAGGTAGCTCAGGAAATTTGGAGGATTATCGATGGTCGCTTTTCGGTTGCCCCTCGGCCATGATAAATACTATGTATTCAGACTATAGCTTATGAGGTAATCTCAAGCAGTTTTTAGAAAAACAAAGACCAATATTCTATCTTTATTTGCTAAGATTTAGCTATTACTCTTAATTATGCTGAATTACCTAGGTCTGAGGGCAATTCGTCTAAGAATAAATACTGAAAAAGTTTGGGGGCCTCCTCATAACGGTTGTTTTAAAATCAATAATGATGTTGCAATTGATGATCCTAATCATATGTATGCTTCTGGTTTCATTTGTAGAAACCATGCGAAGCTTTAGCTTGTTAAGCATGTTGTATATATGCTGTGTGCTTTGTTGTTAGGATGAAGTACAGGGAAATTATTATTGAATCTTATTCAAAACTTGTTATTGATATGTGTAGTTGCTCTATGGATGCTTTCTGGCATATAAAAAGTTTAATTTGTGATATTTTGACATTAGCAGATTGGGGTAAAAATTGGAATTTGAAGTTGAAATTCCAACACGGTCGGCGTGAAGGGAACAAAACGGCGGATTGAATTGTTAAATATGTTGTATCTTGTAATCTGTCTTTTAATTGGGTAGATAAATGGCCTCCTAATCTACTTAAAATTATACATGATCACTGTATTCCTGTAAGTAGTTAAAAAAGATTTTTCTTTTCGTAAAGAAAAAAGAAGAAGAAATCATGTTGGTAAGTTTGGGTTTATCATATTTGATGTTTTTTTATATTAATTTTAGATCTGAAACTTAAAATACGTATAACATATAATTTGTAGTAAATTTTTACTTCAAACGTATTTTTATTGAAACTAAATAAAATTTCAAATACCATATTTGGTATATTAACATATTCAATTCATGATAATACATTTTTTTTAGTCACAAACAAAATAATCACTAATTTAATATATAACTAAACACATAAATTTGTAATAAATAATATATAATTAGTTTGAGTTAGATCAATTGATATTATCTATTTTATTTTAAAAATATTGCAACGAGAATGCACTGAGGGAGCGTTTGGTTGCCCGCAAGTGCAAATGTTGCAACTCTAGTTGCAGCATTTAGATAATAAATTTATTTGATTAATCGCAAAAATATTTTGCAGCATCTACTAGTTGCAACTTGTAATTCTAATATCATTTGTGGGTCGCAAATGGAATTGCAGCCCAAAAAATTCGCAATACAAGATTGAGCCGCAAACACAATAATTTAAATATTGAAAAATAATTAATTTGAGCAACTTAGAGTCGTCAAATGAAGAGGGGATAAATATCAAAGTGGTAGGCTTTCACGCGTTGAACGCGATGATAGTGTCAAATTTTAAATATGATGTCGTTTGATAGATTTTTTAAATATATTTTCAGTATTATACAAAAATTAAAATTATTAATTTATTAGACTAGGTCTGGCAAATCGTGTCGGGCTTAAGTTTTTGGCCCGGCCCGAAAAGATTCATGCTCGGCCCTGCCCGGCCCGATAAAATTAGTGCCCGACTCGACCCGAAAAAAATTCGTGCCCAGCACGGCCAGACTCGGAAAAATTTCGTGCACGGCCCGGCTCGGGCCGACCCGAAAAAATTCGTGCTCGGCCCAGCTCGGCCCAGAATAAATCGTGCACGAAATAGCCCGGATCGGCCCGGCCCAGAAAAATTCATGCTCGGCCCGGCTTGGCCCGACCTATAAAAAATCGTGGCCGACCCAGCCCGAAAAAATTCGTGCTCGGCTCAACCTGACCCGAAAAACTTCGTGCTCGACTCGGCCCGACCCGAAAAAATTCGTGCTAGACTCGGCCCAAAAATCTTCGTGCCTAGCCTGGCCCGACCCGAAAAAATTCATGTTCGGCCCGGGCTGAAAAAGATTCGTGTCCGGCCCGAACTGACCCGGTAAAATTCGTGCACGACCCGGCCTAGCTCGGCCCAACAAGAAAAAACTTCGTGACCGGCCTGGCCCGAAAAAGTTCGTGCCTGTCCCGATCTAAAAAAATTCGTGCTGGCCCACCTCGAAAAAATTCATGCCCGCCCCAAAAAAAATCGTGCACAGCTCGTCCCGGCCCAGCTCGGTCCGACCCAACAAAAATTGTGCCCGACCCGGTCCGAAAAAATTTGTGCTCGGCCTGACTCGAAAAAAATCGTAAGATGCAAGTTGCAAGTATAATTGCAACTTCCATTTGCGACCAACAAAACGCTTGCAAATAGAAGTTGCAACTCTACCTGCGGGCAACCAAACGGTAGGCTCCAAAATCTATTTACGGGCATTTGATTTTGCATGCAAATAGATTTTGTAGCATTTGATTTTGCATGCAAATATATTTTGTAGCATTTGAATTTGCGGGCAACCAAACGCCCCCTAATTTGCCCCTCACGTTTACTAAAATCAAGCTTGTCCTTCACATTCTTTTGGCTCAAAATTACCCAAAAGGTTTTAGAAATCGTTGTTATATTGCCCCTGACGTAGGAACGATGTCAAAAATTCGTTAGTGAAGCTGATGTGTCATTCACTAATACAATCATCTACCAAAAGTACTATTTGGTCTCTCACGTTTATCTGGAGGCTCTATTTTACTCACCAGGTTTTATTTGGAGCAAAAATGCCCCTACATTAACTAAAAAGAGTGAAAATTTTCATTATTTCTAAAATGCTTTCCATGTCTCATTAACGATGTTAATGTGACATCTAACATGTCAAATTTTGACAAAAATACCCTCCGCATCAACGTGGGACTCACATTCCACTAACTCATCGTCCTGTCAACATCGCTACCTATCTTTATCAACGCGCTGACCACGTCACTCGGCGCGCAAAGGGCACGATGACGTGGTCGTAGACCGGGTGCGAGGAGGGACTACGGTAAAGATGGGTAGCGACGCCGACGAGATGATTAGTTCGTGGGATGTGGGTCCCACATTGATGTGGATGGCATATTAGTCAAATTTGACATATCAGATGTCACATCATCATCGTTAATGGGGCATGGACAACGTTTTTAAAAAATAGTAATTTTGCACCCTTTCTCGTTAATGTATGAGCATTTTTCCAAAAAAAACTAAGAGACAAAGTAGAGCCTCCAGACAAACGTAGGAGGCAAAATAGTACCTTTGATAAATGACGAGTCGGGTGATTGTATTAGTGAATGACACGTCAGCTCTGTTAACAGATTCTAACATTGTTCCAATGTCAGGGGCAATATAGCAATAATTTTTAAAATCTTTTCGGTAATTTTGATCCAAAAAAATAAGGAGGGTAGATAAGTTCTTTTTAGTAAACATAGGGGACAAATTAGTACTTTCTTTCAAAGTTATATGATTTTTTTACCGTCTTGACAAAAAGGCTTTAGAAAATTAATCATTATATCTCAAACTATAGGCTAATTCACAAATCTATTCTATCTTTTTATTTGCATCTAATATATCCTAAACTTTCAAATTCATATTAATTATATCCCACCGTCAGATGTCTATTAATGTAAGATGTGGCAGTCTAGTCAACATCAAAATATGTTTATTTAATAGGGCATGTGAGCAAATATCATCCTATATTAATGATTTTTTTTATTAAAAAAAGCAAAATGCCACTTTCCCCTTATACTAGATGTTGCATTTTTGTATACTAAGGTTTATTTTTTCTAAAAGAAAAATCATTAGTATATACTAGCATTTGCTTAGGTGGTAGGCCTTAATAAAACAATATGCTTTTGATGTTGGATGTCATGTCAGCAAATAATAGTTATATTAATAAACATTTGACGATAGAATATAATTGATATGACTTCGAAAGTTTAGGATATATTAGATGTAAATAACAAGTTGAGATATATTTATTAATTACCCTATAATTTTATTCATCAACTTTCTCAAATGCCAAAGACAGTTTGTCCACCTGCTACCTCATTGTGAGCAGTAGTAGGAACAGAAAGAAAGCACCACCTGATGACTAATACAAATGCTTCAAGAGCAACCGCAGTCGTCTTTTTTCCCTCTCGCTTCCTCTCTTCCGCCTACATCAGAAAGTGACTTCTCCTCCATCCACTAACAACAACCACCACAAGCAGAAGACGCCTTCTCCCTCGTCGGTGCCCTCAAATCCTCCACCATCACCCTTGACCTCCTTGCTGGTCAGCGGCTCCATGCCATCGCCCTCAAGTGCGGCCTCGACTGCTCCAGGCTCTTCGCTCGCAACACCCTCCTCAACCTCTACGTCAAATGCAGCAACCTCAACTCCGTCCTCCACCTCTTCTCATCTGCCCCCCCCCCCCCCCCCTCCTCCCCCCCCCCCCCCCCCCCCCGAGTAAGGCATCGCGTCCTGTAATATCGTCTTGGCCTCCTACGACAAGGCCGACTGCCTCGCCTACGCTCGCATGATGTTTGCATGATGACCTAAAAATAGATCTTGGTCTATTTGAGATTTTCCTTTTCCTCGTAATCAAAGATGTTTTTTTGTTTAGATCGTCTTTCTTTTCTTCTCCAAACAAAAAAAATCGAAGAACCTAATAGATCAACTAATCCTTGGCTTTTACAAAACATATCGGCCTTGCCTTGCAGAAGGAACGTTATTTTCTGATAAGGAGGCTGAGACTGAGAGCAAGCAACCTCGTTTTGCCCTTTCCTTCACGTTTACGGCACGGCCCTACTCGCCACGAGGAATCTTTGATTCATGGTCGGAGATCAAGGCACAGATCGATCGATCCGAAGCGAGCTGCTCGCAACTTAAAGTCGAATTCTCATTCGCAGGCTCGCCCGGCCTCTAAAATCAAATCTTGGTCACAAATGGTATGGTTATGGTCTTCTACTTCATCAACTACTCCCATGAGAAGGGGTATGACCACTATTACCTATTCATTTTGGATTAAACAAGGAAATAGAGCTCAACATTGTTCATTCAGATTGAATCTTCCATTATCGATCCCTAATCTGCATCTTCAAACTCAAATGTCTGCTAAATCCAAATAAGTACCATGATACAGCAGCAAGTAACCAAATAATAGGGTATCCCAATGCCTTTGTTTCATTTGCTCCATACTCTTGTATGAGTTTTTTTATTCGGGTTACAATTCTCTATTGTCAATTCAGAGGCTACAATAGCTATGCAAAATGCACGTGTTGGCTTAATAGTTCTTTCTGATGTCTTATATGTTCCTAAAGTCACAAAGAATCCCATATCCATTAGGCAACTATGTGATGATAAGCAAGCTGTGTTCAGTAAAATGGAAAGTTGTGTATGGTGAAAGACCTCCATACCAAAGAAGTGATTGGTAGAGGCAGAAGGCATGGGAGACTGGTTTTCATTGGCGATTACATCTACTGATGCTCAGATAGATAGGCCAAAAAGAAAATAAATAAGATACGAACTGAAACAAGGTTAATTACATGCCTTGGGCTTGTGGTAGTCGGTCCTCTAATAGATCCATTTTTGAAGGTTCATTTTATAAGGAAGTGAACGTAGTCCCTAGAAGAAAAACGGCAGGCAAATCGGGGCCATACAACATTGCAATAGTTGTCACTTAAGTTAGGTCTTGAAGAGGGAGTTAACAAGCTTCCTGCATTCGTCATCCCAAGAAGAAGCCCACTACGCGGTCATTCCCAATTCCCAATCCATTACCGAGAGAACGGAATACCACTTTTATGCTACAACGGGCGGGTCTCGCTGCCGGAGCAACAATGAATCATTCCCGCCCCCACATGATGCTGTAAAGTGGGCCAAATATTGCTCCGCATTGCCAATTCTCCATTGAAAGATTGAAACTTGTGGACCCCTGCGGATAGGGGACCTTGTCATGGTATGTCGGATAAGGCCTCCCGCATCTTGGGTTTTCATTCCTGGAGCAGCATTCTTGATCTGTTAAGCTATCATTTGCTGCACCCTCTGCTCGGTCATGGGTGTCAGGCTCTTCACCGTTGCCCCCGGTACTTGTTGTTGCGTGACGGGTGTCGGGGATGCCCCGTTCTGCTGGAAGAATGTGGAGGGAGATGCTTGGGCGTAATGCTGATGTTGTTGAATAGGTGGCTGCTGATGGACCTGTGGTTGTTGCCACTGCTGTGTGAGCTGTTGAGTTAGATATTTGATGACGGCCACCAGCTGAAAAAAGAAGGGGAGATCTGCTGCTTAATGTTCGCGAAAACATCATATCAAACATATACTATCACTTCAATTAGAGTCTAAGCCTATCTTTTTTCTTTTCTAACTAAGCTAAGTTTTTCTTTAGCTTGGCTCAGGTCTCGAACATTGCCTCACGAATTGTTTTCGAGCCATCTGTATCTAAAGATACAGCCTCTGGTTCCTCCCAGGGAAGAAAGAGCTAGATCTTCAAAAGGGGCTTGTGTTTGTGTACTGACTAGGCAAAGGATAGCAATAGAAAGGCGAAAGAAGCAACTCCCATAAGGCATGGAATGAAAGGGCTGGAAGGAGTGTTTTCTCTGGATGTAAAAGATTAGCTGCAATTTTGTTGAGCTATCAAGGAACTCACTCCCAATTTCGCTAGAATAGAAGGAAAATGGAAATGCTTGGAACGCTACTACAACTGCGTAAAAAGTTGGTAGAAAGACTGGTGGGAATGCCAAACTAGGAAATGCCAAAGCTACTCCAAGAACTGGCTCTATCCCGGCTTTCATTTCAAAGAAATAGGTTTATTATCTTACTCGCTCGCCCTAGAATCTCCTATTCCTGCTTGAGATATTACTGTAACTTGTTTAGCAAATCAAAAAGCTTGCCCATCCAATATTCCCATCATCTAGTAACCACAGGATGATCCCAATCTCCTTTTAGTACAAGAAAGTAGACGAGCATGGTGGTCCCTATATCTATGAGGGGCATTGTAGTAGTTTGAAAGTTAGCTTAAGAGAGAGCTGTTGATCGCGCACTCAATAGCTTCCATCAAACTCACTCGCTCATCAGTCGTAATACAAATACTCAAAAAAGAACGGAGTTAGGGGCCGGGTTGCATTTTTTCATTAACCAAATCAAAAAGGGATGTTCCACCTGGTACAACTACTGGCTGGTGAACATGTCAATCACATTGTCAAAATAATGTAGAGCATCAAGGGGGAGAGATGAGTTCCACTTAAGTGCTTCCCCTTCAAATGACTTCTGAAAAAGGTGGATCAATAATCCAAGATGGGAATCAAGGCTTCGGCCCCTTTCAGGTCCTCTTCGGAGAAGGACAGCTTAGGTTGCACGATCACGACCGATTTGGTGTCATAGGCATCTCCAAGTAGCCGATCGATGAGATCAACCACCGGTTCCGACGGCACTTTGGCAGGAACAGGGGTCGCCATGACAGAAGAGGAAGTTCCCACCAAGGGGAAGTCATCAACTCCGAGCTATATATCCTGCTCATGACTCCAGGCCGGCCCGCCCTCAAGTGAGGCACCCGACCGGATGAAGCAAACTTGAGGGAGCACCGTCACGAGCAGGACTCTATCAAGTATCTAACGTGATTAGGCGGGGACAGGACTCGAACCTACAGTCTTCGGGTCTTGAACCTGATGAGTCGACCAATTCCTCTACCCCCGCTTCTTCCCCTGATCTTTCTTTCCCTCTTCCCACCCGACTTTGCTTGCTTAGCCGGGATAGAACCAGCACTTAGGTTGCGGCGGCATGATGACGTTGTCGTAGACCGATGCGAAGACGAGGATGAAGAGTACATGAATTAATAGGCGACACTGGCGAGATGGAGAGTTAGTGGGATGTGGGTCCCACGCTAATGTGGATGATATTTTAGTCAAAATTTGACATGTCTGATGTCACGTCATCATTGTTAACCGAACATGGACAACATTTTAAAAATGAGATGATTTTGCATCCTTTTTCGTAATTGTATGGATATTTTTGCTTTAAAAAAATCTGAGAGGTAAAATAAATCCTCTAGACAAACGTGTAAGCAAAATAGTATCTTTGGCATATGACGAGTCGTGTGATTGTATTAGTGAATGACATGTCACATGACACGCCAACTTCATTAACATATTCTTGACTTCGTTCTAACATTAGGAGCAGTATACCAACAATTTTAAAAATCTTTTGGGTACCTTTGATTTAAAAAAACTAGGACAAATAAGTTTTTTCTGGTAAACGTTGAGCGGCAAATTTGTACTTTCTCTCAAAGTTATATGATTTTTTTACCGTCCCTATAAAAAGGCTTTAGAAAAATAAAAAACCACACAAGAAGTACAAGTCCAGTGCGACGTGGAATTCCTGTCTTCCTGACGTGGAATTCGTGTGCCAATCTCCCGCTCCCTCATGGCCGACCCAGTAATCGTGCCCCCTTCTGGTCACACCTTCGAGTGGAGCTGCATCCAGGCTTGCGCCGATCTCGGCTTCACCCCGACCGGCCTCGGCATCGACCTCTCTACCTCTCCTGCTCTTGTCCTCATCCCCAACATCTCCTTAAGTCTTCCGTCGTCGACTTATGCCACAAACGCAACGTCTACCACCGCAACCTCAAGCCGAAGAAATAATCTCCTTCTCAACGAGAAGGGCGATCTCAGGGTCTTTGACTTCGGCCTCAGCGCGCTCAGCGAGCGTTGGCGAGAGGACGGGTTGCTACACCACCTGCGGCACGCCGACCTACGTCGCGCTGGAGGTCATCAACAAGAAGGGTTGTGACGGCGCCAAGGGCGACATCTGGTCCTACGACGTCATCCTCTTCACCTTCATGGCCGGATGCCTCCCCTTCCACAACTCCAACCTCATCGAAATGTACCGAAAGATCAGCCGCGACGACTTCAAGTGCCCCTACAGCTGGTTTCCCTCAGACGTTAAGAAGTTGATCCTCCGCTTGCTCGATCTTAACCCCACCACCAGGATCACCATGTCCAAGATCATCGAGAACTCCTGATTTTGAAAGGGTTACCGCCCCATGGATCCACGTGCGCAGCTGAAGAGGGACGAGAGCTTAAGCAACATGCTCAGAGCATTCACTACTGATCACGAAGGAGACAGAGAAGAAGCGGGAGCCCTGCTCCTCGTCGTCCGCCATTAAACCCGCACCCTTGAATGCATTCGACCTCTCGGGGCTATTCGAGGAGGAGAAGGAGCGGAAGGCGGAAGCCAAGTTCACAACGCAGTAGGCGATGGAAGCGATTGTGTTGAAGCTGGAAGAGATAGCGAAGACTCAGCGGTTCCGGGTGAAGAAGGAAGGAGGGGTGGTGAAGCTGGAGGGTATTGGAGGAAGAAGTAACTCCGACACCCGCTCCGCATAAGCAACCGGATCCGCTTGGCTTCACTCTCGTAGTCACATCAGCCGAAGGTTACTAGTGCGTGCACCATGGCTCGACACGTCAAAAGGACCAGCCACTACCTTTCTGTTCTCTAATCGCGTTTATGTTACAACGCCTTTATTCTTTCTCTCACCCATGTGCTGATGTCTATAAATAGATGTAAATCTTCGGCTCATCTCTTCACGCTTCTGTTCATCTTTATTTCCATTATGGTATCAAAGCCCGTTTCTCTAACGAGAAGGCTCCTCATTTGATCCTTCCTTTTTCTTTTTTCTCTCGTCTCATTCCGGTATGACTACTCTTCCTCCATCCTTCAAGCTAAATGATATTTTGTATGCTCCGCAAATAAGAAAGAATCTTATCTCAGTTGCAAAGTTTTGTGTTCAAAACAAAGTATCTGTAGAATTCTTTCCTAATCATTTTGAGGTGAAGGATTTGAATACAGGTGCGCTTCTAGCTTGCGGCCGGAATAGGTGTGATCTTTATGAATGGAGTAATTCGATACCATCAACTTGCAACTCACCTCCTTCGGCTCTAGTTTCCATTTCTTCAACTCGGCCTACACTCACTACCTGGCATCGGCAGCTTGGACACCCGCATCTTAAAGTTTTGAAATCCACCTTAAATAAATTTAAGCTTCCTTCTATTTCTACATATCTTGAACACTGCATTGCCTGTTCATGTAATAAGAGTCATAGAACACCTTTCTTTACTTCAACTATCAAAAGTAGTAGACCTCTATAATTAATCTATTCCGATGTATGGGGTCCTGCTCCAGTTGTTTCTTGTGAAGGGCACAAATACTATGTGATCTTTGTGGATCACTTTTCAAAATACACTTGGCTTTTTTCCATTGAAAAATAAATGTGATGTTCTGTCTATTTTCTTCAACTTCAAATCCCTTGTTGAGAACTATTTTGGTTTCTCAATTAAAAGTCTTTATACAGACGGCGGTGGTGAATACACTGCTCTTATTCCCTTTCTAAATGCCAATGGCATTCAACACTTGTGCAGCCCACCTTACACTCCTCAACGGGTTAGTTTGGCCGAAAAAAAGCATCGACATATAATGGAAACAGCACTAACCTTGTTGTCTCAAGCATCTGTTCCTTTACATTTCTGGCACCTTGCTTGTTCAACTGTCGTATATCTGATAAATCAGATGATAACATCCACTTTGAAAAACAAGAGTCCATTCCATTACTTGTTCGATGAAACTCCAAATTACTCAAACCTAAAAAATTTCGGGTGCCTTTGCTTCCCTTAGCTAAAGCCTTATGCTTCGAATAAGTTTGGGCCAAAGTCTAAACCATGTATTTTTCTTGGTTACTCCACAAAACACTACTGCTACTTCTGTTTTGAACCCACCACCAAACAAAAATATTTCTCTCGTCATGTTGAGTTTGTAGAGACCACCTTTCCCTTTACGTCCTTGTCATCCGATTCCCCTCGAGTCTCACGTACAGACTCCAATTGTTGGATGAATGTTATTCCTGAGAACAATGCACCCATACCATTGATCGATCCAGACTCTAGTCTGGCTGCATCATTCGATATATACATGTCGCCATCCATTCCTTCAAATCAGTCCAACACTTCTGTTACTCCTTCTCAGGATCACGCACCTATGGCTGCAGCAGAAAACACCATACCAGCTATTGTTCCACAGTCAAGTATTCCTGCACCTATTTCTCGACGAGTTCATACCAAGTCACAGTCTAATGTTTTCAAACCGAGAGTACCAATAGACTACTCAGCTCTTCTAACCTCAGCTCACTCTGATCCTGTTCCCAACACGTATAAGCAAGCTACAAAATATCCGGAATGGAGACTTGCAATACAATAGGAATTTGATGTGCTGGTTAAGCAGAACACCTGGTCGTTAGTTCCTGCAAGTAAAGCTCAAAATGTGGTTGGCTGTCGCTGGGTTTTTCGAGTAAAGCAGAAGCAGGATGGCTCGTTGGATCGATTCAAAGGTAGACTTGTGGCAAAAGGCTTCCAACAAAGGCCTGGGATTGACTTCAAATCCACCTTCAGCCCAGTAGTTAAACAGGTCATTGTTCGTCTAATCTTGAGCCTAGCTTCGAAACTAAACTGGGATATGTTCCAGTTGGACGTCAACAACGCGTTCCTCCATGGAACCTTGAGTGAAGAAGTATTCATGCAACAGCCACCCGGCTTCATCAGCTCCGACCATCCAACTCATGTGTGTAAATTGCATAAAGCCATCTATGGCTTAAGACAAGCACCGCAAGCGTGGTTTAAAGAACTGAAGTATTATCTGATTTCTATTGGGTTTCACAACTCTGTGTCTGACACATCCCTATTCATAATGAAGGATCAAGTTGACATCACACTTTTACTACTGTACGTCGACGATGTCATCTTAACAGGCTCCTCCCACAAGAAGATCTATGGTGTTTATTCAAGACTGTCAACCTGTTTTTCTCTCAAGGAGATTCAACCTCTAACCTTTTTTCTAGGAATAGAGGTAAGCAAAACAAATTCGGGTACAGTTTTGTCTCAACAAAAATACATAGCTGATGTTCTACAAAAGTTTGAGATGCATGAATCCAACTGTGTTAAGACACCTCTGTCTACCTCTGTCAGACTGACCGTCCATGATGGGTCAACATCTGCCGATTCCACTTTGTTCCGTCAGGTAATCGGAGCCTTGCAATACTTAACATTCACTCGGCCTGACATCAGTTATGTTGTAAATAAACTATCTCAGTAAATGCACCAACCAACAACAATTCAATGGCAATGCTGCAAGCGTGTCTTGCGATATCTGAAAGGAACATCCAGTTTAGGAATTCTGCTGAACTCCAATCCAACCTTTGATATTGTTGCTTACTCAGACTCCGACTAGGGAGGTGATCTTGACGATCGTAAGTCCACTGGCGCCTACATTGTGTTCCTCGGAGACTCTCCCATCAGCTGGAGCTCCAAGAAACAACAGAGCATCTCACGATCCTCAACTGAGGCAGAGTACAAAGCTCTTGCCAATGCCACAGCTGAGGTACAGTGGATAACACATCTTCTTCAAGAATTAAACTTTCTTCACATTCCAACTCCCAAACTACTTTGTGATAATCTTGGCGCCACCATACTGACGACACAACCGAGCAGTCACACAAGAATGAAACACGTCGAGTTGGACTATCACTTTGTTCGGAATCAAGTTGCAGCTAAACTCATCTCTGTTCAGCATATACCTGCAGCGCTACAGTTGGCAGACACCTTAACAAAGGCTACGACCGCAGCTACATTCCTCGACCATCGGATCAAGATGGGCGTTATCGAACGGCCCATCTTGCGGGGGGATATTGGAGGAAGAAGTAACTCCGACACCCGCTCCGCATAAGCAACCGGATCCGCTTGGCTTTGCTCTCGTAGTCACATCAGCCGAAGGTTACTAGTGCGTGCACCATGGCTCGACACGTCAAAAGGATCAGCCACTACCTTTCTGTTCTCTAATCGCGTTTCTGTTACAACGCCTTTATTCTTTCTCTCGCCCATGTGCTGATGTCTATAAATAGATGTAAACCTTCGGCTAATAAAAAACATCTCTCTGTTCACACTTCTGTTCATCTTTATTTCCATTAGAGGGGAACCGGGAAGGGCGGAAGGGGCATCTGGCGGTGGAGGCGGAGATATTCAAGGTGACGTCGGCTCTGTACGTGGAGGTGAAGAAGGCGACCGACGACACGTTGGAGTATGAAAGGTTCTACCACTAGGGGATGAAGCCTTCACTCAAGGACATCACATGGAAGTAGCAAAACGGAGAGCTCGGGCGGCATCATCGGGAATAGGGGGGGGAGGTGGGATATGCCGGAGCGCTCGCACCAGCGGAGGATGGTGGACTTGAGGGCGACGTTGGGGACGAGGACGAGAGCAAATGAAATAGAGAGGTCGATGCCGAGGCAGGCCGGGGTGAAGCCAAGATCGGCGCAGGCCTGGATGTAGCTCAACTCGAAGGTGTGATCGGAAGGGGGCACGAATACTGGGTCAACCATGAGGGAGCGGTAGATGGGGCACATGAATTCCATGTCAGTAATTCCACATCACACATGGCTTGTACCCCTTCCGTGGTTTTTTATTTTTTAAAAAATATTATTTTAATTCAGCTCGGAAAGTCACATCATCATCTTAACGGGACGTACTGCCGACGGATACTTGAAAATTTTGAATAAATTTGAGAACAAGTATAAAGTATAGGATATATTTAGGTAATTATCCAACTATATGCTAATTAAAAAATTTATCCTATCTTTTTTATTTACATCTAATCTATTTCAAACTTCCAAATTCACATAAATTATATGATTATATATATCTCACTGTCAGATGTCTATTAATGTAACGGTCAGTTCCTGACATGGCAGTCTAGTCGGGATCAAAAATATGCTTTTAATTTTATTATTAAGGTGTGTTACGTGAGCAAATATCATCATATATTAATGAATTTTTTTATTAAAAAACTCCAAAAACAACCCTTCCCCTTTATACTTGATATTGCGTTCTCATATATTAAGATTTATTTTTTTTAAAAAAAGAATCATTAGTATATGCTCGCATTTGCTTATGTGGTAGACATTAATATATTTTTGATGCTACTAAGTTGTCATGTCAGTAAATAAATAATAGTATATTAACAAGAGTGTTGCTATATCCTCCTAAAAATGTGCCTACTAATCTTTCTAACCACTCATAATGGCATGACTTGTAATTTCATCAACAATCATGAGCGTTTTATTAAATGTGAGTATTAGGAGGTTTATTAGGCACATCAATAACAAACATTTGACGGTATGATATAATTTATATGAGTTTGAAAATTAAGGATATATTAGATGTAAATAAAAAGTTGAGATATATTTATTGGGAGAAGTGCAATCGAAATCCTATAAGTTTTAAATTTTTTGGACTTCAGTCCTATAAATTTCATTTATGTATTTTTAGTCCTATATGTTTGCTTCGTAACACATATTTGATTCTATCCGTGACGATTTATTAACTTTGTCAACATGGACATAACGTCGTTTATTTTTTCGTAGACAGAGAGTACCTAACATACTGTCACAGGTATGATCAAACCTGTGCTACGGAGCAAACATATAGGACTGAAAATTCCATAATATTGAAACTTATAGGACCAAATCTTTCAATGTGTATGAACGACGTTATGTCCATGTGGACGGAAAGTTAACGGACCATCACGAATAAAATTAAATTTGTGATACGAAGCAAACCTATAAGACTAAAAATACCAAAATGAAACTTACAAGACTGAAGTCCAAAAAATCTAAAACTTATAGAACCTATATTGCACTTCTCCCTATATTTATTGGTTGATACATGCAACTTAACTGATGTCCCTGAATCCAATTTCAATTATTTCATTCTAGCGCAAATTGATATACTCAATTGGCCCACAAACCAGTATAGATGGAGATTTGGCCAATGTATTGCTCTTGGAATACCATACTTCCCCTCTTCAAGTTTCAGGGCAAGATCTAAATGCAGACCTAGCTAGGACTTATTTTGAGCCTTGTGGATAGACTTACTCCACTACAAGTTACTAGTCAGTTGAATACTCAAATTGAGTCGCGACATGAATTACAAATTTACAATAGAGTAGGAATTATAATGCAATTGGTAGAAAAGTTACATAAGGCAGCATCTTGTCTACTATGCGACGGGAACTGGAAATCACATGAGCATTTGTTCAGTGCTTGCTTCTTTTGCTTACTGGGTTAAAATTGTTTTCTTTTGATCGCTAAACAAAGATTCTTCCCCATATCCCCTTTCCCTAGCGACGATGATGGAGCGAGGGACTGCCACATAGGGAGGAAGAAAGCAAGACTGATCCTCTTTTGGTGCTTAATTGTTTCTTTGAAGGGAGAGGAATGCAAGGATATTTCACAACACTTATATCAACCATCAGTCTTTGGCAATTTCAGCGGTTACTTTTTTTAGGAGTTGCAATGTCTAAATTAGCTGGTAGATTATGATGTATAGTTAATTTTATGACGGGGCTCGAGTGAGGGATCTAGCTAAAAGGAACGAGGATGTCGCGATTGGTCCACGTCAGTGGGAGCGTGGAGAACGCATACGACATAGGCCGCGTCGTTATGACGACTACGAGTCTTAACGGCTTGATGTGAGTGGAAGCATTAATAATAGGAAGAGTATAAAAGGGAGTATTGTAATGGGAAATGATAACGAATATATTAATTGATTTCTCCCACTCCTCTCTCTATTGCTTCTCTCTTCTTCTCTACCTCTCTATGCCTTCTCTCCCGATCTACGTTTCTTCTGAACGTTGAAGTCATCGCCGAGAGATCCATTGCGATATCGATTCGGTAGATCCGCTCTCCACCGTCATCAATTCGGTGTGACGAGTGTTCGGAGTCATTCTTCAGCCTCTGCTCTCGAGTTCAGTCCTCTCGCGATAAGTTCGTGAAATTTTATCACTATTTTTTCTCTCCCTTCTCCCTCATTATTGTACTCCTTTCATTTCTCTTGAATGGAATGCAGTTTGCTATTTTCAAAAAAAAAATCCAATGAAAACAGATAGGGTATAAGCAGCATGATAATTAATGAACATGCTTAAATGGAAAGTGTACAATGGTGGTAATTGTGTTAGAATGATGAACTTAGATAATGCTATTATCCAATCTAATTGTTCAACTACATTACAGTGGAACATACCAAAAATTGAAAGGATTTTGACCAGTAAAAGACATAATCAATACAGGGTTTGCATACAACAGAGTTAAGATACCAGTTCTGCATATATAATGTTAGATGATCAAAAAGGTTGTCCGAATGACTTCCAGGGGCCATGTAGTGTTGTACAACAGCTGCCAAATTGCAATTATTTTCTAAAGATATATTGCTTTTACACACTGGTATTTAAAAGTTATCTATACACAGATAACTTTTAAAACCTAACCAATTAAAAATGAAACTCAGAAACCTCAACTGAACAACTAAGATTTGCCTGACACTGACTATCTATAACCTAGCTATTCTTGCATGTTTCCTATATGTTTATGCATATTTTTGTATAGTCTAACCAGTTAGCTTTGAAAGTGTTAACCATCCTTATGCCAGTTCCAGTAGTAACAAGTATCTTTCAGTCTTTGAAAAATCATATATTGCAAAAAAATTTGTGCAAGATGCCTTATCATAGATATGTGCACATGATCCCTGAAAGTGGAGACAATCCATTTTTTTTCCCAAATCATTCTTCAAACAGAACTTTTTTTATCAGATAGGTTCCCATTCCTAGTTTGTAATTAGAATCAACTATTGGGATCCAATCAGAGGTAACAACCAAGCAGAAAGATAAGGAACTCAAAGTGGAATAATGTTATTGCTGATATATAATAACAATTTAAACATCTCTATGAACCTTAAAAGGCAATATACAACAGAATGAAGTTTGAATTTTGTTTGTAATATATTACAATTATTTTAAAAATCATCTAAAAATTACATAAAAAACTGATTCATGCAATGCCACTAAAGATATGGCTATCACACAACCACTCATTGATCCAACATATATATATACCATGTTGTGTACCTAAAGACAGAAGATTAAATACAGCTTAATACTAAAGCTCTGTTACAATAATTTTCAAGAAAAATTTAATGTACCGCAATATTTGAAAAATCAAAGATACTAATGACATGATACTATAATAGTTGTTTCAGTTCTGATGTTAATTATGATCTCAAAAGGACTCTCATATTTGAAAAAGGTTCAATGCTGTGATACAAGTTTCTGAAGTCTTTGGCCATTGTGGCTCTGAACATCCAACTACAATGAATGAGAATGATAAACTTCTGGATCAGTTTTCAAGGAAAGCAATAGCAAAGACAGTACATGTTGATAGTAAAACACCCTTGCTGTCACAACAGTAAACATAAAGCCTGTTTTTGACTTTAACTATACCATTATCAATAGTTCCTCTCCGGATAAATCTCCATGAACGAGTGGATATGAGCTTTAAGCGATAAAAAAATAAATGGATATGTTCATATATATTCATTTTCTATCCATGTTCATATCCATTTCGTTTTTATCCATGTTCAATCGCTTAAAGCTCGTATCCACTCATTCATAAGTTTTCTGACTGCTCATAGAAGTTGCACCCTCTCACTCCCTCTTGCCTGCGGCATGGTAGAAGAGTATTAGAGTAGGGGAAGAGGGTTGGATGATATGATCCAACCCTTGCCAACTCATTCACCGATCCATCTTCTACGTTGTAACTATAAACTCTGTCTTCCGCGCTAAAAACCAGCAGCTTGTCCTTGTCGACATTGCACAGCGTAATGAATCTCTGGCCGTACAGATTGTTGATCTCATGGATCTTCACCCACTCCTTCGTCTTCTTCAACCTCCATAAATTCCACGTGCACGAGCGTCGCCTGTAATGAACGAAGCAGACCATGTTGTCCTCCCGTGACGCCACCGCGATCTCGTCGTCGTACTCGATTGCGGCCTCCTTGGGCGTGGCTATTAACTCAGTGCACTCTTTTTCGATGTCCAAGGCGACGACATATGGATCGGCCTTCATGTGTCCAGAGAAATCGGAGGCCCAGAAGACCGTATCGCCACAGACCACCGGTTGCTGAAGGCGTACGTCCCTGCATCCAAAGTGGAGCCTTTTATCCACTGTCCATGACCTGACCGCCGAGTCGTATATTTTACAATCCATTGAAGTTGGCCAATCGGCGGCGGTCGGGGCGACAACGATGAGCTTGTAGTCCCTCGTTAGTGGTCCGTGGCCAAATCTCACGGCAACGCCGGCGTTGGAGAGGTTACCGAAGGCAGTGGATGGGAGTGGCCACCAAGTGTGGCGGACCGGGTTGAAGATGCTCAAATTCCCAGCCGACTTCTCGGGCTTGTTGTGACAGAAAAGGAGACCATGGGATGAACCGAGGATCTTCACGTTGGCAGCGGCCATAAACTCCAAGCTTCTATTTGGGACACCTGCCTCAGGGTCGAGGGAGATAAATTGGTGAGAAGAGTATGTTTGGTTGAAGAAGCCGCTGATCGTCTTGTGGTGGTAGGACTGCTTAAGTTGGAAGAGATCCGAGGAGATCATGGTGTGGACGTCCTTGCTCACGAGCTGTACTTGCAATGCAAACTTGGCGGGGAGGTGGGAGAAGACCTCGTAGAGCATATCATTGGGAAGAAGAGGAAGGCCGTCGTTCTTCTGCACGCCGAGGCGCCGAGTGTTGATTCCGAACCATTGCAAGATTCTTCTGAAATATTCACGGGTGGTGGCGCCGCCCCTCCTGAAGATGCCCATACTGCAAATCTATTGAGAGAAGAAAACGACCAAGAATTAGGGAAGGCGTTGAATTGATACAATGTAACACGTACATGTATTTAAAGAGCGCAGATCGACCGTTGATCCTCTTAACAAATCTCGCTGAATGGCCGAAATAGAGGGACGTGGAATTCGGCGACATGCACGCGCGGATATATATATATTTCCATTCCAAAGCTAATATTTTACCCATTTTGGATTGGTCTAGTAATAAAATAATATTTTCTTAAAAATATTAACTTGTTCAAATAAGTTTAAGATAAATTTACATCCCCATCCCAACCTGATATTTTACCCATTTTGGATTGGTCTAGCAATAAAATAATATTTTCTTTAAAAAGTATAACTTGTTCTAATAAGTTTAAGATAAATGTAAATGAATGTCGAGTTGCAAATTATATTTTAAAAAAAAACTAAATTTATGTGCAACAAGTAAAAAAAATAAGTGCAACTTTTGAAAAAATATTTATCAACACAGGTGGCGCCCAGAAGAATCACATTTATACCACGGAGTATTATAATTTTTTTAGTTTAATTTTTTTTACATATTTTTAAATTACCCGCACGTACACAAACGAAACTAATTTCAAATGGTCAAATGTTGTCTATGTAAGACTCTTTTGCAACTACATGCGATAACAAAGGAAAGATAAATTTGAATAAAAATTTTAAATTCAATATTTATTTAATATAATATTAATTTTATATTTTTGTTATCATATTTTTTTATTTTATGCACTAAATAAATAATGAATATAAAATTATATTTTATCATATTTCCACTATCCAATGAAACAAATAAGTCCTTACACTATGTTTGAATTGAGAGTTTTAGAGGATTTGGAGGGATTTAAAATATCATGTTTGGATATATATTTTTAAGAGATTTGGAAGAATTTTAAATCCTTCCAAACTCCTCGTAGAATTCATTTTCAAAAACTTTACATCTTAGCGGATTTTGGAATGATTTGAAGGATTAATGAATTTTTAAAAAGTTAAATTACAAAAATATTCCTAAAAAATATTATAAATAGGGGTATAGTAATCTATCAAATTTCTCCAAACCCCTTATGAAGTCTAATCAAACAAAAAATTTAAAATCCTTTCAAAAAATTCAAATCCCCCCCTCCAAAATCCTTCAAACCCCTCCAAATCTTTTTCCCTCCAAACATTGTGTTAGTGGTGGTATTTTTGTATCATTTATGTTTGTTCTTAATTAATATAAGATGTGTTAAGTTGTGATATAGATGTATATATAGTTACTATGTGGTGATCTATTTAGTATTTTTTATATCATTTATGTTTGTCCTTAATATTGAAGTCCAACCGAGAGGGATAGTGAAAAATCTCCGAAAATGATACTATGTTCGGCCGAGAAAATTCAATTGGATAGTGTCAAAAATGACGAATTTGCAAAACAACAACTCCTATTTTGCCTAGAAGATTGCCATGAACTTCTCGTCCAGCGGCCTAGGGACAAAGTTATATGGAATGCCCTCCTATCATCTAAGGTTTATGTGATTATATATAAGGGAAATGACAAAATTGCCCATATATAATTTTAGGTAATTACCTAAATATATCATATACATTTTTTTCTCAATTTTATCCAAATATTTCATTTCATCAAATTGTATCTCATACTTCAACATTTGTCTCAATTTTATACTCCCGTTAAGTATCCGTCGGCAACCCCTTTAAGATAATGGTGTGGTTTCCCGACATGAACTAAAATAATATTTTTTTAAAAAAAAAACCACGGAAGAGGTACAAGTCATGTGCAACATGGAACTCCTGTGCCCCATCTCCTGCTCCCTCATGGCCGACCCAGTAATCGTGGCCCGTTTTGGTCACACCTTCGAGCGGAGCTTCATCCAGGTCTGCGCCAATTTCGGTTTCATCCCGGGCAGCCTTGGCATCAACCTCTCTATTTCTCCTACTCTCGTCCTCATCCCCAACATTGCCCTCAAGTTCGCCATCCTCCATTGGTGCGCGCGCTTCTGAACCAGGGGTTCTCGATGATCTTGGACATGGTGATCCTGGTGATGGGGTTAGGATCGAGCAAGCGGAGGTGCAGCTTCTTGACATCAGAAGGAAACCAGTAGGGTGTCATGAGCGGAGACGATGACGAGGCGAATGAAGAAATAAATCAAGGAAACACAACGCTGACACGTGGACGCATGGGACGTGCAAAGAAAAGACCACGTTGGTTTGATGAGCTTGAAATGTAAAATGTATAAATACCAATTTGAAAAGGGGATGGAATAAGAACTACGCATTGATTGTTACTCTTCTACTTCTTCATCTCTCTCGCCCCCTCATATCCCCTTCTTCCTCCGTCTCTCTCCCTCTAACAATCTCCTCCCACCTCCGTCGTCTAAACTCTTCGTTCTTCATCCGTCTAACTTGAGACATCATCGAAGTGCTTCACCATCAAGGAGGATCAGCTCGATGAACGATCACTTGCGCTAATACTCAAGGAACACTGACGGGTAAGTTCCTGACATTGGTGCTTTCATTGAGATCGGATTTTGCCAGATTGGGTTCTTTCTCCGTTCCAATGGAAACCATATCACAGACGTTAGCTGAATCCGTGAAAGTAATGCAAGAAACGAGTGCTCGCCATGAGCAGATCTTGGGTACGATTCAGATCAACCTGGAGACGCAGCAGCAAATGATGGAAGCTCAGCAGAAGTTGTTACAGGCTGTATCGTCTCAGATCAACTTATTGAATGCGCAGATGGTTCAGATGGCCAAGATCAAAGTTGAGGACATCGGATCTGGAAGTCAACAAGGAATTAATCAAGGATCACCTGCTGCATCGACTAGACGTGGAAAGTTTAATCCACCGATTGAGGTTGGGGAGGAAGACGACTTTCCTTTTCCTCCCAAACCACCGCAAGTGGAACTTCCGATCTTCAACGGATCGGATGCGGAGGATTGGATCGCCTCCGCTGAAGACTTCTTTGAATTTTATTCAACCGAAGACCAACACCGTGTGACCATGGCTTCGTTCGGATGGAAGGATTGGCCAAACGTTGGTTTCGGTGGATGCAAAGAAGAAAGCAGTTAGCAGGATGGAATCACCTCATCGAAGCTATCTGACGTCGGTTCGAGCCGACAAACCTAGAACCTCCTGACGGCCAACTCACTAAGCTGTTGCAATCATCCACTGTAGAAGAGTATGAAGGTCGATTTGAAGAACTGGCTCTTCGAACCAATAATCTACCGGAGTCTTTTCTTGTTAACTATTTTGTATCTAGATTACGGCTCGACATCAAAACAAAGGTTCTTGCACAGCAGCCCATGACAATGCATGAAGCCGTGATTATGGCAAAGCGCTGTGAAGCAAAGATTGCTGCTTCTCGGCGATTTCCCCAGGTCTCCTTTGGAAATAAAGGGATAGCCCTGCGACCAACACCAGTGATGAATGGGAGAATAAGCACACCTTCTTCCTTTCCTTTTCGATCGGCAATATTTGCTAACTCAGCAGATCGCAAAACCATTCCAAGGAAAATTTCGTCAGCATAGTCACATAGGCGTCGTGAACAAGGCCTATGTTACTATTGCGACGACAAGTATTTTCGAGGGCACAAATGTAAAACCCCTCGACTCTTCATGATGGACGACAGACCATTACCTGAAGAGGAGGAAGAAATCAGGGAACAACAGGAATTACCGGAGGTCGAGATGAATAAACCTACACTGATATCATTGAATGTCATGTCCGGCTAGTTCTCTCCTATGACTTTACGCTTCCAGGGTAGCATCAGAGGTCGAAATGTGCAAGTGTTGTTGGATGGTGGTAGCACGCACAACTTCATCCAAACTCGAGTGGCCAAGCACTTGACTCTTCCTATTGAAGTTGCCCCGACTTTTAACGTCATGGTGGGCAGCGGTGCTCAGATTAGGAGTGAGGGAGTTATCAGGAACTTAACAATGAACATTCAAGGCACCTCACTCGTGTCTGATTTCTATGTTCTACCTATTCAGGGAACTGAGTTGGTATTGGGGGTCGCTTGGATGGCTACGCTTGGACCAGTTACCATGGATTTCACAAACCGATTGTTTAAGTTTCAGTGGAATGGGTCGACGCAAACATGGCATGGGTTGACTTCATCATATATTAAGCAGGTGGAGTGTCATGCATTGAGAAGAATGCAAGATACCCAATCACTCCTTGAAATGTATCAGCTCGAGCTAGTTGGTAATGTGACAGAGGAGTCGAATGAAATTCCACAAGAACTTCAAGGAATCTTGGATCAATATGCTTGCATATTTGAACCGCCGCAGGGGTTACCTCCTGCTCGGGATATTGACCATGGCATCATGCTACCTCCAGAACAATCGCCCATCAATGTGAAACCATATCGGTATCCACATTTTCAAAAGGCAGAAATCAAAAGGCAAGTGACACAGATGTTGAGAGAAGGCCTCGTTCAATCCAGCACCAGTTCCTTTTCTTCACATGTTCTTTTAGTGAGGAAGAAAGATGGAACGTGGAGATTTTACGTTGACTATCGGGCTCTCAACGCCGTCACCCATAAAGATTGATTTCCAATCCCTACAGCCGATGAACTGGGCAGAGCTGCAGTGTTTTCCAAGCTCGATTTGTTGGCAGGTTATTATCAAATACGAGTTCATGAGGAGGACATTCCAAAAATGGCATTTAGAACGCACGAGGGCCACTATGAGTTCTTGGTGATGCTTTTCGGCCTCACCAGCGCTCCGTCAATGTTTCAGACGACAATGAATCGGGTGTTTCGACCATTCCTCCGTAAGTTTTTATTAGTATTTTTTGATGATATACTAATATATAGTAGGACGATGGAGGAACACAAGATCCACTTGAAAAGAGTACTGCAGGTCCTTCAGGACAATCGATTGGTTGCCAAACGCTCCAAGTGCTCCTTCGGAAGCTCCACAGTCGAGTATCTGGGGCATATTATATCTGCAGATGACCTCAGAGTGGATCCTCAAAAGATCGCGGCCATCCAAGCATGGCCGCCGCCACGCAACTTGAAAGGACTACGTGGATTCCTTGGCTTGGCCGGGTATTATCGCCGCTGCATCCGCAACTTTGCACAACATGCTGGGCCCCTCACTGATCTGTGGCGGAAGGAGGCCTTCCAATGGACGGCTGAAGCTCAAAAGACTTTCGAGCGGCTAAAATCCATCCTTAGTATACCGATACTTGCATTGCCTGACTTCAGTCGAAGGTTTGAACTGGAGACAGATGTATCTGGCGTAGGTGTGGGAGCTGTGCTAGCTCAAGATCGACGGCCAATAGCTTATTACAGTTAAAAGCTTTCACCTCGTATGCAAGCATCTTCGGTCTACCAACGCGAGATGTATGCCATCACTCAAGCTGTAAAGAAATGACGATAGTATTTACTCGATTGACGATTCCTCATCATCACCGATCAATGTGCCTTAAGGGAGTTAACAACCTAGGTGATTCAAAAACCCGAGCAATAGAAATGGTTGGTGAAACTCATGGGCTACGATTTTGACATTCAATACCATGTCGGGAAACTGAATAAAGTGGTTGATGCACTCTCAAGAGAACCCATGTTTGCGGCCATGGCGGTGTCCCAACCTATCTTCGGTATCTTAGAAGAGATTCGAAGATTGAATCGCAAGAATAAGGAGTTGACAGAGAAACAAAGTTTGGTCGGCAAGGAAGAAGGCTATGGATTACGGGATGACATACTCTTGTTCCGAAATAGAATCGTGATACCAGACGATGCTACCCTTAAGTCTATTCTACTGAGAAAATTCCACAGTTCATTAAGGGGAGGTCATGCTGGCATCAGCCGCACTCTTCATCGCATAGCTAGCAATTTTTACTGGCAGACTATGCGAGCAGACGTCCAAAGATTTGTTAAGCAATGTCAGGTTTGCCAGAGAATGAAACTTGAAAAAATGTCTCTGGTGAGACTGTTACAGCCTCTGAACATGCCAAATGAAGTATTCGAAGACTTCTATGGATTTTATTACCGGATTACTGCCTTCGAACGGTAAGACTACTATAATGGTAGTCGTAGATCGGCTCACCAAATCAGGGCATTTCTTCTCCTTACTGAAGCTAGGGCTGTTCATGGGTCAAACCCAACCCAATGAACCCGAGAACTCGACCTGACCCGAACTAATCGGGCTGGGTCGGGACGGGTAATCGGGCCGGGTCGGGTTCAGTTTTTTCAAACCCGACTATAATCGGGTCGGGTCTCGAGTTTTAAGGTTCAGAACTCGATTACCCGATTAATTATATTTATTATTATTATTTTAAAAAGTATATATTAAAAAATTAATTTAATAGGTTCGGGACTAGGAAGCACGGACACTCCGTGGGACTGTCGTGTCCACGTGTTCGACACGCCGCAGACACCGACACACGAAGACACTCATCCGACACACGTGTCCAAGAGTGTCTTGACCAGTCAAAGTTATTTTTTGCCATGACACGGCTCGGACACGGCCCGGACACGCATGGACACGGCTCGGACACGGCCCGAACACGCATGGACACGGACAACCATGCATCTTTTTAAAAAAAATAATAAAACAATGAAGGGAATTTAGTATTATTTTATCTTCTTATTGTTGTGAAAGAAATTGGAACACTTACTCTTTTATCTATTCCTTTAAAAGGAACAAGATGAAGCCTAAACGTGCGGAGAGTTTAGTATTTGTCTATAGTAATCTTCGTCTTATTTCAAGGAAAACTCCCCAATACAATAAAGGGGAAACAATAATGTGAGACGATATTAGTAATATTACAGAAGATGAATTTTCAATTGATGAAGATAATGAAATCCTTGAAGTTGACAGTCTTTCTCTTGATGAACTAGAGTTGGAGAGAGTAATATTTTTTAATAAAGAAGATAACAACAATGATTGATGAAGAAGATAGTGGGACTCTACTTAACTTTTTATTTACGTGTGGTTGTACATTACTAGTTCTACTAAGACATGCTAATTTAGAAAAAAAAATTGGGACATGTCAATAGATATTGTGTCCCATGCTTTTGGAAGAGGCTAAGAAATAGTAAGTATTGACACAAGAAATTATTTAGAACGCTTCATATATTTTGAAAGGGGTCTAGGAAAAACTGAAAATTAGAAATTTGATATCAATGAAAATATCATGATATTATTTTAAATTCTTGAAATATATATATATATATATATATAAATTGTGAATTTTTAAAAATAATAATAATATATATATGCTATGTATGTCGTGTCTGTGTCTTGTAAAATTTTGAAATTGGTGTGTCTGTTGGACGAAATGGCACGCTAGAGGGGGGGTGAATAGTGTGTTTACTATACGATTCGCCTAAATTCAATTTTAATCAATTACTTAATTAGTTAGGCAATTTACGATTTGATGATTGAATGCGGAAGCAATAAATGATTAAGCAATTAAAACAAACAAGAATTCAACAATGCAAACACAGGTATTTATAGTAGTTCGGCTCCAATGTCTACTCCACTACCTAAGCACCCCGCTTAGGATTTCCAAACTAGTTTTACTATATCAATTTATGTTTCCCTTACACACGATGACTTTTCACTGAAGAGACGCACTCTCGACCTAAGTCACTTCCACACCCGGAAGTCTCTGACTTCTTATTGAGAGTCCTTTTCCACCTCAACCCTAAGGGACAACTAAATTAATCCTAGTAACAACTACGTTTACACACACAAGTGGCTTTACACCTTGCAAGGTAACCACTTACGCAACAAGACCTAACACATGGTCTTCACACTCAATTCCAAATAAAAAACCATTCAAACAATAATTAAAAGATACAACGAAAAGAGCTAAGGATAAATACAAGATTAACTACTCTTTTTAGGCCTTCAAAACCTCCAACTCGCCAAGTAGAATATCTTGAATTTGTAGCCCGAGTTGAGGAGCAGAGTGCACAAGAAGAAGAACTCGCGAAAAAGCAGAGCGCGCGCGATTACTCCTTGGAAGGCTTTAAATCTCCCTTAGAATGCACAATGATCATTGTAAGATTGGAAGAAGAAGATTAAATGAAGTATCTGAGGGTGTATTTATACCCTCACGAAGAAACGACTGTTCAACGGGTAGAAAAATATCCGTTACAAACCGCCGGTCGAAGCGCCGGTCGAAGCGCCGGTCGAAGCATCGGTCGACCGATCATTCGACCTCTGTAGCTTTCCCTGTGGTCAGTCGACCGCCAGACGCAGATCGCGCGATCCGCAATCTTCGGTCGACCCGTCGGTCGACCGACGCGATTGCATCTTTGGCTTATACGCAGGTCGGTCGACCGATTGGTCGACCGCCAGCTTTGGGCAAATTCTACCGTGATTCGGTCGATCGCCCGATGCAAGAATCTTGCATTTTCTTTCTTCGATCGATCGATCGATTGACGCAAGCTGCGTCTGCAGCTAGCCTCAGTCCGGTCGATCGATCGGTCGACCGCCAGGGCTACTGCCCCTTTTTACCTACAGTCGGTCGACCGCCCGGTCGACTGAACCTTGGCTGAGATTGTTTCCTTCAGCCTTTTTATTCTGCACTTCATTTCCGGGTTCCGGTTTTCAACGAGCATCATCTTGGAGAGCTTTTGACTTGATCTTTGGACTCATCCAAGCGACTTGGGTGCACTCGTCGATCTTCGAGGAACTTTCGCGACGAACCCGAGCACGACGATCAATGTCCTTCCGATTTCGTGATTTCTTCGATTTATCCGATCGAGGACATCGAACACTAGTCGATATGGAACCTGAAAGATATTCTCAATGAAATCATTAGTTCCATGTTTGTTATCATCAAAACCATCAAGATCGAGATTAAGGGTAAGGTTGAAAACCTAAAGCCAACAGTGCCCCCGTGTCCATGTTGTGTCCCGTGTCCATGTCGGTGTCGATGCTTCATAGGTTCGGGAAGACACGAGCCGCGTCGGTCCGCGTCTTTCCGAGGCGCAGTGGACCACGTGGCCGCGTCTTCCCAAGAGGTGCGGCCATGCGGGCCGCGTCTTCCCATGGTGCAGGACGCTGCTTCTTGTCTTGGGAAGACGCGTGAAGACAAAAAAAATTAAAAATATATATTTTATTTTTAACGAGTAACCTGACTACCCGACCTGACCCGATCCGATTTCAGGTGGGTCGGGTCGAATTGGGTTCAAAAAAATTTTATTTTCAAACTCGACCCGGCCGATTGTTGTTAGTTGGGTCGGGTCGATTTTTTCTCCAAACTCAACCCGACCTGTGAATAGCCCTAACCGAAGCATTACTCAACGGAGATGGTGGCTAATACATTTGTGAAGGGAATTATTAAACTGCATGGGTTACCCAGGTCGATCGTCAGCGATCACAACAGTCATTTCATTAGTGAGTTATGGAGAGAGCTATGTAGGTTACAAGGCACTGAATTAAGCTTCAGTTCCTCCTACCACCTACAAACAGATAGCCAAACTGAAGCCCTGAACCGTTGTTTAGAAATGTATCTAAGAAGTTTCGCTGGTGATGAGCCGACTCGGTGGAATCAATATTTGACCTGGGCGGAATATTGGTATAACATGTCGCACCAATCCGCCGTAGGAATGACACCGTTTAAAGCTTTATATAGACGGGATCCTCCTCAGTTAATTCGATATGTGGGACTAGGGACCACTACCAATTCAGCAGTGGACTGAGCTCTCACAACTCGAGACGAGATCATTTCTCAGTTGAAAGAAAATTTGAGGAAGGCTCAAACAAAGATGAAACTTCAAGCTGATAAGAAAAGAAGAGACGTCGAATTTAAAGAAGGCGACTGGGTGTTTGTTAAGCTTCAACCTTATCGACAACTCTCGGTAAGATTACAACGACAGCAGAAGTTAAGTCCTAGATTTTTTGGGCCCTTCAGCTTACAAACTCGACCTACCCACGGCTGCAAGAATTCATCCTGTACTACACGTATCTGTGATCAAGCTCTGTCGGGGAAACCCAGAGATGCAAGTAACTCCATTACCTCTGCTTATCACCGACAATAGTTCTTTGCTTGAGCAACGACAAAATCAGGCCACCATAATAGAGGAAGAGGAAACTCCTCAGCTGGCGCCAATGCTCGAGAAGGACCTCGAGGACGAGGTTCTATTTGAATGAAGGGATAATGTCATGAGCGGAGACGATGACGAGGCGAATGAAGAAATAAATCAAGAAAACACATCGCTGACACGTGGACGCATGGGACGTGCAAAGAAATGACCACGTTGGTTTGATGAGTTTGAAATGTAAAATGTATAAATACCAGTTTGAAAAGGGGATGGAATAAGAATTACACACTGATTGTTACTCTTCTACTTCTTCGTCTCTCACGCCCCCTCAAATCCCCTTCTTCCTAGGGGTGAGCAACGGTTCGGTTCGGTTATTAACCGAACCGAACCAACGATTAATCGAACCGAAAAAAAAGAGGATTAATCGTTTACCGAACTGAAAATTTTGGTTAATTCGGTTCGGTTAATCGAATTTTTCGGTTCAATTAACTGAATTTTTTGGTTCGGTTTGGTTAATTTACCGAATTCACCAAAAAACATTTTAAAAAAATTATATATAATTACACCTTTCACATATACATTTAACACTCTAACCAACTTCGCAAACCACAATATTAAGTTATGCTTGACTACCAATAATTATATAACATATACAAGATAAAATAATTATAATAGCACCAACTAGGATTCAAACTCGGCCAACTCAGTTGAAAAAATATTTCTCTAACTAGCAGGACAAACAATGTTATATATTATAAATGTTAATTTATATATGTTATATATTATATTCGGTTAATTCGGTAATTAACCGAACACAGTTAATTTACCAAACCGAACCGAAAACCAAAAACATAAAAAAATTTAACCATTAATCGAACCGAAAATTATTCGAAAAATTCGGTTCGATTAATTCGGGTTCGGTTCGGTCGGTTAATCAGTACATTTTGCTCACCCCTACTTCTTCCTCCATCTCTCTCCCTCTAACAATCTCCTCCCACCTCCGTCTAAACTCTTCGTTCTTCGTCCGTCTAACGTGAGACATCATCGAAGTGCTTCACCATCAAGGAGGATCAGCTCGATGAACGATCACTTGCGCTAATACTCAAGGAACACCGACGGGTAAGTTCCTGACATAGGGGCAATTGAAGTCATCGCGATTGATCTTTCGATGCATTTCCTTGAGGTTGGAGTCGTGGAAGGGGAGGCATTTGGCATGAGGACAAAGAGGATGACGTCGCAGGACCATATGTCGGCCTTAATTGGTGGCGTCGTAGCCCTTCTTGTTGATGACCTTCGGTGCGACGTCATAGGCCAACATGCCGCAGGTGGTGTAGTAGCCCGTCCTCTCACCGCGATGGATCGAGCACGTTGAGCCGAAGTAGGAGACCTTGAGATCACCCTTGTCGTCGAGAAGGAGGTCCTCTGGCTTGAGGTTGCGGTGGTAGATGTCGTAGCTGTGGCAAAAGTCGACAGGGACGGACTTGAGGGCGACTTTGGGGACGAGGAAGAGAGTAGGGGAAATATAGAGGTCGATGTTGAGGCCGACCGAGGTGAATCCGAGATCGGCACAGGCCTCGATGCAGCTCCGCTCAAAGGTGTGACTGGAAGGGGACACAATTACTGGGTCGACCATCAGAGAACGAGAGATAGGGAATAGGAATTCCATGTCAGTAATTCCACGTCGCATGGGACTTGTACTCCTTCCGTGGTTCTTTTATTATTTTTATTATTTTAATACACATCTTAAAGTCATATCATTATCTTAACGGGACTACCGACGGATACTTGGCAGAAGGATAAATATTAAAGTACGGTGAAATGAAAGATTTGAATATATTTGAGATAAAATGTAAAGTATATTATATATTTAGATAATTATCTTTTATTAGTTATTAGTTAGTCTTTAATTTGATTCATCAATTTTCTCAAATGCCAAAGTCCACCTGCTACTTCATTATGAGCAAAAGGAGGAAGAGAAAGAGAGCAACACCCGATGATTAATACAAATGCTTCAAGAGCAACCGCAGCCGTCTTCTTTCCCTCTCGCGTCCTCTCTTCCGCCTACATCAGAAAGCGCCTTCTCTCCTCCATCCACCAACAGCAACCACCACAAGCAGAAGACGCCTTCTCCCTCGTCGCTGCCCTCAAATCCTACGCCACCGCCCTCGACCTCCTTGCCGGTCAGCGGCTCCATGCCCTCGCCCTCAAGTCCGGCCTCGACCGCTCCAGCCTCTTCGCCCGCAACGCCCTCCTCAACCTCTACGCCAAATGCGGCCGCCTCGACTCCGTCCTCCACCTCTTCTCATCTGCCCCCGAGCGAGACATCGCGTCCTGGAACATCGTCTTGGCCTCCTACGTCAGGGCCGACCGCCTCCCCGACGCTCGCGTGCTGTTCGACGAAATGCCGCAGCGGGACGCTGTATCCTTCACCACCATGATCATGGGCCTTGCCCGGACCGGCAGCCCTGACGAGGCCCTCGCCGTCTTCCGGGACATGGTCTCCGCAGGCGTTCGGCCGAACGAGGTCACCCTGGCCACCGTTATCTCCGCTTGCTCTCACCTGCGCGGGCCTCCAGCCGGGAGCATGATCCACGCCGCGGCGATCAAGTACGGACTTGTTGATTTTGTTCTTGTAGGCACCAATTTGGTTCACTTTTACTCTTCCTGTTCGCTGTTAGATGACACTCGATCTGCTTTTGATGCCATGCCGGAGAAGAATACTGTCACATGGAACGTGATGCTTAACGGCTACGCCAAGGCTGGGCTAGTTGGTCACGCCCAGGACCTGTTTGAGAGAATTCCAGTGAAGGACTTGGTTTCCTGGAGCACGATGGTCGACGGCTTTTTGCGGGTCGACAGATTGCATGAAGCTCTCGAGACATACCGTGGGATGCTGAAGAACTTGGATGAAAGACCGAACGAAGTGTTACTAGTTGATCTGGTATCTGCTTGTGGGCGCTGTAACGCAATCCAGGAAGGTCGGCAACTGCATGCAGTGATAACAAAGATGGGATTCGATAACCACACTTTTGTGCAGTCGACGTTGATCCATTTCTACGGTGTCTGCGGCCTTATTGATCTCGCTTGCCTCCAGTTCCGAACTGGTTGTAAGTTGCACATCTCCTCTTGGAATGCTTTATTGGCTGGACTATTGCGGAACAACATGGTAGAAGCTGCAGTTGATCTGTTCAGCAATATGCCCGAGAGAGACACAGTCTCCTGGAGTACAATGATTGCCGGCTACGTCCACAACAGGTCCTCCCACTTGGCTTTACAGCTCTTCCAACAAATGCAGTACAAGGGTTGCGAACCAAATGAAATCACATTGGTGAGCGTTTTATCTGCCGCCGCCGATTCTGGCACTCTAGAATACGGGAAGTGGATCCATGACTACATTACTAGTAGAAGAATCCCTCTGACTGATAACCTGAGCGCTGGACTCATCGATATGTATGCAAAGCGTGGGAGCATCGCAAATGCAATGAACGTTTTCGATACTGTGAGGGACTCAGCTTCGGTCTCACCTTGGAATGCCATCATATGTGGCCTAGCTATGCATGGGCACGCAGATACATCCCTCCGAGTGTTCTCAGACATGCAAAGGAAGAGCATTAAACCAAACTCTATCACATTCATTGGTGTACTGAGTGCCTGCTGCCACAATGGCTTGGTGACTACAGGAAGACAATACTTCCAAGCAATGAGGAAGGACTACAACATCGAGCCAACAATTAAGCATTATGGTTGCATGGTTGATTTGCTAGCTCGAGCTGGTTGTTTAGAAGAGGCAGAACAACTGATCAAGTCGATGCCGATGGAGGCTGATGTGATGATTTGGGGAAGCATGTTGGCTTCTGCAAGGACTTATGGGAATATTGAGATAGGAGAGAGGGCTGCAGAGAGTTTGGCTAGGTTGGAGCCAAGGCATGGGGCTGCAAGAATTCTTCTGTCGAATATCTATGCCGATGCAGGTCGGTGGTCTGATGTCTTTCAAGTGAGGAAAGCAATGCAGAGCAGTGGATTGAACAAGACACCAGGTTATAGTGGCATTTTGTAACAATAACCAATCCATGGATTCTCGGATCAATAGGTAGGATCTTAAAAAGTTATTTATTTGTAACGTTTCAGTCACTAAGAGTGTTCATGATTTTTTATCCTTCTCAAATGCTAAATAAAATATTGAAGAGTTTCGGCCAAATGATCATTGACTATGATAATCAAAATGATATTCGTGTCTATTTCCATCAGCTTAAATTGAATTCGAGTATTTTTCAACATAGCTTGCAGTATTTGATAGTAAAGTTGATGTGCATGTGTTCCATGAATGTCAAAAACCGAATTCTGAGACATAAGTTTGCTTAAGTGAGTTGTGGGAATTCAGAAATCTCAGAAACCTGGCTTGGCAATTATTTCCCGAAGAAATGTAATCGAATTAACGAGGAATTCAGAATTGAAAATAGATAAATAGAAAATAAAGTACACTAAATCATACTCGCCTAAAATAAAACTAGCCTCTACGCGAATCCAGCAGACAGTTATCTGTCCACTTTATAGCCAACGGATTGTTGTTTCTACTCCTCGGCAACCACAAGGCATGGTCACTAAATAAAAAGGAGACAAATCCAAGCTCAGAAGCAAGATAAGCAAATCCTAAATATTGCCAACTTTTCCTTTTGCAATCACATCATGTTCACTAATCTTCAACCAAATTTTAGCACTTAGAAATACATATTTACATTCTTCGTGGTTTTGTAAGTGCATGTACACATGCATTCCTAAATAGTAACACATAATTTTGAAAAAAGAAAAAAGAAAAAAAAACCATCCACAGGACACCATTATGACTACCTCATATATGTGCCAATAAACGGTGATAAAAAAGGAACCAACAACTCTTGAATCAACTAGCAGAAGTGCTTAGCTTGATAAATTTTAGAAATAGTACTCTGCGTCCTGCATCTTCTATCCATAAGTAACTCAAAGTAAGCTAAATAAACAACTAAAGAATGATAAATGGGACGAATCTTAAAAATGAGAAGTAATAAGACAACAATCAAAAGTGTCACCCCTAGCACTCATCATTTCAACTAAGATCAACAGTTGAACAACTCATTTTCTTTCCAGCCACTCCAGTAACCCAACTGCAATGTGCTATAAAATTAGCAAATTAGGTAACAAGCTAATTGAGCATAGAAGAAGAATGACTCTATGAGACAGCAGACAGCCAAATTGCAATTTGTTGCTGGTGATGAGTCTCTTCTTGCATCATATAATTCTATATAATGTTCATGCCATTATGGATTTTTTTCCTCTCCCATTGCTGCTGCTGGTCAGCGGGCTTGAGGCCCTCCATATGCATGCATAGCGCCGGTTGCACTGTTCATGCTGCTGTAAGAGTCAGTTGCCTGAACTGATGCCCCAGCTGTCATCTGAGCTTGAGGTCCTCTTCCATATGCTTCAGAATAGGGAGCAGGATTAGCATACCCAAAACCTGGATCTGCATAGCTATAATTGGTAGCATAGCTACTACCATCAGTATAGGTAACTCCTTTGCTAAAGCTATGAGCATAGCCACTGGATGCTAATGCTTGTGCTGGTTGTGGATATGTGCCTACATATTGGTTCGGTGCTACACAAAAATTGACAAAGAAATTTTAGAAAAAGATGCAATCAAGTAAAACACAACACCTTTAAAATAATTACCATTTATTCTCTGTTCAGCTGCTGTTACTTCAGTTCTTAGCCTCTCCACTTCTCTTGCCATAGACATCAGATTGGTCTCCATGCCACGCATCCGTTCCACTAGCTCGATATTCAAACCCTTCTCATACTCAAAAGTAGAACTTTACCAAAAACAATAACATAGATTTAGTGAACATTGTGAACCAATTAGCAAACACTTCCAGTTGATAGACCACCAAATACATACCGCAAATTCTGGTGCTCCTGTCTTAAACCATCTAACTCAGAGTGCAAGTCAGGCAACTTTTTGGATTCACTACACGTTTCTTCTAGCTCTTCTGTCACCAGCTCTATCTCAGCATTTAGTTCCCGTCTTGCAGTTATCTGGTTCTGTGCCTCCATATGTGCTTGTTGTAGCTCCTTCACCAAATCACCAGCATACATATCAGCCTCCATTTTTCCAATCTTTTCCATTAACCCTCTAATTTGTATATCACTTTCAGTTCGAATACTTCCAAGATGAGTTTGTAGCATCTGCAGTTCTTTCTGGGTAGCAACAAGTTCCTGTCTCATGGCCACATTACTTTCTGCCAATCTCCTGTTTTCTCGTGCCAGCCTTTCCATCTCAGCTTCCTGAGTAATGACCTTCTTTTCAAGGGGCTCAGGTGGAAGAAGAGGTTCTCTAAGATGGTGGCCAGCAGGAACTGGCCCAAGAAGAGGGCCATGGCGCATCATTCCAGGTGCTTGGCCAGGCCGTCCCCTGTAAGCTGATGATGATATCCGTCCATGGGCATCCATGGTTTCTAATCAAGATTACAAAGGTCCTTATGTGTAAGTATAAATTTTAAAAGAGAATGTTATGCAAGGATGATATTTTGCAAGAAAATATTTTAGGTGCCAAGTCCAGGGAATCATTATTATCCTCTAGCGTGCACTTTCAAAGAGCATGAATAAATACATTCAAAAAAAGTTAATATAGCAATCATAAGAGAGGGTCGAGTGCTTGTTCCTTGGAAAGGTTGGCTTTCAAGACTCATAATATTTTATGTTACTAATATGTTGAAAATGGCATTATGTTCATTTTCTAGTGATTTAGAGAGAGAAGCATGGTTTGTGCATTGTAACTCCAAAAATAGCTAAATAAAGAACTCAATAATTTTGCAATCTTGGTACCCTTGGTACAACTTTTGCAACCATTTAGAAATCCAGATATAATACAAAAAATTTAATGGCCTAAAATGTTCCTCAACAAGACTTGAACGACAATAACAGAATAACTAATGCATAGCATATCATATGTACAGTGGCAATATGCAGTAGGGCCACATAGTGCATATGTAGCCTGCATAACCTACATACGCAATTGGACTTGAAACTTTGAATCAAATGTATTAAATGGTAAGGTCTGATCCACAACAAAACCTTTTTTTCATAAGCATCATATTTTTTTTGCTTGTCGAGCAAGTGTTTAGAAAGTGTTCAGAAAATTATTTGTTTATACACGCAAAACAACTTGTTCATATCTTCACTAAGTTCAGATGGCCCTATCACAATTGAATACTAATATGCTATATCAAATTTCAAAGGAAAGACCACTCAAGCCTATCATATGCTTTATCCATACAGTAGTTTTTGTTTATTGATTGAATTCTCAAAAGAAATAGCAATATTGTGTTTTTTATTAGTACATCACAATATGCACCCATATATCCACTCCCATAGCACATATACAATTATGCAGTGGCCCAATTCAAAGATATACTACCTGTTTAAATCCTTATCACTAACATTTCGTGTTAGTTAAATTTGTACTTATATTGTCTAGATCATGCTTCTTAATGCAAATTTAACCTTTAAGCCAGTATACCCTTTGTATTGACATATAATGTGCCTTCTTGTTTGAACCAAGCTCTATCATACGCTCAGCATAAAACCATCTAAGTGTCACGCATAGTACAACTGGTTTCCAAGAATTGTGGTATTTTATAGTGAGTCAATAAAATTCTAGAAATGTAACTAGGACATTCCATCACTTACACAAATCTCTGCTGCAATATCTCATATCTGCAAGTCTGATACAGTGATACTTACTAAAATAGTTCTACTAGCTTACACAATTAGCTTTACATTCACAAGGACCAGCTTAATTTTTTATACTACCACTAGCAGCTTACAATCAGCTTTACAAAAAAAACTGTTGACTAGAACCAGCTTAATTTTTTACATCTGGAAGTGTCTGATTCTACTATTATGTATGATGTTATACTTTCAAATTACTGGAAACAATATAATTTAACAAGTTCTCTATATTCATGTTACTTACCAATAATAAGCATCTTTCCTAATTCTACAACATAATGGCTAATTTCATAAAAGACCATTATGATAATGTTTTCAATTGTACAGGAGAAGATAACAATCAACCAATATAAAAGTAGGAAGGTTAGATCCCTACATTCCAAGTTCAGCTTACACAATCATCTATACAAAAAACTGTTCACAAGAACCAGCTTAGTTTTTTGCAGTATATGTTATATCTGATAGTGTATGATTGTTAAATTTTGCATGAATGTAATTTTGTGGAAGAAGAATGGAGGAAAAGAATACTAGCGTGAAATTATGAAAAGAAAGACTAGCAAAAAAAGCCAAAAATATTTTTGTCAAAGAGCCTCTTTCAGCCATAGATGAGTCCAGCAATAATAGAACATTAGATCCTTGAACAAAAGGAAGCAATTTAGCAGTTGAGCGAGCAGTCGAGTTAGAGTTGGCCTGGGCTGAGCAAATGATAAAAGGCAAGCGCTCACTCCACACACAAAAAAAGTCTTTGTAACTTCTTAGCTTACACGTCTATAAAAAAATGATTTGAATTGCTAAGAAAAAATATTCGTTTTCTTTGTTTCTACACCAACAAGTAGAAGAAAGAAGAACCGAAAAAAAAAAACTCTGTATTCTTTGTCTGAATACAGAACCAAATTAACAAAAATAATCAATTTTATTTATCTCCACAGCTATTGGATACAACAATTATCCCAATAAAACCCTAACCATCAGCTGCAATGAATCTAATGATAATGACACGGGGATTGGGAGCATCGAACCCGGCATAGGCTAGAGACGGCGGATGCATGTTAAAAAGAGACAGACAGAGAGATGCAAAAAAACGAGAAGGAGTGAAGGGGGGAGGGAGAGGAAGCCTTACTTCAGATAGGAAGCGGATCAACGTCGGAGCGATGGTGGTGAAACGTGGAGTAGAGGTGGAGGTTTGGTGAGCGGTGGACGGAACCCTAGTCGCCTTGCCCTCCCCCCTCGTCAGGATACGGAAGAGCCTGGGGAAGGAGACCAGAAAAGAGAGGAGAAAAAATAGAGCAACGGACCGGAAAAGAGAAATGAGCCCAAAAAATTAAAATAACAATAAAAAAAATCATGCTCCTTGGCATAATTTAAAATACCGATACCGATCATCATCTCGGTGGATGACTGATACCGGTACGTACCGATACCGTACCGTACCGACACATGGTACGGTCCGGTATGAAAATTGCATATCGAGCTTCTTCTTTTTTGATTTTGCTGCTAAAAATAACTCCAATAATCCATAATTGATCAAGAAATACTTAAATTTCATATTCAAATGTCAAATACATGAATACAATATTTAAAATGCGAATGAATGACGTCCATCATACTCGTACATATCTTGGGGACATATACGACTAAGGTCAACACCGTAAGTCTCCAATGCCCATATCTGAAAATGATCCCATGTCATCATGTCTTGGTATCCATTATACCACATACCCATCAGTGTTTCTTTGTTGACCGTCCAAGAACTAGTCCATGTATCATCAGTTGAGTAGGTACTTGATACAGAGTAGGTTGATTCAGAAACTTCTTGCAAGCTACTCATCATATCGTGGTGGTAATCTTGCAAAGTTGTCGGTCCACCTCCTCGACGCCGGCCTTTCTTCTCGTACACCCGAGTTGTTCTTCCGGTTCTAGCACCGTGATCGTGATCTTGAGTAGTGTGGTCAAAGTATTGCTCATTCGTCCACAGATCGGTAGGCACCAATGTTGATGGTACGATGGTCTCTTCTCCCCCAGCTCCATCATCATCTCCTCCGTCTTCTGAGCTGCTATTGCTATGAACCGAGGGCTCGTCTTCTTCGTCCTCTTCCGCTTCTGCAATCGCGTCCAAAGGATCAATTGGTCGTTTCCCTTTGCCTTTGCCTTTTGCCTTTGAAGGTGAAGGTACTGCCTTCTTCTTTCCTTTTGATTGTGAAGATTAGGGCTGAAAACGAGCCGAACACAAGCGAGTACTAGTCTGCTCATGTTCGGCTCGGTATTAAACATCGCAGACTCGAATTCGATTCGAATTCGAATCAATACCTAGACTTGCTGATTATATTTGGCTCGATTCGAATATTCGAATACTCGACTTCGTAATTGCTCGACTCGATTCGCATTCGAACAGTCCGATTGAAACGAATCCGAGTACTGTTCGACTTCAATGCAAACTGTATGAAATTAACAGACTTGGAATTTCAAAACTAATGCATACAGACTTAATCTTAACAATTTGATATATACAAAACCAAGATCAACACTTGGAAATCAATGCATACAGAATTTGAGATATACTGATATACAAAACAAAGATCAACACTTGGAATTTCCAAGTTGGAAAATACATTAATCTTAACAGAATTTCAATTTGTAAGGTACACAACCAAGTTTGAAAATACATTAAGATCAACACTTGTTTAACCAAGTCAATAGAACTAAATGTGTTGTGTATGATTACAGATTTACAGTTCATCACTGGATTCACTGCAGGCTGCAGCAGTGAGTCATGTCTTGGTTCTTGTCTTCAGAGTTCAGACCAACAAATGGATCACCACCAAGGAAAAGCAATGGATTAGCCGATCAGGTTCTCATCTCATGAGTTTGATTTGTCTGCAAGACTGCAAGCCAACTTCTCCCTCATATGAAATGCCAAAGGAATAAAAGAAAGACTTTGAACATTAGCAAAACAGTAGTCCAAAAAGAATTGAACATTTAACCTACTTGCATATTTGAATATTAAATCAATTCTGTCAAACAAATTCAGCAAACTAAGGAAACTTTTGTACTGGAAAAAATATAAACATTGATACCATCTCTAAGCCACAGGAGTCGATGCTGAAGTAAGTATGATCACCTTTTATGAAAGCAGAATATATAAAAATCGAGTCCCTGTTGCTTGGGAATGGATTCTCTGAAATTCGAAGTGTATTAGAACAAATAAACTAATGGGTTCCAAATTGAAAGACACATGACAGCTTACAATTGTAAAATTACCATGAATGCTTTTAAGGAGCTCCTCTTCTGTTATATAAATTTTTTCAAGCTTCTTTCCAATTTTCAACTCCCAAGTTTCGATCAGCTGATTCTGGGAATAGACATTGCCAGGAGGTGAAAAATATATGGCATATGTTCAATAACACTAAGGCTTGGGGTTTTAGTTGTGTAACTGACCTTTAACATTTCCATCACCAAAAATCTTTACTTTGTCTCTTGGAGGAGTCTGTAGACCTGGCTGTACAAGTGATGGAAGCAAATATCTCATCAGAAAGTTACAGGAAATATAGGTGTGTGGAATGCCTTCTTTCTCGATACGACGTCGAATTTCAACTTTCTTCTTATAGAAGTCATAATCCATCCCAAGGATTTGAACCTTGTCTAAAAAATACTTAAACTTGCATACTAAAAGAAAACCATTTCTTCAATAGATATACTTAAACTTGCATACTTAAACGTGTCCATCTCTATGAAGAAATCATCAGCTGCCTAATGACAGTTCTTCAACAGATATATCATAATTAAAAGAAAACCATACTATACTAAAGTCTCCAAACCATACTATTACAAGTAAACACTAAACAGTAAACAGTAAACAGTTCTCCAAACAATAGTCATAAACTCATAATAAACAGTAAACACTAAACAGTAGCAAAACTAAAGTCTCCAAACCATACTATTAGAAGTACAGTTAAAAGAAGTAGAGCTCTCCAAAACAGCAATTAAGTCTCCAGGTTTTCTTCTTCATCCTATCAATATCGTAGCATACATTAGTCATAATAATTTGTACATAAAATAGAAACAACATAAAAAATTATTAACTAAATAGTCTAAATTTACCACAGAAGAAGTAGAGTTGACAATTTTGTAATCATGTTTCAGCCAATCTCCGGTGCATATCAAAGCTTGGACAGTTTCAGGCTTTAGAGAGCTTCTATACTGATCCAAAACTCGACCCCCAGCACTGAATGTGGACTCTGAAGCCACTGTGGTCACAGGAATTGAGAGTACATCTTTTGCCATTTTTGACAAAATCTTAAACTTTAGAGTGTTTGCTTTCCACCATTGCAAAGCATCAAAACTTTCTCCATTAGTAGAAATGTATCTACCTTCCTCAAGATACGCATCAAGATCAGATTTAGAAGGTGTGACACATTCTACACTTTGAGCCCAAATATCAAATTCACTCCTGCTTTTTGTGTTATTTTTTTTCAAGGAATGAAGTTTTATTTGAAGAGCCACTGTCCATGTTGGTCTGAGAAGGTTGTTGAGACTTATGCATCTCAACATAATAGTTGTAAAGATCATAAATTGCATCTTTCACAACTCAATTTGTCTTTTTGTTTCAAACTCAGTCAAATATATTTTCGAAAAACAAAAAATAACTAATTGCATCTTGTATCGAGGATCTAATATAGATGCAATTGTCATTAACAAGTTGCACTCACCCCAGTACTTATCAAATTTGTCTTTCATTTTGAAAGCCATATCCTTCATGTAATCACAATCATCAACTGTAGTTAAATCCAACAGTTCTTTGATTTTCCAAACTTCAGGTAAGAAAAGATTAGCAGTCGGGTATTCATAACCAGAGAAAACATTAGTTGCTTCGTTAAAAACCTCCAAGAATTCCATGATTTTAGCAGTTTTTTCCCAATCCTCATAGGATGGCACAGACTTATAGTTAGGATCTCTTTCATGGTATCTCGGAAACACATCTTTAAACTGTAAAGCTGACTCAAGCATGGCATAAGTTGAGTTCCATCGAGTAGACACATCTAATATAAGTCTTTTGGTGGTGGACAGTTGTAATTGTCTCGCAATTTCGTTAAACTTGTGAAGTCTAGCAGGTGACCCCTTAATATATTTAACACTTTCACGAACTTTAGAAATAATCTCATGAATTACGATCAATCCATCTTGAACCATGATGTTGAGGAAGTGAGCACAACACCTCACATGGAATATTTTTCCATCAAAAAATAGACTTTTCTTCAAAGTAAAACTATCTTTTAAATGTCTAACTGCTGAATCATTTGAAGAAGCATTGTCAAGAGTAATTGTTGAAATTTTATTTTCAATGCCCCAATCATTTAGACAAGAAAAAATACTATCACTAATCATGAGACCAGTATGAGGAGGTGGCATGCTAATAAAACTCAATACTCTTTTTTGGAGGTTCCAATCATTGTCTAAAAAATGGGCAGTCAAACACATGTAACCAATAGTTTGGTTAGAAGTCCACAAGTCAGAAGTAAGACTTATCCTATCAACACTACCAAACAAAGCTTTGATTTTTTTCTTCTCTAAAGCATATATCTTCATGCAGTCGGACCTAACAGTCACTCTTGACATGCTTTCAAATTTAGGATTCAAAGTTTTCATGAGTAGTTGAAAAAATGCATGCTCAACCATCCTAAAAGGATACTCATGGACAATTATCATTTTTGCAAGTATGTCTCTAACTTTTTCCTTGTCATATCTAAATGATGTCAAGTTACCTATTCTACCATCAAGTTCCATAGTAGGTAGTGCCAATACTTGCTGAGTTTTTCCTGAAATGGTAGCCAAGCGAACTCCACAAGTGAGCATGTGTCTGTTTAGATGTGTTGTTGGGCCAGTGTTTTGATAAGCTAAACGAGCCCGACAATAATTGCATTGGTTTTTTTTGGTACCATCCTTCATTATGACTACAGTGAATTCATTCCAAACTTTAGATGTTTTTCTTTTTTTCTTTTCCGGAGTAGTAGTATCATCATTCCCAATTTCAGATTGTGGTCCTGAAGTCGTGTTTGGAGCCTCTTGGCTTGAATTAACAATGGCGGAATTTTCACCAGCTTCAGATTGTAGGACTACAGTCGTGTTTGGATTATTCTCAAGCAGCGCAGCACCTCAAAAGCAAATAAAATAGTAAAAATTATGTGAAGAAATATAAGGGAGAATGGAGATGATGGAGAAAATCACAGTATAATAGTTATAATATAACAGATTTAATATAAGAGTTAAAATTTACATTTCACTGAAAGGGACTGAAAACTGAAAATTTACATTAATATAAAGCTGAAATGAAGTATGTAACTGGAAGAAACTAAATTGAATATAAAGCTGAAATGAAGTATGTATCAGTTTGTATAAATGCAAGTATGTAAAGATAAAGCAAGTATCATAATCCTAATTAATGAATCATATGTAATTTTTTCTTTCAAGACAAAAGAAATCACTTTAATTACGAGGGTCTGCACTCTGCAGATCTAATCATCTAAATTACGATGATGATATCTCAAAGCATTAGCACAAATTAATTATAGTATAACAGTTACAATATAACAGATTTAATATAAGAGTTAAAATTTACATTTCACTGAAAGGGACTGAAAACTAAAAATTTACATTAATATAAAGCTGAAATGAAGTATGTAACTGGAAGAAACTAAATTGAATATAAAGCTGAAATGAAGTATGTATCAGTTTGTATAAATGCAAGTATGTAAATATAAAGCAAGTATCATAATCCTAATTAATGAATCATATGTAATTTTTTCTTTCAAGACAAAAGAAATCACTTTAATTACGAGGGTCTGCACTCTGCAGATCTAATCATCTAAATTACGATGATGATATCTCAAAGCATTAGCACAAATTAATTACAGTATAACAGTTACAATATAACAGATTCAATATAAGAGTTAAAATTTATAGTATAACAAAACTAAAATATAAGGGAGAATGGAGAAAATTACAATATCATTGTTTACCATTATCCGAGTTAGACATGATGCAAATGGAGAAAAAATTGTTCACTGCTCGCTGTTTGTGCCTACACAGTGAAGAAATGGAAGGACTAAAGGAGGATGTTGCTCACTGCTCACTGTTTGTGCAGTTGTGCTTACACAGACTGTGAAGAAATTAGGTTAAATGAGAGATTGCGAGTTGCGACTTGCAACTACTGAGTCTACTGGAGTCTGGAGAAGTGGAGATTGCGAGAACTGAGGCCAAATGGCCAACTATTTATAGAGTTTCAGAAGCTCTATTCATGCGAAACATAAATTGAATTCAATGTTTTGAATTTTGAAAGTTGAATCTTACACGATTACAGGAGCAGATCTTCTTGGAACCGAGGAATACCCTTCAACTTCTTCATCTGCTAGCGATTTGGACTCCACGAAGATGAAGAATGATTTTCGATTGACTCGGAAATCGCCGATCGACGCTTGAACTTCTCTAGAATTAGGGCAGAAGTAATGGCGGAAGGCGGAAGCAGCATGATACATCGGGAGATGGGAGTGGTGTCTTGGAGACATCGAGAATTCGAGAGTAATGGCTGAGTGGCTGACAGGCGATCGAAGCAGTCGAGCTCTTCCCGAATAGCTCGCGCGATGTCGAGCGAACACTTCGCGAAGGGTTCGGGAAGAAGACGAGTAGTTCGATTGGTTATCGAGCCGAATTCACCATTGATTATATTCGGCTCGAGTAAAGGGTCGAACCTTAAACTGAGATCGGATTCGGCTCTAACCAACATCGAATCCGAGTCCCGCTCGCCAATTTCTGAGTCGAGCCCGAGTGGAGCCCGAGCAGTTCGACTCGGTTTTCAGCCCTAGTGAAGATGGAGAGTCGGACGTGGATCGTCGTCTTACTTGCCGAACTCGTTGAGAGTCCAAGGGAGCAAGGGTCATGTACCTCTCAGGAGCTTGACTATCCGTGTCTTCTAGTTGGCTCTCAGACTCAACAACATCAGATATAATTGGTGAAGGCCGAGGTGGTTCACCTGGTTCATCAAGAAGAGGCGGGTCAGTCTCCATTGCACTCCACGAATCAATTATTGGGTCTGCATCGCCTTGGACGAACTCGACATCGAACGGATCTACATGTAGAATTTCTCTATCTTTGTTCTGTAACGCCCGCATTCGAAGTCGCATGTTATAATGAACATATACGAGCTTCTCTAATCGGACGTACGAAAGGCGATTGCGCGGCTTCGTATGAATCAAGGCGAAGGTTGACCAATTCCTCTCGCATCCACTTGATGATGTGGTTTGCGAGAGGATGCGTGTTGTAATCTTTCGAAGAGTTGGAGATTCGTTTCCAAATTGCAACCACCATTCGACTGCAGCAAATTTAAAATTAATATTAGTAACGGATTTTATCTTTGATAAATAAATTGACAAAGAAAATCTATCTACCTGGATCCATAGTATCTCGGGTGGAGATTGCAAATGAATCTCTGAAATTGCCAGTTGCATCGCGGAACCATTTTAATTCATTGAGAGCTTGTGTCGCTTCTCGGTTGGATTCCGATATTCGTTGTATGACCTTGCGGAGGGGATATAACAAACTATCGACCATTCCAAGATTATATCGGTATTGGTATGAAGGATTTAAATAATACCCTATAAAAAATTAAGCATAATGAATTAAATTTAAATAATTTTTGAATATTAAATAAAAAATACATGTGATGTGTATGTCACGGCTCATTTGATTATCCCATCTCTCGGAGATAATTTTGATGAATGGTTCATACTTGGCAGGAGAAATCATAACCCTCTTGATTTCTTCTTGTGCTTGGTGGATGTAATGGTAGAGATGACTCATTTGAGGCGTCTTTTCCATATCCACCTGTCGTATAACCTTGTACAAAGGTTCTACGGCGACGACTATTTCTGCGATGCAATCCCAGAACTGCGTGTTGAGGATGAACTTCTCTGTTTGTTTTCCATCGGATTTTCCAGCATATCTTGATAAAGTCCATTCCTCACTTATAAACATGGTTCTAAGGGCCACTTTTTTTTGTTGGAGTGACCTTAATGCGATGAAGTTGGTTGCAAAACAAGTCGCTCCCGGTCGAAGAATTTCACATAAAATATGAAATTATCATTAGTAAATATTTATGATAAACTAATTAATAAATAAATATTAGAAATTACTTAAAAATTAATAAATTACCTTCTGTAAATTTTTTCATTAGGGCGTGTACCCATGTATGGTTGTAGATGAAGCGGGTAATTTGTTGCGCCTTCTTTACCGTCGACTTCACCATCGATATATCACCGATATCTTTCATCATTAGGTCTACACAATGGGCTGCACATGGAGTCCAACATATGTGAGGATAATCTTGTTCAATTATCTCACCTGCCCTTTTGAAATTGGCTCCGTTGTTGGTTATAACTTGAACAAGGTTCTGAGGTCCAATCTCCTCGATCACCTCCGTCATCAGCTTCGAGATGTAGTAAGCGTTATGGATTTCATCGGACGAGTTCACCGACTTGTGATAAAAAACTCTCCGGTTGCAATAGATGAGGAAATTGATGATGCTCAATCGGGTTGGCCCGGTCCAGCTATCGCACATCAAACTGCATCCGTACTCCCCCCATTGTCACTTGATTCCATCGATCCAGATTTTTATTTCATCGACCTCAGCTTCTAGGTAAGGACCTGCAATTTCATAGGGATTTGGAGGGGCAATACCTGGGCCTACCTTTTGGATGGTAGACACCATGGTTCGGTAGTATGAGTTGTTGGCTGCATTTGCGAGAATCCGGCTGAAGTGGAACCATTTGGAGATGGCTCTCCCCAACTCCCACTTCTTCGTCTTGCCCCAAGCATCGTCTATACGCGGTTGCTTTGCTGATGGAGGAGGAAATGCCCTTGGATCAAGATCATAAACATTAATATTAGTTTTCCTACCACTTGCTCCGAGGTTTGTGAAGAATCCACGAATGCCTCCTCTGCTGCCTCCTCTGCTTTGAGGTACCCTCATGCTAGAACTCCGGCCAATTTGAGGACCGGAGGGAATTGAACCACTTCGGTCCATTGATCCGGCAGTCGAAGTCGAGCCGGCACTGCTTATGCCACCGCTACCACTGCCGCCGCCATACTCAAAATGAGATCCGGGATAATACATCCGATCTCGTTCGAATGCAGCATACTCCAATGAAGCTCGGATGCCGGCTTCAAGTTTCGGATCCTCTTCGTCACCGCCACCCCGAGCCTCGTAATGGCCACCACCGACTTCTTGGGTAGCTCGTCGGTCGAACTCGGCTTGTTGAGCTGCATTCTTAAGACGCTGCTCCTTCTTGTTGGTGAGCATATCTTTAAACATTTGTCGGACTTCCGGCGTTGCTTTGGTGCATTTGACGACGTCGCTGGATGTTCCGGCCAAGTGTGCCTTTAATCGGGTGACACCTCTACCACGACAAATCATATTACAATGGATGCATTGTGAGTGGTTAGCCTTCTCCAATCGAACACCGTGTTGCCATGTAGGGTCCGCTTGAGATTTCGGCGTCATTTGAGCAAAATTTCGACATAGAAATTAAGAAAGTAGAGAGAGATTGAGAGTTTAGATGAGTAGAATGGGTGAGTGAGAGTAAAAGAGGTGTTTTGGGGGCTTTATATAGCCACCCAAATATCCAAAAACACCCTAAGAGCTGTTTGGGCTGTCGGTGCTACAGTGCTGACTGTCGGCACTGTAGCAGCCCAACGGCTCTTAAAAAGAGCCGTTGGGTCGGGTGATATATCGCCCGGTATCATAGCTCTTACCGCCCGGTATTTGCTAAATACCGGAGCATACCGGATAGTATTTATCGGTATTATCGGTATTTTTAAAGTATCGATATTTTGCTACAGTGCAAAATATCATACCGGGCGGCATAGCCCGGTATGATAGCAAATACCGCCTGATATTTGATAAATACCGGGGATACCGAGCGATATTTACCGAGATACTCGGAATTTACCCATACTGGGTATCTCGTATATCGGTTTTTTCAAAAATCGGTAAATACTGGGCTTACCGCCCGGTACGGTACGAGATTTAAAACCATGCTCCTTGGTATTCTTTTGAAAAGGAAGTGACAAAATTAAGTCAATTGACACCATCCAAATTTCCAAAATGTGGAACTTATATTGAGCATAGATTTTTTATGTTTTATATGATAATAAACCCTATAATCTATTATACCAAATTTTTATTGAATGAATAATTATATCAATAATGTAAATTATAAAAAAAATGATTTTTAATTAATTATCAACTATTTGTAATTTATTTGGTTGTCGAAATAGACGATTATCGGAATAAACGAAAAATGAAATAATTATTTAATGAGTTTAATGAAATAATTATTTGACTAGTTTATTCTTGTTGTCTTATTTGGTTGGAATTTAAAGACAAGAAATTATTATTCATATCTGTCAGGAGAATAGATATTGTTTGCCTCAAAGTGGGGAACAATTATTCCTCGCCTATTTATAATAATATTTTTCATTTTTTTCATTGCAATTAATCTTAATTACACCACATATTATATTATTTGCAATATAACATATTATATGTATATGTGTGTTTATATATTATTTTTAACGAATGTGAAATATATAAAAAATTTCTACTAATTTTAAAATATTATATAGACTCGACTAGTACTTCGGGCTCGTCCGAATCAGGCCCATAAGCGTCCACGCTCATGAATCAGACTCAAGTCAAGTCAAATACCACTTAACCAGGGGGCTCCGCCCGATCATACAAGGACACTCACGTCCTTTATTAATTACAAGAGATTCAGCAATAATGAGCCCGACATCTTCAGGATCAATCTCGACTCATTCCGAGTATATCCCTACGAGATTCAAGGAGGCATCATTGGCCTGAAGTATTCCTAATCCTACACTATATACAGATACGACGCACATCAATTATACTCTTTATTCCAATTTCATATCAACCACCTAGAATTCCTTCTTACTTCAGCGTCGAAAGTATTTGCAGGTCGCCTCACCAGAGTCGCACCGTATCAAGAGACGCGCAGGACCGCATCACCTCGGCTTCAAGCAATAACATTTGGTGCCCCACTATGTAGCCGAGTAAATCTTACTTACCTCATCATGGTAGGTACCCGAATGCTACTGCACATAGGTAGCAACCTAGCGGCATCGTTCCCCCACTACTTGATGATGCTAACACGGCGAGGAGTGACGCTTCGGTACCCGCCAACCCAACACTGAAAAAGCTACGCCACCTAATCGACGATCTTCATGCACAAAACCAAAGGTTAATAGTCCAAGTTTAGGCATTAAAGCAACTTAGAGAGCAATACCAGGCCGAGCGCAATTATCATCACTCGAAACATGATGAAGATAGTCGTCTCGAAGTAACTGAGAGGGCAACCTCTTTTTTCGGGACAATGTCTCCCACACACACTATCGGCAAGAAAAAAAAGGAATGAGGGTCACAAAGATCGTTCCTCTTCCCACCATCGACTCAAGACCTTTTGCCGAGCATATCATGGCAATTCGTCTCCCCGATAATTTTGAACTGCTGACCACTCTTCAGCCTTACGACTGCACGGGTGATCCGACCACCCACCTGATAATGTTCATACCGATGATGCTCCTCAACAACGCAACTGACTTCATCATTGCCAAGCTTTCCCCATATTTTTGGATAAAGTCGCGCTATTATGGTTCTCCACCCTCCCGCCAAGGTCAGTGCATACTTTCTAGGAGCTTTCCCGAGCTTTCACCAACCAGTTCTCCACCTCTTGGATCTACTCCAAGACTGAGGACTCGCTCCACTATATCAAGCAAGGACAACACGAGCTGTTGAGAGAGTACTTGAAAAGATTTCACGTCGTAGCTATGGAGATACCCAACCTCGAGCCATACGTCGAGTTATATTACGTCAAGCACGGTCTAAACTCGGACATTTCCTATGGCCAACCTGAGGAACATGGCCGAGTTCTGAGAACGAGTTGTGTGTTACATAGAAATGGAAGAACTCCGAGAGACTAAAAAGACCGACAAGCAAACCACTAAAGACAACACCAAGGACAAAAAGTCCAAAAAGCCTAACAAGAATGGCGAAGATCGGGATCATCACGAGTAGGATAGTGGCGGAAGGGGGAGGTCACCCTATCGACCTAGCCCCAAATTCGACGAGTATACCCCACTGAATGCAAATGGGAAAACTATCATATGAGATATCTACAACATGTAGCTGCTCAAGCCTCCTAGCAATGTGGGAAAGTTCAAACCCCGCTCAACGTTGACAAAAACAAGAAGTGCGAGTTCCACCACACCTATGGACATTACCACCGAAGAGTGCATAATGCTCAAAGACCAAATTGAGCGCCTAATAAAAGAAAGTCACCTTGACTGCTACATCTATCACAGACAAAGTCGTAGTCAAGATCGGTAGGACTATGACTCCTAATGCCAAAGTTTGAGCAGAATGCCAACATCGAGGTGTGTAAGAGATGACTAGGACAATCGCCAAGCTGACCAGCCGAGCACTAAGATCCACGGGGTCATCAACCACATAGCTAGAGGATTCGTCAGAGGAGGCGAGATAAGCTCGACTAAAAAAAAGTCACTCTGAGCCATCATGACGATTGATGACTCGACTTGCCCACAAAGGCCTCACATTCGAATCCCAAAAATATCATTCTATGAATATGATTTCGAGGGGATTGATAAAAATTTACATGACCTCGTTGTCATTTCTGTAATTGCCGGTAACTTCTTTGTCAAAAAAGTCATGGTGGACCAAGGAAACTCAACATCTTGTTCTACTTGACATTGAGAAAGATGTAGTTGGCTGAAGCTTCACTCCACCCCTACCATGGGGACCTCGTTAGTTTATTGGGAGAATGAGTAAGCATTTGAGGCTACGTCTGGCCGACGATGACATTTGGCTCCCTGTCGAGGACCAAATCGATGGATGTGTAGTACTTAGTCATTGCATCGACTGCCATAGTCCCTATCGTATGATCCTAGGGCAACCATCACTAAACAATTTGGAGTCATTGTGTCGACTCCCCATCTGGCGCTTAAATTCCTCGTCTCAGAGACAAAGGTGTGGCTGGTTCATGCAAACCAAAAAGAAGCACGCCTATGCTACAACGAATGCCTAAAGCAGAAATCGACCGAACTGGAAGAAGTATCGGGCACCTTGTCCCAACCAACACAACCGGTCTTTCACATAGAACAACAACCCAATTGGACCCCATGGGAGATGTCCAAGAGCGGCCCCAACCTGTAGACGACCTATAACCTGTGCAGATCGGGGCCTCCCTCGAGCATGTAGCCTTCATCAGAGCTCGCCTACCTACCGAGCTTAAAGCTAAACTCAGTATTCTACTCAGAGACAACACTGACATATTCGCATTGACACCAACCAATATGCGGAATATACCCTAGAGTTATCTGCCACAAAATGGTGATTGACTCTCGGGTCAAGCCCATGGCATAGAAGAAGAGAAAGCTTGGGGTCGAACGCCAACAAGTATCCCTCGAAGAAATTGAAAAGTTGTCAAAAGTAAATTTCAGCAAGGAAATCAGATTTACCACATGGCTTTGCAAACATCGTGATGGTTAAGAAACACTCAAGGAAAATGATGGATGTGTGTCGACTTCACCGATCTGAACAAGGTCTGCCGAAAGACTCCTACCCGCTCCCGAGCATAGACAAGCTCGTCGACGGCTCCTCGAGATATCGATACCTGATCCAAATGCATCCATAGGATGAGGAGAAAACAATTTTTATTATGGAACATGTCAACTTCTGCTGCAAAGTAATGCCCTTCTGGCTTAAAAACACAGGGGCCACATACTAGTGATTGATGAACAAAATCTTCGAACAACGGATCGACTGAAACATGGAAGTGTATGTGGACGACATGGTCACCAAAATAGCGGCCATCGGAGACCACTGCAGTGACATGGTCACAAACAGGTTTGGGTTGATATCCTAGAGGCATATTACATTAATTTCTATTTATATTCTTAAGAATCTACGCAATCGTCGTCGGAGCCATTTTTGACATTTCTTGGCATTTTTTCGAATAAAGTTCGCACGTGTATCGTTCCATCAACCTGAACTTAAAACTCCACAAATATATTAGATTCATGTTTGTTATCATCAAAATAGAGAATGAGGCATAGGGGCAACCCTTGGGCCAACAAATTCCTCTCCAGTTGGTAGACAGGGCTGCCACTTTCTTCAAAATCCTTAGGAAGAAACATGACTTCAACTGGGACGAGAAATGCGAACATGCATTCGGAGAACTCAAGAGCTTCCTCACAGCCGACCAGTTTTGGACAAACCTCAGCATGGAGAGACACTCTTCCTCTACCTTACTATCACAGAGAATGCCCTTGGTTTAGTACTGGTCTGAGAGAAGGAGAAAGATCAAAAACTTATCTACTTCGTCAGCAAAGTCCTCCGAGGATGTGAGACCAAATACCAGAGGCTAGAGAATCTTGTTGTCGCCTTGGTCATCTCGGCCAAAAGATTAAGGTTGTACTTCTAGAGTCTCCACATCGTGGTAGACACAAAATAATCAATCGGGTAGGTCCTGGCCAAACCCGAGCTCGCTGGACGAATGATATCATGGTCGGTGGAGCTCTCTAAATTCATCTTAGAGTACCGGCCGAGAGGCCCTATTAAAGCCTAGGCGTTTGCATATTTCATCGCCGAGTTCATGGACTAGGAGGGCAACGCCAACCTTATCGAAACATGGACGATGTTCGTGGATGACGCCTCAAACGAGAGAGGAAGTGGAGATGACATCATCCTAGAGAACGACCAGGGAATCACCCTAAAGCAGTCCTTGTGATTCTAGTTCAAAGCCATCAACAATTAAGCAAAATATGAATCCTTGGTCGCCGAGCTGAAACTCGCCCGTAATGTGAAAGCTTAAAAGGAGATCGTGAAAAGCGACTCACAACTTATCGTAGAACAAGTCAACGATAACTTTCAAACAAGGGACCATTCCCTATAAAGGTACATGTCCCTAGTACATTCTTTAATGACTAACTTCGATTATTCTATGATCGAACACATATCTCAGGAGGAAAACATCCGAACTGACCAATTATTCAAGCTCGTTATCACCAAGAAGCCTCAAAATAATGGGTCAGTCATCCAATAAGTCATCGATTAACTGAGCATCCAATCCGTCGACACCTGGTGGAAGTCCAAGCAGTCGAACATGTTACCGATGGAACGTCTTCTATAAGCCGAGGGCCTGAACTTACTCGGGTCAATCAAGTAATGGAGGCGATGGATTGGAGGACCCCTTACATAACCTACCTCAGACGATGAGAGGTGCCAAAGCATATCTCAAATAAAAAAAAGTTCAGAAAGATGGTGAGTTATTACACTCTCCTCGGTGACCAATTCTACAAAAAAAGATGCTCTCGACCACTGCTTAAGTGCATCAGTCACCCCTAAGCAAACACTATGATAATGGAGGCGCATGAAGGCATATGTGACAATCACATCAAAGGAAGATCCTTAACAGCTAAGATCCTTCGGGATGGATACTTCTGACCAACCATGAAAATAGACTGCAGTCTATATGTCAAAAGGTGCGACAAGTGCCATAGATTCTAACAAGTCTAACAGAAACACCTTAAGTCGTTGCATAGTTCGGAAACCAACTAGTTGTTTCATAAATGAGGCATCGATCACGTCAGTCCTTTCCCTCCAGTCTCATGATAAGTCAAATACTTGGTAGTGGTCATCGACTACTTCACCAAGTGGATAAAGGTCGAACCTATGGCCTCAATTTGCAACCGAGAAGGTTAAAAAGTTCGTATGGAAAAGAATCATATGCATGTAGACATACCACGTGAGCTTGTCAGCGATAATGACACACAATTCACGGATAAGTGGTTCAAAGATTTTTTCTTGTACCTCAACATTCAACAACTCTTCGCTTTAGTAGAGCACCCGCAGACTAATGGCCTAGCCGAGATGGCTAATAAGGTCATTCTGATAGGACTCAAAAAGGAGCTTGACAAGGTCAAGGGGCACTGGGCCGAAGAGCTGCCCCTGGTGCTATGGGGCTACAACACAATCGCCAGTCATCCACTCAAGAAACTCCCTACAGGCTTGTCTATGGAGCAGAGGCCATGATCCTCGTAGAGATCGCATAGCTCAACCTCCACAAAGCTACCTTCGACGAACAAAGCAACTCAGAAGCTCGATAGGCCGAGCTAGACCTCGTCGAAGAAGAACAAGAGCTCGCCATGGTCAGAGAAGAAACCATGAAACTTAGGATAGCTCGGAAGTATGACAAACATGTCAGACCAAGGAGTTTCAAAGAGGGAGATATAATGCTAAAAAAGTTCGAAGTCCAAAGAAAACCAACCGGGGAGGGGAAGCTTTCCCCAAATTGGGAAGGTCCGTACATAGTCATCAGAGATGTCGGGAGGGGGACTTACAAAATCACCGAACTATGCAGACAAGAACTCCCACAAACATGAAATGTGGCCTCCTTGCGGGTCAACTACAGCTAACCATTCTTCCTTAAATTGTGAATGGTCAGTGTACTCTTTTTCCTTCATTGTGGTTTTTCACACGAGATTTTTCCTTTCAAATGTTTTAATGAGGCATTACCATACGTAGACCGAGCATATCACTCAGTGGGACTCAATGTATTATTAATCGACAATTATTCAATAACACTACTCTCATTTTTTTTCACATCTTCATGTGTCTAGATTATTGTGGACTCGAAGGAACTCTCACGATCTCGCGACAGGTACACTGCCCGACGATGACAATCACCCTTACCTTGTGCTACACATTAATCATTCTCGACCCCAAAGGTGGTCACAACCTCAACGCCATTACTCCTCGGCCTCAAATACCGCAATCAGGCCCATCGCCCTCAATGACTCAAAATGTGCTCCTTGTGAGCTCGGTTTAACACAGTGTCTGGTCCTCGTCCTCAGTTGCTGCCATCTTCGAGCCCAACGCCCTTAACGACCCAAAAGGACGCTCCTCGGGAGCTCGATTTAATACCGAGTCTGATCATTGGCCTCAGTCGTTGTCATCTCCGGCCCAACACCCTTAATGACCCGAAGCATCCTCCTCACAAGCTTGGTTTAACATCGAGTTTGGTCCTCGGCCTCAGTCGCCGCCATCTCTAGGCCCAACGACCCCAAGTGCGCTCCTCACGAGCTCGATTTAACACCTAGTACAGTCATCGGCCCTAAGTGCGTCCTCCATCTCTAAACGAATCTGGCTTGCTCTAAATGAGCAAACCCCAAGCGTGGTCTTGCTTTATGCTCCCCACGAGCTCGACTTGACCCAGGCGCAGTCCTCGGTCCTAAATGCGACTTTCGACTCTAAATGAGACAGACACGCTCTAAATGAGCACAATGACCCGAAGTGCGCTCCTCGCGAGCTCAGTTTAGCACCGAGTCTGATCCTCGCAGCCTCAATTGTCACCATCTCCGGGCCCAACGCCCTCAACGACCTGAAGCGCGCTCCTCGCCAGCTTGGTTTGACACCGAGTCTGGTCCTCGACCTCAATCGCAGCCATCTCCGGGCCCAACACTCTCAACAACCCGAAGCGTGCTCCTCGCGAGCTCAGTTTAACACCGAGTTTGGTTATCAGCCTCAGTCGCCGCCATCTCCGGGACCAGCGCCCTCAACGACCCAAAGCGCGCTCATCGTGAGTTTGATTCTCAACCTTAGTTGCAACCACTTTCGGGTCCTCGCCCTCAACGACACGAAGCGCGCTCATCGTGAGTTTGGTTTAACATCGAGTGTGACCCTCGACCCCATCGCCACTACTCTCGAAAAAATCATTGTGGAGCTAAGCTCCCCACACAGGAGCAAATATAGTATTTGTCGCTTGCATTCCTACTTGCATCAGGGTCATCGTGGAAAAACCACTGTGGAGCTAAGCTCCCCACACAAGAGCAAATATAGTATTATTAAGAGTGAATTTATCATTGTTAAGATTGAATCTAGATTGAAAATATTAGAGCCTGTTTGGTTAGCGAAACCAAGTCTGTTTTCATGGTTTCAGTTTCACTGAAACCAAAACTGCTTACGAAAACGTGTTTGGTTTAGTGTTTTCGTGAAACTGAATCGAAACCAGAATGAAAACGAAACCAATTTTCTTAACAAAAATGAAAACAACAGAATGTTGTTTTCTGTGGTTTCGAGACTGTCGGTTTCATTATCAAAATGCTGTGACAACTTTGTAATTATAAATATTTTCTTATAAAATTAATTAATTTAAAAATAAATCAAACTATATCGAATTTTTAAAAATAGAAATAAAAATCATCATTTTTAACTCAAACTTTTATCTTAAATTTATAAAATAATTAAACCAATTTATATCTAATTGACTCAAATCCAAATTTTAAATAACTCAATTTTCTTAAAGTTTGTCTATTTATAATTTAATCAAACCTAATTTTAGATCATTGGACTTGTTTTTTTTATGAAAATTTTATAATAACTATTAATTAATTTTTATATCTAATTGAACAAAAAATCTTAAATTACCAATAACTTAATTAATTAAATCATTTAAATATTTTGTAACCATATTAATAAATATTTAATTTTGTAAACTAACTAAATATTTAATTACTACTAAAAATGTTCAAGGAAAATTAATATTATTTTTTATAATCAAATAAATATTTACTGGTTTCAACTAACTAAAACTGATGTTGTTTTTATTAACCAAACGCGTTTTCAGAAAACCGAAAACTAGAAATCAAAACCAAGTTTTCGAAACCAAGTTTTCAGTTTCACTGAAACCAAATCAGAAAATAATTTTCGCTAACCAAACAGCACCTTAAGTTCACACTTACACAATGTATGTTCATGTGTATTTTAAGTTTGATATTAATAACGATAGGTTCATTCTTAATGATGTTAGGTGAGCTCTTATTATTTTAAATCCGATATCAAACGGGGTTTCGATTTCGGAGAAAATGAAACGGCTCCGTTTTCGGGTTCGAAAGGGCTCCTATATCATTATTACTTCCCGAGTTCTAAACTCGGCGTCCGTCTCCGAGTAGAACTCGGGGTCCGTTTCCCCTCCTCTCGATCGGCGAAAGCACGCAGAATCAGAAAGCCCCAAACAAACGCGTTTTGAGACGCAGTCGATCTTTTCCCGTACTACTCCTCGACTCCCCGTTCGGTTGCTTTTGCCTCGATCGCCGGCGTTCGTCGCGGGCGACTTGGGCGTGGAACTCCGTCTCCCCAAACCCTTGTTTCGGCTTCGACCGGCCGGAGGGGGGGAGGAGGCATGTCGGGGATCGATATCGGCGTGCTGCTGGAGAAGTCCAAGGAGCTAGACCAGCTCCGCAAGGAACAAGAGGAGGTCCTCCTGGATATCAACAAGATGCACAAGAAGATACAATCCTGTAATCCGCCCACCTCCTTCTCACTCGTTCTCTCTCCCTTATCCCTACCTCATCATCAACAACAAAAAAAATATTTTTTAGCTTCTGAATTTCTCTTCAATGTGGTTTTTCGTGCCAATGTTGATTTCAATTGCATTTTGGAGAGACAGATTTTATCTCGTGAACCCTGTCGCGCTCTTGGTTTCTCAAGAGGTTTTGTTTAGGCTTGCCTGTCTGTCGCTTTTTGGCTAGTTCATCCGCTGTATGTAGGAGAGCCTCCAGTCTTGTAACCAGGCATATATGTCAACTTATCAGCTCCTTCATTCCTTTTTTGTTAGCTCTTTTACTGGAAAGAATACATTGTTTATGAATTTAAGGAACAAACCTAACCAACACTTTTACCATTATCTGCAACATTTATAAGTTGCTAAGAGGGTGCATTGCAAATTCTAATCGAGGCATTTGGTTTGGTAGGTTCTAATAACAAGGGTTAAACACTGATCACAACACATCAGTTCATTCTTTTCACATCTACAGTAGCTGCTGGATTTGATTGTTAGCTTGTTGTCATTGTTGCTATGATCTTTTTTTTCCCATTATCTACTCTTTTGTAAGTATTCTGATATTTTTTTCTCTAACATATCTAGCTCCCGAGGTGATTGAAAAATCTGGAGATACCATATTAAATAGGCTCAGGAGCTTGTATTGTCATGCCAAAGAGTTGTCTGAAAATGAAGTCAGGTAGTACAAAGAATGATCAATTCATTTCCTTAAGTAGATGGATTGTACTATTGTGCATATCAATGAATGCCATCTAATAAGTTTTAATTATAATTTTTCAGAACCATATTTGTTCTTCGAAGTTCCTTTATTGATGACATAATCTTTGCATGCTGAAAAAACTGCTTAGGGACTAATGTAGCGATTAGCAAGTTCATGAAAACGGTCTAACATGTTTGACTTATTCTTGTTGAGAGATGTAAATCCTTGCATTATCACTACATGTCACCTATGTAGAAATAAGCCTTTAGCTTTACATAGGACACTTGTGAATTAAATTTCTGTTTTTTTGCTTTGTTCCTAAGTTTTTAGTTTACGAGGATAAATTCAAATATTTTCATTGAACAGGATGTTTGTTAATTGTGAGAGATTATTGAAGGGGAGAAGAAAGTGAGATAGAGAGATGGGGAGTGTGACTGTTCCAATTATAACCATTGGTGGCTACAATTTGAGTCACATTTGGTGCTTTAATGGAAAAATTTCTGATTTTTGAGAGCATCTAATAAGTAAATCAGGTCTCTTAATTTAGAGGAAAATAAACATTCAATTCAGAATACCTATTTCCAAATCTTGACAAAAATACACATGTACCAGGATAAAATTTCTTTCACATCCTTCATTTTTTTTATCATTGAAGCAAATGCACCCATAGAATCATTAGTGGACAAAACATAAGAGATGCTTGTTTTGACTTCATGAAGGTTACTGGCATTGATTGATGTTTAAAAACACTTCAGTTTGAACTTCTCTTTACTGACCAAAAATTGTAGGAGAATAATTACCCCAGATTTTTCATGCATAAGGGGCTACCATTGGAAAATCATTTGTAAGATCAGTAATCCTTGTTTCCTTTTCTTCATGAGTCAAATTGGTCGTGTGGTTAATAAGATGGAATAATGCTCATTTCTGGTTATGTAAATGGGAGGATTTTTTCTATTGAAAGGTCTTATTAGTTTTCTAGTGTGAAATTAAACTTCTCTTTGCACAAAGATGGACACTTCTTTTGTCTTCACCAAATTCTCTGAAGTTTCAGTTATGAGAATATTTTCTATACTATTAAGTTTGTTTTTTTCTTCTTTATATTCTTCTATTTTTATCATTAGTACAATAATTCGTTACTTATCTAGCCTCCACAATGATAAATTTATCATCTAAAATTCATGATGCTGGAAAGTGCCAACTTTGATCTAACTTTTAGCTAACATGCACCTACTTCAAGTGTAGATCCATTCACAATTACACTCCCTAAAACTCTATCTATAATGTTGAATTTTTGTTACTGTTTGAACAGTTTTCAGGTTGAACTCCATACCTTGACACCTCAACTATCATGAGCCTTAGACTTTTGTAGTACAATGGTACAATAATAAGTTGCTCAAAAACCACTTCTTGTGGTGGATAAACTTGATGTTTGCATTTTGCTTTGTAACATCTACCTGAAAGTAGGCTCTCTACCAGACCCAAAACCAACTAGGAAGCATGTTTTTAATGAGATCTTATGTGTCTCATCGAAGGGTGTCTGCATTCCGTGAACCCGAAGTTGATGTGGATTATCAAATTACTACCAAGTGCAAGGTTATACTATTATTCTCTAGAAGTAATAAAGAAGAGAAAACATGAGTGACTACAGAATTGAAAGATTTCTCAACTTTAGTTTATTTACCTCATATGAATTAGGTTTGTTTGGTATATGTATCTGTCTTTTAGAAATTAAACTAAATAGTTACTTATTTCATTTTAAAAACCACTTGTTTCCTTACACTTTTAAAACCCAAACCTTGTTTGACATTATTCTATTTGGTATTTGACATGGTTTATATAAACTGCTAAATCAGTTTTGTTTCCTCAAAAAGAGAGCTGAAAAATCAGTCTTTTCTATATTGAACATGCATCGTAAACTGTTGTATTATTCTTGATGTCTCTTTGAACTAATCTTGTGCTTCAGTGCTTCAAATGCATTGATGAATATGCTTGATGCTTTACTCCAATCTGGGCATTCGGCTGCACAAAGAAGAAGGATAGGTGAGCACAGCATGCTTCAGCTTTTCCTTTTTAGTATTATATTCTTTACATTAGTTAAGTTCCTAAAAGTTTTGAATTAGATTAATAAATAGGTTGTTTTTCTAGTCATCTTTTGCAATTTCATAAAATGTCTTGTAAGGTTTAATTTGCATCTTGCTTTGCTGTATATAATTGGTTATTCCTTGGTTCTTCTGGAAGCTTCAAATGTATACAAACTATTCAATACTTTTATACTGTTTTAATTAAGTAGATTGAATTCTAGATTATTGTTTTATTGTTAGATAGCTGAAATGGTTAGTCTGTCTTTTTAATTGCTGTATTCTAACTTATATTTTATTAGTCAAATTATATAGAAGCTTTTCCAGTGACCTTTAGTAGTCTTTATTGAGGCCAAAGGAGCTGGTGCTGAGTTTTCTCAACATTTTGCTGTTATTGGCTTAGTACCTATGCTTTCATTTTTTGGGGGATCAGGGTACTGATCTTGAAAATACAAAATTACGTATGCAATCATATGGCCTTGTTTTATGATTATTGGCTATAGAGAACATTTTTCCTTTGTAGCTCATTGTCCTATGAATATTAACACTTTTTAGACTGTGAACCCTTGCGGAAGCATAAATCTTCTTTTATTTGTTATCTTTATGACAATATGTTTGATGCATAAGAAGGGCTAGTTTGTATCCTTAAAATATAATTATTGCATGCCCAATGGTGCACATACACATTTTTATTCAATATAATTGATGTTCTTTTATTGCAGAAGCAAATGAGCAAAGAAAGAAACGGATGAAGTTAGATCCAGATATTGCAAAATTCAATCCTGCTGCATCTATGAGAAGCCAACTTGAGCAAGCTGTAAACCTCAAGGGTGAACAGGTAGACTATATATTGGATGTTATAAATCTCTGCTCACTTCTGTAGAAAAAATCTGCATTGCATATGTTTCTCTTTTTTATCTCAATTTTCAAAGTTCTTTATGTCACTTAAAAAATGCAAATTAGTTGTTCGTCATGGAAGAACTAAGTAGATATATTGTATGCATCCACGTATTATAAGAAACAAATTGAAAAATAAGTTGTAACAAAAGAAAGCGGTACTGAGATCATTTGCCCTATATGTGCAAATAAAATTCTGACAGATATTTTCCCGGTGTAGAACATGAACCTAAAAGAATTGAAAGGGCCCATTCAGGAACAAGAAAATTACATCGTGATTTCAATGTCGATGAAAAATACATGAATGAGAGAGATTAATTCAATTTCAACAAGTTCAGTAAATCCTTTTTTTTATAGGTAAGGAAGCCAAAACACATCTCATTTTTTTTGAAAAATGGAAGAAAACCCTTTATTAGAAAAACAAAAAAACCTATTACATATTACAGAAAAAAAAGATCTTCTTTGTGAAGACCAAGTAATTGGTTTCAGTTTGGTTCATTTGTTTAGGCAATTGCTGCAATGCAAGTATTAATAGATAAATTTTGATGAGTAGTTCGTATAGGATTACCAAAACTGAGTTATTGACCCCAATGATATGCTAGTTGAATATGAGTTCCAAGCTTGGCGACTTACCTCAAATCTAGAAACCATATTAGTTTGGATGTGCTGTTCTATGAAGTATATATTTTTAATTTAAATGCTATTAAGATTTGATGCAAAATTGTAAATGCTCTCAGGGCTTAATATATCTCTTTCTTATACCAAGCAAGACCGAATTTTGCAAGTTAATTTAATTTAAATAATCCCGAACATAATAGGAGAAAAAATGTTGGCTTTTTATTTTTTCGTGCAATATGCTTCTTTGCTAAATAGTCTATTTCGGGTTAATCAACTTAATTTCATTATTTTATCTTTATCAACATTATACAGTTAAAAAATATCTCGGAATTAAAACCTCCTTTTCTATTTCAGGTAGCAGCTAGGGTATCATCTGATGATGCTGAAAAAGATGAGTGGTTCATTGTGAAAGTCATAAACTTTGATAAGGATACAAAGGAGTAAGTCTTTTGCATCTTGACATGTTCCTTTTGGCTTGATCTGATACCAATTTTGTGATTGATCTTTATAACATTTTGGGATTATATCTTCTTTTGGATAGTTAGAGAGGGTGGCTTGACATAACGGTAAAGTTACCCACTTGTGACTTGGAGGTCATGGGTTCGAGCCACGAAGCCTCTCTGCAAACCCACCCCAGAGTGGGATTGCTTCGTGCGCTAGGTCACCCTTTCTTTCTTTTCTTTATCTTCTTTTGGATAGTTGATTATGCATGAGCAGGCCATGCAAAGAATACAAGGGAAAAAATAAGAGAAATTGTAACTTCATTACTTTGTGCCCTAAAAATTAAGATTACCAAATTTTGAACTAAAACAATAAATAGAACTGTATCAGGAAGGAGAGTTAGGAACAAGACTTTGCAGTGCAGTTATCTTGTTGTATGATGTTGAAATTATTCAATATAACCTTCCAAGATAAAAAAGATTGAATTGCTTTTAGAGTTGTTCTTGAAACACTGTTATACAAAGAAAATAAATATATTGAACATACTTTTATGCCTTCTTGTGTTTGGGTTCTCTGTTCATCCATATATCATTTACTTATTGGTTGTTTACTTGTTCATAAGGCCTTCTAAATGAAATACATGCTATTTGGTGCCAAAACAAATTGGAAAATCTTCAAGACTTAACTTCAGCTTGTAGTCGTAACCGACCACATATTCACATATTTGAAGAATTTTAACAGCGGGAATTAAATAATTAGAGTTTCATATACCATGCTCCTGTAGGTTGATCGTTGCATATATTAAATACTGCACCAACCATGAACCAACACATGCTGGTCAATACAACACTGCATCTTCCAATGAAGTGTTGGGTGAAACGCCTATGCCAGCAGTGTTTAGATCTGAATTTGGGAGTCTTCACTGAAGTTTGGTCGTGTTTATTACCCAATAAATAAGAGCTAACACTTTAGCATCTTATTCTCACATTTCTTGTACAATTTTTATCAGGTCTCAAATGGTTGTTACATGTTTAACAAATACTACTGTGTTCTGGTGCATGCTTGACAAATACTACCGTGTTCTTTTATCGTGTCATAGTGTCATACAGGTGGTACATGATTAGAAGCTGAAATTGAATACATTTAATCTGGTTGTGAAGATCCTAATCCTCCTATACCTATCACAGTTGCAAAAAATTTCCATGTGACCACAAATGCATATGCAGACCTAGACTACAACTCATATAGGATAAAATGGGAATATGCTGATTGATCACATAAGTGGACACTCACTAATGCAACTGCATAATCAGCTTATGTGGCCACACAATTGATCTATAAAAATTATTAGTATGATTCAATCTTATAATCTATATCAAATTTGTTAATTACACTAGACAAATCCACTACTAAATCCTATTTCTTTGCCTATTCCGCTACATTTTTGTCCTGTTTCTCTCAACAATAGATTTTCCCTCTTGGATTTTGCAATTAAGTTTCCAACGACTGTGATATGTTTTATAGACTGCATATTCATTAGTTTATGCATCTGCATCGTACATGTATTGTGGAGTGACTTGATTGCATACCACCTACATAATACATTAATACATATGCTTTTTAGAGATGCCTAGGTATGCCATGATAGCCCAATACCAATTTTATAGTACAAGTGTGTCATGTTTACATTATATACAAATGGTTTTAAGCTCATTGAAGTAACAGAAGAGTAGACATTAAATCAAACAAATGTAAGTGGCAATATGGTTTCCCCTTAATGCTGATTTGTCTTTTTCAGCCTGACGTTGGTTCTGGCTGGGAGTTGTAATTTTTAACCAACTCATCAAATAGGAAAGTGAAAAATATTAATGAATCATTTGATTTCAAGTGGATTAGCTAAGTTACTTTCCAATTATTTTTATAGTGTGATGGCCACATACATGGATTAAGAATTGGTCCAAATCCAGCTATACTGCCACTTCAGTAATACAGTTACAGAGGCTTTAATATAAAATATAGAAGGGAACTGAACTGATATACTTACCTCTTTTAATGCCTCTTCTGTGTTGTTCATGCTTTCATTAATTTTAGTATCAGCATAATTCAGCTAATTGGTATATAGTCATTGGTATTTGGTACAGCTTCATGTTACTTCAGCAGTGAATATCATAATCTAGAAAATGGAAATTATTGATGATCCTTAATGTCATATTTTAACAAAATATGCAGATTTGAAGTTCTTGATGAGGAACCTGGTGATGATGAAGAAAGTGCACAGCAAAGGTAATCTCAGTTTGCTACAAGTGTTCTCTATTTAATATGAAAATAAAATTTTAAAAAATACAGAATGCATCATACTCCAACACTTCACAGGAAAGCTTTGGTGATTTTAACTCTCCAACTTTCTTCTGGGAAATTAAATGGAAATGATCTAATTTCACAATCATACTTAATTGAAGTATTTATGCTGTCAGATATACAATCATTCTAGTAGCTTTATATATAGTACCTTCTATATTACTCGATTTTGATAAAATTTGTTGTCTCTCTATAGTTACCAGGTAAGTGTATAAAACTACCAAGTACAAGATAGCATATAGCTTTCATATTCATTAGAAATTAGGAACTCTTGTTTTTGTGGTTCGCAGTTTTATTATGTCTAATTCTATCATAAGGATCATAACTTACATGGCATTTTAAAGAAGGGAGAGATAATAACCAGTCTAACTTCATTTTTTTGTGGTATTATCTGATCTCAAGATATTCAGTGTGGGAAACGCAACTAGTATATTCTTAAGTAACTTCTTGTATAATAAAATATGGACCCTTCTTGATACCATCTTCAACTTGGCCCATTCTCTGCAAGAATTAATCACTTAAAGCTGATAAAAGAAAGTCTGATGCAATTGATTTTTAGATAAAGGTGTTCAATCAGTTTTAGATCTTTAAAACGTTCAATAAGACAATCTTCTTTATGTCTGCCATGTGTGTGTTTTAAAGTGAAACAAAGACACATGGTCCTTCCTCTTACTGATTTTAGTAGTGGGACAAGTACAATAGTTTCTGCTCCCAGATTGCTCACAGAATTAGGTTAAAAGCCTTAATTTTCCTAGTGAAATATTTTATTCCATCCATTAGCTAGGGTTTGAAACTTTGGTTTTCCATTAGTATAACTGTGTTTGAAAGCTTAACCAACTGTTTTGTTCTATTGAGCTAAGATGGAATGATTACACATTTACACTAACTGAAAGTAAGGTTGATTTTCTGAGGCAACTAAAATAGTCATTCAAAAGCCTGTCATGATTCTGTACTCTTTTGAGTCAAGATCACAGTATTAGGCTCCTAGTCTCATTGAAGATTGGAATATTTCCTCACAGATTTAGCCTGTTTAAGCTGTGTATGTTTTCTTGATCTTTTTCTGTTTCCGTTCTACTTTTTTATTTATAACCTTGGTTTAAATTTCCTTTTTATTCTCATTCTCTGTAATTAAAATTTGAAGACCTTGTGTGTTTTTTTTTTGCTAGCTAGCAGCTCTTTTGTTTCTTGGTCTAATCAATATTTCCTTATATGTTGTCCTCAATGTTCAGACTTCAGACTGCATGTTCACTGGTCATCTTTAAGTAGGCTGATTGTAGTTTTTATTTTCTGTTTACAAGTATTTGAATCCTTTTTGTTTCTTCAGTTGTCTTGCGGTCTTGCCCCATCTCCTGCTAATGCATTTATTCTGTAGCTTTCTCATGGTATTGAATTTTAACTTAAAAACTCTTTATCCGACAGCTTCAAACTTTTTGATTTCTCTTGTAAGAGCATAGTGAGAATTCTTTAAGTCTAATTTCACATCATGGTTTAAAATCTCGGTACCGGTACCGTACCGTACCGACACGGTATGGTCCGGTACGGAAAATAGCATACCGTTTTTTTTTTAAAGAGTTAGATATAACTCTAATAATACATAATTGATGAATAAATGCTTAATATCAATATTCAAATGTCAAATACATGAATATAATGTTTAAAAGCCATTTGGTACTCTATTAGGATTTTTCATAGATACAATAGAATTACATTAGAATTAATACCTTGTGTTGGTACGCAACAATAAGACGTACCAACACATGTTATTCATCATCTTAGTTGATGTTGCGCTACGTCTTATGTTGCGCTACGCAGAGTCTTCGGCGATCTGTGTCGCCCTATATTAATTCTAATGTAATTCTCTTGTATCTGTGAAAAATCCTAATAGAGTACCAAATGGCTTTTAAACATTGTATTCATGTATTTGACATTTGAATATTGATTTTAAGCATTTATTCATCAATTATGTATTATTAGAATTATATCTAACTCTAAAAAAAACCCGATATCGTGTAATACCGGGCGGTATAATACATATACCGCCCGGTAATAATACATATACCGCCCGGTATACATGATATACCCGGTATTTTCAAATACCAGGTATATCGAATACCGGAATCCCCAAAAGCCGGTATGTACCGGCCGGTATATACCGTTTCGGGCGGTTTTTTAAACCATGCTTCACATCATGAATTGTATCAAGAACAAATGTATTCTTGTTTGGCTGATGTATTTATGGAGCTGCCATTGCACTTTGTTTTCTTTCAGTTCTTTGAAAGAGTAATGAAAATATTTCTTTTGATATGCTCCTTGCAGTAATTGGACTCACTTCTTGTATTTGCATTGGTTAACTGAAAATAAGCATAGTATACGCCTAACATATCTGTATGAAAATTTGCTTATCCTGTTAGATTGATGAATATTGACCAATGCTTTTCTGATGATATATTGTTTTATACTAATTTCAGGAAGTACAAGCTGCCTATGCCACATATTATTCCTTTTCCAAAGAAAAATGATCCTTCTAGTGCACCAGACTTTCCTCCAGGAAAACATGTGTTAGCTGTGTATCCTGGCACTACAGCCTTGTACAAAGCAACTGTGGTTAATTCTCACCGCAAGGTAATGGTCCAGTAACCTGCCTTAGTGCTTAGGTCTGTTATTCCATTAGTTAGTGCCACTTCATTTGAAAATATATGAATGGTTTCGGTACCATACCCTTCCCACGCAAAGTTGCTGACATATGGCTAGAACTCTTTTTGGCCTATGCTGGCTGGTAGAGAGGTGTGCGTACTAGGACAGTAAGATTAACCATGCTAGAAGACATGAGCATGCCATGCTCCCTTGCCATAATATAGCCATTTTTCCTCATTATCATTCTATTCTATGGTACTGAAACCAAGATCATTAATTGAACACCGATATCTAAGTTTTCAGATCGTTTCCTGATAATTTAACTGGCATATTTATCTATACTATTTACCATGATAACTGACTGGCTTGCTTGTTTGGTGATTGGAGAATAAAATGTGCTGGTTTAGATGGCTGCAGAAATATATGTAACATTTATATAATATTATGCAATGAATCATTAAACTTGTTAACCTCATGTTGAAAAAGAAGTTTCTTAGACAGAAATTTATCCACTTCTTTGTTTGATGTGTGGATTAGAAGAATATAAAAATGATGTTAAATCCGATGTACACCGGATTAAAAAATCTTATCCAACTCTCTCTAATCAAACAAACGGACCCTTACATATTAACAAATCTGTGTCAGCCAGATATTCGTTTTTATAGATTAAAGTTGTCTCAAATAAAACACATGGTGGAAGTTTTCTGCAACTAGAATGCCGCAACAGCTATACAACTAAAAGAGGAAGAAATTCAATCCAATTGTAAATTGACAGGGGTACAGACAAACAAAACTGTCTTTATAGAAAAAGGAAATGCTTAATATCACTACATAGCTCTTTGTTATGGCATAGATTGGAATGAGTTTCTGCTGTTTTGTTAGTAAAATTAAATTTGCAGGGTCTTCTCAAGAAATTTTTTACATAATCCTTTGTAGATGAATACAGACCTTTTCTCAATCTTTAGTTAACTACTAGGAATGACAAGTTTATGGAAAAAAAAAGAATGACAAGTTTATCTCTATTTGTTGTATTCAGCTTATTCAAAGGTCAGATTTAGTGTGAGATGCTCTATGGAAAGTGATTATTTCTTATTTCCTTTTTTTTACATGCTACAACATACTAACTATCTTATCTTCTCTCATGGTTCTCCATTCTGGCTGGATACCTCCAGAGAAAATCTGATGAGTAAGTTATTTTTGTTCTCTCATTCCTCTTTCTCATATAGATGTTTGCATCTGTTATTTGCTAACATGCAAATTATCTAATTATTATATATGTGCAAGACTGTGTACAAGGATATAAAAAGAAACTCATCATTATGCAACTAATTAATAATATTACTCCGTTGCTTATATGGGGCTATCTTCAGCGATATAGCAATTCTGATTCGCATATGGTGTCATTTACTTGTTAACTATATTAAATCACATCTAGCAGGAAACTGGTGTCTTTGCCCTTAGCAAAACCGAAAAACTGAAAAGAAACCATGTGGGGCATCCTAAGTAGTTGGGAAAAATGGCTTGCTGTTGTAATTTAAACAGTTTGCATTCTAGTATTCCATGTTTTACTTTACTGGTTCTCTTGGATCTTTCATCACATTGTTTGGTTCCAAAGTAGTTTTTAGAACGCATCCCAGACTTTTCTTTCTAGAGAGAAAGGTTCAAGTTAGTTGTTCCATACTAATCCAGGCAACTTATATTTTTTGTTCACGGTAGCTCCTTCATGGCAGAGGTCAACTAGCAGTTTCGCATTCTTAGACTTACAATAAGTTAGAACTTGTCATTGTTGACTGATATTTGTTATTTTTGTACTTCTTTATGCTAGTTATATTCTTGAATTTGATGATGACGAAGAAGATGGATCATTGCCACAAAGAAGTGTGCCGTTCTACAGAGTTGTGCAACTTCCGGAAGGGCATCGACAATGAAATTAGATAACGTAGTAGAAATAAAATAAACCTTCCTAGTTGGTCTTTAGGTCGGATGAGCTCTTTTTGTAATATATATTTTGTCTTGCACTTATTCTAAGTAATTATGCATTTGTATCATAGCTAACACTATGGTTTTATATGAGCATGAAGACCTCTTTATGCTCGATTCTTGTAAGTGGCAGAATGGCGTCTGACATGGTTAAAGTTGTGTATAGTATATGGAGATTTTTTTCTTTATCTTTTGAGCAGTACTAGTTGTTAAACTGAGAACATGATTACGAAGTGATGGAGTTTGTGATTGTAGCAACTACTAGATACAATGATCTATTAGATTGTGTCCTTGTACACCACAATGCATATCACATCTTAACTGGGCATGTATATTTTTATGTTTTCACCGTTTTGGCTTGTATATTCATAATGATATTATGAGCGCTTTAGACTGTCCACAAGATATATTTTGAGATACCGCTATACAACTAGAATCCATCTTTGCTCAATGGTACAAAACACTCATGCTTTAGTACTTGACATAACAGCTCCCGGTGCAATAGTTCGTAGCCAAGGTTTCAAATATTGGATCATTTGTGTAACCTGCAATTGGGTTATTTACAAATGGATATTTCAATTTTTAAAATTGTATAACTATTCTCTCTCGGTTTCACAGGCGCTCCTTCAAATTTGTCCTCATTTTTTATTAATTAAAATAATTATCAAATGATTTGTTTTCTCTATAGGATAAAGGACAACAGGATAAGAATAGGGATGACGGGGACGGGGCGGGTATGGAGGGTGTCTATCCGCTACCCGTTCTGCGAAATAAACGGGTACCCGTTACCCGTTTATTCCCCGTGGGTATCAAAAATGGGTATTCATTTAATTATCCGCGGGAGACGGATATCCACGGGTATTGGTGGGTATCTATGACATTTAAAAAAAATATAAATTATAATATTTTAATAACACTTCAATTTTTTAAGTATTTTAATAATAATTTCAAGTATAACAATTTTATTTTGATAAACACATAATATTTTGATAACAACATCATCATAAGATTTCAAAACATAAAGTATATGTACCGAGGATAATATTATAATTTATTAATTCTCATGGATAACGGGTACCTACGAGTACGAGTACTACAATACTCGTACCCGCCCCATATAATAAACGGGTAAGAAAAATTACCCGCGAAATTCCCGCGGGTACGAAACTACCCCCCATACCCGTCATAAACGAGTAAATACCCGCGGGTACTCGCCTAAACGGGTAATACTGCCATCCCTAGATAAGAAATAGATTTTAATTCATTATTTAAACATTCTATCAATACTATCTTTCATTTATTATTGGGTTAATTACATTATATATTCTGAACTTTAGGGGTATTTTTAATTTTGATCTGAACTTTCGATTGTATCAATTTTATACTCTAATTTTCAATTTGTTTTAATAATATCCCATCGTCAAGTCACCGTGAATCTTGCCGTTTGATTGTTGTCATGACTTTACATACGTGTACTAAAAAATATAAATTATGAAAAAAAATCTATTCACTACCATGTCCGCAACAAATCTAAACTTGAATAAATAATATTAAAAAATACACGTCATCATTACACTATATATCCTGAACTTTAGGGGTATTCCTAATTTTGACATGAACTTTTGGCTGTATCAGTTATATACCCCAATTTTTAATTTGTTTCAATAATATCCCATCGTTAAGTCACCGTGAATCTTGTCGTTTAATTGCTGATGCAACTTTGCATGTGTACAAGAAAATATAAAATATGAAAAAAAAAATGTATTCGCTGCCACGTCAGTGGATGCCATGTAAACATTTACATGCAGGTAACTATAGCAATTAACATTAGTCTGCAACAAGTAACTGCAGCGCGTAACATTTAGAAATGATGCAGTGTTTGTTGTTACTGGTGCAATTTTTTATGTTTACTGCACCTGGTATACTATATGCTGATATAGAAATAAGCATTGTATCAGTATACCAGCTGCAATTGACAACATTATACTTGAGGTTCTAGAAATAAATTGAATGATTTGATGCAGAAAACTAGGTAACTTAATATATCAGTGTACCTGGTGCAATTAACAACATCAGTAAGCATCTAGATATAATGGTTTGATGCAAAAAATAATATTTAATATTTGCAGTAAACAATAAATTAGTAAACAATTGATACCAACAAATGCCAACCGTGGGTAGCACAATTGGTGGCAACATATTGAATGTTGCCTAGAGATTTAGGGTTCGAATCCTAGTATGATCACTATTGTGATTTTCTATCTTTGTTAAAAAAGAAATTGATACCAACAAATCAATATTCATTGAATAGATAATTAATCAATACACACTAATACTAAAAAAATACCATCGATCACTCTTAATCAATACACTATACACAGTATCTAATGTAATTTACATCTTAGCTCAAATATAAACTGCCATCGGTAGTCTTCATTCTTTCCTACGTTAATTTCATTCCTCTTTTTTTCCTAAATGAATGTGCTATATGGTTTCAAAACATAGTTACTTGCATGTAAATATTTACATGACATCCATTGATATGACAGTGGATAGATTTTTTTCTCTTCATATTTTATATTTTCTGGTACACGTATGCAAAGCCACGTTAGCAATTAAACGACAAGATTTATGGTGACTTGACGTTGGAATATTATTGAAACGAATTAAAAATTAAGATATAAAATTGATACAACCGAAAGTTCGGATCAAAATTGGGAATACTCCTAAAGTTCATGATATATAGTATAATGCTGATGTGTATTTTTTAATATTATTTATTCAAGTTTAGATTTGTTGCTGACGTGGTAATGCATAGATATTTTTTTCATATTTTATATTTTCTGGTACACGTCTGCAAAGCCACGCCATCAATCTAACGGCAAGATTCATGGTGACTTGATGATGGGATATTATTGAAACAAATTAAAGATTGAGATATAAAATTGATATAATTAAAAGTTTGAGTTAATATTGTGAATATTTTTAAAGTTCAAAATATACCGTGTAATTAATCATTTATTATTCTAGTGACTCAAAATTCCAAATCAAAGCACTGATACTAAAACATTGAAATTGAAATGACTTTGCTTAGAAATGCATTTCAATGCACACAATTTGCGCATCTTCCTTTCCATTTTTCAAGCACAAAATTCATTTGCGCAGCTGTTTTTTTTCCTTTTTTAAATTTATAATATCATTCTTTCTCAAACAATTTATCATCTGAATAATAATTTATTATCATTTTTAAATTTCAAAATTATATAAGTTATCACTATTATCATTTTAAAACACTAATACACTCATATATATTGTATCTTACTTAATGTTTTTTGAATAATTTTTTTTCGCTTAAAAATGATATTTCACTGTAAAAATGGTTTTTAAAATTAATTTAAAAATATTTTACATCTTATTTGTTAAAAATCTTGTTAGCAAACATAGGCATATTTACATAAATTAGTATTAAAAATTTGAAAAGCGGAAGGATATTTCTCGGAAAAAGTAAGGGAAGTGCCAACAAAGCAAAGAGGACATTTTTTTTTCATTTCATTTCTTTTCACCCAAAATTGAGTGGAGAGAGCAAAAATAAATAAAATCTTCATTTTCTTTTCTTTCTTTTGAAGTAAAGAGACATTCTTTCATTTCTATTTTTGAGGAATTTGATAAAACAATAGAGTTTGAATTTTTGAAAAAATCATAAATAATTTATGGTATTTATAGAAATCATAATTTTTTTTATAATATATCCAAATTACTCTCAATTCTATTTATTTAAGTAATGTATATAAGTAAGATTCCGACATGCCACGTGGCACTCTCCCACGGAATGTTTGCTGATGTGATATTATCTAATTTTTTTGAATTTTTTTAATTACTAATGTTGAAATTAGTGATTTAATTAAGGGTAAATAATAAAAATTTTCTTCTGAATTATTACCCATTTGCAATTAGCCCTCATAAATTTTAAATTAAATAAAAAATAACTAAATTTGATGAAACTAATAAAAACATCATATTTGTGATGATACGTGATAGTCTTTCATTGGTCCAAATATTAAAAGATAAATAAAAAATTAATTAAAAAATTTATAAATTATAAATTAGGAAATATTAGCTGGTAGAAAAATTAATTAGGAAATAAATTTGTAAATAATATTTTTATAATTTTTAATTTTTAATTTTTTTAATTAATTTTTTATTTATTTTTTAATATTTGGATCAATGAAAATTTATCTCGTGTCATTTAAAAAAAAATCTGTTAAATACATAATATTGAATTAATAGAAAATATGTTTTTTATTAATTTTATAAAATTTAGTCAGGAAAGTTTTTGCTATTTATATTTTAATTAATGTGAATTAATTAAATAATCTCTCTCTCTTTTAAATTCTTTATCTCTTTTAATTAAATGTGATTTATTTTGATTCTTTTAATTACTAACGCCGAAACCTGTGCTCTTTTTCTCAGTTACATCTATCTATTAATTCTCTCCCTCTCTCAATTAATTAATATTTGAATGCAATCTTTCTCTTAATTAATTAATTCTCTCTCCTCTCCCAATTATTTCTGTTCGCTCCATCGCACGTTTCTGTATACCATGTCTCAATTAATTCTATCCCCTCCATTGCACTTCCCTATATCATGTATCATTTAAACGATTTATTCTATGCTAGGTGCGAGTCCACTGGAGTGTTACGCTCCGCCTAAGTTTATCCCTAACAAAGGACCTCACCTAGGAGGAGCGCAACATATAACGGAATCACAAGAATATCTCAACAAGAACAACTGAAATCATCATTTCAATAAAGAGTTCTCTACACAAATGTTCAACATCAATCTAAAAATAACTAAGAAAATATCTAAGCAGCGGACGACACCTCCTCCTCCAGGACTCTAGCTACCCAACTTCAACTATCGACATGCCTGCAAATCTGAGGCAACAATAAACAACATCAGCGAAAAGCTGAGTAGGAGAATCAATATGCCAACAATAAGGACAACAATCATGATGCGATGATACTGCCAAATGCAACAATAAATGACTCTGCAATAAAATGCAACATGTCAACAATAACAAGACACGTGTTCACCTATCAACTATTGCAACTCATACCAATCAAGAATGTAGTGGACAATTGGGTTTCCCCCGCACTCTCGCACCTCGAGAGTGGCACCTCAAGCCCGCTCCAGCTAGAGATGCGACCATCCAAGGATAGTCCGTCGACGTCTAACAGCGCGACGTCGTACGTGTAACTCGAGTGAAAGTCTGTGATCACCATGTCACCGCGCATACACCTCGGACAATAAATCAACAATGTCCGGGCTTGTGCCCACAACGGTTATAATGCAGTATGTCATCAACAACTGACCTACGATACTAACAACAATAACTGATACAACAATAAGTAGCATGATAGCTAGACCTCACCACATGACACATCACAATTGATCTATAATGCTAACAACAATAAATGCTACAACAATTATCAACTGAAGAGGCAACCAGAATAATTCATGTTAGCAAGTACAACTTATGACAACACTAACAGTGTACACAATGCCTAGCTCAACAACATAATGCAACAGGAGATTAATAGATTTCAGAAGCAAATCAATCAAATAGAAGCAAGGGGTAGAATCGTCAATTTACCAATTCAACATTCATCGACTACAATAGGAGTCAACTCGCACTCACCACAACTATCTATACTCTAAATCACCACCTAACATAGAATACCAATATCCTACATTATTTAATTATTTATCAACCGAATTAATAAGTCTCATCTACCAAATAACACCGAAACATAGAAAAGACCTACCAGATGATCTCTGATAAAAAATCTGACACCACCATCGCGTTCGGAACGCGAAAACCTACAACTTTGGTATTCACCTCGACTCAATCCGACAACCCTACGATCAAATCCAAAAATACCATAATATTATATAAATAACCCCATTTCATGCAATACAACCCTCTTCTTTAAACACCTATTTATTAAATAAGATAAAACTCTCTCCCACTCATCTCCTGCCCGACCTCCCGACCTCCTTGCCTCAACGCCGCCGCCTCTCCTCTCGGGTCCACGCCGGGCAGCCCTCCCGGCCACCGGCGACCACCCACAGCCTCCCCTCCGGCCTTCCTTGCAGCCTTTGGCGCCGACGAACCACCGAGTCATGGCTGGGATCGAGGCCACGATGGCCTCCCCTGCAGCAGCAGCGACCGTTGCCCTGGCTGGGTCCAACGTCGCGGACAGCAACACGACTGTCGCGACCGCCGCACCCCCCGCGGACCCACCTCTGACTCACTCCTTACCTCATCTGACAACTTGCCGATTCTACCTCCTCCAACCCCTCCGCTGCCGCCGATGAACGAAAGAATGAAAACGACGAGAAACAACGGAGATAGAAACAACGAAGAAGAAGAGAACTCCTACCTAACAACTCCTCTGAACTCCGATTCACCGGAGTCTTCTTACTGCCGCCGTACGTCACGCTCCTCCTCCGCCGCTGCTACAGGAATCTAGAGGGAGAGAAAGGATTAAAGAGGGGATTAGGACTAAATATATAAGATTAGATATTTTTACAAAAAAGACCCCTCTAAGAAAGATATTTATAACAAGATTCTCAATTTTTCAGGTCATAACATAAAGAGAGAAAGACACAGATGAGGTGCAAGTCTACTAGACTCTCACGTAGCATAGAATAAATCCATTTAAACTAATTAGGAATGAGGCTGGGAATTATTTCCCCATCAATTCCTTCAACGTTTCACCTCTCTCATTTAATCAATTCTCTCAATCCCTCAACTAATTCTCTTCACTCCCGATCAGGATCTACGAATTTAACCACAGAAATTCTCTTTAAATCCTCATTTAAGCCAACCTTCTTTGCATATTGTTCTTCCATCCAATTCTATCGTCATTGTAACTCCTGAGCTCTCTCTTCTCAAATTCAGTCAATGCTGATGGAGATATTTCCTTTCACATCAATTCAAATTTTAATCTAAAATTTATATTGTTTAAAATAATTTATGTTTCTAGTTTATAATATTTGATTTTTATCCATAAAAATATTACTATTTGTATTTATTCTTTTCTTGTATATTTTTATTGTTGAAATTTATATAAATTTATTATATCATTACCATAAAATTTTTTTATTAAAAAATATTCTTTAAAAAATAAATATATTTTGAGCAACTTGCGTAAAATTATATAAAAACATTATTAGTATATTGAAATCAAATTTTGTTCTCTTAAGAATACTATCGTTTATTCTAAATTTACATCTTATTAATATTTTATTCTTAGAACATATTATCATTTTTATGCTAATAATCATAGATTTACTAAATTTTTGTTAACAATATTTTTAAAGAAAAAAAAGGATTTTTTAACGCACACGAATATATTATCTTTTAAAAAGGATATTTCAAAAACATAAAGGTAATAAAAAATAATTTTATACAATAAAAAATATTTTGAACAATTACTAGTAAATCTATAATTATTACCATAAAAAATATTCTCAAATAATTAATATAAAAATATAGTAAAATTTATAATTACAAAAAAAACAAAATGTTAGTAAAATATAAATATGAAATCAACATTAATATTTTACTTATTATATAATCACACATTTATTCGAAAGTATATTTATTTATAAACATTAATGTTTAATTAAAAAATCTTCATTATAACAATATAATTTATATTTTTTAAAATAAAAAATCAAAATAATTATAATAAATTTATGTAGATTTCAACAACCAATATATATATATATATAAATTACAAAAATAATAATATTTTTGGATAAAAATCAAATATAACATAGATATAATATAACAAACTGAAACAAATTAGAAATTAAAAATATTTAAATTGTTTAAAAATATACAAATATATTTGGTTTTAAAATATTATTAAAAACAAATTCAAGGAATGATATTTTAAAACCTCAAAATTTGATATAAAAAATATTCAATAAATAAAAAAAATATTTTTATCTACCAATATATATATATATATATATATAAGAAAAATTACAAAAATATAAATTTTATGAATAAAAATTTAAACTGAAACAAATTAGAAAATAAAAAAATCTAAATTATTTTAAACTACATACATTTATTTGATTTTGAAAAATTATTAAAAACAAACTCAAAAAATAAAATTTGAAAAACTGAAAAACTAATATAAAAAATAATTCAATATATTAAAAAATATATTTTTTATTTGATTTTGAAATATTATTTAAAACAAAGTCAAGAAATGAAATTTTAAAAACTCAAAAACTAATATAAAATAATAATTAAATATATTAAAAATAATAATAATAAATTCAATTTTAAAAACATCAAAAATAAGCTAATAGAGAGAGAGAGGAGACATGTGAGAGAAAAAAAAGCATGTGTAAGAGAGAGAGGAGTGAAAAAGAGAAAAACATAGTACCATTTTGAATTATATATATATATTTCAACGGAAACATAATTTTTATGAATAAATATTAAATATAATATAGATATAAAATAATAATTTAACAAAAGAGAAGAAAAATAAGATAATTAAATTATTTTAAACTACTTAAATTTCTTTTGGTTTGAAATAATATATTAAATTTACTTTAAGAACAAAAAAGCCAAAAGAATGATATTTCAAAAATTTAAAAACTACTATAAAAATAATTCAATACATTAAAAATATTTTCAATTTTTATTCAAGTTAGTAATAGATAAAAAATCGAAAACAACAAAAATAGTTGCATTTTAGAAAAAGAAATATAAATGCATTAAAAATCTATATAAATATATTACATTTTATATCTTAAAAGAATAAGATTCATAAGTAGTAATAAAATGTAAATGTAAAAACAACATTCATCCTGTGATATTTTAAATGAAAATTAAAAAATTCATTAAGAGACATAAACTAAATAGTGAAACTCAAAATATTAAGAGAACAAAAAATAATCGATGCAAGTAATGTACACAAAATAAATAAAGATTATTTGATAATATTAATAAATGCAATAATTAAAAAAATAACTAATTCATAAATTAAAATTAAAATTAAATTATATAAGTTTTTTTTCGAAAATAAAGGGGGAAATTATATTTCAAAAACACAAAACTATTATAAAAATAATTTTGTATATCAAGAAATCAGAGAAATAGAAAGTTGAAATTGAAGATTAGCTTATTGATTTGACAACTCTCTCATTTTAAAAAAAATACTAAAAATACAAATATTAAAAAACCTACATTGACACATCAACAAAATTGATTTGACAACATCCTTCTGCCATTTAGTGGCTCCAATAATGTCCGCCCAAAATTTGGCAAGAGAAGGTAAGTGAGCCTAAATGACTTGGGTAGGCATGAATGGAGTATATTGGATTAATGAAAGAAATAATTATTTTCAAAGTAGTTACATATTAAAATCTGTGGTTAGTTAAAATTGCAATTCTTAGCAGTTAACTATTCAACATTGAATTTAAGCATATAACATGTTCAAAGCATTAAATATTGCAATGCCGATGGAGTGATTCAAAGCAGAGATATATGTCGTTCAAATCATACAGCTTAGCTATAGTTGAATCACAACACACTCTTGCTGAATGAAGACCACCTCATGATATCAATGATATATCTAAAGGAGAAGAAAAAGTTAGAATATCAGTGCTAAATGAATTGACAAATGAGAAGTATCCACTAATATTTCACTATATACCACGAAATATTGTTTACCAAAATGCACATGTTAATTTTTCTCTTGCTCGAATTGGGGATGAAAATTTCTGTGCAGATTGTTTCAGCAATTGCTTGGCTCTTGTGCCTGTGCACGAGAACAGGAGGGTATTTGCATATACATCAGACGGCCTTATAAGCAAAGAATTTTTGGATGAGTACATTTCTATGACCTGTGAACCCTAGAAGCATCAAATTTCCAGAGTTGCCTCACAAGATTAAAATGGTACTTATATATTTTAATTTTTACAACTCTGGAAGATAAAATATATAGATACAAATCAAACTTCCAGAGTTGCCTCACAAGATTAAAATGGTACTTTACAGGAAAAGTAGAAGTTCATCAAAAAAGAGAAAAACCCAAAAATTAAAACTGCAATCTTCATTATATTTTAGGAACTAGTGGCATGCCTAAATATGAGATCGTAATGTGCATTTCTTTTCATGAGAAATGTCTAACTGCTTACCCATGTCAATTCTTCAAAAGCGTCTACTTTTCTGGTTGTAAAAAATGAAAGCTGCATATAAAGTTAAATAGGGGCATATGAGATTATTAAGTACAAAAAAGGAAGATTTTCAATATAGTCACATACTTCAGATATTTGTACATACATGGTAGAAATGGTGATCTGGCAACTCCACTTCAACTGGAATTCCAATCAGATTCGCATCAAAGCATCTAAAGGCACCAGTCAAAAGTTAAGGGAATTTTGAAAGAATTTTAAAAAGAAAACCTGCCAAACATGAATTTCATGAGCATACCTATGATTAATAAACCTCGCCACATTACCATAAAATGTTGCATCTAAACAAAGGGCTTCTTCATCCTTCAGAGTACCTTCAGAACCCCAATCAGTATCTAGTAGCACGGGATAAGTATTTCTCACTTTCCTAGTGGTCCGCATTATCCTATCATAGAGCTCCGCTTTTGTCAATACTTCCCCAACATATTCACTTACAAAAGCACCTCTAGGCAAATTTTCAAGTGTTCGCAATCCCCATCCCTTTGTTTCTGATGTAAAAAACACCTACAGGGTGCATGGTAAGATGAAACGTTTAGAACACAAATTCATCTTAATAAAATAACCAAAAGTGAAGACGTGTTGTTGTCAAGAATTATCTCTTGAAGAAACAGAGAAGCCAAATCAATTATCAAATTAAGTCTGGCTCAAAGTATTATGCCTGACCTGAACTGGTGCATAATGCCTCTTTGTACCACACGATTTCCGCAATGCATACTGCAACCACACTTACTCCAGCATTCTTTGATAAATTTCATCACCAGGTGACCCTTGCATGCCTCTGTTGAAATTTCATTCTTTGATCTTTCCAGTGGACAATCTTTACAATAGAAAAAATGATGCTTCTGGGGTTCACAAGTCATAGAAATGTACTCATCCAAAAATTCTTTTCTTATAAGGCCGCCTGATGTATATGCAAATACCCTTCCTGTTTCCCGTTCACAGGCACAAGGTACTGGTGCAGCCAAGCAATTGTTGAAACAATCTGCACAATAGTTTTCATCCACAATTCGAGCAAGAGAAAAATTAACATGCATTTTGGTAAACAATATTTCGTAGTATATAGTGAAATATTTGTGGATACTTCTCATTTGTCAATTCATTTAGCACCGATATTCTAACTTTTTCTTCTCCTTTAGATATATCATTGATATCATGAGGTGGTCTTAATTTAGCAAGAGTGTGCTGTAATTGAACCATAGCTAAGCTGTATGATTCTAGATACTGAGCTTTCTTCATCTTCTTATTTCTCTCAATCCGATTATCCTGCCGGTCCTTCACAATAGGAGAAGGATCAGACCTTAGCATCACACTTAAACCATCAGGTGCTGTTAACTGTACTGCTGAAAACATGGTTGTATTAACAGGCGAAGACTTGGTTCTATAAACCGCAGGTGTAGTATGTTGCTCAATTGAATCTACTGTTGGAGTTAACTGCAAAGAATTTTCTTGCTTATCACCAGTGGTTTCATAACTCAAATCCCTAAAACACTGGCACATTTCTTTCATGAGGTTCGGAAGAGAAAAGCTAGGCTCAAGAATCTTATAGGATTTCAAGCATTTATCCTCAACTTGTTTGAAGACAGCCACCAAGTTAGGGAAATGGAAATTTGGTCGATCAGAGCTGCTAAATGTAAGTTTTACCTCCCCAAGGTCAGAAGCTATATCAACACTATGAGAAGATGACTCCTGAACAGATAAAATCTGAGATGTTGCCACTTTATTTCTTGCAGAATCTGCAACAGAAGCAGTGACTTTATTGCACGCATCAACAAAGCGACTTCTTTCATCGTTCTGCCTTTGTACATCCTGTGTCGTGCCCATATTGATATTCTGCAAATTCGAGTAACTCTTCAAGGAACCATGATTGTTTGCTTGACCTTGAGGAGATATAAAAGGAGGAAAAAGGATAGTTAAGGATAGTTTCCTCAACAGATTTAACAGATATGACCTGATACATGAACAGCTTTTATGTTGAGAAAAAGCTTTGCGTAACTAAAAAGCATCATGGTGCAATTAAAAGGTTCAAGTATAAAGAGTTTAATTGGTTGCAGCTTTCATATAAATGAACAATAAAGATTCGTTTTGACATTTCCTTTTTTTTCCAAAAAAATGAGAGAGACAAAAACAATCCTTTGAAGCAGGTTGTCTTTACATAAGCCTAACAAGCAGAGCTGCTAGTTGGATTAATTTAATGATCTGGTGCATCAAAGAAAATACGATGCAAGAAGCAGCAAATCTTAAAGACTTTGGTGCTGGGAATAACCTATGGTGCTAGAAATATACTAACATGCTGGAAAAAGGGAACTACTATAGTAGATGGTAAAGATAGAAGGAAGTATCAGCTACCTATCTTTCCAGAAGAAAATGGCTGAGAGAGTGGTATCATTGCAATAGGAGTCTCAAACACAGGTGAGATATAATCACATGGCTCGTCCTTAGGCCTGACTAGATTAAAAGAACCAGTATCTCTGTTATGCTTCTTTTCCACTTCTTCCAGAATCGGTTGTTTATCTTTTCTACATGGGACAAGTGCTTGACAAGCTTCACCTGTTTGGTTCAAAGGTTTTTTTTCTTTTAAGTAAATAAGAGGTGAAGTCCGTCCAGCTCTTTCAGAACTAATGCCAGTATACACCTTTAAATGATACAACTGCTTCCAATCTTGGCCTTTTCAGTGAAGTTTAACCGGCCAAATGAGAGGTAGCCTTTAAAGGTGAAAGAGGATGGTAATCTTACCTATACCTTGCTCTGGGCCTACGAAGTTGAAATTCATCACTCTCAACATCAGCCTTTCCAGCATAAACATTATCCTGATCCAGAAATTTAGCAGTGAAAAAAAAATCAACAGACCAAGAAAAATAAACAGTAGCAAGAACTAGTTTATGATAGGATGGATCCCATACATCTCCGGTCTTTGCACCGTCCTCCTGAAACAATTGGATTATTTCAAAAACCAGTTGTCAGCTAAAGAACAAAAAATCACTTCTGAATGTCAATAGCAGCACATCAAAATGGCAACTCCACCTGCGATTCTTCCCACTCAAATATAGCATCGGCGAGGACACGATAGTTCTCGGCTTCAATGTACTCCCAGTTGTTCTCGCAAACTTGTAGAAGGTTCCTCAGCACGGTTTTGACCTTTTCCACCGATATCCCCATTGCCTTCATCGCAATCAGTGCTGCTATAGCTCTTGCCTCCATCATTTTTAACCGATGTTACCGACACCTTCTGTAAAATAACGACAGAAACCAAGGCAATAATATAAGTTCTAGTGATGGTTTCAACGAAGCAAGAATCCAACGAAAGAAACAACGCACGGGCGGATCCCCAGGTTTAAGCGGCGAATAGTAGCAAATGCAAGCTGCGAATAAAGTAGTTACCCGACCAGCCAGAACTAGAATGACCTTGGTTTAACGAGTGGATCGAGGAAGATAACCCGCGAATCTTTGAGGAGTGAACCTAGGACGATACGAGACCGCTTTGATCAACCTCGGGCTGCAATCAAGAGAGAACGTAGTTGGAGGAAGCGAGGACGTGATCGGGATTAGGGTTTTGGAGATCGGAGCGAAGACGCCATCTTTCACTCCACACGAGCAGCGGCCAGCAGAGCACGCACGTGCTGCGCTCGCTTCACTGGGGACTGCGCCACTGCGGAGGGAAGGAAAAGGGAGTCGATCAGTCGAGAAGCGATGTTTACGAACGTGAGCCGGTTCATTGCTGTGATTCGTAGTGGGCCGTGTAAGACTGTAAGTGTTATCCTTTAATTCCAACCGTTGGATAGTGTTTGTCTCTTAACGTGATTCGCTTCTCCGATGAACCACCGGAACATTTAGACATCAGGCACAATGAAATGTATCCTCGTGCTGCATTAACTTTTGCATTGGTGGATGGATTACGGAATCCATGCGAGTTGTCTCCTTCCATCGCCGCTGCTATGCTAAGCCGCCCATGACTCCGAGCATTGAGAGAGGTAAATAAATGAGGCATTAAATCTATTATACGGCAAAAATAAAGTGGGGGCATTAAAATCATGAGAGGGAGGAACAGTCGCTGCGGACCTTCTCTCTCTCTGGCGAAAGTAGGGGCGATGGAAAATCTTAGGGTTTTCGGTCCCTCTTCGTCGTCGCCGCCGCTGCGCCCCCTCCCTCTACGCCTGATCCTGCTCTCTTCCCCCACTCCCCCTATGTTCCCTCCTCTGCGACCCCCCAGCCTTCCTCTTCGGGTTCTCGCTCGGCGTTTGTAGGCATTGCACCCTAGCCTCCTTCCTTGAAGGCCCCTTCGAATTTAAACGGTGAAAAATCGGCTTATCGAAGCGATGCTCCCCCTAGTCAAAGCCCTCTTCATGGGCGGAGATCCTGAAGGGCTCAAATCCTAATTTGAGATCGGGGTCCAATCCATCTCTCCTTTTCTCCAAGTTTTCATCGTCGATCAAGTTCAAATCCTGCGACAGCCGTGGGAGGCTAGTTTAATCGGTAAGTTTTTGGGTAAACCCCCTCCCCTCGACGTGATTCGTTCATGGGCTTTTCGCTTGTGGTCTATTCATGGTTTTTTTATCGATTTTAGACCTCGATGAAATTTTTTCCGTCTTCCAGTTTTCTTCTTCGGAGTGTGCAAACTTTGTTCTCACGGCTGGCCCCTGGTCTTTACGAGGAGACATTATACGTCTCATTCTGTGGAAACCTCTTTTCAAACATTGGGAGGAAAAGTTTTCTACTGCCCCGATTTGGTTCCGTCTTCAATCCTTGCTTCTCGAATTTTGGAATGCTGATTTCATCCACCATATTGCCAGTAAGTTTGGCAAAGTTTTAAGAATTGATGATCATTCTTTCGATTTTGAGCGTGGCAAATATGTTAGGGTTTGTGTTGAACTTAACTTGGCTTTGCCTTTACGCCAAGGGATTTGGCTTTCTATTGATGACCAAAATTTTTTCTTGCCGGTTTGTTATGAAAACCTGCCTTCTGTTTGTTTTCATTGCGATTTGATAGGGCATAAAGAAGCTGAATGCCATTCTTTACTTGTGAAAAATAATAAAAAACCAAGTTCTTTTATGTCGATTTCTTCGGTTTCTGCCTCTGATGGCATTTCCAGTGTTGCTTCCGCTTTTTACATCTTCTGACTCTCCGTCGCTTTTCGTTACCCCTAATTTGGGGGGTGCGGCCCCAACTTTTAATCCCAACTCGGATCCGGTTGTGGGTCATTGGATTGAAGTCCAAAGAAGGAATTCGCGGAAAAACCGTCCTCGTAGTGCACGCCCATCTCCCTCTAGTAAGGAGAGCCGTGCTCGGATTGTGGATATTGGCCCTAATCCAAAATCTAATCATCTATCAAGTATTCCTTCTTCCCATCCTAATCATTCTGGATCTACTAATGAATTGCATGTTAAATCTTCTATAAGTAATGTTTCTTTTAATCATATGTCTAAAGTTGTTTTTGATAAGAACTCTATAGTCGAATAAAATATTAAAAAATCAAAATTTTCTTCTAAATCATCAAGTTCTTATGTTGCTCATTCTTCAAATAAATTTTTTAACTTAGATGCTCCTGGCTCTAAGACTCTACCCTAGTTGGCCTCTGAATCGAGTCATGCTTTCAATGCCTAAACTGAAATCATGAATCAATCTGTGGCCTCTAGGGTAAATTCAAAAAAGCCATCTAAGCCTCAAAAGGATAAGCCTAAAAATGCTTCTTTGGCTAAATTAAGCTCCTCGAATAAAAGATCTAGGTCTGCCTCCTCCTTCGAGGACTTGCATCTAGAAGAAAATCGTGTCTCTATGACTCCTGAGGATGCCCCTAAAAACTCTAGTCCTCCTGATAAAGATCTTATCATGGGAGACTCATCTTCCTTTGGACTTTCTGTCCCCCCTGATAATGCCATTGTTATTTATGAACATCCTTAATTGGAATGTTAGAGGGGGCTGGAGGAAGTCTGTTAGGGATTTTATTTTTATTCAGATTAGAATCTCAAATTTAAAACTATGTATTCTCCCATGATAAAGATCTTATCATGGGAGACTCATCTTCCTCTGGACTTTCTGTCCCCCCTGATAATGCCATTGTTATTTATGAACATCCTTAATTGGAATGTTAGAGGGGGCTGGAGTGAGCCTGTTAGGGATTTTATTTCTATTCAGAATAGAATCTCAAATTTAAAACTATGTATTCTCCAAGAAACTCACTTAGATAATAATAAATCTAGTAAACTCATTAAATCCTTTGGCAAATCCTGGACTGGTGCTATCCAGCCTAGTCAAGGAGCCTCAGGAAGAATTATAGTTGCTTGGAATTCAGATTATGTTAATGCTCAAGTTATCTCCTCCTTTTCTCAAATTATTAATGTCGTTGTTAAAATTAATGACGGTGAGCCTTTCCTTTTATCAGCTTTATATGCTAGCACTGATCCCTCTCTTAGAGCTTCTCTTTGGAGCTCCTTTACAAGTTTAGATTTAAATTCCTATCCTTGGTTGATAATAGGTGACTTTAACTGCATTCTAAATAGTGAGGATAAATTGGGTGGTTCTGTATTTAAAATCACTAATCTTATTGTTGATTTTAGATCATTTATTGAAAATTCTGACCTTATTGATCTTGGTTACTCTGGTAACAAATATACTTGGTCAAATAATAGATCAAGAAATGCTAGGATCCTTATTAGGCTTGATAGAGTTTTTTCTAACTCTGACTGACTTCATTATTTTGGTCATGCCTTTGTTCTTCATTTAAATCGTATCACTTCATATCATAGACCTTACTTATTACAATCCCTAACAATTCTCAACCTAAAAATAACCTTATTAAATTCCAAAATTTTTGGACTGATTATAATGAATGCAATAATGTGATTGCTATCGCTTGGAATGACCCTCACTATTCAGTGAACAATCCTAGTTTTTCTAATAAGCTTGTTAAAACTAGAGGCGCTCTTAGTTACTGGAATAAAAATGTCCTTGGTAGGATTGAAGATATTCTCAACTCTACCCTTAATGTAATAACTTTAGCTGAGGATATTCAAGCTTCTGCCTTGGCCCCATCTAATATTGAAGAAAAGCTTAGGTCCCTATATAATAAGTATCTTGCCCTCCAAAGACAAGTGTGCCTTAAGTGGTGGTCAAAATCCAAAACCAAATGATTATTTGAAGGTGATAAAAACACAGCTTATTATCATCGAATTATGACTATTAAGCGTAGAATCAATTATATTTCCCATATCCAAAACTCTCAGATGGAATCTTTAACAGATAATAAAGATATTCTAAATGAATTTGTTAACCATTATACTATGCTTTGTTCCTCTTCTCCTTCTCCTTCTATAGTTGACCCCTATTGGCCTGCTTTCAATTCTCTCCATATTGCATCTTTCCCATCTCTTACTTCCCACTTCTCCTTCCTTGAGATTTGGAACACCATTCAATCTCTAGGGAATGGAAAGAGTCATGGAATAGATGGCTTTACTATTGAATTTTATAAGAAATATTAGCTCATAATTGAAAAAGACTTTTGTTCTGTTCTAAATAATTTTTATGCTACCGAGTCTTTTCCCCCCTCCTGGAACCAAACCTTACTCACATTTATTCCTAAATGTGTCAATCCTAAGAAGGTTGCTGAATTTAGGCCTATTTCTTTATGTAACATTAGCTATGTAATTCTTGCTAAAATTCTTGCTAATGGGCTCAAAGCCACCTTACTTGATTTAATTTCTTATGAACAATCAGCTTTTGTTAAGGGAAAAAGCATCCATGACAATATTTTGGTTATTCAAGAATTAGCTCACTCATTCTTTAATTCCAAAAGTAAAACTTCATATGTTATTGTTAAATTGGATGTTGAGAAAGCTTTTGATAGATTAAGTTGACATGATATTTTTAAGGTCTTATTGCTTAATGGTTTCCCTACTAAGTTTATTTCTTGGATTAAAAGTTGCATTACCTTTACTTCCTTTGCTTGTCTTGTAAATGCTCAAGTTTCTTCCTTCTTCCCTGCCAATAAAGGCATTAGACAAGGGGATCCCCTTTTCCCTTTCTTACACATCCTTGTGGCACAAATCTTATCAAACTTGATAAATGAACAAGTGGCAAATAATAAATCCTCTCCTTTCAAACTAAAATCTCTCTCTATTTCTCATCTAATGTTTGCTGATGATCTAATTTTAATCTTCAAAGCCAATTCTAAAAGCTTAGCCTCCTTCCAATCTATTTTTAGTAGATATGAGCTCCTTATCGGTCAAAAAATTAATCCTTCCAAATCTGATATTTTTTCCCCAATCATACCCCTAATGCTGTGAGAAAATCTATTATTTCAACTCTTTAAATGAAACCTGGTAAGTTTCCTTTTAAATATCTTGGCACTATGATATCCCCTAGGAGACCTCCCCCTAATACAAATGATTATATTCTGAATCATATTGATTCAAAAATAGGCTCTTGGAAAACCAATTTCTTGTCTCAGGCAGGTAGACTTGTTTTAATCAATTCAGTCCTCAATTCAATTCCTGTTCACTCCCTTTCAGTAACCTGGTTTAACAATCAAACATCTGATTTAATTGAAAAAAAGTTAAAGAATTTTTTATGGAGCAAAGGTAGCAATAATCATGGTATGCATCTTATAAATTGGAATACTGTTTCCTCTCCTAAATTTCTAGGAGGGTTAGGTATCCAAGATATTAAGAACAAAAGTTTAGCCCTTCAAGCTAAAAGAATTCAAGCACACTTAAATAATGACTCTTTCCTTTGGGTTCAGCTTGTTAAGGCTAAATATCAACCCATTACCTTCTCTTCTTACTCATGCCGAAATGCCTCTTGGGCATGGAAGCTATTCATGGAAGCTTTTAACTCACTAAAATTTGGTTTCAATAAATTAATTGGATATGATGCCCAAACCTCCATATTAAATGACAAATGGATTCTTGATCTGCCTCTAGCCCTTAAGCCTACTTTTCTTAACATTAATCTTCTTAATGTCATCACTCATGTGCACCATTTAATGCATGATAATACATGGTCGGCTTTCATTGGTAATACTATTTGCAATAAAAATTTATGGAATGCCATCGAGGGGTTGCAGTTGCCTAAAGATGCCTATGATGATACCTATATTTGGATTAAGGAGAATTTTGGTAAGGCTTCTTCTTTCTTTGCTTACAAGTTTCTTAAGTGCTAGTACCTTACTTCTAATGAAGTTGATCATAATTGGACTAGAATTTGGAAGCTTCTTGTTGCTCCAAAGCTAAAAATATTTATGTGGAAGTTTTTTCATCGTCGTTTACCTACTCGATTGATACTTTTTCAAATGAACATTGCTGATTCAAAACAGTGTGTGCTCTGTGACTTTCCTAAAGAATCAATCGGTCATTTATTTTTCAATTGCCCTTTTGCTTCTGTATTTGGTCCTCTCTCAGTTCCAAGCTCAATTATGATTTTACTTCTAGAAGTTCTTGGTGTTATGGTAGCTGATTGCTGCTGGTCTCTCATCCTTCAATGGATTTGGGGCCCTCAACCATTGTTGCTAACACCCTTTGGTATATTTGGTATTTTAGAAATTTTATACTGCATGGAGAATCGAAGCCTTCCATTTTCAATGCTGTAAATAAAATTCTTGAATTTTCGAGACGGCTTAAAAAAGATTATGGTACTGAGGCAAATCATCTTCAGAATTCCATTTCCCCTCTTTGGCAGCCACCTGTCCTGAATTGCATTAAGATTAACTGTGATGGTTCTTTTGCTTATAAAGAAGGTGGTGCAGGTATAACCGCTAGAAATAATGTTGGAAATTATTTGTATGCTTCATGTTTGTACTTTCCTGCGGACAATGCTCTTTATTGTGAAGCTTTGGCAGTCCTTCATGCTTTAACAATTGCAGTTTCCTTAAGGTTCAATATGCTTATGGTGGAATCGGATATCAAATATCTAATTGAAGTATTAAATCGTGCATCACCTGTTCCTTGGAGAATCAAAACTATTGTTCAAGACATTTGGTCTTCCATTTCCTCTTTTACTGTTGTAAATTTTTTCTTTTCTCCTCGATGTAACAATAAAGCTGCCCATTGGGCAGCAAACTGGGCTCGAATCAACAAGGAGTCCAATGTTTGGACCTCCAATCGGCCCCCAGAATTGGATAGTATCTTATCCTTGGATGTATTAAACTCAGGCCTCTTGGCTGATTAATAAAGTTCTTTTTCTTCTTGGTAAAACAAAAATCATGAGAGGGAGAGAAAAGAAAATTCGAAAGACACAAAGTGATGTGTGTATAAGAGAGTTTATTCTGCATTGAGTCCTATGGTCTCACATGCTCAAGATACGACACATGTCATAGTTGAGTTCCATTTTCATCCATATTAGATTTGTCATAAACGTATCCCATTTTCTAGCAGCGCCACGGAATGAATCGAGGAACTGAGGACGTTTCCAATATCGATAGCAGCTCTGACACCGATTGATTTTGCTCCTTCTAACATCTCGAGACGAGAATTTGGACTTTCTCTTTTTAATTAATAGGCTTAATTATGTTTTTAGTCCCCAAAATATCATATTTTTTTCGTTTGACCTCTCATTTTTTAAAAATTTCCGTTTAGTTCCTCAAAAATTATTTTCATTTCTGTTTGGTCCCTTCATTAACTTTTGATGTTAAGTGCCAACATGGAATGCTGACATGTACTAAAGAAGGACCAAACGGAAAAAATAAGATATTTTGACTATATGAAAATATATATATTTTAATAACCTAAAACATAATTATATACTGTTATGCTTTAGGTTATTAAAATATTAATATATATTTTTTTCATTTAGTCTCCTAAAATATCTTATTTTTTCCGTTTGGTCCTTCTTTAGTCCATGTCAGCATTTCATGTTGGCACTTAACATCAAAAGTTAACGGAGGGATCAAGCGAAAACAAAAATATCTTCGCTAGTGAAGAAAATACGACGGCTCTGCCTTCGGGCAACCAGCCCGCGGTCAGGGAGCAGGACCGGTTCATGCCAGACATATGAGAGAGGACATAAATGAGTATTCATTTGTAGGAGAAAGGGAGAGGAGGCAACATTGGAAATTGTTGATATATATGTACCACATCATTTAATATATCAGAATATCAAAAGTTGAACGACACATGAGAGAGAAATAAATAAATGGGACATTAAACCCGGCCATTAAACGACAAAAAAGAAAAGTTGGGCATTATGAGAGAAAAAGAAATTCGAAAAGACATAAAGTGTGTGTACGAGAGAGGTGACATGAATGAGTATTAGTTGGTAGGAGAAAGGGAGAGGAGGCAGTATTGAAAATTGTTGTTTTTTTAACCAAAAAAAGAAAATTATATTATTATGTGATTAAAGCTAGCATCAGAAGAGTCTAAAAACCGAATGACCTTCAATTCTGGAGGCCTGATAGAAGTTCAAATCAAAACATCCTCATAGATACAAGTCCGATTTGGTGCCTAATGGGCAGTTTTATTACCATCTCGGAAGCAAAATAAAAAATCAAGACAATTACATTGGCTTTTAAGGAATAAAATATCAGAAATCAAGGAGTCAATTTCCCATGGGGGAGTTGTTTCTACATTGAGAGCTGAGATCAATAGCAAATGCCTTCCAAAACTGCTAAGACCTCCATCACAAGAGCAGATCTACCATAAAGAAAGATGGAGCCAGCCCCTAAACAAGAACCATCATGGGAGCAAATGATGAAACCAACACCACCTGCAGAATCAGAGGAAGAACCATCGCAATTAATTTTAAGAATATTAGGAGCTGAAGGAATCCATCTAATAAGTGTATTGGAAGTATTGCTAAGTCCCTCAGACAGGGTAATCGGCCAGTTAGAACTAGTGAATGCAAGGATACGAGTCACAAGGGTGGAAGGGATGGGCTGCTTAGCCTTGTGCAGCACAAAATTTCTAGCGTACCATATGAACCAACAAGCATTCACGATATACGAATTAGCAGAAGGCAAGCCACAAGATTAGGGAATGAAGAAGTAAGACAACTACCAGAGGTCCAGGCCGAACGGTCTAAGAAATTAAAGCCAAATTTTCAAGAGAGCAGTTGCCAAACAGAACAAGCAAAAGGGCAATTAAAGAAAAGGTGATTGCAAGATTCAAGAGAGCTCGAGCAAAAAAGGCATAAATTGGAGTTGGTAAGTCCTAAGTGGTGAAGTCTATCCAAGGTGGGGTATCATACCTCAAATTCGATATGACCGACAAGGGTACGTCATGTACCTCGAAGTCTAACCCAACTCAAACACAACATAAAAATAACCTGAACAGACTTATACTTTATCAAAAGAGAAGAAATCAACTTATTTACAACTAAACCATAGACTCAAAAAAACAAACAAACAAACATAAAGTGCTCAAGTTATTTTAAGAAAAATTAATGAATAATTAAGACTCCTAAAAATAATAAATGCGGAAATTTCGGCCTGAGTCTACATGACTCAATGACTCAAAGAAAAGAGAAAAGACTGAAGTATCCCCCTCGACCACGGCATGTCACGAGAGTCCCAAGTGCCTCAATGGCAAGGAGGGATCAGCCCTCCTTTGGTTCTCTTAGGGTCAATCTCCTCCAATGTCATCCTAGGGTCCCAATGTCTCTAGGTGTCCCTAGGTATTTTTATTTTCCTAATTATAGGTCTCTACAATTTTTGCAACACCTAAAATAATCTAATTCATGAATGTCTAATTGTGTATTCCCTAGGTGTGAAATTTTATCTAGGCCCTCTAAAAATAATCCCCACATGGTGGGCCACCCCTTAAGGTTCTTAAGGAACCATCTAAGAGAGGGGGGGGGGGCGGCCACCCTATTCTCCCCATTCTTCCTTCTTCTATCAAGACACTAAGCCAATCATCAAGATCCCAAACTACCATCAAGAAGAACCAAAGATTCCATCAAGAAATCAAAGAAGGAAGGGGCAGCTCAATGAAAAAGAGGGGCGGCCGAGCTCCAAAAATTTATCTGGCAATTTCGCAATGACGTCAGGAAAATCCTCAATCTGAATATCAAATCTGATACAAGATAAACCCGCAAAAATCAAAGAAAAACCCCATGACATAGGGGCGGCGGCATGAGGAAGAAGATGGGGAAATAAGGGCTTAATCCACTCACCTTATTGGAGAAAACAGAAAGGAAGATGATGCTAGGGTCCTTCCTACGATGAACGCCAACGAACTCGCAATTTCCTGCCTCCGGATTGTTGGCCTAAGGTTTTCTACCTTGGTCTTAATCTCGGTTTTGATGATAACAAACATGGAACTAATATTTCATTGAGAAATACTTTCATGTTCCAAGTCGGTTAACGCACGACGTCTGCGATCGGAAAAATCGGAGAAATCGGCAAGCACGCTCGTCAACGCTCGGGATTCTTTGAGAAGTTAGAGTTTAAGTTTAGGTTGTATAGAATGTGTTGTAAATCCTCATGATGATGCAAAGAAACCCAAAAATCAAACCTGAATCTCAAAACATGAAAACCCGATAAATTAGAAAAGACCCTAAAAATTCACTAACCTCAGGAAGCTCCTCGGAGGGCTATATGACCTAGACATTTTCTTGGCACCAAAAGTACCGATAATTATTTATTAGGTAAAAACTAGACAACGAAATATTTTAAAAGAATTTTTGGAAGCCTTTAGCATACCCATATTTGACCCAAGAGATTAATTTATACTAGACCCCAAAAGTTAGATTTTGATTCTTAAGGATTTTGATTTTTTAGATATTTTTATTAAATCTAAATGGGGAGTAATCCTTATATAACATTTATGTTTTAAAGTTATTAAGTAGACTTAGCGAAGACCGAACCCAGAAACGAACAAACGAGCAGAAAACAACAATTATTGGGCAAAATTTTCCAATTTCAATCGACCGGTCGGTTGACTGAATGGTGCCCGAAATGGGCAGAAGCCATTCGGTCGCTCGGTCGGTCGACTGATGATCGACTGGCCTGCGATCGGACGGTGGAAAATAACTCTATTTCGAGCCGTTGAGTGTTGTTTTGGGTCTCTACCTTCATGGCTTATAAATACAAGCCTTTGAGTGCCTTCCATGATCATCTAAGCTTTCATAGAGCCATATTTTGAAGATCTTTGTGCTTGATTGAGCCACCATTCTTAAAACCCTAGTCTGATCTCTCCATTCCTTGATATAGCCTTCAAAGCTTCATCGATTCATCACCTTGAGGCATCAAGAGGACTAGAGAGTTTGTTGTGAAGCTAAGTATTTTATTGTTTGATTTATTGCTCCATTTAGTGTTGTATTTTCTTGTTTACTTCTTTGTATTTGAGTTAGTATAAGACCTAGAGTATAGATCTTGAAATTGGATGGTAGCCTTGGTGTTTGAGGTTTAAATCCACCGGTGTAAACGTAGTTTGCTATGATTAGTTGAGTTGTCCTTAATGTTGAGATGGGAGAGTGCTCTCGGTAGGAAGGTGGGATACTTCCGGGTGTGGAAGTGTCTTCGGTTTGAGAGTGGAGACTTTCCGGTGTAAATTCATCATTGTAAGAAAACTAATTAATCTAGTAAAACTAGTTTGGAAATCCTAAGTAAGGTGCTTAGGTAGTGGAGTAGGCATTGGGGCCAAACCACTATAAATAATTGTGTTAGCATTGCTTACTTTGCGTATCGATTACTTGACTTATTTTATTCGCTTCCACATTCATTTAGTAGTCGAATAGTGCATTAACATAAGTAATCAAACGATTGAAACCAGAATTAAATTTAAGATTAGCAAACACACTATTCACCACCCTCTAGTGTGGTCATTCACCAACACGGATTGCCTCCTCCTCTCTCGGCGCCACCCTTCCCCTCTCTCCTCTTTAGCCTCGGGTGACGTGCGGCTAAAATTGTAGCCGTACGCCCTCAAGGTATTTTATGGGCCTTGGTTGGCCCAAATTACCAAAATGCCCTCACTTAAACGACTCAACTTCTAAAACCCATATCTAACTCGAAAGAACTCAAATTCGAGTTCTGATTGAACCGCTAGACCTGTTTCGAGATCCTCTATCATCTTAGCATGATAAATCACAGAAATAAGTTAAATAAAATTTTCCTAAAATTTTCTATATTTAATGCTTACCCAGATTCAATCCCGCGGTTCTACGTCAATCTACGCTAACTCGAGCCCCATGGTTCCCTTCTTAAGAATAAAATATTATTATTAGAATTTTTAGGTATTACATGGGGAGGCACAAGTGAAGTAATTTCCAGCCAAAAATTTTGACCTTGGGAGTGGTCATAAGGTTCCAAAGGTTTCTCCAATAAGGCAAAGCTGAAACAACTAGCTGGTCGTGGCTTCTAAGAAAACTATAAGCTAACTTAGCGGTAACACTACCCCTTACCGACCACTTCCAGACATACTTGTCATCACCAAGAAGCAAAGACAACCGTATCTTATAGATGGATTCCACAAGCTCAGGACTGAACAGATTCATACAATCATTCAAATTCCAAGTTTGATTAGTAATGAGACAATTAACAGACATAGAATCAGCAAGCGATTCAGGAGCAATTTTAAAAAGTTGGCTTAATTGGAAGCGACATGTCACATAACCCGTTATCAAAAAGAATCGAAGTATCATTTCCTGAAGAAATTACTTTCAAACAGCCTGAAAATAATCTAGCAAAGCCAGCTTTAAATAATTTCCAGCTCCAAGAACACTATCGAGAAGTGTTAAACTCAATTATCAAATTTGGATATTTGGTAGTAACCAAAGCCATCCAGGGAGAAGGCTTATGATTAAGGTAATTGAGAACTCTTTTACCCTGTAAAGCCAGGCACTTATCAGTTAAGTCATGAATGCCAAGGCCCCCCAAATCTTTGGGGAGGGTAACCACATACCAAGCTATGTGGTGATAGCTTGGTGATTAGAGGAACCAGACCACAAAAGTTTCCTGACAATATATTCAAATTTGTCTATAAACGAAGAAGATACCCATGTAACAACAAATGAATGCAAGGGGATAGAGTTAAGAACAGAATTTATAAGAACCACCTAACCCGCTTGCGAGAGGTAATTGGCTTGCTAGGAAGAGAGTTTAGCCTTAACCTAATCTAACAAAAAGTTTTGGGCATGCAAAGGGGGTCGCCTAGGGGAAATCATGGTCCCAAGGTATTTGAATGGGAAGCTCCCAACCTTCATGTTAAGGAAGGAGCAAACAGAAGAAATTTGGTCTCGAGAGGTAGCTTTAGGAAAAAATATTTCTAACTTGCTCAAATTGATAGATTGACCAGTGAAACTTTCATAAATTTCAAAAATACGCTTGATAGAGCTAAGACTTTGTTTGGTAGCTCTAAAAGATAAAAGAATATTATCAACAAATATTAAATGGTTAATCTTGACTGAATTGCAGACTTTAAAAGGTTTTAGCTTACCTAACTCAACAACCTTGTCAAGCAAGCAAGACAAAGACTAAGCTGTGATGACATATTGGTAAGGCGAAAGGGGGTCTCCTGTTGGACCCCACGTTGAGATTTTAAAAACGGGGAAAGTTTGCTATTAATCAAGCAAGCAAAATTGACCGAAGCAAGACAAGTATAAATTCAGGTTATGAATTTCGATGGAAAATTAAAGGCTTTCAACATAGCTAGAATATATATAGTCTGTCAAGATAACTTATCATATATTTTTTCTCTGTCTAACTTGTTCATAATATATGGGTTTTTTCCTTTAGTCCCAAACATGTGTAATCTCTTGAGCGAGTAGAATATTATCATAATTACTCCTCCCCTTGATGAAGGCAGATTGCACAAGAGACATAAGATTCTAGATAACATATTGGAGTCAATTGGCTAGCAATTTAGCTAGAATCCTATAGTTGAGATTGCACAAGGCAATCGGCCTATACTCACGAATGATGGATGGATCACTACATTTAGGAATAAATGTAAGCAATGTCTTATTCCATTCAAATAGGAGGAAAGCAAAATAAAAGAAAACATTAAGAAATTACATATAGAAAGTAGGAAATAATGTTCCAATAGTATTTATAAAATTCTGTTGTAAACCCATCCAGACTCGGACTTTTACCATTGGGTAAGGTCCTAATAACATTCCATACATCCAATGCCAAGAAAGGTTTAATAAGGTCACAATCAACAAAATCATTCACCAGTGCGAGATGTAAAGAATTAGAAATATCAGTAAAACAATTGCTAGAATCAAAATTCCATAAGGATTTGTAAGCATCAGTAAAGGCAATTAAAATGTCAGAATCCTCAGTCAAAACCAATTGCAGGGAAATAGATGAAGAAACAATTCTATTAATTCGTTTACGAGAACAAAGAATTCTATGGAAATAAGCCGAATTATGATCCCCGTCAAAAATCCATTTTTGTTTAGCCTTAGACCACCATTTAAGGGTAATTTGTCTACAAAGCACAATAGCCTTATTATATAGCATTCTTAATTCAGATTCATCACCCGAGTTTAAACCATGAAAATGATCAGAATGTTCAAGCAAAGAAATTCATCAATAGTATCTGAAAGAACATTTTCAAGCAATCTAACAGTACCATAGTTCCATTTAGAGAGAGCATGACGAGTATACCTAAAAGCAGTAGAATACTCACAGTGTGGGGCAAGATTAGGGGGAACCTCATGCCAAGCTTGAGACACAACATCCACAGATTTAGGATATTCCACCCAAAAGTTTTGGAAATTGAATAATTTACATTTACGTAACACATTCGAAAAATAGAATAATAAAGGGCAGTGGTCAGAAATGCCTCGGTTAAGATATTTAAGAGAAGCATCATCATAAAAATGTGACCATGCTACACTACAGAAAAAATGATCAAGCCGGATTTGAATTCTGTTCAATCTGTGCCTATAATTAGACAAAGTGAAGGGAGTCCCGGAAAAACCCATATTAGTCAAACCAAGATTACTAACAAATTCTCTAAAAGCAAAAAACCAAACTAGAAAGTCGAAAAGGAAGACCTCTTTTTTTATCAAAATCATTCAATATGCAATTAAAATCACCCGCAAGGACCTAAGGAAAAGAAGATAAATCAAACGACGAGAAACTCTGAAAGATATCAAGACATAAATTCGGATTTGTGCTAGCGTAAATATTCGAAAATAAAAATAGTTCACAGTTAACAATACCAATAACAGTCGAAATGCACTGAGGAAGAACTTGAACACGAATTACTGAGGAATCCCAAGCAAGAAGGAGACCACTAGAGGCCCCCACTGAGGCCTGTGCAATACCACACCAAGATCGACCTAGAGAAGCAATAAGGCAATTAGCACGCTGCACATCAAGATGAGTTTCCTGCAATGCAATAAGTTGAACATACGAAAGTCGAATTAAATGAATTAAATGGTCTCTCATCGAGCGACGCCAAGCACCACGAGCATTCCAGGAAAGGAAAATCATCAGGGGACAATGGCCAGGGGATTCGGTGGATCAGCCGCAACAACGGAAGAAAGCTGAACATTAAAGGAAAGACCTTCATCAAAAGCTCTAGGGTGTTTAGAACGCTTGGGCTTCACGGGAGGGGAAGAAACAACATGAGGCTTAGGGGGACAACCAAGTCGTCAGGGTGGATGAGAGGGTTTAGGAGGGGGGATCAAGAGGACGAGGGGCGGAAAAAGCAAACTGAAGTTCCTGGTAGAGGTGGCAATGGGCGAAGCCTACCCTTGGGCGGCACGGGGCCGACCCGACTTTGGGCTGTGCCTGACCTAGCCCGTATGTGCCCAAGGGGCGGGCTGGGCTCACCCCTTGTAGAATGTGCATGGGTCGTGCCGAGCTTGGAACGCGTGCCAAGCCCGGCACTGGCCCGGGCCCGGCCAGGCTTGGCCTCGCGCCAACAAGCTAGGCCTGGCGCCACCCAAGCCTAGCCTGGTCTATGCTCGTTTGGCTAGGCCAGCCTTATAGATTTACTTTACTTACTATAAATATATAAAATAAACACATATAAAGTAGGGGTGAGCGGGTCTGGGTACCCTGTAATTTTCATGATATCTGGACCCTACCCTATAGCTAGGGGACTTGTTGCCAGGTTTTGGATCCGGACTCAATCCTGTTGGAACCTGGAATTGGACCCTACCCGGAACCTGTGGTTTCGGTTCTGGTTTCGGGGTACTCGGTTGGAACCTGTAGTACAGGTTCTAGGTTCCAGATTTTAGACCCAGAACAGGTTGGAACCAGTTTTTTTTCTCAAATATATTATGAAAACTGCATCAAACCACCCATTTGACAGTTTGATAGAGTCAATAAAATCATAAACTTAATTACTTAACAATAGAAACAAAGATGACGAAGAACCTCTATAAGCATATAATATTGTTACAGAAACATGTATAACTACCAAACCATTAATAGATATACAATTTTATATTGCCATGAAAACATACTCATACTCATAACAAATACAAATATCCAATAGGATACAAACACTAACATAGTTTACTAATAACGAGTTATATAGTTAAATATACATAAACTGGTTCCGATTCCGATTTCGGGTACCTGGAATGGTGGAAATCTGGTTCCTTGATTTCTAACTCGGACCCTACCCGATTTTTTTTTGATCTACCCGGAACCTACCCAATCGGATAGGTTCCAATCAGTTCTGGGTTTACCAGGTACCAAAGCACACACCTAATATAAAGGTTTAGTGCAGTGGTTAGTGAATCTCAAAAAATACCAAAGGGCACCAATTTGAGTCTCACTACTACCATGAACGGCCCGTTATTATTATTATTATCCCAAGGACGATAGTTGATCAAAGGAGCAACATGGAGGAGAATTAGATCGAAGAGGGCGGGACAGAGGTATAATAATAAGTAATAAAAAATTTCCTCAAACCTCATTACCAAACAATATATTAGTGTCATTAATACTACCTAGAAATTGATAATGACAAGAATAGAAAATGGTTCAATAACAAGTGTGATTCTATCTACTTTTTTCTTATTTGAAGATTATTTGAGTTCTTCGGTCAAATAAATCGAAATTCGCCTTGTACTCGGTTGAACTTTCTTTGATGCTTAATCAACATCGAGTTGTGAAACTCAATTTGGGGAAAATAAAAAAGTAAAAAAGAGATTTTTTTGACCTATTTAATTTATATGTTTAATGTGATTTGTTGTCATTATTTTTTATGAAACGATTTGATTTATAAGCTTAATATAATCTCCTTGTACAATTTTCATTAAGATCTTGATTGATTTATTTATGTTAATTAAGAATATATATAAATAAATACATATATTGATCATATTTCTAACAATTACTTATCATGTAATAAATGTTTATTTAGAAGATATTGTAGACGATGAATTTTTTTTTCAAAAAAATATTTTGAGCAAGAAAATATAAGAATTTTCATAAATAGATAGTACTAGTGAGCTAATGAAACATGTAGAACCATTAATTAAGTCAAACTACTTTATAATCCAAACAAATTATCAAATCCTAACAAAAACTAATGAAAATAGAAAATTTCTCTACAAAATTGCATGAATAAATCCCAAACTTATTAATCTAATATCCTAATGCTAACTAAAATATTACTCCAGCTATAGTACTACAACTCAAGTTACTTTAATTCTTCTTGCAAGCCATCTTCAAAGGAGTAGGTGGGTACGAGAATTTTCCACCCACAATGTGATCAAATATCCACTTGTTTGCTGCCTGAGTAAAATGAACTCCATCCCAAATGATCCTCCTAGACGGATTCTTGCATGACTTCCCCACCAAAACTTCGGTGTTGTTCACCATCCTCATCGATCCGCACCCAAAATTCGCATTGTAGTTATACTTGCCGCCATGGCCACAACAAGTAAGAAGTGTGTTGTCAAACCCTGAAACTCAAATTCGATCTCTTAGTTTGGCACAACCTGCCGCATGAATTAAATTCATCAAATTTAGTTATAGTGCATTCTTCTTACCGTAATGGTGAGCATGGGATATGAGCTCATACTTGAGTGAGTAAATATCGACATAGGTGAAGACAGCGAGTGGGAGGTCCTTCTTCAGCTGATCCACAACTTCTTTGAGCTTCTGGTTGAAGAGCTGGGCGACCTCATTGAACGGTGATCCGCAGCCGACTTGGTTGACGTCTGGCGCCCAGAGAGTGAGGCGATCCAAGACATAAGGAAGGCAGCCGAATCCAAAAGTACCTTCCTCCTTGCCCGTAAACGCTCTACATACATGCATGTGTGATAAAGTCAATTTCATTAGATCACATGAAAGAAAGCTTTGAAGTCCTCTTGAAATGTTTTTGTTGCTACATATATACACACACTTGTATATCTATGGTGAATTTTTCAAGAATATCTGGAATGGCAGCTTTGACTTCCTCGGTTGTCATGTTGCTGAAATAGGCAACAGTAAGGTCGTTTTGGCCGATGTCAAAGGTGTACAGTGCTTGAGAGAAGTACTCTTCTTTGGGCAATTGATCCTTGAACAATCCTGCAACATAACATGTGTATTATATTAGTTATATTATCTTCCCCATTTTCGTATCGGGATTGAAAGCGAGCTAAATTTGAGATGGGGCGAGTAATTAATGTCAATTCTTTATAAGCAAAACAATTAATATTCATCATGAGCACCTTGCTTCACAAAGGACTACGAGCGAGACTTGAACTGAGCGAATTCCCAACTCTGCACATCCAAAGAGAAGGGGCTGAATCCAGATTGCCGCAAGGTGGTGTTCTGCGCCCTAATCGTCGATCCCGCAGTTGCAAAGTTTGCGCCATGGGAGAAATTTGTGCCCATCGAATTAAGGTACGCACTCAGATAGGAAGCCCCAAGCTGTTTGCTGGAATGCCAAAGTGAGACAGCTAATTAAATTAGCATGAAGCTGATATCATATGATTTCATGGTGCATATATATAAGAGGCTTGGAATTAATATATCGATGCGAACCGATGAAGTCGATGATGAGGCGTCTGTCACAGTATCACCCGGCCGGCTTCCCGAAGAAGGACTCTCCATTGGGCGGCGGCGCCTAGCCGAAGGCGGCCGACAGCCCGCCGGTGTCGGAGTTTGAGTCGCCAAAGTTGAAGATGGCCAGGAAGTTACAGGAATCAGATGCATCAGTGATGATGACGTGGAGTAAGAGAGAGCTCATGAGTAGGGCAAGCAAAGTATGAGAAGCCATTTTTGCTGTTGTTGTCGCAGAAGAAGGTCAGTGTGTGATGCAAAATGAGAGTGGAACTGACGTTTATATGGAGGAGCAGGTTGGCAAAATTTTAGTAGGCAAGCCTATAATCATCCACAAGAACTTCTCAAACAGTTCATTTATATATAATAAATTTTTTTTCTTTTACTCGACAATATAATCATGTGAATATAATTGGAGATATTGTGGAATCTCAGAAATAAATATATATTATTAACAATTAGTGGGCGACAAAAATATATTCGGATGGATAGGGATTAAGGAACAAAATTTAATTTTCTGGAAATTGAATTTGCTGACAGTTTCCTGTAATTGATTTGCAAGATCTTTGAGGAAAAATGGGATCTCGATCTTATAGAATAAATCTACAATTGACTGGAAATGGATAAACATGCATGCATCTAAGCTTCCATGCTTTGGATATATATTCTATTTTTTTCTTTGGATATATATCTAGCTAGAGAGAAAGGTTCAAGTTCCATACAAATTAAGGCAACTTATATTTTTTGTTCGAAGGTAGCTCCTTCATGGCGGAGCTCAAGTAGCAGCTTCGCATTCTTAGACTTACAATAAATTAGAATCTGTCACTGTCGACTGATATTTACTATTTTTCTACGTCTTTATGCTATTTATATTCTTGAATTTGACACAAGCATGGCAGAAGTGGTCGTGATTATATAAAACCCAGTTCGATCAATATTCTTAGACTTACAATAACTTATATATTCTTGAATTTGACGAAAACATGCCATCACATGGTTTTAATTATATTTGCGATGACAGGATGATCGTCGCTGCCGTCACAGTGCCGTCACATTATCATTTGTGATAGCTGTACCCGACCAGTTCGATACACCTTATGCAACAGTACGACGATCGCAACACCGTCGTGGAAGTCTATTTTGTTTTTTTAATAATAATAAAAAAATACAAATTCCTGTTAAAGTATTTAGTTAAAATGCCTATCAAACATGAGACATCAAATTGTAATATGAATCATCAAATTTTAATTGATATCACAATGTAATGTTTACATCGTATCAAAATAAAATATCAAATAAATACATTAATGATTTGGCACATTAGGCTGTGGCGGGGGAGGATGCATGGAGAGGGGTGCATAGGGAGGGCATCAGTCAGCATTGACGATGATGATGGATCTGATGTTGATGTTGTTGTGCCGAATGACAAGGGAGACGGAGGGGCATGAGCACTAGGTATAATTGAAGCTATATGCGTCATGTACTGTTTCACTACTTGAATAGTAGCTTTCACTGACGGGGCTCACCCACGGCTGCCCAAGCTGTCGGAAGCATCCATAGTTTTCCGACGGCCGCACAAGCCGTGACTGATATGACCCCATCAGCCATGGCTCTCATACGGCCGCCTCAGTCCGTTGCTCATAGCCAATGGCGCACGAAACGAAAAAAGTCATTAGCCATGGCTTAGAGTGGGCGAGGTAGACCGTCGGTGATATTAATTAGTCATTAGCCGCGGCTAGGAGTGGCTGTTGGTGATAAAATGATAACGCGCAATCGGCGCAAAAATAAAAAACTAATCACCGACGGCCTAGAGAGGGTCACGTGGGCCGTCGGTGAGATAGTAAATAATGATCCATGGTTTACGATAAACCATTTTTTTTTCCGTTCGCGCCCAACCCTTCCTCTTGTGCTTCTCTTCTTCTCTCCCGGTGTCACCACTATCGCGCCTCGCCACCGCCCGTCGCTGCACGTGTTCTGACCCCTTCTTCTTGGTGAGTCCTCCATCCCCGCCGCCCCGGCACCCTGCCCCCTTTTGATTTCCTCCGACCTCCCCTAGGGTCGCCACCAATGTCGGCATCCGGCGTGGACGCCGACGCCGGATTTGGGGCAGAATCCCTCGGCCCCAACAGTATGAACAGTAGCCGGCAGCTACACTGCCGGCTATTGTTTGATTAGGGGTTTAACCCCTAATCTAACTAGGTTTAATTTTTGTAGAGAGGGGGCGAGTTACTTGGAGCGGGCGGCGACGACGGGCGGCGGCGAGTGGCGTCGGCGAACGACGACGACGGGCAGGCGGAGATCGGCGACGATAGAAGAAAGGAAGAAGAAGGAGGAAGGGGCGGGCGCGATCAGTCGAGTTAAATAAACTTATCAGCAACGGCTCACTTATCTGTTAGAATGTCGTTGCTGATAAGTATTTTATTTTCGTGTCGCGAGCGCGCGATCGGCTAAAAAGTGACAGATGTCGTAGCCGTAACTAAGCCGTTACTAATGTGATAATATATCTGCAACGGCTTTGTTACGATCGCTAGAGCCGTTGTAGATATATTATCATCTACAACGGCCCGAGTGGCCGTAAGAACGCTGTTAGAAATAGCAACGGCTTGCGCGGCCGTTGTTGATTATCACATTTCTAGTAGTGCTTGTAGGACCCCCCGACGACTACTACCTGCCCCACCTGTACCCACTGACCCTTCGCCTTCCACCACCATCCCCCCACCTCCGGCCACCATCCCCCCACCTGATCCGTCCACCGTTCCTCCACCTGATCTGGCCACCATCCCATCACCTCCGACTACCATCCCTCCGCCACCCTCCGCAGATCCAGGACCATCGTCTTCCAGACGTAGGCCACGACGGCCTAACAGAATTCTCCCTTCTCCACCCGAGGGAGAACATCACAGAGCAGTTAGTGCGCGCGGAAGAAAATAAGTATATGCATTAATTATTTCTTATAATTTATTTATAATTTAAAACATCATAATATGAATTTATATTTGATGCATATTTGAGTAGGAGGACGTCCCCCGCACGATAGCGAGGACAATCCGAAAGTTTATGCACGGGGCGTGGCCTACATGGTCTCACGTGCCCCGTGGCGAGAGTTTTCGGTAAGTATATTTATTAAATTAATGTTAATGTTAAATATTGATCTGGTAATAATAAATTTTTTTGCAGGCTCATTATACATGGCCGGCGGACCAGACCACTTCTGTTGAGGCTGCATAGGAGTGTGTTGCCCGCGCTCGCTATAACGAGCTGCTTCAGTAGGCTCATCAGACCATGATGAGATGGTTGGGGGCCAAACAGATAGGGCAGACTCGGGGACACGCCCCCGAGTGGATTTCTGGCCCTGGGTGGGACCAGCTCGTTGAACGGTGGGCCACGCCTGAGTAGCAGGAGGTCTCCTGGACTGCGTCGAGAAATCGCATGTCCGGGGGGACGGCACAAGGGGTGCACCACACTGGTGGCTCCGTGTCTTTTGCGGTTCATGAGCGCCGTATGGTATGTATAATTTAATTATTTTTAATTAAATTATATATTGTGTATAATGATACTAATGTATTTGTTTTCTAATGTAAGACGTGCGTGGCAGAGGACGACACCGTCCAAAGCCTGTCGATGATGGAGGTGTTTGAGCGCACTTACCGTCGTTAACGAGGAGCGGGGGACTACGTTGATAGCAGAGACTCGATCATAATGGTAAGTATTTATGTCTATTTCATTTACACAATTTTTATTTATAGTTTATATATATTTAAAATATAAACACGTGTAGGAAACATACACGAGGACTGTGATCGAGCGTGGAGGCACACCGGAGGAGTTCGACGCATGAGCTTGGGTGGAGGCCGCAGGTGGCTGGGAGCACGTCCGTGTTTATGACTTTGCAGACAGTGGCCATGCACGAGCCGTGCTCGGGCCACTTGGGGCACCGACCCCTCCGGCTGTAGGTGAGCAGCCCTCGACATCCCAAGCGCAGGACTAGAGCTGGATAGCGGCCTTGGAGTCAGAGCTCATACCAGCAAAGACAAGCGATGGAGGAGCAGAGATGGATGAATGAAGAGTTGAGATAGACGATGCAGAACATGCAGGCACTCCTCACTCAGATTGCGTCTCACTCTGGCCTTTTACCGATGATGTCACAACCGTCGTCCTCCTCGACCCAATTGACGCTCCCGACCCAGTCGTTGTTGACTCCACTATCTCCATCGCAGCCGTGAGATTTTGGTTTATTGTATTTTGTTGATATTTTGATACTTGTTTGTATACTGATAGTTGTTTATATACTTATGGTTGTATATATATGATATTTTGATAATTGTTTGCCTCCGGTTTGAGATTTAGATTGATGATATTTATGTAAAACTTGTATATTTGGTTTCAAATGCATGTGTATGATGTTTTCTGGTTGTAATATGTGATTGAAAATAGATTGTAATCTATAAATATCATTGTATACATGAATTTATAAATTTTTTATTTTTTTCAGTTACAGGATATACCTTCAGCCACGGCTTACCCACGGACGACCGTCACTAAGCCGTGGCTGAAAGCTTATCGTAAATGACTGATGGCCTGGGGCAGCACCAAATATCACGATTGCTAATAGTATCACCAACGGCCCATAGCCATGGCTGATGTGTTTGTATCAGTGACAGTCGCTTATAGCCTTCACTGATGTGTTTAAATTAGCGACAACACACGGGCGCTGTCGCTGATGATTACTTGTGACGGCTGGGAGAGGCCGTCATAACTTATCTGAGACGCGCACATCAGTGACGACGTTTTGCCATGGATAACGCTGTCCGTGATAGTTGTCACTGACCGTTCATCCACGGCTTGAGCCATCGGTGATGACGACAATTTTAGTAGTGTTTCATCTGCGCCATATACTGGGCCATTTGCGTCACTGTATCCCTCATAGCGTCCACATCAGTCTCGACGACTACTAATCAGTCCTGATCCGCACGTGATGCTGATGGACCATCGACGGAGGAGGTGAAGGCAGACGACCCTGCACCATGTGGCTGCAACAAAGCCCGTGCATGGGTCGTTGTGTGAATGCCATATATACGGTCGTGGTTGACGTCTGCCACCTGCATCCATGCGTGATCAGCATCAAGCTAATGCTGCACAAGATCACCTCCCCACTGGGTCACCAACTCACTATACACGACCTTTAAAGAAAATTAAGTTGATTAATTAAATTAATTATACATAATAGAACTATATAAAATAATTTAAATATTAACTTAATTAAATATTAGCTCACCAGTATCGTCTCTGGCCTCTCGTTGATGAACTCACCCTTGTGAGGACCACACTGATATCTATTTGTCTCCTCGAGAACCCTCAGAGGGTCAGCTAGGATGAGCGTCCCCTGCAATAAAATAAATATAATTAGTTTTTCTATAATAAAATACTTATTGTCCTTCAAATTATAAAGAACAATCCTTAAAATACTTGAAATCAACCTTTGAGTCTCCAGTGAATTTGTTTACTCACTGTCCAGTGCTTAGGATGATCATCACCATCAAGCTTGAAATAAAGCTTCATGATCATCATTATCATCATCCTTAAAAGACCTTGGATGTCGTTTCTGCGGCGTCTTGGATGTCGCAGCCTGGCAGGGAGGCTGCGATAGTGTCCGCACAGCATGGCCGGCCACGGCTTGGTAGGGAGGCAACGACAACGTCTGCGGCATCGATGATGCTGCCGCGGCCTCTGGATGTCGCAGCTTCGCAGGAGGCCGCATCGTTGATGTCGCGGCCTCCTACGAAAGCCACGACATCTACAGGCCGTGACAACATCATCGATACTGCGGCCTCCCAGCCATGACGCGCGACGCTGTCGTGGCCTCCCTGCCAGCCCGCGACATCCAAGACACATCTACAATAATATCTATAAGATTATATATACCACGAAGGCATGTAGATATATGAACGAGGATTTATATGCACGAGGACAGGACAAATGTCTTCTTAAAAATTTATATTTTTGTCGAGCTATGGAATATGCATATCGACAAATTTATTCTTTAAAACTTCTACAGGATTTATACAAATTTCTTCTTAAATATATCAACGATGATTTATATCTACAGTACAAATTTATTCTTAAAAATTTGTACAGGATTTATATCTACAGTGTTTTTATAAGCTATGGAATATGCATATCTACAAATTTCTTTTTTAAAAGAAATAGAATATACATCAAGCTATGTGTTTTTATCCAAATATATACATGCTATTGATTGATTAATTATCCAAATGAATACTGGAACATGCATGCTAGCAAATATATACTGTAAAAATATATGCATGCTATTGATTGATTATCCAAATGAATACTGTAAAAATATATGCATGCTATTGATTGATTATCCAAATGAATACTATAAAAATATATGCATGCTATTGATTAATTATCCAAATATATAGTAAAGAATTGGAACATGCATCAAATAGGTCCTAAAACTTCATTATGTCCACCGCACGTGATTGATTATCTTATGTTTGATTGATTATGTGTTTCTCTATATTCTTATTAGCTCAAAAATAGTTAGATACATAATTCCTATAATGAAACGAACAAGAAATAATACAAAGGGTATTTTCATCAAATTATCTTATCCTGTGTTGTGACAATACGAAATAAACACAGGATTGTACTAGATTTGATGTCCATTATCATGCGAAACAAACATGGAACTATTTGTTATGCTGTCTTGTACAATATTATACTGTACTGACTAGTCTGTTCTGTACTAAAATATTTGCGAAATGAACGGATCCTTATTGTACAATACTTGAAATCAAGCTTGAAATAAAGGATCATCATCACCATCATCCTTAAAAGACCAAATTGTCCGATGCTTGCAGAAGCTACCTCAAAATAGCAAGAGGTTTACTTACTCATGTGATGGTCATACATTAGACTTCCTTACCGATAAACAGTTTGGTATGGTTATCTAATCTTGTGAATTTGTTTTCCTGGCATGATCTATGATATTCTCTTTTTTTCCCGTAAAAAAATCTCATTTTCTTTTCCCCATTTTGACTAGTTTTTTTTACACAGTATTCCTTATTATAGCTGATGAAGCTGTCGGGAGGAGCATACCATTTGTGTTTCTAGAGAGTTAAGGATGATTTCATGGAATGATATGGAGCAAGCATAGAAGGTGAAGGTGCTCACCCACTCGCTGATGATGATGATGATGATCTGTTTGAGGATAGGTTTAGCATTGATTACAATCTTGACCATGAGTTTGAGTATGTGTAGAGCTTTCCACATGAGGTCGCTAAATAACTTAAATTAACTTAAATTGCCTTGTAGTTGATGTGCTATTAATTTGTTTGTGCAGTCCCAGGTTGAAGGATCACATGCAGTATTGTGTAGATCATCCAGAAGTAATGGGAAAGTTCTCCAAGTTGAAAGCTCAAATTACATAGGTTAAAGGAATAATGATGGACAATATTGAAGTATGTGGCTTGATGTTGAATTCAGCAGCAGTCTTTTTAACATGTTACTCTTGCCTATGTGAATTGTAGTAATACCCGTACTAATTTTATGTAATGTTGAATTTCATCAGGAAACCCATAATGCATGTTGGAGTGGGCTGAGTGAATCGCCGGAGGGCGCGATCGAAGGTATGGCCCTTATGCGTGAGGATTTTATCTTAAATTAGGAAGAACATGACTTTGGATTCGAGTTGGGTCCGGAAACCGTTTAGTACGCAGTTTGGTGGAGTTGAGGGCTAGCTTAAGTTAAATTCAACTGGGGGCAATTTTGTCATTTGTCATTAAGTGAATTAATAAATAAAAATAAAATAGAAGGGGGAAGAAGGATCGTACGACACATCTTTGAGGAGGCACACGAGTCCCAATAAGAAGAAGCTGAGTGTGGAGGGGGGATTTTTCTAGGGCCGGCTCCCCTAAATGGCTTGCCTTCTAGGGTTTGCCGAACCTTGAGGAATAGGATTGCTGGAATGATTATTTTTTTCATTATACTATTGTTGTGGCTGAAACCAGCCCCAGCGCCAGCGCCGACCCCAAAGTCGAAATAAGCCCCAACGTTGGCACCGCTCCCAACGTTGAAACCAGCCCCAACGCTAGCATCAGCATCCACGATGGACTATGCATAGACACCGACAAATATTTATAAAATTAACATCAATTAAAAATTAATCTACAAATTTATCAAATTAACCACTAATCTACAATTAACAAATTAATCTATAATTAACCAATTTGCAAATTAAAAAAATTAATGAATTTAATCTTTAATTAATCAATTTAATCTTTAAAAAATTAACATCAATTAAAATTTAATCTACAATTAACAAATTAAACATCAATCGAAATTTTATCTACACTTAACAAATTTAATCTACAATTTACAAATTAATATTTTTTTAAAAAATTATACTAGCCAGGGCTAAAACCCTAGGGGTTCGGCACCAGCACACCGAAGAGGGGGAGTGAGGGGAATACCTGTAAATGTCGGCGGCAAGGGAGATGACAAGACCCATGCAGCGACAATGAGACGTCACAACAACGAAAGAGGGAGAAGAGAGAGGCGCGTGACAAAGAGAGGGGGAGATCTCTGGCGGCGAGGACAACGAATTTGATAGAGAGATGAGAGAGGGAGAAGAGAGAGACGAGAGCCGGAGAAAGGAGAGGGACGGGTGTGAGCATAGATAAAAAGATTTATAAGCGACAGCTGCACTGACCGTCGCTAAGCCATTGATGCTAAGTGTTTCATTTGCGCGCCGTGTTGGTGCCATCTACCTATTAGCGACGGCATCCAACGGTCGTCGCTGAATCACCGCACATGTTTGTATAGGTAGCAACGGTCGTAGCGGTCGCCGCTCAACCGTCACAGGTGATATAATAAGAGCGACGATTGCCAGGCCGGGCCCTAGGTAAGTAGTCGCTATTAGCGATAGTTTTGTCGACCGCCACTGATACCCGTAGCGGTTGAACTTTTTTAGTATTGTTTTTCTCATTAATTTGAAGATGATCTAAGAGTTATTAGGTCAAATAAATCGAAAATCGCCTTGCGCTTGGTTGAGATTTCTTTGATTCTTAATCAACATCGAGTTGTGAAACTCAAATTGGGCAAAATAAAAAAACCCGAAAGAAGAGACTTTTGTTTGACCTGTTTTTATAAGTTTAATGTGATTTGTTGTCATTATTTTTTACGAAATTGGTCGATTTGATTTATAAGCTTAATATAATCTCCTTGCACAATTTTCATTAAGATCTTGGCTGATTTATTTATGTTAATTAAGAATATAAATGAATACATTGATCATATTTCTAATAATAACTTGCTCATGTAATAAATGTTTGTTTAGAAGATATTGTAGACGATGATTTTTTTAAAAAAAAAACATTGAGCAAGAAAATATAATAATTTTCATAAATAGATAATACTAAACTACTTTATAATCCAAACAAATTATCAAATCCTAACAAAAACTAATAAAAAATAGTAAATTTCTCTACAAAATTGCATGAATAAATCCCAAACTTATTGATCTAATATCCTAATGCTAACTAAAATATTACTCAAGCTATAGTACTATGACTCGGCTACTTAATTCTTCTTGCAAGCCATCTTCAAAGGAGTATGTGGGTACGAGAATTTTCCGCCCACAATGTGATCAAATATCCACTTGTTTGCTGCCTGGGTGAAATGAACTCCATCCCAAATTATCCTCCTAGACGGATTCTTGCATGACTTCCCCACCAAAATCTCGGTGTTGTTCACCATCCTCGTCGATCCGCACCCAAAATTCGCATTGTAGTTATACTTGCCGCCATGACCACAGCAAGTAAGAAGTGCGTTGTCAAACCCTGAAACTCAAATTCGATTTCTTAGTTTGACACAACATGCCGCATGAATTAAATTCATCAAATTTAGTTACAGTGCGTTCTTCTTACCGTAATGGTGAGCATGGGATATGAGCTCATACTTGAGTGAGTAAATATCGACATAGGTGAAGACAGCGAGTGGGAGGTCCTTCTTCAGCTGATCCACAACTTCTTTGAGCTTTTGGTTGAAGAGTTGGGCGACCTCATTGAACGGTGATCCACAGCCGACTCGGTCGACGTCCGGCGCTCGGAGAGTGAGGCGATCCAAGACATAAGGAAGGCAGCCGAATGGCCCTGTGTTGTGAATCCAAAAGTACCTTCCTCCTTGCCAGTAAACGCTCTACGTACATGCATGTGTGATAAAGTTAATTTCATTAGATCACTTGAACAAAAGCTTTGAAGTCTGCTTGAAATGTTTTTGTTGCTACATATATACACACCTGTATATCTATGGTGAATTTGTCAAGAATATCTGGAATGGCAGCTTTGACTTCCTCGGTTGTCATGTTGCTGAAATAGGCAGCAGTGAGGTCGTTCTGGCCGATGTCAAAGGTGTACAGTGCTTGGGAGAAGTACTCTTCTTTGGGCAATTGATCCTTGAACAATCCTGCAGCATAACATGTGTATTATATTAGTTATATTCTCTTCTCCATTCTCGTATCAGGATTGAACACGAGCTAAATATGAGATGAGGCAAGTAATTAATGTCAATGCTTTAGAAGCAAAACAATCAAGATTCGTCATGAGCACCTTGCTTCACAAAGGACTGTGAGCGAGACTTGAACTGAGAGAATTCCCAGGTCTGCACATCCAATGAGAAGGGGCTGAATCCAGATTGCTGCAAGGTGGTGTTTTGCGCCCTAATTGTCGATCCCGCGGTCGCAAAGTTTGCGCCATGGGAGAAATTTGTGCCCACCGAATTAAGGTACGCGCTTAGATAAGGAAGCCCCAAGCTATTTGCTGAAATGCCAAAGTGAGACAACTAAATTAGCATGAAGCTGATATCATATGATTCCATGGTACATATATATAAGAGGCTTGGAATTAATATATCGATGCAAACCGATAAAGTCGATGATGAGGCGTCCGTCACAGTACCGCCCGGCCGGCTTCCCGAAGAAGGACTCTCCGTTGGGCGGCGGCGCCTGGCCAAAGGCGGCCGACAGCCCGCCGGTGTCGGAGTTCGAGTCGCCGAAGTTGAAGATGGCCGGTAAGTTACAGGAATCATCAGATGCAGCGGCGATGACGACGTAGAGTAAGAGAGAGCTCATGAGGAGGGCAAGCAAAGTACGAGAAGCCATTTTTGTTGTTGTTGCCGCAAAAGAAGGTCAGAGTGTGATGCAAAATGTGAGTGGAATTGGCGTTTATATAGAGGAGCAGGTTGGCGAAATTTTAGCAGGCAAGCCTATAATTATCCACAAGAACTTCTCAAACAGATTTTTTAGATATAATAATTGCATTTTCTTGTTCTTTTTCTTTTACTTGACAATATAATCATGTGAATATAATTGGAGGGATCTTGTGGAATCTCAAAAATAAACATATATTATTAACAATAATGGGTGACAAAAATATATTTGGATGGGTAGGGATTAAGGAACAAAATTTAATTTTCTGAAATTTGGATTTGCTGACAGTTTCCCTATAATTGATTTGCAAGATCTGTGAGGAAAAATGGGATCTCGATCTTGTACAATAAATTTACAGTTGACTGGAAATGGATAAACATGCATCAAAGCTTCCACGGTTTGGATATATATTCTATTTTTTTCTTGCCTTCCTTATACATATTTATAATATTTTTTATATCAATCCATAAATAATTTCTATCTATTTATCATGTTTCCAAAAATTTTTTTGCTATTATCAAATTTAATATCTCGGAATTCTTAATCTAGAATATATTAAATGTATCTCATATGAAAATTTCGCAATGGAATTTAATTGAATACCTAATTTCAAATTAGCATAAAAATATAATTTGATCTTCAAAAATTATTTATTAAAATTCAAACTATTTCGTTTTATATTAGCAATTTAGCATGACCATATTATTCATATGGAATTGTTTTCTCCCAATTTTTTGAATTAGATTTAACTTTTTTGTATGTTTTTTGTATGGAAATTATTTGATGAATTACTTATTTTAAATGATTGAATATGGAAATTTCTATATCACTATTATACTAATCTACTTATACTTATTATAGTATCTATTTATGTATTTCTAAATATCATTATATCAATTATTTTAAATTTTGATAATTTAGAGTTATTTAATATAAAATATATTTAAAAAAATTTGGATCGAAATTATATTTAGATCTTATTTTCAGTATGAAAATTTTGAATATGAAAGTTATTCTTTATGTAAATTATTTGATATACTTAATTCCATGAAGCATGGTAATATGATTTGATAATTTTAAATGATATGTTTACTTTCAATTAACCATGATCATATATTTGCATAATTTTGAATTATTTAATTTACATTAATCTATAAATTATTTTTTAAAAAAACCAATATAATAGTTAAGAAGTAATTATTTTAATAATATTAATATATTTAATGTTGTATTATTTACTATAATATACAGTATATACTGTAATATCTATTTACCATATTTATTTTGAAATTCTTTGATTAGAAAATTATTTATAAGCTAAAATTTCAACTAAGCATGGTCTTACTGTTAAATAATTTTAAATAGTTTACTTTTCATTACTTTATTTAAAATTAATTTTACAAAAAGAGCTAAAATAATATTTAAAAAAATCGTTGTATCGATCTTAATATATTTGATATAGTATTATTTCTTACTTAAACATATAATATATGTACATAGTATTCATTTATTATACTTCTAAATATATATTATGTAGATGGTATTAATTATTTATAATAATACTACCGGTTTGTCAAGTACCAATTACCCATTAATTATTTGTCAATTGTGGGTAGCATAGTTAGTGACAACCTATTATAAGTTATTTAGAGATCTAAGGTTCGATCCATAATATGATTATCTATTATGATTTCCTATCTTTGTTTAAAAAAAAATTACCCATTTATTACTCCACATCTTATTTACTTGCTTTCAATTAATTATAACTAACTATATGATGCAACTTCTAGATTAATTTAAATATATTTTTAGAGACGAAAATTAATGTTAGTTATACTTAGCATAAATGTATTATTTTAAAAAGCTTTTTAATAATATTTTATAATCCAACATGAATAATTATGAATATCTTAATGAAAAATAATGCATTAATCAATGATATTTGAGAATGATATATATACATTGCATACGATTCCATAAACCTCTTGTAGTAAACTAGTAATTCATTCAAAATTATAAATAATTTGTTGAAAATCATAGATGATTTATATAAAAGAAATATTTTTATTTGTTTATTTTCTTCTTGTATAAATTTCTCCGTAGTGAGATCCTAAATTCAAGCTTTTGCATATTTTTTCTTTTAAATAAATATCTTTAATTTTCCTTAGAGAAATATTTAGCTTAAATAAATAGTTATGTCATAAGTGTGAAATATAATTTTTGTTTGAATTCATCAACACTTTGATTTAACTATCATTTAGTTGAAAAATATTTATGTATAACAAATAAAACAAAAGTAATAACTTCTAAAAATGGTCAACAAGAATAACTTTTTGAATTATTCCCCATCGATCCATGCATCTATGCTTCTAGTACTTATTTTGGATAGATAAACTAACAGTTGATGTATTTGATAAATATTTTGATGTATATACATAATGTGAATGATTCATATTTTTGTGTTTGAGTGTGTTGTGCATGTCAGTATGTGTATAAATATTTAAATTGTGAAAGTATTAATGTAAATAAGATTTTTTTTAACTTTTAGGTGTAGAAAAATGAATTAGCGGCAGCATTCTCATAGCCAATTGTTGCAATTAAATTATGAGCCATGTTTAGCCACTTGGGTACGTAGTCGTTGAAGTCTTTGTCGTGAATGATTGAGAGTTTGGTTTCAGTTGGATAGTATGGTGTGTCACCGTAGTTGATATCTTCAACGACAACCACAACTATTGGCCTAACCGCATAAGGTTTTCAACCTTGGTCTCAATCTTAGTTTTGATGATAACAAACATATTTTGATGAGTTTATCAAGTGTTTTGATTTCAGGTTGGGTGAGGCCTACCAAGTTCATTTGGAAAATTGTGAAATATCGAGTTGAAATGGCTCCAAAGGTAATCGAGTCAAAACCTAAGTTTAAAATTAGAAATGATTGTAATATGCTCCTAGGACATCAACCAAACCCATCTCAGTCATTTCCGAAGACAAAATCCAAGATGTGACCTAAAAACGGAGGTCGACTGAAAAAATCAGTATCATGATACTAATATTTGAGTATCAATCAAAGGTCCGGACGAAGGTTCGATCGACCTTCTGGGTGTTCCTATCACATGAATCTACACCGGGCAACCTTTGTGGACTATCGGTGCACCAATGGTGGAGTAGTTCATGTTGGCAACAACATACCCTGCAAAGTTGTCTGATTTGGAATGGTAAAAGTAAAGTTGCATGATGGCTTGACAAAAATCCTAGCAAATATTCGTCATGTTCCGAAACTAGGAAGGAATCTAGTATCTCTTGAGTTCTCGACACTATACATGACATCCTCTGCGGGAGAAGTATTAGAGGTACACAATGGAGCCATTACGGTACACAATGGACGACCTTTGAGGACTACATCGACCCTAATTTTCATCAAAGGAGGAATTGTTAGATATTGACTCAAATTAGGTTCAAACCAAATCCAACGAGCCCGACTGGACCCAATTTGGAGTTCATTTGATCAAGTTAGATTCAATCCAAAGAAAAAAATGGGGAGGACTACAGGTTCACTGGGCTCGGCTCGCCCCAGGCGGGCCAAGCAAGTGGGCTGAGCCCACCATCCGCGTGCAATGCACATACCAACACTATAGGCGTTCGCGTGCAGCGCACGCACCAACACTACAGGCGCCCGCGTGCAGCGCACGCGCCAGCTCTAGCGTAGAATTTGCTGCACGTAATTCGGAAAACTTTTTTCAAATCAAGTTTTTTTCGATGCACGCAATTTGAACAACTTGAATTTCGCCGCCTCAGTCAAAATTTCCTTAATTCCCGTCAAAATATACATATTCATCCAATTAGCTGCGACAAATGGCAATCGACGTATTTTTTTGCATAACCTCACGCAGGGTATTCGGAAACAGTAGTTGGCTCCGTTTCACCTATAAAAGGAGACCTAATACAAGGTTCAAAACATCCCAAAATTTTGATTTCAAGTGATGTTTCCTTACCGGCAGTCTCCTAGAGATCTAAAAAATTAAGAGTATTCTAATTTCACAGCGAGAAAATATTGTGAGAGTATTAGAGATCCAGAAAATTAAGAGTGTCGCCACCATCATTTTTTTCAAGGAGTGTCTCTTTTCCAAGCTCCGACATACGATAGAGGAATCTAGTTTGAAGGCAGAAATTGCAAAGACAGTGCCTCTACTCCATATCAATTTCAGATTCAATTTATTTGAAATAGTTTGCTATATTTTGAAGGAGATTTAGTTTTATTGTCACTCTTCTTGTAGTTCTTTTCTGAAATTAATAAAGAAGTCATCTCTTCTCCCCGTGGACATATCCCCGTGGACATAGGATCGGCACCCTGTCGAGTCCGAACCACGTTAACCCCCTATGTCTTGTATTTTTCGCAATTTTGATTTCGGATTTGCTTTTATGTTTCTCTTGTCGAGTTCAGATTTTGTCGCATGTAAGAGATGAGCTGCAAACTTAAAAATGGTTACTTTTAATTTAATCTTATAGTTTACAAGTTTTAAATTTAGTTTTCTAAGTTTTCAAATTAAATTTCAATCTAGCTAGTCACTGATCAGAATTCGTTACTTTTTTGGTTAAAATATGCACACTTTTAGTGTTGGTATCATAACCTTCTCCGGATCATCACCTTTTGATTGCATTAGTCTCTGATAATTGTAGTTATGGGGGTGCTCAAGTTGCTTTCAGATAAGCATTAGAGTGGTATTGTGAATTTTCTGGACAGAAGATTAACAGAAATAAGTCAGAGGTGTATTTTCCAAAAGACTGCCCATGTAGTGTAAAGCATAGAATCTGCCAGCAATTTGAGATGAAGGAAGGTGGATTTCCTATGAGATATCTTGGCACTTTTATATCAACTACAAAGCTCAGCAGAGACCATGAAAAGAAATTGGTTGAAAAAGTGGTAAGGAGACTAGATACTTGGGCAGGAGGATATATTTCCCAGGCAAGAAAAAGTGTTTTAATCAATTCAACTTTAAACTTCATTCCTACTTATTCTTTTCTGACTTCCAGAGTTAGTGACAAGGCAGTGAACTTAATGACTCAAGTTATCAGAGACTTTTTTTGGAAGTCAAAAAAGGATAGCAGAGCAGCCAAACTAATCAGCTGGAAAATCATCACTGCAGGGAAAGGTTTCGGAGGACTGGGAATAAGAGATTTGAGGATTACAAAAAATGCAATGAAAGCAAAAAAGGATATTGCCATTGCTAAACCAAGAGAAGAATGTGTGGACTCAGTTATATATGGAAAGATATGAGATGTTTAACCTTGTGAGGTAGCTGAGAAAACAAAATTATCCTGGTCTGCTAAATCAATTGTGGAATGCATGATACAACTGAGAGATGGATTGAAAAAGAAGGTTGAGAATGGAAGAGAAACAAATATCCGGACTGAACCATCGCTGGGTGGAGTGCCTCTGAATAGGTGGCCTACCTTTGTTGACCCTAAGGAGTTAGAAAGATACAGTTATGTAGAGGAACTGACAACTGAAGAAACATGGAACAAAAATACTATTGAAAAATGTTTTGGAAAGCAGCTCATGCAGATAATTGAAACAATTGAAGTTGGCAATGAAGAAGGTAAAGACAAGTGGATTTGGGTAGAAAACTGGAGTGGAAACTTATCTGTGAAAAATGCATATTGTTTTCTGAAAAAGAGAGGAGGAAATTGTTGATTCCCAAGTCAATTGGAGAGACATGTGGAGAATGAATGTCTCCCAAAGAGTCAAAATGTTCATCTGGAAGTTACTTTGGGGTAGATTGTCAACAATCGAATGGTTTGGAAGGTTTACTGGATGTGAGGTAGAGAGTTGTCATTTGTGTAGAGAAGGTGAGGACAGTCTTTGTCATACATTTTATGAATACAAGGTGACTGGAATGTATTGGGAGTTAGTGGAGAGAAAATTGAATATAAGTTTTAAGCTTAAAAGTAGCTAGAAAAGTGAAGACTGATTGAAAGAAGCAGATGAGTACAATCAAGAATCAGCTTTATGGTTGAAAGCTTTTATGGCAGTGTCTTGGTGGCAACTGTGGAAATGTAGAAATGAAAGTAAACATGAAGGAAGATGCAGGAACATTGAATCAGTGTTCAACAAAGCTTATTGTAAGACTGAGGAATTTAATACTGAGAAGAAAAGGAAAGCAAATGCTAATAAGAGTAAAATAGCAGAGATTAATGTTCAGGATAGCAGTGCGGCTGGTGTTACTGATAATGTTTCTCTACTATGTGATGCAGCTTGGAATGGAAGTACAAAAGCAGGATGTGGTTTCATTTTAAGGGGAGCTGATGGAGAAATACTAGAAGATGGATGTGGTGTTAAAGGTGCTACTGATCCACTTTATGCAGAGGCTAAAGCAATTAGATTTGGACTGGATAATGTAAGGAAAAAAAGCATTAAAAGTATTCAGGTGTGGACTGATTGTGAGAGGTTGGTTAACATAATGAAGAACAAGTTTCAAGTCCCATGGGAGATTTCAGTGCTGATTACTAAGATAAAAAAATTGGCTGATGAGATAGGAGTAACAGGATGGCATCATGTGAAGAGGGAGAAGAATGTGCAGGCTCACAATTTAGCCAAGGAGGCTCTATGGAAGTGGCAAAGTGAAGAACTTCACACTACTACATTTAGGGCTTTCCATATCTGTTAGTAATAGTGTTTTAACAAAACGCTATAATAAATATAACTATATTCGAGCGGCACCCAACTCCCTCCTTTTTTTCCGTCAACAATAGAAGCCCCGCGCTCGACATCAAAAGCTCCGCCTGCTCTCGATCACTTTTATTTTATCCTCACTCGGCAAAACCTCAGCTAGCTGGCCCACACCCCCTTCTCCTCTGGCGACAAAACCTCACCCCAATCGCCATCGACGAGAGTCCACCTACGCCTTGTCTCTCCTGCTCGCCGATAGTCCTCGTCTCTCCTTCTCTTTCGCGCCGCTGGGTGGACCTAGAAGGTTCGATTCGTTTTCTCGTGCCCTAGCTAGTTTCTCCTTTTTTCCGATTTCAATCGTGATGTCGTAATGTGCATTCTAGGGTTTATTTTTCTTGCCCTCTGTTTGATTTTGGTTTCCTTCTTTTGAGATGCCGATTGTGCCGATGCTTGTATACTTGTTTTTTTGCTTCGAATAAGTCTATATCTTGTACATTTGAAAAAAAATTCTTCAAGTTTGCTTATTGTTTCAGGAATGTTCATTTGGTTTGCTTATTGTATTTGTATCCCTGTTCTTCAAATTGAATATGTTCTTCAAATTGTATCTTGCTTATTGTTTGCTTATTGTATCTGTATCCTTCCTATTACAGAGCACTTCAAAATTTTTTTTAATAATGTTTCAGGAATATGTTCATTTATTACAGAGCACTTCCTATTCATATCAAATATTGGTATTATTTTTTTCTGCCACATAGGTATTTGAATTACCAACTGAGAAAGTATATTTGGTACTTTGATTTAAAATAGAAAAGATGGACAAAAGCTGGGTCCGTCTTAGCAGGTACTTTCATTTAGGTTTGTTAATTTTGTTTTTTTGTAGTTATAGATAGTTATCAGAGTTTATTTATTTTGTTTAAATTGGTAGATCATCAGAGAAATATATTCAAGAAGCATGGAAGTTTATTACAATGGCTGATACAACTATAGAGAATTCAAGAGTAATTTTGTGTCCTTGTAAAAATTGTAAAAACTTGAGGCATCATAGTTTAGAAACTGTTTATGAGCATCTAATCATAAGGGGAATGGATCCTACATATACAAAGTTGTTTCATCATGGAGAACTAATTGATAGTGATAATATTGAAAGTTTGGAGTTCTCTAACACATATAACTTATATAGGGCTGCAAATCTGAGTGATGAAAATTATATGGAGCCTCTTAGTGAAACAAATAATGAGGAGTTTGATAGAGAATTAGAGGATGCTCAAACCCTTTTGTATGCTGGTTGTACAAAGTATACAAAATTGTCATATGTTGTAGCATTATACAAGGTTAAAACTACGAATGGATGGTCCAACAAAGGCTTCAATAAACTTTTGAAAATTATACATGATATGTACGTTACCCAGAGGCAATGTACTTCTCAAGTCCATTAATGAGGTGAAAAAAATGATTAATAAATTTGATTTAGGTTGTGAAAAAATTCATGCATGTGTCAATGATTGTTGTTTGTTTAGAAAGGAGAAAGAATCATTAGAGAATTGTCCTACATGTGGTTCTTCAAGGTGGAAACTGGATGAAAGAACAAAAGAGGTTCATATTGGTATACCTGCGAAAGTATTGAGATACTTTTCTATTCAAACAAGGTTTAATAGGATGTTCAAGTCACCAAATATGGCTGAAGCATTAGTTTGACATTCTACTCATAAAAGTACTGATGGAAAGATGCGTCATCCTGTGGATTCATTGTCTTGGGAGCTAATTGATAAAAAGTGGCCTGATTTTTCCATGGATCCACGCAATTTAAGGCTTGGACTTGCTACGGATGGATTTAATCCTTTTAGCATTCAAAGCTCCAAATATAGTTGCTGGCCAGTTATGTTAGTTATATATAACTTGTCTCCATGGTTATGCATGAAAAAAGAAAATATTATCTTGACATTGTTGATTCTAAGTCCTAAACAACCTGGAAATGGCATTGACATATATCTGCAACCTCTTATAGATGATTTGCAATATCTCTGGAATGAGGGCATGAATGTGTATGACTCATTTGCTAAATCATCCTTTAAATTGAAAGCTATTCTATTATGGACAATCAATGATTTTCCAGCATATGGTAATCTTGTCGGATGTACTACCAAGGGTGAAAAAGCATATCCAATATGTGGAGAGCATACTCATTCGCATGTGGAGATCAATCTTTTTTGATCTACCATATTGGGAGGTAATAATATTACACACAATCTATTTTATTTTAGATTCCTAACTTATGTTCATAATAGTAACACAACTTTTATCATATTTTCTTATAGGCATTTCCATTACGTCACAATTTGGACGTAATGCACATTGAAAAGAATTTATGTGAAAACATCATTGGTACACTTTTAGATATAGATGGCAAATCCAAGGATGGATTGAATGCATGGAAAGACTTAGAAGAAATGGGCATTAGACCAGACTTGTATCCTGAACCACGAGGGACTAGAACATACCTTCCTCCAGCACCTCATACATTAACTAGGCTTGAGAAAAAGAAATTTTGCAAAGTCCTATATGATTTGAAGGTGCCTGATGGTTATAGCTCAAATGTCGCTAATTGTATATCTGTAGAAGATTGTAAAATTCCAGGATTGAAGTCGCATGATTGTCATGTTCTAATGCAACAATTGTTACCTGTTGCATTAAGAGGGTTGCTTCCCAAAGGTCCAAGGAATGCAATTATGAGGTTTTGTTTTTTCTTCAACAAGCTATGCCAACGAGTGATAGATAAGGAGAAGTTGTTAAAGCTAGAGGATGAAGTCATAGAAATATTATGCTTGTTTGAAAGGTTTTTTCCACCTTCCTTTTTTGTCATAATGACTCATTTGCCTACTCACTTAGGACGAGAAGCACGACTATGTGGACCAGTCCAATTTCGTTGGATGTACCTTTTAAAAGGTTAAATTTTATCCAATATACTCATGATTTCTTTTTTCTTTTTATTTGGTTTTTCTTCATTTTACATCTTAAAATTTAATGTGTAGGCAAATGAAGATATTGAAAGAGTATGTTAGAAATCGTGCACGACCAGAAGGTTGTATTGTTGAATGCTACCTTGCAGAAGAATGTATTTCAATCTGCAATTCATTCATTGATCATCCTATTCAAGTAGATAGTCTTGGTCACAATCAAAATGTTACCAATGAGATAAATACTGAAGATCGCCCACTTGAAAGTGGAACATCAATCATGTTAAGTGATGAAATGTTAGAATGTGCACACAGATATGTTCTATTCAATACATCCATAGTTGAGCCGCTTTTTGAGTAAGATATTTCATTACTTATTTATACATCAATGCAAACTTTTAGAATTTGAAATTAATTTATGTCTTATATTAGAATACATTTGGAGGAACTAAAACAAACAAATAAATGACTTGAAAGAAATACAAGTTTGTTATGGAAGAAACATTCAGAACAATTTACTGAATGATTTACTCAAAAGGTTAGAAGCCTAAAATCTAAATTTTTAGCAAATGTCTATATATTCCAAATAATAATTACTTGCACTTTTTTTCTCTCTTATTGTTGGTAGATTCAAGCTGACTATAGTGATAGTGATGTGTCAAATACATTACGAATGCTTTCTTTTGGACCTAAAAATAATGTTCTATCTTACAAAAAATATGTCATCAATGACCAACAATTTCACACAAAGGATGTTGAGAATTCAACACAAAATAGTGGTGTTATGCTTGAAGCAATAACTGTGTGCAGGTCAAGCGCAAGAGATAATGCTCAAGTTGTTGATGTGGTTTCGTATTATGGGGTGATAGGAGAAATGATTATTTTAAATTATTTTTTACTGTCGGTGTTTTATGCAAGCAAAGCAAGTGTTTTATGCAAGAGAAAGTGAAACATCCAATTGGTATATTGTGCTTAAAGCTCCACCAAGAGGCTTCTATGACTTGGAAGAATATATTGAGAATGAAGATACACAATTGATGCCATAACATGATAATATAGTTGAATTGGTCAATTATGACATAAATAAAAAGTCTAGGTATGTAAGAGAAAATTGTGAAGAATTTTTTTTGTGTAATGCACCTTATAGGTATGAGGTTCTCTATCTCTCTTTTATGTTCTTTTATGTTCTTTTACTGCTAATACACTTAGAAGCTCATAAACAACTTCCTTTTTTATGACAAATTGAGCTAGTAGGCTGCTTGATCAACTCTTTTACTCCATTTACACAATGTCTGAATTTTGTAGAACAACACAAAACAAGCATTTCTGAAAGTAGCTGGATTTTCATCCACAAGGTGAACCTTTTGGCATAGTTGCTGGATTTTCATCCACAATGTGAACTTTTTTGCATTCTCCTTTAGTTCATCAACTTAAAATTCAGCTTCTTTATGTGGTACATCAAAATACTTGCATATTACTGATTTTCATGTCATATAGTTTAATCAAGCATTTAATTATAGTTTGTTAATTATTTGCACGAGATGATGAGTTGGTATTATTACTATTGTTATTCATGTTATTTAATTATTTATGTACCGAATAAATGATAGGTGCATATCATATCTAGTTATAAAAATGTTGACATTTTTATTCCAAGTACATCATTTTCCAGCCTAGTGCTTAAGGGGAGGACACAACACAAATTAGGTACTCATGAATATTTATGATTGGAAAAATCAACTATTCATTATTAGCTATTTAGGTTCCAACATATATCTGATACTGAATGGAAAAACCTACCACACTGACATATTACATTCCCTTCGCTACAAATAGTCATGCATAATATTAAAAGGCATGCTAAGCCAATCCATGTCGGCATCACCATCTTAGGCATCACTTTCAAACTTTATCAAACAACTAAAACTAATTAGTGGACCATTATGCAAGTGCTACAGGCCTTATTGGAAAATCCAATCTGGACCAAAACATACTTTATTAGTCCAGTTCATCAGTAGCAAGTTCATCAATGATCTTTGGAAGGCTCAAAAACTCCCTTTTAATTGCTAAAAAAGGTTTGTAGAAGTCAAGGAAGTAGCTTAAAAGGAGTCAGATGAGGTATATTTATACCCTCACGAAGAAACGACAGCTCAACGGGCTAAAATATAGCCGTTACAGTCGCTCGGTCAATTGGTCGGTCGACCGACCGATCGACCGCCAATGCGACCGCTGCCCTCTTCTCTCTGTGCGGTCGACTGACGGGTCGACCGCCAGACGCAAAACTGCGTTCCCGCAATCCGGTCGACCCATCGGTCGTCCAACGCAAGGGAAGCAGGGGCGCGACCGAGCGATCCTCAATCCGGTTGATCGATCGGTCGACTGCTCGAGGTACTGCCTATATTTGGCCTCCGTCAGTCGACCGACCGGTCGACCGAAGTAGCCACTGCCAGTTTTTGGCAGTGTTCGGTAGACCGACCGGTCGACCGAATTGGCTATTGCCAATTTCTTACACTCTTTGGTCGACCGACCGGTCGATCGAACATAGGCTGATATTAATTTTTCAGCCCTTTTTCTTGCGCTTCATTTCCGGGTTCTGGCTTTCAACGAGCATCAACTTGGAGAGCTTTTCATTTGATCTTTGGACTTGTCCAATGCGACTTTGGTGCACTCGTCGAGCTCAATGTATATATTATTGGCTTCATATATATACCAATTTTTATTATCAGTGAAAAATCAAATTTTATTATCAGTTTTTATTATCAATTGGGTTTCATTTACTAAGACTCGAGAGATCATGTATTGTGTAATGCACTTTATGTTGTTTACAGATGGCTACACGAAGATCACTTAGAATGATGTCTAAATATAATGACTTTCCCCAAGTTGCAACAAGGAAAAGAAGAACACGAAGAGATAAAGTTTTGAAGTGTCCAAATGAAGATAATTTGTCACCTGTACTTGAAGATGTTACTCCGGAAATTGAAGTTGTAGATGTACATGTTCCAAATCAAGAAAATGATTTGCCATCTGTTGGTCAATCATCAAAAAAGAAGAAAGGGAAGAGAGGTCGAAGGAAAAAGATGACTGCAGATGTACATGTGGAAGAAGCAGTGGAAAATGATGACTTGACAACCGTAGATGTACATTTGGAAGATGTAGAACAAGCCGACTTGCCACATGTTGATGATTGACATGTGGAAGATGATGACATGCCACCTGTTGTGGAAGAAGATGTGGAAGAAGATGAGTTGCCACCTGTTGATGATTTACACTTGGAAGAACATGTGGAAGATGATGACATTCCACCTATTGAAGATTTACATGTGGAAAATGATGACTTGCCACCTCTTGATGATTTACATGTGGAACAACATGTGGAAGCAGATGATGACATGCCACCTATTGAAGATTTACAAGAACATGAAGAAGCAACTCCGGAAGCTGTTGGTCCATCATCAAACAAGAAGAAAGGAAAGAGAGATCCAACAATGTGCAAATCAAGTTTGCTCCATCCTTATGAGAGAATTACAGTCCAATTTAATGAGATGGGACAACAATGTCCAATTTAATATTTTTTACCTGATTTTTGTTGTTTGCTATAAAAAATATAATTGGATGATAGTTTGGTAATTGGTGTGAAATTATAGGAAAAGTACAAAGTAGATCAAGATTGGCAAAAATATTACATATTAAAGGAAATGGGTGAACTATGGAGGGCATCCAAATCAAGATTAGTGAAGAAAGTTAGAGAGGCAAAAAGTGTGAAAGAACAGATGAAGTTGAAGCCTAAAAATATCAAGTCACCTCTTGATTGGAAACAATTTATCAAGCTCAAATCAAGTGAAAGGTTTAAGGTAAAAGTAACTTATGGTGCTGAAATTATTGCTAGGTTTACATTGAATTGAAATTGTAAAGTAGTTTCCCACATACCTCTGTTTTTTGATACTCAATTATGGTGCACTGTTTGTAAAGTATGCATACTGTATATATACCTAATTTGGATGAGTGTACACTGTGAAGTCTTCATTCTTGCTCTAACATTTATGTGGTCCCACTATTTGAATTCATGCATGCTGTATATATACTTAATTTGCTCTAACTTCCTATATACCAACTTCATGTTATTCCTGCCTTCCCCACTATTATTGAGTTCATTATAGCTCATGGACCAATGACTTTTACATGAATAGCTTTATGTCTTCTTTAAACAATGACTTTTCAATTACATGATTGCAATTAAAAGACTGGTGAAAATTTGCTATTTGGCAATGATCTCACAATGTGTAGTCTAAGAGTAACAGGTTCAGAGAAATGAGGAGCATGCAATTTCCTCATATAACTAGTCGCAAAGGATATGCTAGATTGAAAGAAGATATGATAAATACTTTAAATACTTTCTTTATTAATCTATTAGTTACAAGATAATTTATTTTCTCTTTCCTTGTTCTTATATAGAAAAAAGAAAGTAGCGATCCATCTTTGGTTATAAGAAAGAAAATTTGGGTTAAAGCACACACGAAAAAGAATGAAGAACCTGTAAACACTTCAATTGGTGAAACAATAGTAAGTTTATTTAATTTTTGCTCTGAAATGTTGAAGAATTTATTTTCCATGTTTGCTTATACTTTCACAAATTTTCTATTTTGTTTCGGCTAAGATGAATTCGGTTGAAGAAGATATGTGAATCAGTGGGTATTGCAACAAGCATAAAAAGTGATGCTTTGTCTAAAATACTTGGTCCTGAAAAACCTGAAAGAGTGAGAGCACTTGGAAAAGGAGTTACTCTTACCAAGCTATAAATTTTATCGCAAAGTGAAGACCATTCAAATCAACTCCAAAAAAATATAAAGAATTTAGAAGATAAAGTGATGCAGCTACATCACTTGGTTGAGACTTTAATGAGAAACCAGGTAATTAATAACATAATAAAATATCAGCAAACCTTATATTTTCTAATGCATTATTAGTTCAACGATATTTTGAATTCTTAGGGACAAAATCAGCAAAGCCAAGATAGTTTAAATCAACCTTTGCCTTCTCCTATGGTAAATATATATTTACTTTATCTTTTCAAGTATATGAATATTTTCTAATGCAATTTTTTCTTATTTTTTTGTCTTTTGGAGAGTGTCAATACTAGGATATCTAACAGTGCATGCAAACTGTTAGATTGGCTTGGTTCAGGAGAAGTAGTGGCTAAAGGTCGTTGGTCTTCAAATGATCCAAAAGTCTTGGTTCATCATGTTCCTTAATTTAGGACCAAATGTTGTGAGAGTTTGGGTGGATGTAGTAAAAAAGCCTGAAATATTTTTATGGAGACCTACATCCGATATGAGCTGCCTTGAAGATGCTATAGGAACTACCGTTGCATGGCCTTCAGACAAAGTTGTTATGATTGCATCGCAATGGTATATTTTTATGATTGCATGCTCTCTTGTTAGAATTTTCATTGTTTCTGCATGACTCTAAATTCAAGCCAGCAGCACCTAAACATTTTACATGAATAGTTGAGTTCTAAAGCTGACACTTTTATTTATTTAGTGCAACTTCATGAAATGGATCAACCATTGCAAGATTGTAGCTTATAGAAGATAGTTCAAAAGGAGTAATTTAGCGTTGTAGTAGTGGCTTATCTTGCAAATGGATCAACATGTGCATGCAGTTTTCTATCAACCACCATAACAGCAGCCCATAGCACAAGACAATCTTTATTTATTTAGTGCAACTTCATGAAATGGATCAACCATTGCAAGATTGATCAAACCAAGCATGCACAGTTTTCTATCAACCACCATAACAGCAACCCATAGCACAAGACAATCTTTTAGAAGCCAGTACCTATTTATTTGTTCCTCTCTTTATTGCTATCTTACCACCTTAATTAAGATTATGTGCTCATTGTCTAATATCTATAATGATCAAACCAAGCATGCATCCAAGTTCAAGATAGTCGTATAAATTTACTAATAATTTTTTTTTAATCTTATGCAGTTCTGGAATTGGAGCTTAAAGGGTGAGAGCACTTGGAGCACATTTGTTGGTGGTTATTGTAAAAAATAAGATACTTTGGTTTTAGAAGAAAATACTTTTGTTTTATGATCTTCTGGAATTCAATGTGTTGTGGAAACATAAATGCTACTGGTTTTGGTTGGAACATATACGTGTTGGATAATGTTATGTTTAGTTTGGATTTATATTAACTTGTGTTGATAATGGAATTCAATCTGTATTAGTAGCTACTGTTTTATGAAATGTTCTTGATTTTAGTATATTAATATGACAGCTTTAAATAGCTCTATCCAGTTGATGGTTTATATGATAACTAAGTAATACTGCTATAAAAACAAGTAATAGCAACTGAAGAATGCTATATAAAAAAATATAATAACGGTTATCCAATGCTATATAAGCATATACAATAACAAACTAGTAATGCTATTGTAGAGAGAAGTAATGACAGATAATAATTGTGATAAAAAACTAATAATAACATATAAAAAATGCTATGAAATAAAAGTAATGACAGGTAATGATTGCGATAAACAACTAATAATAACAGATAAAAAATATTATAAAATAACATTCATATAGCATTAATTATTGCATTTCAGAAATGCTATTGTATCCCTCCTACATAAGATAGCATGCGATTTGACAGTGTTTTGTTTAATGCTATAAATTATCTATGATAGCGTTGACTGCCTGCTATTAATGATGGTTATTGTAGTAGTGTCATTATAATATTTGTATGGAAGTAAGGAAAAGGAAGTAAATGTTAATCATGTAAATCTATGTGAGGAAGAGATAAATGAGGGGATGAACTGTAATGTCGATTGTTGTATGAACATTTTGAAGTTGAATAAAATTAGTGGATTAAAGGGGGAATATAGTTCTGCATCAGGTAGTGGCGAGGAACACAAGATCATAGATCTGTTGTGTCCTCTACCCTCTTCTGGTGCGGAAAGTGACCTTCTCTAAGTCCAGATATCTTTTAAAAAAAGTTGCTTTCAGATAAAAATACAAATTTCCATAGGTAATTACTAATAAATAATATTGCTAATCCTTTCATTAAAAAGGGCAGAACGAGAGCAAAATAAAGGAGGCAGTAAAATTTCAATTAATTGACCACCTTCTTACAAGGCATTGTTAGAGGAGTAGGTGGGAATGTGAACTTTCCTTCCATAATACGATCAAAAATCCACTTGTTTGTCGCCTCGGTGTTATGAATTCCATCCCAAATGATTGTCCTCGATGGGTCTTTGCATGACTTTCCAATCAAAATCTCTGTCCCGTTGACTGTAATCTTCGATCCACACCCATAGTTCACGTTGTAGTTATACTTGCCGCCATGGCCACAACAAGAGACCAGAGGGGGCTCAAACTCTGCACTTAGATATAATGTCATATATAAATGGTTTCATTTCTTATTATCTTCTACAAAATGGCATTTAGACTAATTAAAAGTGTTTTTTATTCTAAAAACTATCACTTTGGATAGGGCATTGCCAAAGGAAGCCATGTCATGTTGTTCTTACCATACTCGGATGCATGACTTATAGGTTCATACTTGAGGGAGTAAACATCAACATAGGTGAAAACAGCAAGCGGAAGATCATTCCTCAGTTGATTCACAGTTTCATTGAGCTTCATATTGAAGAATTGGGTTGCCTCATTGAACGGCGATCCACATCCAATCTGGTCGACCTCCGGTGCTCGGAGGGTGAGACGTTCCAAATTATAAGGGAGACAACCTATTTGTCTTGAGTTGTGGATCCAAAAGAATCTCCCTCCCTTCCCATACACACTCTGCGTTGAATATATACATATATATATATATATAGGTTTAGATAGATTTGTATTTGATATATATGAAATAAAAATAATGAATTGACCTGGATTTACAAATTATACCTTTATCTCTGTAGCAAATTCATTAGTGATATTAGGGACAATAGCTTTGACTTCCTGGGTTGTCATGTTGCTAAAATAGGCTGCGGCTAGATCATTCTACCCTATGTCAAAGGTATATAGAATTATAGAGCCTGAGATATGTATTCCTCTCTAGGGAAGTCATCCTTGAATAGTCCTACAAACATAACAATTAACAATTAACAATAAGATAGGATGTACATATATAAGCTTGATTAATAATTACCTTGATCTAGAAATGATTTAGATCAAGATATGAACTGAGAGAATTGAGAGATCTACACGTCCAAAGAGATGGGATTGTAACCAGACACCAAAGGATATTGCCTAATCGTCGATCCCGTCGTCTCAAAGTTGGCACCAAGGGAGAAATTACTGCCCATCGAATCTAGATAGGCGCTGAGATAAGGAACCCCCAACCGGTTTGTTGAAATGCCAAGTCAAGCATTGTGTAACAAACTGTGAACCCCCTAAAGATGACATGGCAGTGGCATGTGGCATCAGTGAGGTGGCAAGAGGAAGCGTAGAGGTCGGTAACAGTACCAGCCAACTCCATGCAGGTGGCGACGTTGAGGTGGCAAGTGGAAACGTGGAGGTTGGTAACAGTACCAGCCAACGCCATGCAGACAAAGTACCATTCGCGGGGAACAGTATAGCGAACTCACGACGTAGAGGTGAACGGGTACGACGCATGCCACATCAGCTCGAAGACTATGAATTGTAATTGGCCAATATAAAAGGGTCCAGCTGATATGTAATAGAACTAGTGATAGTAAATCAAGTCTTCTTCATTCTACTTCTTCTTCTTGAGTACTACTATGTTCTTCCTTTCTTCTTCTCGGTCCCATCGACCGTTGTAGGCAAGCCTTCCGCCTAACATTGGTGCTTTCATTGAGAGTCCGACGTCGGCAGGAGCCGGCGAGGATCTGCGGACTCGTCTAGATCTGATACATGGACCAGCGATCGGCAACAATGGAAACTCGGTACCAGGCCATGACGGAGTCGATTAGAAGCTTGCAGGAAGCAAGTGCTCGGCACGAGCAAACGCTGGGATCCTTCCAAGCTAGTCTCGAGAGCCAACATTAAACTCTCGACGCCCAACAGAAAATTCTCCAAACGGTATCATCTCAAATCTCCCTACTTAATAATCAATTGGTTCAACTGACCAAGATCAAGAACGAAGGATCAGAGTCTGGGGAGACTAGGGGAACTCCGATAAGTAAATGGGGCCCTCGGTTAAAGGTGAAATTGGACGAAGAAGATGACTTTCCCTTTCGACCGAAGCCACCTCAAGTTGAGCTTCCGATCTTCAATGGATCGGATGCTGAGGAGTGGATAGCCAACGCTGAAGATTTCTTCGAATTCTATTCCACCGAGGATCAACACCGACTAACCATGGCCTCTTTTCACATGGAGGGCCTTGCCAAGCGTTGGTTCAAATGGATGCAACGGAGGAAACAGTTGGCTGGGTGGGATCACCTGGTGGACGCGATTCGCCGATGCTTTGAACCAACTGATTTGGAACCTCCCGAAGGCCAGCTTACCAAACTTGTTCAAACCACACGTGTAGAAGATTACGAGGGAAAGTTCGAGGAGATGGCATTACGCACCACCAACTTACTTGAGAGCTTCTTCGTCAACTGCTTCATCTCAGGCTTAAGACTCGACATCAAGACTGAAGTCCTCGTCATGCAACCCAACTCCATGCACACTGTAGTCACCCTTGCCAAGCGAATTGAAGCCAAGATTACTACAAGTAGAAGGTTTGCTAGTAGCAATGTAAACAACAAGAACACAGGTCTTTTACCAACACCAGGAAGGGGACAGTGGGGCAGTACGGGCCATAACGGAGAACTCAAAGCTTCTTCAGCCGCTTTCCCTCAGACACGCAATATAAACACAAGCAATGGGGGCGGCCAAGGGACCAGCCAACCCAAGAAGGATTACGTCAGCAGAGGCTCAAAGACACAGGGAACAAGGACTATGTTATTACTGCGATGACAAATACACCTGGGGGCACAAATGCAAGGTCCCTCAATTGTTTATGATGGATGAGGGATTGGGACATGACGATGATGGGGAGCCTGGAGCACAGAATGAACATCAGGATTCTGATAAAAGTGAACCCTCACTAATCTCGTTTAATGCCATGTTTGGGTGCTACTCTCCCATGATTTTGAGCTTCAAAGGAACGATCCGCAGAAGGGAGGTACAGGTGCTACTCGACGGAGGCAGTACCCATACTTTCATTCAAAGCCGAGTTGCCAAATGTCTCGAGTTAACAGTCGATTCAACTCCTTCCTTCAGCGTCATGGTGGGCAGCGACGCAAGAATAAAAAGTGAAGGCGCAGTAAAAGACTTAACTTTAATGACACAGGGGACGCCGATCACAGCTGATTTCTACATCCTACCCATTAAGGGATCGGATGTGGTGCTAGGGGTGGCTTGGATGGCTACTCTAGCCTCTAGGGCCCGTCATCATGGACTTTGGCAGGCATTACTTCGAGTTTCAGCACCTCGGCCAAAAACAATCGTGGACGGGAGAAGGAACACCTCAGATGGAACCAGTGCAATGTAACACCTTGCAGCGCCTGTGCGAAACACAATCCGTAATGGAGATGTTTCAACTGGAGACATTGACCGAAGCGGCGAACATCCCGGAATGCGAAGACGCTCGACTCAAGAGACTATTATGTGAATATTCAGACGTGTTCAAGCCTCCGGAAGGGCTGCCGCCGGCCAAATCAGTAGACCATCGCATACATCTGAACGAAGGTCAATCCCCAGTAAACGTAAAACCATATAGGTATCCCTACTTTCAAAAGACAGAGATTGAGCGGCAAGTCCAACAGATGTTGCAGTCGGGAATTATTAAAAGCAGTCATAGTCCATTCTCATTGTTGGTGTTGCTCGTTAAGAAAAAAGATGGTACTTGGCATTTTTGCGTCGATTACAGGGCACTAAACGTAGTAACAGTGAAGGATAGATTCCCCATCCCCACGGCGGATGAGTTGTTCGACGAACTTGGCGATGCTTGCTATTTCTCCAAGCTGGATTTGCTTGCCGGCTACCACCAGATAAGGGTGTGGCCAGCTGATGTGCCGAAGACAGCCTTTCGCACTCATGAAGGCCATTACGAGTTTCTGGTTATACCCTTCGGGCTAACCAACGAACCCTCGATGTTCCAAGCGACCATGAACGCCATTTTTAAGCAATACCTGCGGCAGTTTGTTGTCGTTTTTTTCCACGACATTTTAGTGTACAGCCGCACCATGGAAGACCATCTCAAGCACATATGGGTGGTCTTGCAAATCTTACAAGATAACCAGCTAGTGGCCAAGCCTATCATGTGTTATTTTGGGTGCACTTCCATTGAGTATCTGGATCATCTCATTTCAGCGGACCGCATCCGAGTTGATCCAGGTAAAGTGGCGGCCAAACAAGGGCTGAGAGGATTCCTAGGCCTCGCAGGGTATTATCGATGATTCATAAAAGGATTCGCCCAAGTATCTGCACCACTCACCAATCTCCTCAGGAAAGATGCTTTCGTGTGGTCTGAGGAAGCTCAGCACTCCTTCAATCAACTCAAGAACCTCTTGAGTCAAGCACCCGTGCTCGCATTACATGACTTCACACAACAATTCATTGTGGAAACGGATGCCTCTGGAGTAGGAATTGGCGCAGTGCTGGCTCAACAAAAACGACCTATAGCATTCTTTAGCAAGAAACTGTCGCCTCAAATGCAGGCCTCTCCCGCTTATCAAAGGGAGATGTATACTATCACACAAGCCATAAGAAAATGGCGGCAGTACTTATTAGGAAGAAGATTCATGATCATTACTAATCACTGTTCTTTAAAGGAGCTCACAACACAAGTTGTTCAAACACCAGAGCAACATAAGTGGCTAAGCAAACTGATGGGGTACGACTTCAGTATTCAGTACAGAGCTGGCCATCTTAATGCAGCTGCGGATGCCCTCTCAAGGGAATCGGAAGGAACATTAATGTCACTAACTCAAACCGTCTTTGGAATTCTGGAGGAAATTCGTCAGCTTAACCAGGACGACGAGGAACTGGTTAAAATAAGGAAGCTGATAGCGGCTAACGATAACGCGAGCAAGGAGTACTCAATCCAAGAAGGGATAGTGACTTACCGAAGCAGAATTGTGGTGCCCGACGACCAAACTATCAAGTCGATTTTATTGAGAGAGTATCGTAGTTCAGTAATCAGTGGACATGCAGGCGTAAGTCGAACTCATCACCGAATAGCATCTAATTTCTACTGGCCGGCCATGAGAAAAGACATTAAGAAGTTCGTCGAAGAGTGTCAAGTCTGCCAGGGTATGAAGAATGAGCAGATGTCACCCGCCGGTTTGTTACAGCCCTTGCCTATACCCGAAGAAGTATTTGAAGATATCACGATGGATTTTATAATCGGACTACCGTTGTCAAGTGGCCAAACCACCATCATGGTAGTCATCGATCGCCTGACTAAGTACGGTCACTTCTTCGCACTACCTCGACGTTATTCAACGCCTGAAGTGGCAGAAGTATTTTTGAAAGGGGTCATTAAGCTCCACGGGCTGCCACGATCCATCATTAGCGACAGAGACAGCCATTTCATTAGTGAGTTTTGGAGAGAACTCGCCAAACTACAAGGGACGGAGTTGGGGTTCGGTTCTGCCTACCATCCCCAAACAGATGGGCAATCAGAAGCGTTGAACCGTTGTTTGGAAATGTATCTTCATAGTTTCACTACCGAAGAACCTGAACGCTGGGAAAAATACTTGGCATGGGCCAATTATTGGTACAATACCTCGCTACAATCATCCGCAGGGATGACCCCATTCCAGGCTCTGTATGGTCGGGAGCCACCGACTCTCATTCAGTATACGGGGGGGTGCGACGAAAAACTCGGCAGTAGATAAAGAGCTAGTGGCAAGGGACGAGATCCTCAAGAAGCTGAAAACTAACTTGATGAAGACACAGTCTCGAATGAAGATTCAAGTGGATCGAAAACGACGAGAAGTAGAATTCAGGGAACAAGATTGGGTTTTTGTTAAGTTGCAGCCTTATCGACAGCTTTCCATTCGCTTGCAGAGGCAGCAAAAACTCAGCCCGCGATTCTTCGGGCCCTTCAAGATCCTTCAAGATTGGGTTTCAGTGCTCAAAAATTGCAAGGGCAACCCTAATATGCAGATCACACCCATATCGCTATTACAGACGACAAGTGATCGAAGGAACGAGGAAGCAGAGGAGGAGGACGACGACTTTAGTAACCTCGCGGACGAGGTTTCTTCTAAACCAGGTGGTAATGTAACAAGCTGTGGACCCCCTAAAGATGACGTGGCAGTGGCAGGTGGCATCAGTGAGGTGGCAAGAGGAAGCGTGGAGGTCGGTAACAGTACCAGCCAACGCCATGCAGCTGGTGACGTTGAGGTGGCAAGTGGAAACGTGGAGGTCGGTAACAGTACTAGCCAACGCCATGCAAACAAACGCCATGCAGACGACGTACCGTTCGCGGGGAACGGTATAGCAAACTCATGACGTAGAGGTGAACAGGTACGATGCATGCCACATCAGCTCGAAGACTATGAATTGTAATTGGCCAATATAAAAGGGTCCAGCTGAGATGTAATAGAACTAGTGATAGTAAATCAAGTCTTCTTCATTCTACTTCTTCTCAACTACTACTCTGTTCTTCCTTTCTTCTTCTCGATCCCATCGACCATTGTAGGCGAGCCTTTCGCCTAACACATTGCATGCAGAAAAACATCCATAAACTAATTAATCTATACGTGGAAGATTAATAATCAATTGGTTTTACAAACCGATGAAATCGATGATGAGGCGTCCGTCAGAGAAACGTCCCACCGGCTTCCCGAAGAAGGCCTCCCCGTAGGGCGGTGGTGTTGGGCTGAAGAAGGCCGACAGGCCGGCCAACAGTGTTGGACACTACTAGAAAAATGGTCATCAGCAACGGCTGATGCCGTTGCTGAGCCGTTGCTGAAGAGAATCAGCAACGGCTGAGCCGTTGCAATAGCGCCGTGAGAGAAAGTCGCGTTGCTGATGACTTAGCAACGGTTCAGCAACGGCCGCTCGGGCCGTCGCTCAAAACATTATCAGCAACGGCCACTGGGCCGTCGCTAAAAATATTATCAGCAACGGTTTTGCCACAGACTCGGAGCCGTTGCTGATACCATTAATAGCAACGGCCGCTGAGTCCGTAGCAACACCGTTAGTAAAACTCCGTCGCTAAGCCGTTGCTGTAGGTCATCAGCAACGGCTTTCGATACACTTTTAGCAACGGCTTTCCCACGGACGCCCGTGGGAAAGCCGTTGCTGATGACCTATACCTGCAACCAGAAAATTTGAAAATTTCAAATTTCCATTGATACATTGATACATTTATCTGATACATAACTCACACACCCATACCCTCATACACACATTCATTCACACATCACAAACATCTCATACACATTCATTCACACATCACAAACACACCAAGATATACATCAAAACAATTATATTTATATTCATAATTATCCACGATAGTATAAACACAATTCAAATGTAAAATTGAAGTATCAACATCTCAGTAACATAGTCAATATAAATTAAACAAGTTCAATATCTGAGTAACAAAGTCAATATAAACAAAATCTCACGATGACGATGGAGGATGGCCTGGATCATATGGCGGGGTCTAGAGTGCTTGAGTGTACACCGGCGTGGACTGACTCGAGGATGATGGATTAGATGATGCCGAAGAGATGCCTGCTTCGGGATGACCCGACAAGTTGCGTAGCATAGCTTCTATATTCGCCATCGTCTGACTCTGGCGCTCCATCAACTCAGTCTGACGCGCGACCGTCTCCTCTAGTGTCCTTATCCTATTACTATGATCATAACTGGATCTGGAGGTGGACGGCCGCTCACCAGCGACCGGAGGGGTCGGTGCCCCAAGTGGCCCTAGTACGGCTCGCGCATGACCACTATCTGCGAAGCCATATACGCGGCCATGGTCCCAGCCACCTGCGGCCTCGACCCACGATGCTGCGTCAAAGTCCTCGGGGGTACCCCCACGCTGCACCACCGTCTGGCTGTAGGTCTCCTACTCGAGTTTGATTTTTTGTTTAATATTTATCATAAAACTTAAATTATAAATATATAATGAATAATTTAAACAAATATATAATTACCATAATGTATGCAGCGCGGTTGTGGATGTACTCCCCAGTCCCATGTGCTCGACGGTGAGTCCGCTCAAACACCGCCATCGGGGAGGGTCGCTGGACACTCCCGTCATCCGACACCGTCGTCTACATTTACAAAACAAATACATTAATTAGTACACATAATAACAAATAAAATATATAATTAAAAGATATACTTACCATACGGTTTGCGTGCACTGCAAATGCAACAGAGCCGCCGGTGTGACGCGCTGCTCCCCCCGACATGCGATTTCTAGCCGCATTCCGAGAAACCTCCTGCCATCGATCCGTCGACCATATCCCCACGAGCTGGTCCCATATATCCGGAGTAATCCAACTGGGGCCGTATCCCCGAGTCTCCGCGATGTTAGTGGTCCCAGCTCGGGCCATCGCCTGGGACCGAGCCTGCCCCAGCTGCCCGTTGTACCTTGCCCGGGAAATAGCCTCCCAGGCAGCGTAAATGAAGGGCCTCTGGTCCTCGGCCCATGTATAGCGAGCCTGCAAAATAATAATATCAGTACCAATATTAATATATCATGCATGTAAAAAAAAAAATAATACGTGCCTCAAACTCGCGCCATAACATGTCGACGTGCTCGCTAGGCACGTGAGACCACGTAGGCCATGCCCCGTGCATGTATCGTCGAATAGTAGAAGAAATGCTCCTCGGCACTTCTTCTTGCTCGAACCTGCACAACAAAAATAAATTTTAATATTATATTATGATATAATGAATTTGTAATGATTCATAATTCATGATATATTACGTACCGCTCCCCAATCACGCTAATCAATCTACGTGACTCTGTGGCTGGTGGAGGCTGCCACCTGTTCGGCCCGCGTGGCCGCCTACGTCTGGATGTACTAGCCTCGGCAGTATCATCCTCATGAGGATCAGCAACAGGAGGATCAGCAGCATGAGTAAGTGCTGGAGTCTCACCGATCGGAGACTCCGAAGCTCTCCTGCATCGATAACCATGACCAGACATATCTGTCGAACAGACATATAATCAGATTATTGTATAAATAGTAGAGATATATTTAATAAAATATATACTTTACAATTATTCTTCATCATCTGAATAATAGTCTTCGAATTCTTCTTCTTCTTCCTCTTCTTCCTCTTCTTCCTCTTCTTCATCTTCTTCATCTCCAGCTTCCTCAATTTCATGATGGTCATCATCAGCATATTCAACTTCTAATTGGATTGATGTTGTGTCTGCATCCTCGAGTATTGGAATAATACGATCCACAGCAGGAAGATCATCTTCTTGATAGAAACCAGGAGGATAATTTTCTCCTACTATCGGATCAATTTTTCCTCTACCTTTTGTCTTACAGACTACACGCCAATCTGCTCTATCTTTATTTCGAGCCGGATACTTCGCGTAATATACTTGTTCGGCTTGTGATGCCAATATAAAAGGCTCATTTGCTGCCAATTTCGATTTGTAATTAACCTCAACAAGTTTGTATTTTGGATGAACTTTCATGCCCCTTTCTGTTGTATCGAACCAATGACATCTAAATAGGATCACTGATTTCAAGCCGAAGTAGTGCAACTCTATCACTTCTTCCACTAGTCCATAGAAATCCATATCACATTCAACATAGGTTGTCCCTTTCACGCAGACCCCAGCATTCATCGTCTTTTTTGTAGATGAATATTCAACCGTGTGAAATTTATACCCGTTAACAAAATATCCGCTATAGCACGACACAAGTCGCGACGGTCCACTAACAAACTCAAATATTTTTTCATCTATTTCAGCTCTGTGATCTTTGCTGTAAGTCTGAATCCAAGAAGGGAAATCACGATTCCGTAATGTCTCCAATTCTTGATCGTTGTGAATAGAGTATTTTTGCACCATCTCAATGTCAAATATTTCAATGAATTGTTCAATCTCTGGACAATTGAGTAATACATACAAGTGTGCCAAATGATACTCTTCATCGCTTAAGTGTCGAGATAGACGAGAACCAAAAGCACGACCAGAGTGACAAAATATATTTAAACGTCCATCTGAATGTCGAACACCCCCGTCGTCGTTACGTGGAAGACGATCAAATCTTGTCTGTACTGTCGATTCAAAGTAAAATGAGCAGAATGTTGAAATTTCTTGGAAGATATACGATTCAGATATTGATCCTTCAACAGCTGCGGTGTTCTTTACTTTTTTCTTCAGACGATTCATGTATCTTTCAAATAAGTACATCCAACGATATTGAACGGGGCCACCAACTCGTGCCTCGTATGCCAAGTGTATCGGTAGATGCTCCATCGAGTCAAAAAATGCAGGAGGGAAAAACTGCTCCAGCTTGCATATGATTTCAACAATATTATTTTCAAGTGTTGACATATCTTCGACTCGAAGGACATTTGCACAGATGCTTCTAAAAAACATACTTAATTCAGTCAACGGACCCCAAATATTATCAGGTAGAAGATCTCGAAATGCGATCGGAAGTAATCTCTGCATGAATACATGACAATCATGGCTCTTCATCCCTGATATTTTGCAATCATCGACGTTCACACATCGAGATAAGTTTGAAGCATATCCATCGGGTAATCTGAGTTCTTTTACCCATTGACAAACATCTTTGATCTGTTGTTTATTTAACACATATAGGGCCTTCGGTTTCAGATATCGTCCGTTGACCTCTTGTAACTCCAACTCTGGTCTTTTACAAAGTATTTTCAGATCATGTCGGGCTTTGACATTATCTTTAGTTTTTCCAGAAATATCCATCACAGTGTTGAAAATATTATCAAACACATTTTTTTCAATGTGCATGACATCTAAATTATGTCGAATCAATAATGAACTCCAATAGGGCAATTCCCAAAAGATACTTTTTTTCACCCAGTTGTGTGTTTGGCCAAAACCTGACACTCTTTCATTGCGACCAAATACTATATCTGGAAGTGCTGAAACACGTGCTAACATTTGTTCACCAGACAACATCGGCGGTGGCCCATCTCTTTCGACTGTGCCCTTAGTAAATTTATTACGATTCCTTCGATACTGGTGATGAACCGGTAGGAATCGACGATGACAATCAAAGAATGAGATTTTTCATCCGTTCTGAAGACTGATTGATTTAGAGTGTTCCATACAATACGGGCAAGAGAGTCGGCCGTGAGTGCTCCAACCCGACAACATGCCGTACGCGGGGAAATCATTGATTGTCCACAAGACCGCGGCCTTTAAATTGAAGTTTTGCTTCCGATGACAATCATAAGTGACAGCTCCCTCAGTCCACATTGTTTTCAATTCATCTATCAAGGGTCTGAGAAATATGTCAATTTCTTTTCGCGGACCCTTAGGACCCGGAATAATCATCGAAAGATAAATAAATTCATCTTTCATGCACATTGACGGTGGCAAATTATAAACTGTCAGCAACACTGGCCAAACTGAATAAGGAGTTGCAGAATGTCCAAACGGATTAAAACCATCTGTGCACAATCCCAATCTGATATTTCTAGTATCCATAGCAAATGAAGGATAACATGTATCCAAATATTTCCATGCTTCACTGTCAGATGGATGAGTCATTACTGTATCATCACGACTTCTTGCATGCCAACTCATGTAGGGGGCTGTCTTTTCCGACATGAATAATCTTTGAAGCCTCGGTGTTAGTGGAAAATACCGAAGCACCTTAAACGGGATATTTTTCTGTCGGACCGATTTATTCTCCTTGTAACGAGGGTGTTGACATACAGGGCATTTATCCAACTGCACATTTTCTTTATAATATAAAATGCAGTTATTTTGGCACACGTGTATTTTTTCGTACCCAAGCCCCAATTTTCTCATTAGCTTTTTAGTCTTATAAAAAGTAGGCTCAAACTTGTTATCAGTAGGCAGCATTCCATTAATCAATCCAGCAATCTGATCATACGCAACTCCGCTGATATTACAATCGGCCTTGATGTTTAAGAGCTGTGTCATTGCTGAAAACCTAGTGTATTTAGGACAATTCTCATACAAAGGTTCATCGGCAGCTTTCAACATCTCGTAAAATTCTGCAGCTTCTTTATTCGGTAATTCAATCTCTACCGCAGCCCCTACTTCTGTGATATCAACCGTTGTAGTATCTGGTGGGACTAATGTCTGAAGAACTGGCCGATCAACATTATCATTCAGGTGGAATTGACCCCCAAGACTATCAAGTATCATAGTTCTATAGGGATTACATTGACTGGATGAAGAAGCACCAGCAGAGGAAGATTCACCATATGTCTGAACGACAGGATTGCTCGACGTCCCGACTTCGCGTGACTCCCCGTGACAAGTCCATAGAAAATATCTTGGTGTAAATCCTTTGGTATATAGATGCAGAGTGACAGTCTCCCGATCCAAAAATCGTCCATTCGAACAAATGCGGCACGGACATCGGATTTGATCACCCATGCTAACGAAATTCCGATTCGAATAGGCGAAATTTAGGAAGTACGTTACGCCTAATCGAAACTCATTCGTTAAAGCTCCACGATCAAAACGTCGGTACATCCAACTTCGATCAGCCGACATGATTCTGTCAATCAATGACAATTTCTTTGGTTAATGTCTTTAGGTGAGATTGTCCTATTCCATTCGGGATTTATGTTATTCGTACTGCACTTACGTTTTTATTTTAACTGTTAACTAATTATTCTAAATTTCGACAGCATCTCCCTACAGTTCTCCGAATACGCATATCATCTGGGCGCGTATCGGAGAACAAGAGAGATGTTGCCGAATTTTAGAATAATTAGTTAACAGTTAAAATAAAAACGTAAGTGCAGTACAAATAACTATATTCCCAAATTGTCCAATCAGGGACAATTCAAGAATTGTACGTCGTATAAAAGATCATCTACTTCTTTTACACGAACATACAATCCCCGAACGGATCTAAGGTTTTGCTAAATCATATCCGATTCGTCGATGCGTACGTGAAACATATCAACTCGTCGGATGGATGATTATTTTCTAAATGTTTCGAGACAGTTCGAGTCCATATTGGACGATTTCGGCACGCGTCCGAAGTGGACGATTCCGGCGCGAGTCCGAAGTGGACGATTCCGGCGCGAGTCCGAAGTGGACGATTCCGGCGCGAGTCCGAATTGGACGATTCCGGCGCGCGTCCGAAGTGGACGATTCCGGCGCGAGTCCGAATTGGACGATTTCGGCGCGCGTCCGAAGTGGACGATTCCGGCGCGAGTCCGAATTGGACGATTCCGGCGCGAGTCCGAATTGGACGATTCCGGCGCGAGTCCGAATTGGACGATTCCGGCGCGCGTCCGAAGTGGACGATTCCGGCGCGCGTCCGAAATTAATCTAAACCCTAATAATTAATCTAACAAATTAAACAATTAATCTAAACAATTAATTAACATTTATAAAATAATTAATTAACAATTTCAAAACAATAAATATATATATATATATATATATATATATATATATATATATATATATATATATATATATATATATATATATATATTCCGGCGCCGGAGTCCACCCTCCGGCGCCGGCGTACAGTGGCCGGACACACTGTCCGGCCACTGTAGAAGGTCCGGCGGCGGCCATAGGCCGACCGCCGCCGGCCGAAACCCTAGAAATAGGGTTTCGGTCGGATTTTAACATCTCCGGCCGAAACGGTATACGCCGGCCGATCAACATACCGGCAGCAGCGGCAGCGGCGCGGCGGCGAGAGGCGTCGGCGTCGGCAGCAACGGCAGCAGCGGCGAAGGTGTCGGCAGGAACGGTGGCGGCAGAAGCGGGAGGAAGAAGGGTCGGGCGCGAGAGCGTGCCCTATATAAACTTATCAGCAACGGCTCACTCGCCCGTTAGAAAGCCGTTGCTGATAACTTATCATCAGCAACGGCTCACTTATCCGTTAGTAAGCCGTTGCTGAAGATTAAATAATCAGCAACGGCTCGCCTTTCCGTCAGAAAGCCGTTGCTGATAATTAAAATAATCCGCAACGGCTCGGTTGTCCGTTAGAACGCCGTTGCAGATACAGATATCTGCAACGGCTCGAGCGGCCGTAAGAACGCCGTTGCAAATAGCAACGGCTTGAGCGGCCGTTGCTGATAGCCGTTGCTGAAGACCAAGTTTGTAGTAGTGGGAGTTCGAGTCGCCGAAGTTGAAGATGGTTGGGAATTTACAAGAACCGGATGCACTAGCAGTAATGGCAGTAAAATGGAGCAGGAGAGAGATGATGAGAGCAGGTAGCTGATGAGAAGCCATTTGTGGTGTGTTGAAGAAGAAGAAGAAGATAGCAATGCAGAAGTTTTAGGTGGACAAATCTTTTATAATCTGATGTGCATCAACTCAAAAAAGAAACGTCTCTAAGTACGTATTCAACCTTCAAAAATAAGTCTTTTATACATGCAGATGTTTCCATCTTTCTGAGCAAGGAAATTGCCAAGAAAGAGAGACACCAATCTTAATTACTTATCTTCTAGAATCTTTGTAAGAAGAAATTAATTAATTAAGAAACAGACTTGTTAGTGCCATTGGCAATAATTCGCCTCTTTATCTGATTACTTCATAATATTTTCTTACTTGTTTCGTAAAAATATAAATTTATTCTCTTTTATGTTTGATTAATTGGTTAGGTAAAATGTGATCTTTTCTTGTCCAATTATAATTGATCAACAAGACCACAAATGAATAAAAGGAAGAATATTTGGATATGAATAATCCATTTAAACAAAAAGCTATTTGTGAAAAAGGTAGAAAGTTCGAAGTCAATTTAATTATAAAGAGTGTTAGTTCTAATTACTGTTGCATTTTAGTCACAAACTAAATCAAAACTTCATAATCTCGTCACAAGCCAAACATAAGGTTTTTCAAATTTTTATCACATGAATTAGAGCTTGAAATATGAATCCGCATGCAATGCTAAATAATATATAGATGACCAAAAGGAAGGAAGGAAGAAGTGAAGTAATTAATCAGCTTATTGTTTAATTCTCAACCACAAGTAATTTGCATTCAGAAAATTCTCAACCGCAAGTTAACTATTTCCTGCTACCAGCCTACCAACTCAGTCAAATTAATTCACCGTCTTCTTACAAGCCATTCTCAGAGGAGTAGGTGGGAAGGAGAACTTTCCTCCCACTATCCGATCGAAAACCCACTTGTTTGCAGCCTCAGTGTAATGAATTCCATCCCAAACAATCCTCTTGGACGGGTTTTTGCACGACTTTCCAATCACAACCTCCGTTCCGTTCACCGTAATCTTTGATCCGCACATATGGTGTATGTTGAAGTTGTACTTTCCGCCATGGCCGCAGCAAGAAACAAGAGGGAGCTCAAACCCTGCATGCGAATAATTAAATCTCATGAAGCCTTTTTCAGCATAAAAGTGCCTTGAATAATTATTCTGCCATAGTGTGTCTGCACATACCGTGCTTGGATGCATGACTTATGAGCTCATACTTGAGGGAGTAAACATCGACGTAAGTGAAGACAGCAAGCGGAAGATCCTTCCTTAGTTGATTCACAGTCTCGTTGAGCTTCGTATTGAAGAATCGGGCAACCTCATTGAATGGTGATCCACATCCGACCCGGTCGACCTCCGGTGCTCGAAGAGTGAGACGATCCAAAACATAAGCGAGGCAACCTACTGGTCCTGTGTTATGGATCCAAAAGAATCTCCCTCCCTTCCCATACACGTTCTGAATCGGAAAAATATATCATATGTTATTATATTGAAAAGAAACGGATCGAGTTGATTAGTTTAGATAGATATGTATTTGTTAATGAATAATGTAAACATTTATACCTTTATAGCTGTAGTGAATTCATCGATGATATTAGGGACAACAGCTTTGACTTCCTCAGATGTCATGTTGCTGAAATAGGCTGCAGTGAGATCATTCTGCCCTATGTCAAAGGTATATAGAGCCTGAGATAAGTCTTCCTCCTTAGGGAACTTATCCTTCAGTAGCCCTACGACAAAAGGAAGATCGAGATGTTTTCAATTAGCCGAACAAGACGTTGAACCTATTCACCACAGACTGTTAATTAATTACCTTGATCTTGAAATGACTGAGAGCGAGATATCAGCTGAGAGAATTGCCAGGTCTGCACGTCCAAAGAGAAGGGACTGTAACCCGTCTGAAACCAGGTAGTGTTGGGACGCCTGATCGTGGATCCCGCCGTAGCAAAGTTTGCGCCCTGCGAGAAATTACTGCCCATCGAATCCAGATACGCGCTCAGATAAGGAATCCCCAATGTGTTCGCTGAAATGCCAATATTGCATGCACAAGCATCCATAAACTAATTAATCTAGTTCATATATATTATGTGAAACATTGATAATTAGTTCGTCTACAGACCCATGAAGTCGATCATGAGACGTCCGTCGGAGTATCGCCCGGCCGGCTTCACGAAGAAGGTCTCGCCATTGGGCGGCGGCACTGGGCCGAAGGCGGCTGATAGCCCACCGGTGTCGGAGTTTGAGTCGCCGAAGTTGAAGATGGCTGGGAACTTACAAGGACCGGATGCAGTGGTGGTGGCAGCAAAATGGAGCAGGAGAGAGATGATGACAGCAGGTAACTGATGGGAAGCCATTACCGGTGTTGAAGAAGAAGAAGAAGAAGAAGAAAAAATGTAATGGAAATGTTTTTGATGGACAAGCCTTTTTAATTGCCCGAGTGAAAAAATTGGCGAGAGTGGGAGGTCGATCTTATCTCGTAGAATCTCAGAAATAAATTGAAAAAGTATATGTTAGGGAATTAATCAAAATTTTGCAGAAGAAAAAGGAAGGAGACTTATTACAGTACTTAATTAAATGCCGTAGGTAATAATTTCGCCACTTTCTGTTTTAGGGATTAATTCATCCACAAACGAATATTATCGATAAGGGAGAATATTTAAAAATGGATAATTCGTTATAAAAAAAAATATTTCCTCGTGAACAGGAAATAAATTAAAAATAATAATATTTTACCATATATAGAACCTTCTCTTTTGGGGAGAAAATAAATGTTTATATATATTTAACAAATTAAATATATATATATATAACATTTTAATAAATGTTTAAATTTTTAGATTTTAACAATTGGATGATCTTGATCTTCTTGTAATTTCTAGGGGTGAGCAAGTCCGGGTATCATGTATTTCATGATATTTGAATCCTACCATTGATTCCTAAATTTTGGATCCGGACCCTATCCTGTTGGGACATGGAACCGAACCCTACTCGAAACCTGTGATGGTAGTATAAGTTCCAAGTACCTTGTCGGAACCTAGCTATTACTGAACAGGTTTCAGAGTACAGGGTATAGCTAGGTTCCAAGGTATCCTGTACCATGGAATCTGTTTATTTACATGTTTCAATTAAGGTACAGATTTTAGGATACAGGTTCCTAATATAAGTTTCGGGTATCGATTATGAGTACCTGACGTGTTGGACCTGGAATCGGGACCGACTTTAATCGTTTTTTTTATTTTTATCTCGGACCCGGCCTACTCGAATTTAATTTGAATCTACCTATAACCTACCCAATCAAATCGGTTTCAGATCTATATATCTGGTACTCATGCACACCCTTAGTAATTTCTCATGTTTGAGAGCTTTTGAAAACTAGCTAGCTTTTTCTGATATAAGTTTGTTCGGCTCCTTTGAAATTATATGCAAGTGTGAATATGATTTTCTATAGTCTTGATCGTATGGAAGAGACTAAATCAACTATAACATAACTTGTTCATAGTGAGGATGCGGCTAAGTTCAATTCTCTCATTATATTTGTTAGAATAATTTTTTTAATATTATTCTTAACATTATTTGTTAAGTTTTGTGGATAAAGAATATATAATTGAACAATGCTAAATCAATAGTATTTTTGTCACTTATGTCAATTATTTTCTTTTTCCTTTTTAATTTTTTATTCGAAAAAAAGTTAAGATTTTCATTTCTATTACTTTCGATCTGATCATTTTCAAACAAGCGAAAAAAAAAATCTCTTTATTTTTTTCTTAGGTCAAACAAGGTCGAAAACATGCTTCTTCACCCTCCTTTATCTTGGAATCATAATTAAATCCATTCGTTAATTTAATCAAGAAATTGAACAATTTAAACGGTTTCTTGCTTAATTAATAGGAGTAGGTAAGTATATATGAACAAAACAATTTAATTGATGAATCGACAACTTTAAAATTAATTCAATCCTTTGGTCGTTCATCGACAAGCGTCACCCAGCCCTCTATCTGTATTTGATGGGCATAATCCTTTCTTGGCAAAAAAAAATTTTGTTAGTAATATCTCTTCAATCTCAAATTAATTATTCATGCAATTATGAAATTTATCTCTTCAATCTCAAGTTATTCGTACAATTATGAAATTTATATATTATGAAACTTTTTTGAGAATAGAAAAAAATATTTTATCCCATTCAAAAAGATATCATCATCGTAATTATCCATGTGATCCGTTTTTCTCTTTATCATGACCATTTGATGAAATGGACGCATGATTTCAAATCTCGTACCGTACCGGGCGGTAAATCAGGTATTTACCGGTTTTTGAAAAAACCAGTATACGAGATACCCGGTATGGGTAAATACCGGGTATCTCGATAAATACCGCCCGGTATGCTCGGTATTTATTAAATACCGGGCGGTATTTGCTATCATACCGGGCTATACCGCCCGGTATGATATTTTGCACTGTAGCAAAATATCGATACTTTAGGAATACCGGTATACCGATAAATACCGCCCGGTATGCTCCGGTATTTAGCAAATACCGGGCGGTAAGAGCTATGATACCGGGCGGTATTGCCCGGTATCACCCAACCCAACGGCTCTTTTTAAGAGCCATTGGGCTGCTACAGTGCCGACAGCCAGCACTGTAGCACCGACAGCCCAAACGGCTCTTAGGGTGTTTTTGGTCATTTTTGGATGTTTTGGTGGCTATATATAGCCCCCAAAAGGCCAAAACACCTCTTTTACTCTCACTCACCCCCTCTACTCATCTAAACTCTCTAAACTCTCAATCTTTCTCAATCTCTCTCTCTCTACTTTCTTAATTTCTATGTCGAAATTCTGCTCAAATGGCGCCGAAATCTCAAGTCGACCCCGCATGGCAACACGGTGTTCGGTTGGAGAAGGCTAACCACTGGAAATGCATCCACTGTAATATGATTTCTCGTGGTGGAGGCGTCACTCGATTAAAGGCACACTTGGCCGGAACATCCAACGACGTCGTCAAATACACCAAAGCATCGCCGGAAGTCCGACAAATGTTTAAAGATATGCTCACCAACAAGAAGGAGCAGCGTCTTAAGAATGCAGCTCAACAAGCCGAGTTCGACCGACGAGCTACCCAAGATGTCAGCGGTAGCCATTATGAGGCTCGAGTTGGCGATAACGACGAGGATCCGGAACTTGAAGCCGGCATCCGAGCTTCATTGGAGCATGCTGAATTCGAACGAGAACGGATGTATTATCCCGGATCTCAATTCGAATATGGTGGCGGCAGCGGCAGCGGTGGCATAAGCAGCGTCGGCTCAACTTCGGCTGCCGGAGCAATGGACCGAAGCGGTCCAATTCCCTCCGGTCCTTATATTGGTCGGAGTTCTAGCATGAGAGGACCTCAAACTCAGAGCAGAGGAAGCAGCAGAGGAGGCCTTCGTGGATTCTTCACAAACCTCGGAGCAAGTTGTAGGAAAACTAATATTAATGTTTCTGATCTTGATCCCAGGGCATTTCCTCCTCCATCAGCAAAGCAACCACGTATAGACGATGCTTGGGGCAAGACGAAGAAGTGGGAGTTGGGGAGAGCCATCTCCAAATGGTTCCATTTCAGCCGGATTCCCGCAAATGCAGCCAACAACCCATACTACCGAACCATGGTGTCTACCATCCAAAAGGTAGGCCCAGGTATTGCCCCTTCAACTCCCTATGAAATTTCAGGTCCTTACCTAGAAGCGGAGGTCGATGAAATAAAAACCTGGATCGATGGAATCAAGCGACAATGGGGGGAGTACGGATGCAGTTTGATGTGCGATAGCTGGACCGGGCCAACCCGAATGAGCATCATCAACTTCCTCGTCTATTGCAACCGGAGAGTTGTTTATCACAAGTCGGTGAACTCGTCCGATGAAATCCATGACGCTTACTACATCTCGAAGCTGATGACGGAGGTGATCGAGGAGATTGGACCTCAGAACCTTGTTCAAGTTATAACCAACAACGGAGCCAATTTCAAAAAGGCAGGTGAGATAATTGAACAAGATTATCCTCACATATGTTGGACTCCATGTGCAGCCTATTGTGTAGACCTAATGATGAAAGATATCGGTGATATACCGATGGTGAAGTTGACGATAAAGAAGGCGCAACAAATTAATCGCTTCATCTACAACCATACATGTGTACACGCCCTAATGAAAAAAATTATAGAAGGTAATTTATTAATTTTTAAGTAATTTCTAATATTTATTTATTAATTAGTTTATCATAATTATTTACTAATGATAATTTCATATTTTAGGTGAAATTCTTCGACCGGGAGCGACTCGTTTTGCAACCACCTTCATCGCATTAAGGTCACTCCAACAAAAAAAGGCGGCCCTTAGAACCATGTTTACAAGTGAGGAATGGACTTTATCAAGATATGCTGGAAAAATCGATGGAAAACAAACAGAGAAGTTCATCCTCAACACGCATTTCTGTGATTGCATCGCAGAAATAGTCGTCGCCGTAGAACCTTTGTACAAGGTTCTACGACAGGTGGATATGAAAAAGACGCCTCAAATGAGTCATCTTTACCACTACATCCACCAAGCACAAGAAGAAATCAAGAGGGTTATGATTTCTCCTGCCAAGTATGAACCATTCATCAAAATTATCTCCGAGAGATGAGATAATCAAATGAGCCGTGACATACACATCGCAGGTATTTTTTATTTAATATTCAAAAATTATTTAAATTTAATTCATTATGCTTAATTACTTATTCATTATGCTTAATTTTTTATAGGGTATTATTTAAATCCTTCATACCAATACCGGTATAATCTTGGAATGGTCGATAGTTTGTTATATCCCCTCCGCAAGGTCATACAACGAATGTCGGGATCCAACCAAGAAGCGGCACAAGCTCTCAATGAATTAAAATGGTTCCGCGATGCAACTGGCAATTTCGGAGATTCATTTGCAATCTCCATCCGAGATACTATGGATCCAGGTAGATAGATTTTCTTTGTCAATTTATTTATCAAAGATAAAATCACGTTACTAATATTAATTTTAAATTTGCTGCAGTCGAATGGTGGTTGCAATTTGGAAACGAATCTCTAACTCTTCGAAAGATTGCAACACGCATCCTCTCGCAAACCACATCATCAAGTGGATGCGAGAGGAATTGGTCGACCTTCGCCTTGATTCATACGAAGCTGCGCAATCGCCTTTCGTACGCCCGATTAGAGAAGCTCGTATATGTTCATTATAACATGCGACTTCGAATGCGGGCGTCACAGAACGAAGATAGAGAAATTCTACATGTAGATCCGTTCGATGTCGAGTTCGTCCAAGGCAATGCAGACCCAATAATTGATTGGTGGAGTGCAATGGAGACTGACCCGCCTCTTCTTGATGAACCTCAACCAGGCGAACCACCTCGGCCTTCACCAATTATATCTGATGCTATTGAGTCCGAGAGTCAACCAGAAGACACGTACAGTCAAGTTCTTGAGAGGGACATGAACTTTGCTCCCTTGGACTCTCAACGAGTTCGACGAGTAAGACGACGATCCACGTCCGACTCTCCACCTTCACAATTAAAGGGAAAGAAGAAGACACCTTCACCTTCACCTTCAAAGGCAAAAGGCAAAGGGAAAGGGAAACGACCAATTGATCCTTTGGACGTGATTGCAGAAGCGGAAGAGGACGAAGAAGACGAGCCCTCGGTTCGTAGCAGTAGCAGCACAGAAGACGGAGGAGATGATAATAGAGCTGGGGAAGAAGACACTGTCGTACCATCAACACTGGCACTTACCGATCTGTGGACGAATGAGCAATACTTTGACCACTCCACCCAAGATCAGGATCACGGTGCTAGAACCAGACAAACAACTCGGGTGTACGAGAAGAAAGGCCGGCGTCGAGGAGGTGGACCGATAGCTTTGCAAGATTACCACCACGATATGATGAGTAGCTTGCAAGAAGTTTCCGAATCAACCCACTCCGTATCAAGTATCTACTCAACTGATGATACAGGGACTAGTTCTTGGACGGTTAACAAAGAAACACTGATGGGTATGTGGTATAATGGATACCAAGACATGATGACATGGGATCATTTTCAGATATGGGCATTGCAGACTTACGGTGTTGACCTTAGTCGTGTATGTCCCCAAGATATGTACGAGTACGATGGACGTCATTCGTCCGCATTTTAAACATTGTATTCATGTATTTGACATTTGGATATGAAATTTAAGTATTTCTTGATCAATCATGGGTTATTGGAGTTATTTTTAGCACAAAATCAAAAAAAAAAGAGGGCTCGGTATGCCATTTACGTACCGTACCGTACCGTGTGTCGGTACGGTACGGTACCGGTACGTGCCGGTACCGATCATCCACCGAGATGATGACCGGTATCGGTATTTTAAACCATGAATGGACGCACCTTTTATGCCAACACAAAATCGAACATTATTCTTCATCTTTTTGTAGCTTTTCTAATTTTATATTTCTCTTTTCACTGTTAGTTTTTATACGTAGCGATTTCAATTGTATTTTGAGTGAGACGAAAAATCTAAAAACCTATTTTTTCATGTTATATTCCGATGCTAGAGCCTTTAGGGACTTTGTTTTGATTTTGGCTTACTAAATTTGGGTTTGTGATGATTGAATCATTTTTAAATCCGACCCATGAGCGCTAGATTAAGAAAAAGAGAAAATCAAATCATCTCTTGGGCTCGGCCCAGCCCAATTGGGCCCAGCCCACCAATTTGCACCATGTGCACAAATGGAGCTGCTGCCTCAAATTGTTCATGCAATTCGAGGCAGCACTTCATTGCATGAATTAAAGTTTTATGCATTTTGACTGGGAGATAAAGATAAATATTGTGCAGATAAAGATCAAGAGATGGCTTTTGCACGCATAGCACAGGCGAATACTTCAAGCCAGAGCCGCCAATCTTGACTTGTTTTGCACGGATGAATGCCACCGCCTCGTATTGCTTTTTTCGCGGTCAAATTAAACAGGGCAGTCGTCCGATTAAAATTCGTAAGCCACTGCTGAAATCTTCTAGCATGATTCACGGAAATAAACATGCAAACGTTGGTTCCCTAGTCCAGTATAAATAGGGGCATAATATTATGCTAATAATTTTTAGAGTCTTTCATCTATTTTATTTTTCAGGCAAAATTTTTTTCCAGCGGTTCTTTTCCCCTCCACACTGTCTTAAGCAAAAGCAAAAAGATCAAGGACGCCGCATCCACAGTTTTTAAGCAGAAGCAAGAATTCAGATTTCGGAGCACAAAAAAATATTCGAGAACAAGCAGTATTTTTTTTTACAGTTTATTAATCAATTATATTCCGCTCTTGTATTGACCGTGTTTTTTCCTCATTTTAATAAAATCAAGTGCTCTCTTCTCCCCGTGGAGTAGGCCTGGTACCCCGCCGGGTTGAACCACGTAAATTTGGTGTTCTTTGTATTATTTCTGAATTTACTCGTTTTAGTATTTTTTTCTTTTGGTATTTGGATTTTTGAATTCTTGCAGGAAGACTCAATTTCTTTCTAACAGGATTTTCTTGTTCTTCTCTCACTCGTGAAAATAATCGTATATAGGAACTCCCAAAAGCCCTAGATATCAATTTATTGTCACTTTCTTTATATATATATTTATATATATGAGGTTTGTAATACTATTAGGTTCATGATCAATATAGCAAAAGCCTTAGCTATAATGGGTTTACAACTAATATATTGGTTTATAGTATATTGGTGTATTATTTCGGCAAACTACATGGAATGTCTGCATAGTTTTCATAATTATGCATGTTTCCCTCCTATCTTGTATCAAAGAATATTAACTTTTATTCCAAAATATCATTTGCCATAATTGGTCAAAGACTATGTAACCTACTGCATTTTAGCTAAATTATCGGCTAACATGTTTAAATCATGCATTGATACCCTTATCTCTAATGAGTAATATACCTTTACTAAAGACAGAGCATATATGATAAGATATTGATTGCTCAAGAATTGACCCATGCAATGTATAATTCCAAAGGTAAATTCTCGTTTGTCTGCGTACATTGTTGTTAAGATTGATTTAAAGAATGTCTATGACATGCTATCATGGCAAGCTTTCTCTCACATTTTCTATGCATATAATTTTTCTCAAAAATTTATTGACTAGATTTTGTTTTACATTTTCACCCCTACTTTTAATTGTTTAGTTAATGAAATTACATTTATCTTCTTTCAATCACAACATAGCATTCAACAAAACGTAATAAATCAAGAAATAAATAAAAATCAAATAATATATTTTAAGATCATGAACACATTGCATATCAATCATTTAATTTGTGTTGGTGATATCATTTAGGGCTTATAAGAAAAACATAAAGAATGTCAAACTAATCTTTGAAATATATGGTAAACTCACCGGTCAAAAAGTTAATTTAAATAAATATAAACTTTTCTTTCCGTATAAGGTCACTATGGAAACCAATAACAAAATTTGTAATGAATTAAACATGTGCAAAGGGTATTTTCCATTTAAATATATTGGGGTAATGATAATCTCTATAAGAGCCCCTCCCAATAGGGATGTTCACGGCTATTATTGGGTTTAGAAAAAAATTAGCTCAACCCAATTAAAAATAATCGGATCGGGTTGGGTTGAGTATTGAATTTGTTTTGTTCTAAGATCTAACCTAAGCTAAGTCGGGTCGGGTACTCATGTACCCGTTTAAATTCAATAAAATCAATACTAAGAAAATGAAACTAAAATACAATAAATTTAATATTTTATATCAAAATTATAAGTGCATTACAATCATACTTCAAATACCAAATTTCATACATGTCCAAAGTCCAATCTAAATAGTCATAATATCCAACAAAATGTATTGCATTGCAAAGTCCAATATGATTGGTTGGTGATTAAGTAATAAGTCAAGATGATGAACATTCTGGCCATCAAAGCATTCATTTAATCAATTGAAATACTGTTGCTCTCCCTTATCTGATGGATGCTTTGATATCCAAGACTTAAAAACAAAAAGTTATGTTCTACAAAAGGATTCAAAGCTACTTAAACAATTCAGATTCTCTATGGTTCAACTTGTCAAAAATAAATATCCTCCACTGTCCTTCACTAATATCACTATGCCTAAAATCATTCATGGGTATGGAAACTTTTTAATGAGGCTTTTATCAAATTAAGATTTGATTTTAAAGTCATTATTGGTTCTGGAACCTATAACTTTTTTAAATGATCTTTGGTTGTTTGATATTCTTCTTGCACATAAGCCTACCTATTTAAATATTAACATGTCGCCTCATCTTAATTTGGTGCATAATGTTATATACAACCATGAATGGTCTTCTTTTCTTGGCTTGACTTTTTGCAGCAAAGATTTATGTGATGCAATTGAGAAAATTGAGTTACCAAGGCATAACTACTATGATCACTTTGTTTGGACCTCAGAAGTGAAGGGTAAGGTAACATCATCCTCTGCTTACCTTTACATCAAATACCATGATTCACCTCCTACTGATAATCTAATTTGAGTTAAAATTTAGAAGCTAACCACTTCTCCAATGTAAAACTATTTTTATGAAAAAAATTTCATAATAGATTATTAACTCATCCGAGACCTTTTCATGAAAATTTCAAACTCAAAAGTTTGTACTTTTTGTTCTTTAGCTGATGAATCAATTCAACACCTATTTTTTGAATATGAATTGGCTTCAAATTTATGGATATCAGTAGGGGTGTTCATGGGTCGGGTCGGGTCGGGTTTAGAGAAAAAATTGATCCGACCCGACCAAGTATAATCAGGTCGGGTTGAAAATTTTTCACCTCTCAAACCCGACCCGACCTAGTTTGGGTCGGGTCAGGTCGGGTAGTCGGGTTTACCCGTTTAGGTAAAAAATGAATTTTTAACAATATTTTTTAAAAAATTAAAAAATAATTAAAAATAAATATTTTTTAATAAAAATAATTAAAAATATAAATAATCGGGTCATCGGGTCGGGTCTCGGGTCTATCAGATTTTAAATTCTAAAACCCAAGACCCGACCCGATTATGGTCGGGTTTGGTCAAATTGTATCCAACCCGACCCGATTACCCAACCCGACCCAACCCAAATAGGTCGGGTTCATTGAGTCGGGTCGACCCAATGAACAACCCTAGATATCACTTGGTCAAAAGCTAAGTTTAGATTTTTCAAGTAGAAATGTGTGACATTCAAATAGTTGGTTTTCGTTGACTTCTATCCCCAAAATGGATATGAAGTCCAGAGTCATTGTTGGCAATACCACCTTTTGTAATTGTGTTAAGTATGGTGAGTGATGGCCTACCACTTTCACTGCCATGATGCGTATTATTTCCTTCTCTGCACATTTTCTCAACCTATGTGAATCTGAGTCAAATATGCTCATTGATAACCAACTTCTCATTGGCATCCCCCACCTCAAGATTGGATATAAATCAATTGTGATGGTGCCTACCGTAATCAAGGTGGTGGTGCTGGAGTAGTCATCCGAAAACACCAAGGAGAGTGAATCCTTGCCTTCTCTACTTACTTCACATCTCATTCTCCATTTTATTCAGAATCTTTTGCACTATCTAATGCAATTTCCTATGTTGCAACTAACCATATGGATCATCTCATTTTCGAATCTGATTGCAAGCAGTTCATAGATCGTATCAACTAAAAATCTAAGGCCCCTTGGCAATGCATGAACTTATTCCAAAACATTCATACATTGTTACACAAATTTCATAATGTAACATGTAGATTTATTCCTAGATTGGTAAATCAAGCTGCTCATTGGGCAACAAGTGTAGCTCGTAATCGTAGAGAGTCTATAGTCTGGACCTCTACTCGTCCTCCCGAGCTAGATTGCATCTTGTATGATGATTGTTTTAGCCTAGTGCCTTAATATAGTTTTCTTTCTTTCTTTTTTTGCAAAATAAAAGATGGTGATTTTAAAAAATATAAAAAATACAAATAGTTGGGTGATCAAGTTCTAAAATTTGTAACCCGATATTCGGCCCAATTAATTATGGTCGAATTTTACCCCAACTAACTCGATTACCCGACTTGACCTAACTCAAACTTGAGTCGGGTTTTTGGGTCATTGGGTATACCTACCCCAATAAACAACCCTACCACCCAATACGGATGACCATTTATATGACCACATCCATATTAATAATAGACTTACTGGCTAGCAAACCAATTATTTATGTGAGAGAAACAACAAGGTAAAAAAGGTATGCAAACTTCTATAATGGAGTATTGTTACATTACCAAACATATGGAGGCTTGGGTTTATATAATTTACATCCTAAAGTTTTATCCTTGTAGCCTATCTTCGATCGTCACTCGAAACCCTAATTCCAAATCTTCCTCTCCTTCCTTCGACAAGATGGCAAGAGACCTGAACGTCATCTTTCAGTCAATTGTCAACCCCCCCCCCCAAGCTAAATGCTAAGCATAAACAGAAGCAGAAGAAAAGTTCTAAGATGCAAAAAGACGATCAAACCCTAATGATTGCTGATTTACCTTCATCTTCCAAGAGGCCAAGATCGACTCCTCTTCTCACCAGACTTCAGAGCTTGCTGAGTTCTGTGACTCCTTCTAATTAGGCCAGCAACACCTCTTCCATTAAATGAATATTTTCAATTGGAATTGTAGAGGTCTTGGTAGGCGCCCAGTGCGCGATTTAAGTTTTCATCTACGTCGGTCTATGGCTTTTCCTCTCCTTTTCCTGTAGGAAACCATTTAAAGTTTTCTGATGCCCTAGAATTTGTATACTCCATGGGCCTGACCTAGAAAGGTGCTGCTTATTCTTCAATTGGAGCTTCTGGTGGACTCCTAATTACTTGGGACTTGCTAAGAGTCAAATCCCAGGTGCTATCTGTCCAATCTCAACTTATTAGTGTTTTAGTTCAAATTGATGACATGTCTTCTTTTATTATTACGAATATTTATGCTTCTAGAAACCTTGCAACTCGTAATAACTTATGGTATCAGTTATCTCATATTGATATGTCATCTTTTCCCTCGATGATTGTTGGAGATTTTAACTGTATCTTAGATTCCTGTGATAAAAGTGGTGGATTGTCTTTTAAAGTTACTCTTGCCATTACTGCTTTTAAATCCTTTATTATTGATGCTAGTATGTCTGATGTGAGCTTTGTTGGCCCCAACTTTACTTGGTGTAATAATAGATTAGCTTCTAATCGTATTTTGGTTAGATTAGATAGAGTTTTTGTCAACTATTCTTGGCTTCATTTTTTTTTAAATGCTAAAGTCACTCATTTAAGCAGAAACACTTCTGATCACTGCCCTCTAGCTATCTCCCTTACTCCTACACACAAAACCAATTCTAGACTTTTCAGATTTCAATCTTTTTGAACTGAATATGAAGTTTCTATTAATATTGTTAATGATAGCCGGGAAACAAACAATTCTCTCACTTCTCCTTTCAATTCTTTCTCCAAAAATCTCATTCTCACCCGAAAATACCTTATCAATTGGAATAGACATACTCTTGAAAAACTTGAGGACCTTCTACATGAAACTAACTCAAACATTAACACTCTTGAGGTCTTGGAGGCTTCCTAGGGTTTAAATCAAGATCAATAGCTTAATCTTAAATCCCTTCTTAACAAATCCCTGGCTCTAATTAGACAAATTAATCTGAAATAGTGGTCCAAGTCTGAAACAAAGTGAATTCATGAAGGTGATGCTAACATTGCTTACTTTCACTGCATTGTGATGCACCATATGCATGTCAACCACATTAAATGCATTCACCTTGATAACAACTTTATCCTCAATAATGACAAGGACATAACTCAAGCTTTTGCCTCTCATTACTCTCTCCTTTGATCTTCCAATACCAATCCAAATTCTAACACCTCCTGACCAATTTTCACCCAAATTGCTCACTCTTCTCATAGTTACTTAACTTCTCCTTTTTCCAAAAAAAAAAGTTTAGGATACTATCCAGGGCGGAGCTACAGTATCAGAATGGGGGGCAACTGCCCCCATTCAATTTTTTTCTTCTTCTTATATATATATATATATATATATATATATATATACTATTTTGCCCCACTCTATTTTAAAAATTACCCCCTATCCCCAAATTAATTTATTCTCCTCCCGATACCTAATCTCCTCACCCTCTCTGCTACGCCGACCTCCCGACGCTACCACTCGGTAGGCAATCATTCGCCCGCTCTAGACCACTCCAGGCGACAGGCGATCATTCGCCCAATCCCGCATCCCGCGTCTTGCATCCCGGCGTCCCACTCCAACTGCCGCCGATACCTAATCTCCTCTCGCTCTCTGCTGCGCCGACCTCCCGACGCCATCGCTCCAGGCCACTCCAGGTGGCAGGCGGCAGGCGATCATTCACCCAATCTCGTGTCCCGCGTCTTGCATCCCGACGTCCCACTCTAGCTATCGCCCCGCGTCTTGGCAATCGGCATCCGCCCAATCGCCCACTCCAGTTGTCGCCTCGTGTCTCGGCGTCCGCCCAATCGCCCAATCCATCATCGGCATCAACTCCTCCGGCGTCCGCATCCGCCCAGTTCGGAGTCCGAAGTCGGCGATTCAGCGTCCTGCGTCAGACATCTCCCGCAATCCGCCCAACCTGGTAATTTTAGATTTTTTTATTTCTTTGATTTCATTTTTTTATATTGATGTTTGATTAATTTTTACTGTCTGATTAATTGCTTGATTTACTGTTTGATTAACCGTATAATTTTAGTTTGATTTAATTGCTTGATTTAGTTTGATTTAATTATTTGATTACAATGTTTAGTTTCGTTTCAATTATATTTAGTTGCTTGATTGTTATTTAATTGCTTGATTCCAATTAATTTTTATTTGATTGCTTGATTGCTTAATTGCTTGATTCCAATTAATTTTTATTTAGTAGATATGGATAATTATTTTAAAAGAAAATTTATGCCCGGAGGTGGATCATCGTCTTCGGCTAACAAAGAACTGCGGAAGTTGAAGAAGAGAACCGTAGCTCAAAAAGATTGTATGATGTTGATTTAGCAAATCTTCCAGCAGACCGAGGGTTACGTCATCCAATTAGTGATTATCATCCCAATGTTCAAGATGATGTTCAAAGAGCATATCTACAAAAAAAAACCTTGTCAACCTCGTGGTCATGAGTTTCCACAAACATTGCAAGGTAAAATTCAGAGAAGATTTTGTGAATCTTGGTTTGATCAACATCCTAATTGGTTAGAATACAACATAAAGAAAGATGTAGCTTATTATTTTTGTTGTTATTTGTTTAAATCACAGAGTAACAAGGATGTTTTTGTCGTAGATGGATTTAGAAATTGGAGAAAAGAATAAGAAAATAGATGCATATGTTGGTGGTCCAAATAGTTTGCACAATCATGCTGTAAGTAAGTGTGAGGCACTTTTGAAACAACGATAACATCTCAGAGCAATTATAGAGAAGCAAACAAAACAAGCTCGAAGTGACTACCGAGTTCGTTTGCTTGCATCTATTGAAATTGGTCGTCTTCTTTTAAGACAAGGTTTGGCATTTCGTGATCATCATGAATCCACTAATTCAGACAACCGAGGAAATTTTTTAGAAGTCTTAAAGTTTTTAAGTGATCACAATGCAGATATTGGGAGAGTCACTCTAGATAATAGTCCTGGGAATGTTAAATTGACATCTCCAGATACCCAGCGTGATATTGTGTGTGCTTGTGCAATTGAGACTTCTAAAGTAATTGTTCAAGAGCTTGGTGATTCATTATTCTCTATCTTAGTAGATGAAGCTCGAGATATAGCACTTAAAGAGCAAATGACTGTTGTTATTCGATTTGTGAACAAGCTTGGACAAGTGGTGGAGCGACTCTTGGGTATTGTCCATATTGCTGACACAAGTGCTTCATCACTTAAAATAGAGATTGATGCACTATTCTCCTCAAATAGCCTAAGCATATCAAGATTACATGGCCAAGTCTATGATGGGGCAAGTAATATGTCAGGTAAGGTCTCAAATCTTTGATTCTAAGTGAGAATAGTTATGCATATTATGTTCATTGCTTTGCACATCAAGTTCAATTAGCACTTGTAGCTGTGGCTAAAAATCATGATATGATTTTTGAGTTCTTCCTTTTACTCTCAATGATTGTGAATTTTATTGGAGGCTCATGTAAATGCCATGAAATTCTTTTAGAGTGTCAATCAATGAGACTTTTAGAAGGAATTGAAAGTGGTGAAATCAAGATCGGATCGAGACAGAATCAAATGTCCACTCTTAAACGAGCTAGTGATACTAGATGAAGTTCATTTTTCATGACTGTTGTTAGCTTGATTAAGCTATTTTTTGTTGTTATCGATGTGCTTGAATTTGCTCAAGAAAATGGAAATCGAGAACAAAGAGGTGAATCATTACTTTTGTTAAAGGGAGTACAATGTTTTGATACCACATTCTCTCTTCATTTGATGAAACATATTTTAGGAATCACTCATGAGTTATCACAGGCTTTCAAAAAAAAAGATCAAGATATTGTGAATGCAATGCAAGCAGTGCAAATAGCCAAAGAGATGTTACAAAAATTTAGAGACAGTGGATGAGATAATTTGTTGGAAGAGATTGCTTTGTTCTGTAGCAAGATGAATATAAATGTTCCTGACATGAATGATATATATGTGACTGTGGGACGTCCTCGGCGCAATGTTGAAAGAAACACCAACTTGCATCGTTACAAAGTTGAGATTTTCTGTACTATCATTGATATGCAGCTTCAAGAACTTAACAGTCGCTTCAATGAGGTGAACACGAAATTACTTCTATGTGTTGCATGCTTGAGTCCAATCGATGCATTCTCCTCTTTTGATAAAAGAAAATTGCTTCGTCTTGCTGAATTTTATCCTGTTGAATTCTCATCGGTTGATATTGATCTTCTTGATAATCAATTGGAATCTTATATTATTGATATGACATCTTATCAAGGATTTTTAAATCTTTCTGGATTGACTGATCTTGCTACACATATGGTGAAGTATAAGAAGCATGATTTGTATTCATTGGTATATAGGCTTATCACTTTAGCCTTGATTTTATCTATTGCTACTGCTATAGTTGAGCATACATTTTCTGCTATGAAGATTGTGAAGAATCAATTGCGCAACCGTATGGGAGATCAGTTATTGTCTGATTGTTTGATCACATTTGTTAAAAAGGATATTTTCAATGCAATAGACAATAAAATTATTATGCAATATTATCAACATATGAAAACTCGTAAAGAAGAATTGTAATTTTTTTATGTTTAAGACTTCAAGCTATATTATATGTTTTGCATTGTGTATGGATGATGTCTATAATGACTTTTATATATGATATGATGAATTATCTTTTGTAAAAAAATGCTTATTTTTTCATGTACAATATTATTGGTAATTTGGTATATGTTCATTTGAGAGCCTGCCCCCCTCCAATTTAATTTCTGGCTCCGCCACTGATACTATCAAAACTTTCTCCAATGATAAAAGCCCAGGAAATGATGGGTTTACCATTAAATTCTACAAAAAGTATTGGTCTATAATTGGTGACTCCTTTTTTCAATGTTTACAACACTTTTTTCATAATGCTTCCGTCCCTCCTGATTGGAATAGAACCCTTCTTATTTTTATACCCAAAAAGAAAAAAAATTCCACCATAAATGATTTAGATCTATTGCCCTATGCAACTTTTCTTACAAAATTTTAAGTAAGATGATTGCTAATAGATTCAAAAAATTTCTTCCTTCCATTATCTCTCCTGAGCAATCAGCTTTTATCAATGGTAGAAATACCCATGATAACATCCTGATTGCCCAAGAACTTGTGCATACCATATATCCCTCCAAAGAAAAATATCCATACATTATCCTTAAACTAGATGTTGCAAAAACCTTTGATAATATTTCTAGGCAGGCCATTCTTCAGATTTTAACTCTCTGCAATTTTCCCACTAAGTTCGCGGAATGGATAATGGCTTGCATCTCTTCCCCAACCTTTGTCTGTCATGTAAATGGAATCACTTCCCATTTCTTCAACTCAAACAAGGGGACCAGACAAGGTGATCCCCTTTTCCCCTTCCTTTACGTTATGGTAGCTCAAACTCTTTTAAACCTAATTAACAATGTTGTTCAGAAAAAAGAAATTACTCCTCTTTGCATCAAAAATAACTTCAAAATCAATCATCTCATATTTGCTGATGATCTACTTATAATCATAAAAGCTAATCCCAAAAGCTTGCAAAACCTCAAAAAGATCTTAGATGCCTTTGCTACCTTCACTGGCCAATTTATAAACACTCAAAAATCTGAGATTTACTTCCCTAAGGCCACCTCCTAACACAATTGCACATATAACTGGTGTCCTTAATATGAAACAAGGTTCTAATCCTTTCAAGTACCTAGGAGCTATCATTACTCCTACTAGATCCCCTCCCCATGCTTTTGATCACATTACTCAAAATATTCAAAGTAAGCTTGCTAATTAGAAAACCAAATTTCTTTCCCAAGAAGGCGGACTTGTTCTTATAAATTTTGTTTTGAATGTCATTCCTTTACACTCCCTAGTTGTTTTTTGGATCTCTGAAGGCATTTTGAAAAAAATTACTACGACCATTAGAGTTTTCCTTTGGCAAAGTAAACATGATCAAATTAACAAAACCTTTTGCCCTCGTTTCTAGGGATAATGTTACACTTCCCAAAAAAGAGGCGAGTCTTGACATTCAAGACCTTCATCTCAAAAGTATTTCCCTTTACAGTAGAAGAATACTTGATTACCTCAACCAAGCTCCTTCACTTTGGGTTAAGTTGGTACAAACCAAGTATCCCCTTATCTCAAACTGTAATACTTCTACTCCAAAAAATTGTTCTTGGTCTTGGCGCTTGTTCAATCAAGCTTACAAAGCTTTGCATTCTAACTTCAAGAAACACTTCTACTTATATAATACTTTTGTTATGAATGACATTTGGATTGATGACTTATCTCTTGCCATCAAATCTACTTATGTAAATGTTGATTTAATTGACTCTCAGAAACTTATTTCTGATCTTATCCAGGATCAACAGTGGAATGGTAATATTGGTTTAACTTGGTTTGGAAAGGAATTGTGGGATTCCATTATTAGAATTGAGTTGCCCCTATACCTAATGATGATAAATGAGTATATGTTAGTGAGGATAATGGACTAATATGTTATCTCAAGTGTTGCATACTCATTAGTAAGAAGTCGTGAATCGATCTACTCCTACTACTGCTACTAATGTTTGGCCTTCTATGTGGTCTTTGCATGTTCCACCGAACATAAAGCTTTTTCTTTGGAAATACCTACATAATAAACTTCCTACTAGATAAAAGCTTCATAACATAAGCATTTCTAGCACTCATCTTTGTACCATATGTAATAAGGAAATTGAAACTATTCGGCACCTATTTCTACATTGCACCTTTGCTTCTAGTCTTTGGGATCTGCTTGCTTCTAAATTAAATTCCAACTTTTCTAGTAGGAATGATTAGCATAATGGAACTTGGATCCTTTCTAACTCCAATTTACATAAGAAAGTCCCTCATATAACAGTAGCTCTGTGGTTCACTTGGCACGCTAAGAATGAGTGTCTGCACTCTGATCGGCAGCAGTCCCCTCTTACCCTCGTGAATCGAAGACTTGCCTTTATGGAAAATTATAAAACATGCCCTCTAAGATTTGAAGGCATGGTCGAAAATTTAACAATTCATAATAATTGGATCTCACCTACCCCAAACTGAGTTAAACTTGACATTTCTACTAGCTTCAAGGAGGTGTGTACTAGCCTTGGTTTAATCATCAGGAATAATGAAGGTTGATATCTACATGCTGAAGCTATTTACCAGCAAGAGACATACAATACTGCAAGTATTACTACAGCCATCCTCCTCATCCTCATGGAGAAAAGTCTACAGCAAGTAGACCTCCAGATTGACTCCAAGAACATTGCTTACTACATCAGTGGTGCAAAAACACCTCCTTGGTGGCATCTCAATGCAATTCAGAATATTAGATCCTTGTGTAATAAATTCCTTAGTGTGAATGTGTATAATGTGTCTTTTCATTGTAATAATTAAGGTTGTCAAATGGGTAGCCAATTTTGCTGTAGTTTTTAAAACTTTCAGATTTTGGATCTCAAATTACCCAACATTTTTGTAAATGACCTTTTGAGTGACGTATCTAGTTAATTTTTAGAGGATTTTGCCTTTTTTTTGCATATATATATATATATATATATATCCTTATAGCCTAAACACATACAATTTTATTTGAACAATGACAACTCTCTTAGGGTTAAACTGATATATGCTAAATATAATTTTGTTTTGCTATGAGTGTAATGTACCTACTAAATTATCTTAATCTTGGAAAATTATTTTTACATACTTTTCAAAGTATGAAATCTGGCTTTACTAAAGTCTATCTTATAGTAATAAACACTTCTATTGTGAATGACATTGGCTGTTCTATATTCCTATAGCATCGATACCTAATTTTATTAATATATAGTAGTGCTTTAAATGTGGATGATTTGATGCTGAATCAAAATTGGAATACTTGTGTAGGCCTTCATCTTTTTGATTAATTTGCGTGGGTTTTCATTAAACAAATTGATCTACCATCCTAAGTTAGAGATGATTTTTAGATTTGGAAATTAAAGAATCGAGGACGAGTAATTAGTCTTATTGGTTTCTCGGAAGTCATAAACAATTCTATGATTTGCTCTATTACATTACATGGAGACGTTCTATATATTCAGTTGAAAATTAAAATATATTTTTGAAAATTTTTAAATAATAGACTTTTACTCGTATACGCTTATTTCAACTTTGTATATTTACTGAGGGTGATTTTTGCACTCAAACTATTGAAATTAGGATAAAAATATCTTTAAATTCTTCTTGGTTGATTTTTACCTTTAAACAAACGAAAACAGTTGAAAAATACCCTTGAACTATTAGAAATGGATAAAAATATTCTTAAATATTTTTTTGATAATTTTTTTTACTCTTAAACAAACGAAAATAATTTAAAAATATCAGTATTTTACTCAAGTCTAAAGGTAGAAAGGATTTTTTTTCTTAGAAATTGATAAAAATACTAGTATTTTTCAATTATTCTCGTTTGTCTAAGAGTAAAAAATCTATCAAAAAATAAGTTTTGGGGTATTTTTACTCATTTCTAATAGTTCGAGGGTATTTTTCAACTGTTTTTGTTTGTTTAAAAGTAAAAAATTAACCAAAGAATAGTTTAGAAGTATTTTTACCCCATTTTTACCCCTTTGATTTATGTTACTTATGCCAAGGTCATTTTTCTAAAATTGTTACACATTTATTTTATGAACGTCCCCATGTTTCTAGGCCGTAGAATTTTCTATCTAACCAATTGACTTTGAATTTCACTTCTTGAAGTGCTTGGGTCGTGATTTTTTTTTTTTAATGAAAGGAGCTCATACTAGGTGAGAGTTCAGACTGTACGTCTTCACCGGGTAAATGGGGCAGAGGTCCCTGGACATGCACCCCTCGCCATTTAGAACAGTCCTCGCCACTCCCAGGTCTAGCAATATTATTGAAAAGATTAACTTGATCAGAATACAACTGACAATGTTCATCTACATTTAAAACATCCTTCACCTCACTATGCTCAAACAAACAAGGAGAAGAAGTAACAATCAACAAATTATTAACATGATAAGAGACTTGATGAATTGAAAACCATTACTATTTGCAGTAAGGGAATTTAAAACTTCAACTCCATGCATCCCCAGCTTGGCAAGGGAATCAGCAACTTGGTTTTTCTCTCTTCTCAGATTGCACCAGTCTTTTAACTTCAATTTACCAGCCTCTCTCCAAATATCATTAACCAACCCATTCAAAAACCAGGGAACAAATTTAAGCTTTTTCAGTATTTTGATGGCCCTTTGACAATCTGAAAATACTACTGCCTTCCTCAAACCAAGGTCCTTTGCCAATTGCAACCCTTTCCAAATTGCCCAAAATTCAGCATGCAAAACTGATGACATAGTTTTTGATGAGCTATGTTCAACAATGGTCACCCCATCATGATCTTTAATTAAAACACCAATCCCTGCATTCTTAGAATTGTCAAACCAGGTTGCATCACAATAGATTCCAGCCTGACTGTTATCGGTTTGCAGTTCAGAGGTAGAAGAAACAACATGCAGTTCAGGAATAGGAATAGCATGTGTACTAGTTGGTTCTTCTTTCATCTTACATCCCAAATTTGCATGAACAAAAGAATCGGCAAGGGCTCTACTGAGAATAGTATACACACCAAATTTCTTCTTGCCAAAGTAAATTTCATTTCTGTTTTTCCATAAGTGCCATAAGGAAGCACCTATGAAACCACTTATTTTATTGTCATCTTCCCTGCCATAATTTTTTCCTTCCAATAGTCATTGACCCTCTTTCCATCCAGAGAAGTATTCAAATTTAATGCCTAAAACTCTGCAAGCAGTGCTCCAGTAGTTAATAGCAAAAGAACAGTCAAAAAACAAGTGGTCCTGGTTGTCTTCATTGTTCATGCAAACAGGGCACTTGCTAACTTCTTTGCCATTAAATTTTGCAAAGTAGCTAGAGGTTGGAATTCTCTTCCATATTAACTTCCAGACAAAGGTCTTAATTTTAGGAATGCAGTTCATTCCCTAAAGAGTGGCCCACTCAACTCCCAAAGGTACAAAAGTCTCCTGTTTTTCTTTAATGAAGTAATAAGCTGTTTTGCAACTAAGAATTCCAGAATTATGGCTCCACACCCATCTGTCATTTGCCTCATGCTTAGGTATATAAATTTTGGAGATATTGTTTGAAGACGAAATGACGACACTAGAGGGGGGGTGAATAGTGTGTTTACTAATACGATTAACCTAAATTCACTTTTAAACGATCCTTGATTAGCTTAGACGATTTGCAGTTCGAATGATTATATGCGGAAGCAAGATAAAAACAATTAAGCACAATCAAATGAAACAATGCAAACACAAGTGATTTATAGTGGTTCGGCCCCAATGCCTACTCCACTACCCAAGCACCCCGCTTAGAATTTCCAAACTAAGTTTTACTAGATTAATTAGTTTCTCTTACAACAAGGACTTTTCACCGGAAAGACTCACTCTCCAACTGAAGGCACTTCCACACCCGGAAGTATCCTGCCTTCCTACCGAGAGCTCTTTCCCAGCTTAACCTAAGGGACAACTAGAATTAATCCTAGTAACAACTAAGTTTACACAAGTGGCTTTACTCTTACACCAAGATACCACTTCACACACAGCAAGACCTAACACCCTAGGTCTTCACACAAACAAATCAAACAGTTAAAATAATAGTAAAATTACAATTGAAAAGAGCTAAAGGATAAACCAAGCATTAGTGCTCTTCTCAAGCCTTCAATGCCTCCAACTCGTCAAAACGAACTGCTCGATTTAATTCTCGAGTTGAGGAAGAACGTGTGCTTGAAGTGGAACTCGCTAGAGAAGTAGAGCGCGCGTGATTACTCCTTGGAAGGCTTTAAATCTCCCTTAGAATGCTCAATGATCACTGTAAGATTGGGATGAGAGGATTAAATGAAGTATCAAAGGGTGTATGTATACCCTCGTGAAGCAACGGTTGTTCAACGGGTAGAAAACTATCCGTTACAGACCGCCGGTCGAAGCATCGGTCGATCGGTCATTCGACCGCTAAAACTTTCACTGTGGTCGGTCGACCGACTGGTCGACCGCCAGATGCGGATCGCACGATCCGCGATCTTCGGTCGACCCGTCGATCGACCGATGCGATCTCGCATCACGGCATTCAGCAGGTCGATCGACCGATTGGTTGACCGCCAGCTTCGGGCAGATTCTGCCGTGATTCGATCGACCGCCCGATACAAGAATCTTGCGTTTTCTTTCTTCGGTCGACCGACGCAAGCTGCGTCTGCAGCTAGCCTCAATCCGATCGACCGATCGGTCAATCGCCAGGGCTACTACCCTTTTTTACCTACAGTCGGTCGATCGAACCTTGGCTAAGATTATTTCCTTCAGCCTTTTTCTTCCGCGCTTCATTTCCAGGTTCCGGCTTTCAACGAGCATTATTTGGAGAGCTTTTGACTTGATCTTTGGACTCATCCAAGCGACTTGGGTGCACTCGTCGATCTTCGAGAAAGTTCCACGATAAACCCGAGCGCGACAATCAATGTCCTTCCGATTTCGTGATTTATTCAATTTATCCGATCGAGGACATCGAACGCTAGTCGATATGGAACCTGAAAGATATTCTCAATGAAATCATTAGTTCCATGTTTGTTATCATCAAAACCATCAAGATCGAGATTAAGGCTAAGGTTGAAAACCTAAAGCCAACAATCTCCCCCTTTTTGATGATGACAAACATCCTTAAGAAAATATAACATTAAAGCATAAGGATATCAACTTAGGGATTTCTTCCCCTATCAACATGCATATCTATGAGATAAACTCCCCCTATCTATATGCATGAATTTCCTATATTTTTCTCCCTTTTTCTTATACACTTGTCCCTCTTTTGACCTATACATTTATCCCCTTTATCCATACTCATCTCCCCCTTTTGACATTAATCAAAAAGGGCAAGAGAGGCTATCTACTCAAAGGGATGAAACACAATTAAAGATTCATGAAGTTGAGACTCTAAAGATTTTTCATGCAACATGAAAATCTCAACCAAAGGGATGGAAAACAAATATCTAATGAGAAACCTAATCATACATGATATGAACAAAAACTAAATAGTTGAATTCATGATTAAATCATGTATGTTCTCAAAATGAATGACATTTTTAGATTTCATTCAAACTTTCAAAAATACAAGGATATAATCATTTAAAGCATGATCTAAATATGAACTTAGCATATTTTCATTTGAAATAAGCATGAAAACTATGAAAATGCTAAGTCTCAAGTTTTGATATCTACTCATGTTTTCTCAAACATAGGCATCTAAACATCAAACATGAAATAGTGTAAGACTATGAATTAAGTTTAGGCTTAAAATAAAATGTTTAACTTACTTTATTGACTTAAGTCAACCTATACTTCTAGTTTTCAAAAATCACCCTTTTAAGTTTATTCAAAATCATATTTTTGATCAATGTTTTTGAAACTAATTTTTGGATGAAAGATTTGATACCAAATATAGAATACTCATTTTGATATCAATTGTGGGATGAAAATTTTGATACTAATTGTGGAATGAAAATTTTGATACCAATTATTGAATAGACATTTGAAATGCATGTATCAAATTTGAACTCAAAATGAATTTAAAAATCAAAGTCCATTTTTCATCCTATATTATTTTCAAATAAACAAATGGATCCTAGCTATCACCCAAAATATCAAATTCATTCCTAGAAATAATTTTACTCATGAAAATATGTGAATGATATTAGAATTAGAATCCAAATGGTGTACATGAGTTTTTATTGAAGTTTTTGATGAAAAATCAAAGTATAGAAGATTGAAATGGTATTTTTGTAAATTTCAGTTTTTCTTAAAACTTTTTCAATTTTCATTCAAACTTTCATGACACCACATGATGGTCATGCCAAGAGTATATGTCATGTTTGAAATAAAAATTTTATCCTTAAGTCAAGATATCAACCTAGCATGGTTTCATTCAAAACTAAACTAGTTTTCATGAAACATTTATTTTTCAAGTTTAAACTAGTTTTCATGAAACATTTATTCAAAACTAAGTCAAGATTGAAACTTGCCAAATTTTAATCTTAACATTTACTCATGATTTTTCAAGTTTAAACCTATGAATACCTAACATGAGTAAATCTAAACATGTTTCTCAAATATGGATCATGAATGAGACCTTTAAGTCAACTTGTTGACTTGGGTCAACAAGGTTCAAAAGAGGTTTTCATGAATTAACCTCAATTGTCATTTTATCCATATCCATAAGAATTTTCATTCTAAGTTCATGAAAATATGTCATACTTATTCCTAAATATGTTTATGAAGATTTGGACTTAAAATGAAATGACCAAGTCAATTGATACAAATTGTGGTTTGTTGACTTGGACCAAGCTTTTCAAGCTTAAGTCCCCTAAAGTGATATAGATATCACATTGTTCATCTAGATAGGAATTTTTAATATTAACATTCTAGACTTATGTGATATGTGTATCTAAACATGTTCATCAAATTTTAACTTAAAATGAGGTCTCTAACAAGAATTTTAACCTAGAGCAAGTTTCATTTAATCAAGATTATCATGAATTTTGCCTAAGTTATCAAATTATTTTCTACTCATGAAAGATCAAATATTCATCATGCATAATCAATCATGAGCATAGAAACATCATTAAACATGAAAATTCAATTATTATTATTATTATTTAAATATTTTTACAAAATAAAATCATACCTTATTTTTAGAAATTTGCCCAACTTTTTCATTTCTTTTTTCATTTTCTTCTAGATAGCATAGCTTTCAATGTTTACCTTTTTTTTAACTTGCAAGTGGACATCATTAGTATCATAATGAAATAATATGTCAACTAGCAAGTTAACTTACTAACTAGCAAAGGGTTTAATACAAAGTTTCATTTAAAAGTTTAACCTAAGTTAAATAGTTAAGATTCATTTAAAAAGGATTTTACCATGATATCTAAATGAATCTAAGAGATTCTAAGATGTGAAATATTTAAAGAATAAGATCTCCACCTATATTAAACTAGTTTGGACTTAAAAGGAATGTCTCTAATGACAAGTTCTAACTTAGAGCAAGTTTTATTTAATGAAGTTTGCCTAAGTGTCATAATTCTACCTACTCATGAGAAATCAAGGATTTTAACATGCAATTACTATCATGAGTATAGAGACGTAGTTTAAGCTTAACCAATGAGGTATAACATTAGGATTTTGAATTAATTGAGATTATACCTTATACACGAAAATTTAGCCAAATTAATCTTTTTCTTCCTAATTTAGCCTTCCTAAAACACTAACTTGCAAATAAGCTACACTAATATTTTTAGAGAAAATATAGCTACTTAGCAAGCTAACTCAATCAAAAAGCAAAGATAGGCATCAAGTTTCATTATCAAATATTACTTTGCTAAATGATTTCAAATTCGTTTCAAAAGATGAAATCGAGGGATATCAAAACGAATTTTGAGAGATCACAAAAATAATGAATGAAGAATATGATCTCCAACCCTTCCTATTGGTTGAAAACCGAAAGCCACAATTAATCTACGATTTAGAACCGCAAGGTCTCTTAGGCCCATTACAGGTCACCGGGGTCTCTGAGGAGATCGGGAAATCAAAATCAAAAACATTTTCAAAGAACTCTTTTGAAAGAGCGGGGAAAACAACTCAAATTAGACATGTATCATAATCTCCAACTAAAATAAAACAAGCTAAAGTAAAGAGATGATGCTAATTTTACCTAAGGCATCTAGGTGAAAGCTTGAAGTTGCAACCATAATAGGATTCTTCATTCAACTCCTTGGTCAACTTCAACTCTTCATCAATCTTTCACCCTTGTGTGGAAGCTCCCCCTACAATAGAACATGAAATTTTTGGTACCCAAATGGCTTTGGATCCTTGGGGGTTAGTTGGCCTAGGTATCCAAAGTGTCTTAGCAACACTTGGATTATTTTTAAATGCATAATCATGGATTGTGTGGCCATAAACACCACAACAAAAATAATGTCCATGAAACTTTTTCTTTTCATTTTTAACATGGGACATGAGATTTATCTTTAGAATGCTTATCATGTGAAACAAGATGAGTATAAGCATTCTTAGACAAATTATTTTTCTTTTGAGCATAAGGTTTAATAATAGAATGCTTGATATGAGAAGCATGATGTGCATAAGCATTCTTGAAAGAAATATTTGTATTTCTAGAATTCTTAGAAGATAAATTGCTAGATAGATTATTGACTTTCTTATTTAAAAAATAACCTCATTTTTCAAATCATTGATTGATTTATGAATAGCATGCAATTGAGTTTTCAACGTGCTATTTTCATTCTTCAATATGTCATTTTCATTTCTCAAATCCTTAGTGTCAATACTCAAAGTATCATGGCGTGGATTGTTGACACTAATTCTTAGCTTCTCATTTTCTAATTTTGCATCATGTAATTGAGAGCTAAGATTTGAGTTTTCTTTCTTCAAATTTTTGTTGTCTTTATCTTTTTTAACAAGCAAGGCATACATGATTTTATATTCATCCATCAATTCATCATAAAGTATATCATGAGAATTAGATGAATTAGTACTACACTTTTTGTTATTATGACTAGAGGAAGAAGAGTGTACCTCATCATTAGTATTCATGAGGCAATTTTTTGAATTTTCTTCATAGCCATGAGAAGAGGATGCTTCATTCGAATATGATGATGATGTGGAAGCGCTTGACCTCTTCTTTGCCTTGTTCTTCATGGAAGGGCAATTTTTTCTAACATGCTTTTTTTCTTTGCACACATGGCAAACCACCTTCCTTTTCCGATTTCTTGTGCTCTTATGACTAGAGACACTGTGGGCCTCAAAAACTATGTTAGTATTGGGTGGATGACAATCATCACTCCCCTCATCAAATGTTTTGAGCTCTTCGGTTTTTGCATAATTATAAAGCATATTTAAGGTAGCCCAAATATCGAAAGTGGAAGTGCAATGCATGATCTTTTCAAAAATCTTATCATCCAAAGAACAAAATAAACAATTTGTAGCTTTAGCATTTAACTCAAACATGCTAATTTATTCTTGGGTCCATGCATCCATTTTTTTCTTAGGTTCTATGTATTTTGATTTTATCATATTAAAAACACCTAAACCTTGAGTCTTTAAGAATGTATACATTCTTCCTTTCCAAAGACCAAAGTTTAACTCATCGAACCTAGGAGGTCTAGACGCTACTGACTCTAGAGTCATTTCAAGATCGAGACTAGGTGTAGACGAGATGGTGAAATCTCAAGCTACGAACCCGCTCTGATACCAATTGAAGACGAAATGGCGACACTAGAGGGGGGGTGAATAGTGTGTTTACTAATACGATTAGCCTAAATTCACTTTTAAATGATCCTTGATTAGCTTAGGCGATTTGCAGTTCGAATGATTATATGTGAAAGCAAGATAAAAACAATTAAGCACAATCAAATGAAGCAATGCAAATACAAGTGATTTATAGTGGTTCCGCCCCAATGCCTACTCCACTACCTAAGCACCCCGCGTAGGATTTCCAAACTAAGTTTTACTAGATTAATTAGTTTTCCTTACAACAATGACTTTTCACCAGAAAGACTCGCTCTCCAACTGAAGGCACTTCCACACCCGGAAGTATCCCGTCTTCCTACCGAGAGCTCTTTCCCACCTTAACCTAAGGGACAACTAGAATTAATCCTAGTAACAACTAAGTTTACACAAGTGGCTTTACTCTTATACCAAGATACCACTTCACACACAGCAAGACCTAACACCCTAGGTCTTCACACAAATAAATCAAATAGTTAAAATAATAGTAAAATTACAATTGAAAAGAGCTAAAGGATAAACCAAGCATTAGTGCTCTTCTCAAGCCTTCAATGACTCCAACTCGTCAAGACAAACTGCTCGATTTATTTCTCGAGTTGAGGAAGAACTTGCGCTTGAAGTGGAACTCGCTGGAGAAGCAGAGCGCGCGTGATTACTCCTTGGAAGGCTTTAAATCTCCCTTAGAATGCTCAATGATCACTGTAAGATTGGGAGGAGAGGACTAAATGAAGTATCAGATGGTGTATTTATACCCTCGTGAAGCAACGGTTGTTCAACAGGTAGAAAACTATCTGTTACAGACCGCCGGTCGAAGCATCGATCGACCGGTCATTCGACCGCTAAAACTTTCACTGTGGTCGGTCGACCGCCAGACACGGATCGCATGATCCGCGATCTTCGATCGACCCATCGGTTGACCAATGCGATCTCGCGTCGCGGCATTCAGTAGGTCGGTCGACCGACTGGTCAATCGCCAGCTTCGGGCAAATTCTGTCGTGATTCGGTCGACCGCCCGATGCAAGAATCTTGCATTTTCTTTCTTCGGTCGACCGACGCAAGCTGCGTCTGCAGCTAGCCTCAGTCCGGTCGATCGATCAGTCGACCGCCAGGGCTACTACCCCTGTTTACCTACAGTCGGTCGACCGCCCAGTCGACCGAACCTTGGCTAAGATTGTTTCCTTCAGCCTTTTTCTTCCGCGCTTCATTTTCGAGTTCCGGCTTCATTAGTTCCATGTTTGTTATCATCAAAACCATCAAAATCGAGATTAAGGCTAAAGTTGAAAACCTAAAGCCAACATTGTTGGGTTGGATACCCCCAAACAGATCCAAAAGTAGCTCATAATCCCAGTCTTTGTTCTTGAGGAGTTGTGAAACATATTCAAAAGAACCACTACAAGAAAAATGAGAATCAGTGATGAAAATTTAGTGATGGCTAAAATCCATCACAAACTATGACAGATTTGTGACGAATTTGTCATGGCGTGAAAGGAACTTCCTTTTTTCCATAACAGTGACGGAAAATCTGACACAAGACGATTCCCTCACAAATTAGTCACAGAATTTTGATCAATTTGGCCTAGAATTTTTAATAATAGCATTAGTGACAGAATAGTGAAGGATTTCATTTTCGTCACTAATTTTCCGACACTAATCCGTCACTAAATTTTTTTCTTCATATCCGTCACAGATTTGTCACTGAGCCACCACATAACAATGACAGATCGGTGATAGAAATAGAATTCCGACACAAAATTAAACTAAATATTAGTAAAATAAATTTTATCATGTTTAGTCTCACATGGGTTAAAAATGGTTTTTTATTTATTCTTAACCATTATAAATATATATTTTTTAGTCCCACGTGGATCAATTTTTTTCTCTCCTAATTTTCTTAAATTTTATAAATTGACACCTCAAGAGACCAAAAAGTTTACTATCATGATATCTTTTATAAATTTATTAAAAATATTATAAAAGTATAAATAATAATATAATGTAATATCATTATTGATTATTATAATATATTATATTATAATATATTATATTATAATATATTATATTATTATTATTATATATTATTATATTATAAAAATCTATAATATAATATAGTTGATATATTTTTATTAACAAAAATTATAATTAATATCATAATTAGTGACGAAAAATTTATTTTCGATCATCGACATCAGTGACGGATTTTGTGACGGAAATTTTTCTGTCACAGATTTTTGTAACGGACACATCCGTCACAGAAGAGCAAATGAAGCATTAGCCACGAGACTTTTAGCGACGGAATTTGTGACGAAAATTTCTGTCACTGATACCCTTCAGTGACGAGTTTTCAAGCATCAGTCCCGTCACTGATGCCTATTTTTCTTGTGGTGAACCAAGGCCCTCAACATTAACAAATGTTGGCCACTTCCCTATTGGGATGTTTGAGATCCAAGGGTCTTCAAAAATTCTTGTATTCTTACCATTACCAACTTGTTTCAACAGACCATCTATTAATTGTAAAATGGCATTGTAGATGCTTTTGAAGGTCCAAGAGAACTTTCAATTTTTTTCCATAGAACCAGGGATGATAATCAAGGTACTTTGCATTTAGCAATTTGGCCCAAAGAGTTTTATCCTTATTTAGAAAGGAGAGAATTCTCTTTGCTTGGATAGAAAATTTTGTAATACCGAGGTCTTTTATTCCCAGTCCACCTTCTTGCTTGCTCAGAGTAGTACATTTCCAATTAACTAAATGAGCGCCTTTCTTTTTATTGCTGGATCTCCAAAGATAACCTCTTACCAATTTATTGTGCTTCTCTATAACCTTATCGTTAATCCAGGTAGTGGTCAGAGAGTGAACCGGTATGGAGTTAGCAACTGAATTCAGCAAAGTGATCTTCCCAGCTTGAGAGACATTGTTAGAGGCCCAACTATCCAATCTTTTCTGAACTTTATCAATAATAACCTCTTGATGTTTGATAGGAAGCCTTTTGGAATCAACCATTGTACCCAAGTATTTCACAGGCATATTCCCTTCATTTATTTTGAATAAACTGCAAAGACTGCTCTTGAGATTGCTTGGACATTCCTTTGGAAAGAACAGCTTAGACTTGTTTCTATTAATCTTCTAGTTTGTCAAGTCACAATACTTGTTGAGTGCTTCTAGTAAGTATTTACATGAGGATTTACTGCCCTTGGTGATGATCAAAATGTCATCTGCAAATAGCAGGTGACTAACCATTAGACTCTTGTGCTTAAATGGTTTGACCTTGCCTTTATCCACATAGTAATTCAAAATTTTAGAAAGCAATTCGTGGAGGATGATAAAAAGATTAGGGGATAGGAGATCCTCTTGCCTTACACCCTTAGAGCTTCTAAACTTGTCTAATTTAAATCCATTTATACTGCACCTGAAAATAGCAGATCTTAGGCAAGCCAAAATCCAAGACCCGAATTTATGAGGAAAGTTCATAACTCTTTCCATAGCAACCCAGGAGACTATCAAATGTTTTCTCCAAGTCAAGCTTTAGGATGAAGTATGGAATCCTTCTTTTTTATTTTAAGACTTGGTTTGCAATCTCTGAACTTATAAGGATGTTGTCATGCAATTGTCTCCCCTTGACAAATGCTACTTGTTCTTTAGATATGAGCTTCTGAATGTAAGATTTAAGTATGTTCACTAGGACCTTAGAAAGTATTTTATAGACCACATTGCATAGTGCAATTGGTCTATAGTCGGTTAATACTTTTGGTCTTTTCTTCTTTGGAATAAAAACTAAGCATGATTCCCCCAAGATTCAGGGATAACAGCATTTTTTGAAAAATCTTCGAAGGCTTCATAGATGGAGATATTTAGGCTGCTCCAATAATGAATAAAAAATTCCACAGTGAAGCCATTTGGACCTGGTACTTTCCCCCTCCCCATATTTGAAACAGCTTGCCAGATTTCATCAATAGTGAAGTCTTTTATCAGTGCATCATGTTTCCTTGTGGGAATCCTTTTCTAGTTTAAACTTTCAACTGACTGCCACTCCTCATTTTGAATGATATATCTTTCCAAATATCTTTGTACCAATCAGCAAATGCCTCTGCAATTTTTTCGGATCAGTCAAAGTTTCATCTCCAATGTCAATCTCATGTACAGTGTTTGCCCTTCTTTTGAACTTCACTAAATTGTGGAAATACGTAGTATTTTTGTCATTTTGATCTAACCATTTTTTCCTAGTTTTAGACCATCATTTCAAATGAATTTACCTGTTTAGAGCAGTAGCCTTATTTGTAAGACTCCTCAGTTTTTGCAAGTCATTTTCATTACAATGACCATTTTCATCAATCTTTTCCAGGACCTCTAGCTCACTTAGGTAGACTTTAGATTGTTTTCTAAAGAACCCACACATTCCTTGCTCCAGAAAGATAGATTTCTGCCAAGTTCTGATAAGCAGTTGCCTAACTTTTCCATACTACAGTTGCTCCAATTGATGCTCTCCCATTTAGTTTGCTCATTGCAATTTCAAATGTATCAGTCATCTTCCTATGTAATTCTTCTAATTTTTTCCCTGCTTTGACCCTTACTAAAATAGGTACACTCTTTGTAGAAGAGAACTCCAATTCATCAGGATTCCTACCTTTTACACTCTTGAAAGTAGAAGAGTCTAAGAAAGGATTACTGATATCACTTTTGACCTCTTCAACACTTATTTTATTTCCCATATCAGCTGAACTCAATGACTTCTCACTCAACAGTTTCAGAATGTAGATGTTGGATGCAATTTTAATTCTAGGAGAAGCATCTATTGACATTTCTTCTTCAGCAAAAGGGTTTTGATTCAAATTTTTTTGAACAACAGGCATCTGCTTAGGAGGCCTCTTTTTCCTGTTAACAAGTTACCATGGTCCATATATTCCATTAGTATCAGGTATAGGTTTTTTCCCCCTCAGTTTGCCTTTCAATTCCAATTGGTATCCCAGCTGTCTCTATATTTGGCTCAGGAGTGCAAACTTTAGGTAATAGACAATGATCTTGAAGATGACCAATTTTTCAACATTTGTAACAAAGTCTTGGCACATTTTCAAATGCCACTGCAATATATTTAAATAATTAAAAATGATTAAATGATGGGTACTGGGTAGTATACTGGACGCAATATAACATTTTAATACTTTTATTACCCACCCCCACTAATAAGGGATAATTGCAATTTTGCCCTCATTAAAAGAGATAATTTGCACCCCAAATGTAGGAAACATCGTGTTGACGTAATCATCTCGTATTCTGCCCTAACCATATATTTAGTCAGCATCTACGAAGAGGCGCAACTCCGCCTCTGCCATGGCGGCGGCGATGGCTCAACACTTGACACGCGGCTGCCCTTCTCTCATGTCGATAAACCCGGCTGTCCTCTTCTGCATGCTGGTCAACACATTTTGCCACGTGTTGACCCTGGAGTGCGCGGTCCTCGACGGGGACCGGGCCACGTCGAGCTCGGCGAAGTCCTCGGCCCTCATCTCCAGCACCTCCTCCGGCAGCGCCCCGTCGAGGACGGCGACGAGGCAGGAGCAGAAGCCCTTGGCGATCTCCGAGTCGGAGTCGGCCGCGAACCGCATGCGGCCGCTCTTGGCGTCCACTGCCACCGAGAGCCAGACCTGGGCGGTGCAGCCCGTCACGCGGTTGGCTGCGCGCCGGCCAGCGTCGGGGAAGGGCGGGAGGGCCTCGGCGTAGGCGAGGAGGCGCTTCACGCGGTCCAGAGGCGCCGGCAGGGAGCGGAACTCGTCGGCGAGACGGCGGAGGCGTTGGCTGGCGAGTCCTGCGGCTGTGGGCGCGGGCGGGGCTGCGTGGGCGGAGGTGACGGCGATGGGGACGAGGGAGCGGTGGGCGGGCAGGGCGGTGAGCCGTGGCTGCAGGCGCGGTTGCGGGCGGCAGCGGGAGGTGTAGGCCTTGTGTTTGTTGAAATTAATGTTTGGGTTGAGAATACTCGTGGTGCTAGGAATCATACCTGCTTTCATGACCACCATCTCTCTCTCTCTCTCTCTCTCTCTCTCCGTTTGCAGTCAGCTCTGCTCCGCTTCTTTTGAGAGGACTTGTGTTCGTTCAACTTGTCCCTCCTTAGATCTGCTTGTTGACGAAGACTTGCACTCTGCGTTTCTTATTATCTTTTCTATTTATAGATTTGATTTCCTATTTCTTTTGCACTCTTGTTGTGACAGCTTTCTCTAGCTAGCTGTGCTTCTCTGGTGTTGCTCATGCGATCGGAACCGCCGGCTTGGATCACCGATCACAGTCCTTCCCCGGAGAGATGGGTTCGGTCGATCGTGTGACTTTGATCTCTGAACTTGACTTCCCAAGATATCGGTGGACTGAATTCACCAGAACACTAGAACTAGAAATCAAATCTAAAACCTATAAATAACATGTCTAAAACCTTGTTTTGGTTTTATAATATATGGTGTGGTATATAATTATTGTTATCTTATTTAGGAAGATGGTATGAATAGTTAAATCAATTGAGTGGGGTGAGAAAATTGCATTACAATTGCATGGACTGTGTACACGTCTTAAATTACAGAAAATAATATTGTGTGGACAAAGAAAGTTCCCTTCCCCTTTAATATTTGACTTAAGCAAACAGCGCTATTTCTTATGTGCTTCGTCAATAATATTAACACCACAAATACCCATCAATTTCAGATATTTGATTCTTTCTGTCAACATTTGATAATTAAAGTCGTCTATTTTTGGGGTTTTTTCTTAATTTTTTACAAGTAATTTTAGTTAGTTTAATGCTTTGAAATTTTTATTTTCATCATATATTTTTTAATAAAATATGGATAGCTAAAATTAAAATATCTAAAAGATATATAATTAAATATTTTCATAATTGAAAAAAAATGAAAGTATTTTTTAGATAATATCAAAAAATACAATATGTCTTTGCAATATTATATCATAATATTATATATATATATATATAAACAAAGATAGGAAGTCATAATATATGTATATATCTTTATTAATAATATAATATGTATTACAATATTTTTTGTACTTTATGATATTAAATCATTTAATATTATATATTGTAAATAAAATATTTTGATATAATTATATTACTTTCTTTTTCTAAAAATTAATTAACAATATTTAAAAATATAATAGAAATATTAATTTTTTTAATATTCTAATATATAACATTTAAAATTATTTTAATTTTGGATAATAAAATAGTTATGGTATTATATATATATATATATTCTCTTAATTTTTTTGATTCACGAATCAAGTTGAATAATTTTTTAGAAAATTTCATGAAAAAAATCTTAAATTATGAAGAAAATGAGTTATTTATCTATCTTAAACCCATTTCGAGCCCAAACAAAGATGTCGGAAAAAAAAAGCCCAAACAAAGATGTCTTCATTAATGATGCAAGCAAGTACGTGGGAATCAAATAGGTCCTAGATGACCTAAGCAAGTAGGTGGTTGTAAATAAAATATTACATAAGGTGATCTTTAAATTGTTTACGTGGCCACGTGGGAATCAAATATGACCTGGATGACCTAAGCAAGTACGTGGTTGTAAATAGAATATTATATAAGGTGATCTTTGAATTGTTTAGCTTGAACAAAATCCATTGTTGATCCCAAAAGAACAAATATAAATATATAATAATAGAGGATGAAGTTGGATATGCCTCCAACATTATTTGAGAGCATGCACGATTCATGGAATTTCAGAATATTCCTTCTTCAAATTGAATCACATATAGGAATATAACACTAAAATATCTAAAATAGCAAATTGCAATAAGGTAGATTAATATTTTTTTAATATTGCATATATTTCTTTTAGTTATTTATTATTAATGTGTTATCACTCATTTATTAAAGTAATGATATCAATCAATATATTAGCATTTACTTATATTATGTTCCCCAAATGGACTATTAGGGATGACAATAATTATCACTAATTATACATGCATGCTCTTTTGCAAAAGGAGAATCTTGGATACGATCCTAACAATACTTTAATAAAAAGGGAGAAAGGGCTTTTTAGTGTTTGATTAGGATAAGATTTAGGTCACATCATTTTTTATTATGATTGAATCGAAATCGAATTAATCGAACTAACTTGCCCAATTAATTTTGATTTGGTTAATCGTTATAAAATTTTAAACTTTTTAATTTTCGATTCGGTTCAGTAAATTAACTGACGATTCGATTAATTTACCGAATTAATTGAATTCTAAGTTAAGTTAAGTAAAATAAAAATTTATATTGTATACTATGAAATGTCTAATTGGTTAAAAATGAGATGCTACTAATCCAATGACCTTGGTTCAAACCATGGTGAGGATATAATAATTAATTTATTTTATAACTAGATATAATTTACGTTGGTAAGATTTATATCAAATAATATGTTTTGCTTTCGATAAATGAGTTAATAGATAATTTTCATTTTAGTCGGTTAACCGAGGGTTTGATTCAGTTTGTTAGGAACCTAAATGTATATATGTTGTCTACTTGTCTCTATTGTACCTATATATAATTTTACCTTTTATATATCTCATGATAGTGGTAGAGGGGACTACTAAAATGGTATTCTATTTTTTCATTATTTTGCACATGGTATCAGAGCCGCTGTCAATCTCGACACCATCGTCACATCACGAACTCTGATATTTACCGGCCGGCCATGCACAGCGCTGCCACCCTTGTCATGTGTCGTGATCTGCCATCCCTGCCGGAACATCTATCTCGCGGCTTCAGCGAGCCCTTGGACGAGAGGAGAAGGCTCCTTCCGCCCTCTCGCGCACCGAGTATCTCCAAGCGCTTGCTCACGGCTTCCTCAAGCCGAGTATCTTCAAGCAAATCTCTCAGGCGATCGCCTCTTATAGCCGCATCTATAGGCCGCGACACACCACGATTACACGACTTCATCTCAAATCGGGACTGCTCCAAATCGCGATTTTCTCAAGCTGCGGCTTCTCTAGCGCTCGCCCCGCCTCTCAAATCCGCCGATCATCTCCAGCAGCTTCATCATTGGCAGCGATCAAGACCGCCGGCTGCTCTCTACTTCGCGGTGCGATCAATTTCCTCAAGCAAGCGTCAAGGCCCTCTTCTTCTCTTGAATCAATCTTGCGGCTGCACTATCTTTTGAAGCATCTCTCTCTCTCTTGCTGCTTCAAATCATCAAAACAAGCCTCACACCTTCTCTCGGCACGGTCACAGAGAACAAGACAACTCAATATATTATTATTTTTTAAGACTCTGTACGGATCTGGGTGAATCAAACCCTCTTTTGATCCTGTGCAAGCAATATAAGTGAGAAGTACAGGATAGTACATTCAAATTTGGATTTGGATCAGTATTGTACAAGTTTTTTCTCAACTTGATTATTACTGATATTTCTAATGTCATCACCTCCATCTGAGAATTCTTTCTAAAGTCAAAATTCTTCAATTGCTCCTCCTATGGCTTCATTGACTAGACCGCCGGTTAGTATTCTGAAGATATTTCATGCAGTCAGGCACAACATTCCAAACCTATGGCTAGTATTACTGCAGATGAGTACAGTTGGTTATTTAAGTTCCAGACTACTCAGAGCTCTCGGTCACAACAACCAGTCTCTGTTTTTGTTCATTGAGGTACTCCTACTGCATGCCTAACTCATCCTTCTGGTGCACACTCTTGGATTTTAGACTCTGGAACATCTGATCATATGTTTGGTAATCTTTTTATTTTCTCCAGTTTAATCACCCCTACTTGCAGTACCAGTGTTACTCTTGTTGATGGGTCCTTCTCATCAGTAAAGGGTATCAGTCATGTGTCACTAACATCATCTTTACCACTTACAAATGTTTTCTATATTCCACAATTTTCTTTGAGTTTACTCTCTATTAGTAAACTCACACGAGATTTACATTGTTTTGTTACCTTTACCTCTGACTCTGTTGTTATCTAGGATTCTCGGACTGGCAAGGTGATTGGCACAGAGCATGAGTCTCGAGGACTGTACCAACTGGCAGTGCCACCATCTTCTGCCTTGGTGGTCGATTCATCGCCCCTGCAGATTCATAGTCGATTGGGGCATCCTCACTTGCAGAAATTGAAGAAGATGTGTCATAGTCTATCCTCTATTTCGAGACTTGAATGTGAGTCTTGTCAACTAGGTAAATATTCTCGGTATTTTTTTCCACAAAGTGTCAATAAACGTGCTTCGACACCTTTTTCCCTTATTCATTCTGATGTTTGGAGTCCTAGTCGTGTCCCTTCTAAGCTGGGTTTCAGATACTTTGTCACTTTCATAGATGATTATTCTCGTATGACATGATTATTTTTTATGAAAGATAGATCTGAACTCTTCCATATATTCTCCACGTTTTATGCTGAAATAAAAACTCAGTTTGGCATTTCTATTCGTGTATTGCGTAGTGATAATGCCAAGGAATATTTTTCACGTGCCTTTCAGACTTTTTTCTCTACTCATGGTCTTTTCACCGGTCTTCGTGCCCTCATACACCTCAGCAGAATATGATTGCAGAACGAAAGAATCGTCATCTTGTTGAGACAGCTCGTACCCTTTTATTGCACATGGGTGTACCATTGCGATTTTGGGATGATGCCGTTCTCACTACTTGTTATCTTATTAATAGGATGTCATCTTCCGTTCTCCATGACCAAATTCCTTTCACTATTCTCTTTCCACGGGACCCCCTATATAGTCTACCACCTCGTGTGTTTGGTTGTACTTGTTTTGTCCACCATATTTCCCCAAGCAAAGACAAGCTATCCCCTAAGTCCATAAAATATGTTTTTCTTGATTATTCTCGTCTTCGGAAAAGGTATCGTTGCTACTCACCCGAGTTAGGTCGTCCTTTTGTCTCAGCTGATTTCACCTTCTTTGAGTCTACGCCATTCTTTTCGAATCAATCCACCACACTTGAGTCTATTGCTGAGGTTCTTCCGGTTCCTATTCCACTTTCCATTCTCGAGGACACATCATCTCAGATTGTTGATGATTCACTTCCGCCGCGACGTGAGCCCACTAGATTCTTCACTCGACGTACTGTTCCTGATGCAGCTCCGATCGTCCCGTCTGACTCTGTTGCCCAGCTAATGTCTTGCCCATCTCAGATCCCTCTCTATAATTTAATCTTGACATTCCCATTGCATTCAGAAAAGGTGTTCGTAAGTGTTCTACCTCTCATCCTATTGCTCATTATGTTTGTTACGATGCCTTATCCCCCGAGTATTATGCTTTTGTCACTTCTCTCTCCACTATTTCTATCCCTCAGACTAACTCAGGTGCTCTATCTGATCCACGATGGCGCCAGGCAATGATTGATGAGATGGCCGCTCTCCATTCTAATGGCACATGGCAACTTGTTACCATTCCTCATGGGAAATCCACTATAGGGCGCAAATGGGTTTTCACTGTCAAGATTGCTCCTGATGGTTCCGTTGATCGGTTTAAGGCTCGTTTAGTGGCTAAAGGATACGCACAACAGTATGGTGTCGATTATTTGGATACATTCTCTCCTGTTGCTAAGATTGCTTCTGTGCGCCTCCTTCTTACGCTTGCAGCGACTTCAGGTTGAAGGCTTCATCAGCTTGACATTAAAAATCCTTTCTTACATGGCGACCTTGATGAGGAGGTTTATATGGAGCAACCTCCAGGGTTTGTTGCTCAGGGAGAGTCTACCTTAGTCTGCAAGCTGAAGAAGTCACTTTATGGTGTGAAGCAGTCGCCACGTGCTTGGTTTGGCACGTTTAGTTCAGTTATCACTCAATTTGGCATGGTCAGGAGTACATCAGATCACTCAATCTTCTTTTGCACTTCCTCAGTTGGGAAGCGAATGATTCTTATTGAGTCTTCTTTTGCACTTCCTCAATTAGGAAGCGAGTGATTCTTATTGTTTATGTGGACGATATCATTATCACATGAGATGATACAGATGGGATAGAAAGGTTGAAGTCTCACTACATCATCAGTTTCAGACTAAAGACTTGGGTGATTTGAAATACTTCATTGGGATTGAAGTAGCTCAGTCAGGGGGAGCATCTATATTTCTCAGTGGAAATATGTGCTTAACATGCTACAAGAAGCAGGTATGTTGGGAGCTCGACCGGTAAACACTCCTATGGATCCGAATATGAAACTACTACCAGGCCAGGGAAAGCCCTTAGCTGATCCAGGTCCATATCGCAGATTAGTAGGCAAGTTGAACTATCTTACTGTCACGAGGCCTGATATTTCATTTGTTGTAAGCGTAGTCAGCCAATTCCTTGGGTTACCATGTAAAAGTCATTGGGAGACTGTATTAAAAATTCTTCGTTATCTCAATGCAACTCCAGGAAAATGGCTCTTATATTGTGATAGGGGACATCTACAAGTGGTAGGCTACTCTGATGCAGATTGGGCAGGATCACCTACTGACCGCCGATCTATCTCAGGATATTGTGTGATGCTTGGTGGTAATCTCATCTCGTGGAAAAATAAGAAACAAAATGTTGTGGCTAGATGTAGTGCAGAAGCAGAATATAGAGCTATGACTCTTGTGACGTGTGAGTTAATATGGTTGAAACAATTAATGAAAGAACTTGGCATCACCCAAACAGAACCGATGAAACTACTATGTGATAATCAGGTTGCATTGCACATTGCCTTCAATCCAGTTTTTCGTGAGAGAACAAAGCACATAAAGATTGATTGTCACTTCATCAAAAAAAAAATACAATCCAATGAGATAGTAATGTCATTTGTGAGTTCAAATGATCAATTAGTTGACATTTAACTAAATCGTTGAGAGGTCCTAGGATAACTTACATTTGCACCAAGTTAGATTTACATAATATTTTTGCTCCAACTTGAGGGGGAGTGTTAGGGACCTAAATGTATATATGTTGTCTCTATTGTACCTGTATACAATTTTATCCTTTATATATCTCATGGTAGAGGGGACTACTAAAATGGTATTCTATTTTCCCCTTATTTTGCACACAGTTAATTAACCGAACCGACTGATGCTCAAGCCTAATGGAAGCTCAACATTTTAGGGCAACTGCCACCATTGACAAATGAACAATAAAAGAGTGCTACATGCAAAACATGAGAATTAATTTGTCACCACTTACTTTGAAGAAGTCTGAAATGTAAGAACAGTATTCTCATGGTTTGTTCAATTCTTTGTCAATGCTACAGATGACAAGCAATTTCAGACAATTTATTTGGACACATATTGATTTAGCTTTTGCAGTTCAGGATAAATAGAGCGCATCCATGTGGCGCGACCGCCGCCGAGATCATACTCACTTCACCGTGATCCTGGCCACCCCAAACTTCTTTGCAGCTACATGTGCCATTGCCCATGAATGAGCCATCAAGAACCTTGGCAATATCAGATGTTCTCGCAGAAATAACTGTTGTTTGTGGATTGAGGTTGAAGAAGGACATGTATACTTCTCCTGCAGATATATATAGTGATGTGAGCAAAGAGAAGCAACCTTTTGGATTAAACTTTACTTGAGAAAGCACCAATGAGATATCAAATATGAGAAATGGAGAATCTAATAATTAATTTACAGGATATGAGTTTGCTGGTTGTCTCAAATTTTAATTGTTCGTACCCGTAGAGCAGTCTTGTTTTTGTTTTTTTAAGGGAAAGCACCTTGCATTCAATTAAGAGCAATGAGCGGAATACAAGTAGGAGGGAGAGAAAAGTAATATAAGAAAATAAAAGAAGAAAACATGACATAGAGCAGTATTGTTAAAAAGGAAAAAACCATCCATAAGTTGATGGATGCAACTTGTGAGAGATCATGATGAAATATATAAATGTGGAAATCAAATCAATTAGCAAATGAAGACGGAAGTCATGAATACTTTATAATCACTTTCATGTAATTCTTTTGAAAAGATCTTGAGTTCTGATACCTCTTCTTCCAGTCGCAATCCAAGAACGCACTCCTTCAATAGTATTATCTGTATAAAAGATCCAAGAATTTTCAGTTGCTATCTTTAGAAATGTCTTAAAACTAAGAAGTAAACAACATATATATGTACCCTTTTCTGAAATCATTGTTGCGCACAAACCAGAGTAGCTGTTTACAAGAGTTCCATTATTGTTTAATCCCCACATCTGCAGATTATAACTAGATTATTACAAAAATAAAAAAGAGTGGCTCCTAGTTCATTATGGCGTTTCTAATTTCTTTCACTACATTTGCTATATGTGGTTCCTACTCCAAGTCATCCTAGTCAATATTCAGAATGATCATTCTTCTAGATTGAGAATTATTTTCAGATAGTAATGATACTAGATAAAATAAATAAGTATTCGTAATATAAATTTATCAATATTTCTATTGAGAAATAACAATTGCCCTTATGCACCAAATGTAAATTGCAGCTGTTAATAAACCTGAGCGGCATGCGTAGTGCAAATGGATGAAGTAGTCCTTTCTTTCTCTAGTGCAGTGCGTTTTCTGCTTATAGATGTAGCGACGCAGGTATCAGGAGTTTGCTTTGTCACTAACTGAAACAATCTCACATGCTCCTCTTTATGTATGATCAATTGATCCCTGCAGAAATATTTCTACAAATACTATTCCTCAAACCAATTAAATCATGAAGATGAAACTGTTTCTATGTCCATAAGAAGATCTTACTGTGTCAGATTAGGGATTCTGTTGTGCAGGCAATATGGAGGATTCTGGCTGGTACTGTCACTTCTCCAACAAATGTGATTTAAATCCCTCTCATCTTTCTTAGTGAACCACCCTTTTGCTTTCACACTCTCACAGCTAGTAAAACCCAATACCTTCTTGTCAGGTTTAACCATAAGGTTTTGACTAGTTAATCTGTTGTTAAGAGGACGATATCTACTTTTGATATCTCGTGTGGCAAAGATAAATGGAAACTGATCCAATACAAGTAGAAAAGTAGTTCAGTAGGAGTTCTATTTTTTTTGTAACAAGTACTTAATCAAACAATTGTAGGTATTAGGGATAGCAGTTCAGTTCATCCCAGTGAAGAATATAGAAGCCCATAATTTGTATTTGGAAGAGTACCTCCTTATTGTTTGCACTGAAAGAATTTATATCAAGAAGAGTAGGATTAGTGATGAGGCTTAATGTAGTTCTATCAATATTTCTCAGATCTCCTCCAAACATGAGAGGGGATTTAGCCATAGACCAAAGAGTGACCTGAATGACAAAACTTCCATAGTTCAGTATACTCTCAATGATTCAAATTGTATACTACAACAAATAGTAGTTTGTGATAGTTCATGCACACCTGAGTTTTCTGTTCGTCAAGAGTGAGGTTTGATTTTCGGTGAGGACCTTCCCGTACACCTATTATGGAAAATCAAGTCTGTTTAGACATAGTTACTGAAAGAGAAAAAGGTCTAAGAAACCTCTCAAATAGGCGATGTTTGATATAAGAAACATACTTGCTACAGAATGACCAAGTATCAGCTTCATCACAGTTTGAAGAACCTAGCTCATTATACGTCCTCCCAAGTTTATACTTTGTTCCTTATCTAAAAGAAATCTTGTTTATTTTGGATAAATGTTCAGTAATTAGAGTATTGGACCATGCTTACGTTGCTTCATATTTGCTAGATATATAAGAGAAAATCCTTTTAAGCAATCTAAACCAGCATAATCATTTGAATCTAGAACTAGCTTGTAATGGACCTAAACACCTAATTTAAAGAATAGCATCCACAAAAACCAACTTTGGGATTTTTATAATAGTAGAACTATTTAACCTCTCTTCTCTTGTTATAACCTTTTTTTTAAAAAAAAGGTTCCTATTGTTGTTCAACTCAAATCACAACATAGGTTTCCAGTTGAAAACATCCTCCTTATCCAGTCAGCTATATTCATAACCTTAGAAAGCACAACCATTTGCTTTAACCAAACTAAATTGACCAGTCTCTTCCACTTATCACTTGTTCTAGTAATTAAACTAGCTCCAAAAGTGGGATAAGATTTGCATTTCAAGTACCACTTTGATACAAAACCTACAAAAAGTTGTATGCAAAGCCCTCTACTCTAGCATGTATCGTATATTTTGCCTTCTCGCTAAAGCATGCACTATATGTAGCACTCTAATGCCATCTACACAGTACAGTCACAGGTACTTGCATTACACAACCAGAACTACTTGAAAATAATCAGTTTTTACTAGAATGGATCTCTAAATCTAAGGAAATGACTTTACCTGGATCAGTGATCCACCCAAGGGGCAGCATGTCTAAGTCAGGCCAAGATTTTCCATGCAATCCCTTGGTACCGATTAAATTGGCGGCAGCAAAATCCCTGGATAGAATCAACTAAGTATTTTGCTAGTAGTAGAGAGAGCTGCAGCCTAATCAATAAGAAAGAATGCATTGCCAGATTCCTTAGCTATAAATGCTACCTTGATATATCAAAGTGAGATGCAACATCTGTCCATTTATCCCAATCATCTGCAGTTATTCTATACATGTCCACATAAGAACTGATGGGGCCAGCCATTGATGGAGTCACACTAGTTCCAGGGGAGAGAGAGAAAAGTACTGGGCGGTCAAGCTCTCGTAGAAGCTATAGATAATAACATTTTAAACCAAAGTTACCAAACTTAGAAGAAAGTCATTGTCATTAGCTGGCTGATAATAAAACTAGTGATCCAAGTTACAAAGAAGACCTTTTATTATACCTCAGATACTGCAATGATCTCTTTTGTATCTAAATCCTCTCCAAAAACACAGTCAAGTTTCACTGAAATAAAAGTTGAGTTATAAAGAAATTTAATAATTCTTCAAAATGAAAAAGAAGAAAATATTCAAAGTTAAACTATCTTATGTTCCCATTCATGAAAATAGACATAGTAGTTAAGAGGAAATTAAGCTTTGCATATGAATGTTCAAATCAAGGATTTTATCTATCTATTATACTGTACTGATGAAAATTAATATGAGAACCAAATAAAAGCCAAAAAATAATACTCATCACCAATCTTGTCAACTTACCAAAATCAACACCCCATTCAGCATACTGTTGATAAAGGGATCTCAAGAATGCTCTTCCAGCTGCTATATCTGTATTAACACTCATAAAACCATGTTGCATCCATGCACAAGTCCTCCATGTAATTCCTATATCTTTTGCGGTCCATGTTCGATTACCCTCCACGTATGTAGAGTTCTATGACCAAATGCTTAGCAAAACTAATTACAAGAAAGATTTTTCGAATATCATCTATTTTCATGGTCGTTAACACTGACAACTTCTTCAATTTTGGATAAAAAAAGAATCATCATAATCTCCTAAAGAATATATTTTTATATTTCAGTTGAATTTTATCAAATGATGGCAATGAACAACCAGCGTTTCAAAAATCTAACTATGAGAATACTAGTTTAATTGATTTGCAATATGATGATTATGTGATCTTCATACTTGAATTTCTCTAGCACACTGTAAACATTTTAGGTGACAACCTCTCCTGCAAAGGTCTAATTTCAAGGACAGAACAACAGATGCAAATTAACAGTAAACTAAGTAGAATGATGACCATCAGGTAGGAGAAGGAAATAATACCTTTAGAACATCTAAGATCGGTGTACCAGAATCGACTGCCTGCTTATTTATTCCTCTCATGACATGAATCCCAAACTTCAACCCCATTTCATGAACCTTGCGTGCAACTTCGGCGAACCCTTTTCCACCTCTTGATGATGGCCACCTATCAGGGTCAGGGAATGGCCGCCCCCATTGATCAATGTAATCAAAACCATAGGAATCTTCTGAGGCTCCATCGACATTTTTCCGATACCACAAGAAGTCCACCACAACATACTAAACAGCAATCAAAGGAAACAACCCAAGTAATATATAATTACTGATTCAATCTCATCCTGGATGTAGTTTATTTCACAATTGCCATCGTTGATGCAATAAATCTGACCTCATATCCATGCTGATACAGATTCTTGGCCAAAAACACAGCATTATCCAAGAAAGCTTGTTCATCAACAATCCACGAAAAGGAATCGTAGGAATTCCACCCTCTTGGTGGTGAGCTCGTGGGGTCCGAAAGAGAAATAACTCCACAAAGCTTCCTGAAACACCAGTGCTTTGTATCAAGGCAACACACAAGAACTTTACTCTTTGATGCAAAACATTGAATGGGTTTCACGCTAAATAAACACAATTTCTAGAGACGAATGATGCACAGATGAAATCAAGACAAACCTGTGAAAGAAGAGGATGCAGGAGAGAAGAAGCAGGGATGCCCGCATCGCTGAAGCTGATACTGTCGATGGCGGGTTTGCTGGCGATTCCAAGGAGCTCCAAGTGCGAAAAAAACTTGATTCCAGCGCTCCTCCAAGTGCTGCAGCAACCCGACAGCGCTCCTCGCACAAATCCAAGTCCAGCGACAAGCCGTCACTGTCTGTTATACGTGCACGTGAGTGAGAGGGAGAAGCGCATTGTAACTGCAAAAATATATTGATTCCTTTCACCCACCAGCCGACGTCATTCAGATTTCGAGCTCTAATAATTTGCTTGCATTCATAGATTTTATACTAATCTCTCTCTCTCTAACAAACTTTACAGTTCCATAAATAAATGATGAATTAAAAGCTTCTTGTCCAATCCAGGATTAATTTTATGCCCAGAGAGATATACACATGCGAGGCGCGAGTCCACCGCACCCAACATAGAATAAACCTCGGAGATGCTGTTTTTGCCCCAAAAATTTAGAATTTTTTTTTTGACCACTCAATTTAGCTCGTTTATTTATTTTTCAGTTCAAAATTCATTAATTCATTAGATAATCTAAAATGACTGAACCTAAAGTAAAAATATTAAATTTATATTTTTGTAATATATATTCACTTTTATTTTAGGTTCAATCTTAATTATACTGGATTCAGTTTTAATAAATTTAGATTCACTTCTATAAAAAATTTCATAAAAATTTCTATAGAACTTTATGTTGTATCTTTATACATAGAACATGACATGGTCTATTTTTAAGGACATGATTATATCAACAATAGAACATGACATGTATGATTGCGGAAGCGTATAATCGAGACTAACCTCCTGCCATTGATACCGTATTGATGCGCTGCTCAGGTACTCTTTCTTGCTCCTGTGAACCTTCCTCAATAGGTCTTCCAATACTCTATTCAGGACCCTCAGTAGATGGTGTAGAAAGGTAGGAATGAGTATGGGGACCTATGAGTATCCCAACCTATTTATATACGCACATTGTCATCAAAGGTGGAAGGATATGCTTGAACCGGGTTTGAGATAGACATAGGTAAAATGGTAAAACTACATAATATATGGACCACATAAGGATAGACACGTGAAGATAAGTGGTCCACATCAAATGATGATGTAGACCATATATTTATAAATCACTTTATTTATAAATCACGTCTAACATTCTCCCACTTGGTCCATATATTATCATACCAAAAATCCTCATATCTGTTTTAGATGGAATAAAACACACGAATCATAGCGACAAGTCCTCTTTAAGCGAGTATTCTCTTCTATGTATCACAATGCATTTCAATCCAAAATAACTTTATGAATAAACCTTATGTTTATTCTAGGTCCAACTAAATTGTTATTCTCAAACTGTATGTGTACACCATAAAATGAGAAATAACAAATTAAAATAGGAGTCTTAATTAAAAACATAAAATATCTTTACAATTTACATCAAGGAAGCAAGTCCCATATTGTCTACATGACCCTTAAAATCCTTTGGCGGCATGCCCTTTGTCAAAGGATTGACGATCATTAATTCAGTGCTGATGTGTTCAATGACTACTTTATTATCTTTAACACGTTCCTTTATGGCTAAATACTTTATTATTTTTAGCCGATGTGTTTGCTTCGACTTCCACTTTTATTATTTTTAGCCAAGTAAACAGCTGCTGAATTATTACAGTAAATCTTTATAGGTCTGGAAATAGAATCAACGATTCTTAGACCTGAAATAAAACTCTTTAACCACACACCATGTGAGGTTGCCTCAAAACAAGATACGAACTCGGCCTCGATCGGTGGTAGAAGTAGCAGTCAATGTCTGCTTGGCACTTTTCCATGAAACAGCTCCACTGGCTAACATAAAAATGTACCCTGATGTCGATTTTCGAGAGTTGACACATCCAGCAAAGTCTGAATCAGAGTAGCCAATAACCTCCAAGTTGGCAGTCCGCTTATACATGAGCATGTAGTCCTTGGTACCTTTAAGGTATCTCATCATCTTTTTTGCAGCTTTCCAGTGGTCCTTCCTTGGATTACTCTGAAATCTTCCTAATACTCCAACAACAAATGCTATGTCGGGCCTTGTACAAACTTGAGCGTACATGAGGCTGCCAACGGCCGAAGCATATGGAATATTTTGCATTTGTTCCCTTTCGAAATCACTTTTGGGACACTGGCTAAGACTAAATCTGTCACATTTTACAATGGGTGCTATACTTGGTGAGTAATCTTTCATCCGAAATCTCTCTAAGACTTTATTGATATAGATTTCCTGGGATAGACCTAAAATGCCTTGAGGTCTATCCCTATGGATCTTAATGCCAATGACATAAGATGCCTCACCCATATCTTTCATGTCAAAACTCTTATAAAGAAATTGTTTCACCTCATATAGCAACCATTTATCATTGGTTGCAAGTAAAATATCATCTACATATAAAATAAGGAAATAAATTTTGCTCCCACTGATTAAGTGATATATGCATTGATCCATGATGTTCTATACGAAACCAAATGAAGAGATGACATTATGAAACTTTAAATACCACTGACGGGAGGCTTGTTTCAATCCGTATATGGACTTCTTGAGCTTGCAAACCAAATGCTCACTTTTATTAGAGAAAAATCCTTCTGGTTGTTTCATATAAACCTCTTCCTCTAGCTCACCATTGAGGAATGCCATTTTCACATCCATTTGGTGCAGTTCTAAGTCAAAATGGGTCACTAATGCCATAATGATACGGAAATAATCTTTCTTTGATACTGGAGAAAAGGTCTCCGAGTAATCGATCCCTTCCTTTTGAGTAAATCCTTTGGCTACTAGTCTGGTTTTATGTCTTTCGATATTGTCCAGAGAATCCCTTTTGGTTTTGAAGACTCATTTACACCCTATGGTCTTAAAATCTTTAGGCAATTCGACAAGATCCCAGACTTCATTTGAAACCATTGAATCCATCTCTTCCTTCATAGCATTGTACCACAACTTAGATTCACTGCTATCTATAGCTTGTGAAAATGTTTCTGGATCATTTTCGGCCCCAATATTGTAGTCAGACTCCTGCAGATACACTACATAGTCACTAGGAATAGCTGACTTTCTCATCCTAGTAGATCTTCTTAATGTTGCATCATCAGGCTCTTGAGGAGCCTGTTGCACAACTGGTTCCTCAACAATGTCCGATAATTATTAAGTACCAAGGTCTACTTGATTATTGTCGACTATTTGTGGATTCTCAATGATCGGTTGTTGAACACCTGGAAGATGTGCATTGTGAATCACAACCAATCTTTCACTTGAGTCAGGAGTGGATTCCTCAAAATGGTCTTTCTGAAAAAGATCTCTCCCACTAATCAAGTCATTTTCTAGAAATTTAGCATTTCTAGATTCCACAAACCTAGTACTATGAGAAGGACAGTAAAATCTATATCCCTTAGACTTTTCGACGTATCCAACGAAATACCCACTTATAGTCCTTGGGTCTAGCTTCTTCTCTTGTGGATTGTAAATCCTCACTTCAGACGGGCATCCCCATACGCGCATATGTTGCAAACTCGGTTTCCAACCTTTTCATAACTCGAATGGCGTTTTAGTAACAGCCTTGGTTGGAACCCGGTTTAATATATACACTGCTGTCTTAAGTGCTTCAGACCACAAGTACTTATAAAGCTTCGAGCTGCTAAGCATACTCTGCACCATATCCAATAATATTCGGTTCCTTCTTTCTGCAACACCATTTTGATCTGGAGATCCCGGCATGGTGTATTGGGCAATTATCTCATGCTCTTGAAGGAACTTTGCAAATGGATCAGGTGCTTGTCCATCCTCAGTGTATCTTCCATGATATTCACCTCCCCTATCTGATCTCACGATTTTTATTTGCTTACCGCATTGTTTTTCTACTTCTGCCTTGAAAACTTTAAAGGCATCCAATGCTTCGTGCTTGTTATGAAGCAGGTAGATATACATATATCGTGAGTAATCATCTATGAAGGAAATGAAATATTTTTGACCACACGAGTCCATATCTGGACTACATATATCCGTATGTATGATATCCAATATGTCGGAACTTCTCTTGGCACCTTTCTTTGACATATTAGTCTGCTTTCCTTTAATGCAGTCTATACAAGTGTCAAAGTCGGTAAAATTAAAAGTATCAAGTACCTTTTCATTTACTAGTCTATTTACCCTTTCAATGGATATATGACCTAACCTTCGGTGCCATAGTTTAGAGGAGTACAACACATCTTTTAATACCCGCAGTTTGTTGAACATGCAAAATTTTATTATAAGAAATATTTTGCAATTCTATTTTGAAAAGACCGTCTACCAGAATACTTTTTCCAATAAAATTATATTTATAAAACAAGAAACAAGATGAATCTGAAAAATTAAAGAAATATCCAAAAGGTAGCAGTCTTGAAACAGATATCAAGTTTTTGGAAAAATTTAGAATATAAAATGTCTTTTCTAAAATCAAAACAAAACCACTACTTAAAGTTAATTTGCATGTTCCTACTGCCTCTACATGTGAGCGCACTCCATTTCCAGTATAGATGCAATGCTCACTTCCCGTTGGCTTCCTGTGATTTTGAAAGCCCTGCAGGGTATTGGAAATATGGATTGTAGAACCGAAATCAATCCACCATGTGTTTCGACAAATATCTATCATATGAGATTCATAACAAACTAATGAGATTGAAATACCTTTCTTTTCAAGCCAGATTTTGTATTTGGCACAGTCATTCTTTACGTGCCCCTTCTTTTTACAGAAGTAACACTTGGACTCTTTCTTGATGTCACATTTGATGACTGGTCTGCCTTTTTCTTTATGCTTGTTGAACTCCTTTTTCATCTTTCCTTGAAGAGCCAAATGTGCATTCTCTCCCATTTCTACAAGTAGCCTTCCTTCTTCTTGTACACACATAGCCAGTAATTCATTGATTGATCAATTCTCCTTATGTGTGTTATAGGAGATTTTAAAGGCCCCATATTGCGAAGGTAAAGAATTTAGAATAAAATGCACAATAAATGAATCAGACATTTCAACCTCTAATTTTTTGAGTTGAGCCGTTATATCCCTCATTTCCATGATGTGCTCGCGCACACCTTTTACTTCTGTGAGCCTCATTGATGACAGTTTATTCATCAGGGTGCTGGCTAAGGATTTGTCTGAAGACTCAAACTGCTCGTCTATGGCCTTCAGCAAGTCCTTCATATTCTTGCGCTCCCCAATGGAACCACGAATGCTAGCAGGCATTTTGGTCTTTATAAACATCGTGCTAAGCCGATTGGACCTCTCCCATTGTTCATATAGAGCAACCTCAGTCGGAGTACTAGCGTTTGTAGGAGCATGTGGTTCCGGTTTTCTTATAGCGTAGTCAATGTCCACACACCCCAGATGGAGAAGAATTCTCTCTTTTCAGGTTCTATAGTTGTCCTCAGTTAATTCAGGAATGTCTATAAAATTAATAGCTTGAGTTGCTGCAATTTAGGAAAATACATGTTCATGAAAAATAGAGGCAAATATAGATTTCAAGTTTTACCAATGTAAACAGGAAAAATAGAAATAACATGGGTCAATGCAATAGAAAATTATCTGTGGGCTAAGTTTTTATTTTAGGACCCGTGTTTAAACTTTATGTGAAACTAATAAAATTATATACTTTTTTTCTAATACCCGTGGGCTAATTAGGAAAATATAACATATTATTTCACACTAATTAACCATATAAGTCTGACAAAAATTCCTGTGGGATAAGATTTATCATACTCTAAATGACTAATTATAATTTGATGTCATATATATCTATATGTGACCTAAGAATTGCCAATTTATATAATTTTAATATAACTAAAGACTACTCTTTAATTAGTTAAAATTATGTGACCAATTACCTAATATATAATTTAACATAACTAAGGATGCTGTGGCTACTCCTTAATTAGTCAAATTCTATGGGTCACATGACATCATAATGTTGCATAAATAATTATATGATATAACTTGGCATATGCATTATAATTAACTACAACATAACATAGTTAATTATTTAACAAGCATTATATGACAAGTAGATGCAAGATCATAATTTATCAATGCAATAATTAGAGCAGTAAATAATTATATTCTTGTAACATGATTTAACACAATATATAAAATGATTTACTGCTAATTGATTTTAATCAATTAATTCTTCTAGTTCATGAAATTTTAGATGAGTTAGATATGTAATTTTAAAGAAATCAAATTTGAAACCCAAATTAGATCTAGGTTGACCCAACCAACATTGAACCAACTTTAAACCAATGAGAAATTTCAAATGAACCAAAAATTAAATCAAATTGGATCTGATTTTAATTTCTTTGAACAGGAACAGAAGATTTATTTAAACCAGATATGAACCAGAATAAACCAAACCAGAAAGGCAAAAATTAAAATCAACCCAAACAAAAGAAATTGGACCGGGTTCAATTAATTTAAATCGGACCAACTCTATATTTTGGAATCCGGTTCAATGCTATATTAATTTGAGTTAAACCAAATTGAACCAGAGTTAAAATAAATCCAATTGAACCAAAATTTGAAATAAACCCAATTGAACCAAATGACTTAAAATTCGGATCGGGTGGAAGAGGTATATGGATCCGGGTTTAAAGATGCAAATCCAATTAACTTAAATAAAACAGTTAACAGGTACAAAATATATTAAAGAAAACCAGATCCAATAACTCATTTTAAAAGAAAACCCGGTTTGATCCTTAATGGGTTGAAAACCCGATCCGCTAAGCTCTCCTTCTTCCCACGTACATGAAATATCAAAATTCTAAAATTAAAAACATGTTCCAGCAGCCGCCGCCGCCTGCCGCCCCTGCTACAGCCCATGTTGCAGTTGATATTTTCAAGTGCCACCGCCGATCTGAACGCCGACGGACCCTCTTCAGCCGCCTGCCATCATAGGACGCCGGCGATGAAGAGGAGAGCGACACAAGGCGATAATGTCTGTGATTGCCATATGAAGCTTTCGGCCTTCTGTCAGAGAATAACCTGGCTCTAATACCACATGTTGTATCTTTATACATAGAACATGACATGGTCTATTTTTAAGGCCATGATTATATCAACAATAGAACATGACATGTATAATTGCGGAAGCGTATAATCGAGACTAATCTTCTGCCATTGATACCGTATTGATGCGCTGCTCAGGTACTCTTTCTTGCTCCTGTGAACCTTCCTCAATAGGTCTTCCAATACTCTATTCAGGACCCTCAGTAGATGGTGTAAAAAGGTAGGAATGAGTATGAGGACCTATGAGTATCCCGACTTATTTATATACGCACATTGCCATCAAAGGTGGAACGATAGGCTTGAATCGGGTTTGAGATAGACATGGATAAAATAATAAAACTACATAATATGTGGACCACATAAGGATAGACACGTGAAGATAAGTGGTCCACATCAAATGATGATGTAGACCATATATTTATAAATCACTTTTATTTATAAATCACTTTATTTATAAATCACGTCTAACATTTTCTCCATAGAAGTTGACTCTTTGGAGAGATCACAAAGCTTGCAGTCATCTATTTTGGAGAGCTAATGCAAGTCCGAGGTCCTTTAATCATTTTCTTTACCTGGTTAACACTCGACAACATGCAATAGATATGAACTTTCTCGCATAAAATAAACAACGAAAATTTAAATTTAAATAAATTTTCTACTTTACCTGTTTAAGATAGTTTTCCATATTCTTTAATCTATCCAGTATCATGGTTGAATCCGATTGCAAAATCTTGGTGGACTGCTTCAATCAAAATGTTGTTCCTCCCATCAATTTATGCTTTGTATAAAAATATTGCATCAAATTGGAGATCCTTTCCATTGGGAGAATTGGAAATGCTCATAGAGAAAGATGAACGGGTCAGGAGCTTTGCCATGATTTGGAGCAAAAGTTTATGGCTTCTCCGCAACGATATCATCTTCCGAGAAAAGAAGGCTGATCTTAATGATCTTCTTGCTTAGTGTTTGGTAATATGGAGTAAAATAAAAAAAAAGTGTAGGGGGAGGGTAAAGTAGTTAGAGTTGGTCTTCATTAGCTAGTTTTAAGTTGTTTTGCTTGGCTTTTTGGCCAAAATATTATTTTGTAAGGTTCTAGTAGGTTTGCTAGATCTCATGGATGTTCGAGCATTGGTAAGACATAATACACTTTTTATCTAGTTGTAATGCTTTCTTCATCTTTTATATATATATATATATATATATATATCTCGTGTGGCTCGGTTGAGCCTCACATTCACTAAAAATAATGTAGATCCTTCTCTAATTTTTCTATTGTATATGCCAATAAATTTGTAAATAAAATTACCACTGGATAGTAAAACAAACTCGAATTGGTCAAGAATCTATTGTATAATCCTTGAACTTGAACATATTTTCTCTCAGGACATTATATCTTTATTTCATGATTAATATAATTTAGTCGTGTTGTTTTCGGAAAAAAAAAGTTTTTCCACATCCTTTTCCTTTATAACATTCTGGTGGGACCTACCTAACTTTCTCTTCAATATACTGTTCTCATCAATGCTTTTAAATTGAAACTAATCAGTTGATTTGACCCGTAGATTTTTGGAAAAATTAATAAAACTATCATCAATTATTGATATTTTAATAAATTTGTCCATTATTTTTATTTAAAATAATTTTATACTCGAACTTTTAACTTTATATCGATTGTATACTTCTATTAGATGAATAATAATATAATCGTTATATGCTAACGTGAAATACACAATCAACATAATTAAATAATTTTTTTAAATCAAATCTACCTTGTCATCAAAAGTATTATTGGTAAATAAATAAATAAATAAATAAATATCTCATTGCCACATCAACCGAGAACAAATTAGGAAAAAAGAATTTTTTTTGATAAGATAATTTTTATTTATTTATTTATTTAGCAACAGTACTTTTGATGACAAGATAAATTTATTAAAAAAATTATTTAATTTGGCTGACTATGCATTCCACGTTAGCATATAACAATTATATTAATACTCAGCTAACATGAGTATACAATTGATACAAAGTTGAAAATTCGAGTATAAAATTATTTCGAATAAAAGTAAGGAATAAATTTGTTAAAAACTCAATAATTTAAAATATTTTTATTAATTTTTCCAAGATTTTTTTCCACCATGAAGGGGGCGTTTGGTTGCCCGCAAGTACAAATGCTGCAACTCTAGTTGCAGCATTTAGATAACAAATTTATTTGGTTGGCTGCAAAATCATTTTGCAGCATTTACTAGTTGCAACTTGTATTTCAAATATCATTTGCGGGCCGCAAGTGGAATTGCAGCCCAAAAAGCCCGCAATACAAGATTGCGGGCTGCAAATTCAATAATTTAAGTATTGAAAATAATTAATTTTGGCGACGTAGAGTCGTCGGATGAAGACGAGATAAATATCAAAGTTGTAGGTTTTTGCGTGCTGAACCTGATGGTAGTGTCAGATTTTACATCTGATGTCATTTGATAGATTTTTTAATATATTTTCAGTATTATACAAAAATTGAAAATTATTAATTTGTCAGACAAATCGTGTCGGGCCTAAGTTTTTAGCCTGACCCGAAAAAATTTGTCCCAGGCTCGACCCAAAAAATTTATGCCCGACCTGGCACAAAAAAGTTCGTGTCCAGCCTGGCCCGAAAAAATTCGTGTCCGTCCCGCCCCGAAAAAATTCGTGTCTGTCCCGCCCCGAAAAAATTTGTGTCCGACCCGACCCAATAAATTCGTGCACTGCACGGCCCATCCCAGCCCGGCTCGGTCCGAAAAAATTCGTGCCCAACCCGGCCTGAAAAATTTCGTGCCCAGCCCGACTCAAAAATTTCGTGCCTAGCCTAGCCCGAAAAAATTCGTGCTCAGCCTGGCTCGAAAAAATTCACTGTCGGCCCGGCCCTGCCCAAAAAAAATTCGTACCACGGCCCGGCCCGAAAAAATTCATGCCCGACCCAAAAAAATTCGTGCCCAACCCAACCCTGCTCGAAAAAATTTATGCACTGCCCGACTCGTGCCGACTCGAAAAAATTCATGCCTTGCCCGGCCCAAAATTATTCGTGCACGGCCCAACCCCAAAAAATTAGTGCCCAACCCGGCCCAAACTATTTTGTGCTCGGCCCGCCCCAAAAAAATCTATGCCCGGTCTGGACCGAAAAAATTCTTGCCTGGCCCTGCCCGAAAAAATTCGTGGTCAGCCCTGCCCAAAAAAATTCGTGTCCCGACCCGACCCGACCCGAAAAATTCCATGCCCAGCCCGACCTAACACGAAAAGAAATTCATGCCCAGTCTGAAATATTCGCATCGGGCCCAACCTTGCCCGAAAAAATTCGTGCACTGCCCATCTTGACTCGGCTCGGCCCAAAAAATTTATGCCCGACCCCGCATGAGAAAATTCGTTCCCGGCCAAAAAAATTTCGTGCTCGGCCCGGCCCGAAAAAATTCCTGCCCGACCCGGCCTGAAAAAATTTGTTTCCCGGCCCAGCTCAAAAAAATTCATGCCCGGCCCGACCTGACCAGAAAAAAAATTCGTGCCCAGCCCAAAAAAAAAATTGTGTTCGGCTCAGCCTTGCCCGAAAAAATTCGTGCACTGCCCAACCTGTCCCGGTCCGGCTCGGGCCGACTCGAAAAAATTCGTGTCCGGCCCGACCCAAAAAGATTTGTGCACGACCCGGCCCGAAAAGTTAATGTCCGGCCCTGCCCGAAAAAGTTTGTACCCGGCCCGGATAAATTCGTGCATGCTCGGCCCGTCCCGGCTCGGCCCGACTTGAGAAAATTCGTGCCCGACCCGACCCGAAAAATTTCGTAAGATGCAAGTTGCACGTTGCAAGTTGCAAGTGTAATTACAACTTTCATTTGCGGTCAACCAAATGCTTGCAAATAGAAGTTGCAACTCTACTTGCGGGCAACCAAACGGTAGGCTGCAAAATCTATTTGCGGGCATTTGCTTTTGCATGCAAATAGATTTTGCAGCATTTACACTTGCGGGTAACCAAACGCCCCCGAAATGAACCTAAATTTGATTTTGATTGTGGCAAAAAAAATCAGGTGATGAAAATAACTTGAATCGAACACTATTGTATCAATACTTAATATTTTATTTTAAATTAAAAATATTGAAATTTATAAAACATATATTAAAATATTTATGATGTATTTATAATATATAACACATGGTAAATTATTGAATATTATAAAATATAATATTTTTAATATTATATTATTTATGAATTTATAACATTATTAATAAGATATATATTTCTATTTTTTAATGTAATACGAGACTTAGAAATAAACTATTTACAAATAAAAGAAGGTTTCAACGTTTCCAACATGAAAGAAACAATTATTATATTTATATTTATAAAACTAATTGATATTATTTTATACAAGTTTTTATATGTTAAAAACGTTATGTTTAAATTTGTCTATAATCTCTCTTATCTTTTAGAAAAATCATTTTTATTTTGTGAAAGAGAATTCATTTTCTTCCAAATTACATTATTTTTAAAACTTTGATGGAAAATGTTTCTTTTCTTAACAACTTCTTTTTCCTGTATTAAACGCAATAGTTCAAATATATATCTAAAATTATTTTCTCAGCTTAAGATTTGATTAATTAAATCAGGTTTAAATTTGACAAACCCATACTTAACTATTCCTTTTAGCTGCCGGCAATGCTGACAGACGTCATCATAATCGCCGTTACTCTGATTCTTTCCCGCAAGACCAAACGGACGTCATCATAACGCCGCCAGTTATTCTCAGGCCGATTCAAACGGACGTCACTTCCGAAGAAAGAAAAGGAGATGAGTCGGTCCAGCGCGCTTCGCTCTTTCCGAGACCACCATCCCTTCTTCCTCCTCGCTCCCACGAAACCACGAAAGCGTGCTCCGTACCACTCTCCGGCGTCTCCGCTTTGATCCTCTCCAATGGAGAAGCCGGTACGGGTCCGGCTGGAGTTCGAGGACCACCGCAGCCTCCTCTCCAGGTCCCAACGCAAGGACGGCCTCCGCCGCTGCTGGATCCTCCTAGGCCCCCACCTCGACACTGTCGCTGATGTCGCTGCCCACATCGTTCGCTCCTTTGCCATTGGTCGTTCTTGCCCCCACGGCATCATTATCTACGTATGTGTTTCTCGATCTTCGGCCTTTTGGTTCCTTGTACTCATCTATTTCCTGACGAGTTACATCGTCTTGACCCTCTTTTGTACACTATTGTTCATTTTATTATGCAGTGTTTTTCCCTGGATGCACTTCTTTAGGATACAGTGCTGTTGTTGTTTTCGTTCTCGTTTTGGGGGTCATTATCTAAATTAATATTCCATTTATTTATTTATTTATTTTTGCGGTGCCCGTTCCTAATCGAGCATTTGCTAATAAAGAAGATTTCTCTTTGGAAGCAGAAACTATTTTCTCAGTCTCTAATAAAAGATCGACTCAGTATCAACGGATAGATAAGAATACATTTTACATCCAAACACCTAGCAAAAGCATTCGTTTTTTGAGGTCTTTCTTCAAAGTGATTATATATTGTTGTCTATGCTTAACCGTAGAATTTCATTAAATCATTATATCTGCTCAAATGGGAAAAGTAGATGCCAAGTTTGAATCCAGGGAGTAATCTACATAGTATGTGTTTTTTTTTATAATATTGCTTCTCTGTTGCAGTTGGATGAATTTGTCTTACCTCCGTTTGAGTCAACTAGCATTTTCAGGGATGGCGACATTATCATGTAAGCATTGTTTTATGATTTTGTTTTACAGGTATATGATATCCACTTGTGTAATGATTATGGGCTAAGGTTACGAATATATCAGTTTAGCAGTCTTGTTATTTTCCACAATGAACATTTATAAAGTACATGCTAGCTCTCACTTTACTATTATTGTTCTTAAATTTAGTCGTTGAGAGATCACACTTGCAAAATCATTGTGTATCTTAAAATTATCATCTAAACTATACTGAGTTTACAAGTGAATATCCAGAACATTGGTCTAGACTAGTTTTAGCTAATTTTTCTTTTACTATCTAATGCGAAGCATTTAGCAAACTATTTTTCACTCTGCATTTCTCTTTTTTCAACTTTGTTCTTTTTCTTGCTTTGATAAATTCCTATTGGTTCCACTCTTGACAGTTTTCTATTTTACTCTCAAATGTTCTCTTGTAATTTTTATAAGCCATCTATAAGTTAGCACATGAGGAAAAAATTGAATGCTGATGTATGAGACACAAGAATATAGGTACAAGCCATTTATCAGAGTATAGATGAATGATGAATCTTGGAGTAGTTTCGCCTTAGCAATGTATTTCTTCAATGATGAATTCTGTGGTGTTGATTATTTCTGTGATAATACCTTCCATTTGCCCTAAAGTAATTGTTAAATTTGATTGGACGACCGACTTCTCCAAAAGCTTAAGCTATTAAGTAAGAAACCAATCTATATATTTATATTCTTAACGCTCTCCCTCAAGTATGAGTGGGTAAACTAAAGGAGAACCAAGTCCAACACGTTGGTTGACTTAAATTTAATTCGGGGTAACTTCTATAACCATTGACATTGGCAGGATTCAAACTTAAAAACTCTTGCTTTGGTAACATGTTAAATTTAATTGGATGACGGATGACCAACTTTCCCGCAAGCTTAAGCTATCAAGAAAGAAACCAATTATATATTTATATTTAACAATCAAGAGACTACTAATTTTTCTCTCAGGGAAGCATGATTTTAGAAGGCTAGCTTGTATTTAGCATTTTTTGTAGCTATTCATAATTCTTTTATTCACTTTGTCATGGAACTAAATGCAACTTCTCATCACTTTTAGTATATAATATATATAGCGCCCGAATTTGGCATATGAATATTTCTCATTTTACATTGTATATTGTTTATTTCTTCTCATATATCCAGATCTCTTAAATTGATGCCTAATGGAGGCACAATGGGCTTCTGCTCCAATAATTATCTTATGTTATAGATTGTGTATTTATTTATATATCTAAAGCATCTACTGGGTGAGATTTCATGACGTGTTTTCCTCCCTTGCTGACATGCTTCTTCTCTATGATGCTAGGGTGAGAAAGAAGGCTGGTAAACAGAAACAGCTTCCTGAGACATGTGATGATGCATATTGTATTCAAGATTCTGATAATGTTGCAAAAGAATGTGAGCTATTGAATGATAACCTTCTGCATTCTCAAGATTTCCATGTGCATTCAAGGGCTAATAAAAGGAAAAGAAGAGTGGATATATGTGATATCCAACAGATTACATCAACCCATGCAGTCATGTGTGACGAGACAAAGTTGAAGAGGAAAAGGTAGCTTCGATCAGGATGTATGAATATATATTTCACCAGTCCCTTCTGAGCTTAATGTTTCCTGAGAAAAGGAATCTAGGTAGTTAGGTAAGCCGTAAGCTATAGAGATTGGCATATAATTGAAAATTAACCAAGAGGTGGCAACCATAATGTAGTAATAGAAAATTCATGTACCTAAGTATATTATGTTAATGATATATTTTAGTTCATATTTTGACAATTTTACTAGCTTGATAAGCAAAATAAGTAAATTCTCTTTGTAAGAACAAATTGCTGTAGTGACTTCATGATACTGGATATATCACTCTTATAAAGTTATGGTCTAATTTTAACAACCTCAATGATTTTACAGGCTGTTTTAGCCCATTTGTTGTCTTCAAAATTGAATGTGAATGCTTGATGGTTTCTCCATCTGGATACAATAATTATAATTCACATATGTTTGACCTGCTAAAAACATCAACATGATGAAAAAGAAATAACCTTTACTATCTCATTGAAGTTTGATTATGAAGTTCTGGTGATAAGCTTGATTTTATTGCGTAAACATGATAAAAAAAATTGTGAACTTGTACTCAAATCTCTTGCTCTAGAGAGGACTAAGCTATTGTCTTGAGAGATGTGGGTATTATTTATTTTCGAATGACATTGATTATAAGGTTTCACACAACATTGTTGATTTCTTTTGAAAACTTTATCCTTACTTGATTGACCTTCACTATCACTTTAGGTCTTGTTGATTATTGGTGCTTAAGATTGTGATATTGTCCAAACCCTTTTCGCGGTCCAATGAGAAAACTCACTCATAAGCATGAGGGGTTCCGACCATCGACCGAAAATGCTTAAGTTGAAATTGATGGTATCATCTTGGTCTTTAAACCAACAAATCAACCATCCACTTTCAACCCCCATAAGGCTGGCAACTAGCTTGATGTCTTTGTTAATTCCCATAGTTCAACTCATAGCCTCATTCACACCAGTCACAATCGAAATGGATGGAAGACTTGATTTATTAATTGATAGGCCTAATATCACAAGACTTAAATGCTTAAGGCTTAAGCACAAGTTAATTTTAATAGAAAGCTTATATGCCAAAATAATCAACCACATTCATATGGTACTAAACTGGGGTGTCACAAATACACATTTCAATAAATTAGCTGTCATCATTCTTTAACTACCTTTTTCCTATAAAGATGGTTATAACATATAAAGCATGAACTAAAGTTGAGTAGGTTTATGTAAGATTTTTAACATATGCTGTGAGGATGTGAAGCTATTGTAGTGTTCAAAATTCAGGGAAGGAAAAAAATTAATGACAATGAAAGACATCAATTTATTGGTTGAAAAGCAGTTTGTATGAACCTATCAGTAAACTAGATTTGATTAGATTGACTTATTCCTTGTCTCTCAAATATGGAAAAATTGAAATAGGAAACATTTAAATATCTTTATCTGTTTTTTTTTTCCTGACATTATCTCTTGTGTTATGCAATAAATAATTATAAGTTGTAGACATGTAACCTGAATATATTTCCCTCAGAAAAAGAAAGAAGATAGTTAAATGCTAATGCATATTTCTGTAACTGGTTTTGTGTGCTCTTAGTCTTATATTTTGTCTTGTCTGAGCTTCCAAGCAAGTAGCTTTGCTTGCTACTGTTTGCTTTCTTTTGTGTGTCCTTGCATTTGTCATAATATATTTGACATGCATGCCATTATCTGTTTTTAGGCCTTATCAACCGCATGCAAATGGTCATACAAGTTGGCCTAAGTCTCATGTTAATGCTAAAGAAAAGAAGGTTTGTAGTAGGTGCATTTTTGTCAAGATTTTGTAATACCTATTATGATGCTATCTTGTAGACTCCTGATGGTATTTTCTTAACTTTTGGTCACTAATTTTTTGGCAAGTGATTTTCTAATCTCAAAATCAGTTGTTTCTAATTATGGATGTTACAAATATTTTTATTTGTCTAGTTTGTTTCTTTGATGGAATGCTCATTGCATAGTTGAAAGACCAGAGGCGTGGCAGGAATATTACAACTAAAAAAATAGCAAATCAGAACTTGACTAGTGGAAGGAACTCAAGTCTCTAAGGTCAAGGAATCATGTTGTTATCCTTTTTGTATCTATAGATAAAAAGGATCTGTAGCTGCAAGCAATTGCCAACAGTTACTCCTTGCATCATATCCGCCACTAATGGACAAAATATTCATCCAAAATTGTAAACACCTGCAATGCAAAAGTAAGTTTACCCTGTTGATGAATTTTGCTTATGAAGTCAAGTGAAAAATCTATTTGAAAAAAAAAGAAAATGTAGCAACAACTTCATCACCAAGTATATTTTTGCACGAAATAGAGTTCTATGATTCTATCTGTCTACATCCATCACCAATGCTTGTTCAATTTATGCAGACTTCAAAAATCCAAAGATCACATTTCTTAAAGATTTGAGTAATAAGTGAATAACAATCATCAAGGACAATTTCCATTATTTTGGATCCACAATTCCTGCATGTGTTTCAAGTTTCAAGAACTCCATCATTCTTTTGTCACTTTTCAACTGAAAGTTGTAGATTTTTAATTTCATTGATATTGCTATTATCTGCGCTGCCTTTAAGCCTTTCTAATTATCTAACCATAGCACTGTTATTTTTTAACTAAACACATAACTCTAGTATAAATAATACAAAAGAAACCCTCTGTTATATAGATGCTAAGAGGCGTTTGACCAAAGTTTGTGTAGATGTGGATGAGATATTACAGTTGCCGAGAGCAAATTATATTATGCATAGTTTCAAGCATATCATCGATGTTAGCATTGTGACCTCGTCAAGATTGACCACCATTAATTTGTATCAGGAGGGCTAAATTTGAATCATTTGGTGGATTCATCCTATATGTTTCAACATACATTACTAGCTAATGACTAGTGTCTGTTTATTTTCATTTGGAAAATAAACAGTTTCTCTTTCTGGATGCAACTTGTGCTCATTTTATTGCTAGATTTTATTGAGAATAGTTATTATTCTTAACATATCATGTATAAAATTATTGATAATAAATTTTCATGGATTTGTCTTTTTTGGCTCTTTGAATCTTCAAAGGCACGCTGTCATAACTTATAATGATGAACAGGCTTTTTGAACTTTCTTTATGATTTGCTTTTTCTTTTTATTTATTGCTTTTTGGAACAGATTCTGAATCTGTAATGCTCCATTTAGAGAACCTCATTCGTCATTTTGATATCCATGATTCCATGATGAGGATTGAGCCTTTTGATACTGTAAATTTAAGTCAAATAATTTTGATGCTGTCTCTAACATATCTCTTTTTGTTTTTGTGTTTAATTTCTATCTTCTTTTATGTTCTCTTCCAACTCATGTAATTATATTCTCCATCAGTATGTAGCAATACACTCATTGCAAAGAGACTACAAGAAAATATTTGCTAGAATTGGCTAATCAAGAAGATTCAGTTGCCTTCTGAAATGATCTGTGTTTTAATCTTTTGCATGATTAGATTTATCAGTAACTGTTTATGCAAGATACAATTTATGAGTAACTGTCTATGCTTTTATCTGACGCAATACTTTCAAATGCAATTTTAATTGGATCTTATGGAATCAGAATATTCTGAGCCAACTGATTGCAGGGAACCTTGTCTAGTCCACAACCAGTAGGTCAGATTGCTGTAGCAGAAGATGAATTTGTTCCCATTACAGTTCGGTCTGGTCATATTCATCCCGAACCTATAGGTACACATGGTGTCATTACCTTTCTTATTTTCAAGATGTTACAGTGAATAAATTTTCTCAAATAAGCTAATCCAACTCAAATTTAAGAGCTGATCATTTTAGTTAGAAAAGAAAGTTATATGTGGTAATATGTTGTGTTTTCAGTTTCTTATCTCTTGCACATTGTGTTGCATACAGATAGGTAGGCGACTCCAACTGTACTTATTTTAATTCTGATTGGGCCATGGCAACTACACAACTCATCACACAACCCCATGCATGTAATGATGTCAACAAACCAGGTCTAATCTAATGATCTGGATTGAACTGGATATGAATAGATATCTTAATTTGATGATCCAATGATGATTTGATCTCACAAAGCAGATCTAATAATCTTGTAAGATTGGGATTCATCCTATTTGATGCAAACCAAGTGCCTTCCTTTCACATGCTCAACACACTTTACCAAGTGTTGATACTTGATAGAGTATTCTTGGTGTGTGAAATTGGAGGGCAGGGAAAGAGGCCAAAAGACTCTCAAGTCATCACAGGTTTTGGCATGAGCGTTAAGGCAAGAGACTTGAAGGGACTAAAGAGAGACCATTACCATTATATTGTGCTTCTCCGTGTACTAACCAGCTGAACCCTTGTGAATTGGTCAACAAGTATTTTAGCTTTTGAACTTACTTTTCTTTTTGAAGAACAAGAGTTGAACAGTTAAAAGATTGTTATAGGCTACACTGAGTGCAAATACATTTACTCCAAGGATGCATGTGTATTGAGTTTAGTCTTCTGGGTCTATTCTGATCTTTGAGATGATGTTCCTTAAGTAAACCTTGTGCATGCTTATCATTTTTAACTTTATGCATATTATGTTCCAAAGTCAGAAGACCCGCTTTTGATTTTCTCAAGTGATGGCTAACCAAATTATTTACAACTTATCTACTTGGATACTTTTTGCAGATGGAGAATGGCACAAATCATTATCAAAAAAAGCAGTGGTATGCTTCTTATGCATGTTTTATTTTTCTATCCTTTTATGAACCTTTTCTTTTCTGACAACAACCTTTGTACATTTATTGACAGACATTTATCCATATAATTGTCAATCTTCTACTGCAAAGGTTTTTTAACTCAGGATGCATAACATATTATAGAGTGAAATATAGGCAACACTAGGAGTAGGAATAAGTTATAAATAGAAGTATGCAAATAGTGATAAAGCAAAATAAGAAGAAAAAGCAAACTCAAGGAATACCCTTCATTGATTAACTGAACTTTATCAGGTGTTTGTAGCCTATAGGGCTTGCACTTTACCATAATAATGCCAACTTTAATATGGTTTTGTTATTGAATTATCTGAACAGTGAGATAATTTTTTCAAAGACTAAAACATGATTTCCAACATTGCCAAATGAATCATCTGGTGTAACTTCGCTTCCTGCAAATTGCAGAAACTTTCAGAGTTCTGCTCTTTTGTTTAATTGTGCTCCTCTTTTTGATGGTATTCTATTTGGAGAAATTTTTTTGCAACTGTGTGGCATATTAAAATTCTGAACCATGTGGAGTAGATCTAGCTTGATTGTCTACCTATTATGTTCAAGAAGCCATTCATATTCATTAATAGTCTGATTGCTTCACTTGATAGTCTGTTTGCTTCACTTGATAGGATAACAAATGAGATGAAGAATTAGATATGATTTTTTTTATCCTATGTACATAGGATATTACATAGGATATAACAGAAATTTTATATTCTTCTAATCCTAAGCTTTTCTAAACCAAGTACCAAACAAACAAGAGATTGAAATCCATCCCTTATCCTATCCGCCTTTATACCATGAAGGAAACATGCCATAAGGGACTATGTCTCTCTTGGAAGGCAATCTCGCAGGACAGTATTGCTATTTCCAAGTTTCCAACACTAGCTTTTTTTTTCATAAACTTTATTTTACACCTGTTTCCCATTGAGGTTGTGTGGCATGAGCCATTACCCAAGCCATGGCGACTACTGCTACTCTTTCTAAGAGATTAATTGGTATTCAACCATATCCATATATCACACACCTATCCTCAGCACATGGATCAATGGTGTAGCAGTTAGTCTGGTCCGAACCCCTTGGGTGGAAACAAGCTATATCATCTCTCCTAAATCGCATATGGTTTCATGCTTAAGAGATTGATCGGTAATTATCCATATTCCATAACTTGTTATCATCTAACATACATGCCATTGAACTAAGGTTTAAAATCTTGGTCGGTACGGTACGGTAAGTCCGGTATTTACCGGTTTTTTAGGTTTCCGGTATACGATATACCTGGTATTTGAAAAAACCGGATATATTGTGTATACCGGGCGGTATATGGCGGTATACCGCCCGGTATAGGCGGTATATGGTGGTATGTCACGAAAAAAAAAAAAACCCGGCCGGTATGCATTTTCATACCGGTCCGTACCGTGTGTCGGTACGGTACCGGCCGGTGACCGAAACCGGTACCGGTACCGAGATTTTAAACCATGCATTGAACATGACATAAAGTTTATCTCATGACATGTATGAATTTCTTATAAAACTCATTAGGTAGTTCAACCAATCATGACATGAAAATTTATTTCATCTAGGTGATCATTCCTAGTCTGAATGTGGACCTAGAAGATCTTTGAGGTTTATATATATGTGAGATTTTTTACTCTAATGCCATTGATCTTGCTATGCCAACTAGGCCCCAATGCTTTTCTATCTTTCTAAATTATTATTTTTATTGCATATAGTATTACATATATCTCAACCAATATATGACTCAAATCAAGCATAGGTTTTATGTAAAACCGTAAAAAAAAAGCCAAACAACACTAAAGATTGTGTGACATCATCGCTTTGTTTTTACTCATGATATATTCATGTGATCCAGGCACCTCCGCAATTTAATGGGGTGAATCAGAAGGGAGAGAATGAGTCAGAATTGATTGATGTTGATGTTGGCATGCAAGGTTACGGAATCAAGGAAGCTGCACTAGATAACACCTGGGAATCTGCAATATCAGAAGTTAATGCTAAACATTCAGCTACTCATGTCACAGGTTCATCAAAGTTCTTTGCCATAGTTGTCTCTAAACTTTTTAGTGTCTTGATTTAGCCCTTAGATTTACAGAATTTAGTTCACTTTAACCCAAACTCTCTTAGTAGTAACACCATGTAAAATTTGGATGCATTGGGAGTGCATTATCAAAGTGCTTTTAAGGTTAAAAGCACTTTTGTAAGAAAAATAGTGTTAGGTAAATACATGCTCAAAGTGTTTTTTAGCTTGGAAATTGTCTTCGCAAAGTCATTTTTCCAAAGCATGTGAGGTAGTGCTTTTCTCAAAGGTCATTGCCAAATGGAACCTATACCGCTCAACACGTAAATGAGTTTTGTATTTGGTCAAATGATGTGTTAAAGAAACTTGAGTTGGCTCAGGTTTAATTAGAACCAGAGATGACAGGTAAGCAAAATTTTAAGCCTTATTTGGATGTTGGCCACTAGCCAATTTGACTTATTTTGGACATTTGATATCACCAACTAATCACATCAAGTTACAAACTTTATGCGAAAGTTTTAGATGGTTGTGTCAGCCAATTATGAGAGTTTTTGGATTAAATTGAAATGAAATTCTTAAATTAAGGGGCTAAATTGAGACACTTGATAATAGGAGGGTTAAACAGGAACAAAGTTCAAAACTTCACAAGCGGAACTGAAATTTGCCTTTAGTCCTATGTTTGATGTTTAGAACAAAGTGATTAGTTTTCAATTCTTATGAATGCTGAGTGAAAAATAATGTGTAAAAATTTCCTAATTTTGCAGAGCTGCCGCCATCAGATTCTTTCTGGGGGGAAATCGACAAGAACCAGCTTCAGCAGAATGGTTGGGATAGTTGGATAGCTAATAAGACCCCTCCAAATACCTGGTCATGGGCAGCGAGAGAGAAGATGGGAACAGCATGGTCGACGAAGCATCACAAATCTAAGTGATGAATGTGCCTATTTTGCTTGATGAAATCCATCTTTTGTGCATATTTTTGATACCACGCCAACCCAACATTGTTGATATCTCTGACGAGTAACCCGAGTTTTGGATCGTAGTTAGATAATGACAGCTCATGTAAACCTTATTCTCAATGACATGGAATTTTCATTCATCGCGTTGTCAAAAACTTGGCTAAATCAATTTTTGATTTCCAATTTTGGCTGGATGATGGAGAATATTTATCTTCAAAATTTGCACTAATTTTGTGGTGATCAAGGCATGATCTTTTGCTAATTCGAATCATTAATAAGAAATTGAGGTCTTAACCGAACAAATAGTAGCGTTGAAGGAGAAATAGAAGGTGCCGTTTGGTTAGCGAAAATTATTTTCTGATTTGATTTCAGTGAAATTGAAAATTTAGTTTTGAAAATTTATTTTCAGTTTTCTGAAAACGCGTTTGGTTAATGAAAATATCGATTTTAGTTGGTTGAAACTAGTAAATATTTATTTAGTTATAAAATAATAATAATAATATATTTTTTTGAATATTTTTAGTAGTAATTAAATATTTAGTTAGTTTATAAAATTAAATATTTGCTAATATGGTTATAGCACGTGACACATATCATAATTGTTCGTTATATATATCAATTAATATTAAAGAAATGAATGAGTTTGTTATATATATCAATTAATATTAAAGAAATGAATGAGTTAAATGTTTGTAAGATTTAATTAATTTATTTATTGGTAATTTAAGATTTTTTTGTTCAATTGGATATAAAAATTAATTAATAATTATTATAAAATTTCAAAATAAAAGGTCCAATGGTCTAAAATTAATTTTAATTAAATTATAAATAGATTAACTTTAAGAAAATTGAATTATTTTAAAATTTGAGTTTGAGTCAATTAGATATAAATTAGTGTAATTAATTTGTAAATTTAAAATAATAATTTGAGTTGAAAATAATAATTTTTATTTTTATTTTTAAAAATTAGATATTATTTGATTTATTTTTAAATTAATTAATTTTATAAAAATATATATTTATAATTATAAAATTTTCACTGCATTTTAATAACGAAATTGACAGTCTCGAAATCACAAAAATAATATTCTGGTGTTTTCAATTTTATTAAGAAAACTGATTTTGTTTTTAATCTAGTTTGGATTTAATTTTATGAAAACACTGAATCAAACACGTTTTCGTAAGCAGTTTTGATTTCTGTAAAATCGAAACCTTGAAATTGACTTTATTTCGATAATCAAACAAGCCCGAAGTTTCTTTGAATAGGTAATATGGATTGGACTTGTGTCCGGTATATGCATAAATTTCTAGGAAAGGAACATTATCCCGTTTTCTAGAAGTATTTTGTTCGGGTTTGGAATCATAAGAAACTATTTAGTTTAGTTTGGAAAAATCTTAGAAAAAGGGTTCATTTGGACCGGGTCAATTTAGTTTCAGTTGGACCATTTAGACAACCCCAGGTACAATGCATAGGATTGCAAGTTTTAGGATCCAATACAATAATGGAAGTGATCAAACAGATACCTCTTAAATTGAGCACAATCTGGTGATCAATAGAAGACCCTTATATTCACGAAATCGGTCCAATTCATCAACAGAGCTATGCACAGAACAATATTAGATCTTGTTAAGGTGATGAAAATGACACATTACAATAGCCGCTCGATAATAAAACTCTTCCAATTCTGGGTGAAAGATGAAACTCAATGAGACCTCAACTCTTGAAGAAAAGGGCCAAGCTTTTGAGCCCCAAGAAACAAGGCATCTGCAAGAAGAACAAGTCCCAGCTGCAACATCAAAACAACAAGCAGAAGATTTTCCGCTTAGCCCGGTCCAAATTTAGCAACTTATTCTTAAAAGAGCAATAATGAACAGAAGGTCATTACCAAACGGCCGGTGAAGACCAACCGATAACTCCAACCTTCCTTAGCAGCTACAATGCGCTGCTGATCTGTCCACCTGAAAACCAATAGAAAAGAGAATAAAATTGAAGTAGAGAATAAGATTACTGAAACTAGCATTTGTTTCCATTATCATATGATCACAACTTCTTTTGCGCCTTGTTGTGTGCTAACAATGGCAAGGTATCATAGCAAGAAAGAGATATTACCCCAGGAATTCAGAAATCCCACCAATTCCGGCAAGTTTAAAAGGTTGGGGACCTTCTCTTGCAAAATCCTGAAACAAAAGAGGTATCAACTATTACAGTCAAATTTTCCAGCAAACAATAATATAATCTTCATTCAAATTGTTCATTGCATACACCGGCAAATATGCATATATCTACACTATTATATTAAAGAGAACTCCATTTTTTGCATAAATGCCAATGAAGAGTACAACTATATTCATGAACATGTTTACCTCTTCATCAGCGGCTTCCAGACCTCCTTGTACCCAGAATAGGTTTCTGAAACCTGCATTATAAAGTTGTTCGCAAGCAGCAAGAGATCTGCATAATTTGAATAGATTCAGATGTCAAAGTATCTTTCAGACAAATTCATTGTATGTTGCAATTCAATTTTCAGATAAATAATGTCAAAACACATAGTATCAATATCATAGAAAAGGATGAACCTGAGAAAGAAATTGAACATATTACAGAAGTGCTTGCAATTATTCATTGACATAGATTTTGCATCCACCAAATGGAGCAATTTGTTGAACTACTTGTATGTAAAACATACACAAAGGAAACATAACAAAATCAAGAGTGTTGTTGGTTCTGTAAAACTTAGCTGGGGAAGTATAATTAACCCTCAGTTACAATTTAATAAGTATAAGTGACCCTCATTGAGTAAAGTCTTCATGTGTATCATACTGTAACAACTTGACAAAAAATTGGCTGAAATATGGAGTGATTAACTGTTACAACTTGATAAAAAATTGACTGCTCTCAACTGTTCTTAGTTTTTTCTTCAAATTAATATCTGCTACACTGTTACATTTCTACATTCTAAATAAAGCTGAAGAAACTTTTGAAATTGAACCATGTTTACAGTTGGGTAATTTACCAAGTCTTAACTCATTGAAATGTTACATATCAGTTCAGTGAGTTCCAACCAGGAAAATTCCAAAATTGTTAATTCCAAATATTAGTTAAATGAGTTTGGACTTAGTAATATCCAGTTGGGTTTGGACTTGATTTTCTTTTCCCACAACGCAGACATTTAAACATTATAGAAGAGTTATCTACTTTGTTGATTTCAGAATTCTGTTCCTAATCCACAGTGCTACATAGACAGAGTAAGCATTATATAGGAGCTTTTACCAATGAATTTATTGAATTGTGTCAGTTCTGCTTATGCTACTTACACGTTTGATCATCTCTTGTAGGTTGCAACTACCTCATTAAATTAACCAAAACTAACAAAATTTCCTCATCACATTGCATCTTCATGCCTTTCTATGCTGTTCATTCTTGACATGTTTACTGTCAAAGGGCATCTTTTTATAGTAAAAGTCAAGATACAAAAAGAAATTAGATCAATGAAACATTTATCTGACGTTCAATTTTAACTTGAAGTCATCCATCCAACACTATGAAAAAACTCGATATTCTTGACCAAGCTTATTGCATAGAACATTAGGATATACATATATAGGAGAGTGCTACCTTAGTCCCTTTTGGCATACTACAATAATATCAGTTTCTTTTGGAAACTTCTCCTCAACCTTTGATATGAAGTCCCTACATTAAATTAAACAAAGTTCATATGTAAGGAATTGAACATTAACTAAGAAAATAACATAAGGTAAATTTCTCTTATTAAAGGAGCATACCTATCATATGACAGTGTAAGGCTGCCACTCCACCAACCACCTTCATAAAAGATTACCACATGTGCAACACATGATTAGTAAGAAGCTCTTAAATGTTAGAATACCTACTTACTCTTTCCAATAGATGGAAGTTTCTCATTTATTCTCTACATATGATATTACTTGGAGGATTAGTTATTTAGTAGCAAAAGTTATGTGGAGCTATGAAAAGAGTGTCAAACTGAGCTAATACAGTCATTTATAGTAAGTTTTTAATAAAAAGAACCATATGAAAGCAACAGATCATGGATTATTATATCCTAATTTCCTATATTTCATTTCCCGGTGATGACATGTTTATTTTCCATCTTTTGTTGCTTATTTTCATGCTAAATTCGAATTAAATACTTCCTAAAATGTGTTTATTGTTTTGTTTAACTTTTAGGCAACAAATGATGGAAAGAAATAAAAAAGAATCTCTTTTGCATATTTTTTGGAAGCTGGAAATTGGAAAGACAACTGGACTTGGTCACACTGCCTTGGATGTGCCCACGCCTTAGCAGAGATGCATGTGACTGATCCAAAATTTATCATGTTAGAAGCTGAAATTTTGCTTCCATGTTTCCATGCGAATTTGGACAATCCATTTGTGTCTAAAACATTAAACCATGATATTTGGTTGTTAGTTTATTGCTATGTAAGGTTGATTTGATTTTTATTTACTATTCTAGTTAGGTTTGGAATTCTCCTATAAGAGGAGAATAATTGTAATGAACAAGGTTGGCATTTTTCTTAGCTGTAGCCTCCTTTTGTGTTTTGTTCCTTTAAGTTTTCAACAGTAGTTTATTTTTGAGAATGAAATTGTATGAGTTTGCAATGTGTGGCTGATCCACTTCTTTCTAGCTAAAGGGCGATTCGACGTTTCGGTTCTATGGATTGTGAGATTCTTCTGTGCTTAAAGTCTTTGTTTTCTAGTATTTCATTTATTTCCCGCGGAATTTATTCTATTATTTCTTTTTAATTGTTCGGTCTGTTACCAGATTATTAAAACAATAGCTAGTCTACCGGTATTGGCTGTTCCATGCCGGATTTAGAGACAAATTAGTCGAGGTTGTTGTTCAATCCGAACTAATGGAATACTTGAATTAATATGACTTGTGAGATTGTTGTTCAATTCACAAATGTCTATTAAATTGCTAGAAATAAAGAAATCCATCCTTAGCATCTATGATCAATCCTACGATCCGAAATCGAGAACGTACCTTTAGCTAGATTTTTCTCTCATTGATTTCTCCTTAATCTTAATTACTGTTTTTAATCACTGTTTTTATTTCAGTTTGCATCTAATCAAAACCCTCCCTTTTAATTTCTAGTTTTGAAAGAATATGAAACTAATCAGTCTCTGTAGATTCGACCCTACTTGTCACGACTACAAAATCTCAAGAAGTAGATATTTATTTTTGGTGGATTTGACACCCATCACCTGGTATAATTACAATTTCATATATACAGCCACCAAGATTTTCTCCCTGGTACTTGGACAAATTTGGAGGAAGCAAATCCAAATAAATGGATAAGGTTGTTGGTACATGACAACCTACATCAGAATGGATAAGGTTGCTTTGTGACAACTTAGAGCAGTGGCATAATTCGAGATACTAAATGTTCTTATAGGATGAAAAAGCTAAATGGTCTGTTAGGTTAACCATGTGCACGAAGCAGGATTGCAAATGACTACAAAATTATCTTGCATTTTAAACAAGGAGAAATAATACTTTTATTTGTCATGATTGAGAAATTAAATAATAGAAACTAGAGATTTTAGATAATTACCCATGACAAAATTTGTGATTTTCCTAGAAAGAGCTCCAAAGTCAGTTGCATTATCTACATCAAATATTGGTATCCAAGTGGAGCCTCTAACCCATGCCTGCAAATCAAGCATGACAACCTCATGTAAAATGATAGCAATATGCATGCTTTTAAAGAAAAAAATTTGAACTCCAATGCGCACACCTTCTCACGCTCTGTTGATGGACGAACATCAAGAAGGGCTTTACTTGAAAGCTGAATTGCATAACCAGCTTCTCTAGGTGTAAGAGCCTTAACTTTTTGCTCTCTAATCTTCAAATAGAGGGCACAACTATAAGCATGCAACTTAAAATTTCATATATCTGCTGAATTCAGCTTCTCACTCTATCAAAATAGATACAAATAATTAACCCAAATTTTGCATAATGAAGCGATAAACTTCTGCAACGATATTATCCACATAGGTACATCCCACACTTGTGTCTACTTTAAATTTTACCAAATATAAGCATGCAACTAAACATTTTAGATCTCTGAAGAAGATAGCTTCCATATTTACCAATATCCATTAAGAAAAAAAAGGCAGAAATAAATTAGGCCACATCTTCAAAATAATCAGTTAAGTTTTCTGCTTCAACATCATCCATATACTTCTGCTAACAATTATAAGTAACAACTGCTCAGAACATAAAATTTTCTCAAGAAATCTATTAAGAACTAATAAATATATCATGGCATTGATGAGATGTCAAAGTCAATAATTATATTTCTTAATTGTTTTTCTAAAAGGGGCAGAAACTTTAAAGGGTGATTGAGTTGCAGATAAGATTCTGTAGCATTTATCTCTATGAGGTATTTGTTAAATTAAAAAGGCAGAATACCAGAGCTTCCCATCTCCTCCGAGCGGCAGCCATTTCTTTGGCCTGCCTCATTTCTTCCTCCTCTCCACCAACAGCTGCATCCATCCTTACATTGGCCTTCAATCTCTAAACCCAGCAAAAGAAACAAAAAAAATCGAAAATCATAAGAAAATTTATACTATTTCGAAAATTCAACTAAACAAAGATAGTCAAGAGACAACTCTCGAGTGAGATGAATAGCCTCCTCCGCCGTGAGCAAAGATTGGCCTTGTGGCCAAGAGCTTCGGGCTGCTTCTCTTGCAGTCTGCTCGCCGACTTTGAGGGCTTCTACAGGTGGTAAGAGTGGTGGTGAAGCTGCGCCCAAAAGCTTCCATCTCCGAGGATTTGCGGGCAACTCGAAGTGCAAGAGGAGGTGATGCTGATACGGTGGGGAGCTGCAGACCTACTGCGAGCACGTCGCTATATCGTCCGAGAAGAGGAAATAGATAGGACAATGCTAAGTTAGCATGGTTCTGAAACCATGCCGTGTTAGTTTTAATAGGAAGCCATCCGATACGAGTACATTTCAATCAGGTCCCTGAAATTTTACCGACGAAGCAGCCTTGTCAAGTCAGTAATTAGTAAACAGGTCAGTAATTGACTATTTCATTTTTTTTTCAAAAATAAAACTATTTAATTAATTGGTTAGTATGTCATCTCAGAACTCAGAAAACCCTCAGTTTCTTAATTTTTACTGTAAATATTCTTTATTATTTTTACCAATACTTTCTTTTTTCGGGAAATATAAATTTACCTTATACCCTTTATTGTAAAACTCAAAACTTCAGAAAAATAATAAATTTATACTAATATAATTGTATAACTTGGTAGAAAATTTAATTTATTCATATATTTAACATTATTTTATTAATTTGTTTGTCTGCCTAAAAATAGATATAATATTAAATTGTAACTAATTACTGATAAGAGCACCATGCAAAATATATTTACAACATTTTTTTATCAATAATTAATTTGTATATCTTGTTAAATTTTGGGGAAATATAAAGTAGTTGTTCTATAATAATAAGTAATAAATGATATAAATGATAAAACAGTTGCTCTTGCCATAAAAAGACAAAACATGGGTATATCATCTGAAATAAAAAATAATTAAAAAAGTTTAATTTAGAAAATTGTGTGTAATAAAACTGATATCTTCAAGTAGTAAAATAAATATAACTAGTCTATATATATACAAGTAACATTACATTTAGCATCTTCAAAATGAAATTTGACTGATATGACATTTTTATTTTTATTTTCATATTTATTTATTTTAAATAATTTTAAATATAATTTAATATTTCTCTTTTAGCCTCTCTCTAATTGCATGTTAGTGTAAATAGGGGTGACAATTTTATCCGCATCCGCTAACTAAAAACCGCATCCGTACCGTATCCGATCCATATCCGCAAGTAAAAATGGATATGGATACGGATATGAATTTAGAAAACTTATATCCGCGAGGATATGGTGTGGATACAGATATGGCTGTGGATCCGCACCGCCTATCCACGTCTCTGAATTATTATTTTGCTCATATAAGTTATTAATATATATAAGAGCTCTATGGTAATTTCATGTCAAGATAAATTTTGAAGTATATTATATATTTATTTTGGATCAATGAATTGGTAATTTATTGATTTTTTTAATTAAATATAAAATTTTAATATTTTTTTATTAAATACGGTGAGAATACGGATGCGGTGCGGATATCCGTATTTGAAGCGGTGCGGATATGGATATCCATATTCACATCCGTGGCGGATATGGTGCGGATACGGATGGATGGATATGGAGTGCGGTGCGGATACGAATAATCCGTATCCGCACCGTATCCGCTCCGTTGCCAGCCCTAAGTGTAAATGTTCTCTCTCTCTCTAACCCCATCACGCATGGTCGTGCTCCTGCCGACCTCTCCGACATCGCACTCGCTCAATGTTCAAAGGACTGGCCCGAAAAAAGAATGATGCGAGTGATGAAGGCAACCCCGTGGAGGTTCGTCGGCGGAGGTGGTTGTGTTAGTTGGTTGGCGCTCCTCGACATGTTCGCCCCTTGCAAATCTACGGGATCGGTGGTGGGTGCAACGGTCTGCATTACTTGGCCTCACTCAGATCAGCGATAAATCGGGTCAATTAAAAATCATATGTATTAAATATATATCTAAAATCCCATAAATTAATAAATTATGTTCTTGATGTTTTTTTTTTTCAAAGATAGTGAGTTCATTTATGAAAGACTACAATCAAATACATAAATATCCAAATCACTTCTACACACATAAGGATAAACGAATCAACATTATACTTATAGAGCGAATACAATACCACACAAAATGAAAAATCCACACTAGGTGATCATACTGAGGTTTGAATCCAAATAGGGATGTCAACGGGGTGGGGCGGGGCGGGTACTGGAGGTGCCTATCCGCTACCTGCCCCGCGAAATAAACGGGTACTCGCTACCCGTTTATTTCCCGCGGGTATCAAAAATAGTTACCCATTTAATTACCCGCGGGGGGACGGATACCCACGGGTATTGACGGGTACCCATGATATTTTTAAAAAAATATAAATTACAATATTTTAACACTTCAACTCTTCTAGTATTTTGATAAAAATTTCAAGTATAACAATTTCATTTTGATAAACACACAACATTTTAATAACAATATCATCATAAGGTTTCAAAACATAAATTATATGAGTATTGAATTAAGTTAGGATTTTTTTAGTATATGTATTGAGGATAATATTATAATTTACTTATTCTCACGAGTAACGGGTACGGGTACTATAATACCCGTACCCGCCCCATATAATAAACGGGTAAAAACAATTACCCACGAAATCCCCGTGGATAGGAAACTATGCCCCATACCCGTCATAAACGGGTAAATACCCACGGGTATCCATCTAAACAGGTAATATTGCCATCCCTAAACCCAGACCTCTAGATGTTATTTATGTTAATTTATGTTTATATTTTACATTTATTGTAATGAGATGTACTTAGATAATATTATTTCTTCACAATTTGGGGATCACATGCCAATAAAATTGAATTTTTTTATAGCATAAAATTTACTGTTCACAGATAATGATTATAATTAATGAGTCTTATATGGATAATTGAAATAGTTGGAATTATGGAATAAAAACATGTGCATGGCTGACTGATGGGAACAATTGGAGAGTAAACAAATATGATAGAATTTAATGCTGCAAACCCAGCTGATGTGATGTGCCCAATTAAGTGAGAGATCATGTATAAAATTACTTTTGTAATTGTGCTAATTAAATTAGTTGTGGGGGGAGCTATGACTGAAAGAGAGGCGATAAGTTTGGCGACAAATGAAATCCCGATCCCTAGGTTAAAAGAACCTCCCGATCGGACGACTGCTATTCAATCCTGTGTTGATCCGACAATGGAGAATCAAATGGATCTGGATGTGGAGGGAAAGAAGAAAGGTGTCGGAGGAAGCAGAGATGCAGGAGTAAATGAGAGAAATCTGGGAGGAAAGTTGAATTCATGGGCGAATCTGTTCAAGCTTGCATACTCTAATTCGAATTGGAGGGATTCTAAAGAGATTGCAGAGAAAGTCAATCTAATTCAAGCTTCAGCGAGAGGAAGGGTCACCATTTCTAAAGCAGACCTAATGGAGGCGGGGCGAGGAAGCAACTTGACCTTATATGGTAAATTCTTTGGCAAATCTCCTCCATTTGAAGTAGCTAAAGCTAATCTTCCAAAAATCTGGAAAAGTAAAGCTAGATGTAGCATTGTTGATCTTTCTATCGGGTTTTTTTCTTTCAAATTTGAAAACTCGAATGATTACTGGGATGCTTTTGTGGGTGGGCCTTGGTTTCTGAGAGGGCAAGCACTCTCTTTAATCCAGTGGAAGGATAACTTCCAACCGCTGAAGGAGGTAATTGAGGAGATTCCGGTGTGGATACAATTACCTGGATTACCGATGGACTTCCTTAATAGTAAGATTCTTCCTCAAGTAGCTGCAGTGATAGGAAAACCATTGAAGATTGATAATTATACGCATAGTGGAACCAGGGATAAGTTTGCCCGTGTCTCTGTGTTAATGAATATAATAAAACATGTTCGACAAGGTTTCTGGATTGACACTGAACCTGGCAGCTTCTTTCAATCGGTTGCTTACGAAAACTTGCACAATGTGTGTTTCAATTGTGGAAGGTGTGACACAATGAAGAGAAGTGCCTGAAGAAATCTGATGTGCAGAGAGAAAAAGGTGAATTGAAAGAAACATAAACATGTACAAATAATAAAGGAAATGAGAAGCTGCTAGGACCATGGATCCAAATTCAAAGGAAGAAAAGGATGTATCAACCCTAGAAGAATGTTAAGAATGGGTGAGCAACCCATTCAAAGTGTTAGATAACCCAACCTTTGAGGAGGATGATGGAAGAGAGAATAGAGTTAACAAGGAGATATCTGTCTCACAAAGTTTTGTTAAAGATAAGGCTTTCAAAGGAGTGTGGAAAGAGGTAAACAAGGAATTAAAAGAAAAGTCTAAGACTACTGACAGTATGGAGATTGAACAGACCAAAGGAAGTGTTAACCATAGCAAGACAATCTTAAAGGAGATACTATCTTTTATAAACAGAACGCTGTTGAGAAGCAACTTCTGGGGTCCGAAGGCCTGGTTTCTGGCAGAAAAGTAAGTGTAGAGCCTGTTTCAAGGAGAAGAATAGCTGATGATAGAACAGATACAGCTGAAAACTTTGTGTTTGAGGCTGTAGATAATAGAAAAGTGTTTATTGTTGAAGAAAAAGAAAAAAAATAAGGAGCAGATAGAAATGGGCAGAATGGCTGAAAAACTATCAGCATCTTTCAAAATTTTTTTGGAAAATAGCAATGCTGAGGATGACTTCTTGGAGTCTGGAATTGACCCTAAAACTTCTAGAACTAGCTCAAAAGAAGGGCCAAAAAATAGAAGAGGAACGTTAATTGAAAGGAAGCTATTTAATATCCCTGTTGAATACCAGGGTGTAAAGCTGAAGAAAAGAAGACAATCCAAGGCGGTTAGCATATTTAAGGATGATGGAGATCCTGAGAATGAAAAGGAAAATAGAAAAGAAGTTGATAGTATCCAATGCAATCAATGAAAGGATTATCTTGGAACATCAGAGGAGCACACAAAAGAGAAGCTTTAGCTTATCTCTGAGTTATAGTAAAGCAAAACAATGTAGATTTGATAATTCTGCAAGAGACTCACCTGATCCAGGAAGAGGCTGAGAAGTTTATGTTCAAATATAAGAGGGTGTGGGATGATGAATTTGTAGCTAGAAATGGAAGGTCAGGAGGAATCATGATTCTATGGAGGAAAAAAGAAATGGAAGTAAAGTGTGTATTAAAAAATGAACAAAGTATAAATTGTTTGATCAAGCAAGGGAATGGAATGCAATTTTTGCTTTCAGGCATCTATGCAAGTACAGATAAAAAAAAAAGAAATATGTTATGGGAGATGTTCAGAGGTCTGAATACAGAACATTTGCCATGGATTGTAGCTGGGGACATGAATTGTATTAGATGAAGAAAAAGCTTGGGGGAAGAGAATTTTCTTTTTCCAAAGCTGTAAAAGATTTCAATGATTTCATTGAAGTAACTGGTATTTTAGAAGCCAATGCTAAAGGTCGACCTCTCTTTACTTGGACCAACAATAGGAAAGGCCCTGCTAGAATTCAAGCCAGATTGGACAGAATACTCTACAATGACAAGTGGCTGGATCTGGATGTTGAAATTAAAGCTATTCACTTGCAAAGAATAAATTCAGATCATAGGCCTGTCATGTTTATCTATAACAAGGAAATGAAAGGAAGAAAGGGGGAAAAAACCCTTCATTTTTTAACATTTTTTGTTTGAGTACGGTGAATTGTCTGAGATGATTGGGAAGATATGGCAAGAAGGCATTAACAGGAAGAGTTCAGTGATGGAGATTCAAAAAAGAACAGCTGAAACATTAATAAGTTGGAACAAAAATAGAATTGGAAATATTGAAGGAAATCTATAAGATACTATGAGGAAGTTATCTGACTTAGAAATGAAAGATGTTAATGGATGGATCACTGATAATGAAATAGTAAACATGGAAATTTTGGCTTAAAAAGTTGGTGCTCTGACAAAGCAGATACAACTTAAGTGGTGGTCGAAAGCAAGGGTGAATTGGGTGAAAGAGGGTGAGAAAAATTCAAAATATTTCCACAATATTGTTAAGCTGAAGAGAAGGAAAAGAAGAGTTGAAAGCATAGATATTGATGGTAAACAAGTGACAAACAATTCAAGTATTGCAGAAGGCTTTGCAAGATGGTATGAAGACTTGTGGAAGAACAATGATGAAAGCATGAGGGATGATTGTGCTATAAACTCAGTTGTTTGGCATAAGATGTCTGTTACAGATTCTAAAATGCTTGAAGAAAAATTCAGAATGGAGGAGATTAGGGAAGCTGTTAATACATTGGGGAGAGGCAAGAGTCTAGGGAGTGATGGTTTTATTTTGGAATTCTTTCTAAATTACTGGGATTCAGTTAAAGAAGCAGTGAAGGCAGAATTTGACAGTATTTATCAGTCTGAAAAAATCCCTACACAATGGAAGGAAACTATCCTGGTTATGATTCCAAAGATAGAAAACCCAAGGAAGGTAACTGAATTTAGACCTACATCACTTTGTAATGTTATTTACAAAATATTTGCTAAGGTCTTAGTTAATAGGATAAGGAGAACCCTATACAAAGTAATAGGAGAGGAGCAAAATGCTTTTATACCTGGAAGGTGCTTACATGAAGTAACTTACACTTGTAAAATAAAGGGTTATTAGACGAAAACAGCCTGAACTTTGGCCGAATTTTCAATTGTGACAAATCCTTTGATTGGTCTCAATTGTATATAAGAACTTACACATTGGTTCCAATTGTAATCTGTCGTCTGCCTACCGTGAGTAGAACCGTTAATTCGCTGACGTGGCGATCTAGAAATAATTTAAAAAATCACAATTGCCATGTCAGCTAGATTACTTTTAAATATATCTTTTTTATTAGGACCCACTTCTCTCTCTTCATTGAAAGAGTTCCACTAGCGGGCTATGGCGTCCTACGTCGGCAACGCGGCGTCATTGGTGATGGCTGTGGCCGGCGATGACAGCCGAAGCCGTCGTGCGGTTTGCTAGGCCGCAGGGCATCTCATCGCCCACGCCCACCGCCGCCTCGATTCAACTTCTCGACCCATAAACAGTGAACAACCCCGTTCAACCCCGTTCTCATCTCTGAGTGCCTCCATACGTGTGAGTCACCAGCTCTGAAGGTCCGAGAAGATCGAGAGCTCTGAAGGTCGACATCACACTCGACCAGCTCGACGACGTGCTTTGAAACTCCGTGGCCCTGCACCAGAAGGTCAAGAGCAAGGCCTAGAAGATCCCCAAACCCACCGCAGAGAGAAGTCTGCGTTCTTCCTCCGTGAGAGAATTTTTTTTACTTTTTTAGCAACAATTACGCAGCGGTCTTCGCCTCCGCTGCCACTCAATCAAAAAATCGCAGCCCATATACTGTGTCCAGCGTGAACTTTTCTTTGGGGAAAAATTTAATAATATATGATCTCTGCTCACTCCAACGCATATACAGCTAATTAACCATGCATTGTGATTACGAATCTTCCTCGATCCATTTCTTTGCCCCTCTCCCATGCAACTATAAACTCCCCCTTCCTCCCTTCCACCTCCTTAATTTGATCCTCTCACGTACACCAACTTTCTACTTTCTCTTGCTTTAATCCCAGCTTATTCTGAACCACCGTTCAAAAAATAATTAATCCTCTCTTGATCGATATATATATATCTACAGATCAGTTCCTTCTTCCATGGGCAGCTACGTCTCTTGCACCCTTGTCGGCACGCCCAGTGGCCACACGAGATCGACCAAGGTGATACGCCGCGGCGGTCAGGTACGCCGCGTTGAGGGGCCGGCCAATGCGACCGAGCTCATGCTCGACGCGCCGGGGCACTTCCTGGTTAACTTGCGGTCGATGCACGTTGGCTGGCGGTTCGCGCCCCTCATGGCGAACGAGGAGCTGGAGATGGGCCAGGTGTACGTGATGTTCCCCATGAAGAGGGTGAACACGGTGGTCGCGACGGCTGACATGGTAGGGTTGTTGGTGGCGGCGCAGAAGGAGGTGTGGCGGGAGTTGGGATGGAGCGTGAGGGTCTTGCCGGACGGGCGCAGATTGTCTTGCCGTCGGAGGCGGCGGCAGAGGAGCGACCGCAAAGAAGATGGATTCGAAAGAGGCGACTGATGCGACGGCGGTGGAGATTGGAGAGTTCAAGTATAGATTGAGCATGTGCAGGTCAAGAGCATTTGTCCACTAGTTATGGGTCGAGAAGTTGAACTGAGGCGGTGGTGGGTGTGGGTGACGAGATGCCCTGCGGCCTAGCGGATCGCACGACGGATTCGACTGTCGTCGCCGGCCATAGCCATCACCACCGTTGCCTATGACGCCGTGTTGCCGGCGTAGGACGCCATAGTCCGCCAGTGGAACTTTTCCAATGAAGAGAGAGAAGTGGGTCCCAATAAAAAAGATATATTTAAAAGTAATCTAGCTGACATGGCAACTGTGATTTTTTAAATTATTTCTAGATCGCCACGTCAGCGAATTAACGGTTCTACTCACGGTAGGCAAATGGTGGGTTACAATTGGAACCAATGTGTAAGTTCTTATATACAATTGAGACCAATCGAAGGATTGGCCACAATTGAGAATTCGACCAAAGTTCAGGTCATTTTCGTCTAATAACCCTAAAATAAATGGGATGAAGTCTAGATGTTTCAGAAGCTATAAGGGAATTAGACAAGGAGACCCATTGTCTCCTTATCTATTCATAATCATGGAACAATTGCTATCAGGAATGATTAATACAATCGTGGCTCGGAAAAAAATTTGATGTGTTCCGTGTAGGAAAGGTGGAATTGAGCCACACCTTGTTTGCATATGATATTGTTATTTTCATCAAAGATAATAAAAAATCCTACAAAAACATAAAGTTGTTGTTAAATGAGTATTGTCAGATTACAGGGTAGAAGCTCAATATAGAAAAGTCAGTAGTGATTTATCTTGAGAAATGCAAAGCTGAAACCAAACACATGGTAGAACAAACTCTAAACATAAAAGAAGGGAGGTACCCCTTGAAATACCTAGGAACCTATATGACAATAAGGTCTTTAAGGGAATTTCTATAAATGACTGTTGCACAGGAAGTTACAACAGCTATAACAACTACCTTAAGTAGCAAAGTGAGAACCAAAACAAAACATACGCAAACACAAGTATTTATTTACGCAGTTCAGTGACAAATTATGTCACCTAATCTGCAAGGCACTCACGGACAGATGCCCAATCCACTATCAGAAAGTACAATTTCTAGCTATAGGATTTCACACTCCGAAATCCAACTATCCATACTACAATGAATTAGAAATAACAAAACCTATTGCTATTACAACTACATACTGACTTGCCTCTCTATGACATCTCAGTCACAAAGTTTTGTCATCCACACACTCGTGTTGTAGCGAGTTATCAACCCACAATCATCTTAGCTTGAAGATATGAAGAGTAGGTTGTTGCATTCCTTGCACTAAGCAGTCTCAACTCCTTTAAAACTGGCAACAGAGTATACGCATCGTGGAGTTGACAGAAGTGGATCTATAGGAGTAGATCAATAGGAGTGGATCCGCATTGGAGTGGATAGGAGTGGATCCATCAGAGATGATCAATCTTCTCAAATATTCTCTCACACCTTTTATAAGCAGAGTAGGCAACCCAAAGACAACCATTACTCCACAAGAGAAACTCAAGGAAACTCCTAACTCTATGATGACCATTAACTCCACCAATGAATGACCAAGGCCATAAAGCTTCATGATGATCATAATTCCATCAAAGTGAATAACCAAGGCCATAAAGTAGTAGCTTCATGATGACCAAAACTCCATTAAGCATCATAAAAGACCAAGTCCAAAAGTCACCATAAACTTTACTGTTGGCGGGTGTTGGCGGGGCTCTTTGTATGTGTTGTCCGGAAAGAGGAGGACTTAATGATTATTCATTCGCCGGAACCAGAAGTGAAAATTCTTGTAGATAGGGATCCTATAAAAACGTCTTTCGAGGAATGGGCCAAACCTGGCCATTTCTCAAGAACAATAGCTAAGGGCCCTGATACTACCACTTGGATCTGGAACCTACATGTTGATGCTCACGATTTCGATAGTCGTACCAGTGATTTGGAGGAAATCTCTCGAAAAGTATTTAGTGCTCATTTTCGATCAACTCTCCATTATCTTTCTTTGGCTGAGTGGCATGTACTTCCATGGCGCCCGTTTTTCCAATTATGAAGCATGGTTAAGTGATCCTACTCACATCGGATCAGACGCTCAAGATCGTTGGTCTTCACCCGGACCTGATAAAAAAATTTGGATCACTTCTTATGGATTCGTTGAGAATGATTCTGATCTAGTTCATCGCCTATTACTATTAGAAGTAGAAGGCGCTCCGGTGGGATCCTCACGGACAGAAAAAGATTGCAGCCAGTTTGATAATAATCATATATATATATATGATGAGCAAAACTCCATTAAGCATCATAAAAACCCAAGTCCAAAAGTCACTATAAATGATCAAGTCCAAGATTAACTCCGTTATATATATATATATATATATCAATAATCTCAACAACTTTTCAAGCAACATCGCGGTAGCATAAACTTCATTGTAGCAATAGCAGTTGAGACTAGCAAACGAGCAATTAAAACTGACTATGTTGACAAAGGAGACTTACAGATCTATATCTTTTCTTTCCTCATAAATAAAGAAGACCAACCAACTTCCATAAATGTCACATAACAAATGATCTTAACTTCAGCAGTTTCAACCTCAAAAGTCAACTATTACACATCATAATACTTCGGCCACAAAAGCTTCAAGAAAAATTGCTGTCATAAAAGCTTCAAGATAACTGCCAGCCCATCAATGAATACTACTTCAAATGAATAGGCAATAAACAAGTAACTAAAGATGATTTAAAAATATATGAGAAAAAAAATAGAATCATCATTAATACTGAAAACCAAAAGTCATCATATCCGCAGTATCCTTATCTAGAAAACCATAGTCTGTAGGAGCAGTTGAAATTGTCCTCACACAGTTGTAATTGTCTTCAACATAAATAGAACTCCTCATAATTGTAATTATCTATTTAACTAAGAATAATCCGAAATACTTTTGCCAAATATAGCCAACACTACAAAAGCCAAACACCAACAATCTTCCCCTTTAGCTTGTGTGACAAAACACAATCTGTCAAGAGAATCTCCAGAGTATATCCCAGTCACAACATTTAAGCAACTCGTCAAGTAAGATGAGTTGTAACTGAGTTAAAAGACATCACACACAATATCATAATCTTCAACTTAAACTGCTCAGCAACCAGAGCAGTTGTGACTACTGAGAACAATTTGTGAGTACTTTTGCCAAATATAACCAACACACATAAGCCAAACACTAACAATATATTTCCCCAAAGAGGCTTGAGAAGAAGTATCAAATGAAGTTGGTTCAGAAAGCAAAGGGTAGAGTGGACACATGGGCAAATAATAAACTTTCTCGGGCAAGGAAATGTGTCTTGTTAAACTCTGTGGTTAATTCAATACCAATGCATTCTCTGATGACATTTTGGGTGTGTGAAAAAGCCATCAAAGAGATTGTCTTGCTGGAGAAATTTTTTTTCTGGTCAAGCCATAAGGAAAGGAGGTCAGCAAGATTGGTGAGTTGGAATGTGGTTACAAATAGCAAGAGCAATAGTGGTTTGGGGATTAGGGACTTGCATGTTGTAAAGAAGGCTGCAATGGCCAAAAGAATCCTTCCTCTGCTAAATAAAGAGAATCATGTTTGGAGCAATATCAAGATGGCACCCATGGATGAAGTGCAAAGGAAAAGACCTTACTTGGAATTGAAAAAATATAGCTGAAAGTATGTCAACTCTAAAAGATGGCCTTAAGATTTCAGTTGGAGATGGTAGTAGTACTAATTTATGGACTAATCCTTGGATTTCAACTATGCCATTAGATAAATGGCCTACTTATATGGATGTGCATGAATTGAGCAAGCATGAGTGGGTCAGTGATATGATGAATGATGGTGATTGGTGCAGAGGAGTCTCTCTTCATGCTATGGTGGGGAGCTAGTTTCTTTGATTGAAGACACTAATGTAAGCAATGTGGGAAGAAAAGACAAATGGGTTTGGACTCATGGCTCAGATGACAATTTGACAACAAAAAGAGCTTACTGTTTCATCAAAAATGAACTAATGAATGATGAAAAGCAAACAGTAGATTGGAAAGAAATGTGGAGGATGAAAGTTCCTAAGAGGGTTAAAATATTCGTTTGGAGGTTAATGTGGAACAGGTTACCTACTGCAAGTTGGTTCAACAAATTCTCTGGAGTAGTTAATTATGGCTGCCACGTTTGTAGCTCAGGTGAAGATGAGAATAGCCACATTCTGATTAACTGTAGCTATGCTGCAGATTACTAGAAGTTAGCAGAAAAAAGACTAGGGGTTATTTTTTTATTCTAAAGAAGACTGGGTCATTGGTAGGGGTGGCAATTTTATCCGCATCCGCTAACTAAAAACCGCATCCGCACCGTATTCGATCCATATCCGTAAGTAAAAATGGATATGGATACGGATACGGATTTAGAAAACTTATATCCGCGCGAATATGGTGCGGATACGGATATGACTGTGGATCCGCACCGTATCCGCACCGCCTATCCGCGTCTCTGAATTACTATTTTGCCCATATAAGTTATTAATATATATAAGAGCTCTATGGTAATTTCATGTCAAGATGAATTTTGAAGTATATTATATATTTATTTTGGATCAATGAATTGGTAATTTATTGATTTTTTAAATTAAATATATTATTTTAATATATTTTTATTAAATACGGTGCGGATACGGATGCGGTGCGGATATCCGTATTTGAAGCGGTGCGGATATGGATATCCATATTCACATCCGTAGCGGATACGGTGCGGATACGGATGGGCGGATATGGGGTGCGGTGCGGATACGGATAATCCAGTATCCTCACCGTATCCGATCCGTTGCCAGCCCTAGTCATTGGAGGCTGGAGAAGGGAAGTAGTGAAATATAAAAAGGTAACTGATGGAAAATTGGGTGACTTCATTGCTATTTCCTTATGGCTTTTATGGAAAAATAGATGTCAAGCTAAGCATACGGGTAAGAAGGAAGGTTTGAACTTTGAACAACCTATTTGTTAAGGCTTTCAATGTTACTATGGAGTATAGCAATGCCAAGAAAAGGAGGATGGCCTTGAAGAGAAGTGAAATTGATATAACTGCTAGTGAAAGAGAAGACTTATTACAGAGTACTCTTTTTTGTGATGCTAGCTGGAATGAAGGCAACATGGCTGGTATAGGTTTTGTGATTACTGATCAGAACAAATGGAAGCTGATTGGGGCTAATACTCTCACTGCTACAAATTTACTCAAGGCTGAACTAAGTGCAATCGGGTATGGATTGGATAATGTGAGGAAGAAAGCTTTTGTGATTGATAGAGTATGTTCTGATTGCTTAAATTAATGCTATCAAAATTCTGAACAAAGAAGTTGACTGTCCATGGAAATTGAGGAACCTGGTTGAGAGCATTCTTAAACTGGGAAGTGAAGCAGGAGTTTGCGAATGGGTTCATGTGAGTAGGAATGTCAACAGTATAGCTCATTCAGCAGCTAGACTGAGTCCCTATAATAATATTTCAGATAGTTGGAGTAGTAGGAGAGGCTTTTTTGATGAAATTGGGGATCTGGAGTATTCTTGTAATGAACTCTTAAGTATTTGAATAAAATGATACCAAGCGAGGGAAATACATCTACTTTGAGGACTATGGCCCAATGCTTCTTTTACCCGAAAATTGAGTAGGTGGTGACCTTGTCTATGGTAGTTTGCTTTAAAAAGAATTGTGCTAATTAAATTAATCAATTCTTTAAAATAAATTGGATTAGTGGATTTGATCAATTAGATGAATCATAGATTTTTTAATTTTTAATTTAGTTTATAATCTTTTCATTGCATATATTTATTTGATAAATTAATGTTACATATATTTCAGACTTTATTCTCATTGAATATTATAATTTTCTGTCAATTAATGCTTATTATCTATATTTTCTAGCATTTTCTTGTTTATTGTAGAAAAAATATTCAATTTCATCAATTATTGCCGCATCATGTAGTCAATTAATTTCATTTCATTGATTTGTATCATTAAATTTCATATTACATTTTATTTACACTTTATAACTAAATTTCTTATTAAATTTCATATTAAATTTTACATTAAATTTTTTAAAAACTTATGAATAATTATTTATGTAATGAAGTCAAAAAAATTCCCTTAAAAACATTAGTGTTGATTCTAAATTTATATTTTAATAATATTTTACTCTTTTATGATTAATTAATTTATATCATTAAATTTCATATTAAATCTTAATTATACTTTATAACTAAATTTCGCATTAAATTTTATTAAAACTTACTTACGAAGAATTATTTATGTAGTGAAGTCAATTTTTTCCCTTTAAAATATTAGTGTTGATTCTAAATTTATATTTTATTAATATTTTACTCTTTAAGATTATAAATTTTACACTATTTTTATATATTATTTATTTATTATTTAAACCTATATATTTTTTATGATAGTTATAGATTTACTGAATAATTATTGAAAATATATTTTAATATTAGTTTTGTACTTTTGAATATCACTTTTCCCCTTTTTAATGAAATGATATAATTTAAATCTTTCTTATTTTGGAATTAGTTTTCTATATTTATGCAATTTTAACTGGTATAGTTTACTTTATATTTATGTTATATTTTATGTTTACTTTTAGAAATATTAATATTTTTCAATTTTATTTTTATATAGTATTATATTCTTTGAAATAGTTTTGACTTTTTTTATTCAAAAATTTATTAGTATTCTAATTCTTTTATTCAAAAAATTGCTCTAAATATATACAAATTAATTTCCACATAGGTTACATGTTCGGGGAGTGTCCCGATTTGCATGGATTCCAAGTTGTCAGCTGACTGGGGCTGCTCTTGGATGTCTCCCCTAGGATTTAGGTCTGATATTCTTGGTTGGAGTTTAGCTGGTCTAAGTTTTAGGCATTCGTTGTAGCATGTGCGTATCTCATTCTGGTCTCGATGAATTACTCCTACCTTTGTCTCCGAGATGGAGAATTTGATGACGAGATGAGGGGTTGGTACGACGGCTCCTAGGTGGTTCAGGGTGGATCGGCCCAAAATCATGCGGTAGGGACTTGTGCACTAGATGACGAGGAACTGTATGTATATCGTCTTTGTTCCCGGGGTGGACCCGAATGTTGTGACCATCCATAAATAGCCTCACACATCTATGTGGTCTCCTGAGAAACTAACAACACTACAAAAAAACATAGCATCACCAACGGATTTAGTTTGTTGGTGTTACCAACAAAACTACCAACGGATTAAAAAATCCGTTGGTAAATCAGCCTATAATTTTTTCCCTCTTCTATTTCAGCCGACCAAATATTTCCCCCCTACTAACTCACCAAAATACTATTTCCGCGCCATATTTTTTTCAGCCCTAATACAGCGACCCGACAAATCCCTTAATTTTCCCCAGCCGACAAACTCCCCGCGCGACCTCTCTCTACGAGACCTCCCTGTCTTGCACGACCTCTCCCTGCAACACCTCCCCGTTCCGCGACCTCTCCCTGTGACGCCTCCCCATTCTGCGACCTCTCCCTACGATGCCTCCCCATTCCGGGCGAGCAAGGGAGAAGCTCGGAAATGGACACCAGAATGAGGAGGTACGCGCCGCAGGCCAGCCCAGACAAGACCAAAGTGTGGGCGGAACCGCCCTCGAAACACCACCACCCGCCGGGGTACCAGCATGGGGCGAAGGTTCCGGTGGTCTATTACCTCTGCCGCAATCGTCACCTCGAGCACCCGCACTTCATTGAAGTACCCCTCTCCTCCCCCGAGGGACTCTACCTGAGAGGTAATTCGAGTTGTTTTGCGTGGATGAAGAAGAAAAATGTGATTTTGAACATGTTGTGTTTGGTTTCTAGATGTGGTCGATAGGCTTAATGTGCTGAGAGGAAAGGGGATGGCAGCCATGTATTCCTGATCTTGCAAGAGGTAAGACTCGTGAAGAGAGATTGAGAGAACCCTAGATTTTTTAGATTTCTTGGTTGACTGACGGAATGGTGGCGGCGCAGGAGCTACAAAAATGGATTCGTGTGGCACGATCTCTCCGAGGATGACCTTATCCTGCCGGCACAAGGGAATGAGTATGTGCTCAAGGGTTCCGAGCTCGTGGATCAAACCCCTCCAAGTACATTGTCGATTCACGTCAATCCTCAATTATAAGATAAAGGAAAAAAATTGCAATTTTATGACAGAACAAATGATTATTTTTTTTTTGTTTTGGATAGGAACAATCAAGGTGCGAGCAATCTAAAATTTAGTCTGTTTTTTTCATAAAGCAAGGGGTAGGCATTACGCTGTTGATTGATAGCTTCACTTCTTGGTATTACAATGGAATGGAAAGAGAACCTCAAATCTGATTTACTTATCCCTTACCCATGTTATAGGATCAAACATTTCCGCAAACATAAAAATCTTCAAAAATTGATAGTAAAGTAGGCAGGAGTTCAATATGTTGGATCTTCTGGAAAGTAACCTGCATATAATCTTCAAGTATGCAAATTTCTCTTAATTTATTTATATCTTAAATTCTGTAAATATTGCACATCATGCGCCAGGTCTCTTCCTGTTTAAACTTCATGATTCTATAAATTTGTCTTAATCTTTTGTTAAGACTCATAGTTTTTCTTTGGTTTAGTTTGATCGTAAGTATTGAGAAGTGGATAAAAAATGAAGGATTACATACCAATCCGAATCTCTTTTTGCCATGACTGTTGTATCAAGATATCAAGTGGTACACCGTACACCTGCACCATCCTGTATCAACAAACAGCAGTAGAACTGGGTTGCAAAGTTATTTTATCAAAGGAGGGTAGCAACTAATCCTACCACCATATTGCCTAAAAATAAGAGTGTTTTCATTATTGCATGTTGTAAGTGAGGTGACTGTGCTGATGCACCCTTATGCTTCATGTGGGGTTTTGCTGGCAGGTATGGACTGTCATCATCCCCCACCATGCCATTGGATAGAGTCCATAAAGAAAATCTGGGTATACTTGATCTTTGAAGTGTCATAACAATTCAGCATGTAATCAATAAAAACTGTACCCAAGACCATCATATCTACCTCTTACAGGTTCATCATATGTCTAAATGTGCTATATATAGTATACAGATATGGTGCGTGTGCTTGTGTATGAATTACTAAAAATAGCACTTGGACATTGTGGAATTGAGCAACTCAAGCTAGCTTAGTTGGCAAGCCTTTGGAGAGAACAGATAAGCAAGTAGTAGATCAGCTTCTGGTCAAGTTATTTTAGATGAAGTGCCGCTTGTTATGAGGGTACGTAGACAATTGAATCCTAGTACCTTTGATCATTTATCCATGTGTTTTAAGTTCAGCATCCCAACTGAAGTTGTCAATCCTCTGATTGAGATTCATTTTTGTGCCTGTAGATCTGTTATATGTGCAATAACAGACTCTGTATGTTCTGTTACATCAAGGGGAGGTTACCTTGCCTTCTTTTTCAATTTCTCATGTTGGCTTGTTTTGTATTCTGTATTTTCTTGTGAAACAAGTCTTCTTTTGAGGCCTCATGCTCTTGTTTTCTTGTCAATTTTGAAATTTGGGTTTCAGCGTTCTTTTGGTGGCATACTCTTATTAGACTCTGTATGTTCTTTTATATGTGCAATAAAGAATGCTAATTATACAGGAGCTGCAACAAGCCTTGTTCAAGAAAGGACACACAAAAGGAGACAAATTCAGCTCAATTGAAGTGTCCTCCTAGGACTATCAAAATTACATCCTGCAAGCATTCCAGGAATGATGAGAATGAATCAATGATGTCCCCAGTTTCTGATATAAGAAACTCTTCTGTCAAGCCAGATACTTGCAAATCCTCACCACTCAGTTCATCAAATGGTAAGTAAAAGGATTATAGATACTTCTTCAGCCAATGGATCATCCATGAGGTTAGAGTCATTTAGAGAAAACAGAGAGAAGGTGTTCAATGATTGAAGAAAGTTGAGTATATTTCCCATGTTTGCTGACACTGGATTTTCATGGTCATTTGTTTCTTGCTCCTCATTTGTTCTATTTGTTCCTTCAGGCTTACTTCTGGAGCTCGGGTTATAATACAATCTAGATGCCGATCAGATGATAGTGAAGGTGGCTCTGATTGACTACGTATCATGCCTCCCGTTTCACTATCAGCTGTTCTCTTCACAGCCGTGATTGGTTTCTGGCTCTATTATTTTAGTAGTCAATTCTTAGTGGAGCTTAGTAAGATTTTACTCAGGGATTGGAGTTTGAGTGCTACTTGTTCTTAATACTTATGCACCTTCATTGTTCTCAACTGTTCACTTTGGTTTGCAAAATTGCATGTAAGTATGTAACTATTTCTTGGTCTGTTCTACATTTGCACATAATTAGATCTATGGAGGAACGGGAGAATCCATTGATGTGTTTTATTATGCGAGTAAAATATAATGTGATATAATTATGCGAGTTAAATTGATGTGTTTTATTATGCGAGTAAAATATAATGTGATATTTCTTCATACTTATGCTCACTAGATATTATTCTGCTTGAACTTAGGAGGTTGCTGATAACAAGTCCTACAGGATGTAACAGCTGACCCGACTCTTCCTCGTACAAAAGCTGTAAAGTGTGCTGTTTGGAATCATCCAGAAGCTGTATTCTTCCAGGTAATCTTCCTTCCTAAGTTCTTCCACAAGAATTTAGTAAACAAACTCTTTGAGTCAAGCTGCTTTAACGATGACTTGCCTAATTTAAGAAATAAAGAAATCTTGATTTAGATGGTTCATTCTTCACCATTAAGCTTCTAAAGGGGGACAATATCTTCACCATTGCAGTCTTTATCAGAATTTTGGAGGGATCATCCGCTTGTAAGTAGTTTTTTCCTATTACGAGGTTTAATTATTTGACATATCTTCTTTATGTTTTTGGAGTATTACACAACAGAATTATCCCATGATAACTTTCTGAACAACCCTATTTTGGGATGTATTCTGACTTGGATGGAGGGGTAATAAACTAATAACTATTTGGTCTATCATTCTAACCAAGAGAATAGATTTATTCTTCAAAAAATGTATGACTAATGTTTCTTCTCTTATAGTGTTATTTATGTTTTTTCATGAAAGAAATCTAAATTCTTTCTCATTTGTTATTCATAAATGGAACTAATTTATCTTCTTGACAATATTAAAGATAACAAGAATGGTGTAGGTAAAAGTGTAAAACCTTGTAACAAGAATGGGGAGGATAGGGATTGTCGGTTCCTTAGATCTACCAATTTTAGTCAAATTGATCCTTGTAACAAGAATGGCATGTAGCATACTATGAAGTAGTTCCACGAGAACAAAAGAAGTCAAATTGATCCTTGTCACAGACTTAGAATCTCTTCAGCCAAGCATAAATTAGCTAGAGGTTTTTGGATTGCATGACTGTCACTAAACTGTTTTCCTTTGTCATTTTGAAGAGACGAAATCTCAAATGTACATCTAGTACTATTGGAATTCAGTCTCAGTTGGCATTATTTTCATCTGTTATAAAAACTATTGATCCAAAGCTCCATTAACATATAGGTACAAGTAATGTCATTTTGAACGAATAAAATGCAGTAGAAGTTGTTGCTAATTATTCTTATTTATTATTTGATTTATAGAGTATTTACCTATACTAGTATGTTCTTGAATTTTGATGCATTAAAGAACTACATTTACCTTTTCTATTGGTGATTCTGTGCATAAAGAATTGTTGTTTAAGCTTTATATAATAACTGCATAGTAATTTTAGTAGTTTTAGTCATCATATCCTATATAAAGTTACCATCTAGCTCCTTCGTTTCCACCCATGGAGACAAAAAGAAATTCTTTGAGATTCATAAGTTTAATAATAATACCTATTAATATGTTATGATGACCAAGTGATATGTTATGATGACCAAGTAATTCTAGGTGATGATAGTTTTTAACTTGTAACTGATTTTGATATTTGAAAGACCATAGTAATTTAGTCACTTCTTTTCAGGCTTCTCCGGGAGAATGGATTCACTATTCCCCAAGGTACGTGACTAGTAATTTAGTCAGTAATTACTTACAAATCCATGCATGGTGAATCATTAATTTCAAATTAAGCAAGCCAATATCACTTTATCCAATAAACACTTTTATTGTTGAATACTGCAGACAGCTTCAGAGGTGAGCAGGGATGCTTTAAATCCAGCCTCAAGGACCAGACTACAAGATTGTTGAGTTTGTACGAGGCCTCATATCTCGCAAAAGAAGGAGAGATGGTGTCGAATGATGCCATGGATTTCACCAGTAAACACCTCCAAAATCTCATGGAGATGGAGGAATGTGATCTCCCGCCACATCTCAGGGAGCAAGTAGCCCATGCCCTTGATCTTCCACTAAACTGGAGGATGCAGAGATTACAAACAAGGTGGTTCATAGAAGCATGCCTCAAGAATTCCATCGTGAACCCACTTCTACTTGAATTTGCTAAGCTGGACTTCAACATGCTTCAAGACATCCATAAGAAAGAACTCTCAGATCTGTCACGGTATATAAACTAATGACCAGTCCCCACAACATTAATTCTCTCTTCATATATCTTGTTAACTGATGCACTATTGATGTGTATAATATTAGATGGTGGACAAATCTTGGCCTTCCGCAGAAGTTGCCGTTTTTTAGGGACCGGTTGACAGAGAACTATTTGTGGAGTGTTGGTTCGGCTTATGAAGCAGAACACTAGAGTTTCAGGGACATACAAACCAAGACAAATTGCTTCATAACAATGATAGATGATGTTTACGACATACATGGAACATTAGATGAACTTGAGCTTTTCACCGATGCCATCGATAGGTGATTAATTAACCTTGATTCACTAGCTAATTACTTCCTAAATGAAACAGAGTAGTATGTTTAATTTGAGTGAAAAAACAGTATTATAATGATACATGTTTCTGCTGCCTAATATATTTATTTCAGATGGCATGTGAATGCAATTGACAAGCTTCCCGAATACATGAACCTCTGCTTTCTAACCGTCTTCAATATATCCAATGATGCTGCTTATGGAGTACTGATGGAGAAGGGCTTGGACATAACACCACACCTAAAGAGAGCTATAATATATACACTTTCTTTTTAATTTGTTTTAATTCTCTCTATACAATTAATATATTTCATTAATGGTTAATTTCAGTGGGCAGATCTTAATATATTTTAATATATCCTATGATGCATCATTTTTATTTATATATTTTATTCATGTTTTTTTAGTGAGGAGGAAAGCATTCAACATGGTGATCTCAGGTAGATGCTACGAACAATGAAGCACTAGAGTAATTGGGAGTAGTAGGAGTAGTGAGAGCTATTGGGAGCAGTGAGAACAATTTTTATTTTGGCATTTGACTTTTGTTCCTAAATCTTATGATTTCTTTTTTCTTTTGGCATCCATCTAGTTGTGTAGATACTCGATACACTTCTATATACTTGTAGATGCTTTATATTTTTACATAATTGTTGAATATGAATTTGTTTTTGTTAAGAAATTTGATTTTAAATGTGAGTTTATGGTTTTTTAAGTGGTTGTATAATTAGGAAATTTGATTTTAAATTTGATATGTATTATGTGTGGTTGGATATTTTTATCTGTTGATAATACCAATAGAAGTGTATTTGTTAGTATTACCAACAGATATTAGTATCTGTTGGTATTACCAACGGATATTATAATCCGTTGGTATTTACCAACGGATATTATATTATTTGTTGGTACTACCTAGGCAGGGTAACACCGACGGATTTACCAACGGATTTTTGACTATTACCAACGGATTTAGTTCGTTGGTGATGCCCTATTTTTTCGTAGTGCAAGTTCTCCATGGTAGGAGTGTAGCGAATCTTCGCTGATGCTCATTTTTTCGAGTGTAGGGTAGAAGAGGATATCGACGAAACTCCCTTGGTCCACCAAGACATTCTGAACAAGGAAGCCAACAACAATCACATAAATAACGACAGGATCATGTAAATTCCTATCAACTCCTTGAAAATCAGTATCGTAGAAGGCTATTACCAGGATAGGCATGCACAACCTTTATCGCCGAGCTGATTTGTTGATTGTCATGATAGTTCGGAATGGTTGCGTTTCAGAACTGCTTTCTTTGGCGAATCTTCCTGTTATGTAGTCGATGACTCCCTGGACATCGGGGTGGGATTGTCCACCATTAGAGTCATCGTAGTTGTCGGTGTCGCCAGATGGCGGTGTGTTGATGGGACTTCGGCGCTGTTGGCGGTTCCGTCGGCTCTAGCTGCAACTCCGATCATGCTGGATGTAGTGGTTGAGGCGACCTTCTCTGATTAAGCGTTCAATCTGGTCACAGAGGATCACACATTCCTTGGTGGCGCGTCTGTAAGTTCGATGGAACTCGCACATTTTGCTTCTATCTCCCTTAAATGAAGGTCTTGCCCTTTCGGGGTTGTTGGGGGGTTTAAGTAGATGTATGTAGTATACCTCTCGTATGATGGTTTCCCTCGGGGTGTTAAGAGGTGTGTACCTTTCGAATCGAACACTCGTACGAGGTGATGACTTCATTGTTGGGAGAAATGGCCACACTAGAGGGGGGGGGGGGGTTGAATAGTGTGTTAACTAAACTTTCTCATAATTTCGATTTTAATCGTTTCTTGATTAGTTAGGCTAAGCACGATATTTATAGCAAGCAGAAGCAATAAATATGAAGCAATAAACACGAACAAACTATCAATGCTAACACAAGTATTTATAATGGTTCAGCCCCAATGCATACTCCACTACCTAAGCACCCCACTTAGGATTTCCAAACTAGTTTAACTAGATTAATTAGTTTTCTTACAATGAAGACTTTACACCGGAAAGTCTCCGCTCTCAAACCGAATGCACTTCCACACCCGGAAGTATCCCGCCTTCCTACCGAGAGCACTCTCCCACCTCAACCTAAGGACAACTCAACTAATCCAAGTAAACTACGTTTACAACGGTGGGTTTAAGCCTTAACACCAAGGCAACCACCAACTCAATCAAATCTAGCAACCTACATTTAAACAAGTTCAATTACAATGAAATAACCAACAAAATACAATAACAATTGGAGCAATAAATCAAACAATAGGTACTTAGCTCCAAAAGAAACTCTCTAGTCCTCTTGATGCCTTGAGATGATGAAATGGTGAAGCTTGAAGGCTAAATCAAGATGTGGAGATCAAAACTAGGGTTCTTGAAAGGATGACTCAATGAAAGCTTGTAGAGATGCTTAGGATCATACTTATAGGCTTGGAAGCATCAAAAGTAGGCTAGAAGAAAGATTGGGGTGGATATTTATAACCCCCCATAAGAAACGGCTCGTCAACGGGCGCATTTTTGCCTGTTGGCGATGCTCGGTCGATTGTCCGGTCGATCGTCGGTCGACCGGCTGATCGACCGAAGGCAAAACTGCCATTTTTTGGCACACTTCGGTCGACCGACCGGTCGATCGAATTGTTTACTGCCAGTTTTTGGCAGCATTCGGTCGATCGAAACTGGGCAGGCTGCTAGTTTGCTTGTTTTTCTTTACTTATTTGCTCGTTTTTGGTTCCGTCTTCGCTAAGTCTACTTGTATAACATAAGTTAATAACTTTAAAACATAAATGTTATATAAGGATTACCGCCCATTTGGATTTAATAAAAATATCTAAAAAATCAAAATCCTTAAGAATCAAAATCTAGTTTTTGGGGTCTAGTACAAATTTCTGGAAAACGAAAATTTTCTAATCTCTTAGGTCAAATATGGGTATGCTAAAGGCTTCCAAAAATTCCTTAAAAATACCTCGTTATCTAGTTTTGACTCAATGAACAATTACCGCCATTTTTTATGTCAAGAAAATGTCTAGGTCATATAGCCCTCCAAGGAGCTCCCTAGGCTTAGTGAATTTCAGGGCGGTTCCGGGTTTTCATGATTTGGGTTTCGGGATTGGTTTTTGGATTCCCATGCATCATCATGAGGATTTACAACATAAACTAGACACCCTAAAGCTAAACTCTAACTTCCTGAAAAATCCCGAGCGTTGACGAGCATCCTTGCCGATTTCTCCGATTTCTTCAATTTTTTCGATCGGGGACGTCGTGCGCTAACTGATATGGAACCTAAAAATATTTCTCAATGAAACATTAGTTTCATGTTTGTTATCATCAAAATCGAGATTAAGACCAAGGCTAAAAATCTTAAGCCAACACTCAACGCTAGGCCGTTGTTTTGCTCGTGGCGGTTGCGATATTCACTTTTTTTGTCCATCCTTTTGGATTTTTATTTTCGACAATGACCTTGAGATTCTGCATGTCGATCTTTTTAGCTTCTCGAAGTTCTTCTGTTTTTATGAAGATGACGACTTTCTCTTGAAACTCGACCACGTCTTTAGGCTCTATCAGAGCAATCTAGTTAGCAAAGAGTCTAGCTTTAGCCCGAGTTTGATGGAGTAGAATTTGACTCGTGGGTCGTGATTGGGGATTTCAGCCACTATGGCTTGGAACTTGCTCATGTATTCTCTCAGGAGCTCATGTTGCCCTTGTCTGACACAATGGAGGGCATCCTCCATCTTGTGATAGACTCGCGATGTGGTGAAACGATTGAGGAAGACGTGGGAGAGGTCCTCGAATGAATGAATAGATCCTGATGGGAGGGAGGAAAACCACAACAAAGTGATCTTTCCCAGGAAAGTTGGGAAGGCTCTACAGAGTGCAGGATTAGCTGCTCCATGGAAGAGCATCATGGTCCCGAACACCGTCAGGTTTAGTGTAGGGTTGCCTGTACCGTCGTAGGGTGTCACGGTAGTGGGCAACTTACTTTTTGACGAGTGGCTTATCGTCATTATGTGTTCGGCGAAGGGTCCTGCGTCGAGAGGGAGGGCAGTCTCGGTATTTTTTGCTATGAGATATTCTTCTTTTTAAGGACGGGAGTGTTGGAGACCTCTTCGTGAGGGACAGGAACCGGTTTCCTCTTCCTATAGCGATTGCTTTCTCTATGCTCCGAGCGGCGGCGCTCATGGTCAGCTGGGAATTATCCACGGGACCATGTCAACGTATCGATTCGGATTGTTAACCATTGGTTTTCAACCTCCAAATCGTTTATTCGACGTTGTGGGTCTTCTGGGGAGGATGGGCTGGTGCCGGAGTGTCGCTCCTCGATGTTTCAACATTACCAAGCTATGATCGATCGTCGCCGTTGGTTCATTGCCAGTGGCGGCGGCGGTCCCTTGGCTTTGGGTTCCAACTATTGTGGGGGAGGTAAGCTTTACTCGGCCCCACGATGGGCGCCAAATGTTCCTGCCTAGGATCAGAGTTTTTTGGTCCGGTTCGGTGTCTCTCCTTGTCTGGTTCAACACCTGTGGGGGGCTACAAAAGATACTCTGACGTTCAAGTTAGTGGGACTCCAAGATGGGGGTAATGGAAATTAGAACTTAGGTTTATCGGAGGTGTGCCATATCTGTATTTATTGTATATGGAGGTGATGACGCCGCCTGGGAATCTCGCATGGATGTTGCTTAGAATGGGTCGAGGCTGATCCAGGAGATGGTAGGCTCGTAATGGCGTATCCCTGATCATGATAAAGAAGGATGCGGATGTCCATGTATAGCTGGGTGGGGTCCCCGGGAAGAGCCGCCTGCTCTGGCTCGAGTTTGGTCCAGGGGTGTGGCTAAGCGGAGCCGCTTGGTTCAGCCTGAGACGAATAGTGGGTTGCTGTTTGGTCTAATCCAACCGGGCCTAATAGTTCTTGTCCAATGCAATACTAAATAGTGAACTAGCAATATTTTCAAACATAACATTTCAAGTTGGGTTCGACGATTGTAAAACAAAATCGATATGAAACAAAAATTTCAAAAGCTTTATAATATTACTGAAAATGTGCAAGAATAAGTGTTTTAATGTGTAATTTTATTTTATAAGATCTTGTATGTTGTTTAAGTAGGTCTTTAGAATGTATGAACTTCTAAACGATAAAACTAATATCAAAAACTCGAAAAATCATAAATCAGCTCTAAAATTAAACTTCGGTTGGGTCGATCAATCGATGATTGATCAGACTTCGACCCACCAAGGTTGGAAAATTATAGTAGCATTTCAGTTGATGTTTGTGTGTCCAAGATGCACCGAGACTTCGACAGACAATGTAATAACTAGTTTTTGAGTTACTCACAATTTCCACCTGACCCTTTAACCTATGGGAACTTATTTTACCCTTTTCATTGCTTTTCATAGTTGATGGACCAGACTAATTCCATGGGCCTAAACCGATCGACCCATGAAGTGTAGCTCGGCCTCCCTATTCAGATCGTGCTTGGGTCAGCCAAAGTCTGGCCCGGGGGCTCCACTCGGCCATCCCAAGGGTATTTTCTCCTTTCGCATGTACTCGAAGATTCGATCATAATGATAACATAATTAAAGAGGGAAAATTAGATGATTGATTGATTTAAGGTATATATATCCTCACAACGATTAAGGAGAAATCCCCGTATAATACTTTTCATTGAAGACCTGCCATATAAACCAAATCTTGCACCTACAAGTATCTTCCTCTGACCCACTTTTTAGATAAACACATCTCGAATACCTCATCATTTGAACGTCGAAGTGTCTTTGCAGGTCGCCCTAGAGCTACACCCAACTAGGAGCTAGAAAGACTTGCAGTGTCTCCTATCTCGGGCGAGAACAATTGACGACTAATGCCCTAAGCCTTTAAAGAGTGAACATTTGCATCTTTTTTAGTGTGAAAAGAGAGAACTTAGATCTACAAGCTTATTTTACCTACTTTTTCTTACCTAGCCTCTTGAGATTCGATTGCTTGAAGTGCACCATCCTTGAATGCTTATTCAAGTTTTGCTGGGCAGCAAGAATAGGACTCATGCTTCGAATGATAAGCTTTACTTGTTCTTTACTTGTTTTGGTTGTTTTGTTTAGTGTAGTGCCGCGAGACTGGATTTGGTCTTGCATTGCTTGGTAGCCTTGCCGATTAGGCGTAAAACTAGTGTGTGCTCATTTTATTATTTAGTTGATTGATTGAAATTCTAAGCGGAGTGCTTAGATAATGAATGTAAACTTGGGTTGATTTGAACTACTATAAATCACTTGTTTGCATTGTCTATTGAATTATTCTTTTGTGTTGTGCTACTTAGTTATCGATCATTTTAATGTTGCATGCAATAAGCTAAAAATTGATCCAATCCTATTTTTGGAATATTATAAAATTTGGCAGAATCTCTACCACTTCTTTTGTAATCCTACTAATAAGTCTTTTCAAAATGTTCAAGTACGTGCAACCCTACAAGTTTTAATGGCCAATGTAAAAACTTTTTGATATGTACGTGCGTACAAAGATCTTGTTTCCTCTTTCCCATTGTTATTAAAGGTTGGATGTTGCACATTTGATCCAATCGTGTTTTTACAATATTTTGTTCACATTTTTAATATATACTTTTTTGGCAAATATAAGATATTATTATGTATGAAAATTTTTATACCTATATTCAATCATTCATAGAGATTTATATGAACATACTATCCATATAAGTTTTTTTGGGTCGACAGCCGACAACTTTCACATAATCATACTAGTAGTAACCACATGGAATATTTAGTAATTAAATAATAAAGTAAATTTTGGAACTATATATGTAATTAATTTGACGATATAGGATAGATAGGGGGCCAATCTACAATATATAGCTACAGCTGTAAATGGGAAGCAACTTCTATGGAGCCCGGCTCCATAGAAGTTATTTCCCTGTCAACGAGGGTCTCTATTTCTCTCTCACTCAAATTTGGCGGCCGACTCAAAAGAGCTTGCGTACGTATGACATATTGAAGCATAATGATATTGTTTCTTGGAAGATAGCTTATGTTGTTTTGGACGTTACTTCATTCTCTAGAATTGAAACCCTTGTATGAAAGTTGAAATATATGAATTTGGATCACTCAGCAAATTCTCAATTTTTTAAGCTATCTTTTCTTTTCCCATTAACTTTATCTTCAACTCAAACATAACAAATTGTATAATATTATTTTCATTTGATTTTATTTTAATTTTATTACTATTTTTTAAATTATATTATGGGTAAATTATATGGAATCACCCTCAACTACAGATTATGTGTGCAAGATCTACCTAAACTACCAAGTGTGCACAGAACCTCTTCCACTATATTAGTCGTTCAAATATAAAAAATGATTTGATTATTGTCATAATATTACATATAAGTACGGACACTACATTCTATAAAATTAAAATTTTAAAAAATAAAAGAAAAATCATACTTTTGATCCTCTATTTGCTCGAATTTTGATTTTAGTTTCTATACTTAAAATTTTGGTTTAGTCCTCACACTATATTTATGTTTTTTTTTTACCGCACTATATTTATGTTTAGGATTTGGTCCCAACCATAACATGAGACCTAAATGGAGCTGACGTGGATAACTGATGCTGACTGAACATTGCTAATAATGTGGAGTCTGCAAGGGTCAACTCCTAAAAGAAAATATAGTACGGGGATTAAAATCAAAATTTTATAAGTTATGAGGACTAAAATCAAAATTCGAGTATATTATGGGGACCAAAAATATTATTTTCCTTAAAAAATATATAAAAAAATCATAGGATATCTTTTAATTTATTTTAATAATTATAATATTTAATATTTTATTTAAAATATTACTTTATAATTGAGCAACAACTAAAATTCTGAACTACGAATATACGATGCTACTTTACGAATCGATCCAGGGGCTCCCTACGCCTAAAATTCTAAATTGGTTCGACCCAATTCATTAGGATATTGACTAATTCTTTGGTTTAATCCAAGATATTCACTACAATAAATTTTTATAGAAACAAGGGCTTATTATCTTTAAAATCGGCGGCTTTTTGAAGACGGTATATATTTTTAAGCGTATTTGATGACGGCAATTCTTTCGTAAATAATAAGGTGTGAATGAAAATTTCAAACCGACGACTTAAAAGCGTCGATAGTAAAATATTCGACGCCCTATCAGAGGCGCCGTGTAAGGTTAGTGTATATATATTTAAATATACCCATTTATATATATATATATATTTAATTAATTTATATAATTAATATATTTATTAATATATAATTGTATATTTAAATTAAATCTATCAATCACATCTCGGAGGCTAAACATAATTTAAAAGAAATTCTAAAGTAATATAAAATTACATTCAACATTTCAAGTCAATTTGCACACTTTCTGGTTTACAATCAAACAAATGAATCATGAAGGTAGAAGGAAGTGAACCATTTTTATTCATCACTTTTCTACTTTTTGTTATCATAATTTATTAATTACATCCAGGTAGAAGAACTATTACTGCGTTAACAGACCTTCAGAGGAAACATGACTATCAACATAAAACGACCATAAGGATCTCATTCCCTTTTCGGATCCTTGAAGTCTCCATCGTACACTACCACCCAATCCTTGAAATTTAGAATGCATGATTGTCCAAATCAAGTTGCATATACAGTCCAGTTTGTGAAACTTGCAATGCAGCATTTTTATTTTTTTTCCTGAAAATAGAGATAGATATGTCATACAAATAATCCTCAAAGAAAGGATTAAGTTAAGACAACACAACTCAAAAACCTGTTAAAGAAAGCTATTGAAATAAAATATGAAGATGGATCTCTTAATTTTCGAGTGAACTCATCAAACTGAGCTTTGATGAGTACCTAAAACTGAGCTTTGATGTGAGGTAATTTGAATTCTGTGTAATTAGGATTCATACATTTGATTTCTTCATGCATCGGAGTACCTAAAATCTGCAGAGCAACAAGAATTATGCGGAATGAGATAAAATAGTGCATAAATCTTACTAGAGCAAATAATCAAAAACATTATCAACAGATATAAAACCTTGATGATCTCCACTAGCTGATCAACACCACTATCCCCTGGAAATAAAGGCTGCAAGACAAATTTATCCATGAAATAGTATAATGCTTCAGTACTTAGGAGATCCAAACAAGCTTTGCATAGGATCATATGAACAAAAGGTTGCATGAATTCTTGCACCACATGTGATCTGCCTAGTAGGACAAAAATTACCTATTGCAGTGGAGATACCCAAAACAAAAATAAAATAAAATAAAGCAGGATCTTTATATACACAAAATCATTTTAATGAGTTCTGTTCACTTTCACTCATTAACTTTATTTATGCCTTTGTAATTAGCTTTTTCCACATTGCAACTTGCCATTCCCAAATACTGTACCCATTCTATTAATTTAATTTTACAAGAAACTGATTGTTTCAGATTTTGATTGTATATGTATATAAGTAGTGAACCTTGTAACAAAATTTATTGCTTCCAAAGCAGCATGAAAAACTAGGTCTTGCTTTGTCACAGTTGCTATACATTTTATATTGTAGTAATGGTCTTATGCATTTAACAGCTTAGTGTGCATACTTGTCCTATGAAGTTTACTCTCTGAAGAGGTGAGATACAAGGATGCATAATTATGAACAAGAACAATCATAAAATCAAATTTATTCCATACCATATGATATGACATGACATCTAAGTCAAGGAAATAATTAACTATGATTGCCTTAATAAATCATGCGAGCTTAATAATCACCATATTATTACCTTTCCTATGAGAAGCTGTTATGCCTTTGAAATTTTTGGACCTTATTGTAAATATTGTTCTTAGATGGGTCTTTTTGTAAAAGTGCTAATCCTATTTAATTAGCCCGAATCCCTCTCTAATTTTTTTTCTTCCTCTCCCGATCACTGTAGCGGCAGCAGGTGTGCGGCAGTCGACGGAGGATCTTGAGGCGTCGGCGGTGAGAAGACTCCGGTGAATCGAAGTTCGGAGGAGATTTCCGGTTGGATTCTGGTCCTTCTCTTTTATCTTTTCGTGTAGGATTCTCGTCCTATCCTTTTTCTTTCGCGTGGTGTACGCTGTTTCTTAGGATGAGATTCCAAGATTTTCATCGTCGATCTGTGTTTTCGCGAGGTTTCCGAGATTGTATATTGTATTTTCTTTGTGTTTTCTCGTCGTCGAATCGTGCAACAACAGTCCGGATCGTCGACAAGAAGGCAACCAGGAGGGGCTCCGATCGACACTGTCAGGAGCGTCGGGGCAAGATCACCCCTGTCCGGTGGTCTGGCAGCGGTAGTTGCCAATCGCAACCGCTGCCAAGCAAGCCGCTGACAGGCGGGTGCCATCAGGGTGAGTCGCAGCTTGCCTAGGCTGGCGGTAGTGTCGTCGATCGCGACGCTCGGCAGGACAGTGTCGTCCTGCCGTCGAGTTCCTTGAGATCGGCAGGCCATTTGGAGTCGTCGCCGTTCGGATTGGGTCGTGCTGGCGAGTCGTCGTCGGGCGGCGAGGGCCCGCATGGTCGGGCCAGTGGGTGGCGGCGACGGCGAGTCGTAGTCGGCGCTGGTGAACCCCGGGTTGGGGGACGCCCCCCCTGATGCTTCGTCGGCGTTCGTCCGTAGTGGCGGCGGCGATGGTCGAAGGCGTCAATTGGCGAACCACCCTCGCTGGTCGACGATCGCGCCGTCCAATCGTCGTCCGCTCGGTTCCTGGCTGCGGCGGAAATGGGAGAAGGCGGAAGATGAAGGGTGGAATATATTTCGATGTTAATGCTCGTATCAGTGTTATAATAGTTATAGTAATGTTATATAATAAATAGGTGTTATATCACTTGAGTTAGGGTGTTATAAATATATCAGTGTTATATTATATATATATATATATATATATATATATATATATATATATATATCTCGGTGTTATATTATATTTGACTTGTTATCAGTGGTATACATTATAACACTGTTATGAGTACTGTAGCAGGAACTTATTTAACTATTATTATTTTGAAACCGTGTTGATATTTAAAATATTATTTTGAGGTCTTATAGTTGGTCAAAAATAATCATATCATATATGAATTTGTATCTCCTCGTCGCCCCGAATTTATTGGTGGGGTCAGTTTCTCCGTTTGGCTTTCAGATGTTGAAATCAGTGAGTGTTTATTGTCTCATTTTGCGTGCCGAGTCGGGAAATATTATTTTATCAGTTTTCATGGTTTCTACCCGAGTTGTTCTGTTGTTGTAGTTGTTGTCAAAGTGAATCTCATCCTAGATCGGTTGTTACCCTATGTCGAAATATATCTTGTTGTTCTATTCCGTTGGAATTTGATAGCTACTGCCATTGGAGCTCTTTATGCATATTTTGTTGATACATGTTGCCAGCATGATATTTCTATATGCATATTAGTTGAGAATACTAGTATAGACGTTGCATGTCTCGTGTTGTTGTTTATATATTTAATGCATACATGATGACATGACTACTAGCATTATATTAGTTGAGTTGTAGTAGAGTAGTTGTTGACATGATGCATAGTTGACCTACATTTGGGCGATAGCCCTAGACACTGTTTATATATTGCCCAAGGTGTAGGACAAGTCACACCGGTGATCACCTATTTACCACACGAGGTGCGTGTGCGGCGTCGAGGTGTTAGACGTCGGCGGACTACCATTTTTGGATAGTTGCATCTCTAGCTGGAGCGGGCTTGAGGTGCCACTCTCGGGGTGCGAGAGTGCGGGGGAAACCCAATGTCCAATACACTCTTAATTGAGTCTATGATCACATACTCATATCTTCCGTTGACATTATGTTCTCTGTCTGCACAAATATTAGTTGCATTAGTATACAAAATAAACAAATAAATATTTTAATTTAGAAAATAAATACTCACAAGTGGAAAAAGAATCTCTTGCATTGCCTCATTGAGGGGCAATTTCAGGCACATTAGCATACTGAGGCACATTAGCATATTGAGGCACATTAGCATACTGAGACTGTAATAAAAAAAATATTTTAGTAATCAAGTTGAACAAAACAACGTTAGAATATTTATTTTGACAAATACTTACAAAACCAAGATGTGAATGAAATAAATTGGCTTGATTCATTATCGAAGTCAAACCCAATTGTGGTGGTGCACCAAATGTTCTTGGTTGTTGTTGCAATAGTTGGTTGAATATAGCCCATTTTTCATTCAACGATTTTATTTATGCCTCGTACTCACTCATTCGGGCTTGATTTGCTCTTCTTTCCGCCTCAAGTTCTCTTCTTTCTGCCTCTAATTTTTGAGTTAATTCATCAATAGCTAATTTATTTCTTGCTTCTTGAGACGATGTCGATCGATGCTGTTGTCCATATAACTGCCACGGTGTGACCCCAATCCCATATAGTCGAACTCGAGAATGATGCTCTGGTCCTGCGAGTTCATGATAGACCTCATTCTCAACTTGCACTCGATCTACCGTTGGGGCCATCTCCAGCCGCTCATTAATAGTTTGTTCTACGGTGGCCTGTATTTTCTCAAATGATAATTATCAAATAAGTTACAAAAGATTAATTTCTATTAAAATGCACATAGTTAAGTATATCACCATAAACTATGCAGCATCTTGATGTACATATCCCACTCCACCTATGTGGGTATGTGGCATTCTATACATTTCAATGCTGCTAGGCTCTCTATCATGCTCTCGCCGCTTCACACAATTTAATTAAGAATTTAATAATATTCATCATATTTATTGTACTAACAAATACAAAATTAATTGGTTAAAAAAATTACTTACAAAATCAACTCTTCGTTGCACGAAAGGGACCGCTCCACTAGTATGCAAATAAGAAGAAGTTGCATTTCTTGCCCTCTTACCCCGAACAGAGGCAGCCTATAATATTTATTATTAATATATAATGAATAAATAGACAAAATATAGTGAATAAACAGACAAAAAATCTTACTCGGCCACTCGATAAATGCCAATAGTCGACCATTCTAATCCAAGATTCACGACTTATATTCTGGTCGACGATCAATATTAATTTCTTTAGAGTCCTCAATCTTGAAATATATTTTTTTCAAGTCCACTTTAAAATTTTTGAATTTTTTATCAAGAACTTTCATCATTGTGTTCTTGATGTGATCCCTATTATCTTCAGGAATAAAAAAATGTCTCTGCATAAAAATAAAATAAAATTAGTATGCATTTAATTCATACAAATTTACTACTTATATACAAAGAAATTACCAATATTTCATCTCACATTCCATTCTTATATATGGAAGATATTAAATTCCAGGACACCGGAGTTAAGGGCAAAAAATGATTGGTCACGCACCAACATGCCCAGATAACGTGAAAAAAGTCTATGGCCACCGTCATGACTTTGCCCCCACTCTGAAAAATCAACAATGATCAACTGATCTGGACTCAACATATGAATATGTGACGCAAACATATAAGGTGATCCTTCTTCTCTCGTCTGCGTCGTGATAATGAAATATATAATCACATATATTAATAGAATAGAATTAATTTGACACAAATTAAACATGACATACTCTAAATATAAAATGGTCGATATTGTTTTGGTATGGGTCCCTAGGATGGACCATCAGTCGATGTCGATGTCCCAACCTGATCCTCAGCATCAAATGCTGCTCGTGATGTGAATCTCGACATCCTATATTTGACAAATTCAATAAATAAAAACATATCTATATATTTGAGAAAGAATTTTGAATTAATAATTAAATACATTACCCATATCAAATAAATCTTTGGGGTGTACATTTATAACATGTGACCACTCGTTGTTTTTTGGATCTATAATATAAAATACTTATTTTGCTTGTGACGCAAATACATATGGATCATCTTTGAGTTGTACACCAGTGTGAAATAGTCGAGAAAAATTAACCCGTGAGTATTCATCATCATCTACTCGTAATCCACGTGTATTTCTAATATCAACCCAATCTGCACGAAAAATAACTACCTTGAATATCCCATGGTAGTCTAATTCGATTACATTAGAACACCATAATATTGACGACCATCAGCCTCAACCATCAAGCCTCTATTTTGTGTTTTACGAGTTGTTTCTCGTTACTTTGTGTGAAATCTATATCCATTTATAATCATTCCATCATATCTTTTGACACTAGGCGATGGACCCTAAGCCAACGCAATTAGTCTAACATTATCGTTACTTTGCACAATTTCTGGCACTTTAGTTTGCAACCACAATATGAATTCCTCTACAATCCATCTTTCTTGTTGAACTTTTGAAAGAACCAATAAATTGCATTGCCTACATTTTTCCCTAATAAATTGCCTTTTGTATGGTTCAATCAACGGACTATGCAGGACTACATATCGATGAGCTTGTGCATGTGCATAAAAATCCAACATATCAATTCGTGCTTTGCCAATTAATCGACCACCCCGGTGGAAAATAAGTAATCTTCGACATTTTCAACATCATAATTTCTCGGTGTCCAACTGAATACAGTTTCAATATTAGTGAAGTATCTTGAACAAAAGGTGAGACATTCTGCGAGATATCCCTCAGCAATAGACCCCTCCGGTTGTGCTCTATTCCAAACATGAGAGTTATATCTCATAAACAATCTTTCAATTGGATACATCCAACGATAATAGACAGGTCGACCAAGTTTTGCCTCTCTTGGAAGGTGGATCATCAAGTGGACCATAATGGTAAAAAAACTTGGTGGAAAAATTTGCTCCATGTGACATAAAATCAAAGGCACACGTGACTGTAATTCGTCCAATGTACTTATTTCTAAATTATCACTGCACAATTTCTTAAAAAACATTGAGATCTCTTTAATTATAAAGAGAACATCATTGTGCACAAGTCCTCGTAAAACATGTGGAATGACATCCTGTATCAGGACATGTGAGTCGTGACTCTTCAAATTTTGCAATTTATGATCATTTAAATTCACACATCTCGAAATATTTGATGAGTATCCATCCGACACTTTCATATTTTGTATGCATGTTAGCATCAAATCTTTTTCTACAGCAGGCATTGAATAGATAGCCGATGGAATATCATATTTGTCATTCGATAACAGTGTAGGATGTAGATGGTGTCGTATATTCATGTCTTGTAAGTCTAACCGTGCATTGAGATTATCTTTTCCTTTCCCATCCATATCTAGCAAAGTACCAATCAAATTATTACATATATTCATCTCGATATGCATTGTTGGGTGAAATGACACACTAGATGGGGGGGGGCTGTGAATAGTGTGTTATCTAAACTTGTTGCTTAATTCCAATTTTAATTATTTTCTTAAGCTACTTAGGCAATTTATGATTGAATGCGCAAGCGATAAATAATAAAGCAATTAATACAACCAATAAATCAAGACAAACACAATGATTTATAGTGGTTTGACCCTAATGCCTACTTCACTACCTAAGCATGCACCCCGCTTAGGATTTCCAAACTAAACTTTACTAGATTAATATTGTTTCCCTTACAACGAGGACTTTGACCCGAAGAGTCTCGCTCTCCACCTAAGACACTTCCACACCCGGAAGTCTCTGTCTTCTTACCGAGAGCACTCTTCCACCTCAACCTAAGGAATAACTCAACTAATCCTAGTAAACTAAGTTTACACAAGTGACTTTACACCTTCTAAACCAAGGTAACCACTTAATTTCAAGACCTACAGTCTAGGTCTTACACAAACTCAGATCCAATAAGTAAACACGTTTAAATAACAATAAAGATTACAATGAAAAAGAGCTAAAAAATAAAACCAAGAATCAGTGCTCTTTTCCAAGCCTTCAAGCCTCCAACTCGCCAAGTTGTTGAACTTGAATTGAAGCCGAGTTGAGGAGAAAACTGGGCGCTTGAGAAAATGTTGACGGAAGAACAGAGCGCAGCAATTGATCTTAAGAAGGCTCAAATCTCTCCTTGTTAATGCTCAATTAAGTCTCTCAATAGTGTAAAAGGAGTTAGGTGATGGGTATTTATAATCCCTCAGTCGAACGGCTTCTCAACGGGCGGAAAACTAGTCGTTCGGTCGTTTGCCAATCGATCGTTGGTCGACCGCCTGTGACCGCTGCTTTAATCACGCTGTTCGGTTGACTGACGGGTCGATCGAATGAGTCGCGAGTTTAGTGATCTGCAATCCGGTCGATCGATCGATCAATTGAAGCACCTTTTGCCAATTTTTGGCATTGGTCGGTCAATCGAAGTAGCCTTCTACCAATTTCTAACACTATTCAATCGACCGACCGGTCGACCGAATTGGCTACTGCGCGCTTTGTTTTCTTTCGGTCGACCGAACTTGGGCTGGAAATTTTTCTTTCGGTCTTCTCATTGCGCGCTTTGTTTCCGGGTTCCGACTTTCAACGTGCATCAACTTGGAGAGCTATCCATGTGTTCTTTAGACTTGTCCAAGACGTCCTTGGTGCACACGTCGAGCTTCGAGAAATTTCCATGACGAACCCGAACGCGACGATCAATGTCCTTCCGATTTTCCGATTTCTCCTATATTTCCGATCGAAGACATCGAGCGCTAATCGATATGGAACCTGAAAATATTTCTCAATGAAACATTAGTTCCATGTTTGTTATCATCAAAACCAAGATTAAGACCAAGGTTGAAAACTTTAAGCCAACAATCTCTTCCTTTTTGATGATGATAAACATACTTAAAAAATATATTCATTAAGGAGCAGAGGATATCAAACATAGGATTTCTCCCCCCATCAACATGCATATCTACATAATGGAACTCCCCCTATCTATATGCATAGTTAACATATATTTTCTTCCCTTTTTACCTATATTTTTCTCCATCTTTTGACATCAATCAAAAAAGGCAAGAAAAGTCAACCTATAATCAAAGTTGGGACTTAAAAACTAGTTTTCATGAAAACGAAGTCAACCAACCCAAGGGACGAAAACAACATATCAAATGCAACATATCAAATGAGAGACTAAGTAATACATGATATCATTAAAAGAGAATCGAAATCCAAAACTAAGAATCATGTATGTACTCAAGTGTGAATTTTTTCGTGAATATCATATCTTTTTCATGATATCGCACAAGATATTCAAATCATTTTTAAAATGATTTCACTCAAAGAATAGTGAGAATGATATTAGAAATGAAATCAAAATTGTATGCACAAAGTTTCATTTGAATTTTTTTTCGACGAAAAATCAAAGTATCAGAAAGATTGATATTTCAAGAGGGTGATACTTTTGCATTTTTAAAATCCAACTTCAAAATTCCACTATAAATCAGATTGTTGATGAAACTTTTTGAAATTTTTACTAAAGAAACTAGATTTTTCAATGAATGTGAAATTTCAAGAATGAGTTAAAAATGATTTTTCTATATTTTTTTAGAAATAACTGAAAATACTAAAATTTTAATAGTATTTTTGTAATTTCAGTCATTTTTCAAAATATGCTCAGTTTTCATTCAAACTTTTATGACACCATAAAATGATCTTGTAAATAGTGTATGTCAAGTTTAAAATTAAAATTATATCCTTAAGTCATGATATCAACCTAGCATGATTTCATTTAAAGCTAAACTAGTTATCATGAAACTTGCTAAGTTTCAATCTTATCATATACTCATGATTTTTTAAACTTAAACCTATTGACACCTAACATGAGTAAATCTAAATATGTTCCTCAAATATGGATTGAAAATGAGACATTTAAGTCAATTTATTGACTTGGGTCAACTTCGTACAAAAGATATTATCATGAAATGACTTCTATGTCATTTTATCCATATCCATATGAATTTATCATTCTAAGTACATGGAAATATGTCACACTTATCCTAAATATGTTTATGAAGTTTGAACTTAAAATGAAGTGTCCAAGTTGATTTATTGACTCGGGTCAAACTTTTCAAGTTTAAGTCCCCTAAAGTGATCTAGTTGTCACATTGTTCATCTAGACATGAATTTTTAAGTTTAAATACCTAGACTCATGTGATATGTGTATCTAAACATGTTTGCCAATCACTAACTCACAATGAGGTCTCTAATATGAATTTCAATCTATAACAAATTTCATTCAATCAGGACATCATGAAATTGCCTAAGTTATCAAAATTTTACCTACTCATGAAATTCAAACATTTATCATGCAAAATCAATCATGAGTATATAGACATTATTAAAGCATGAATATTCAAGTATTATATTAAGATTTTTGCAAAAACAAACTCATACCTCATTCTTAGAAATTGTGCCAAACTCGTCTTTTTATTTTACAATTTTCTTCATTATAGCATAGCATTCCATTAACATTCACAACTTGCAAGTAGACTTCATTAGTAGATTTAATAAAAATAAAGCTACTAGCAAGCAACCCAAACCAAATAGCAAAGAGAGATTCAAATATCATTTTCAAAATGCATTTTTGCTAGATAGTTTGAAATTCATTTTAAATGAAATCAAGTGGTACCAAAATGAATTTTAAGAGATCATAAATATAATATTAATGAAAACATGATCTCCAACCCTTCCTATTGGTTGAAAACCGAAAGGCCAACAATAAGCCTACGATTTAGAACCGCAAGGTCGCTTAGGCCCATTACAGGCCGCATAGGTCTCCGAAGAGACTGGGAAATCAAAATCAAAAACATTTTTGAAATTCATATCAAGACCAGAAAATCTACTAAAGTTAAGCATGTATCAAAACTCCAACTCTAATTTAAGCAAGTGAGTATAGGAGATGATACCAAAGTGTTTGATGCCAATAATTTCATTACCGAAGGCATCATGATGACTTGAAGTTGCAACTTTGAAATTGTACAATCTTTGAATCCCCAAGCAAATTCAATCAACCAACTTCATCTCACCCTTGTGTGATAGCTCCCCCTACAATAGAGCAAGAAACCTTTGGTACCCAAATGACTTTGGGTTCTTAGGGGTTAGTTGGCCTAGGTATCCAAAGTGTCTTAGCAACACTTGAATTCTTCTTAAATGCACAAGCATAAATTGCATGACCATATGTACCACAACAAAAGCAATGATCATGAAACTTTTTCTTTTCATTTTTAACATGGACATGAGATTTAATGTTAGAATGCTTGACATAAGAACGAAGATGGGCATGAGCATTCTTAAGTAAAACATTTTTCTTCCTAGAATTTTTGAAGGATGAAACATTGGATAAATTATGTTTTCTTACTCAAGAGAACAACCTCATTTTTCAAATCATTAATGGACTTATGCAATGCATGAGATTGAGATCTCAACAAACAATTTTCATTTTTCAAACTCTCATTTTCCACTTTGAAAACATTTGAAGAATCATTACCCTTAAGTTTTAAACTATTTTTCAAGCTCTCATTTTCATTTTTAATTTTGGAAGTCTTATTTAATAATTCATCATTTTTAATCTCTAACTTTTCATTTCTATGTTTTAAGTTCTTAATTTCAAGCTTCAAATCATCATGGCATGTATCAAGCATACTAGTGTTCAATTTTTCATTTTCAACTTCTAAGACATGCAAGTGACTAGTAAGCTTAGAATTCTCCTTTTTAACTTTCTTTATTTTTTTTGTTCTTTTTACATTTTTCTACATTCATCAACTAGCTCATCATAAGACATATTAAATGAGCTTGAATTGCTAGAATCACTACTATGACAAGAAGCGGAAGACTTTACCTCATCGTTAAGACCCATGAGGCACAATTTTGAGGTGGCTTCATTGTCATCACATGAGGAAGCTCCACTTGATTCCGAAGTGAAATTGAAGACCTTCTTCTCCTTCTTGGATTTCTTTCTCATCAAGGGACAATTTTTCTTAATATGTCCATTCTCTTGGTAAATGAAGCACTTGACTTTTCTTTTCCTACTTTTAAGCATGCTTCTTTGACTGGAAATGCTATGGCATCACAAGAGACGTTAGTAGTGGATGGATGACCATTGTCATCACCACCTTCTACATAAGTAGTAATCTCTTCGGTTTTTGCAAAATCATATAGCATGTTTAATGTTGCCCAAATATCAAATGCAGATGTACAAATGTACAATGCATGACTTTATCAAGGATGCTATTAGATAAGGTACAAAATATGGTATACATAGCATCTCCATTAGATTGAAACATTTTCTTGTCATGTTCACTCCAATCATGCATATCAACCTTAGGTTCAATGTATTCTAATTTAATCATGTTATAAACATCAAAACCTCTAGTCTTTAAGTAGGTGTACGTTCTAGACTTCCAAAGACCAAAGTTCGATTCATCGAACCTAGGAGGTGAAGACGCTACCGACTCTAGTGTCATTTTAAGATCGAGAGACGATGTAGAGGAGATGGTGAAATCTCAATCTACGACCCACTCTGATACCAATTGTTGGGTGAAATGGCACACTAGAGGGAAGGTGAATAGTGTGTTATCTAAACTTGTTGTCTAATTTCGGTTTTAATCATTTTCTTAAGCTACTTAGGCAATTTACGATTGAATGATTAAATGCGAAAGCGATAAATAATAAAGCAATTAATAGAACCAATAAATCAAGGCAAACACAATGATTTATAGTGGTTCAGCCTCAATGTCTACTCCACTACCTAAGCACCCCGTTTAGGATTTCCAAAATAAACTTTACTAGATTAATCTTGTTTCCCTTACAACGAGGACTTTGACCTGAAGAGTCTCACTCTCCACCTAAGGCACTTTCACACCCGGAAGTCTCCGCCTTCTTACCGAGAGCACTCTTCCACCTCAACCTAAGGAACAACTCAACTAATCCTAGTAAACTAAGTTTACACAAGTGACTTTACACATTCTACACCAAGGTAACCATTTAATTTTAAGACCTACACTCTAGGTCTTACAAAAACTCAGGTCCAGTAAGTAAACACGTTCATATAACAATAAAGATTACAATGAAAAGAGCTAAAGAAAAAACCCAAGAATCAATGCTATTTTCCAAGCCTTCAAGCCTCCAACTCGCTAAGTTGTTGAGCTTGAATTGATGCCGAGTTGAGGAGAAAACTGGGCGCTTGAGAAAATATTGACGGAAGAACAGAGTGCAGCAATTGATCTTAAGAAGGCTCAAATCTCTCATTGCTAATGCTCAATTAAGTCTCTCAATGGTGTAAAACGAGTTAGGTGAGGGGTATTTATAACCCCTCAGCTGAACGGCTTCTCAACGGGTGAAAAACTAGCTGTTTTCGTCGTTCGGTCGCTTGTCGATCAATCGTTGGTCGACCGATCAATCGACTGCCCGCGACCGCTGCTTTAATCACGTTGTTCGATCGACCGGTAGGTTGACCGAATGAGTCGCGAGTTTAGTGATCCGCAATCCGATCGACCGATCGGTCGACCGAAGCACCTGCAGCCAATCTTTGGCATTGGTCGGTCGACTGACCGATCGACCGAAGTAGCCTTCTGCCAATTTCTAACACTATTCGGTCGACCGATCGATCGACCGAATTGGCTACTGTCAATTTTTAACATCATTCGATCGATCAACCGGTCGACCAAACTTGGGCTGGAAATTTTTCTTTTGATCTTCTCGTTTTGCGCTTTGTTTTCGGGTTCCAACTTTCAACGTGCGTCAACTTGGAGAGCTATCCATGTGTGCTTTAGACTTGTTCAAGACGTCTTTGGTGCACATGTCGAGCTTCGAGAAATTTCCACGACGAACCCGAACGCGACGATGAATGTCCTTCCGATTTTCCGATTACTCCTATATTTTCGATCGAAGACATCGAGCGCTAATTGAGATGAAACCTGAAAATATTTCTCAATGAAATATTAGTTCCATGTTTGTTATCATCAAACCCGAGATTAAGACCAAAGTTGAAAATCTTAAGCCAACATGCATTACATCCAAATTATGTCGTAATACATTATTTTGCCAATAAGGTAACTCAAAAAATATGTTTTTTTTCTTCCACATTTCACAATCTTGCTTATAAGAACTCTAGCAAACTCTGCTGACTTTGCGTCTCAAAACTTCTTTCAGACTGACTGACCAAATTGTCATCAATTCGTGTGCATTTTCTTCCTGCGATCTTGATTTTACCATAAACATGATTAATATCTATGACTTATTCATAAATAATTGATGAATCGACTGGGAAAGGTGCATCATCATTTTCAATTGTTCTGTCAAATAGCTCTATATCTTGACGAAACGGATGTCCTTGCGGCAACCACCTGCGATGACCCATATAACAAAAAAAATTTCCATATTTGAGCCAACGAGAATGTGTTCTACTAGCACAAATGGGACATGCACAGTGTCCTTTTGTACTCCAATCGGATAACATTGTATAAGCTGGAAAGTCACTAATTGTCCACAACAAAGTTGCACGCAAGATAAACTGCTCTCCGGAGATACTATCATACGCAGGTACTCCGTTCCATAACAGCTTCAACTCTGAAATAAGAGGCTACAAGTAGACATCAATATCATTTCCTGGCCCGTTATCACCCGGTATCAACATACACAACATTATTGAAGACCTCTTCATGCATGCCCAGGGTTCCATATTATAAGGTATCAATACAACGGGCCAAGTACTGTAAGTTGTGTTCATTGCTCGAAATAGATTAAATCCATCACTTGAAAGACCCAACCTTACATTACGTGGATCACCAGCAAAATCTGGATGTCTTTTATCAAAATCTTGCCATGCTTGAGCATCTGCAGGATGTCGTAAGATGTCATCTTTGGTACGTTTATCAAAATGTCATCTCATAGAACCTGCTATCTTTGATGACATGTACAAACGAGTCAACCTTGGGATTAATGGAAAATAGCGCAATATTTTAACGGATCTTTTTTTCTATTTCAATTGACTCGTCGTTTGATCATCAATGGAAGATGGATGCCATCGAGACGCTCCACATACATTACATGTTGATGCCTCTGAATTTTCGTTCATATACAACATACAATCATTTGGACAAACATCTATCTTTTGGTAGAACAAACCTAAATCTTTGACATATTTATTGGTTTGATAACATGTTGATGGAAGGGTATTACCCTCTGGAAAAGCCTCTTTCAACAATTCTAGCAGCATTGAAAATGATTTCCCGAACCAACCATTAAGAACCTTTATATGATATAATTGAATGATAAATGATGCTTTACTGTATTTTACACAATTCGGGTATAGAGGAACATCAAATCATCCATCATATGATGTTCTGAAGGTTCTTGCAAGAACTCTGCTTGTTCGGGTGTATTTTGAGGTTGATTTGAATTAACATCAAAATCATTGGCAATGATATCAAAATCGGCATTATCATCATCGCTATCATCGGAATCAGCATTAACAATGAGATTCGAATTTGATGTGCCCAATACCTCTGTAACTAAAGTTGGTATATTACTAGCACCAACTCTATGTGTTTGATGCTCTTGTTCAGTGAGATCTGAATTTGATGTGCCCAATACCTCTGTAACTAAGGTTGGTATATTACTAGCATCAACTCTATGTGTTCGATGCTCTTGTTCAAAATTCACTGCATCATTTTCAATATGTAGTGTTAGGTTAGGTTAATAATAAGGAATTCTAATATTTAATTTACTGAATTAATTGATTAAGAATACTTTATTTTATAAACTATACAATATAATTAAATTTTTAAAAAGTGTCAGAATTTGAATATTACATCGGCAATAGAAATTTCATAATGCTAAATCGAATATCATGAACAACTATACACAAATCCACAATAATCTATATGAATTTTATAGTTTTACCTCATCTTAATATGAATGACATTGACGTTAACTCGTCGTTAATGATAACAAAAGAATTCTCAGGACAAGAATCATAGGGCATAATTGCTTTCAGAGGTAAAAGATGATAGGATAATAAATAAATGGATAAATTACACTGACCTTCCCTGAGATTTAGTGAAATTACACTGATCTCCCATCTATTTGTAATTGTCTTATAACCCCCTGAGTTTTGTAAAATATTACACAAACATTTCCTATAACGAAATAAGATTACACAAACCTCTCATGAGTTTTGTAAAATATTACACAAACCTCCCATAAAAAGATTACTCATGAGAGGTGATTATAATTTGGACAAATAGATGAGAGGTCAGTGTAATTTACCCTAAATAAATTTTAATTACTTTTTTATTTAGTGCTTAGGTTAAAAGATAATAACATTAAAAAATTTAAAATTAGTTTTGTTCGGTATAAATCGAATACCAAATTTTATAATATTCTTCCATATCTTACCATGTTCTATTTTATCCTATTCGGTAAAACAATCTCATAATTTACAAACAATGGCATACTCCTGCGTATGTCACTAATTTATGCAAGGTTTTCTTTTTGAAGCATGATTTTAACTCAATTTGGATACAAGCACTGTCTGCTTCATCCGTCGTAGTAAGTGCACGTGTATTTTATACATTTTTATTATTATTATGTTGTCATTCTTTTCTTTTCTTTTTTTTTGTTAGATAATCACCAATGATTATATTAGAAATCGAATCATAAATTTTTAGACAACTTATTATATATGTTATCGTCCATAGTACTACTCATGGTCATGGTCATAGTTGACTATGTTGCCGTTTCTTACTTGCCCACTTGGTGCATATGCATACGTTGTATATATAGCTTGAAGCTTCCAAAGTTTCAATTTAACTCCGAAAGCGGTCGCCCGCATTGATTCCACACTACGTGCGACTTCTTCGGGTCGGTTTGGACAACGAATTGGTTTTTTCAAACTATTAGAGTCGGTTCGAATTTTGCTTACCCCACCGTGGAAGTTATTCACACTAATTTTGCAAGCTTTCCTTTTCAATACGTGATTATTTTCACGTTTGCGCATTGCATAAATCATTTGGATTCAAGCACTATCTACTTCATCATCCGTACACGTGTCTTTTATATTTTCTTTTAATATTATATTGAATAGGAATGGATATTAACCTGGATGAAAAATGAATGAACATGAATCTATCCATTTATCCCTTATATAAGTTTTTTCCCATTGATTCCACCGTACGTGCGACTTCTTCATGGCACCGCACACTGTTATCTTCTGCCTCCTCTTCTCAGTTCCTCTAATCCTCTTCCTCCTCGGTCATGGCAGAAGGAGAAGGAGCGGAAAACTTCCGCCGGGGCCGCCGCAGCTCCCCATCATCGGGAACCTCCACCAACTCGGGGCAGCACCTCAGGTCACCCTCACCGAGATGGCCGCCGAGCACGGGCCTCTCATGTTCCTTCGCCTCGGCTCCATTCCGACCCTCGTCATCTCCTCCAGCGACGCCGCCTGCGAGGTCATCAGGCACCACGACCTCGCTTTCTCCGGCCGCCCGGTCCTGTTCGCCGCCAAGAAGCTCTCCTACGGGCTCTTAGACGTGGTCTTCGTGCCGCCTGGAGGGTACTGGCGGATGGCGCGCAAGGTCATGATGGTGGAGCTGCTGAGCGCGAAGCGGGTGCAGTCCTTCCGGAAGGTTAGAGAGGAGGAAGTAGCTCGCGTCGTGGAGTCCATCCGGGAGCACTCTTCTTCTTCGTCGTCGTTGTCGTCGACGATCGATTTGAGCAAGATGGTGCTCTCCATGGCGAACAGCATCGTGTGCCGCGCGGCGTTCGGCGAAAAGCATGGAGGTGGCGGCGGCGGAGGCGTCGAAATCCACCGGGTTCTGGCGGAGGCACAGGACGTGTTGGGGGGTTTCTGCGTGGGCGATTTCTTTCCCTGGATGAGGTGGATTCACGGCCTGGACGGGCTGCAGGCGAGGGTGGAGAAGGTGTTCAAGGAGTTGGATGGTTTCTACAACCAGGTGATTGAAGAGCACCTGAAGAAAGAGCCATCCTCGGAGCACGTGGACATGGTGGACGTGTTGCTTCGGCTGCTCGAGGATCCAACGCACAGGAAGACGTTCAGTAGTATGGATCATATCAAGGGTCTGTTGACGGTAAGTATATTTAATTAGCAGAATTTGATTCAATGATATATCAATTTAATTAGTTAGCTATATTATATATATTTCAAGATCTAGCACTAGCTTGCATATTTTTTTCTTTATTTTACTCTGCACCAGATTGATCAGAATCTAGAGAGATCTCTCATTGTGGTAGATAATTATATGTAAGCCAAAGGATATATTATTAAGTATTCAGGAGATGGGTTGAAATGTCAAAGGACGTGGGGGACAATCATTTGTCACTTACACCAAAAACGTAGCAATCGACGTATTTGATCATTCTATTTCAGTTTAATTATAATGTATGAAAGATTATATATTGACAATATATAACAAAATATTAATTTTATCAATTAATTTTGAAAAAAAAATAATTTTGAAAATGAAGAGATTGAATATCACTCACCTATATATATATATAAGAAATCGCTCCTTCCCGCCTAATTAATTCCTCCACTCTCTAAAATTTTTATCTCACTTATCTTTTTATTTTTTCCCCTCCTCAAACTTTTCCTACTTTCTTCATCTAAATTTTCTCTCACAAATTTTTATCTCACTTAAATTCGTAATAAAAAAATTTACCCAACTCATTTTTTCTATATACACCTATTTTTATGGTTAATCTTAGGAAATTTGAGGTAATTTCCTGCAGGATCTACAAAACTCGAACTCGGCGAGAAAAGTGGAAAACCTAATCTGATAATAATAATAATGCAAGAAAAATAAAAGGCACAAGAGGATTAACGTGATTCGGACTCGGCGGGGTGCCGATCCTACGTCTACAAGGAGAAGAGGAGACTACTTTATTAAATCCAAAAATGAACTTTTATAATAAGAGTGCAATAATCTAAATCCCCTTCAGAATACAACAAACTATCTTAAATTAATTGAACCTAAAACTGGTACGGAGTAGAGGCACTGTCTCTGCAAGATCTGCCTTTAAACTGAACTCCTGCTGCTGTATGTCAGAAACTGAGAAGGGGCACTCTTAATTTTCTGGATATTTGAAACTCTCATATGAGGAATTTTCTCTTGGTGTGGGATTTTCTTTGAACTGCATATATATTAGGGCCCTATTTATAATAGAGGGGGAGAGCCGAATCATGCCTACTTTAGTGGAGAAAAAATCTCCAAGGAATTTGCTGCTCTGTCTGATTTAATCGAATGGCTGAAAAGCTTCTTTTGACCAAAGAAACTTTCAAAATGCTTGGTGGCTTCACGTGATGCCTCCTCCACCTTTTTCTCCCTTTGACTAGTCAAAAGCAATATTTGATTTTCACATCATCAATTTGAAAACTTCTGAAGTTATCATCAATTTGAAAACTTTTACGTGTGCCGCTGCAATATTAACATGGGTATCTTGAGAAGATGGTGGGCTGGGCTCCCAGGCCCATGATTATAAAATCATAGTTTATTTTGATCGAGTCCGGTTCAACATGGTTCAATCAAATTGGCAAATTGGTTCAAGCATATCTTGATCAAATCAACTCCGATTTGAATCTGGTCGAACTCGTTGGATTCGGTTCGGACCCAATTTGAGTCAATCTCTAACAATTCCTCATTTGATGAAATTTGGGGCCGATGCAATCCTCAAAAAATTGTCCTCCTCTCCCACAAGGCCCGTACAGGGCCGAGTGATCAGCTTCCTGCTTGACCTTAGGAACCCACATAGTCCTCCAAGTCTCCTCCTTCATTGTGTATCTCTGAGAAGGGATTTTCCTGAAAGCAAAATTTATACATGACCTTGTGTCTGATTTTGCTGTGTTTTGCCTCGGAATCTGAACTGTTTCACGAAAGATGGATCCGTCCACATTGTACAAATTATTCGACGTCCTTAGAGCCTTCAGTACTATCGTGGCTCGATCCTGTACCTCCAAGACTCCTCCTGCAGAGGATGTTGTATAGCCCCTAGTGTCAAGAACTCCAAGAGACACTAGATTCCTTCCTAGCTTCGGGACATTGCGAACATTTGCTAAGATCTTTGTCGAGACATCATGCAATTTTAATTTCATTGTTCCGAATCCGACAACTTTGCAAGGAACGTTGTTGCCGACACGAACTACTCCACCATTGGTGCGCCGATAATCCACAAAGGCCGTCCGGTGTGGAGTCATGTGATAGGAACACCCAGAATCCAGGAACCACTCATTAATGCTACTGGTGGTTGATTTGTTCGCCTGCTGACCTGGATTGCATGTTGCATGATTAGACATATCAGAAGAAGATGAAGAGGAATATTGACTTGAGGTCTGTTGTCGCCGACGAGACCGTCGTTGCCCACGGCGTGTCTTAGCAGTGCTTGTGCCATCTGTCACGACCAGTACCTCAACTTTCTCAAAATCTGCATAAGAGGCCTCCACATGTGCGTCTTGACCCTTATTTTGCTACCGTAACTTTTTCTTAAGACTGCGATATTCTAACTTGATGTGACATTGTTTTTTGCAGTAATAACAAGTGACATTTGATTTGTTACCTCCTCTTGCTTCATTAGAGTAGAGAGCTTCTCCTTTCCCTTCACCAGATGAATTTGTTGTAAGATGTGTGTCCATGAGCTCCTTAGACACAAGAGCAGTGATTACCTGTTCTGGAGTAATAGTAGTCTTTCCAAAAAGCATTGTTTCACAAATTTTTTTAAAAGAAATAGGAAGTGAACATAAAAGGAATAAAACTTTATCTTCCTCTTCAATTTTGACATCAATATTCTTCAGGTCTATGAAGATTGTCTGAAAAGTATTGATATGCTCTTTGATTGATGTGCCTTCTGCCATATGTAGGAAATGGAGCTTCTGCTTCAAAGTCATCTTACCGGTGTCTTTTGGGATGTAGTTTTATCCTGATACAAGGATGCGAGCTTGTCCCAAATACCTTTAGCTGTCTTTTGGGATGTAATTTCTCGAAGTGCTTCATTTGACAAGCTTAGGTACAAAATTGCAATTGTCTTTTGCTCCTTATATTCTTTCTCCTCCTCGGTCCCCTGCATCTTATCCTTACCAAGAATAGCATTATGTATTTTCTCCATAGTTAAGTTTTTATCTTCATTGACCAAAGTGCATAGTTGACATTGCGATCTAACTTCTCAATATCAAATTTGGTGCTCGCCATGGTTGGGGAAGTAGGCTCTGATACCAACTGTTAGGAAATTTGAGGTAATTTCCTGCAGGATCTACAAAACTCGAACTCGGCGAGAAAAGTGGAAAACCTAATCTGATAATAATAATAATGCAAGAAAAATAAAAGGCACAAGAGGATTAACGTGATTCGGACTCGGCGGGGTGCCGATCCTACGTCTACAAGGAGAAGAGGAGACTACTTTATTAAATCCAGAAATGAACTTTTATAATAAGAGTGCAATAATCTAAATCCCCTTCAGAATACAACAAACTATCTTAAATTAATTGAACCTAAAACTGGTACGGAGTAGAGGCACTGTCTCTGCAAGATCTGCCTTTAAACTGAACTCCTGCTGTTGTATGTCAGAAACTGAGAAGGGGCACTCTTAATTTTCTGGATATTTGAAACTCTCATATGAGGAATTTTCTCTTGGTGTGGGATTTTCTTTGAACTGCATATATATTAGGGCCCTATTTATAATAGAGGGGGAGAGCCGAATCATGCCTACTTTAGTGGAGAAAAAATCTCCAAGGAATTTGCTGCTCTGTCTGATTTAATCGAATGGCTGAAAAGCTTCTTTTGACCAAAGAAACTTTCAAAATGCTTGGTGGCTTCACGTGATGCCTCCACCTTTTTCTCCCTTTGACTAGTCAAAAGCAATATTTGATTTTCACATCATCAATTTGAAAACTTCTGAAGTTATCATCAATTTGAAAACTTTTACGTGTGCTGCTGCAACATTGACATGAGTATCTTGAGAAGATGGTGAGCTGGGCTCCCAGACCCATGATTATAAAATCATAGTTTATTTTGATCGAGTTCGGTTCAACATGGTTCAATCAAATTGGCAAATTGGTTCAAGCATATCTTGATCAAATCAACTCCGATTTGGATCTGGTCGAACTCGTTGGATTCAGTTTGGACCCAATTTGAGTCAATCTCTAACAGTTAAAAATCAAATATAATATAAGTATAAGATGATAAGTTGAAAAAATATATAAAATAAGATATTCATTATGTTATCTTATATTTATATTATATTTGATTTCTTGCATAAAAATATTATTATTATTATTATTGTATTTTTTATTTTTTTGATCATTGAAATCTATATAAATTAATTTTTTAATGTATATAATTATTTTTTATATTACTTTTGTATTTATAAAATATCATTTTTCCTTTATTTTTAAAAAACTTAAATTATTTCAAATTTCATAATTTTGAATTAATTATCTTCACTTATAAATTTTTAATTGATATATTTTACTTTATGTTTGCATTATATTTGATATTTACCCTTAAAATTATTAATATTTTTTGTTAAAAACCTATATAGTATTATTTGTTTTGAAATATTTTTGATTTTTTTCTATTTTTAAAATTATTAGTTTAAATTTTTATTCATAAATTTTTACTTTGAAGATGTATGCATTTTGAAATAAATTAATATCATTATATAATAAAATTATTACCACTTTTAGATTTATATCTTATTATTTTGTATGTCACACTAGATTATAAATTTATTTATATGAATTTTTTATTAAAATTATAAATTAGTCGTGTAAAGCTAGGGTACTGCAGCTAGTTTGATGCATACTTTAGTAAAATACTCAAATCAACTAAACATGTTGTGCAAAGTCAAATTAATAGAAAGCTCAACTTTCTGCAGAAGAAAATTACTTCTTGTATCATCAAAACAAGATCATAAAATATATATCTAGATCTGGTCCTATATATCAACTACAAGAACTAATTGAGCTTTAATTTGTATTTGTAGGATATATTTATCGCAGGAACTGACACATCTGCAGCTACTACTATATGGGCAATGACTGCACTCATGAGAAATCCTAGAGTCATGAATCAAGTGCAAAAAGAGATAAGGTGCCTCATCGGAGAAAAAGGAAAGGTTGAAGAGTCCGACCTCCAAAACCTCCACTACCTAAAGATGGTAATCAATGAGACCTTCAGATTGCATGCGCCTGTGCCATTGTTGGTGCCTCGTGAGACCACTGAGACGTGTATCATTGGCGGCTACGAAATCCCTGCGAGAACAAGAGTCTTCATCAATGCAAAAGCGATTGGGAGGGACCCCCTCAAGTGGGGGAACGATGCAGCAGAGTTCTCGCCGGAGAGGTTCTTCGGCAAGGAGATCGACTTCACAGGAAGCTATTTTGACTTCGTCCCTTTTGGAGTTGGAAGAAGGATATGCCCGGGGATTAACTTTGGAGTGGCTGTGGTGCAACTCATTTTGGCTAATCTGTTATACTGCTTTGACTGGGAAATGCCACCGGGAATGAAAAGGGATGAGTTGGATCTTGAAGAGAGCTTTGGCATAACAATGCATAAGAAAATACCGCTTTGTTTAGTAGCAAAACCTTATAATTAATTATCATATGTAATAATTTGATAAACTCTCTACAATGTATAACTATATATTGCCCGAATATATGTATCATATCCTATATGTTTACCTAGAAGAATTTGCTGCTTGATATGACATTATTATTTCTTTGTCAAAAATAATAATGAAGATATCAATATTATATAATAATAAATTGTACATTTTACTTAATTAAAGTTGTTTTTGGTAATTTGAACGATTACTTGCCTAACGTACTCTCACTAACAATCTAGCTATCATAATATTCATTTCTATTAAAAGAACCTACTTTATATCAAAAAAAGTGATCTATAGAATAGTATTGGTAAGACAATTTGGATGGCGATCATTAGATTCCTCTTCCCCAAACTCGCAATCATTAAATATATCTCTCTACCCCAAACTCCTTGACTCTACTACAGCTCGTGGACAAGCATTATATATTACCACTTTGGAAAAGCATTACAAATCTACTCAATCTATTAAACGCCTCAACCACCTTTCATGTGGGCTTCAGTATGGAGGTTAAGTTCAGGCATGATTCCTAGTATGACAACATCAAATTGAAGGACAAGTACCACACTTTATATGCCTTGGCCGCTAACCCTTATGCTTTGCTTCCTTCTATGACAGCAAGCAGCCCTCGGCAGGAATATTCAGTTGATTTGAAACTTTGTGCCAAGAGATCTATTGCACCTCCCAGCTATTGATCTCCAACATTATCTGCTTCATTCTAGTATTGACAAGATTTCAAGTAAATGGACCTCTCATGGGCAGTTCAACACAAGTTCTACAAGCAACAAACCAAAATATTTATAACATAGTCATTACAAAGTATATACGCACAATGTGCATTACAAGATATACACAGACGTGGAAAGAGGCACATAAAATGCTAGAATAAATGATAGAACCCAAAACCTACAAGCAACAAACCAAAATGTTACTACTACTTATGCACAAGTGGATTTACATATATTTATCCAAACTATCCTTAAGAATCCAACTAGTTCATTAATTTGACTTCAGTTTGGGTTTAAGGACTTTGATGAGTGCTCTTATATTTATCAATATTCAATCTTCAATCATCAATTTCTCCTTCATTTTATCACCAATTTTGAATGTCTTCATCACTATCTTCTCCTCCTCGAGCTGGATCAAATAGATCCATCAATTTCAAATTTTGACAGATTAATCACAGTAAAATTCTCCTCCAAAATTTCAATCGTCTTATTCATGCAATACAAGGTGCTCCTCTCCATGAGCTGCATCAAGTGCGCCTCAGATCTCAACCAAGAATCCCGACAACATCCACCTTCTTTGGCTTCTATCGTCATGTCAGCAGAACAAACTCCATCTTCACTCTTCAACTCCATGACTAGCAAATTAAAGCATTCTTTACTATGATAGATTCTTTACTATTGAGAGAAGAGAACTTTGAGCAAAAGCATTGCAATCCTTTTTTTGTTTTACGATGATAGATTCTTTACTGTTGTACTGAAATATTAGATTGTTTATTCTGTACGTATTGGTTCTACAACAAAACGTCTCTCCTCATTCTCCACATGGACGTAGGAGCGACTCATCGTTGTCTTCGAACTACGTTAACATTGCGTGTTCATTGAGTTATACATTTTTCGATTTTGCTTTTCGTTTTGGTTTTAATTTGTCGATTTGGACAAGAAATTCGAGTAATTTCCTAACAAAGGGGATTGAAGGTATATAAAAGAGAATGAGAAATTTGAAATTGGACAAGATTGAGTGTGACACGAAAAGTATGCGAGAGTTCATCATCAATCAGCATTTTGCGACACAACTAAACAGCTGTCGCAAATGAAAAATTAGCGACATTGATGCTTTCTATAGCAAATCTACACACACTATAGTGCAAATATATGAGATAAATATCATTTGTTTGTATAGTATTTTGGACTACTTTGCAAAATTTCTAACAATGCACACATTAAGATTTTGCCTCAACGATGGTTTGTTAACTATGTGCTCCTTCTTAGGTTTGATTAATAATAAGGGATTCTAAAATCTAATTTACTGAATTAATTGACTAAAGATTAATTTATTTTATAAATTATATAATATAGTTAAATAAAAAAAAAGAAGATAGAAGAAAGTGCCAAAATTTGAATATTAATTTCATCGCCTTTAGAAATTTCATATTGCTAAAAAGAATATGGATTTTACCATATCTCAATGTGAATGACGTTGGCATTAACTTGTGGTTAATGATAACAAAATGAATTCTTAGGACAAACAAAGAGGATAAGAATTGTAGAGTATATTTAGGACAAGGGATGACATGATACTGAATAAATTTTAATCACTTTTTTAATTTGGTGTTTGGATTATAAGATGTTAATATTAAAAAAAATATAAATGATTTTATGTTCAGTATAAATCGGATAAGAAATATCACTTTTCTTGGGAGTCGCGACTCTCAGGAAATATATATTACTTTTCCTGGGGGCTGCGACCCTCGAGAAATACATTTTTTCGTAGGGGCTCTGATCCCAGGAAATAGAACTTTTCCTAGGGGCCGAGATCCCTAAGATATCGATCCTCGGGAATGATACTACATTTTTTCACAATGAAACCAAATTACAACTTTTCCTGAAATTCCAAATTACAGCTAATATAAACAAAACTACAACTAATTATAAACCAAAATTGCAGTTAACTATAAACCAAAACGTCTTATATTACTACTACAACCAAAAATCCCAATACACTTAGAGGTTGAAACATTAATTACAAACTATAAAAGAGTCTAAATTTACATTAAAATAACATTCATAGAGTGAATTATTCATAGTACATTAAACAAGTCATTTTTTTACGTGAATTGTTCTCTCTCTGATTCATTTTCTCCACGAAAGCAAGTAGTATGTGCATCTTCCGTTCATCCTCCTCCATCTTTTCCTCGATTTTCTTCCTCTTCATTTCCATCCTCTCTTCCGGCTTCATTCTTTCATCCATCAACTTCTCCTCCATCCTCTCCTCTATCTTCCTCCTATCATCATGGATATTATCAGCCTTGGCATTGTAATGGGACCATCTTCTCATAATGCAAACTCACAAAACTGGTAAGGAAATAAAAGTCATTTAAAGCTGCAGTCAATAGTCAATATCAATCATCTTGAACAACTCTCTTAGACCACCAATCTCTTCCTCCAAGAGGCTATCAGGCAACTCTCTTATTTGAGTGGGTCGGGTCGGGTGAAAACCTTGATTTACTCGACCCAGCCCGAAATACTATTTACATATATCTATTATGTATAACATTCTTATTCACTATTTGCCACAATGAACGTGTGCGGATTGCGGCGGAACGCTACCAGCACTCAACTGAAACCGTGCACACATGGTTTAAGAAAGTTCTACGTGCGGTTTTGAGTCTAGCCCCTCAACTAATACAACCACGAGAACCCCGTAAAAGTCCAACCTGAGATACAAGGGAATCCTCGCTGGTTTCCTTATTTTAAGGTATGAACTTAGTGGATTTCCTTATTTTAAGATATGAACTGATTTGGGTTTCCTTACTAATAAATTTTTTCTTCGAATTGCATCGGGGCTATTGATGGAACCCATATTTCGGTATGTATCTCCGCCGATAAATAAGTTTTATATCGTGGTTGGAAAGGTACAACCACGCAAAATATGATGGCAACATGTGCACATAACATGATGTTTACACATGTTAAGGCCGGTTGGGAGGGGACGGCAAATGACTCTCGAATTTTTTCCCATACAATATACTCAGCCGATTCAGACTTTCCCAAGCCAAATGAAGGTATCATAGTTGATAAGTGTATATCTTGCTCAATGGATAACAATTTATACTAATAATAGCACGTCTTATTTATGTAGATGAGTTTTATGTTGTCGATGCGGGATATCCCAACATAAGGGGGTTTTTGGCCCCTTATAGGGGTGAACGATACCATCGTTCGAATTTTCGTGGTCGGGGAGGGCCGTCTACCAAAAGAGAATTATTTAACCAAAGACATTCGTCTATTCGAAATGTGATTGAACGATGCTTTGATTTGCTTAAGGCACGATTCCCCATTTTAAAGCAAATGCTCAATTATAAACTAGCAAGACAAAGTAATATGACAATAGCATGTTGTGTCATACACAACTTAATCATCAAGTATCGGAATTCAGATTCCTTGGTAGATAAATGGAGCACCACTGAATTGAATTTTGATGAATATCAAGACCCTTCTTCATCATCTTCACAACAATATGACGGTGAATCATCTCAAAATGTGATGCATGTGATTTGGAAAGAGATCGCAGATCAACTTTGGGCCAATAAACATAGACATTGAATTAGAATGGGGCATGTAACTAACTTGTATATAAGTAACATTAATTTGCTTTTAAGTTTGTGTAAATTGACTCATTTTTGTGTAATATATATTCTAATGCAAAATATCGATTTTGTTAAATTAGAATGACAGCTTCGAGTTCAAAAAATACTAATGGAAAATATATCAAATATGACAATAAAAGATGTACGTGCGGCAACCGAGCTGGTGTAAGGATCAGTGAATCAAAAGATAATCCGGACTGATTATATGCAGTGTGTCAGAACACTCCCGGATGTGAGTTTTTTCGATGGTTTACACCCATCGCACCTATAGATGAAGGTGAAGAAGAAGTCAACCGTAATAGCGAAATAGATTATTTAAGAAGAGACCTAAATATGTTGGTTGCCAAAGTAGACAAACATCAAGAGTTGGTCACCAAGGGGTTAGTCAAACTTCAAGCTTTGGTCACCAAGGGGATAGTCCTAGTTGTTGTCATTATGGTAGTTTTTATGTATAAATAGATCTGGATGTTGGATATTATTTGACTTGGATTTGAACAATATATATATTTGACTTGAATTTGAATACTATTATGTTTGACTTGGACATTTGATTCCTTCCTTGCACATGTGTTAGTTGATCGCATATCGGAAAGGAAATGGAGGCGATACCCAATCAATGGGTATGCACACTTTTCTTCCTAATGTCGTAGATCAATATTGCCCAATACTATGTATGTTTTGTGTATGCTTATATGATTGTATTTATGGTTGTATTTCTATCAATGAGATAATTAATGGGCATGTCATTTCTTGTGTGGGCAATGAATTGGAGGCGATCATCAATTAATGATGGTGTGTATTTCCTTCATCGCCCAATATTTATATGGATCTTATGATGATATATAGTGAGCTAGTGATTGTTGTTGGTGGCTATTATAGCTCATTTCTATATCATTGTTGTGATGATTGTTATTGCTCAATTCTATATCGTTGTTGTTGGTGGCTGTTATAGCTCATTTCTATATCATTGTTGTTGGTAGCTGTTATTGCTCAATTCTATATCGTTGTTGTTGATGGCTGTTATAGCTCATTTCTATATCATTATTGTTGGTGGCTGTTATTGCTCAATTCTATATCATTGTTGTTGGTGACTGTTGTTGGTGGCTGTTATTGCTCATTTCTATATGGTTGATGGTTGGACTGGTTATGCAAAATTGTTGCTCATTTCTAGTCTGCTATAAAGGCTAGTTATTTAAAGCGAACATCTAATGGCGTTTTACAACTTTTAACAGTCCTAAATCAATATTTGTCCATAAACTTTGCTTCTTCTTTTTTCATCTAATGTTGTTGCTTCTGTTATTGGTCTGATCTTATTTTGAGCTTCTGATATTGGTCTGAAATGTGAAATCTGATGTGGTTATTTTGACCTTTGATGTTGTACATCTCCATAATATTTTTCATGGACTATTACTCTTGTACATATCTCCAGTTTTGAAAAATCAGGGGCTACTACTCTTGTAGATATCTTTAGTTTTGAAAATTCAGGGGCTACTACTCTTGTAGATATCTCCAATTTTGAAAAATTCTTGCTCATGTTGCTATTTGTTGAACTATTTTTTTTATTTTGGAATAATATTTTTTATAAGTTTATGGACAAAAAGTTTTTTGTTGGGCTTTGAATTGGAGGCGACTACCATTTGGTGCTTCGCAGTCATCATATGGCCCTACATTTTATTATGGCAGAATATCTCATCTTTTAAAGATACAAGCAAATATGGATGACTGATGATGTTATACTAAATTGAATTGAGGAAGACTACCGCAAAAGCTTTGATATAGTTAGGGGATGAGCTATTTGGAATTGTAATTGTAATTTTTATTATAAGAATGTATTTCTGCAGTTATATGTATGATATTTATTTGACTACTATTATAATTTGAATTACATGAAATAAATAAATATTTATTTGAATGTTGTAAAATATTTTTGTGTTACTATTATATGTGGTTGTTGTAAGAATGAATATGAATTATGACTTATCAAATTTATGACTTAAACCAAATTTTAACTTAACCAAATTGAGTTAATTAAATAAAGGGCAATTACGTGAATATATCCTGAAATATGGATTTTGTCTCAAATCTATCCTGAACTTCGACTTCTTCAAATGGTATCCTCAACTATCACATTTGTATTAATTGCATCCCTCCGTTAAAATTCCGTTAGCTGCCCCGTTAACCATGTGACGTGGCATGTACACGTGTATTTAAAAACTATTTTTTATTCAAAATTAATTAATTTTTTATTCAAAATCTTTCTAATATCCACGTGTGCTGCACACATGGATTAAAAAAATAAAAAAAATATTTTTTTTTTAAAAAAACAACTATTCTCAGCAACGACCGGAGCCGTTGCAATGGAGCCGTGACAGAAACTCGCGTTGTTGATAACTTAGCAACGGATCAGCAACGGCCGCTCGGGCCGTTGCTAACAATATTATCAGCAACGGTGTTGCCACGGACCCGGAGCCGTTGCTGATAACATTAATAGCAATGGCCGCTGAGTCCGTAGCAACGCCGTTAGTAAAACCCCGTCGCTAAGCCGTTGCTGTAGGTCATCAGCAACGACTTTCGATACACTTTTAGCAACGGCTTTCCCACGGACGGCCGTGGAAAAGCCGTTGCTGATGATGTGAACCTTGTAACGAAAAATTTTAAAATTTCAAATTTCCATTGATACATTGATACATTGATACATTCTGATACATAACTCACACACCCATACACCCATACACACATCCACACATTCATTCACACATCACAAATACACCAAGATATACATCAAAACAATTATATTTATAGTGATAATTATCCACAATAGTATAAAAACTATTCAAATGCAAAATTGAAGTATCAATATCCAAACAAAATAAATTAAACAAGTCCAATATCTCAGTAACAAAGTCAATATAAAAAAATCTCACGATGACGATGGAGGATGGCCTGGATCATATGGCGGGGTCTGGAGTGCTTGAGTGTACACCGGCGTCGACTGACTCGAGGACGATGAATTAGCTGATGCCGAAGAGATGTCTGCTTCGGGATGACCTGACATATTGCGTAGCATAGCATGCATCTCCGCCATCATCTGACTCTGACGCGCGACCGTCTCCTCTAGAGTCCTTATTCTGCTACTATGATCATAACTGGATCTAGAGATAGACGGCCGCTCACCAGCGACCGGAGGGGTCGGTGCCCCAAGTGGCCCTAGTACGGATCGTGCATGACCACTATCTACAAAGCCATATACGCGGCCATGGTCCCAGCCACCTGCGGCCTCGACCCACGTTGCTGCGTCAAAGTCCTCGGGGGTGCCCCCGCGCTGCACCACCGTCTGGCTGTAGGTCTCCTACTCAAGTTTGATTTTTTGTTTAATATTTATTATAAAACTTAAATTATAAATATATAATGAATAATTTAAACAAATATATAGTTACCATAATGTATGCAGCGCGGTTGTCGATGTACTCCCCCGTCCCATGTGCTCGACGGTGAGTCCGCTCAAACACCGCCATTGGGGAAGGTCGCTGGACAGTCCCGTCATCCGACACCGTCGTCTACATTTACAAAACAAATACATTAATTAGTACACATAGTAATAAATAAAATATATAATTAAAAGGTATACTTACCATACGGTTCGCGTGCACTGCAAATGCAATAGAGCCGCTGGTGTGACGCGCTGCTCCCCCCGTCATGCGATTTCTAGCCGCATTACGAGAAACCTCCTGCCATCGATTCGTAGACCATATTCCCACGAGCTGGTCCCATATATTCGGAGTAATCCAATCGGGGTCGTATCCCCGAGTCTCCGCAATGTTAGTGGTCCCAGCTCGGGCCATCGCCTGGGATCGAGCCTGCCCCAGCTGCCCGTTGTACCTTGCCCGGGAAATAGCCTCCCAGACAGCGTAAATGAAGGGCTTTTGGTCCTCGGCCCATGTATAGCGAGCCTGCAAAATAATAATATCAGTACCAATATTAATCATCATGCATGTAAAAAAAATAATAATACTTGCCTCAAACTCGCGCCATAACATGTCGACGTGCTCGCTAGGCACGTGAGACCACGTAGGCCATGCCCCGTGCATATATCGTCGAATAGTAGAAGAAATGCTCCTCGGCACTTCTTCTTGCTCAAACCTGCACAACAATTTTTTTAAAAAATATTATATTATGATATAATGAATTTATAATGATTCATAATTCATGATATATTACCGCTCCCCAATCACGCTAATAAATCTACGTGACTCTGTGGCCGGTGGAGGCTGCCACCTGTTCGGCCTGCGTGGCCGCCTGCATCTGGATGTACTAGCCTCGGCAGTATCATCCGCATGATGATCTGCAACAGGAGGATCAGCAGCATGAGTAAGTGCTGGAGTCTCACCGATCGGAGACTCCGAAGCTCTCATGCGTCGATAACCACGACCAGACACATCTGTCGAACAGACATATAATCAGATTATTGTATAAATAGTAGAGATATATTTAATAAAATATATACTTTACAATTATTCCTCATCATCTGAATAATAGTCTTCGAATTCTTCCTCTTCTTCCTCTTCTTCATCTTCTTCATCTCCAGCTTCCTCAATTTTATGATCGTCATCATCAGCATATTCAACTTCTAATTGAATTGACGTTGTGTCTGCATCCTCGAGTATTGGAATAATACGATCTACAGCAGGAGGACCATCTTCTTGATAGAAATCATCTGTCACATCAGGTATCGGCTCATTTTCTCCTACTATCGGATCAATTTTTCCTCTACCTTTTGTCTTACAGACTACACGCCAATCAGCTCTATCTTTATTTCGAGCCGGATGCTTCGCGTAATATACTTGTTCGGCTTGTGATGCCAATATAAAAGGCTCATTTGCTGCCAATTTAGATTTGTAATTAACTTCAACAAGTTTGTATTTTGGATGAACTTTCATGCCCCTTTCTGTTGTATCGAACCAATGACATCTAAATAGGATCACTGATTTTAAGCCGAAGTAGTGCAACTCTATCACTTCTTCCACCAGTCCATAAAAATCCATATCACATTCAACATAGGTTGTCCCTTTCACGCAGACCCCAACATTCATCGTCTTCTTTGTAAATGAATATTCAACCGTGTGAAATTTATACCCATTAACAAAATATCCGCTATAGCACGACACAAGTCGCGACGGTCCACTAACAAACTCAAATATTCTTTCATCTATTTCAGCTCTGTGATCTTTGCTATAAGTCTGAATCCAAGTAGGGAAATCACGATTTCGTAATCTCTCCAATTCTTGATCGTTGTGAATAGAGTATTTTTGCACCATCTCAATGTCAAATATTTCAATGAATTATTCAATCTCTGGACAATTGAGTAATTCATACAAGTGTGCCAAATGATACTCTTCCTCGCTTAAGTGTCGAGATGGACGAGAACCAAAAGCACAACCAGAGTGACAAAATATATTTAAACGTCCATCTGAATGTCGAACACCCCCGTCGTCGTTACGTGGAAGACGATCAAATCTTGTCTGTACTGTCGATTTAAAGTAAAATGAGCAGAATGTTGAAATTTCTTGGATGATATACGATTCAGATATTGATCCTTCAACAGCTGCGGTGTTCTTTACTTTTTTCTTCAGACGATTCATGTATCTTTCAAATAAGTACATCCACCGATATTGAACGGGGCCACTAACTCGTGCCTCATATGCCAAGTGTATCGGTAGATGCTCCATCGAGTCAAAAAATGCAGGAGGGAAAAACTGCTCCAGCTTGCATATGATTTCAACAATATTATTTTCAAGTGTTGACATATCTTCGACTCGAAGGACATTGGCACAGATGTTTCTAAAAAAACATACTTAATTCAGTCAACGGACCCCAAATATTATCAGGTAGAAGATCTCGAAATGCGATCGGAAGTAATCTCTACATGAATACATGACAATCATGGCTCTTCATCCCTAATATTTTGCAATCATCGACGTTCACACATCGAGATAAGTTTGAAGCATATCCATCGGGTAATCTGAGTTCTTTTACCCATTGACAAACATCTTTGATCTGTTGTTTATTTAACACATATGGGGCCTTCGGTTTCAGATATCGTCCGTTGACCTCTTGTAACTCCAACTCTGGTCTTTTACAAAGTATTTTCATATCATGTTGGGCTTTGACATTATCTTTAGTTTTTCCGGAAATATCCATCAAAGTGTTGAAAATATTATCAAACACATTTTTTTCAATGTGCATGACATCTAAATTATGTCGAATCAATAATGAACTCCAATAGGGCAATTCCCAAAAGATACTTTTTTTCACCCAGTTATGTGTTTGGCCAAAACCTGACACTCTTTCATTGCGACCAAATACTATATCTGGAAGTGCTGAAATACGTGCTAACATTTGTTCACCAGACAACATCGGTGGTGGCCCATCTCTTTCGACTCTGCCCTTAGTAAATTTATTACGATTCCTTCGATACTGATGATTAACCGGTAGGAATCGACGATGACAATCAAAGAATGAGATTTTTCGTCCGTTCTGAAGACTGATTGATTTAGAGTGTTCCATACAATACGGACAAGAGAGTCGGCCGTGAGTGCTCCAACCCGACAACATGCCGTACGCCGGGAAATCATTGATTGTCCACAAGACCGCGGCCTTTAAATTGAAGTTTTGCTTCCGATGACAATCATAAGTGACAGCTCCCTCAGTCCACAATGTTTTTAATTCATCTATCAAGGGTCTGAGAAATATGTCAATTTCTTTTCGCGGACCCTTAGGACCCGGAATAATTGTTATACTTAGAATTTTTGGACTTAGTTGTAAAAATATTTCTTAGAGGGGCCCTTTTGCAAAAATGCTAATCCTATTTAATTAAGCCCTAAACCCTCTCTAATCTTTTCTTTTCTCTCTTGATCCCGGTAGCGGCAGCAGGTGCGGCGGTCGACGGAAGGTCTTGAGGCGTCGGGGGTGAGAAGGCTCCGGTGAATCGGAGTTCAGAGGAGATTTCCGGTAGGATCCTTTTCCTACTCTTTTACCAGTTCGCGTAGGGTAATATTGATGTAGGATGAGATTCGCAAGCTTCTTTCTGCCGATTTGTAGATCGGAGGTTATTTCTTGATTTCCCGAGATTTAGCGTGTTCTTGGTTGTAGAAATTTCGGATCTGAATCCTCATTGCCGATCTTGTATTTTTGTTAAGCTTTCTGGCGGATTCCTCACAGTCCAAACCGCCGGCGATGAGACGATCACAGTACACGATATCGGATCTACTTTTTGTAGTTGGATCGCGTCGTTTCTTTGTCGTTTTGGTATCATCTTCTTTGCTCGAGTCGTTGTCGTCGGTAGCAATGCCGATCGACACTGTTTTGGAGGATTTCCACCAGGCCAGTCGCGGCACTTGGTTGCCTCCTGGTCGGAGCCGGCCGCGACGGGCTGTGGTGCTCGGCGAGGGGCCACGGTGGGTAGTGGCGCCCGGCGAGGCGTCGCTGCCAGGAGCACGGGCAACCACCGCTAGGCTCGACGCTGTGTGTGTGAAGTCGTCGCGGTCAAGTGTGCCGACGCCAGGCGCGTCGCCACCGTCAGGTGCGGCGCCGCCCGACTCGACGTCGTCTGGTGGCAGTGCGCAGGAAGAGGGGACGCCCCCGATTTGAAGCCGCCTGGTTCTCGTCGTCGACTATTCTCCGATCGTCGGCGATGGGTGATGATGCTGGCGGCGTCGGACTTCCCCGGCGACTCAATCGATTGGAGGATCGGGATGGTGGCGGAGACGTCGGGTTGAGGCGTCGGATTTGGGGGAAGGCGGAAGATGAAGGAGATGAATGGGTTGGAATATAGCAGTATTATATTTGTAGTATTATATCAGTGTTTTATTTATAATAGCAGTGTTATATTAGTTAAGTTATGTTATTTGAGTTATGATGGAGTTATATTCCATTGTATCAGTGACTTATTAGTGTTATATTGAAGCAGTGATATGTTATTTTATAACACTGATATATATATATATATATATATATATATATATATATATGGTAACAGTAATTAGTGAGCAGTATGTAAGCTAATTTGTTATTATTTAAATAATTATTTGGAGGATTTATAGTGGGTCAAAATAATCATATTATATATGAATTTGGATCTACTCGACGCCCCGAATCCATTGGTGGAGTCAGTTTTGTCTGCGTTATTGACTCGTTTTGCCTCATTTTGCGTGCTGGGCCGAAAAGTATTGTTTTATCGGTTTTCATGGTTTCTACCCGAGTTATTCTTTTGTGGTAGTTGTTGTCAAGGTGAATCTCATCCTAGATCGGTTGTTACCCTATGTCGAAATATATCTTGTTGTTCTATTCCGTTGAAATTGATATCTACTGTTAATGAAACTCTTTATGCATATTTTGTTGATACATGTTGCCAGGATGATATTTCTATATGCATATTAGTTGAGAATGCTAGTATAGACGTTGCATGTCTCCTGCTGTTGTTTATATATTTAATGCATACATGATGACATGAATACTAGCATTATATTATTTGAGTTGTAGTAGAGTAGTTGTTGACATGATGCATAGTTGACCTTCTATTGGGCGATAGCCCTGGACACTGTTGATATATATTGCCCAAGGTGTAGGGCAAGTGACACCGGTGATCACCTTTTTATCACACGGGTTGTGTGTACGGCGTCGAGGTGTTAGACGTCTGCGGACTACCATTTTTGGATAGTCGCATCTCTAGCTGGAGCGGGCTTGAGGTGTCACTCTCGAGGTGTGAGAGTGCGGGGGAAACTCAATGTCCACTACGCTCTTGATTGGGTTTATGACGCATACTCATATAGATGATAGTTGACATAGTTGACATAGTCGATTGGTATAGGTGCATCGAGTAGATGGTTGAATCATCATATCTTCCGTTGTACACATAGCATCATAGCATCTTGTTGAAATCCTACTCAGCCTTCTGCTGATGTTTGTTGTTTTTGCCTCAGATCCTCAGGTATGACGATTTTATCTCATGGGGTAGCTAGAGTTTTGGAGGAGGAGGAGACGTCTTCCGCACAACATTTAGTTTCCTTATTTATTAGTTGATCTATGCACTTTTAGCTAGACTCTAGAATTCATTGTTCATTTATGGACTGTTAAACTTTTATTATTATCTGGTTGGACATTTGATTAGAATCTGGTTGTAAGTTTAAATTCAGTCCATTTGATGATTGTTGTTCTGTTGCTAGTTGCGCTTCTCCTAGGTGAGGTCCCTTATATAGGGATAAACCTAGGCGGGGCGTAACAACTTGGGTGCGGTGAGCGTGGATGTGGTGTTGGCTTATAAGGCTTGATGGGTGTGCTACCATCAACTTCAGCTTAAGCATTTTAATTGGGCCAATAGGTTGGCCTATGAAATTGATGAGTTAGCTATCCTATCAAGCGGGCTGTAACAAATGGTATCAGAGCAGGACCTAGTCCTAAGCATGGTGAGGGAGCCTATGTGAGAAAGGGCTGCCCGGGTGATGGGGTGGAGCCGCTACTAGGCTAGGCCTCACATGCCGACGACTTGGGTGTGATTCTGGGCTATGTGTTAGACTCGAGTTGGGTCTTGACGATGACGTCAAGACATAAGTGGGGGAGATTGTAATACCCCGGTTTAGTCCCACATCGAAAGTATGTTGGATGTGGTGTTGGCTTATAAGGCTTGATGGGTGTGCTACCATCAACTTCAGCTTAAGCATTTTAATTGGGCCAATAGGTTGGCCTATGAAATTGATGAGTTAGCTATCCTATCAAGCGGGTTGTAACAATAATCATCGAAAGATAAATAAATTCATCTTTCATGCACATTGACGGTGGCAAATTATAAACTGTCAGCAGCACTGGCCAAACTGAATAAGGAGTTGCTGAATGTCCAAACGGATTAAAACCATCCGTGCACAATCATAATCTGATATTTCTAGTATCCCTAGCAAATGAAGGATAACATGTATCCAAATGTTTCCATGCTTCACTGTCAGATGGATGAGTCATTACTGTATCATCACGACTTCTTGCATGCCAACTCATGTAGGGGGCTGTCTTTTCCGACATGAATAATCTTTGAAGTCTCGGTGTTAGTGGAAAATACCGAAGCACCTTAAACGGGATATTTTTTTGTCAGACCGATTTCTTCTCCTTGTAACGAGGATGTTGACATACGGGGCATTTATCCAACTGCACATTTTCTTTATAATATAAAATGCAGTTATTTTGGCACGCGTGTATTTTTTCGTACCCAAGCCCCAATTTTCTCATTAGCTTTTTAGTTTTATAAAAAGTTGGCTCAAACTTGTTATCAGTAGGCAGCATTCCTTTAATCAATCCAGCGATCTGATCATACGCAACTCCGCTGATATTACAATCGGCCTTGATGTTTAAGAGTTGTGTCATTGCTGAAAACCTAGTGTATTTAGGACAATTCTCATACAAAGGTTCATCGGCAGCTTTCAACATCTCGTAAAATTCTGCAGCTTCTTTATTCGGTAATTCAATCTCTACCGCAGTTTGTACTTCTGTGATATCAACCGCTGTAGTATCTGGTGGGACTGATGTCTGAAGAACTGGCCGATCAACATTATCATTCAGGTGGAATTGACCCCCAAGACTATCAAGTATCATAGTTCTATAGGGATTACATTGACTGGATGAAGAAGCACCAGCAGAGGAAGATTCACCATATGTCTGAACGACAGGATTGCTCGACGTCCCGACTTCGCGTGACTCCCCGTGACAAGTCTATAGAAAATATCTTGGTGCAAATCCTTTGGTATATAGATGAAGAGTGACAGTCTCCCGATCCAAAAATCGTCCATTTGAACAAATGCGACACGGACATCGGATTTGATCACCCATGCTAACGAAATTCCGATTCGAATAGGCAAAATTTAGGAAGTACGTTACGCCTAATCGAAACTCATTTGTTAAAGCTCCACGATCAAGACGTCGGTACATCCAACTTCGATCAGCCGACATGATTCTATCAATCAATGACAATTTCTTTGGTTAATGTCTTTAGGTGAGATTGTCCTATTCCATTCGGGATTTATGTTATTTATATTGCACTAAGTATTTATTTTAACCGTTAACTTCATTCTAAGTTTCGACAGCATCTCCCTACAGTTCTTCGAATACGCATATCATCTGGGCGCGTATCGGAGAACAAGAGAGATGTTTAGAATGATTAGTTAACAGTTAAAATAAAAACGTAAGTGCAGTACAAATAACTATATTCCCAAATTGTCCAATCAGGGACAATTCAAGAATTGTACGTCGTATAAAAGATCATCTACTTCTTTTACACGAACATACAATCCCCGAACGGATCTAAGGTTTTGCTAAATCATATCCGACTCGTCGATGCGTACGTGAAACATATGAACTCGTCGGATGCATGATTATTTTCTAAATGTTTCGAGATAGTTCGAGTCCATATTGGACGATTCCGACGCGCGTCCGAAGTGGACGATTCCGGCGCGCGTCCGAAGTGGACGATTTCGGCGCGCGTCCGAAGTGGATGATTCCGGCGCGCGTACAAAGTGGACGATTCCGACGCGCGTCCGAAGTGGACGATTTCAGCGCGTGTCCGAAGTGGACAATTCCGAAATTAATCTAAACCCTAATAATTAATCTAACAAATTAAACAATTAATCTAAATAATTAATTAACAATTAATAAATAATAAAAAATTATATATAAATCTACAAATTTCGGCGCCGGAGTCAGGTGGACTCCGGCGCCGGCGTACAGTGGCCGGACACACTATCCGGCCATTGTACAAGGTCCGGCGACGGCCATCGGCCGACCGCCGCCGGCCGAAACCCTATTTTTAGGGTTTCGGTCGGATTTCCCGCCGACCGCAACGGGAAGAGACGGTCGGCCGGCCGGCGAGGCATACCTGAAAATGTCGGCAGCAGCGGGAGGAGGAAGAGGCGTCGTCGGCGTCGGCAGTGGCGGCGACAGGCGGGAGCAGGAGACGGCGGCGGCAGCAGCAGGAGGAAGAAGGGTCGGGCGCGACTGCGTGCCCTATATAAACTTATCAGCAACGGCTCACTCGCCTGTTAGAAAGCCGTTGCTAATAAGTTATCATCAGCAACGGCTCACTTGTCCGTTAGAAAGTCGTTGCTGATAATTAAAATATCAGCAACGGCTCGCCTTTCGGTTAGAAAGCCGTTGCGGATAATTAAAATAATCCGCAACGGCTCGGGTGGCCGTAAGAATGCCGTTGCAAATAGCAACGGCTTGAGCGGCCGTTGCTGATAGCCGTTGCTGAAGATTCAATTTCTAGTAGTGATTAAAAAAATATATGTAATTTTGAGTGTTTATATTTATTTATTATTAAAAAAATTGTTATTTATTTTATTAGTTTGTGTTTATTTATGTAAAAAATCTTCCTAGACAAGAAGACATGTTCACGTGTGCTTCACACATGGACAAATCAGAATAGTTTTTTAAAAAATATTTTTTTATTTTTTTTATTTTTTAAAAAAAATAATTTTTTAATCCACGTGTGCAACACACGTGGATATTAGAAAGATTTTAAAAATAAATAAATTTTTAATTAATTTTAAATAAAAAATAGTTTTTTAATACACGTGTACATGCCACGTCACAGGATTAACGGGGCAGCTGACAGAATTTTAACGGAGGGATGCAATTGATACAAATGTGATAGTTGAGGATGCAATTTAGAGAAATTAAAGTTCATGATAGATTTGAGACAAAGTCCATAGTTCATGATATATTCGGGTAATTACCCTTAAATAAATTCAATTCAACATTTTATTAAATATATATAAGGGTGTGTTTGGTATTACACGTGTATACATATATATATAAATTCAACAGTTAATTTATATATAATAATAAATAATATTACACGTGTATACATTTTTAATATTAAAATATTATCAATTTAAAATTAACTTATTAAAAAATTAATCTAATTTAAATATTATTCATATTTTTTAATTTTAAAATTTTATCAATTTAAATAACTTATTAAAATTATTTTATAATCCAATTTATAGCATTATTCATAAATTATATACACATATATTATTCCAAAAAAAATTCATTATTTTGGTAAACCAAACAAGTTTTCAGATTTTCAACTGAAAAATACCTCTGAAAATCAACACTGTTTTGAATAACCAAACAAATTTTCACAGTTTTTAATTTTACGAAAACACATTTTATTTTCGTTAACCAAACACATTTCTGAAAATAAAAATATCAAAACAGAAAATAAAAAAATAGAAAATCATTTTCGTTTTCTTCAAAATAAAAATACAAAATAGTTTTCGCTAACCACTCTAAGAAACCCATGTTGTTTAGAAAACTTTTCAGCCAAAAAAAATGAGGTATGTGGCATTTTAGACTATTATGCTACTGATTTGTCCTGCACCTAAGGCCCACAGATCATTAGGCCTTTTTTATCATAAGAATATCATAAATGAAGTTTTAGCATAACTAAGTAATCCAAACATCTCAGCTGAGTACGAAATACAGCTAAATTATTAGAGCATATAAGCACTAAATAAGTCAGAGACTTATCATTTTCCAATATCGCCAAGAGTTGATGTCATCCCAAACATGAATGACACAGTTTGTAAAGAAGAGAGCAATAAGTTGTAGATAATTTTTAATTATTAAGATGCTAATTTGTAAGTATGTTGGCATACGACAGTAAATTGTTTAAGATGGCAACAGACATAGTAGCTCATAATCCTGCCTCCTGTATCACATTGTTCTAACAAGTTAAACTAACTGGTAAAAAAAAGATATGCTTGTCGTTCGGAATCATACAAAAATAGAAGCTCCATCCAAGGACTATAACATGGTCGCACAAATATAAAAAATATAATTTGGACTTTTTCCTAATGTCATAAGCTTCTGAGATACCTTTTTTTCTCTTTTTTTTCTCTTTTTTTTTCTCTTTTTTTACACTCATTTTTCTCTGGAATAAGTGGTCGCCAATCAAACATACACATGGTTTGTATATTACGTATATCATTGTTAATAGAGCCATATGGCACACAAGCAATTAGTATATGTAACAAGACTCACAGAATCTTCTGGGAACCATGATTTGCACACAACTCAACTCAACCATTTTTCCATTTTGGGTATGAATCCAAATACTGGGGAGATCCGAGAGATTGAAGTACTTTTTGACTGCATCAAAAATCGGAATCGCTGAGGTGGCGGAAGATGAGCGGCCTGCTCATATAGACTCGTATGAGCAGGCCGCTCATACAAGTCTTATTCGACTCGGTCTCGCGCTCTGGATCTGGTTGAATGCGCGTACAAGGAGGGCGATTGATAGCTGAGAACCCTTCACGTCGCTCTTGATCCGCCGTCAGGTAAACATCCTGACAATTTGGTGCTTCCATTGAATCTATTAATTAGATCGAGGTTGAAACATGGAAACTCGATCTCATGCGATGACAGAAATTATCAAACTGCTGCAAGAGGCCAACGCTCGCCATGAGCAGATGCTTGGATCTATTCAAATCAGTAAAGAAGCGCAACAACAATCGTTGGATGCACAACAGAAAATACTACAGAGGGTAGCATCGCAGATCGGTGTTCTGAACACTAAGATGGTTTAGATGTCAAAAATAAAGACGGAACATATCAATGGAGGAGCCGGATCTCCGAGTAGTCGAGGCAAATCTCCATATAGAAGGGAATCGGCGGACGAAGAGGATTTCCCATTTCCACCGAAACCTCTGCAAGTTGAATTACCCATGTTCGACGGATCGGATGCAGATGATTGGATCGCGTCCGCTGAAGACTTCTTCGATTTCTACGCGATCGAAGACCAACACAGGGTGACGATGGCATCGTTTCGCATGGAGGGGATGGCTAGGAAATGGTTCCGTTAGATGCAACGGAGGAAACAACTCACCGGGTGGAAACATTTGGTGGAGGCGATGCGAAGGAGATTTGAGCCGACGGATCTTGAATCGGCCGAAGGACAACTGACAAAATTAATGCAAACAACGAAGGTAGAGGAGTACGAAGGGAGGTTTGAGGAATTAGCTCTACGGACAACCAACCTGCCCAATTCATTCTTAGTAAACTGCTTTATCTCGGAACTTCGAGCTGACATAAAAACAGAAGTCCTAGCAATGCAGCCGGCTACAATGCACGAAGCTGTAACCGTGGCAAAGAGATGCGAGGCCAAGATAGCTACTGGTAGAAGGTTTTCGGGGTCGTATTACGGGGCCAAAGGACCTCCCTTGTTATCGACGCCACCGAAAGGATCGGCTATAGTTGTTGCAAGTAATCAGAATATGAAATCCGTGGGTACTTTTCCTTCCAATTTCCGATCTGCTGTGACAGCGGCAGCAACGAATTATAAACCATCACCTTGTTGACTTACAGTCACAGAAGCTCAAAAGAGGCGTGAACATGGCCTTTGTTACTACTGTGATGACAAGTTTAACTGGGGACATAAGTGCAAAACTCCCCAACTATTCATGTTCGATGAAGACACAATTGAAGAGGAAGTGGAGGAAGCACAAGGGCCTCAACCTGAGTTAGGAGATATAGAACCAGCCGAGCATTCTTTAATCTCATTGAATGCAATGTCGGGGTATTAATCACCAACGACGTTGTGGTTCCAAGGATTGATTAAAGGGAAGAAGGTACACATTTTACTGGATGGAGGGAGCACTCACAATTTTATACAGACACGAGTAGCTAAACATCTTGGATTACCTGTGGAGTCGACACCTGCTTTCGGAGTCATGGTCGGTAGTGGAGAAAGGATACAAAGCGAAGGGACAATTAAGCAGTTGAAAATGAAAGTGCAAGATACTGATATCACTACTGACTTCTTCGCGTGACCTATAAAGGGATCGGACATTGTCTTGGGCGTAGCTTGGATGGCTACGCTAGGACCGGTGGTTATGGATTTTGCTAACAGGTTATTTGAATTCCAATTACAAGGAAGTCGGCATACTTAGAAAGGTGATCGAGCAAATAAACCTGAGCAGGTTCAATGCAATGCTTTGAAGAAAATGTGGGAGACACAAGCAATAATGGAAATGTATCAGCTCGAGTTACAATTGGAGGACAAGAATGCTGAAACTAACTGCAGTAAAAAAATTCAGGGATTGCTTCAGCAATTTCCTGAGGTATTTACACCAGCTTCAGAGCTACCACCGGTTCGATCCACAGATCACATGGTACACATTCAGGAGAACCAAGCACCTGTGAATGTGAAGCCTTACCGCTACCCTCACTTCCAAAAAGAAGAAATAGAGAGGCAGGTGCAGCAGATGCTGAACGAGGGGTTGATCCAAAGCAGTACAAGCCCCTTCTCGTCGCCAGTTCTTCTGGTTAAAAAAAAGATGGCACGTGGAGATTTTGTGTCGACTACCGAGCCCTGAACTCGATAACTACTAAAGGCTACCATCAAATCCGCGTGAGGAAGGAAGATGTTTACAAAACAGCGTTCTGGACGCATGAAGGACATTATGAATTTCTCGTAATGCCCTTTGGATTAATAAATGCCCCATCGACATTCCAAGCAACAATGAATGAAATTTTTAAGCCTTACCTGCGCCGGTTCATTCTAGTTTTCTTTGATGACATCCTTGTATACAGCCAAGATGAAGAGGAGCATTGCAAACATCTGCGGATAGTACTACAGATACTAAGGAAGAATAAGTTCATCGCAAAGCAATCAAAATATTCTTTTGGGTGTTCCTCAATTGATTACTTGGGGCATATTGTATCGGCAAAAGGTCTGGAGGTAGATCCAGATAAGATTTCAGAAATGCAGGCTTGGCCTCCTCCACAAAATATCAAAGGACTCCGGGGATTTCTAGGACTTGCTGGGTACTACCGGAGGTTTATAAAAGGCTTTGCTCAGCGAGCTGCGCCATTAACAGATCTTCAAAAGGAGGCATTCGTATGGTCTCTTCAAGCTCAGGAAGTTTTCGATGATTTAAAAAGAACTTTGAGTAGTGCCACGGTTCTGGCCTTACCAGATTTTAACAAAGAATTTGTCGTCGAAACTGATGCATCGGGGGTTGGTACTGGCACCATATTAACTCAAAATAAGAGGCCGATAGCATTCTTCAGTCAAAAATTATATCCTCGGATGCAAGCAGCTCCTGCATACCAGAGAGAGATGTATGCAGTGTTACAGGCTGTACAGAAGTGGCGTCAATATCTGCTCGAGAGGTGATTCACCATCCTTACGGATCATTGTGCACTACGGGAGATAACTAAGCAGGTTATCCAAACTCCAGAGCAAGCAGAAGTTGTTGATCAAATTACTTGGATATGATTTTGACATCCAGCATCGGGTGGGGAAATTAAACGCGACCATGGATGCTTTGTCACGGGCAACTGAAGGGGAGATGATGACCTTATCTAAGCCTGTATTTGGTATCCTAGAGACAGTACAACAGCTCAATAAGGAGAATGAGGTAATGCAGCAATTACATGAGGCCATTATTGAAGGCACGACAGACAAAAGATACGCAGTAAGAGATGGAATTCTGCTTTCAAGGGGCAGAATTGTGGTTCCTGATGATGCTTCTTTTAAATCACAATTGCTGAACGAGTTCCATGATTCAGTAGTTGGGGGACATGCTGGCATCAACAGAACGTATCATAGGATGGCGGCTAATTTCTACTGGAAGAACATGAGAGCTGAAATCAAACGATACGTAGAGGAGTGCCAAGTATGCCAACGCATGAAACATGAACAGTTGGCACCTGCGGGTCTGCTACAACCCCTACCAATTCCGGAAGAAGTATTTGAAGACATAGCCATGGATTTCATCACTGGTCTTCCGGCATCCAATGGTAAGGCTGCTATTATGGTCGTAGTAGATAGATTAACTAAATATGGCCATTTCTTTGCATTGCCGTGCCATTACACCACTGAGAAAGTTGCAGAATTATTTTTGAATGGCATTATTAAGCTGCATGGGATTCAAAGTCTATCATCAGTGATAGAGATTGCCACTTTATCAGTGAGCTATGGAAGGAGCTCGCAAGGTTGCAGGGTACCCAGCTGGGGTTTAGCTCGTCGTATCATCCCCAAATAGACGGTCAAACCGAGGCTTTAAATAAATGTTTGGAGATGTATCTACGGTGTTTTGCTTGCGAAGAACCTGCGACTTGGGTGAAGTATTTGGCATGGGCTGAATACTGGTATAACACCTCTTTTCAGTCATCTGCAGTCATGTCTCCTTTCCAAGCTTTATATGGGAGGAATCCACCATCACTGATTCGATACACAGGAGGTGCCTCTGGGAATTCTTGGGTTGATCGAGAGTCAATTACAAGAGATGCTATTTTAATGCAACTCAAGAAAAATTTACAGAAAGCTTAGGGGTGGATGAAGGAACAGGCAGATAAACATAGAAGAGATGTGGAATATGAGGTGGGGGATTGGGTCTTTGTAAAATTGCAGCCTTATCGTCAAATGTCAGTAAGGTTAAGAAGGAATCAGAAGCTGGGTCCAAGATTCTTTGGACCCTTCAGGATTACCAGGAGAATTGGAAGGGTAGCTTACGAGTTAGCTTTGCCAGAGGCTGCTCGTATTCATTCCGTATTCCATGTCTCCGTGCTTAAAAAGTGTAGAGGCGAACCGGAGTTGCAGGTAACCCCACTTCCGTTGATTGATAAGCAAAAGTAAATATTAAGAGCGCTGGAGACAAGTCGGAGCGAAACTAGGGGTAACAGTGAGCTTCCTATTTTAGCTAACCTTGAGGACAAGGTTCGTCTAAATCCGGGGGGTATTGTGACGAATGCGAGCTCGGATGGAGTGGCTCAAACTCGTGGTCACATCGGTCCACGTGGCGAGATCCTAGCGGAGACAAATGTTGTGATCTCGGAGACACATGTAAGGGGTCAGAGACGTATGCGAACAGGCCAAACCAGCAGCGCCGAGGTGTGCGTAACAGACTCAAGCCACAGTGGTACGGGGATTATTCAATGTAATGTTGTTTGCTATTTCTTAAGTGACGTATAAATAGTACTACTGTTAGAGAAGGTGGCATTGATGAATAATATCCATTACTTCCACTTAACACACTCTCTCTCTTATCCTGTTCCTTCCTTACGACTCTGTCTCGCGCTCTGAATCTGGTTTAACGCGCGTACAAGGAGGGCGATCGGTAGCTGAGAACCCTTCACGTCGCTCTTAATCCGCCGTCAGGTAAACATCCTGACAGATTGCTCCAATTGAATCAAATGGTTTATTACTGTACATGAACTAAGTAAATGGTTCAAAAAACACCATGACTCAAACCAACTAAACAAACTGTCGTGTCATTGTCACAACCTAATATCCTCAAAATTTAAGTAATACAACATATAGCTTGTAGCAAGTGATCCACTATAACCTTCAGCTTCTAGTTAGTTAAGGAAGGTGACACATAAATCTATGACATTCATCAAAACAGAAGGCATTGGCATTTAGATAATTAGTATGAAAGAAGTGTTAAAAGTAGCAATGACCATCATAAGTATTCTTAAACACCAAGATAAGTTTCTCGTATCATGCTAAAGAATATTAAAAACATAGATTACCCGTAAAGCCATCTTATTGAGCTTGTTCATAGCAGAGAACTATTTAAGACGTGATAGAACAACAAAATCCAAAGGCTTATCAGGTGCAACACTGCAACACTGTCATCAATGATCCATGGGTGACCTAGCGGTAGAGGTGGCAACCGGGCCGTGCCCGGGCACGGCCCGAATATGTGGCAGCCAAGCCCAGCCCGCCCAGCCGGGCTCGGGCCGGTTTAAAAATTAATTATTTAATTTAAATTATTTAATTTAATTTTTTAAAATTTTAAATATTTAAATTTAAATTTTAAAAATTAATGGTTACGGGTGAGTTTTAAACTTGGAATTCTAATTTTATTTGAGATAGCTTAATCATTGTACTAAACTTTATTATATATTTTTAACACATTTTTTATATGTAACAATGTAATACAATACAAATTAATATAAAAAAATTAAAAAATTAAATTATAATTAAATTTTTATTTATCTTTAATACAAAAATATTCATCAAATGATAAAATAATTTTTTAAAATATTATAATAGACCGCACCTTAAAAGGTTGCCTACGTACCTTCTATAGCTAAACTTGTACTCCCCAATGATTAACTATAGAAGGATCAGGTCTACGTAGTTCTTTTTACATTTTTAATCACCTGTAGTCCCGGTGATTTAACTTGTACTAGGACCAGCAGCACTAGCTTCAATTCGCTTGTTTGAGCTTCCTCCTCTCCCGATGATGAAGTGTCGTGTCCGCCCTTATCTTGTAATCTATCTTCAGCATCCAACCAGTCTTTTAAGCAATGCATATTTCAACCGTTTCTTCACTCATTCGGCTTCTTTTTTCGTCGAGAATTCTATTTCCTCCACTAAAACAAGACTCGAGAGCTACTGTAAACACAGGAACAGTTAGTATATCATATGCCATGATGAAAATAATAGGATACATATTTTCTTATTTTTTCCACCATGCTAAAATTTCATTATCATCTATTTCTTCAGAATGATTATGATCTAGAAAAAAAAGTAATTCATTAAAATTAGTAGATTTAGTTTTTTTTATTCTACGATCAAGTTGAGAATTAATACTATTTCCACCATCATCTCTTAATCTAGAAGGAGATTCACTTTGAATAATTAATTTTGCAAGTTCTCGACATTGAAAATCATGATCATACGAAAAAGCTGTTAAACCAGAAGAAGATAAATTAAGAATTTGTTGAGCTTGTGTAACCTTAGTGTCATGACCCTTTGCATGACGTAATAAATGACCAGTTCCTCCGGTTGTTGAAGCCGAAAGTATTTTTTTACATTTTTTGCACCGAGCTTTTGTTATGGTGCCATCAGGTTCAATAATTTTCTCAAAATATTCCCAAACCATACTTTTTTTTCTACCTGATGGACATAAATTAATATATGGATTTATCTATATGTTTTGATTTTGTTGAGTGGTAGGAGTGATAGGAGTAGCATGAGACATTTCTTCTAACATATTTGATCCAGTTTGTGGAGTATAACCTGGAAAATCTCCATCCGTCATTAGTAAAATTAAAAATATAAAAAGTATAAATATTATACTAATCAATGAAATAAATTGAAGAGATTAAAAAAAATTAACAACAATCTTGAACCCTTGGCTTCTTGATGAGCTCAAAATGTTGTTGATCGTTGAGAGTAAGAGAGTGAGAAATGAGAGTTGAGAGTTGAGGATTGAGAGAAAGAGTTGAAGATGAAGATAGAAGAAATGAAGAAGAGGAGGGGGTATTTATAGATTTTTTTTTTATAAAAAATATTCGTCGGCCCGAGCCAAGTCTAGCTCGGGCCGACCTACGTCTGGCGCACGCCAGGCCTCCCGTGCCTTGCCGAGCACGGTCCGCCTGCAGGCCGTGCCTAGCACGGCCCGCGTGCCCAAAAGGAGAGCTCGGCCCGTCTTTTGGACACAGCCGTGTTGGGCCCATGCCGCCCATGGGCTGGCCCAGCCCGTTACCACCTCTACCTATCGGAAGAAAGAAATATATCAATAGAGAAAATTGTGCTTTTGGAGAGCAAAATTTTCATCCAAAATACTTACAAAGAACTTGAAGTCTAAATACTTTAATAATTCATTTGTATAGTGGAATTGGAATTTCTTCTTGAGAGAATTATTCCAAAACAAGCTGAATAACATTAGCACCAGTATGGAACAAAGTGTTGCTAAGAAAATGTAATGGTGGCCTTGGTATCAAAGATCTAGATATCATGAAGTCCTCAATTCATGCTAAGAAAGTTCTTTTATTCCTGAAAATTGGAACTACCTATGGGCTAAAATTCTCAATAAAAAGTATGTTGGCTACCATCCCTGGTTTTTCAAAGATACTAGCAAATTCTCTTGGCACTTCAAATGCATTCATAAAGCTATTCTTAATCTCGGAGAAGGATTAAGAATGAGGATTGGAAATGAAGCTGATATTAACATTTGGAGGGATCCTTGGCTCTCCAACATTCCTATTGAAAAATGGCCAACTTATTTGAACATGAGCATGGTTTCCAAGGTGAGCAGTGTTGAGTAGTTTATCAAAAATAAAAAATGAAAAACAGAATTGGTCTTGGACTTGTTTGGTGACCATCATCTTAACAATATTGAGCAAATATACATATCCAAGAAAAAAAATCAAGGACAGATGGGCTTGGTGTGGGCAAAGTGAGCTCAGCTACAAAGCAACATATAATTTTATAACTGAGGACCATACAGTTCAAAAGTTGCATGATAAAACATGGACCAAAGTTTGGAGTTTAAAAACAATTCCAAGGGTAAAAAACTTCATATGAAAATTACTTTGGAAAAGACTGCCTACTGCTAGGTATCTTTTTGGTTTCTACAATGTAACACCCAGCTGTTGTCATGTATGTGGTAAAGAAGATGATGACATTAAACATATACTATTTGAATGTGATTTCGCCAGAAACTATTGGTCTAAAATCAGTAAGGAACTAAACCTTCAATTCAGGTTCTTTAATGAATGACATGAGGGAAAATGGCTCTTAGAGGAAGCTGCTGGCAAGGTTGGGTTGAATCTATGGATAAAGGAAATCATTGCAGCTTCACTTTGGCAACTATGAAAAAATAGGAATAGTTGTTATTTCAATAAACAAATGATTGGTATGAACTCCTTATTTTCCAGGGTGATCTCTGATTTACATTGGTCATAGGACACATATCAGGAGTCCAAGGAAAGCAAGATTAGCCCTCAGAAAATGGTCCCTAAAAGGGATAAAAATGCCAGCATTTTTAGCGATGCAGCTTGGAAGGACAAAGCCAGTAAAGCTGGTTTTGGCTATTACATCAAGGATGTTAATTAATGATAACATCATTTTGGAGAACTTTGGTTGTAAAAGACTACACTCTCCTCTGGCTGCTGAGATGTGGTCAATGTGGGCAGATTTCTCAATGGCAAAGGAACTTGGACTGCAAGGAATCAGAGCTCACACTGATTGCCTATAATTGGTTAATATACTAGGGAAAAAACAAGCCCCCCATGGTATCTAAAAGGCCTTATTGAGGATATATGAGAAATCTGCAAAGGAATTGATGATAACTGGATCCATATTAATAGAGAAAACAATGTTCATGCTCATACTCTCGCACGAACTGGGTATGTTAATGGTTCTAAAGGAGTCAACGGATGTCCAGGATAGAAGCTTGATCAAGAATGTGATTCTGGAAAATAGAGAGAAACAAGTTCCTCACAATGAAATAAACACCGTGAATGTAAGCAATGTATTCAATAGGTTGGTTTCAAATTTAAGCAATTGTAATTGTGACAGTTCTTTCAGGCATGATAGTTTCAATAAAATCATACATGCTCACGAGGAATATATTCCTCCTCAATTTGATAGCGAGGGATGCACAGCCATTGGCTCACTGCTCTCTCCACCCACGGTTGGGAAGGGAGTGACCTAGTTGAGTATGTGATTTTTTTTAAAAAAAAAAAAATATTAGCACCAAAAAAGAAAATGAAATAAAGGAATTTCAATGGTATCAAAATGTTGGATCTAAATAGTCCTTAATTAAATCAGCGCATGCAAGCATAAAAGCTAGATCTTTCAACTCGAATCTATGCTCTGCATCAACAAAGGCCGCCATTGGCAAGACTGGAACTCCATAATTCAAAAAGGAGGGCATTTAAATTTGCAATGAGTATAGTAACATGACAAGATCCAAATGGAAAGCGGGATATGTGAGGTGATTATTAACTGTCCACTGATGACAACAATTGCCGAGAGCGAATCCTAGTGTCGGGAGCGCTCTCCTCTCCATGATCGCCTAGAGTCGTGCAAGCTCTCTAGAGCTTATTCACTATCGAGATCAAGTTCTCCATGCTGCCTCCTGATCCGATTCCCCCCGAACAAAAGCCGATAAATCAAAGACGCTAAGATCTCCCGGGCCAACAACTAACTCGAGCCGAGAACCGTTAAGGCAAGAATGAAACAAAATGAGGGATCGGGGATGACGAAGGAAAGAGAGGAGGTGGAGAACAATTCGACGTTCTGCTAATAAGTTCTGGGGATAAGGTACAAAAATATCGCTAATATTTTCTCACAATTAATAAAATACTCCTAAGATTTTTTTTGGATCAAAAATACTCCTCACATTATGAATTTGGGTACAAAAATGACCCTATAAGTAAACGACGCAAATGGAGGGATAACAGAGCTGACATGACGTATAAGCAGATCAAGACGTTTTTTCACGGGTACTAAAATACTCAAAACGTTTTCTCATGGGTACTAAAATATCTCTAACGTTTATTTTGGAGCTAAAATACCACTGAGGTTATTGAAAATGGTACAAATTAAAATGACCATTTAAAAAAAAAGAAGGTACGAAAATGACCATTTCTTTGTAAAAAAATGGAACAAAAATCATTAAATGCTTAAATTATACATTTGTTAAGTAAAATGTAATGTGAATTAATTTTTTAACAATCATTGTAGTATTTTTTAGTGTCTAAAGAATTTATTGGTAGTCAAAATTACTATTTTTTATTTTTTTTATTGCAAAAGTCTTTAAGTGCATAAATTATATGCTATTTTTATTTATAGTAATTATATACTATTTATAAATTATATACTACTTTTTATTTATACTATTTTTATTTAGTCTAAAAATAAAATAATAATAATATTAGTCATTAAAATAAATTTTTATCTATTGTAATATTGATATGAATTGCTAAAAAATATATTATGATAAAAAAATATATTTTATTTTGTGTCACTTACATATTCTTAGGAAAGTTATTAATTACTAAAAGGAGAAGATCATATTTTAAAATTAATGACAAATTCGGAAGTATTGGTATTTAGTTATGGATCCAAAAAAATTCAAATCTATTTTATGAATATGGACAAATTCCCGTCAATATTATATTTTTGAATAATTGCTCAAAATTTTATGATATCATTCCTCTCATTTATTATTATTATTATTATTTTTAAACCTATCTTATCCTATCCGAGCAAAAGACTGAGGCAATAAAGGTACAAATACAGCATACTGCTGCAAAAAGCATATCATGATTGCACTTGAATTTTTCAGATCTGATGGAAAAAGTCTAGAACAGAGGTGAACATCGATTGGATCAAAGATTGACCCGATCCTAATGATTTGAATCCGAATAAATAAGCTTTTATACTATCTAACCCTACCCCGAATAAGATTTCGGAATCCGACTCGATTAATCCGAATAAAATTAGTTCCGACCCGATTAATCCGATTAATCAGAAAATAATAATATTAAATGGTACAAAAAAATAATTCAAATTTACCCAGGTTGCCCTGTAGAATGCATAGCTCCATTGGATCGTCCTCACAGCAATCTGCTTCCTGAGAAGCCTCTCTGGCAACTCTTCATGGATCTCAGGATCTGCGCTCCTCAAAGCATGCAAGGAATGCTACCAGTTAATTAGCCATCGGAAGAAGATCTTGTTCTGTACGTTGATCACTACAACAAACCTCATATATTTTGACGTCAAAATATAAAGGTGTTTCGACGTCGGCCACCGTCAAAAATAATATATTGACGTCGGCTTGGACGACGAAATCGAGTGGAATATAACAAGCGCTAAAATAATATTTCGACGTCTATTTGGACGTCGAAATGTTCGATATATTGACGCCGACTTATAGACGTCAGAAGGCGTCGAAACATTTAAAAGAATAAAAAATTTTGCATATTTACGTTCGTTAAGACGTCGATATGTAAATAAAATATTTTTAAAAAAATGGAGCCGCTCAAAATGGAGCCACTCCACCGTCCTCCAGTACACGCTCGCGGCGTCTCGCAGTGCTACAGCATGAGCCGCAGCAACTCTGACGCCTTCGGGCAGTACGAGCAGCAGCTCATCCTCCGGTCCACCATCACGTCGGGGCAATCCGGCAAGTTGCGGCACAGGTAGCCGACGCTGTCGCAGGCGGAGTCGCAACGGTCCAGGAAGCGCTAGCAGAAGGCGGGCTTGGGCTCGACGATGACGGCGTCCTTGCTGCAGTTGAAGAGAGGGAGAAGCGGGTGCTACTGTCGAGGCTGAAGGGGTTAGCCGGGCGGAGCGGAGGCACGGCGCCGTCGACGTCGGAGGAGCGGCAGCTCCACATGGACGGGTTAGTGACGACGAGGTGGGGGTCGGCGTAGTCGACGGTGGCGACGGGGTACGTGCCGGATGGCGTGCGGAGGAGGAGGCGGGAGTCGTTGGCGCAGAGGAGCATGGCGTCTTCTTTGGAGGACGACGAGGGGCCAACAACGGGAGACGAGGCGGCGGCTTCGGGGGCCTGCAGATCGGAGGCGGGCGACTCCGGCGTGGGCTCGGGCGGCGGCTTCGGGGGCCTGCAGATCGGAGGCGGGCGACTCCGGCGTGGGCTCGGGCGGCGGCTTCGGGGGCGTGCAGATTGGAGGCGGGCGACTCCGGCGTGGGCTCTGGCGGCGGCTTCGGGGGCGTGCAGATTTGAGGCGGGCGACTCCGGCGTGGGCTCTGGCGACGGCTTCAGGGGCCTGCAGATCGGAGGCGGGCGACTCCGGCGTGGGCTCGGGCGGCGGCGGGGGAGGGGGCCAGGCGGGGGATCGCGATCGGAGGCGGGCTGATGCGTGAAGAAGAAGGAGCAGAAGTAGAAGCGAAAGAAATGAAAAAAATATATAATTAAATATTAAAAAAATATATATATAAAATTAAATATTAAAAAAAAATATTTATTCTAAAAAAAAGCAGGAGGCGGGAAATCTCCCGCCTCCGGCTGGGCGAGCGCGCGTGCCACGCGCGCTCGCCCACTTACCCACGCCTCCAGCAGGCGCCAAAAAATTTTTGGCGTCTGCTGAGACGCCGACGTCGAAATTTCGACGTCTCTAGGCGTCGAAATTTGTTAAAAATATTATTTTATTAATTATTTTTTGACGGCTGAACCGACGTCGAAACAAATATTTCAACGCCTGTCAGCTGTTTTCAAGCGTCGAAATATTTCGACCCCTGTTGTGAAGCGTCGAAATATTTCGACACCTATTGTCAGGCGTCGAAATGTTTGTCAGATGTGGAAAAAATTTCGACGTCTACTAAAGACGTCGAATTTTTTGTATTAAATTTTTTTAATAATTTTACATTTCGACGTCTTCACTAGACGTCAAAATTACGAAGTCGATATATAACGAATTTTTTGTAGTGGATGAAGCTTAATCCAGTTAAAAATGCTATAAAAAAATTAACTCCAATAGATAGGAATCAAACTCAGCACCTTAAATATCATTTTCAACCCTCTAATCACCCAACCAACTTAAACTTTTATAACTATTATATACATAAATATATATTTACCTTACATCTCGGGTCGGATCGGGTTGGATATATCAAGATTTTCACCCGATCCGACTTGAAAAAATTTAATGAAATTTTAAAATTTTCAACCCGACCCGATCCGTTTTGTCAAAATAATCCAACCAGAATTAAATTTTCGAGTCGGTTAAGGCAATTCGAATTGATTTTTTCAAATTATTTGGATCGATTCGGATTTTGCTCACCTACCGTGGAAGCTATTCTCACTAATTTTGCAAGCTTTCCTTTCAAAACCTGATTATTTTGTTTGCACGTTGCATAAATCATTTGAATTCAAAGCCGTATCTGCTTCATCCTCAGTCCACATGTTTTTTATATATTTTTATTATTATTATGTTCATGTAAATATGGATAGAAAATGAACGGACATCAATTCATATCCTTTTATCCCATATAAGTTTTCAATGATTCCACCGTACGTGCGACTTCTTCATGGCACCGCACACTGTTATCTTCTGCCTCCTCTTCTCAGTTCCTCTCATCCTCTTCCTCCTCGGTCATGGCAGAAGGAGAAGGAACGGAAAACTTCTGCCGGGGCCGCTGCAGCTCCCCGTCATCGGGAACCTCCCCGTCAAAGCTGAAACATCAAAATAACCAAAACTAATGAAAGCTGCTGATACCAATAAAAGCTGAGACATTAAAGCTGAAATAGATTGAAATTGAAAATACTGTATGAACCAAAGCAATACATCAAAGCTACTGAACACTAATACTGATGCTATTAAAGCTGAAACTGAAATTCTAAGAATGTTGAGCTATTAATGAAGTATTAAAGCTAAAACTGAACACTTATAATGCAGTTGAACTATTAAAGCAGTATTAAAGTTTTAATACTAAAATTGAACTATAACCTATCAAAGCAATATAACTGAACACTGCTAATACTATTGAAACTATTAAAGCAGTATAAAAGCTGAAACATCAAAATAATTGCAAATCAAGTAACTGAACACTAATACCATAGTAATAATTGAACATCAAAATAACTAAACATCAAAAATCTGTTGATACCAATTTGAAATTTGAAGTTGAAACAAACCAATAACTAAATTATATATTCGCACATCAGAATCACTAACGATACTGATACCAATAACTAAAACATCAAAATAATGCACATCATAGTTAAATCACTAATACACAAACCAATTATTTGAACACGAAAACATTAATTGATGATGACGGTAGCTGATGAGTGAATAAGATAGCTGCTAAACCGATTGATACATAAACTGAAGTAAAACTATTCAATACTGAATTACAATAAGCTCCCAACTAAAAAATTAAAACTGAGCACAATAAGCTGCTAACTAAAAATTGAATACTAAACACAAAAATAAAGCTGCAAACTGCAGTTGCTACACTAACAGATCTATAAAAACATCAAAAGCTGCTGATAGCAAAATTATACAAGTACATAAACTTAAGTAAATAAGACATAAAACATCAACGGATGATTGCAACTATTACACCAACTGATACATAAACTTAAGTAAAAAATAGTAGATTAAAGGAATTAGAGAAAACAAATTTACACAAAAATTGATATATTCGACTCACAAAGGAATTTTCTCTTGCTAAATTAGTAGATTAAAGCATCAAAATATGATCCCAAAATTATATTTTGATGTACTTCTCTTCTTACCTTGCGACAGCGGCTTGATCGCGATCTAGCGCCAGATTGAGCTAGGATGGGATCCGACGGACAGCTTCGGTCCGTCTCCTTCTTCCTCTGTTCGGAACAGGGTTTGCAGCGACTGGTGAATCAGCGCCCGGCTTTGCTCTCTGCACTCAATGTCGGAGGATTGCCGACTTAGAACACCTTCGGCTTTGCTCTCTGCACTCAATGTCAAGGTTAGCATCGTCGCCGACTGAGATCACTAGTGAATAGATGTGGAAAAGGGTTTTTGGACGCGAATAGATGTGGAAAGGGTTTTTGGATGCGAGAAAGATGAAGGGTTTGATCGAGCAGGAAAGGATGCCGCGCGACCTAGAGCGGCGTACAATGACCCAGAAAGAAGGGTTTGCTCGAGAAAGATCGGCGTACAATAACGGGAAGGAGATCGGCGTACGCGAGAAGTAGTGGGAAAAAGAGACGGCGGACGCGCGAAGCAGCGACGAAAAGGAAAAAAATAAAAACTAAGAAGCTATTCATATAATAATAATATAACCGACGGCCTTTCACAGGCGTCGATTATTAATCAAAATAATTAATCATCACTTTGATTAATAACCGGTTGTAGTGATTGACTAATGCTTGTAATAACTAAATTCTCTCACTGATTGAATATTCATGTAGTTTTATGAGGTTTGGAATCTGAATTTTAATTTTATTATCTCACTAAACTAGTTTATGTAACAAAAACTAATCAAAATATTGCATTAATTAATTTTTTTAATTATGGTAAAATTTAATAAATCAATAATTATTTTAAGGGAAAATAATATGGTGTTGCTCAATTATAAAGTAATATTTTAAATAAAATATTAAATCATATAATTATTTATAAATAAATTAAAATATATCATTTGAATTTTTATATTTTTTAAGAAAAATTATACTTTTGGTCCCATATAACTTACTCAAATTTTGATTTTGATTCTTATAATTTATAAAATTTTGGTTTCAATTCTTATACTATATTTTTTTAGGGGTGTGCATGGGTACCAGGTAGATCCGGAATCGGTTGGAACCGACCTGATTGGGTAGGTTTCGGGTAGACCCGAATTAAATTCGGATAGGATTCGGGAGAAAAATTTAGGAACCAATTAAAACTGATTTCGGTTCCAGGTCCAACACATCGGGTACCCGAAACCGGAATTGGAACTCAGAACCGGTACTCTAGAACCTGTTCATTTACAGGTTCTAGGGTACAGGTTCGAACAAGGTACCCTATTGGACCCTATACATTTACAGGTTATAGAATAGGTTCCAACAGGGTACCCTGTTGGAACCTGTTCATTTACAAGTTCCAGGACGGGTTCCAACAGGGTACCCGAAACCTGTACCATGGAACCTGTATATAAATAGGTTCCAACAGATTATCCAAAATCGGAATCGGAACCTGTGGTTCCGGGTAGGGTTTGCTTCCAGGTTCCAACAGGGTAGGGTCCGGTTCCAAAACTTAGGAATCGATCCTATACATGGTAGGGTCCGGGTATCATAAAAAATATAGGGTACCTGTAAACTCCATGTTAGCAATGTTCAGCCAGCAGATGTTATCCACGTCAGTTCCGTTTAGGCATTATGTAATGGCATAGATTAAATCCTAAATAGAAATATAGTGTGAAAAGCTAGGAAGCATGGACACTCCGTGGAACTGTCGTGTCCGCGTGTCCGCGTGTCCGATACGCCGCGGACACCGACACTCATCCGACACGTGTCCAAGAGTGTCTTGATCAGTCAAAGTTTTTTTTTGCCCGAACACGGCTCGAAACGCTTGGACACGACTCGAACATGCTCGGACACGACCCGGACACAGCCAGCCATACATCTTTTTTTAAAAAATAATAAAATAATTAAGGGAATTTAGTATTTTATCTTCTTGTTGTTGTGAAAGAAATTGGAGCACTTGCTCTTTTATCTATTCCCTTAAAAGGAACAAGATGAAGCCTAAACGTGCGGAGAGTACATTTAGTATTTGTCCATAGTAATCTTCGTTTCATTTCAAGGAAAACTCCCCAATGCAATAAATGGGAAACAATAACGTGAGACGATATTAGTAATATTACAGAAGATGAATTTTCAATTGATAAAGATAATAGAATCCTTGAAGCTTGAAGTTGTCAATCTTTCTCTTGATGAACCATAGTTGGAGAGAGAAATATTTTCTAATGAAGAAGATAACAACAATGATTGATGAAGAAGATAGTGAGACTCTACTTAACTTTTTATTTATGTGTGGTTGTACATGACTAGTTTTACTAAGACATGCTAATTTTTTTTTAAAAATAAGAGATGTCAATAAATATTATGCCCCATGCTTTTGGAATGGGCTAAGAAATAATAAGTATTGACACAAGAAATTATTTAGAACGCTTTATATATTTTGAAAGGGGCCTAGGAAAAATTGAAAATTAGAAGTTTGATATCAATGAAAATATCATGATATTATTATAAATATCTTGAACTATATATATATATATTTTATATATTTTTTAAAAAATAATAATTATTATTTATGTATATATGTCGTGTTCGTGTTCTGTAAATTTTTAAAATTGATGTGTCCTCGTGTCCGTGTCTGTGTCTGTGTTGTGTCCTATGTCTATGTCGGTGTCGATGCTTCATAGGTGAAAAGACTAAAATCAATTAAAATTTAAAAATTGTGATGACTAAAACTAAATTTTAGCCAGCTATGAGATCAAAAATATGATTTTTCCAAAAATTTAAAGTACCAAATAAATGTACATTCCAAAGTGGGCACAAGATGTCATTTACTATTGTGGTCTCTATCAATATTCATATTTGCTGAATTAATAAGGGATTCTAAATCTAATTTACTGAATTAATAATAATAAGGGACTATTCTAGTAGTGTTAGGTTAGGTTAATAATAAGGAATTCTAAAATTTAATTTACTAAATTAATTGATTAAGAATAATTTATTTTATAAACTATATAATATAATTAAATTTAAAAAAAGTGTCAGAATTTGAATATTACATCGGCAATAGAAATTTCATATTGCTAAATCGAATATCGTGATAACAAAAGAATTCTCAGGACAAAAATCATAGGGCATAATTGCTTTCAGAGATAAAAGATGATAGGATAATAAATAAATGGATAAATTATACTGACCTCTCCTGAGATTTAGTGAAATTATATTGATGTCTCATCTATTTGTAATTGTCTTATAATCCCCTGAGTTTTGTAAAAGATTACACAAATCTTTCCTATAACGAAATAAGATTACACAAATCTCCCATGAGTTTTGTAAAATATTACACAAATCTTTCATAAAAAAATTACTCAGGGGAGGTGATTATAATTTGGACAAATAGATGGGAGATCAGTGTAATTTACCCTAAATAAATTTTAATTATTTTTTTATTTAGTGCTTAGGTTAAAAGATATTAATATTAAAAAATTTAAAATTAGTTTTGTCACAATCCCATAATTTACAAAAAATGGCATACTCCTGCGTATGTCACTAATTTTTGCAAGGTTTTATTTTTGAAGCATGATTTTAACTCAATTTGGATACAAGCACTATCTGCTTCATCCGTCGTAGTACGTACACGTGTATTTTATACATTTTTATTATTATTATGTTGTCATTTCTTTTTTTTCTTTTTCTTTTTTTTTTTTGTTAGAGAGTCACAATAGATGATCATGTTAAAGATTGATTCAAATTGGGTCCGAATCGAATCCAACGAGTTCGATCAGATTCAAATCGGAGTTGATTTGATCAAGATATGCTTGAACCAATTTGTCAATTTGATTGAACCATGTTGAACCGGATTTGATCAAAATAAATTATGATTTTATAATCATGGGCCTGGGAGCCCATCCCATCATCTTCTCAAGATACCCATGTCAATGTTGCAGCGGCACACATAAAAGTTTTCAAATTAATAATAACTTCAGAAGTTTTCAAATTGATGATGTGAAAATCAAATATTGCTTTTGACTAGTCAAATGGAGAAAAAGGTGGAGACATCACGTGAAGCCACCAAGCATTTTGAAAGTTTCTTTGGTCAAAAGAAGTATTTCAGTCATCCGATTAAATCAGACGGAGCAGCAAATTCCTTGGAAATTTTTTCTCCACTAAAGTAGACATGAATCGGCTCTCCCCATCTATTATAAATAAGGGCCTAATATGCAGTTCTAAGAGAATCGATCACGAAGAGAAATCCCACACCAAGAGAAAATTCCTCATATGAGAGTTTCAAAGATCCAGAAAATTAAGAGTGCCACTACGACCCTTTTCCTAAGGAGTGCCCCTTCTCTGTTTCTGACATACAGCAGCAGGAGTTCAGTTTCAAGGCAGATCTTGCAGAGACAGTGCCTCTACTCCGTACCAGTTTCAGGTTCAATTAATTTAAGATAGTTTGCTGTATTCTGAAGGGGATTTAGATTATTGCACTCTTATTGTAAAAGTTCTTTTCTGGATTTTATAAAACAATCTTCTCTTCTCCCTGTGGACGTAGGATCGGCACCCCGCCGAGTCCGAATCACGTTAACCCCCTTGTGTCTTTTGTTTTTCCTACATTATTATTATTGGATTTGGTTTTCCGCTTTTCTCGTCGGGTTCGGGTTTTGTAGATCCTGCAGGAAATTACTCCAAATTTACTAACAAATTATATTAAGAATCGAATTATAAATTTCTAAACAACTTATAATATGTTACCATCCATCGTACTATCCATAGTTAATTATGTTGCCGTTTCATACTTGCCCACTTGGTGCATAGGCATACGTTGTATATATAGCTTAGCTTCCAAAGTTTCAATTTAACTCCGAAAGCGGTCGCCCGCATTGATTCCACACTACGTGCGACTTCTTCGGATCGGTTTGGACAATTCGAATTGGTTTTTTCAAACTATTAGGGCCCGTTTGGTTCGCAAACTGCTCATCACAGGACACCAGACAGGGACAAGGACAGGACATCAGATGTCCTGGAATAATAGCTATACCGTGTTTGTTTCGTCAAGAACAGGACACGATTTTTCGTTCTGTCCTGCGTTTGTTTCGCTATAACAAAGTATTATATATGACAAATGACTAAAATACCCTTGTAAATTAATCTTAAAATTAATTAATATGTAAAAAAATATTAATATATAGTATCAAATACTTTAATACAATAAGAAGTTTTAGTTTAACTAATAAATGTTCAACTAATTTTCAATTAACCTAAAAGTATAATAATAGGATAATACCAAAAAATATAAAAATCATACCAAACTATTTCCAATCTGAAATCTGACACCACCATCGCGTTCATCACGCGAAAATTTACAACTTTGGTATTCACCTCGACTCGATCCGACGATTCTACGATCAAAGGAAGGGGTAATTTTGACAATTGCAGCCCTTGTCCTCCGCCCGATTTCGGTGTACCGAGAAATTTCTCGGTACACCAAAATGGGTGGAAATTCTGTCCCGGACAAGGAGAAGTCCTTGTCCCGAAGCTTCTTTTGCAAACCAAACGGGGGACATGGGCGGATGTCCAGTCCAGTCCCCCGTTTTTTAGCAAACCAAACGGGCCCTTAGAGTCGGTTCGAGTTTTGCTTACCCCAACGTTGAAGTTATTCACACTAATTTTGCAAGCTTTCCTTTTCAATACGTGATTATTTTCACGTTTGCGCATTGCATAAATCATTTGGATTCAAGCACTATCTACTTCATCATCCGTACACGTGTCTTTTATATTTTCTTTTAATATTATATTGAATAGGAATGGATATTAACCTGGATGAAAAATGAATGAACATGAATCTATCCATTTATCCCTTATATAAGTTTTTTCCCATTGATTCCACCGTACGTGCGACTTCTTCATGGCACCGCACACTGTTATCTTCTGCCTCCTCTTCTCAGTTCCTCTAATCCTCTTCCTCCTCGGTCATGGCAGAAGGAGAAGGAGCGGAAAACTTCCGCCGGGGTCGCCGCAGCTCCCCATCATCGGGAACCTCCACCAACTCGGGGCAGCACCTCAGGTCACCCTCACCGAGATGGCCGCCGAGCACGGGCCTCTCATGTTCCTTCGCCTCGGCTCCATTCCGACCCTCGTCATCTCCTCCAGCGACGCCGCCCGCGAGGTCATCAAGCACCACGACCTTTCTTTCTCCGCCCGCCCGGTCCTGTTCGCCGCCAAGAAGCTCACCTACGAGCTCTTGGACGTGGCCTTCGCGCCGCCCGGAGGGTACTGGCGGATGGCGCGTAAGGTCATGATGGTGGAGCTGCTGAGCGCGAAGCGGGTGCAGTTCTTCCGGAAGGTTAGAGAGGAGGAAGTAGCTAGCGTCGTGGACTCCATCCGGGAGCACTCTTCTTCTTCGTCGTCGTTGTCGTCGACGATCGATTTGATCAATGCAAATGCAATTGGGAGGGACCCCCTCAAGTGGGGGAACGATGCAGCAGAGTTCTCGCCGGAGAGGTTCTTCGGCAAGGAGATCGACTTCACAGGAAGCTATTTTGACTTCGTCCCTTTTGGAGTTGGAAGAAGGATATGCCCGGGGATTAACTTTGGAGTGGCTGCGGTGCAACTCATTTTGGCTAATCTGTTATACTGCTTTGACTGGGAAATGCCACCGGGAATGAAAAGGGATGAGTTGGATCTTGAAGAGAGCTTTGGCATAACAATGCATAAGAAAATACCGCTTTGTTTAGTAGCAAAACCTTATAATTAATTATCATATGTGATAATTTGATAAACTCTACAATGTATATCGATCTATATATTGCCCGGCCGCTTGTATGTATCATATCCTATATGTTTATCCACGAGAATTTACGGCTTGATATGACTTCATTATGTCTTTGTAGAGAATAATAATGAAGATATCAATATTATTATATAATAATTGTACATTTTACTTAATAAAAATAGTGATTAGTAATTAATTTGAACGATTACTTGCCTAACTTTCACTAACAATCTAGCTATCATAATATCCATTTCTATTAAAAGAACCTGATTTATATCAAAAAAAGTGATCTATCGAATAGTATTGGTAAGAGAAATGTGTTTTGCTGATCGCATGTTTGATTCCATGATTAGAAAGCTAATTTATGGTGGCCTCTCAAACCATGTAGTCTGAAGCAAAGTAAGATTGGGCACTTGGCTCTGGAGGCTATAGAATCATGGAGGTCAATTTGAATGGCGATCATTAATTAGATCCCTCTACTCCAAACTCCTTGACTCTACTTTGGCTCGCAGGAAAGCGCTATCACCAATTTGGAAAAGCATTACAAATCTACTCGATCGATCTGTACAACGCATCAACCACCTTTCATGTGGGCTTCAGTATGGATCGAGGTTAAGTTCTGGCATGATTCTTGGTGTGACGACATCAAATTGAAGGACAAATATCAAAATTTATATGCCATGGCCGCTAACCCGGCCCTACGCTTCCTTCTATGACTGCAAGAAGTTCCTCAACGGGCAAGCCCGGGGCTAGAATATTCAATTGATTTGAAACTTTGTGCCAAGAGATCTATTGCACCTCCTTGCCACTGACCTGCAACCTTATCTACTTCGTTCTGGCATTGACAAGATTTCACAGAAATGGACCTCCCATGGATAGTTCAACACGAGTTCCCTCTACCACCTCCTCAATTTTCGCGACGTCAAAGACCCTAAGGCCAGCTCCATTTTATGTCTCCCTATACTAATTGGTTGGTCAAAGGAAGCCGACTACGTATTGCTCTTACCGTTGTTGTCTCCTTATAACTAAGTAACTAACTGGTTGGTCAAAGAAGACCAAGTTTAGGGTCCTTATGATTTGGTTGTAAAAAATTTGGCAGGAATAAAACATGCATTATTTTGGTAACGCAACGCGCTCTTACATTAAATGGGTGGTGCTTTGGGTGCTGGAAAAAATTTCTACGGAGCCTCTACTCTAGTGAATTTAGGTTTATATTAATATTGAACTTAGCATCATTAATATTAAATTAGTTCACTCGTTTGTAACATAAATTCACTCTTACTTTAAATTCAATATAAATTATACTAGATTCAATATTAATAAATTTAAATTTACTCATAGGAGGGGCTCCATAAAATTTTTTATAGAGCCCGACTCTATTTAAGTTTTATTTGGGTGCTCCTCCACCCCTTTAGTTGTTGTAGTCTCCCTAGACTTGCACCCTATTTTATAATTTTTTTTTCTTTTTTTTTCTCTCCTGACTTGTATCTTTCACGTGCTGCTCTTGATAAATATATATAAAAAATTACCAAAAAAAACCATGTTACCCAACGAAGATAAGTCACATCTCAAACAATGAAAACAATTATATATATATGAATTATTTCAAAAGTCTTTTCATCCTCTATTATTGAACGCAGGATAAGATCGGATGAGACACTTTGAAATTTTTGGATAAGGATAAATTTCTTTTATTTGAATGGAAACATTAGAGAAAGAAACTAAAGAAGACAAATATTAAAGAAAATAAAAAATGATTCATTATTTACGTGAAAGAAAAATAAGAATGAAAGGAAAAAAAATATATATTTATTTTCTTTTAAATTTTTCACCCAAAAATAAGAAAAAATGAAAAAAAATCAAAATGAGCCAATTGTATTAATTCTCTCTTTTTTATTTATAATTTATTCCCTTTTACAAGTAAACAACTCCTTTTTCTTACTATTTTTCTTTTTTTCTTTATATGATCTTACCGTATGATTTAAATAGATTTGCCAAGAATTATCATAATAAAATATTATTTTAGATAAAATTACAAATTATGTATGTTAGTAATTAGTAACGGCATCAAACGTGGGGAATAGCTGATTAAGTTGGACAATGATTGCAATTAGCTTACATGACATTGACCCATGGTTCAAAAAATCCTATCATACCGGGCGGTATGCCCAGTATTTACCGGTTTTTGAATATACCGATATACGAGATACTCGGTATGAGAGAATATCGAATATCTCGGTAAATACCGTCTGGTATGCTCCGGTATTTAGCAAATACCGGGTGGTATTTGCTATAATACTGGGCGATACCGTCCGGTATGACCCAACGGCTCTTAAAAAGAGCTGTTGGGTACTATATAGTTGTTGGGTATTGTATTAGGATTTTTCACGGATACAAGAGAATCATTACATTGGAATTAATATAGGGCGACACATGCCGACCGCCCAAAAGGACCAAAAACGATTAATAGCGGGACCGTCGAATACTATGCGTAGCGCAACATAAGACGATTAGGGTAAATCAATTGCCACACATCGTATGTCCCCAACATACGACGATTTTGGACCCTTTGGGCTGTGGGCATGTGTCGCCCTTTATTAATTCCAATGTGATGATTCTCTTATATTTGTGAAAAACTCTAATACAGTACACAACAACTCTTTTTTACTTCTTGATCAATTATTTCTTGATTCGCCTTAAATTTAAGTATTTCTTGATCAATTATGTGTTTTTGAAGTTATTTTTAGCAAAAAAAAATAGCCGGTATGCCTTTTCATACCGGACTGTACCGTGTGTTGGTAGGTACAGTACCGGTATATACCGGTACCGGTCACCGACCGAGATCGGTACCGGTAGCGATATTTTAAACCATGCATTGACCAAAACGCACGTGCTAAATTTATCATCCTTAATTAAATTTAATGAAAATAAATAATCTAATTAATTCAAATTGAGGTCAAGTAAATCTTATTTGCCCCACAATGATTGGTACCCGAAGCCAGACGATCACTATTGCACGTCAACAACGCTCTGGTGGAGTTGTTCCCCTGCTACATTGTGATGCTGAAATAGTGAGGAGTGACGCTCTGGCACAAACCAACCCTCACTAGAAGAATTCCAGCGTCTGATAAACGACTTTCAGACGAAGAACCTATGGTTAAAAGCCTAGGTCAAGATGCTGACGTGGTCCCGAGAATAATTCCCAACTGAACACGGGCACCATGGCTCAGAGCACGAAGAATACAACCAGTCGGAGAGGAGGAGACCGGTTTCCATCCTTCAGGATGAGGTCTCCCACTACTAGAAAAATGGTCATCAGCAACGGCTGATGCCGTTGCTGAAGGGAATCAGCAACGGCTGAGCCGTTGCAATAAAGCCGTGACAGAAAGTCGCGTTGCTGATGACTTAGCAACGGATCAGCAACGGCCGCTCGGGCCGTCGCTCTAAAAATTATCAGCAACGGCCGCTGGGCCGTCGCTAAAAATATTTTCAGCAACGGTTTTACCACGGAACCGGAGCCGTTGCTGATAATATTAATAGCAACGGCCTCGAGTCCGTAGCCAAGCCGTTAGTAAAAACCCGTCGCTAAGCCGTTGCTGTAGGTCATCAGCAACGGTTGTCGATACACTTTTAGCAACGGCTTTCCCACGGACGGCCGTGGGAAAGCCGTTGCTGATGACCCATACCTGCAAACAGAAATATTTCAAATTTCTAATTTCCGTTGATACATTGATACATTTATCTGATACATAACTCACACACCCATACCCTCATACACACATCACAAACATCTCATACACATTCATTCACACATCACAAACACACCAAGATATACATCAAAACAATTATACTTATATTCATAATTATCCACGATAGTATAAACACAATTCAAATGTAAAATTGAAGTATCAACATCTGAGTAACATAGTCAATATAAATTAAACAAGTTCAATATCTGAGTAACAAAGTCAATATAAACAAAATCTCACGATGACGATGGAGGATGGCCTGGATCATATGGCGGGGTCTGGAGTGCTTGAGTGTACACCGGCGTGGACTGACTCGAGGATGATGGATTAGATGATGCCGAAGAGATGCCTGCTTCGGGATGACCCGACAAGTTGCGTAGCATAGCTTCTATATTCGCCATCGTCTGACTCTGGCGCTCCATCAACTCAGTCTGACGCGCGACCGTCTCCTCTAGTGTCCTTATCCTATTACTATGATCATAACTAGATCTGGAGGTGGACGGCCGCTCACCAGCGACCGGAGGGGTCGGTGCCCCAAGTGGCCCTAGTACGGCTCGCGCATGACCACTATCTGCGAAGCCATATACGCGGCCATGGTCCCAGCCACCTGCGGCCTCGACCCACGATGCTGCGTCAAAGTCCTCGGGGGTACCCCCACGCTGCACCACCGTCTGGCTGTAGGTCTCCTACTCGAGTTTGATTTTTTGTTTAATATTTATCATAAAACTTAAATTATAAATATATAATGAATAATTTAAACAAATATATAATTACCATAATGTATGCAGCGCGGTTGTGGATGTACTCCCCAGTCCCATGTGCTCGACGGTGAGTCCGCTCAAACATTGCCATCGGGGAGGGTCGCTGGACAGTCCCGTCATCCGACACCGTCGTCTACATTTACAAAACAAATACATTAATTAGTACACATAATAACAAATAAAATATATAATTAAAAGATATACTTACCATACGGTTTGCGTGCACTGCAAATGCAACAGAGCCGCCGGTGTGACGCGCTGCTCCCCCCGACTTGCGATTTCTAGCCGCATTCTGAGAAACCTCCTGCCATCGATCCGTCGACCATATCCCCACGAGCTGGTCCCATATATCCGGAGTAATCCAACTGGGGCCGTATCCCCGAGTCTCCGCGATGTTAGTGGTCCCAGCTCGGGCCATCGCTCGGGACCGAGCCTGCCCCAGCTGCCCGTTGTACCTTGCCCGGGAAATAGACTCCCAGGCAGCGTAAATGAAGGACCTCTGGTCCTCGGCCCATGTATAGCGAGCCTGCAAAATAATAATATCAGTACCAATATTAATCATCATGCATGTAAAAAAAATAATAATACTTGCCTCAAACTCGCGCCATAACATGTCGACGTGCTCGCTAGGCACGTGAGACCACGTAGGCCATGCCCCGTGCATATATCGTCGAATAGTAGAAGAAATGCTCCTCGGCACTTCTTCTTGCTCAAACCTGCACAACAATTTTTTTTAAAAATATTATATTATGATATAATGAATTTATAATGATTCATAATTCATGATATATTACCGCTCCCCAATCACGCTAATAAATCTACGTGACTCTGTGGCCGGTGGAGGCTGCCACCTGTTCGGCCTGCGTGGCCGCCTGCATCTGGATGTACTAGCCTCGGCAGTATCATCCTCATGAGGATCAGCAACTGGAGGATCAGCAGCATTAGTAAGTGCTGGAGTCTCACCGATCGGAGACTCCGAAACTCTCCTGCGTCGATAACCACGACCAGACATATCTGTCGAACAGACATATAATCAGATTATTGTATAAATAGTAGAGATATATTTAATAAAATATATACTTTACAATTATTCTTCATCATCTGAATAATAGTCTTCGAATTCTTCTTCTTCTTCCTCTTCTTCCTCTTCTTCCTCTTCTTCATCTTCTTCATCTCCAGCTTCCTCAATTTCATTATCGTCATCATCAGCATATTCAACTTCTAATTGAATTGACGTTGTGTCTGCATCCTCGAGTATTGGAATAATACGATCCACAGCAGGAAGATCATCTTCTTGATAGAAACCAGGAGGATCATTTTCTCCTACTATCGGATCAATTTTTCCTCTACCTTTTGTCTTACAGACTACACGCCAATCTGCTCTATCTTTATTTTGAGCCGGATACTTCGCGTAATATACTTGTTCGGCTTGTGATGCCAATATAAATGGCTCATTTGCTGCCAATTTCGATTTGTAATTAATCTCAATAAGTTTGTATTTTGGATGAACTTTCATGCCCCTTTCTGTTGTATCGAACCAATGACATCTAAATAGGATCACCGATTTCAAGCCGAAGTAGTGCAACTCTATCACTTCTTCCACCAGTCCATAAAAATCCATATCACATTCAGCATAGGTTGTCCCTTTCACGCAGACCCTAGCATTCATCGTCTTATTTGTAAATGCATATTCAACCGTGTGAAATTTATACCCGTTAACAAAATATCCGCTATAGCACAACACAAGTCGCGACGGTCCACTAACAAACTCAAATATTCTTTCATCTATTTCAGCTCTGTGATCTTTGCTGTAAGTCTGAATCCATGTAGGGAAATCACGATTCCGTAATGTCTCCAATTCTTGATCGTTGTGAATAGAGTATTTTTGCACCATCTCAATGTCAAATATTTCAATGAATTGTTCAATCTCTGGACAATTGAGTAATACATATAAGTGTGCCAAATGATACTCTTCATCGCTTAAGTGTCGAGATGGACGAGAACCAAAAGCACGACCAGAGTGAGAAAATATATTTAAACGTCCATCTGAATGTCGAACACCCCCGTCGTCGTTACGTGGAAGACGATCAAATCTTGTCTGTACTGTCGATTCAAAGTAAAATGAGCAGAATGTTGAAATTTCTTGGATGATATACGATTCAGATATTGATCCTTCAACAGCTGCGGTGTTCTTTACTTTTTTCTTCAGACGATTCATGTATCTTTCAAATAAGTACATCCAACGATATTGAACGGGGCCACCAACTCGTGTCTCGTATGCCAAGTGTATCGGTAGATGCTCCATCGAGTCAAAAAATGCAGGAGGGAAAAACTGCTCCAGCTTGCATATGATTTCAACAATATTATTTTCAAGTGTTGACATATCTTCGACTCGAAGGACATTTGCACAGATGCTTCTAAAAAACATACTTAATTCAGTCAACGGACCCCAAATATTATCAGGTAGAAGATCTCGAAATGCGATCGGAAGTAATCTCTGCATGAATACATGACAATCATGGCTCTTCATCCCTGATATTTTGCAATCATCGACGTTCACACATCGAGATAAGTTTGAAGCATATCCATCGGGTAATCTGAGTTCTTTTACCCATTGACAAACATCTTTGATCTGTTGTTTATTTAACACATATAGGGCCTTCGGTTTCAGATATCGTCCGTTGACCTCTTGTAACTCCAACTCTGGTCTTTTACAAAGTATTTTCAGATCATGTCGGGCTTTGACATTATCTTTAGTTTTTCCAGAAATATCCATCACAGTGTTGAAAATATTATCAAACACATTTTTTTCAATGTGCATGACATCTAAATTATGTCGAATCAATAATGAACTCCAATAGGGCAATTCCCAAAAGATACTTTTTTTCACCCAGTTGTGTGTTTGGCCAAAACCTGACACTCTTTCATTGCGACCAAATACTATATCTGGAAGTGCTGAAACACGTGCTAACATTTGTTCACCAGACAACATCGGTGGTGGCCCATCTCTTTCGACTCTGCCCTTAGTAAATTTATTACGATTCCTTCGATACTGGTGATGAACCGGTAGGAATCGACGATGACAATCAAAGAATGAGATTTTTCGTCCGTTCTGAAGACTGATTGATTTAGAGTGTTCCATACAATACGGGCAAGAGAGTCGGCCGTGAGTGCTCCAACCCGACAACATGCCGTACGCGGGGAAATCATTGATTGTCCACAAGACCGCGGCCTTTAAATTGAAGTTTTGCTTCCGATGACAATCATAAGTGACAGCTCCCTCAGTCCACAATGTTTTCAATTCATCTATCAAGGGTCTGAGAAATATGTCAATTTCTTTTCGCGGACCCTTAGGACCCGGAATAATCATCGAAAGATAAATAAATTCATCTTTCATGCACATTGACGGTGGCAAATTATAAACTGTCAGCAGCACTGGCCAAACTGAATAAGGAGTTGCAGAATGCCCAAACGGATTAAAACCATCTGTGCACAATCCCAATCTGATATTTCTAGTATCCATAGCAAATGAAGGATAACATGTATCCAAATGTTTCCATGCTTCACTGTCAGATGGATGAGTCATTACTGTATCATCACGACTTCTTGCATGCCAACTCATGTAGGGGGCTGTCTTTTCCGACATGAATAATCTTTGAAGCCTCGGTGTTAGTGGAAAATACCGAAGCACCTTAAACGGGATATTTTTCTGTCGGACCGATTTCTTCTCCTTGTAACGAGGGTGTTGACATACAGGGCATTTATCCAACTGCACATTTTCTTTATAATATAAAATGCAGTTATTTTGGCACGCGTGTATTTTTTCGTACCCAAGCCCCAATTTTCTCATTAGCTTTTTAGTCTTATAAAAAGTAGGCTCAAACTTGTTATCAGTAGGCAGCATTCCATTAATCAATCCAGCAATCCGATCATACGCAACTCCGCTGATATTACAATCGGCCTTGATGTTTAAGAGCTGTGTCATTGCTGAAAACCTAGTGTATTTAGGACAATTCTCATACAAAGGTTCATCGGCAGCTTTCAACATCTCGTAAAATTCTGCAGCTTCTTTATTCGGTAATTCAATCTCTACCGCAGCCCCTACTTCTGTGATATCAACCGCTGTAGTATCTGGTGGGACTGATGTCTGAAGAACTGGCCGATCAACATTATCATTCAGGTGGAATTGACCCCCAAGACTATCAAGTATCATAGTTCTATAGGGATTACATTGACCGGATGAAGAAGCACCAGCAGAGGAAGATTCACCATATGTCTGAACGACAGGATTGCTCGACGTCCCGACTTCGCGTGACTCCCCGTGACAAGTCCATAGAAAATATCTTGGTGCAAATCCTTTGGTATATAGATGCAGAGTGACAGTCTCCCGATCCAAAAATCGGCCATTCGAACAAATGCGGCACGGACATCGGATTTGATCACCCATGCTAACGAAATTCCGATTCGAATAGGCGAAATTTAGGAAGTACGTTACGCCTAATCGAAACTCATTCGTTAAAGCTCCATGATCAAAACGTCGGTACATCCAACTTCGATCAGCCGACATGATTCTGTCAATCAATGACAATTTCTTTGGTTAATGTCTTTAGGTGAGATGGTCCTATTCCATTCGGGATTTATGTTATTCGTACTGCACTTACGTTTTTATTTTAACTGTTAACTAATTATTCTAAATTTCGACAGCATCTCCCTACAGTTCTCCGAATACGCATATCATCTGGGCGCGTATCGGAGAACAAGAGAGATGTTGCCGAAATTTAGAATAATTAGTTAACAGTTAAAATAAAAACGTAAGTGCAGTACAAATAACTATATTCCCAAATTGTCCAATCAGGGACAATTCAAGAATTGTACGTCGTATAAAAGATCATCTACTTCTTTTACACGAACATACAATCCCCGAACGGATCTAAGGTTTTGCTAAATCATATCCGACTGATCGATGCGTACGTGAAACATATCAACTCGTCGGATGGATGATTATTTTCTAAATGTTTTGAGACAGTTCGAGTCCATATTGGACGATTTCGGCGCGCGTCCGAAGTGGACGATTCCGGCGCGAGTCCGAATTGGACGATTCCGGCGTGCGTCCGAAGTGGACGATTCCGGCGCGAGTCCGAATTGGACGATTCCGGCGCGCGTCCGAAGTGGACGATTCCGGCGCGAGTCCGAATTGGACGATTCCGGCGCGAGTCCGAATTGGACGATTCCGGCGCGCGTCCGAAGTGGACGATTCCGGCGCGCGTCCGAAATTAATCTAAACCCTAATAATTAATCTAACAAATTAAACAATTAATCTAAACAATTAATTAACATTTATAAAATAATTAATTAACAATTTCAAAAACAATATATATATATATATATATATATATATATATATATATATATATATATATATTCCGGCGCCGGAGTCCACCCTCCGGCGCCGGCGTACAGTGGCCGGACACACTGTCCGGCCACTGTAGAAGGTCCGGCGGCGGCCATAGGCCGACCGCCGCCGGCCGAAACCCTAGAAATAGGGTTTCGGTCGGATTTTAACATCTCCGGCCGAAACCGTATAGGCCGGCCGATCAACATACCGGCAGCAGCGGCAGCGGCGCGGCGGCGAGAGGCGTCGGCGTCGGCAGCAACGGCAGCAGCGGCGAAGTTCTCGGCAGGAGGCGGCGGCGGCAGCAGCGGGAGGAAGAAGGGTCGGGCGCGAGAGCGTGCCCTATATAAACTTATCAGCAACGGCTCACTCGCCCGTTAGAAAGCCGTTGCTGATAAGTTATCATCAGCAACGGCTCACTTATCCGTTAGCAAGCCGTTGCTGAAAATTAAAAAATCAGCAACGGCTCGCCTTTCCGTCCGAAAGCCGTTGCTGATAATTAAAATAATCAGCAACGGCTCGGTTTTCCGTTAGAACGCCGTTGCAGATACATATATCTGCAACGGCTCGGGCGGCCGTAAGAATGCCGTTGCAAATAGCAACGGCTTGAGCGGCCGTTGCTGATAGCCGTTGCTGAAGACCAAGTTTCTAGTAGTGTCCCGCACACCTCACCCGGCAGAAGAGAAGGACACCAGGGTCACGGAGGCTACCCCTCCTCTCCCTGTCGACTCATGACCCTTCGTTGGGCACATCATGGTGGTATGTCCTCCGCCTAGATTCAAGCTACCGACCACACTGAAGCCCTATGACGACATGGGCGATCCGACCACATACCTGATGATGTTCAGGTCCATGATGCTTCTCAACAGAGCAACCAACGTCATCCTCTACCGAGCCTTTCCAACCTTTTTGGAGAAAGCCGCGCTACTATGGTAATCTTCCCTCCCAGCAAGATCCATGCACACCTTCGAGGAACTCCCTCGCGCCTTCACCAGCCAATTCTCCTCGTCCAGGATACTAAAGACGTCCTCCACTACATCAAGCAAGGGTAACACGAGTCCTTAAGAGATTACATAAAGAGATTTCAAGTCATGGCCATGGAGATCCCAAATATCGACCCCACACGTCGAGCTGTTCTCTATCAAGCATGGTTTAAAACCTGAACACTTTGTGAACCAGATCGCCTTGGCGAAGCTGAAGGACATGGCCGAGTCGACCTGATAGAAAGGGCACCGAGGACGCCAAAGATGCCAGGTAGAATGCTAAAGATGCCACCGAGGACAAAAAGGGCAAGAGGCCCAATAGAAAGGGTGAAGACAGTGACCATCGCGACAAGGATCACAATAGGAGAGGGAGGACGTCCTCCAGGCCTATTCCCTAGTTCGACGAGTACACTCCCCTCAACACTAGACGAGAGACCATTCTATAGGATGTCTACCATCTGCAGCTGGTTAGGCCTCCTCGCGACCCATAGAGGCCAAATCTATCCACCAATGTCGACAAGAGCAAAAGATGCGAGTTCCAACGAACCTATTGGCACGCGACCGAGGAGTGTGTGATGCTCGAGATCAAATTGAGCGCTTGGTCAGAGAAGGCCGCCTCGACTACTATGTTCGTCACAAACAAAGCCGCAACCGAGATTGGCGCAACCACGACCATCGGCGCCAAAGTACGAGCAGGACACCGCCACCTCGCAACACGACAAGCAATCACAATGGTTGTAGAGCCGAGCAGCCCAACTCTGAAATCCATGGAGTCATCGATTACATTGCAGGCAGATTCGCCGGCGAAGGCGAGACAAGCTCGGCCATAGAGAAATCACTCCAAGCTATCATGCCCCCGTAATATCTTTTTATGAATCTGACTTTCAACAAATTGACAGGAACATGCATGACCCAATTGTTATTTTCGTAATCGCTGGTGCTTTTCTTGTTAGGAAAGTTCTGGTAGACCGGGGGAGCTCAGTCGACGTCCTGTTCTACCCAACGCTCGAAAAGATGCACATCAACAAAAATTCACTCCAATTCACTCCATCCTTATCACAGAGAAGTCATTGGCTTTACATGACATATATTCTCAATTTTAGATATATTTTAAATTGGCAATAATGTCTTTTCAAAAAAAATATTAATTTGCCTATGGAATTTTATATATGCAACAACACCATTGAAGTTAACTAGTTCGAGTAAAAATAGGAGTAAACTCGATCAAGTCTTTAATCTTCTTTTTTTTCCATTCAGTCCTGATCTAAATCCAAGTTGTTAGGAAATATATCAAATATCATACTTGTTTAGTCAAAAAATCTCTTAATTTGATTTTCAAAATTTGATTTGATTATTTTCATAATATTACATATAGCTACACTACATTTTATAAGATTAAAATTTAAAAAAATAAAAATACCAAATAAATGTACATTTCAAATGTTTAGATATTATGGCAAATCAATCAAATACTTTAAGACAAATTGATAAAACTATAAATAAGATTGAGTTTTAGTATAACTATAATTTTTTTAAAATATATTTTTATCTAAACTTTTTTTTTAAAAAAAATTGACTTTATAACATAGTCATTACAAAACATATACGCACAAGGCGCATTATAAGATGTACACAAACGTCGAAAGAGGCGAATAAAATGCTAGAACGAAAAATCAAATCCAAAATCTACCAGCAATAAACCCAAATGTTACTGTCACTTAAGCACAAGTGAATTTACAATATTTATCCAAACTACCCCTAAGAATCCAACTAGTTCATTAATTTGACTTCCGTTTGGGTTTAGGGACTTTGATGAGTGCTCTTATATTTATCAATATTCAATCTTCAATCAACGATATCTCCCTCGTTTTATCACCGATTTTGAATGTCTTCATCACTATCTTCTCCTCCTCGAGTTGGATCAAATAGACCTATCAATTTCAAATTTTGATAGATTAACCACAATAAAATTCTCCTCTAAAATTTCAATCGCCTTCTTCACGCAATACAAGGTGCTTCTCTCCATGAGCCGCATCAAATGCACCTCAGATCTCAACCAATTCAGAATCCCAACAACATCCACCTTCTTGGGCTTCTATCGTCATGTTGGCAGAACAAACTCCATCTTCACTCTTCAATTCCATGACTGACAAATCAAAGCATTCTTTATTATGATAGATTCTTTACTATTGAGAGAAGAGAACTTTGAGAGAAAGCATTGCAATTCTTTTTTTGTTTTACGATGATAGATTTTTTACTGTTGTACTGAAATATTAGATTGTTTATTTTGTATTGGTACTACAACAAAACATCTCTCCACATTCTCCACATGGATGTAGGAACGACTCATCGTCGTCTCGAACCACGTTAACGTTTTGTGTTGATTGAGTTATATATTTTTCGATTTTGCTTTTCGTTTTGGTTTTAATTTGTCGATTTGGACAGAAAATTCGAGTAATTTCCTAACAAAGGGGATTGAAGGTATATAAAAGAGAATGAGAAATTTGAAATTGGACAAGATTGGGTGTGACGCGAAAAGTATGCGAGAGTTCATCATCAATGATTATTTTGCGACACAACTAATATATGAGATAAATATCATTTGTTTGTATAGTATTTTGGATTACTTTGCAAAATTTCTAACAATGCACACATTAAGATTTTGCCTCAACTATGGTTTGTTAACGTGTGCTCCTCCTTAGGTTTGGCTAATAACAAGGGATTTTAAAATCTAATTTACTGAATTAATTGATTAAGATTAAATTTTTATATAAACTATACAAAAAGATTAGGGGTTATTTTTTATTCTAATGAAGACTGGGTCATTGGAGGGTGGAGAAGGGAAGTAGTGAAATATAAAAAGGTAACTGATGGGAAATTGGGTGACTTCATTGCTATTTCCTTATGACTTTTATAGAAAAATAGATGTGAAGCTAAGCATACTGGTAAGAAGGAAGGTTTGAACAGCCTATTTGTTAAGTTTTTCAATGATACTATGGAGTATAGCAATGCCAAGAAAAGGAGGATGGCCTTGAAGAGAAGTGAAATTGATATAGCTGCTAGTGAAAGAGAAGACTTATTACAGAGTAACTATGTATACAGAACTCTTTTTTGTGATGCTAGTTGGAATGAAGGCAACATGGCTGGTATAGGTTTTGTGATTACTGATCAGAACAAATGGAAGCTGATTGGGGCTAATACTCTCACTGCTACAAATTCACTCAAGGCTGAACTAAGTGCAATCTGGTATGAATTGGATAATGTGATGAAGAAAGTTTTTGTGATTGATAGAGTATGTTCTGATTGCTTAAATTAATGCTATCAAAATTCTGAACAAAGAAGTTGACTGTCGATGGAAATTGAGGAACCTGGTTGAGAGCATTCTTAATCTGGGAAGTGAAGCAGGAGTTTGCGAATGGGTTCATGTGAGTAGCAATGTCAACAGTATAGTTCATTCAGCAACTAGACTGAGTCTCTATAATAACATTTCAGATAGTTGGAGTAGTAGGAGAGGCTTTTTTGATAAAATTGGGGATGTTGAGTATTCTTGTAATCAACTCTTGAGTATTTGAATAAAATGATACCAAGCGAGGGAAATACATCTACTTCGAGGACCGGCAATGGAAGCACGGCTATGGCCTAATGCTCCTTTTACCCGAAAATTGAGTAGGTGGTGACCTTGTCTATGGTAGTTTGCTTTTTAAAAAAATTGTGCTAATTAAATTAATTAATTTTTTTAATTAAATTGGATTACTAGATTTGATCAATTAGATGAATAATAGATTTTTTAATATTTAATTTAGTTTATAATCTTTTCATTCCATATATTTATTTGATCAATTATTATTACATATATTTTAGACTTCATTCTCATTGAATATTATTATTTTATGTCAACTAATGCTTATTATTTATATTTTCTAGCATTTTCTTCTCTATTGTAGAAAAAATATTCAATTTCATCAATTATTGCCACATCATGGAGTCAATTAATTTCATTTCATTGATTTGTATCATTAAATTTCATATTACATTTTAATTACACTTTATAATTAAATTTCGTATTAAATTTCATATTAATTTTTATATTAATTTTTAAAAAAACTTATGAATAATTATTTATGTAATGAAGTCAAAAAAATTTCCTTGAAAATATTAGTGTTGATTCTAGATTTATATTTTAATAATATTTTACTCTTTTATGATTAATTAATTTATATCATTAAATTTCATATTAAATATTAATTACACTTTATAACTAAATTTCACATTAAATTTCATATTAAATTTCACATTAAATTTTATTAAAACTTACTTATGAAGATTTATTTATGTAGTAAAGTCAATTTTTTCCCTTTCAAATATTAGTGTTGATTCTAAATTTATATTTTATTAATATTTTACTCTTTGATATTATAAATTTTACACTATTTTATATATTATTTAAACCTATATTTTTTTAGTAGAATTTATAGGTTTACGAAATAATTATTGAAAATATATTTTAATATTAGGTTTGTACTTTTGAATATCACTTTTCCCCTTTTTAATGAAATGATATAATTTAAATCTTTCTTATTTTGGAACTAGTTTTCTATATTTATGCAATTTTAATTGGTATAATTTACTTTATATTTATGTTATATTTTATGTTTACTTTTAGAAATATTAATATTTTTCAATTTTATTTTTATATAGTATTATTTTCTTTGAAATAGTTTTGACATTTTTTTATTCAAAAATTTATTAGTATTCTAATTCTTTTATTCAAAAAATTGCTCTAAATATATACAAATTAATTTCCACATAGGTTACCTGTTCGGAGAGTGTCCCGATTTGCATGGATTCCAAGTCGTCAGTGGGCTGGGATTGCTCTTGGATGTCTCCCCTAGGATTTAGGTCTGATATTCTTGGTTGGCGTTTAGCTGGTCTAAGTTTTAGGCATTCGTTGTAGCATGTGCGTGTCTCCTTCTGATATGCATGGATTACTTCTACCTCTATCTCCGAGATGGAGAATTTGATGACGAGATGAGGGGTCGATACGATGGCTCTTAGGTGGTTCAAGGAGGGTCGGCCCAAAATCATGTAGTAGGGACTTGTGCACAGGACGACAAGGAACTGTATGTATATCGTTTTTGTTCCTGGGGTGGAGCCGAATGTTGTGATCATCCATAAATAGTCTTTCACGTCTATGTGGTCTCCTGAAAAACTAACAAGTTCTTCATGGTAGGGGTGTAGCGAATCTTCGTTGATGCTCATTTTTTCGAGTGTATGGTAGAAGAGGATATCGATGGAACTCCCCTGGTCCACCAAGATATTCCTGATAAGAAAACCCAACAACAATCACATAAATAACGACAGGATCACGTAAATTCCTGTCAACTCATTGAAAATCAGTATCGTAGAAGGATATTACCGGGGTAGGCATGCGCAGCCTTTATCGTCGAGCTGGTTTGTTGATTGTCATGATAGTTCGGAATGATTGCGTTTCAGAATTGCTTTCTCTGGCGAATCTTCCTGTTATGTAGTCGATGACTCCCTGGACACCAGGGTGGGATTGTCCACCATCAGAGTCATCACGATTGTCGGTGTCGCCAAATGTCAGTGTGTTGATGGGACTTCGGTGTCGTCGGCTCTAGTTGCGACTCCGATCATGTTAGATGTAGTGGTCGAGGCGACCTTCTCTGATTAAGTGTTCAATCTGGTCACAGAGGATCACACATTCCTCGGTGGTGTGTCCGTAAGTTCGATGGAACTCGCACATTTTGCTTCTATCTCCCTTAAATGAAGGTCTTGCCCTTTCGGGGCTACTAGGGGGGGGGGGGGGGGGGGGGTTCAAGTAGATGTATGTAGTATACCTCTCGTATGATGGTTTTCCTCGGGGTGTTGAGAGGTGTATACCTTTTGAATCGAACACTCGGACGAGGTGATGACCTCAGCGCTAGGCCGTTGTTTTGCTCGTGGCGACTGCGATCTTCGTTTTTTTGTCCATCCTTTTGGATTTTTATTTTCGACAACGGCCTTGAGATTCTGCATGTCAATCTTTTTAGCTTCTCGGAGTTCTTCTATTTTTATGAAGATGACGACTTTCTCTTGAAACTCGACCACGTATTTAGGCTCTATCAGGGCAATCTAGTTAGCAAAGAGTCTAGCTTTAGCCCGAGTTTGATGGAGTAGAATTCGACTTGTGGGTCAAGATTGGGGATTTCGACTGCTATGGCTTGGAACTTGCTCATGTATTCTCTCAGGGGCTCATGTTGCCCCTGTCTGACACAATGGAGGGCATCCTCCATCTTGTGATAGACTCACGATGTGGTGAAACGATTGAGGAAGACATGGGAGAGGTCCTCGAATGAATGAATAGATCCTGATGGGAGGACGGAAAACCACAACAAAGCGATCTTTCCCAGGAAAGTTGGGAAGGCTCTGCAGAGTGCAGGATCAACTGCTCCATGGTAGAGCATCATGGTCCTGAACACCGTCATGTTTAGTATAGGGTTGCCTGTACCGTCGTAGGATATCACGGTATTGGGCAACTTACTTTTTGACGAGGGGCGTATCGTCATTATGTGTTCGGCGAAGGGTCTTGCGTCGAGAGGGAGGGCACTCTCGGTATTTTTGGCTATGGGATCTTCTTCTTTCACTACTAGAAAAATGGCCATCAGCAACGGCTGATGCCGTTGCTGAGCCGTTGCTGAAGTGCATCAGCAACGGCCTAGCCGTTGCAATAGTGCCGTGACAGAAAGTCGCGTTGCTGATGACTTAGCAACAGATCAGCAACGGCCGCTCGGGCCGTCGCTCAAAATATTATCAGCGACGGTTTTGCCACAGACCCGCAGCCGTTGCTGATAAAATTAATAGCAACGGCCACGAGTCCGTAGCAACGCCGTTAGTAAAACCCCGTCGCTAAGCCGTGGCTGTAGGTCATCAGCAACGACTTTCGATACACTTTTAGCAACGGCTTTCCCACGGACGGCCGTGGGAAAGCCGTTGCAGATGATGTTCACCTGCAAGCAGAAAAATTTACAATTTCTAATTTCCATTGATACATTGATACATTGATACATTATCTGATACATAACTCACACACCCATACCCTCATACACACATTCATTCACACATCACAAACACACCAAGATATACATCAAAACAATTATATTTATATTGATAATTGTCCACGATAGTATAAAAATAATTCAAATGCAAAATTGAAGTATCAATATCCAAACAAAATAAGTTAAACAAGTTCAATATCTCAGTAACAAGTTCAATATCCAAATAAAAAATCTCACGATCACGATGGAGGATGGTCTGGATCATATGGCGGGGTCTGGAGTGCTTGAGTGTACACCGGCGTGGACTGAGTCGAGGACGATGGATTAGATGATGCCGAAGAGATGTCTGCTGCGGGATGACCTGACATGTTGCGTAGCATAGCATGCATCTCCTCCATCATCTGACTCTGACGCGCGACCGTCTCCTCTAGAGTCCTTATTCTGCTACTATGATCATAATTGGATCTAGAGGTGGACGGCCGCTCACCAGCGACCGGAGGGGTCGGTGCCCCAAGTGGCCCTAGCAAGGCTCGCGCATGACCACTATCTGCGAAGCCATATACGCGGCCATGGTCCCAGCCACCTGCGGCCTCGACCCACGATGCTGCGTCAAAGTCCTCGGGGGTACCCCGCGCTGCACCACCGTCTGGCTGTAGGTCTCCTACTCGAGTTTGATTTTTTGTTTAATATTTATCATAAAACTTAAATTATAAATATATAATGAATAACTTAAACAAATATATAATTAACATAATGTATGCAGCGCGGTTGTGGATGTACTCCCCCGTCCCATGTGCTCGACGGTGAGTCCGCTCAAACACCGCCATCGGGGAGGGTCGCTGGACACTCCCGTCATCCGACACCGTCGTCTACATTTACAAAACAAATACATTTATTAGTACACATAATAACAAATAAAATATATAATTAAACGATATACTTACCATACGGTTTGCGTGCACTGCAAATGCAACAGAGCCGCCGGTGTGACGCGCTGCTCCCCCCGACATGCGATTTCTAGCCGCATTCCAAGAAACCTCCTGCCATCGATCCGTCCACCATATCCCCACGAGCTGGTCCCATATATCCGGAGTAATCCAACCGGGGCCGTATCCCCGAGTCTCCGCGATGTTAGTGGTCCCAGCTCGGGCCATCGCTTGGGACCGAGCCTGCCCCAGGTGCCCGTTGTACCTTGCCCGGGAAATAGCCTCCCAGGCAGCGTAAATGAAGGGCCTCTGGTCCTCGGCCTATGTATAGCGAGCCTGCAAAATAATAATATCAGTACCAATATTAATATATCATCATGCATGTAAAAAAAAATAATAATACGTGCCTCAAACTCGCGCCATAACATGTCGACGTGCTCGCTAGGCACGTGAGACCACGTAAGCCATGCCCCATGCATGTATCGTCGGATAGTAGAAGAAATGCTCCTCGGCACTTCTTCTTGCTCGAACCTGCACAACAAAAATAAATTTTAATATTATATTATGATATAATGAATTTGTAATGATTCATAATTCATGATATATTACCGCTCCCCAATCACGCTAATCAATCTACGTGACTCTGTGGCTGGTGGAGGCTGCCACCTGTTCGGCCCGCGTGGCCGCCTGCGTCTGGATGTACTAGCCTCGATAGTATCATCCTCATGAGGATCAGCAACAAGAGGATCAGCAGCATGAGTAAGTGCTAGAGTCTCACCGATCGGAGACTCCGAAGCTCTCCTGCGTCGATAACCACGACCAAACATATCTGTCGAACATACATATAATCAGATTATTGTATAAATAGTAGAGATATATTTAATAAAATATATACTTTATAATTATTCCTCATCATCTGAATAATAGTCTTCGAATTCTTCTTCTTCTTCCTCTTCTTCATCTTCTTCATCTCCAGCTTCCTCAATTTCATGATCGTCATCATCAGCATATTCAACTTCTAATTGAATTGACGTTGTGTCTGCATCCTCGAGTATTGGAATAATACGATCCACAGCAGGAAGATCATCTTCTTGATAAAAACCAGGAGGATCATTTTCTCCTACTATCGGATCAATTTTTCCTCTACCTTTTGTCTTACAGACTACACGCCAATCCGCTCTATCTTTATTTCGAGCCGGATACTTCGCGTAATATACTTGTTCGGCTTGTGATGCCAATATAAAAGGCTCATTTGCTGCCAATTTCGATTTGTAATTAACCACAACAAGTTTGTATTTTGGATGAACTTTCATGCCCCTTTCTGTTGTATCGAACCAATGACATCTAAATAGGATCACTGATTTCAAGCCGAAGTAGTGCAACTCTATCACTTCTTCGACCAGTCCATAAAAATCCATATCACATTCAACATAGGTTGTCCCTTTCACGCAGACCCCAGCATTCATCGTCTTCTTTGCAAATGAATATTCAACCGTGTGAAATTTATACCCGTTAACAAAATATCCGCTATGGCACGACACAAGTCGCGACGGTCCACTAACAAACTCAAATATTCTATCATCTATTTCAGCTCTGTGATCTTTGCTGTAAGTCTGAATCCAAGTAGGGAAATCACGATTCCGTAATCTCTCCAATTCTTGATCGTTGTGAATAGAGTATTTTTGCACCATCTCAATGTCAAATATTTCAATGAATTGTTCAAACTCTGGACAATTGAGTAATACATACAAGTGTGCCAAATGATACTCTTCATCGCTTAAGTGTCGAGATGGACGAGAACCAAAAGCACGACCAGAGTGACAAAATATATTTAAACGTCTATCTGAATGTCGAACACCCCCGTCGTCATTACGTGGAAGACGATCAAATCTTGTCTGTACTGTCGATTCAAAGTAAAATGAGCAGAATATTGAAATTTCTTGGATGATATACGATTCAGATATTGATCATTCAACAACTGTGGTGTTCTTTACTTTTTTCTTCAGACGATTCATGTATCTTTCAAATAAGTACATCCAACGATATTGAACGGGGCCACCAACTCGTGCCTCGTATGCCAAGTGTATCGGTAGATGCTCCATCGAGTCAAAAAATGCAGAAGGGAAAAACTGCTCCAGCTTGCATATGATTTCAACAATATTATTTTTAAGTGTTGACATATCTTCGACTCGAAGGACATTTGCACAGATGCTTCTAAAAAACATACTTAATTCAGTCAACGGACCCTAAATATTATCAGGTAGAAGATCTCGAAATGCGATCAGAAGTAATCTCTGCATGAATACATGACAATCATGGCTCTTCATCCCTGATATTTTGCAATCATCGACGTTCACACATCGAGATAAGTTTGAAGCATATCCATCGGGACGATTCCGGCGCGAGTTCGAATTGGAGGATTCCGGCGCGCGTCCGAAGTGGACGATTCCGGCCTGAGTCCGAATTGGACGATTCTGGCGCGCGTCCGAAGTGGACGATTCCGGCGCGAGTCCGAATTGGACGATTCCGGCGCGCGTCCGAAGTGGATAATTCCGAAATTAATCTAAACCCTAAAAATTATTCTAAGAAATTAATTAATTAATCTAAATAATTAATTCACAATTAAAAACTATTAAAAACAATAATAAAATAATATTAAACTACAAATTCCGGCGCCGGAGTCAGGTGGACTCCGGCGCCGGCGTACACTGGCCGGACACACTGTCCGGCCAATGTACAAGGTCCGGCGGCGGCCATCGGCCGACCGCCGCCGGCCGAAACCCTATTTTTAGGGTTTCGGTCGAAATTTCTACCGGAATGTGTCGGAGGGCAACGGGAAGAGACGGCAGTCGTAGGGCACATACCTGACAGCGTCGGCAGCAGCGGGAGGCGTCGTCGGCAGCAGCGGCAGTGGCAACGAGAGGAGTCGGCAGGAGCGGCGGCGGCAGCAGCGGGAGGAAGAAGGGTCGGACACGAGAGAGTGCCCTATATAAACTTATCAGCAACGGCTCACTCGCCCGTTAGAAAGCCGTTGCTGATAAGTTATCATCAGCAACGGCTCACTTATCCGTTAGCAAGCCGTTGCTGATAATTAAACTATCAGCAACGGCTCGACTTTCCGTCAGAAAGCCGTTGCTGATAATTAAAATAATCCGGAATGGCTCGGGTTTCCGTTAGAACGCCGTTGCAGATACAAATATCTGCAACGGCTCGGGCGGCCGTAAGAATGCCGTTGCAAATAGCAACGGCTTGAGCGGCCGTTGCTGAAGACCAAGTTTCTAGTAGTGTTTTTTAGGACGGGGTGTTGGAGACCTCGTCGTGAGGGACGGGAACTGATCTTCTCTTCCTATAGTGATTGCTTTCGATCTCCATGCTCCGAGCGGTGGCGCTCATGGCCAGCTAGGAATTATTCACGGGACCATGTCAACGTCTCGATTCAGATTGTTAGCCGTTGGCTTTCATCCTCCAAATCGTTTATTCGGCGTTGGGGATCTCCTGGGGACCATGAATTCATATCCTTTTTTCCCATATAAGTTTTTTCCAATGATTCCACCGTACTTGCGACTTCTTCATGGCACCGCACACTGTTATCTTCTGCCTCCTCTTCTCATTTCCTCTAATTCTCTTCCTCCTCGGTCATGGCAGAAGGAGAAGGAGCAGAAAACTTCCGCCGGGGCCGCCGCAGCTCCCCATCATCGGGAACCTCCACCAACTCGGGGCAGCCCCTCTGGTCACCCTCACCGAGATGGCCGCCGAGCACGGGCCTCTCATGTTCCTTCGCCTCGGCTCCATTCCGACCCTCGTCATCTCCTCCAGCGACGCCGCCCGCGAGGTCATCAGGCACCACGACCTCGCTTTCTCCGGCCGCCCGGCCCTGTTCGCCGCCAAGAAGCTCTCCTACGGGCTCTTGGGCGTGGTCTTCGCGCCGCCCGGAGGGTACTGGCGGATGGCGCGCAAGGTCATGATGGTGGAGCTGCTGAGCGCGAAGCGGGTGGAGTCCTTCCGGAAGGTTAGAGAGGAGGAAGTAGCTCGCGTCGTGGACTCCATCCGGGAGCACTCTTCTTCTTCGTCGTCGTTGTCGTCGACGATCGATTTGAGCAAGATGGTGCTCTCCATGGCGAACAGCATCGTGTGCCGCGCGGCGTTCGGCGAAAAGCATGGAGGTGGCGGCGGCGGAGGCGGAGGCGTCGAAATCCACCGGGTTCTGGCGGAGGCACAGGACGTGTTGGGGGGTTTCTGCGTGGGCGATTTCTTTCCCTGGATGAGGTGGATTCACGGCCTGGACGGGCTGCAGGCGAGGGTGGAGAAGGTGTTCAAGGAGTTGGATGGTTTCTACAACCAGGTGATTGAAGAGCACCTGAAGAAAGAGCCATCCTCGGAGCACGTGGACATGGTGCACGTGTTGCTTCGGCTGCTCGAGGATCCAACGCACAGGAAGACGTTCAGTAGTATGGATCATATCAAGGGTCTGTTGACGGTAAGTATATTTAATTAGCAGAATTTGATTCAATGATATATCAATTTAATTAGTTAGCTATATTATATATATTTCAAGATCTAGCACCAGCTTACATATTTTTTTCTTTATTTTACTCTGCACCAGATTGATCAGAATCTAGAGAAGATCTCTAATTGTGGTAGATAATTATATGTAAGCCAAAGGATATATTATTAAGTATTCAAAAGATGGGTTGAAATGTCAAAGGACGTGGGGCCGTGGGGGACAATCATTTGTCATTTACACCAAAAACGTAGCAATTCTATTTCAGTTTAATTATAATATATGAAAGATTATATATTATCTATATATATCAAAATATAAATTTTATCAATTAATTTTGAAGAAAAAATAAATTTTAATTTTAAAAATGAAGAGAATATCGGTCATTTGATGTATATTTTATGGAAAATACTCAAATCAACAAAACATGCTGTGCAAATTCATTTCTATTTGCTGTGCAAATTCAATTCATAGAAAATACAATTTTCTAGGAAAAGTTACTTAAACAATGTCATAATATATCTACCTAGATCTTATCCTACATATATATAACAACTACAAGAATTAATTGGGCTTTTGTATTTGTAGGATATATTTATCGCAGGAACTGACACATCTGCAGCTACTACTATATGGGCAATGACTGAACTCATGAGAAATCCTAGAGTCATGAATCAAGTGCAAAGAGAGATAAGGTACCTCATCGGAGAAAAAGGAAAGGTTGAAGTGTCCGACCTCCAAAACCTCCACTACCTAAAGATGGTAATCAATGAGACCTTCAGATTGCATGCGCCTGTGCCATTGTTGGTGCCTCATGAGACCGCTGAGACGTGCGTCATTGGCGACTACGAAATCCCTGCGAGAACAAGAGTATTCATCAATGCAAAAGCAATTGGGAGGGACCCCCTCAAGTGGGGGAACGATGCAGCAGAGTTCTCGCCGGAGAGGTTCTTCGGCAAGGAGATCGACTTCACAGGAAGCTATTTTGACTTCGTCCCTTTTGGAGTTGGAAGAAGGATATGCCCGGGGATTAACTTTGGAGTGGCTGCGGTGCAACTCATTTTGGCTAATCTGTTATACTGCTTTGACTGGGAATTGCCACCAGGAATGAAAAGGGATGAGTTGGATCTTGAAGAGAGCATTGGCATAACGATGCATAAGAAAATACCGCTTTGTTTGGTAGCAAAATCTCATAATTAATTATCATATGTGATAATTTGATAAACTCTACAATGTATATCTATATATATATTGCCCGCATATATGTATCATATCCAATATGTTTACCTACAAGAATTTGCTGCTTGATATGACATTATTATTTCTTTGTCCAAAATAATAATGAAGATATCAAATATTATATAATAATAAATTGTACAATTTACTTAACTAAAGTAGTGTTTGGTAATTTGAACGATTACTTGCCTAACTCTCACTAACAATCTAGTCATCATCATTTCTATTAAAAGAGCTTGCTTTATATCAAAAAAGTGATCTATCGAATAGTATTGGCAAAAGAAACATGTTTTGTTGATCGCACGTTTGATTCCATGATTAGAAAGCTAATTTATAGTGGCCTCTGAAACCATGTAGTCCGAAGCAAAACAAGATTGGGCATTTGGCTTTAGAGGCTATGGAATCATGGAGGGACAATTTGGATGGCGATCATTAGATCCCTCTTCCCCAAACTCCGCAATCATTAGATCTCTCTACCCCAATCTATTAAATGCCTCAACCACCTTTCATGTGGGCTTCAGTATGGAGGTTAAGTTCTGGCATGATTCCTATTTCCTAGTACAACAGCATCAAATTGAAGGACAAGTACCAAGCGTTATATGCCTTGGCCGCTAACCCTTATATATGCTTCCTTCAATGACAGCAATATTCAGTTGATTTGAAACTTTGTGCCAAGAGATCTGTTGCACCTCCCAGCTATTGATCTCCAACACTATCTGCTTCGTTTTAGTATTGACAAGATTTCATGTAAATGGACCTCCGATGGGCAGTTGAACACAAGTTCCCTCTATCACCTCCTCAATTTCCGCAATATATGTTAAGAAATTTAGAGTAATTTTCTGAAGAATCTACAAAATCTAAATTCGGCGAGAAAAGCGAAAAACCAAATCCGATAATAATAATGCAGAAAAATAAAAAAAACACACATAGGGGTTAACGTGGTTCAGACTCGGCAGGGTGCCGATCCTACGTCCACAGGGAGATACTACTAGAAATTGAGTCTTCAGCAACGGCTATCAGCAACGGCCGCTCAAGCCGTTGCTATTTGCAACGGCATTCTTACGGCCGCTCAAGCCGTTGCAGATATGCTATATCTGCAATGGCTTTCTAACGGACACGCGAGCCGTTGTTGATGATAACTTATTAGCAACGGCTTTCTAACGGCGAGTGAGCCGTTGCTGATAAGTTTATATAGGTCGCAGATCGCGTCCGACCCTTCTTCCTCCCGCTGCTGCCGCCGCCGCCTCCTCCTCCCGCCTCTCGCCGCCGCTGCCGACGCCGACGACGCCGAGCTGCCGCTGCCGACGCTACCGTCCGTCCTCGACCACCGATTTCAGGTAATCATCGCCGTCCGGCCGTCTCTCCCCATTGCGGTCGGCGGGAAATTCGACCGAAACCCTATTTTTAGGGTTTCGGCCGGCGACGATCGGCCGATGGCCGCCGCCGGAGCTTTTACAGTGTTCGGACACTCTGTCCGGACACTGTACGCCGGCGCCGGAGTCTATCGGACTCCGGCGCCGGAAATTGCATATTTATATTTTTTTTAATTTTTTTAATTTTTTTTATATATGTTAATTAATTATTTAGATTAATTGTTTAATTTGTTAGATTAATTATTAGGGTTTAGATTAATTTCGGAATCGTCCACTTCGGACGCGCGCCGGAATCGTCCACTTCGGACTCTTGCCGAAATCGTCGAATTTAGACTCGTGTCGAAATTGTCCAATATGGACTCGAACTGTCTCGAAATATTTAGAAAATAATCATCCATCCGACGAGTTGATATGTTTCACGTACGCATCGACGAGTCGGATATGATTTAGCAAAACCTTAGATCCGTTCGGGGATTGTATGTCCGTGTAAAATAAGTAGATGATCTTTTATACGACGTACAATTCTTGAATTATCACTGATTGGACAATTTGAGAATATAGTTATTTGTACTGCACTTACGTTCTTATTTTAACTGTTAACTAATTATTCTAAATTTCGGCAACATCTCTCTTGTTCTCCGATACGTGCCCAGATGATATGCGTATTCGGAGAACTGTAGGGAGATGCTGTCGAAATTTAGAATAAAGTTAGCGATTAAAATAAGTACTTAGTGCAATATAAATAACATAAATCCCAAATGGAATAAGACAATCTCACCTAAAGACATTAACCAAAGAAATTGTCATTGATTGACAGAATCATGTCGGCTGATCGAAGTTGGATGTACCGACGTCTTGATCGTGGAGCTTTAATGAATGAGTTTCGATTAGACGTAACGTACTTCCTAAATTTCGCCTATTCGAATCAGAATTTCGTTAGCATCGGTGATCAAATCCGATGTCCGTGCCGCATTTGTTCGAATGAACGATTTTTGGATCGGGAGACTGTCACTCTGCATCTATATACCAAAGGATTTGCACCAAGATATTTTCTATGGACTTGTCACGGGGAGTCACGCGAAGTCGGGACGTCGAGCAATCCTTTCGTTCAGACATATGGTGAATCTTCCTCTGCTGGTGCTTCTTCATCCAGTCAATGTAATCCCTATAGAACTATGATACTTGATAGTCTTGGGGGTCAATTCCACCTGAATGATAATGTTGATCGGCCAGTTTTTCAGACATCAGTCCCACCAGATACTACAATGATTGATATCACAGAAGTACAAACTGCGGTAGAGATTGAATTACCGAATAAAGAAGCTGCAGAATTTTACGAGATGTTGAAAGCTGCCGATGAACCTTTGTATGAGAATTGTCCTAAATACACTAGGTTTTCAGCAATGACACAGCTCTTAAACATCAAGGCCGATTGTAATATCAGCGGAGTTGCGTATGATCGGATTGCTGGATTGATTAATGGAATGCTGCCTACTGATAACAAGTTTGAGCCAACTTTTTATAAGACTAAAAAGCTAATGAGAAAATTGGGGCTTGGGTACGAAAAAATACACGAGTGCCAAAATAACTGCATTTTATATTTTAAAGAAAATGTGCAGTTGGATAAATGTCTTGTATGTCAACATCCTCGTTACAAGGAGAAGAAATCGATCCGATAGAAAAATATCATGTTTAAGGTGCTTCGATATTTTCCACTAACACTGAGGCTTCAAAGATTATTCATGTCGGAAAAGACAGCCCCCTACATGAGTTGGCATGCAAGAAGTCGTGATGATACAGTAATGACTCATCCATCTGACAATGAAGCATGAAAACATTTGGATACATGTTATCCTTCATTTGCTAGGGATACTAGAAATATCATATTGGGATTGTGCACAGATGGTTTTAATCCGTTTGGACATTCTGCAACTCCTTATTCAGTTTGGCCAGTGCTGCTGACAGTTTATAATTTGCCACCGTCAATGTGCATGAAAGATGAATTTATTTATCTTTCGATGATTATTCCGGGTCCTAAGGGTCCGCGAAAAGAAATTGACATATTTCTCAAACCCTTGATAGATGAATTAAAAACATTGTGGACAGAGGGAGCTGTCACTTATGATTGTCATCGAAAGCAAAACTTCAATTTAAAGGCCGCGGTCTTGTGGACAATCAATGATTTCCCGGCGTACGACATGTTGTCTGGTTAGAACACTCACGATCGACTCTCTTGTCCGTATTGTATGGAACACTCTAAATCAATCAGTCTTCAGAATGGACGAAAAATCTCATTCTTTGATTGTCATCATTGATTCTTTGATGGCCAAACACATAACTGGGTGAAAAAAAGTATCTTTTGGTAATTGCCCTATTGGAGTTCATTAGTGATTCGACATAATTTAGATGTCATGCACATTGAAAAAAATGTGTTTGATAATATTATCAACACTTTGATGGATATTTCCGGAAAAACTAAAGATAATGTCAAAGCCCGACATGATCTGAAAATACTTTGTAAAAGACCAGAGTTGGAGTTACAAGAGGTCAACAGACGATATCTGAAACCGAAGGCCCTATAAGTGTTAAATAAACAACAGATCAAAGATGTTTGTCGATGGGTAAAAGAACTCAGATTACCCGATGGATATGCTTCAAACTTATCTCGATGTGTGAACGTCGATGATTGCAAAATATCAGGGATGAATTGAAGAGCCATGATTGTCATGTATTCATGCAGAGATTACTTCTGATCGCATTTTGAGATCTTCTACCTGATAATATTTGGGGTCCGTTGACTGAATTAAGTATGTTTTTTAGAAACATATGTGCAAATGTCCTTCGAGTCGAAGATATGTCAACACTTGAAAATAATATTGTTGAAATCATATGCAAGCTGGAGCAGTTTTTCCCTCCTGCATTTTTTGACTCGATGGAGCATCTACCGATACACTTGGCATACGAGGCACGAGTTGGTGGCCCCGTTCAATATCGGTGTATGTACTTATTTGAAAGATATATGAATCGTCTGAAGAAAAAAGTAAAGAACATCGCAGCTGCTGAAGGATCAATATCTGAATCGTATATCATCCAAGAAATTTCAACATTCTGCTCATTTTACTTTGAATCGACAGTACAGACAAGATTTGATCGTCTTCCACGTAACGACGACGGGGGTGTTCGACATTCAGATGTACGTTTAAATATATTTTGTCACTCTGGTCGTGCTTTTGGTTCTTGTCCATCTCGACACTTAAGCGATGAAGAGTATCATTTGGCACACTTGTATGTATTACTCAATTGTCCAGAGATTGAACAATTCATTGAAATATTTGACATTGGGATGGTGCAAAAATACTCTATTCACAACGATCAAGAATTGGAGAGATTACGGAATCGTGATTTCCCTACTTGGATTCAGACTTACAGCAAAGATCACAGAGCTGAAATAGATGAAAGAATATTTGAGTTTGTTAGTGGACCGTCGCGACTTGTGTCGTGCTATAGCGGATATTTTGTTAATGGGTATAAATTTTACACGGTTGAATATGCATTTACAAAGAAGACGATGAATGCTGGGGTCTGCGTGAAAGGGATAACCTATGTTGAATGTGATATGAATTTTTATGGACTGGTGGAAGAAGTGATAGAGTTGCACTACTTCGGCTTAAAATCAGTGATCCTATTTAGATGTCATTGGTTCGATACAACAGAAAGGGGCATGAAAGTTCACCCAAAATACAAACTTGTTGAGGTTAATTACAAATCGAAATTGGCAGCAAATGAGCCTTTTATATTAGCATCACAAGCCGAACAAGTATATTACGCGAAGTATCCGGCTCGAAATAAAGATAGAGCAGATTGGCGTGTAGTCTGTAAGACAAAAGGTAGAGGAAAAATTGATCCGATAGTAGGAGAAAATGAGCTGATACCTGATATGACATATGGTTTCTATCAAGAAGATGATCCTCATGCTGTAGATCGTATTATTCGAATACTCGAGGATGCAGACATAACGTCAATTCAATTAGAAGCTGAATATGTTGATGATGACGATCATGAAATTGAGGAAGCTGGAGATGAAGAAGATGAAGAAGAGGAAGAATTCGAAGACTATTATTCAGATGATGAGGAATAATTGTAAAGTATATATTTTATTAAATATATCTCTACTATTTATACAATAATCTGATTATATGTCTATTCGACAGATATGTGGCTAGAAATGGTCGACGGATCGATGGCAGGAGGTTTCTCGGAATGCGGCTAGAAATCGCATGTCGGGGGAAGCAGCGCGTCACACCGGCGGCTCTGTTGCATTTGCAGTGCACGCGAACCGTATGGTAAGTATACATTTTAATTATATATTTTATTTGTTACTATGTGTACTAATTAATGTATTTGTTTTGTAAATGTAGACGACGGTGTCGGATGACGGGACTGTCCAGCGACCCTCCCCGATGGCGGTGTTTGAGCGGACTCACCGTCGAGCACATGGGACGGGGGAGTACATCGACAACCGCGCTGCATACATTATGGTAACTATATATTTGTTTAAATTATTCATTATATATTTATAATTTAAGTTTTATGATAAATATTAAACAAAAAATCAAACTCGAGTAGGAGACCTACAGCCAGACGGTGGTGCAGCGCGGGGGCACCCCCGAGGACTTTGACGCAGCAACGTGGGTCGAGGCCGCAGGTGGCTGGGACCATGGCCGCGTATATGGCTTTGCAGATAGTGGTCATGCGCGAGCCGTACTAGGGCTACTTGGGGCACCGACCCCTCCGGTCGCTGGTGAGCGACCGTCCACCTCTAGATCCAGTTATGATCATAGTAGCAGAATAAGGACTCTATAGGAGACGGTCGCACGTCAGAGTCGAATGATGGCGGAGATGCATGCTATGCTACGCAACATGTCAAGTCATCCCAAAGCAGGCATCTCTTTGGCATCATCTAATCCATCATCCTCGAGTCAGTCAACGCCGGTGTACACTCAAGCACTCCAGACCCCGCCATATGATCCAGACCATCCTCCATCGTCATCGTGAGATTTTTTTATATTGACTTTATTACTGAGATATTGGACTTGTTTAATTTATTTTGTTTGGATATTGATACTTCAATTTTGTATTTGAATAGTTTTTATACTATTGTGAATAATTATCAATATAAATATAATTGTTTTGATGTATATCTTGGTGTATTTGTGATGTGTGAATGAATGTGTGTATGAGTATATGAGTGTGTGAGTTATGTATCAGATAATGTATCAATGTATCAATGGAAATTTTAAATTTTTTCGTTACCAGGTTCACATCATCAGCAACGGCTTTCCCACGGCCGTCCGTGGGAAAGCCGTTGCTAAAAGTTTATCGAAAGCCGTTGCTAATGACCTACAGCAATGGCTTAGCGACGGGATTTTACTAACGGCGTTGCTACGGACTCAGCGGCCGTTGCTATTAATGTTATCTGCAACGGCTCCGGGTCCGTGGAAAAACCATTGCTGATAATATTTTTAGCAACGGCCCCGAGCGGCCGTTGCGGATCCGTTGCTAAGTTATCAGCAACGCGAGTTTCTGCCACGGTTCCATTGCAACGGCTTCGGCCGTTGCTGATGCTCTTCAGCAACAGCTCAGCAACGGCATCAGCCGTTGCTGATGCCCATTTTTCTAGTAGTGAGAAGAGGAGACCGTTTTATTAAATTCAGAAAAGAACTTTTACAATAATAGTGCAATAATCTAAATCACCTTCAGAATACAACAAATTGTCTTAAATTAACTGATCCTGAAATTGGTACGGAATAGAAGCAATGTCTCTGCAAGATCTGTCTTAAAATTAAACTCCTACTGTTGTATGTTAGAAACTAAGAAAGGGCACTCCTCAGAAAAAGAATCGTAACGACACTTTTAATTTTTTAGATCTCTAAAACTTTCATATGGGAGGATTTTCTTTTGGTCGGTGTAATATTCCTCTAAGAGATGACATGTATTTATACTAGAAGGATGAGTCGGTCCGGAGAGAGAAATTAGGATCGAGCCAAATCTAAACCGTCCAAGAATATGTACGACAATGATTAAATTGTTGACCAAATAAATAGGCAAAAACAAAATATCTTCAATTTTTTTTTATCAAATTGGATGTGTCTCAAAAAACTAGGCGCTGTATTTAATTCTATTAACTTTGACCAGTCAAAGTATTTATCAATTTGAAGGCCTCTAATTTGGTGCATGCATCTTCATCACCTTTCTCTTTGACCGGTCAACGCGATATTTTAAATATCATTTAATGTTGTTGCTGCCTCCAATTGCGTGAGCAATTGAGGCAGCGCTGGGCCAGCACCAGCGCACATGGTTCTATTGGGAAGGACTTGGCTTGGCTCAATTGCTCGGCCCGTCTGGGTCGGGTCGAGCCTAATGAACAGTAGCAATGCTTTGTATGCGGGCTTGGCCCACCTGCCAAATTGAGTCCACCAAGTTCAATGAGCAGGTTCAAACACAATTCTGCGTGGTATCATTCAACAAATTTGTTCAAATATATCTTTGATCAAATGAACTTTGATTTGGGTCCGATCGAATTCGTTGAATTCAATTCGGACGTAATTTGAGTCAACCCCTAATAATGTCAAAGACCCTAAAGCCAGCTTCATTTGGCAACGCTCTTGTCCAACTGTTGTCTCCTTATAACTATCTGGTTGGTCAAAAGAAGCAGACTACCTACCAATGATAGATTGACAACATGGCAAGTTAAGGTGGATCAACGTCTGTCTCATATGTGGCTGCCACAACGAATCCCACACCCATATCTGTTGGCTATGCATATTCACTCAGCTTGGGTGGAGTTTGTTCGTGGACCTATATGCCATGGGTCCTAGATCACAAGAATTTCAAGGCGAATAAGACCAAGTTTAGGGTCCTTATGATTTGGAGATGGGAAATCCGATATAAATTGAACATGTGCTATTTTGGTAACACCACGCGCTCTTACATCGAGTGGGCGATTGAAGGGGTGGCACTTTGGATGCTCCTCGACCCCCTTAGTTGTTGTTACCTCTATGGGCTTACGCCCTATTTTGTATTTTTTTTTCTTTCTCTCTACCCTAATTTATATTTTTTATTACTCTCGATAAATACAATTTTTTTTTTACAAAAAAAACTATGCCGTTCAAAGAAGATAAGTCATATCTCAAACAATGAAAACAATGATATATATATATTTGATAGAATTTCAAAAGCTTCCTCATCTTTCATTATTGAACTCAGAATAAGGTGGGATGACACTTTGAAATGTTTGGATAAGGACAAATTTCTTTTTATGCTATATATACTTGAAAGGAAACATCGGAGAAATAAATCAAAGACCAATATTAAAGAAAATAAAAAATGATTCATTTTTTATTTACTTGAAAGAAAAATGAGATGGGAAAGGAAAAAAAAATCTATATTTATTTTTGGACTGAACTAAAATTATTGGGCCTGGTCGAATTAGACAACTTACCTTGAGCCGCACGAAATGGCTCCGTCCAGGGGCTCCACCCAACCACACTATTGGACAACACTCAAATCAGACCAAACGGCTCCACCCGAGGATCCCACCTAGCCATACATGAACATCTACTAGGACTTTTCTGAAACCAGCGATGATTACAGAAATGACAACGAGATCATATAAATTCTTGCCAATTCCTTGAAAGTTTGTATCATCTAAAGATATTATCGGGGCGGACGTGCGTAGCCTCTGTGGTTGAGTCTAGGGGTGAGCATGGACTGGTTAACCGGTCCATTAGCACAAAAAAAAACCCGATCCATTAGCAAAAAAAAAAAATCGGTCCATTAACTTCGGTTAACCGCTATTTCGGTTTCGGTTTTTTCGGTTCGGTTAATCGATAATTTTCGGTTAACCAATAAATTTTTTTAACCTACAAACATAATAATATTATGCAAATCATGGAGAAAAATCTAAATAAATAGCGAATTCTCATTGAGAAAAAAGAAAAAAAAAAGTGAAACCATTAAACCAAGATAATGTTCTACAAAAACTAATATTTTTATTTTTATTTTTATTTTTTATTTTTTATTTTTTTAAATATTTTAAATATTTCATTGAATTTTTTTTAATAATTTTAATAATTTTTTATTTTTTTTATTTTTTAAATTTTTAAATTTTTTTTTTAATTTAATGTAATTTTCTATAATTTTTTTATAATTTATAAATTATTATTATTATTATTATTATTATTATTATTATTATTATAATTATTATATATATATATATATATATATATATATATATATTAATAAATTATATCCAATCGGTCGATTAACCGAAACCGGTGGACTTTTTACCTCTCGGACCGAAACCGAAAACCGATTTTTCCAAAAAAAAAACTGAAACCGAAAAAACCGGTTCGGTTAACCGGAAAAACCGATTCGATTTCGGACCGGTTTTCCGGTTAATCGGAAAACCGATTTTTTTTGCTCACCCCTAGTTGAGTCGCCTCATTGACAATCATGATGGTCTGGGATAGTTGCGTTTTGGTACTGTCTTCTTCGGCAAATCCTCTTGTTATGTAAGCGATGACTCCCCAGATGTTGGGATAAGGTTGCTTAGTCCCAGAGTCATCGCGGTTACTTGCATCGTGAGGTGGTGTTGTCTTACTCGGATTTCGATATTGTCGGTGATTCCATCGGCTTCTACTGCGACATCGAACATGTTGGATGTAATGATCAAGGTGACCTTCCCTGATTAAGCGCTCAATCTGGTCGCAAAGGACTACGTACACATTCTTCGATGAAATTCACACCTCTTGCTTTTATCGCATTTGAATGGAGGTTTTAACCTTCTAGGGATGTTAGGGGATCTAAATAGCTTTTATGTGGTAAACTTCTTGTAGAATGGTCTCCCTCTTAGTGCTGAGAGGTGTGTACCTTTCATATCGGGCAAGCGGGCGAGGTGATGTCATTGGCCCTCTACTATTCTCTTATTCGTTGTGGTTGCGATCTTCATTTTTTTCTATCCATCCTTTTGGATTTTCTATCTTCGAGAGCGGCCTTGAGGTTCCACCTATTGGTCTTTTTAGTTTCTTAGAGTTTTTCCATCTCTATGAAGTTTGCAGCTTTCTCTTGGAACTTGGCCATATCCTTGAGCTTTGTTAGGGCAATATGGTCGGCAAAGTGTTCGGGCTTCAGCCCGAATTTAATGGAGGAGAATTCGACTCGTGGGTCGAGGTTGGGAATTTCGGCCGCTTCAGTCTGAAACCTGCATATGTATTCCCTTAACGGCTCATATTGCCCTGATGTAGTGGAGGCCGTCCTCCATTTTGTGATAGACCCGCGATATGGTGAACTAGTTGAGGAAGATGCAAGAGAGGTCCTCGAAGGAGTGGATAGATCTCGATGGGAGGGAGATAAGCTATAGCAAAGCGGTTTTTCCCATGAAAGTTGGAAAGGCCCTGCAAAGTGCGGGGTTGATTGCTCCGTGATAGAGCATCATGGTCCTGAACGTTGTCAGGTGTATTGTAGGATTGCTCGTACCATTGTAAAGCGTCAGAGTTGTAGGTAACTTGCTCTTCAATGGGAGGCGTGTTGCCATGATGCACTCGGTGAAAGGTCATATGTCGATAGGAAGGGTAGTCACGACCTCCCTAGTTTTGGGATCCTTCTCCTTTTCCTGACGAGAAGGACAGGAATCGGTCTCCTCATTTTTGAGTGATTGCTTTCTTTCTGCTCTAAGCGGAGGCGTTCTTGGTCGATCGGGAGCTATCCACGGGATCGTGTCAACATCTCGACCCGGACTGCTAATTGTTGGTTCTTCGCCTCCAAGTCGTTTATCCGACGCTGGGTTCTTCTAGGGGAGGCAGGACTGGTGTCGGAGCGTCGCTCCTCGTTGTTTTAGCATTACTAGGTTGCGGATGATCGTCGTCGTTGGATCGTTGCCGTTGGCCTGTGGATTAGGTCGCTTGGTTTCGAGTTCCAACCATTGTAGGGGATGTAAGCTTTACTCGACCCCATGGTGGGCACCAAATGTTCATGCCCCTCTTGGTTAGGTGTAGGTGATGTCACTGCCAGTAATCTCGTGAGGATAGTGCTAACAATGGGTCGTGGCTAATCACGGAGATGGCGAGCTCGTAATGACGTATCTCTTGTGATAAGGAAAGACATGGATGTGCTTGTTTGGTCGGGTGAAGCCTACAGGCAAAGTCGTCTGGTCTGGCTCGAGTCAAATTCAGGAATTCGATGAGGTGAAGCCCCTGGGTGGAGCCGTTTGGTCTGGCTTGAGTTGGGTTATGGGGCGCCGTTGAGTCTAATTTGATCGGGATAGTTCTAGTCCACTCCACCAAACATAGCATATTCTAGTTTCATATTTTTCATATGTATCGTAGAAAAAAAAAGTTAAGAGAAACAAAAAATTGTGATTATCTTTACTTTAACAAAAGACTATTGTATAAACCAATCTATCTAATATATTCATTGTTTGTTTAGTGCATGAATTAGAAGAAAATATGATAAAAATAATATTATATCTGATGTACACGAGTTTAAAAAGTTTTACCCAATACTCCATTTATCATCCTATCTTATCATATTTTATCCAGTAAAGTAAACAAACCAATACTAATCTATGTAGATAAAAGGAAGCAACATATCAATTTCGCCTAAATTTTCTCCGCCCAATTTTTTTTTCTCCCATAATTTTTACTCTTTGATCTTCCACTTAAACCCCTTGCTTTTAAAATTTTATTTTTTATCTCTACCCACCTCTTAAATTCCTAATCTAATCACCATATTTTCAAGTCTGCCTAAATTTGTCTATCGTCCACTTGTACTCTTTCGCTCTCCCAATCCAAATATGCATCATTTTTCAAAACAAAAGCACTTAGATCCTTAATCTAATCACATCAAACAAAATTTAGGGTAAATAAGATTTAAATTTATTAAAAATAATTATTTTGGATCAATAAGATTTTTAGAACGTTTGTTATTTTTAAAAACTATAAAATGTAATTTTTTATTTAAATTTATTTTTTAAAAAAATATTCTCGATTAAAGTTGAAGTTTAAAATAATTAATTTTTAAAAAATTATAAAAAAAGTTTAAATTTAAATTTATATAATTTTAAAATTAAAATTATATTACGGAATACGAAATACTGAATTTTTTTCGATAGACTATTCTATTTATATATAATGATATATTAAAATATAAAATTATTTTTTTTCAAACTAATTTTTTTTAATGATATATTTATATAATGATATATAATGGGCACAATTTTTTCAAGCTAAAATTTCACATCATTTAAAATTAATTTTTTTAATAAAATAAAAAATCACAATAAATAATTATATTAGAATTCAAATTTTAAATTTCTTAAGCAATATATAATATGTTATCATCGTGCCACACAGAGTCACAGATGTGTGAGACAATCTGGAGAGTACAAAATTATATACACAAATAAATTCAGATATATACAAGTGGATAAAGTGAGAAGGACGAGCCATGAGGTTCCGAGATCACGTCCTCGAGACAAGGCAGACACCGCAGAGTAGGACTTATATGGGCAGGCTGCCCATATAAGTCCCTATGGGCGGGATGACGTGTCATGATGAGATCGCGACACATCATCCTGCCCGAATCTCAAAGCATATCAACACCCTACATCCTCCGTGTCTTCCTTCGCTCCGTCTCCGCCGCTCCCCACCCTTCCGTCGCCGCCACGCTGACCATGCCGTCGACCTCCGCACTCCGACCGCCGCTCGGGCGGCAATGTCTCCGCCACCGTCCTCCTCGGCGCCGAGCACTCCGACCGCCGCTACTCCCGCGGCCGTGCCCTCACCCGCCTCGACATCCAGTTCGTCATCCACGACGCCGTCAACGCACGGCGCCGCCCCATCCCCGTCAACCCCCGCGGCGGCCTCTACCTCGTCCTCACCTCCGCTGATGTCGCCGTGCACGGACTGGATGGGGCACACCTGGAGGGAGCTGAGGGAGCGGGTGGCGACAACGCACGGAGCTGGATGTCGAGGCGGGTGAGGGCACCCCCGCGGGAGTAGCGGCGGTCGGAGTGCGCGGCGCTGAGGAGGACGGTGGCGGAGACATTGAAGCCGGTCTGGTCGGTGTAGAGGCGGACGGTGCGCCACGAGGCTGCGACGGAAGGGTGGGGGCGGCGGAGGCGGAGGCGGAGACGGAGCGAAGGAAGACGCGAAGGATGTAGGGTGTTGATATGCTTTGAGATTCGGGCGGGATGACGTGTCACGATCTTATCATCCCGCCCATAAGGACTTATATGGGCAGCCTACCCATATAAGTCCCACTCGACACCGCACATGTAAATTCATAACTATGACGACCACATATAACATTTTTTTCCGATTCCGAGACATCCGACGACGTGTCAAAAATATGACGACCCGGACAGGGTTTCCAACTCCTCTTCCCAAAATCTCGGTCACGTTCTTCCCCGACGACGTCTCCATGCTCTCCATCGGTGCGCCACTGCAAGCACGGCCGCCGCCGCCGATGGCTCGCCTTCCCAAAATCTCGGCCACGTCGTCCTCCGACTCGAATCCCCCAAGTCCGGCGGCGGACGCGTCGTCGTCCTCCGCGGGCAAGATCAGGCGCCTCGTCCTCACCAACGAGGGCCGGACCAAGCTCAACCCCACCCCCGATCGAGACTTCTACGACTTCCCCCGATTCGTAACCCACGTTGACGACGGCTTCATCTCCGCGCTGACCGACCTCTACCGGGAGCGGCTGAAGGCCGGGTCGGAGGTGCTGGACCTTATGAGCTCCTGGGTTAGCCACCTGCCGCCGGAGGTGACGTACAAGTGGGTGATCGGCCACGGGCTCAACGCCCAAGAACTGGCCAGGAACCCAAGGCTGGACTATTTCTTTGTCAAGGATTTGAATCGGGAGCAGGAGCTTCAGTTCGCGAGTTGCAGCTTTGATGCGGTAGTGTGCGCGGTCAGCGTCCAGTACCTGCAGTGGCCGGAGAAGGTATGCTGCCGTTGTCTGCTATTCCTAATCTCTGGTTGAATTAATTTGTGAGTCATCTCATGCCCGGATGACTGACACTCTGAAAAGTGTCTTGCTAGATTCATTCATTTCTTTCCTGCAAAATAGCAATTTTAATGTGGGGAATCTAGCTACAATTAGTCCTCTCTGGAACTGTTAGAGCTCAGTTCTATATATACGCTTCTTGATTAAATCAGCAGTGATGTTGGGGGTTGAATTGATGTTTGAATCCCTCATTAGTGGTTGAGTTGGATGCCCGGTATGGGTCTTCAATAATTTTTTAGCCTTCCCTCATGGAAACCTGTGTGGTACAAAAAAGTAGGGAAAATAAGTTCCAAAATGTGGGGAAAGAAGATTGCTCATAGAAGCACCTCAGCAGGAAGTATCAATCCCTAAAGAACCAAATTTAGGAATTAATCCGATATCTTAGTAGGAATAACGACTCTTAATAGTTGGAATCATGGTGCCTAATGTCTAGAATTTTGATTCCATCAATGCTGAACTGCATTCCTCAATTAAGAATTATGCCAGAAGATGAGTGATGTTACTACTGCTGTGGCCTTATAACTAATAATTACTTCTCAGCATCTTTAACAGAGCTTGATCTGTTTGTGCATCAATGATCCATAATCAGTTGTTGACTGTCCCTTGGAGATGAATTGCCGTTTGTTTGAGAAATCCTTTTGTCTCGACTGCTCCTTAGACTAGTTTACTTAAAATACTTGCAACAATTCAGAGAGAGACAGTCACACATATTTTCCCCAACAAAGCATATATACACAGGAAACATTACCAAACAGATCTTATTAAGATGAATAATAGATACAAAGAATGGTGTACCCCTACTAATAGAGTTTCTTGAAAAACCCAAGCACGAAACAGAAGGCCAAATTAAATGGATGCCTTTACCTGGTATTTATGTCTTTGCTCTGAGTTTATGTGTATAGTACAAGCATGCAATTGTTCATCCATGAGTTGTATACAGGATGATACATATCGTTTGACCAAAAATAATTAAGACTCCACTTTCCTGCTGTGAGGCTGAGCATTGACTAAACACAAGATACCATAACATAAAGGAATTCAAATTTGCTATATATTTAAGATATTTCAGTCTTCAGCATCTAGTTCGTAGCACTATGACATGCACATGTTGCAACCCCTACTGCCGGGGACGCTATGGTTAGTTATAAGCTTGACTAATCTATTGGTTCCATTGGCACTTCAAGTTCACTTGCAAGAAGATACTCATCTACAAGAACAATAGTTGACTAACTTTAGTATATCACATCCTATTAGCTTCTTTGGCTTGCCGTTCATATTCACATTTATGGTTTCTAGTGTTCGCCATGCGATTTCATAAAGATTTTATGCTGAGTATTTAACATTGACTATTTGGTTGTATAATGACAATTCCATGTCACACAAGATTCTGAATACATGACAACACAGTGAATTCAATAATGCTGTATGTTCCTTCCTGAGAAACCTATTTTTCTAGATTCTATTTTTTCTAGGTAAGAGAGGGGTCACCACTTTCTCACTTAGGATAATTACATATTTACATTCATCAGTAGAATATGCATATTGTAGGGCAAATGGACAATACACATCCTAAAATAAGCTATAATTATTCTGATATACTTCTCTTCTCTTGGTTCTATGGATATGAATTCATAGTGAGGAAAAGTAAGTTACATATCATGGGGCAAAATTATGTCAGTCCAATTAGATATCCCATTTTTGACCTCAAATCATTCAAGAATTAACTATTGGAACTTTCTTTTTAATCTTTACAAAATTTGAAAACACTACAGAAAAACTGTGGTTCCCCATGATTTATTTACCAATGCTTCCTACAAATATGGCATTCCCAAAGTTTTTATCAAATTTGTAGGGAAATCCAGACGATCCAACCAAGCTTAGGAAATCGGTACTCATTGACCTTTGAGCAAATGTCAGGATCTCATTGCCCATATTAAAAGCCTTATTACTCTGGGTAAACTAGGATTTTCACATCTTATTTTCGTGGTCTTTTGCTTGCCACCAATCCCCAGTTTGCTTTACAACTGATCTACACACCGTTAGCTCCTTCCTTGGCTGACTGATCCAATCAAGTGAGCACCTAGTGAGCTCCACTCCATCTTTAGCAGCTCCATCATCATGATCACCTCACTGCTGTGACATTTTCCACCACTGTAAGATCCTCTACTGCATAGCCATGTAGTTTTGATAGCCTGATGGGATCCATCTTCTATAGATTGCTCTTGTTTCTTATATAAGCTAAGCTGAGAGTGATCAATGTAACTGCCTCTAGCTGAGTCTGTCATCTTCATGTGAGGTTTCTTGCCTTCACTGCAACAGATAATTCGGTGGCTTATCTGTCCTTTTCAGAAATCACTATTCACATTTATAATAGGTACTCTCTTGCAATCTTGGAATGTTATATGACTTGATCTGTTTCAGTCTTTCAGACTGAGACTAGGATAGTGATTTGTTATGTTTCTTCTTTTTGTTTAAAATTCCTGCCTCACAGTGTTGTTTATCCTTGGTGGCATCAACATTTTCCTTATAAGCTTATGATGTTTTGTTCCAGAACTCTCAGACGTAAAAACTTCCATATGATAAAATTGATTTTGTGAAAGACCTGCATTGTTTAGGATTGCTGTGTTCTTTGAAATTTTAGTTGTATACTTCTATTTTGAATGGTCTATATATTGTACACCTCTCATGTCAATTATTCATTTCAGGTATTTTCTGAGGTATTCAGAATTCTCAAACCAGGAGGGGTTTTTATTGTAAGCTTCAGCAATCGACTATTTTACGAGAAAGCAATCAGTGCATGGAGAGATGGGAGTGATTACAGCCGAATTCAATTGGTTGTGCAATATTTTCAGTCTGTCGATGGATTTACACAGCCCGAGATCATCAAGAAATTACCCAAACAATTCGACAATTCTCTTCTTGGTGGAATCATGAGTTCGATAGGAGCATCATCTGGCACAGACCCTTTCTATGCTGTGATTGCATATAGAAATTTCAAGCCAGTATATGAAGAAGTCCAATGAAAATACATCTTTTTGTTTCCTTACACAAGTAAGTATATATAGTATCTCATCATAATTGTATTATTTCAAACTATAAATGATATAGTGTGTTTGTATATTTAATTCTATTCTCGTCTTTAGGTTGGAAGGTAAGCTTGATGCTGTTTTCAATATATTTGCCTCACAAAAATTAAGTCTTATACCATCACTTAATTCTCAGGTTAAATAATCCTCATAAGAAAAAGAGTAATTTTCTTCTCATAGTTTTCTCAGTGCATTCAGCTTCAAATTTTACTAGCACAAAAATAATCCAAAGATTTAGAACTGAACCTACATATCCTCTTCTTGCAATCAATGCTTTGAAGTAATTAATTAAGTAATGTATTATGAATTAGTCTATAATTAAGTAGTGTATAACTTTACAGGGCAATTGATCAAAGTAATTAATTAATTAATGCTTAATCTGGGAGAGCATCAATCTCACCTCCCTGCTATTAGGCCTCGATTTGGGATCGTCGTACGTGCAGAAGCACGCAATCTTCAGCACCAGCAGCATCTGCTTCTCGAAACCATTCCCCGCCATCGTCGGGTCTATCACCGCCCGCGGCTCCGCCGACCCCAGCTCCTTCCGAATCCAATTCACCATCCCCATCTCCTCCGTCGCCCGGAAGAACTCGTCCGTCGGGAACTTCCCCGTCACCAGCACCGCCAGTATCACCCCGAAGCTGTACACGTCGCACCTGTCCGTGAACAGCAGCGTCCGGTGGTACTCCGGTGCGATGTACCCCACCGTCCCCGCCACCTTCGTCATCATCTCCCCGCTCATCGTCATCGACTCCGTCACCACCTTCGCGAGCCCGAAGTCGGATATCCGCGGGTTCAGGTCCTCGTCCAGCAGTATGTTCGCCGGCTTCAGGTCCCGGTGGACCACCCGCGGGCGGTGCACCGCGTGGAGGTACTCGAGGCCGGTGGCCACGCCGAGCGCGATGTGATACCGCGCCGGCCAGTCCAGCTCCCGCCGCCCCGCCGCGGCCCCCCTGACGGCGTCGTGCAGCGACCCGTTCCGCATGAACTCGTAGACGAGGTAGTGGCAGCTCGGCCGCGCCATGTGGGCCAGGAGAGGGAGGAGGTTGGGGTGGCGCACGCGGCCGACGGTGAGGATCTCCGACCGCACCTGCCGCATTTTGCAGCCGAGGAGCGCCGATTCCTCCGCGCAGAGCCGCGCCGCGTCGGGGGCGTTCGGCTGCGTGATCCTTTTGATCGCGACGGCGATCACGGCGTCACCGACGAGCAGGTTGGCTTTGTAGACCTCGCCGCAGCCGCCGCGGCCGACGACGGCCAGCGGCCAATGGTGGCCGGCGGCTTCGAGCTTGTCGAATAACTTGCTCAGCTGCTCGGCGAGCCTGAGCATGGGGCTGAAGACGGTCAAGCCGGCGGCCGAGCTGCTAGCGTCCTTCGGCTCCTCGGGGTGGACTCTTCTGCGTAATTTGATGGCTAACCAGCAGAAGAGAGCAAGAACTGTAGGGATGAGGAAGCCTACAGCGACCCAGAGAGGTAGAACACGAAAATTGACCTTGTCCGAAGCTGATGGAGGCCCTGCAGCTGAATTGTTTGGCTCCATTTGGAAGAGGAAGTGGAAGATGGAGGAGGGAGGGAGAGAGTCTTGGACGAAAGCTAACGATTTGAGTTGAATTGGTCGAGTTTTTTTTCTGCAATTTGGATTTATGAGTTGTTTAATAATATATAGAATTTTATTTTAATTATATATTAATTATTATGCAATGCTACTATGCAGTCTATGCTAGTCAACATCCAGAAATTGAAATCAATGTGAAATTTTGTCGTATCAAATACATGAATTTAATTTTTTTTTAATAAAGTAAATATACGATTGGGTTGAATCCTCTCAAATCAAAATTTAGAGCTACTTTTAGGACAAATAATTTTTTTTCATGGAGAGACCATTCTAGGGAATTTTTATGGAGTGATCAACTGGATTAACATGAATAGGAAGTGAATTAAAATGACAAGGAATGAAGTAACATAACTCAATCGATATTTATGTTAATATACTCTTTTATGTATTCACATTAATTAATTCACTACTTAGCTCATATATATTCATTTACAGTATCAAATTTCTATGAAATGACAACTCATTGACGTACGTTTTATTCCTTCTACAACATACTTTTCTCATTTCAAAAAAAAAAAATCCAATTTGATTGTTTGCCACCAATGGAGTTGACTTGCAATTGTTGGTCAAATGTGTATATCTCACACAACTGAAATACTTAGTGGTTAAATACTGTGCCACTAACTTAAATATTCAATCACAAACTTCAGTTAGTTTCACTAATTCCGTCGCTTACGACTTTCATAGGAATTTTTGAGTGAAAAAAAAGGGATGCATAGAATCTTTAATTATATGACTGAAATAGCATTTGGGACAGGAGGGATCAAGATCGATTATGCACGTGAGCTATACTCAAATCAAGTCAATTACACGTTAGCCCGGGACTCCATCCGATCATACAATGACATCAACATCCTTCATTAATTATCAAAAATTCAATAGTAATGATCGAGTTTGACATCTTCGAGATAAATTTTGACACATTTCAAGCATATCCCCGCGAGATTCAATGAGACATCATTGCTTAAGATATCTCTGACTTGCACTATAAACGAACACGACACACTTCAAGTATACTCTTGATTCTAATTTCATCCATATCATCTAGGGTTCCTTCTTACTTGGGCATTGGAATGTCTTTGAAGGCCCCCCCACCGGAGCAGCACCGGACCAAGAGACACGAAGGCATGCATCTTCTCGAGTAGGACAAGTCAACCCAGAAGATGATGAATTAAATCATGAATTGACAATGATGATGACCTGTGACTGGGATGAATCTGACAATGAGGAAGACCAGACTGATTGAGATGAAGACTTAGAGGTGTTACGACATCTCATGTCACTTCAGATGGAAGACAACGATGAATTTGATGAACTTCCCAAGTGGGACACATTTGAGGAATCCTACGAAGACGAGAATGAAAATAGGTTGAACCTATTTTCTTTTCCAGAGGAGGAAGGGGGTGATGAAGAAGAAGACCTAGAAAAATACGACGATGATTTTTGTGATAAGATCTATTATCGCAACGATAATAAGGAGGATAGTGAAGATGAAGATGACTATGAAACTGAAATTGTCTATGCCGCAGCTGAGATGGATTATCCTTCGATTGATCGGCTCTCCAAGAAAACGGCAAAGGCGAAAGTACAAACTGCAACCTCACTACAGGTACACAACTGGCATACACGGCACCTGATATTACCTTGAGTATACATGATTTCCGGGAACACATCCAGTTAGTAATCCAAACTCATAGATATCAAGGTTGGCAATGAGGAGAAAGCAACCTCCTGCTATCGAGATCTTTAATTGGAAGATTGTCTAATAGTAGCAATACCAATTTCAGATATAATGTTCAGCATGTAGCAGACCACTTAGCCAGCAGAGGGATCAGGGCGATCCCCGGACAAGCAAGAACAACATCGAGTCTGCAAGGAAGAAGATGGGTTATAAGACCCACAGTCTTACAGAATACACAGAACCCACAGACCTCCAGTATTAGAACAAGAACGGATGGATCCTTAACCGTTCAATTCTCAGGCTATACCCTTACCACAGATAGGTCTAAATCAGATAACCCAGAAGATGATGAATTAAACCATGAATTGGCAATGATGATGACCTGTGACTGGGATGAATCTGACAATGAGGAAGACCAAACTGATTGGGATGAAGACTTAGAGGTGTTACGACATCTCATGTCACTTCAGATGGAAGACAACGATGAATTTGATGAACTTCCCAAGTGGGACACATCTGAGGAATCCTACGAAGACGAGAATGAAAATAGGTTGAACCTATTTTCTTTTCCAGAGGAGGAAGGGGGTGATGAAGAAGAAGACCTAGAAAAATACGACGATGATTTTTGTGATAAGATCTATTATCGCAACGATAATAAGGAGGACAGTGAAGATGAAGATGACTATGAAACTGAAATTGTCTATGCCGCAGCTGAGATGGATTATCCTTCGATCAAACGGCTCTCCAAGAAAACGGCAAAGGCGAAAGTATAAACTGTATTAACATCAACCGCTGAATCATCATCAAATATAACAAGGCTACCCAGAGAACCTATTATGGGACCAGCAATGTACCCACCAGGTAATGCAAACCCAACAGCACAAGTTCCTTTTGGGAATGTTCCTACAATACACTCAAGGGTAAATAACCTAAGAGGAGGGTACTCGAAGCAGCATAATGAGAAGTATAATCTCCCATCAGCACAAGCCAATACAGGCGTGATGTTAGTCCTTCCGGAAAATTTAGGACAATACAGTGATGTTATTTCAAGGTGGGAATCAATCACACTTAATCTGATCAATGAGAAGAACTGGTCAGATAACAAATCAAAAATTTGCTACATTGAGAATTTATTAGGAGAGACAGAAAAGAAGACTTGGATGCAATGGAGGATGACATTCCCAAATGAATATGATGAATTGACAAATATAGCGGACGATCCGCAGAATGTGCTATCCCAAATACGAAGAATGTTCCTGCTAGAAGACCCAACTACGGGGTCTACTGAAGAACAAAATAGAGCCTACGAAGATTTAGAGAGACTCTCATGCCATAACGTAAAAGACTTATTTGAGTATATTAATGACTACAAAGTCTTGACAGCAAGATCTGGGAGAATGTATGTATCCCCAGAATTGTCTGAAAAATTCTTCAAAAAAATGCCACCAATAATAGGGAAGGAACTGGAGATGGCATTTGCACAAAAGCATCCAGGGAATACATTAGGCGTATTCCCTCGAATACATTTCACATATCAGTATCTAGAAGAACAGTGCAAGAAAGCAGCATTTCAGAGGAGTCTAAAGGACCTTACTATTTGCAAAAAGATATGCATTCCAGGGTACTATAAAAGAGAGAAGAAATACGGCCTCAGAAAGGCCAAAACGTACAAAGGAAAGCCACATGATACACACGTACGAATATTCAAGAAGAAGCATTCTGACAAATTAAGGCGCTGCAAGTGCTTTATATGCGGGGAAAAAGGACACTTCGCAAGAGAATGCACAAGAAAACAGGGAAACATAGCCAGAGCGGCAATCATCGAGAACTTGGAGCTATCAGATAATTGGGATATCATTTCGGTAGAACAAGACGAGCCAGATAGTGATGCAATATGCTCGTTTTTCGAAGGAGAAGTCGGCACAGCGAACACAATAACAGCTGACTTAAGAGATATGCCATATGAATCAGTCTTTGTCATAATAACAAATGAGAAGACTGAGGCTGAAAACTCTTGGAGGACAAGGGTAACTCTCCCAGAAGCTATGAACCAGTGTGTTCACAGGTGGGAAGATAACAATTCTGAAGTCACAAAAGGTTGTGAAAGATGCACATGCTGTAAGGAAATCACAAATCCGAGAATGAGATCGCATTGCAGAAACTGCTTGCTGACAGTCTACCCTATGTGCTCAAGATTCAACCTGGGAAGAAAACTGACAATAAAGAAAGCAAACCCCTTGCCTTATGATGATAAGGACGCATTGATTAGAGAACTGTTGGAATATACAGTTTTCCTTCTAAACGAGAATGATAGGCTGAAAGGAGAATTAAGTGAGCTAAGAACAAGTAAGGATATAGCAAATTTGGAGGAAGAGTTCGGCAACTTGAAGCTTGATCAGGAAGCTGAAAGGAGAAAGGAGAAAGGAAAATACCCTATAGAAGAAGAAGCTCCCACAACCAGGCAAACGGGAATCATGTTTAAAGAAATGGCTAACATACTTTCGTTAGCAGAAGAAGAGATACCTCTATTTCCAAAAAGAGGCAGGAGAATCCTAAATAGGCTCTATAATATGGAGATAATTATGGAAATCTCAGGAATAAAGAGCTTCAGAGTTCAAGCCATACTAGACACAGGAGCAACTGTCTGCTGCATAGATCAGGATTCAATCCTAGCAGAAGCATTAGAGCCTAGCGCTTACCCTATTCTGATTAATGGGGTAAATTCACAACAAACAACAAGGTTGAAGTTAAAGAACGGACAGATGTCAATTGAAGAAAATAGGTTCAAAATTCCCTTCACATATGCATTCCCAATGGGAAAAAGGGATGACATCCAGATGCTAATTGGATGCAACTTTATTAGAGCCATGCAAGGTGGCGTCCGCATAGAAGGACGAACGTTAACCTTCTATAAGAAAGTTACAACGATTACAACAAGCATCGATACGGAGGCCTTAACTAAAGCCTCTATTGATGAACTGGATTTATCTGAGGAAGAATACCTGGAGGTAAAGACTGCAGTTACTTACGATAATTTTAAAGAATCTGAAAGTTTCAGAAGGAAATTCAGCCCATTACTGCAGAGGTTAAAGGAGCAAGGATTTATAGGAGAAAATCTGGTCCAGCACTGGGCAAAAAATCAGGTAACATGTGAGTTAGATATAATTAACCCAGATATCACTATTCAGGATAAACCACTGAAGCATGTTCCGCCCATGATGAAAGACCAGTTCGAAAGACACATTAAGGTACTTCTCCAGATAGGTGCCATAAGACCAAGCACAAGTCGACATAGGACATTGGCCATGATGGTTAACTCAGGCACAACAATAGATCCAATCACAGGAAAAGAAAGTAAAGGAAAAGAAAGAATGGTCTTCAACTATAGGATCCTAAATGATAATACCCACAAAGACCAGTACAGTCTACCGGGTATAAATACCATTCTCAAAAGGATCGGGAACAGCCGAATCTTTTCCAAGTTTGACTTAAAAAGTGGGTTCCACCAAGTAGCAATGGACCCAAAATCTATCCCCTGGACGGCCTTCACAGTACCAGGAGGACTCTATGAATGGCTTGTAATGCCATTTGGACTGAAAAATGCACCAGCTGTATTTCAAAGAAAAATGGACCAATGCTTTAAAGGCACAGAAGAATTCATCGCTGTCTATATAGATGATATCCTGGTATTTTCAGAAGATGAGAGACAGCACGCAAAACATTTGGAGACAATGTTAAAGATCTGCGAGAAATGGGGCCTGGTCCTATCCCCAACCAAAATGAAAATTGCTACAAAAGAAATCGAGTTTTTAGGTGCTGTAATTGGAGACAGCAAAATCAGACTCCAGCCGCACATCATTAAGAAGATTATCTCATTCAAAGAAGAAGAACTGAAGACTAAAGCAGGACTGAGATCATGGCTGGGAATACTAAACTATGCAAGATCTTACATCCCAAATCTGGGAACATTACTGGGACCGTTATACTCAAAGACCAGCCCGCATGGCGATAAAAGAATCAAGTCGTCAGATCAACAATTGATTGCGAAGATCAAAGAGCTGGTCCAAGAACTCCCTGACCTGGAGTTACCCCCAACTAATGCCTATATAATTCTTGAGACTGATGGATCCATGGAAGGATGGGGCGGGGTGTGCAAGAGGAAAAACAAAAAGAATGATCCAAGAAGGACAGAAAAGGTATGTGCTTATGCGAGTGGAAAGTTTCCAACTGTTAAATCTACCATTGATGCAGAAATTCATGCCTGCATGGAGACTCTTTCAGCACTGAAGATCCATTACCTGGATCAAAGTGAGATTACACTCCGAACAGATTGCCAGGCCATTATAAGCTTCTACAACAAAATGGCACAGAATAAATCGTCTCGGGTAAGATGGTTGAACTTCGTGGATTTTATCACAGGAACTGGGGTTCAAATATGCTTTGAGCATATAGACGGAAAACTGAATACATTAGCAGATGTTTTATCAAGACTAACGGCTAACTTAGTCTTGACCCAAGATCCTAGTTGCATTTCTGATCACTTAAAAGACCTTGAAGGAGCATTGAAGGAAGCGGAACAGGCCCCCCAGGAAGTGATCAAACAATTACACACGACAATTTGTGTAATGATAAGGAATTAACAGAAGATCAAGGGGATCTAGCCCTAATGGCAATCACCTCATGGGACGACGAAGTACAAGAAATCATAGATGCCAACGAGACTGTAATAGGAGATATTCTTGAAGAATGACTAATCATTAGGTGCGAACTGGACCCTAATCCACCTATAAGATGGGATGAAATCCCATACTGGGATGAATACGAAGAGATCGAGGACATACTGATAAGGGTAGCTAGATATGAGAACCTAATGGAGCGAAACACAGAATATGAAAGTCTGGTAGAACAAAACACAGAAAAGACTCCAAAAGAAAAAGACGATGTTGAAACCAAGGACAACTTCTACTTCAACAGGCAGGAACAGCCAGAAAGTTCGAATGCCAGAAGACTAGAGCAAGATGAACATGAAGAATTAAGAAAGTTATGGGCATATGAGGACTATTATGCTCAACCTGAAGAACCGGAAGAACAATCATTCAAACAGCTGGATTATGAGACCCTTAGAAAAGGAAAATATCCAGCCAGAGACTAATCACAGTCATTGACAGGGGAAGTGGATAACCCCTAGAATAAGATCCACATTTATTTAAATTTTATTTTGCAGAATAAAGATGATTTTAGACGAGCTCAAAGGATTGGCGGCCAGCAACCTTACTATGACAACGGCAAAGAAAGATATCACAACTGCTCAATATTGGGCAGTACTCACAGCACAGCGACAGGCCTTGAAGAACTAGAGCGCCTCACGGGGAAAGACATGTTTAAATTTCCAAGATCAATGGACAAAGATCATAAATGGGCAAAGAAAATTTATGACATCCATCAGAAATGCATTGTCTTCAATGTCTGGGCACCACATCAGAGATTCGATCTTATCCTTAGTTAGTGGATATTGCTGCTCCTGGTGCTACAGATCATCTTGTGGCACTGGACCAGGTTACTGATGTGGTGCTCGACTGGTCCTAGGGCATCCGATGCCCAGTTGTCCTTTGTTGCAGCTTGCTCTAGCCTGGCTTTCTGGAGATAAGCCATGGTCAACAGCTTTCCCACTTCATCTATTGTCTTCAATGTCTGGGCGTGATGGATGTCATAAATTTTCTTTGCCCATTTATGATCTTTGTCCATTGATCTTGGAAATTTAAACATGTCTTTCCCCGTGAGGCGCTCTAGTTCTTCAAGGCCTGTCGCTGTGCTGAGTACTGCCCAATATTGAGCAGTTGTGATATCTTTCTTTGCCCTTGTCATAGTAAGGTTGCTGGCTGCCAATCCTTTGAGCTCGTCTAAAATCATCTTTATTCTGCAAAATAAAATTTAAATAAATATGGATCTTATTCTAGGGGTTATCCACTTCTCCTGTCAATGACTGTGATTAGTCTCTGGCTGGATATTTCCCTTTTCTAAGGGTCTCATAATCCAGCTGTTTGAATGATTGTTCTTCCGGTTCTTCAGGTTGAGCATAATAGTCCTCATATGCCCATAACTTTCTTAATTCTTCAGGTTCATCTTGCTCTAGTCTTCTGGCATTCGAACTTTCTGGCTGTTCCTGCCTGTTGAAGTAGAAGTTGTCCTTGGTTTCAACATCGTCTTTTTCTTTTGGAGTCTTTTCTGTGTTTTGTTCTACCAGACTTTCATATTCTGTGTTTCGCTCCATTAGGTTCTCATATCTAGCTACCCTTATCAGTATGTCCTCGATCTCTTCGTATTCATCCCAGTATGGGATTTCATCCCATCTTATAGGTGGATTAGGGTCCAGTTCGCACCTAATGATTAGTCATTCTTCAAGAATATCTCCTATTACAGTCTCGTTGGCATCTATGATTTCTTGTACTTCGTCGTCCCATGAGGTGATTGCCATTAGGGCTAGATCCCCTTGATCTTCTGTTAATTCCTTATTCATTACACAAATTACCGTGTGTAATTGTTTGATCACTTCCTGGGGGGCCTGTTCCGCTTCCTTCAATGCTCCTTCAAGGTCCTTTAAGTGATCAGAAATGCAACTTGGATCTTGGGTCAAGGGATTTAGACCTATCTGTGGTAAGGGTATAGTCTGAGAATTGAACGGTTAAGGATCCATCCGTTCTTGTTCTAATACTGGAGGTCTGTGGGTTCTGTGTATTCTGTAAGACTGCGGGTCTTATAACCCATCTTCTTCCTTGCAGACTCGATGTTGTTCTTGCTTGTCTGGGGATCGCCCTGATCCCTCTACTGGCTAAGTGGTCTGCTACATGCTGAACATTATATCTGAAATTGGTATTGCTACTATTAGACAATCTTCCAATTAAAGATCTCGATAGCAGGAGGTTGCTTTCTCCTCCTTGCCAACCTTGATATCCATGAGTTTGGATTACTAACTGGATGTGTTCCCGGAAATCATGTATACTCAAGGTAATATCAGGTGCCGTGTATGCCAGTTGTGTACCTGTAGTGAGGTCTATTTCATAGAGCTGATTACAGCTCTATCATCTGCCCATCTGGTGTCTCTGATTAACACCAGGGCGTTCACTCCTGCACTTCTTATGTGCAGAGTTTGTAAGCGAACCATGATCATCCCCATATGCAAGTGCTGAAGCCCTTCTTGAATTAAGAGGTTGTAACTTTGGTCCGTGATAAAGGGGAGCTCCTCTTGTGCTCCTTCTGTGACAAGTATCCTTTCATCTGAATAGTGTTGGTAGACTCGATGGTGCCTTTTCGACCATCCTGCTTGATAAAGAGTTTCAGCTGAAACCTGTTGAGCTCTCTGATACTGAGAAATAGTTAATTCAGCATCTGGGTTTAGCTGCGACTCTAGGCTTCTTCTGAAGCCATTTCTTCTTGAGGACGAGGATATACGCCGTTGAGCCTCATGACGTAATCTGCTTCCCAATCAGTAACCCCAAATTTGGTCTTCAATTGTTGGTTGACGATTAGATTCACCGCCTGAGATTGAAGGTCTTGGGCCAACTACTTCAGTTCTAGTTGTAGTCATTTTGTGCTTGCCCGTTTCTTCTCTAAATCAAAGATTTCCTTTGGATTCTTGTAGACAAATAGTTTGCCTTTGGCCTTTGGTACTACAGGGGCTAATGGTTCCCCTAGTTTCAGCTTCTGTAAATCCTTGGTTAAGCTTTCAATGGAAGCGGAAAGTTCGTCTGGCTTTGTTTCCTTTCCTAAAGCTTCTTTTATGGTTTTAACTTCTTCTTTCAGGTCGTCTAATTCTTCTTTAATTGTAACAGAAAGTTGAATTAAGGTATTCAACTGCTTGAATATAGTTTCTGAATATTTTTATGATACACTTGCTGGTTTTATAAATCCTTCGGCTGGAGGCCCTAGCGATTCTGTAGCCTTTAAAGTTTGAAGATAAGTACTACTGGCTGCTGTGAGGCGCCAGTCACTCATAAATGATCTAGTTTTCTTTAGTATGAATCAAGCTAATTAATAATACTAGCTAAAACTTTAGATAAATCCGGTTGATTATCTAGTTAACTTCTTCAGGTTACGAATGTAACGGGAATCTTCTTCCTTTGTTGGAATAATTCATCCCTCTTTATCGCCTACCTCAAGATAAGATTTCCAAATGCACAACCTAGATTTACCTTAAGAAAAGCTGTATTTAAAGCTGGATATTAACTAGAGAATGACTAGAAGTACCTGTAACACAGGCTTTGATACCAGATAGAAATTGCGGAATAAATACGTGCGTCTCAATCCTTTCGCTGGTTACGAAGAACACGGGTCGGGAATGAGGAAATTGGAAATATATTGAAGAGTGGTTGAAAACTTAGATGATTACAAGCTTTGAGAAGTAGAACTACTTGGGTCTCAAGTCTGTTCTGCAACTCCACACTTAGTGCCTTATATAGGCAAGAGAAACTTCCCGAGGAAGGTTCAATAATTCAATGCGGGTGCTCATTGGGCCCCATCGTCCATTGAGTTACTGTTCCTCCATAGTGGTTGTTCTCTTTACAGTTCACATTTAGGACAATTATTGTCCTTCTGAAAATGACATTACATCTTTACAGCTATACTATATGCATTATTGTCCTATATGATGTGGACATATCTTAGCACGATCTCAGAGATTCGATCTTATCCTCAGTTAGTGGATATTGCTGCTCCTGGTGCTACAGATCATCTTGTGGCACTGGACCAGGTTACTGATGTGGTGCTCGACTGGTCCTAGGGCATCCGATGCCCAGTTGTCCTTTGTTGCAGCTTGCTCTAGCCTGGCTTTCTGGAGATAAGCCATGGCCAACAGCTTTCCCACTTCATCTATTGTCTTCAATGTCTGGGCGTGATGGATGTCATAAATTTTCTTTGCCCATTTATGATCTTTGTCCATTGATCTTGGAAATTTAAACATGTCTTTCCCCGTGAGGCGCACTAGTTCTTCAAGGCCTGTCGCTGTGCTGTGAGTACTGCCCAATATTGAGCAGTTGTGATATCTTTCTTTGCCCTTGTCATAGTAAGGTTGCTGGCTGCCAATCCTTTGAGCTCGTCTAAAATCATCTTTATTCTGCAAAATAAAATTTAAATAAATGTGGATCTTATTCTAGGGGTTATCCACTTCCCCTGTCAATGACTGTGATTAGTCTCTGGCTGGATATTTTCCTTTTCTAAGGGTCTCATAATCCAGCTGTTTGAATGATTGTTCTTCCGGTTCTTCAGGTTGAGCATAATAGTCCTCATATGCCCATAACTTTCTTAATTCTTCATGTTCATCTTGCTCTAGTCTTCTGGCATTCGAACTTTCTGGCTGTTCCTGCCTGTTGAAGTAGAAGTTGTCCTTGGTTTCAACATCGTCTTTTTCTTTTGGAGTCTTTTCTGTGTTTTGTTCTACCAGACTTTCATATTCTGTGTTTCGCTCCATTAGGTTCTCATATCTAGCTACCCTTATCAGTATGTCCTCGATCTCTTCGTATTCATCCCAGTATGGGATTTCATCCCATCTTATAGGTGGATTAGGGTCCAGTTCGCACCTAATGATTAGTCATTCTTCAAGAATATCTCCTATTACAGTCTCGTTGGCATCTATGATTTCTTGTACTTCGTCGTCCCATGAGGTGATTGCCATTAGGGCTAGATCCCCTTGATCTTCTGTTAATTCCTTATCATTACACAAATTGCCGTGTGTAATTGTTTGATCACTTCCTGGGGGGCCTGTTCCGCTTCCTTCAATGCTCCTTCAAGGTCTTTTAAGTGATCAGAAATGCAACTAGGATCTTGGGTCAAGACTAAGTTAGCCGTTAGTCTTGATAAAGCATCTGCTAATGTATTCAGTTTTCCGTCTATATGCTCAAAGCATATTTGAACCCCAGTTCCTGTGATAAAATCCACGAAGTTCAACCATCTTACCCGAGACGGTTTATTCTGTGCCGTTTTGTTGTAGAAGCTTATAATGGCCTGGCAATCTGTTCGGAGTGTAATCTCACTTTGATCCAGGTAATGGATCTTCAGTGCTGAAAGAGTCTCCATGCAGGCATGAATTTCTGCATCAATGGTAGATTTAACAGTTGGAAACTTTCCACTCGCATAAGCACATACCTTTTCTGTCCTTCTTGGATCATTCTTTTTGTTTTTCCTCTTGCACACCCCGCCCCATCCTTCCATGGATCCATCAGTCTCAAGAATTATATAGGCATTAGTTGGGGGTAACTCCAGGTCAGGGAGTTCTTGGACCAGCTCTTTGATCTTCGCAATCAATTGTTGATCTGACGACTTGATTCTTTTATCGCCATGCGGGCTGGTCTTTGAGTATAACGGTCCCAATAATGTTCCTAGGTTTGGGATGTAAGATCTTGCATAGTTTAGTATTCCCAGCCATGATCTCATGCAGTCCTGCTTTAGTCTTCAGTTCTTCTTCTTTGAATGAGATAATCTTCTTAATGATGTGCGGCTGGAGTCTGATTTTGCTGTCTCCAATTACAGCACCTAAAAACTCGATTTCTTTTGTAGCAATTTTCATTTTGGTTGGGGATAGGACCAAGCCCCATTTCTCGCAGATTTTTAGCATTGTCTCCAAATGTTTTGCGTGTTGTCTCTCATCTTCTGAAAATACCAGGATATCATCTATATAGACAGTGATGAATTCTTCTGTGCCTTTAAAGCATTGGTCCATTTTTCTTTGAAATACAGCTGGTGCATTTTTCAGTCCAAATGGCATTACAAGCCATTCATAGAGTCCTCCTGGTACTGTGAAGGCCGTCCAGGGGATAGATTTTGGGTCCATTGCTACTTGGTGGAACCCACTTTTTAAGTCAAACTTGGAAAAGATTCGGTTGTTCCCGATCCTTTTGAGAATGGTATTTATACCCGGAAGACTGTACTGGTCTTTCTGGGTATTATCATTTAGGGTCCTATAGTTGAAGACCATTCTTTCTTTCCCTTTACTTTCTTTTCCTGTGATTGGATCTATTGTTGTGCCTGAGTTAACCATCATGGCCAATGTCCTATGTCGACTTGTGCTTGGTCTTATGGCACCTATCTGGAGAAGTGCCTTAATGTGTCTTTCGAACTGGTCTTTCATCATGGGCGTAACATGCTTCAGTGGTTTATCCTGAATAGTGATATCTGGGTTAATTATATCTAACTCACATGTTACCTGATTTTTTGCCCAGTGCTGGACCGGATTTTCTCCTATAAATCCTTGCTCCTTTAACCTCTGCAGTAATGGGCTGAATTTCCTTCTGAAACTTTTAGATTCTTTAAAATTGTCGTAAGTAACTGCAGTCTTTACCTCCAGGTATTCTTCCTCAGATAAATCCAGTTCATCAATAGAGGCTTTAGTTAAGGCCTCTGTATCGATGCTTGTTGTAATCGTTGTAACTTTCTTATAGAAGGTTAAACGTTCGTCCTTCTATGCGGGCGCCACCTTGCATGGCTCTAATAAAGTTGCATCCAATTAGCATCTGGATGTCATCCCTTTTTCCCATTGGGAATGCATATGTGAAGGGAATTTTGAACCTATTTTCTTCAATTGACATCTGTCCGTTCTTTAACTTCAACCTTGATGTTTGTTGTGAATTTACCCCATTAATCAGAATAGGGTAAGCGCTAGGCTCTAATGCTTCTGCTGGGATTGAATCCTGATCTATGCAGCAGACAGTTGCTCCTGTGTCTAGTATGGCTTGAACTCTGAAGCTCTTTATTCCTGAGATTTCCATAATTATCTCCATATTATAGAGCCTATTTAGGATTCTCCTGCCTCTTTTTGGAAATAGAGGTATCTCTTCTTCTGCTAACGAAAGTATGTTAGCCATTTCTTTAAACACGATTCTCATTTGCCTGGTTGTGGGAGCTTCTTCTTCTATAGGGTATTTTCCTTTCTCCTTTCTCCTTTCAGCTTCCTGATCAAGCTTCAAGTTGCTGAACTCTTCCTCCAAATCTGCTATATCCTTACTTGTTCTTAGCTCACTTAATTCTCCTTTCAGCCTATCATTCTCGTTTAGAAGGAAAACTGTATATTCCAACAGTTCTCTAATCAAGGCGTCCTTATCATCATAAGGCAAGGGGTTTGCTTTCTTTATTGTCAGTTTTCTTCCCAGGTTGAATCTTGAGCACATAGGGCAGACTGTCAGCAAGTAGTTTCTGCAATGCGATCTCATTCTCGGATTTGTGATTTCCTTACAGCATGTGCATCTTTCACAACCTTTTGTGACTTCAGAATTGTTATCTTCCCACCTGTGAACACACTGGTTCATAGCTTCTGGGAGAGTTACCCTTGTCCTCCAAGAGTTTTCAGCCTCTGTCTTCTCATCTGTTATTATGACAAAGACTGATTCATATGGCATATCTCTTAAGTCAGTTGTTATTGTGTTCGCTGTGCCGACTTCTCCTTCGGAAAATGAGCATATTGCATCACTATCTGGCTCGTCTTGTTCTACCGAAATGATATCCCAATTATCTGATAGCTCCAAGTTCTCGATGATTGCCGCTCTGGCTATGTTTCCCTGTTTTCTTGTGCATTCTCTTGCGAAGTGTCCTTCTTCTCCGCATATAAAGCACTTGCAGCGCCTTAATTTGTCAGAATGCTTCTTCTTGAATATTCGTACATGTGTATCATGTGGCTTTCCTTTGTACGTTTTGGCCTTTCTGAGGCCGTATTTCTTCTCTCTTTTGTAGTACCCTGGAATGGGTATCTTTTTGCAAATAGTAAGGTCCTTTAGACTCCTCTGAAATGCTGCTTTCTTGCACTGTTCTTCTAGATACTGATATGTGAAATGTATTCGGGGGAATACGCCTAATGTATTCCCTAGATGCTTTTGTGCAAATGCCATCTCCAGTTCCTTCCCTATTATTGGTGGCATTTTTCTGAAGAATTTTTCAGACAATTCTGGGGATACATACATTCTCCCAGATCTTGCTGCCAAGACTTTGTAGTCATTAATATACTCAAATAAGTCTTTTACGTTATGGCATGAGAGTCTCTCTAAATCTTCGTAGGCTCTATTTTGTTCTTCAGTAGACCCCGTAGTTGGGTCTTCTAGCAGGAACATTCTTCGTATTTGGGATAGCACATTCTGCGGATCGTCCGCTATATTTGTCAATTCATCATATTCATTTGGGAATGCCATCCTCCATTGCATCCAAGTCTTCTTTTCTGTCTCTCCTAATAAATTCTCAATGTAGCAAATTTTTGATTTGTTATCTGACCAGTTCTTCTCATTGATCAAATTAAGTGTGATTGATTCCCACCTTGAAATAACATCACTGTATTGTCCTAAATTTTCCGGAAGGACTAACATCACGCCTGTATTGGCTTGTGCTGATGGGAGATTATACTTCTCATTATGCTGCTTCGAGTACCCTTGAGTGTATTGTAGGAACATTCCCAAAAGGAACTTGTGCTGTTGGGTTTGCATTACCTGGTGGGTACATTGCTGGTCCCATAATAGGTTCTCTGGGTAGCCTTGTTATATTTGATGATGATTCAGCGGTTGATGTTAATAAATAACAATTACCAAGCAATGGACCCCTACCTGAAAAGGTACATATCCCTAGTACATTCCTTAATGATTAACTTTAATTATGTGATCCAGCACATGCCTCGGGATGAAAACACCCGAGCCGGCCTATTATCTAAGCTCGCCAACACTAAGAAATCTCAAAACAACAGGTTGATCATCCAACAAGTCATCAATCAACCGAACATCCAACCATTACTAGAAATTGGTTTTTCAGCAACGGCTATCAGCAACGACTGCTCAAGTCATTGCTATTTGCAACGGCGTTCTTACGGCCGCTCAAGTCGTTGCAGATATGTTGTATCTACAACGGCTTTCTAATAGACACGTGAGCCGTTGCAGATATTCATTACCTCAGCAACAACGTTCTAACGGACAAGTGAGCCGTTGCTGATGATTAACTTATCATCAACGGCTTTTTAACGACTAAGTGAGCCGTTGCTGATAAGTTTATATAGGGCACGTGATCGCGCCCGCCCCCTTCTTCCTCTTCCTCTGCCTGCCGCCGCCGCTCTCTTTCGACGCCGCTGCCGCTGCCGACGCCGCCGCCCCGTCCTCGACCTCCGGTTCCGACCTCCGCCTCCTGTTTGATTAGAGGTATTTCTCGCCACCTCTGACCCCCTATTTGTTAGAGTCGGTCGAAACCCTTAAAAATGGTTTTGGCCGGCGGCCGATGGTTTATGCAGTGTTCGGACACAGTGTCCGGACACAGGACTCCGACGCCAGAAATGCTTATATAATATTATATATATATAATTTTTAATTAATTGTTTGAATTGATTATTTAATTAGTTAGATTAATTTTTAGGGTTTAGATTAATTGTTATGACTTTTAGATTAATTGTTAGAGTTTAGAGTAATTTTTAGATTAATTTAGTTAGATTAATATTATGTTTTAGATTAATAATTGTAGGTTAATTATTTAAATTAGTTAAAATATTATAGATTAATATTAATTAATTAATTAAAATATTAATTAGTCCGGAGTAGTCCTCAGTGGACTCGTGCCAGAATCGTCCACTTCAGACTTGCGGTGGAATCGTCAATTTCGGACTCGCGCCGGAATCGTCCACTTCGGACTCGCGCCGGAATCGTCCAATTTTGACTCGTGTCCGAATTGTCCACTATAGACTTGAACTGACTTGAAACATTTAGAAAATAATCATCAATTCGACAAGTTGATACGTTTCACGTACGCATCGACGAGTCAGATATGATTTAGCAAAACCTTAGATTCGTTCGGGGGTTGTATGTTCGTGTAAAAGAAGTAGATAATCTTTTATACGACGTACAACCCTTGAATTGTCCATGATTGGATAATTTAGGAATATAATTATTTGTATTGCACTTACGTTTTTCTTTTAACTGTTAACATATTCTAAATTTCGGCAGCATCTCTCTTGTTCTCTGATACGTGCCCAGATGATATGTGTATTCGAAGAACTGTAGGGAGATGTTGCTGAAATTTAGAATGAAGTTAGCGATTAAAAGAAATACTTAGTGCAATATAAATAATATAAATCCCGAATGGAATAAGATCATCTCACCTAAAGGCATTAATCTAAGAAATTATCGTTGATTAACATAATCATGTCGGCTGATCGAAGTTGGATGTGAAGGCAAAATGGCGACACTAGAGAGGGGCTGAATAGTGTGTTTACTAAATAATTAGCCTAAATTCCAATTTAATTGATTTCTTAAATCGATTTAGGCAAGATGCAATTATGCGATTGTATGCGGAAGCTATAAATGATGGAGCAATAAAAACAAACAATCAAACCAATGCAAACACGCGATTTATAGTGGTTCGGCCCCAATGCCTACTCCACTACCAAAGCACCCCGCTTAGGATTTCCAAACTAGGTTTTACTAGATTAATTAGTTTCCCTTACAACGAGAACTTTTCCCCGGAAAGACTCCGCTCTCCAACCGAAGGTACTTCCACACCCGAAAGTATCCCGCCTTCCTACCGAGAGCTCTTTCCCACCTCAATCTAAGGGACAACTAAAACTAATCCTAGTAAGCGCTAAGTTTACACAAGTGGCTTTACTCCTTTTCACCAAGGATACCACTTCACCCAATTCAAGACCAAACACTTGGTCTTCTACAAACCCAAATTAAAATAGTTCAAACAACAATTAAAAGATACAATGAAAAGAGCTAAGAATAAATACAAGATTAACTACTCTTTTCAGGCCTTCAAAAACTCTAACTCGCCAAGTAAAATATCTTGAATTGAAGTCCGAGTTGAGGAGCAGAGTGCGCAGGAAGAAGAACTTGTGGATGTAGCAGAGTGCAAGCGTTTTGATCTTTGGAAGGCTTTGGATCTCTCTTGGATGACTCAATAAGATATGTAGAAGAGCGTGAGAGTGATTAAATGAATCATACATGGGTGTATTTATACCTTCGTGAAGCAACGATGGCTCAACAGATAAAACTCTATCCGTTATAGGCCGTCGGTCGAAGCGCCGGTCGAAGCGTCGGTCGAAGCATCGGTTGATCGATCGGTCATTCGACCGCTATAATTTTCCCTGTGGTCGGTCGATCGACTGGTCGACCGCCAGACACGAATTGCGCGATCCGCGATGTTCGGTCGACCCGTCGATTGACCGACGCGATCTCGCATCGCGGCATTCAGCAGGTCGGTTGACCGGTTGGTCGACCGCTAGCTTCGGGCAGATTCTGCCATGATTCGATCGACTGCCCAGTCAATCGCCCGATGCAAGAATCTTGCATTTTCTTTATTCGGTCGACCGACGCAAGCTACATCTGCAGCTAGCCTCAGTCCGGTCGATCTATCGGTCGACTACCAGGGCTACTGCCCCTTTTTACCTACAGTCGATCGATCGCCCGGTCGACCGAACCTTGGCTGAGATTGTTTCCTTCAACCTTTTTCTTTTGCGCTTCGTTTTCGGGTTCTGGCTTTCAACGAGCATCATCTTGGAGAGATTTTGACTTGATCTTTGGACTCATCCAAGCGACTTGGGTGCACTCGTCGATCTTCAAGAAACTTCCGCGATGAACCCGAGCGCAACGATCAATGTCCTTTTGATTTTGTGATTTCTCCGATTTATCCGATCGAGGACATCGAACGCTAGTCGATATGGAACCTGAAAGATATTCTCAATGAAATCATTAGTTCCATGTTTGTTATCATCAAAACCATCAAGATCGAGATTAAGGCTAAGGTTGAAAACCTAAAGCCAATAGGATGTACCGACGTCTTGATCGTGGAGCTTTAACGAATGAGTTTCGATTATGCGTAACTTACTTCCTAAGTTTTGCCTATTCAAATCGGAAATTCGTTAGCGTCGGTGATAAAATCTGATGTCCCTGCCGCATTTGCTTGAATGGATGATTTTTGGATCGGGAAACTGTCACTTTGCATCTATATAGCAAAGGATTTGCTCCAAGATATTTTCTATGGACTTGTCACGGGGAGTCACGTGAAGTCGGGACGTCGAGCAATCCTGTCGTTCAGACACACGGTGAATCTTCCTCTGCTAGTGTTTCTTCATCCAGTCAATCTAATCCCTATAGAACTATGATACTTGATAGTCTTGGGGGTCAATTCCACTTGAATGATAATGTTGATCGGCCAGTTACTGATACGTCAGTCCCACCAGATACTACAGCGGTTGATATCACAGAAGTACAAACTGCGGTAGAGATTGAATTGCCAAATAAAGAAGCTGCAAAATTTGACGAGATGTTGAAAGCTGTCGATGAACCTTTGTATGAGAATTGTCCTAAATACACTAGGTTTTCAGCAATGACGCAGTTCTTAAACATCAAGGCCGATTGTAATATCAACGAGGTTGCGTATGATCGGATTGCAGGATTGATTAATGGAATGCTGCCTACTGATAATAAGTTTGAGCTAACTTTATATAAAACTAAAAAACTGATGAGAAAATTAGGGCTGGGGTACGAAAAAATACACGTGTGCAAAAATAACTGCATTTTATATTATAAAGAAAATGTGCAGTTGGATAAATGCCCTGTATGTCAACATCCTCGTTACAAGGAGAAGAAATCCGTCCGACCAAAAAATATCTAGTTTAAAGTGCTTTGGTGTTTTCCACTAACACCGATGCTTCAAAGATTATTTATGTCGGAAAAGACGATCCCCTACATGAGTTGACATGCAAGAAGTCGTGATGATACAGTAATGACTCATCCATCCGACAGTGAAGCATGGAAACATTTGGATACATGTTATCATTCATTTGCTAGGGATACTAGAAATATTATATTGGGATTGTGCACAGATGGTTTTAATCTGTTTGGACATTCTGCAACTCCTTATTCAGTTTGGTCAGTGCTGCTGATAGTTTATAATTTGCCACCGTCAATGTGTATGAAAGATGAATTTATTTATCTTTCGATGATTATTCCGGGTCCTAAGGGTCCGCGAAAAGAAATTGACGTGTTTCTCAGACCCTTGATAGATGAATTGAAAATATTATAGACTGAGGGAGCTGTCACTTGTGATTGTCATCGGAAGCAAAACATCAATTTAAAGGCCATGATCTTGTGGACAATCAATAATTTTTCGGCATACGACATGTTGTCTGGTTGGAGCACTCACAGCCGACTCTCTTGTCTGTATTGTATGGAACACTCTAAATCAATCAGTCTTCAGAACAGACAAAAAATCTCATTCTTTGATTGTCATCGTCGATTCCTACCGGCTAACCATCAATATCGAAGGAATCGTAATAAATTTACTAAGGGCAGAGTTGAAGAGATGAGCCACCACCGATGTTGTCGGGTGAACAAATGTTATCACGTGTTTCAGCACTTCCAGATATAGTATTTGGTCGGAATGAAAGAGTGTCAGGCTTTGGTCAAACACATAACTGGGTGAAAAAAGTATCTTTTGGAAATTGTCCTATTGGAGTTCATTACTGATTCGACATAATTTAGATGTCATGCACATTGAAAAAAATGTGTTTGATAATATTTTCAACACTTTGATGGATGTTTCCGGAAAAACTAAAGATAATGTCAAAGCCCAACATGATCTGAAAATACTCTGTAAGAGACCAGAGTTGGAGTTACAGGAGGTCAACGGACAATATCTGAAATCGAAGGCCCCGTATGTGTTAAATAAACAACAGATCAAAGATGTTTGTCAATAGATAAAAGAACTCAGATTACCCGATGGATATGCTTCAAACTTATCTCAATGTGTGAACGTCGATGATTGCAAAATATCATGGATGAAGAGCCATGATTGTCATGTATTCATGCAGAGATTGCTTCCAATCGCATTACGAGATCTTCTACCTGATAATATTTGGGGTCCGTTGACTGAATTAAGTATGTTTTTTAGAAACATTTGTGCAAATGTCCTTCGAGCCGAAGATATGTCAACACTTGAAAGTAATATTGTTGAAATCATATGCAAGCTGAAGCTGTTTTTCCCTCATGCATTTTTTGACTTGATGGAGCATCTACCGATACACTTGGCATACGAGGCACGAGTTGGTGGCCCCGTTCAATATCGGTGGATATACTTATTTGAAAGATACATGAATCGTCTGAAGGAAAAAGTAAAGAACACCGCAGCTGTTGAAGGATCAATATCTGAATCGTATATCATCCAAGAAATTTCAACATTCTGCTAATTTTACTTTGAATCGACAGTACAGACAAGATTTGATCGTCTTTCACGTAACGACGACGGGGGAGTTCAACATTCAGATGGACGTTTAAATATATTTTGTCACTCTGATCGTGCTTTTGGTTCTCGTCCATCTCGACACTTAAGTGAGGAAGAGTATCATTTGACATACTTGTATGTATTACTCAATTGTCCAGAGATTGAATAATTCATTGAAATATTTGGCATTGAGATGATGCAAAAATACTCTATTCACAACGATCAAGAATTAGAGAGATTATGGAATCGTGATTTCCCTACATGGATTCAAGCTTACAGCAAAGATCACCGAGCTGAAATAGATGAAAGAATATTTGAGTTTGTTAGTGGACCGTCGCGACTAGTGTCCTGTTATAGCGGATATTTTGTTAATGGATACAAATTTCACAAGATGGAATATGCATTTACAAAGAAGACGATGAATGTCGGGGTCTGCGTAAAGGGACAACCTATGCTAAATGTGATATGAATTTTTATGGACTGGTGAAAGAAGTGATAGAGTTGTACTATTTCGGCTTAAAATCAGTGATCCTATTTAGATGTCATTGGTTCGATACAACAGAAAGGGGCATGAAAGTTCATCCAAAATACAAACTTGTTGAGGTTAATTACAAATCGAAATTGGCAGCAAATGAGCCTTTTATATTGGCATCACAAGCTGAACAAGTATATTACACGACGTATTCGGCTCGAAATAAAGATAGAGCAAATTGGCGTGTAGTCTGTAAGACTAAAGATAGAGGAAAAATTGTTCCGATAGCAGGAGAAAATGAGTTGGTATCTGATGTGACAAATGGTTTCTATCAAGAAGATGCTCCTCATGCTGTAGATCGTATTATTCCAATACTCGAGGATGCAGACACTGCGTCAATTCAATTAGAAGTTGAATATGCTGATGATGACGATCATGAAATTGAGGAAGTTGGAGATGAAGAAGATGAAGAAGAGGAAGAATTCGAAGACTATTACTTAGATGATGAGGAATAATTATAAAGTATATCTTATATTAAATATATCTCTACTATATATATAAGAATCTAATTATATGTCTATTCGACATATATGTTTGGTCGTGGTTATCATCGCAGGAGAGCTTCGGAGTCTCCGATCGGTGAGACTCCAGCACTTACTCATGCTGCTGATTCTCCCGTTGTTGATCCTCCTATCGATGATACTGCTGAGGCTAGTACATCCAGACGCAGGCGGCCACGCAGGCCGAACAGGTGGCAGGAGGTTTCTAGGACTGCGGCTAGAAACCGCATGTCGGGGGGAGGAGCGCGTCACACTGGCGGCTCGGTTGCATTTGTTGTGCACGCGAACCGTATGGTAAATATACCTTAATTTTAATTATATATTTTATTTGTTACTCTGTGTACTAATTAATGTATTTGTTTTGTAAATATAGACGACGGTGTTGGATGACGAGACTGTCCAACGACCCTCCCCGATGGCGGTGTTTGAGCGGACTCACCGTCGAGTGCATGGGACGGGGGAGTACGTCGACAACCGCGCTGCATACATTATGGTAAGTATATTTGTTTAAATTATTCATTATTTATTTATAATTTAAGTTTTATAAAAAATATTAAACAAAAAGTTAAACTCGAGTAGGAGACCTACAGTCAGACGGTGATACAGCACGGAGGCACCCCCGAGGACTTTGACGCAGGAGCGTGGGTCAAGGCTGCAGGTGGCTAGGACCATGGTCGCGTGTATGGTTTTGCAGATAGTGGTCATGCGCGAGCCGTGCTAGTCTCGCTTGGGGCACCGACCCCTCCGCATGCTGGTGAGCGGTCGTCTATCTCCAGGTCCAGTTCTGATCATAGTACCAGGATAAGGACACTAGAGGAGACGGTCGCGCATCAGAGTCAGATGATGGCGGAGATGCATGCTATGCTACGCAACATCTCAGCTCATACCGGAGCAGGCATCCCCTCGGCATCATCTGATACATCATCCTCGAGTCAGTCCACACCGGTGTACACCCAAGCACTCCAGACCCCGTCATATGATCCAGACCATCCTCCATCGTCATCGTGATATTTTATATATATATATATATATATTGACTTTGTTACGTAGATACTATGCTTGATTAATTTGTTTTGTTTGGATATTGATACTTCAAATTTGCATTTGAATAGTTTTTATACGATTGTGGATAAATATAAATATAAGTATACTTATTTTGATGTATATCTTGATGTATTTGTGATGTGTGAATGAATGTATGTATGGGTGTATGGGTGTGTGAGTTATGTATCAAATAATGTATCAATGTATTAAATGAAAATTTGGAATTTTAGATTTTTTCGGTTGCAGGTTGTAGTCATCAGCAACGGCTTTCCCACGATCGTCCGTGGGAAAGCCGTTACTAAAAGTGTATCGTAAGCCGTTGCTGATGTCATACAACAACGGCTTAGCAACGATCTTTCACTAACGGGTTTGCTACGGACACGCAGGTCGTTGCTAATAATTGTTATCAGCAACGAAACCAGGTCTGTGACAAACCCGTTGCTGATAATATTATTAGCAACGACGCGAGCGTTTGTTGCTGATCCGTTGCTAAATTATCAGCAACGGGTCTTTCTGCCACGGCTCCGTTGCAACGGTTGGGGCCGTTGCAAGCCGTTGCTGATGGTTTTCAACAACGGATCAGCAACGACTTCAGCCGTTGCTGATGTCCATTATTCCAGTAGTGAACCAGCCAACACCTCGGTTGAAGTCCAAGCAATCGAACTGACAATCGACTGGAGGACTCCTTTAAATTTCATTTATCGATTATTCGTGAATCGATAACCAAAATCGGATAACTAATCAAAATTGAATAGAAATAAATTATTTTTTAAAATTTATTAATCGAAACTAAAACCAAGTGAGGGTTTGATTGATTACATTAGATTAGGGTGAATCAAGTCAACATGAAAATTTAGTTCAATTGAATTTGCTCAAATCGAGTCAAATTAGATTCAATCCAATTGAGTTTAATCCTATCTATCTAGTTTTAGTAGAGTTACTTTGCGTCAATTCAATTAAATTATAGTTGAATTTAATCTTAACTTGTCTAATTTACCTGTATTATTTTACCTAATGAAGTTGTACAGACATAAGATATAAGAGTATTTTTCACTCTCCCATTCATCTTCTAGCTACCACATGCATATGACCATAGCTTTTCTTTATCTATTGACTAAAATGGTTGTCTGTTCCATCTCGGATCATCCAATCTGAACTTATTGAAAATCGTATATAAACACTCACATCTAATTCCAAATAACTGAAAATTTTCATATTAATGAGTTTGAAAACAAAAAATCCAGGATAATAATGAAATCAACCCTTTTAAAGAGCTAGGATGAATTGTTGGAAAAGCTTAAGCTAAAGGACCAATCTTAATATATATATATATTAATATTCATACAAGATTAATTATTATTATGGCAAATAACAAATTAAGTTCCAAGCTTTCTCCTACCTCCTGCTGTCCTGCATTGATATATAAATTAATTATTGCTACATTCACATTCCTCTTCTCCTCTTATTCGTATTTCCTGCTTGCCGATCAATGTTTGATCTGCGCCAGCATCGTCCTCACCTCCTTGGTGTGGGGCCGCTCCTTCGGATCGTCCGCTGTGCAGAAGACGGCGATCCTTAACACCAGTTGCATTTGCTCCTCAAATCCGTTCCCGGCCAGCTTCGAATCGATGGCCACCGACGGGTCGCCGCTGCTCATCACATTCCGCAGCCAACGCACCAGGCTGATCTCGTCCGTGTCCTGGAAGAAATTGTCCGATGGCATCTTCCCGATCACCAGCACCGCCAGTATCACCCCGAAGCTGTAGATGTCGCACTTCGCCGTGAACCGCAGTGTCTGCCCGTACTCTGGCGATATGTACCCCAGCGTCCCCGCCACCTTCGACGCCGTGATGTGCGTGTTCGCGTCCGGCATCTCCTTCGCCAGCCCGAAGTCGGCGATTCGCGCCTCCATGTCGTCGTCGAGCAGTATGTTCGCCGGCTTCAGGTCTCGGTGGATGATCGACGGCTTGTGGTGGACGTGGAGATACTCGAGACCGGCGGCGATCCCCAGCGCGATGCGGTACCGCGCCGCCCAGTCGAGCTCGCGCTCGCCGCTGCGCACGCCATGGAGCACCGCCTCGAGGCTGCCGTTCTTCATGTACTCATAGATGAGGAGGTGGGAGTCCGGCCGCGTCACGTGCGCCAGCAGCGGCAGCAGGTTGCGGTGGCGGATATGGCCAACGGTCATGATCTCCGACCGGATCTGCCGCATCCACTTGTCGAGCAGGCGGCTCTCCTCGTCCGAAGTCGGCTCGACGTTGTCAGTGCCGCGCTTCATGATCTTCTTGATGGCGATCATCATGCCCGGCTTGTCGGGCTTGCTCGGGTCCGGCGGCGGGAGCTGCGCCTTGTACACCTCGCCGCAGCCGCCGCGGCCGATGATCTCCAGGGCGGCGAGTCCATCATCCTTCTCCAGAAAGGCGAGGTCCTCGGCATTCTTGATGTGCTTGGGGCTGAAGATGGCGGGGCCGCCGAAGTTGCGGTACCGCCCGCGGATATAGTTAACTACCAGTCGGAACAGCACGGAGAGGGCGACCCCGGAGACGATGCCGGCGAGCGAACCGGCGATGAACCCCACGATCCAGTTCCGCACGCGATTCTTGTGGCTGCGATGGCGGTGGTGATCGGAGGAGGAGCTGTTGGTCGACGACGAGGGCGCTGGGGCGGGGTGAGTGCTGCTGTTATTAGTTTTGTTGTTGCTTTGGCCTGTTGTGTTGGAATTTGTTTGCTCCGCAAGCACGTAGCGCTTTGGGTAGAGGCTCCGGCGGTGGGCGGACTGGAAAACGGCGGGACGATAAGGGAGGCGGCGGGACAGGATGGAGTCCCGGCGGCGGAGGGCTGAGGAATGATCAGATAAGTGGGCAGCGGAGAGGGAGGCAAGGAAGAGCAGGAGGAGGGTCGGAAGGAGCGCGGAGGCGGCCATTGGCGTCGGCTCGAAGTCGGAGGTGCGCGCACGACTTCGTGCTTTGGAAGTTTGTTGGTGGTCGAATAAATGGGGGATGAGGCTGTGGAAATTTTGGGTCTGTGGGCCATCCTCGATGGATGGACAGCAGCTGTGGGCCAAAGAATTGAACGGCGTCGATGTGATTGGGTAGACTTTAGGAACTTGGAATGTGATGCCCGAAGTCAATGTAGTAGACCGTCAACATAATGAATAAAATAATGAGGAATATGTATATATTAAACGCTACTCAGTTTGTTACCCGCTTACATACTCGGAGCCTATCTCCGGAGTCCGGACCCAGTCGAGGCGGCCGATGACTTCCTCAGATGAGTCAAATCGCAATGAGGTAAACGAGTGCGTCAAAAGCATTCATTGACGGATCCAATACGCTGCTTATTGATCTACTGGAGTTAATCAAGTTCATGAACGAATAAGATTCGGTTGGAACCAAATCATGCAATTGGACGGTGTGGATTTGGAAATGGCAGCTCGAATTTAATGCTTAAAGGGAAATTAACACATGAGCTAATGCTGCTGATATTGTTGATGCGATGAAGATGTCACCGAGGTGGAGGAGACAAAGGCAGTGGAATTGTTGCAATAGGGGGCTCAGTGCTGCAACAAGAGCATCTGGCACAACGAGAACGATGCTGCGCAGGAGCCCAACATTTTTCTTTCCATTAGTACAACCCAAAAGAGGAATCGGAGAAAGAAGAGGACAAGGGACCACTTTGGGTGCCATTTGTTCCTTGTGTGATGCTTCCTCGCAGATTCAGTGAATCCAATCCGCCGGTCATGCTTGCTTTTCTCCTTAGTGGTGGAAAGAAAACACGTTTCTAGGACCTCATTAACGCAATTCCAAGTCGTCGTTCAACGACGACTTTGTCTTCCTAAAGAGACAAACACCACATTTCTGGCAAGACCTCGCTTCTTGACTTTGCTATAAAGTAAGCCTCTATTCACTCTGTGTAATTTTCAATTCCCCCCAAAATTTATGAAGTATGTAGGACAACATCGCTCTCTGTAATAACTCAATTGGAAAAGTAATATAATGGAGTATGTAGGACAATATGAAGCTATAAAGTTTCGGATAGCGGATGGACAACAACAGCCAACAGAAGAAAGCAAAGACTTCCAAAGTCACTTAGAGGAAAGAAGCGACAAGCATTTCTAAAACATATCCAAATAATGTCATTTGGCTTGCTTGACAAGGCAACAGATAAAAAAGTCAACTCAATTTGGCTCATGGCGGTCTTTATACAGCGAATAATACTACAAATATTGTTGTTCCGGGATGAAAAAGATCAGTAAAACGTCAAATCAGAAGCACAATCTTATTTTGTTATCTAGTAAAATTCTCATGCTTTGAATGAGGATAATGTGAATGGATCGTTGATACAAAAACATGATAGGCAAATGCATTCGAGGTTTTTTTTACCAAGTCAGAAAACCATATTCTACTGGGAAAAACATTTTTATGTATAACGTGAATATCCAACCCATAACCCAAACTTTTGGGCCGAAGACAAGTCAAAAGAAAACCAACATCTTCTCGGATCAAGTGGATATTATGTACATCCCTAGTACCTATTGGTTTATCCAGATCTCTACTATTCAAAAAGAGCCAACTGTAAATCTTGTTTGATTCAAATGTCAAAGTAAGATACAAAAATATGAAAAGCCAGAGCTGATGCACATCATGAATAGTTGCAAAAGACCTACTTCATTTTTTAGCTTCACAACTTTGTACAAGTAGCTGAGCTCCTTACCTTCATTTAAAGGTTTCAATCCAACATCTGCAAAGAGCATGAGATTAAAAAAGATTATCAAGTATTGCTAAAATCCCATGTTTTGTTTAAACACAAATATTTGAAAGCTGATAGTCATGAAATGGAAGCATATCTGGTAAACATTTTTTGGGATTTTTTATTGACAAAGGTTGTTCATGATCACTGATGAAAATTAAGCATACATGATACATCCACAGTTTTTTTTCCCAAAAAGGTAGTATTGCAAAATGAAGTGTAATTTACAAGTAGGCTAGTTAGATCTATCCTTTTAAAAGTAGGTTTTTACTCATGGAAAGCAAGTATCATAGCCCAAGGTCCCAAGCCAAGCAAAATAAAAAACATTATACTCACAACCTGAACCAATACAAAAATGAATGACCAAAAATGCAAGAAATTCAATCAAAAGAAAAAAAAACCTTGGTGAATGATTGTTATCTTCTGGCCCTTGCAAATTGTATCCATCCTTTAGCAATGAGCCAATGACTGACATGTATTTTGTTTGTATCAACACATAATTGTATCAAATATTAGTTCACATCTTTCATATATTTTTCATATAGTTATTTCCATTACAATGTTCCTCAAGACCATTAAGTCCAACATCCTACTAAAATTAAGCTTTTAGGAAATCTACTGATCCTTGTGTTTATTGCAATCATGATTTAGACATGATAAAACTAATGGAATTGCATATGAGTTTGACATGTAAGAAAAATGAAGTGGAATAACTTGTAAAGAAATCAAGTTTAAGGTCATTATTGTCCAAACTCCACACATCTTAAGAAGTTCTAACTTCATATATACTCAAATTTGCAAAGTATATAGGAAAGCAGGTAAACAGACTCGCATAAAGAAAAAAAGAGACTATATATTTGGTATACCCATGCCTGCAGTACCTTAAAAATCCAAAAGCAATTGTGGGAGAATCCTCTCCAAATGGGTTGGTTCAATCTTATTTATACCCTCGGCTTCAGCAATTATAGCAGCACGTTCAACAGCTTCTGTAATGAAAAGGAACTTTCTTCACTAGGTCAATGAAACATCATACGAAAAAAAAGGGTGTATTGCAAATACCTACTACAAATAGCCGGATAAGTTCACAACTAACCCTCAAAGCACTATGATTAGCTGCATGGAGGAATAAATGCAAGACTAAGATTTTACAAACTCATTTTGCCTAAAAATGTTATAGAACTGGGCTCCAAAGATTAAAAGCTGGTACTAGAAAAGTCAATAAGAACTGAAATAATAGCAACGGATGATAAATATGAAGCTTAGACTATGTTCTTTTTTCTACAATAATATTGATTTGATTGTTTTTTATATCCTTTGTCTTTGTTGCTTCAATGCTTTCCTCACCTCCATTCTTTTCCACGTTTTCTTTCTTGCAAATTGGAAAGAACTGGTTAAATTCTGCCAAATCAAATTCAATTTGCCTGATTTTTAGTTTGCAGCTTTAAGAGCAAGAAATTGCTAAAATTATATCAGATTAGGCAACATCTATATGGATTGGGTTGGGTGCATCATGTTGTAACCAACTTACACCATGATAATAAAGTTTGGGATCTTTACATATATATAGAGTCACATAGCATAACAACATCCTTGTAGTATCATAGGTTTAATATATTAGCTACAATTTATCATTCGCATTTTAATTCAATAGATATTTTTACAACAACAACAACAACTAAGCCTTAATCCCATACTAGTCGATAGATATTTTTAAAAGAAAATGTTTTTATGGAATGTGAAGATAAATATATATTTATTGCATAACATTTTTACTTCTCAAAACTTTCCTTTATCACTTTAAATGGTTGATTTTTGTGATTAACTGATTATATAACTTTTCAGACGATTTGATCCCACTTGACCAATATAACCATTTCTGAAACTACCATCCTTAGTCAGACTCTAATACCATCCCTGAAAATTATATTGTGAATAATACACAGATGCTCGTTGACTATTGCTTAAATTTGTGCTGACTAGGGTGTCTTTCCTGGGTTTCTTTGTGGACGTCTAAAGCAATGCTCGTATGGAGAATATTAACAATGCAATATCATATGTGTTATTTTGTGATAGAGTGTCACTCAATTAATGATTTTAAAATATAATATGCTATATGTATTAATTGATTTAAAATATAGATATCTTTGAAAAGAAAGCAACTATCTTATAGTTGAGTAAAAATTAACAACCTGTAGTCAGCCTACTCTTCTTGTATGAACCAGCACCAACCTGACAAGAAATAGCAAAACATTTACAATGACAGCCAAAATTCCAAGAGTCGAAACATGCATTGAGGTCCAACTAACATTTTTTATCAAGTGGAGTGAGTAAACTTGAAGCAGAGCTACTTGTAAAAAATGTAAATAGCTTAATATGCCTTCTTTTGGCCATTCATTCATTTTTATTGTAATAGCATGAGCCATTCTGCAATTAAGAAAGGTGAACCTTTATGCAATTTATTAGAAAACAAAAGCATTAACGCAATTGAAATTACAGAACTTCAAGAAAAAACTTTCCAAATTCTTATCGATAGATTCTTCCTTTCAAAGGAGATAAAAATATTGAGAAATATATGGACAGAAAAAAAGTATTAAATTTAGGTTGGAGTTCAAGTTTGGAGAATTAGTCATAAGTCTACAGACTACAGACCAAGAAAAATCAAAAAAGAAATGAATTGAAAAAGACAAACAAACAAGTGTGAAGGTGATAGTAACATTCTTTATCATATTGACATCCTGTTATTAAGAATACAATAGATAGGTTATATAACTTAAAACACTAACACTAGTTCCCTAAAGCAAAAGCATTATCATCCTTAACTGCAGATCGTATACAAAGAAAGCACTTTAATGCCAACAAGAACTACTCTACATGTGCCCGAGCCAATTGGAACATCATCCGTTTTTTGGTGGGGTGTAGGAGTAGAGTCATATCTAATTATCCATTTTAAAGTTAAATAATAGATACGGAAACTAAAACCCAGCATGGTAAAGCCAGATTAATCTAACACCAAAATAAGTAGCTTTTCTTATATGTGTAAGAACTAAAAAATATGACAGCCTGCAACTTGAGCTTTCAATCTACATAATAAATGTCAGGTTTTGCATGTTTCCTGATACTACAAACAAAACAATAATGTAAAAGTTTTGCAACTTATCCACTATCAATAAAAGTTATTTCTTAATGATGGATAGTAAATGTTTGATCAGATTATCCATTATTCTTATTTATCTTCAATTACTGTTTGTGTATATCTTCATTACAAATTTACTTAAATTATAGATCCTAAGTCATTCTTCATGTGCAAATAAGTTCGTTTGCAGAACTTTGTGATCGGTTATCATGAGAAACACGAAAAATGATTGGGATGAACTAAAAGTAAACTCTATTATCATTTGAAAGATAATTATCTGATTCCTCATCCTAATTCTTAGAAGCTTTATAGATATCATGTCTGTGCCTGTTCAGCGTTAAGCTTTGCATTCATAGGAAGAGATTCAACACAAAGGTTCTAAGCTTAGCTCACCTATGTTCTCAATATTTCTGTATCTTCGGATCTATTCAGACACAGCATTGTTCCATCCTAAAAACCAAAATGCATGAACGAATGCAAATAAGCATGATAATTTTTCTGCTTTGATAATCAATAAATGTATAAACACTAAGGAAATCCTTTGATTCCTTTTCTTCTGGGAAACCAGTAATAGTATATCAGTCCACATTCCATCCCACAAAGTTTATAGCCTCTTAAAAGTTTCTCAGCCACCTCAATATCATTTCTTAAAAAAATCCGGGGCTGGGCTCAATTCACAAAAATTGATAGCATTAAACATTCCATGCTCCAATCCAACAACGAATATATAAACTAGGAAGTAAAACAAAATTTATCGGATTAAACCTCAACGTCGATGGCTTCCATCTGTTCATTTCGCTCAGCTCTTTTGCTCCAAACCATCTTGAAGATCGCATGAATAAGTTCCTATGGTCAAAAAATATAGATTTTTTATAGTAAAAAAGAAAGAAGATCCAAGAATCCACTGCAGCACCGGAGCAGTTTAGGCTCACGGGATCGAAGGTGGCGTCCATCTCGAACTCCAGAGGAGGGGAGCGGTCGGGCGACGGAGATCCGGATCAAGTCGCCTAAGGGGGCTACGTTTGGATAACTTTTGAGAGCAAGGGGTACGGAGGGGGAGAGAGATGGAGGAGTTCGAAAGATTTAGGGAGGAGAGATGAGGGATTTGAAGGTTTTGGAAAAGATTTAAAAAATTTTGTTTGGTTAGATTTTACAAGGAATTTAAAAAGATTTGGTAGATCATTATTTCTCATTTATAATAATATTCTTTTTATTTTGAGAATATTTTTATAATTTATTTTTTATAATTCATTATTCTTTAAATTTCTTCGAAATTTTTCATTTTGAGAGATTTGAAAAATAAATTTTAAAAGGAATTTAAAGGAATTTAAAACCCCTCCAAATACAATAAAAAAATTATTCAAACGGGGATATTTTAAACTCCTCCAAGGCTCCAAACCTCTCTAAAATTGTCTGAAACCTTTGATCCAAACATATAAAAGAACGTTTTCTCAAGATTCGTGTCATAAATCGCACGGCCGATAATTTAAGTATTAATTTAAAAAAGAGAATCGAAAAGAAAGTTTAATCTTTCCATTAAAAAATGGAACCTTTTAATAATGTCCGAGGGTATAATGTATTAAAAACACAAAGCATAAAATCATTTAATTGTTTTTTTATACAGGATTATAATACACAGTTGAACTTAGATCGTCGAAAGAGTTGAGAATAAGATCGGGATTAATTATTTTATATCAAAGATAGGTATATATATATATATATATATATATATATTACTTCCACAGAGGTTCAAATAGGACTGCTCATGGGTTAAACCTGACCCAATGAACTCGATAAATCGACCAGACTCGAATCAATCGGGCCGGGTCGGATCGGGTTCAAAATTTTGAAACCTGATTATAATCGAGTCGGGTCCGAATTTCAATATTTAAAATCCGATTACTCGAGACTCAACCCGATTATCCAATTTTTTATATTTTTTAATTATTTTTAAAATATTTTATATTAAAAAATATTTATTTTAAATTTTTTTTAAACTTATTGTTAAAAACTTATTTTTTTTCTAAACGGGTAAACCCGACTACCCGACCCGACCTAGGTCGAGTTGGGTTGGGTCGGGCTTGAGAGGTGAAAATTTTTAACCTAATCCAATCCGACTCAATTATACTTAATCGAATCAGATCGATTTTTTTCATAACTCTGATCAGACCCGACCGCGAACATTCCTAGGTTCAAATATAAGAATCCAAATAGAATAGTAGCATAAGAGAACAAAACAAGTGGATTTCTCGAAGTACAATGACAAGCGATCAATGTAAGAGAGAAGACAATGTGGTATGAAGTCTTTCATATTTATTGAAAAATGAACTGGCCGGTACCCATATTTCTTGGGACGGGATGTCTTGATGTTAAAAACTTTTGCATTATATTAGTTTAGAAAATTTTCAAAATTGAAATTTGGGAGAAGAAAATTCCTATATTCAATTTTTGGGATCAAAATTTTTAAAATCGAAATCTAGTAGATTTGAAACTCATTTTATTCATGGACTAAAGTCTTTAACCAATTAGAGACTTAGGTTAAAATTTTATAAAGAAAATAATTTTAGAATTTAAAAATATATATTTTCAAACTTTTTAATTCATTAGAGATTTTTGCACAAAATTTATGAAATTAAATTTAAATTAAAAATTATGAAATATATTGATAAAAAATATTTTTTTGAACCACAACACATCTTTTGTATTTTAAAAAAGATATTTTATTAATTATTATTTTTTTTAATTTATAAAGCTATTATAGACTATGAGCAAAAATATCTAATGTAAAGTCTATAAAATTAAATTTAAAATAAAAATATTAAAATATTAAAATATTTTTTTTCCAAAACTCTTCGTTCACGAAAAAATAAACGATGTTATGTCCATGTTGACGGGATTAATATACCGTCGTAGATATGAACAAATCGATATGACGGACCAGAGAAATTTGTTCTGTAACATATATAAGTTTGCTTCGTAATATAGATTTGGGCATATTCATGACGGACCATTAACTCTGTCAATATGGACATAACACCGTTTATTTTTTTGTGGACGAAGAGTTAACGAATTGATCAAATTTGTGCTATAAGGCAAATATATTAGACCAAATTTGTGATACGGGGCAAATATATAGCATCAAATCTATGTTACGAGGCAAACATATAGGACTGAAAATTTCGAAATAAAATTTATAGGACCAAATATGTCAATGTGTATGAACGGCGTTAGTCCACATTGACGGAGAGTTAACGGACCGTCACGGATAGGATCAAATCTGTACTACAAGCAAACTTACAGGACTGAAAATACCAAAATAAAATTTATAGAATTAAAATCTAAAAAATTAAAAACTTATATGATCAAATCTGCACATCTCCCTGACTTTATATTGATTCATGGTTGCAATAACTTAAATAAGTATTCACTATGCCAAATATTGGTGCATACTAAAACAACATCAAATTATAATACAAGACCATTGTAAATATAATTTGCTCAATTAAAATTTAGATAAAATATAAATATTGCATATAATCCAACTCCAATTCAAAATTTTCTATTACATACACTGATACACATTTTGAAAGGGGTTAATTCTACCTTAAAACTTAAGTTTTAAATTTTCATAAATTTTATAATTTATTCTAATTTTTTACTTTTCATAATATTGTACCTAAACTATTAACATTTGGTTATTTGGAATTATTCAAATGCATCAACATTAAGTGATAACGCAGCAATACAAATGTTGATTTTTATCTTTTTAAAAAATATTTTACTCATTGGTCGGGGAGGAAGGAGCGCGGGGCTTGGTTGTGGCATTCAACATTCAATAAGGAATGAGGATGACCAGAGTGTGAGTTACTCCTTCCTCTTCGATCTTAGTTTCATCTAGCTTGGCTCGACGACAAGCGATGATGGAGGAGATGGGTGTGAGGCAAGGGTGAGCTAGGAAGGAAAAGTGGAATAAAACTACTATGAGCGGCATGTTCATGGAGATTTTTATGAGCGGCATGTTCATGAAAATTTTTATGAGCGGCCTGCTAAGATTGTGCCATGTCATCTTGCACAAATTTCAAAGCAACTTCATAAATAACATATATTAAAGGCTTTTTAAAATTTTGTATACTATAAATACTTATATACGGGGAATCCTTAAATTATTGGATATCAAATATTTCTATTTAAAGTTTCATTTATATTTATTTTTTAATTTACTTCCAAAATTCGAATCAATCGGGCCAGGTCGGATCGGATTCAATTTATTCAAACCCAACCAGTCGGGATAGGTCTCGGGTTTCAGTATTTGAAACCTAATAACTCAAGACTCGACCCGACTACCCGATTATTTATATATTTTTTAATTAAAAAAATATATTAAAAAAATATAAAAACTTGTTAGGGAAGATGCGGGAGAAGAAGCAGCCTCGTTATTTTTTTTCAAATAGGGTACGTACCCGACTAGTCGACCTGACCCAACCTGATCTGGGGTGGGGGGGTCGGATCGGGTTCACATTTTTTTTACCTCCAAATCCGACCTGAGTATTTTCAATATACTGAGTATTTTTGGCATACACAATTTTAAAACGTCTGATACATATTTTTTATGAAGTTGCTTTGAGATTTGTGCAAAATGACATGGCTCAATTTGAGCAGGCCACTCATAAATAGTTTTTATATTCGAAAAAGTGTGGCCACGTGGGGCGATAGCGATGACGAGGGTGTGAAACATGATCAACAAAAATGAAGTGCAATCCACAATAGACGATTGTCAAGGAAGAAGAGGGAGGCCAAGTGAACAAGAATTTTTATATCGATTCACACCGAATAGAACATTTATTTTAATATTCGCCCTTCATATTGTTCTTTTATAATTCAGACTCCAAACAACAACGGATTAGTCATTCCTTTTTTTTAACAAAGATAAAAAGTCACAATATGTGATCATATTAGGGTTCGAACCTTAGATATCTAAGCAACATATAATATGTTACTACCAATGTGTTACCCATAGTTGGCACAGATCAGTCCTTCCTTGATTCGTCAACACCCAGTGAACATATCAAAATTGCATTAATCTTCTTTCTAATTTCAAAGAGGTAGCCTCGACTTGACCCAATTGTTGAAGAACAATGTTCAATCCATCTCAAGCCCAACCCACTTTAAATGAAGCAAGAATTGGTGTACTTGAAATTAATTCAAATCCCCATCATTTGAGTTACAATCTGGACTTCAATGAATATATATATATATATGAGTCTTTGAGGTGCATCTCTTAATTTCATGATATCTTCGTCTACGTCTTGATGAAGCCCCAAAACATTATTTGATTAATTGGAAGTCAAAGCTCACTATTCACTTTTAATTCTACCTCAAAATTAATGTGATGTTCAATCAACCTAAAAATTAAGTTCGCATGCAATTTTCTTGGCTATTGCACAAGCCACTTAATTAATTAACAATTCGATCTCACAAAGCATACTACTAATTTGCTAATGTGTTCTGTGATGATGTTGTTCAATCGTCCACATGAAACAAATTAACTTCTAAGAAAGGCAACAAGTCAAACCCTTAATTGTTTTTGAAGCATTGGGTGCGACAAGTACAAAGTCATATAACATTGAAAGAATCTCAACTTTGATACCCTACAAAATTAAAAAGAGAATATTCGAAAAGGTCAAGGACTCAAGGACATGACGTGAATCATTTTAGTTCTTTGTCAAATGCAACAAGCAATTGAAATGGAACCTTCCTCCATGCATTGTGTTTTTGGAAATTCGATCATGGTAAATATGCAAACCACCCTATTTTCTTCTAAGTTTTTTACATTCATTTCTTGTGCATAAATTTTTTTTTCTTCAAAAAATCAGCTTAAGAACATGTCACTCCTTACTCCGTTAGATGGGTAAAGAATGCATTGAGCTACCGGTCGTATAATTCTCTTCACCAATAAAACGAGAATATATTCTCTCTCAAGCTTTCTCAATTTTATTATCAAAATATAACTCACCTGCATTATAATTCTTTGTCTCTCTATTATTTATTAAAGATTTTTCCCTACTATAGCTACTCACTACACCACTCATTAACAAGTTACATTTCAAAACAAAGAAATCTTCTTTCTCACTTAATATTTGATCATCTGAAACTTCATTACTCAAGCTTTCCCTTGCAATGTCATTTGCAGCTTGGTTTCTCAACCTGTCAACATGCATCCATCTTTTAACATTTATATCCTATGCTACTGCTTTGATTTTTTCTAGGATACCTGCTATGTCCCATGGTCATTTGATTTCATTCTTCATTGTTTTTATCAACTCTTCACAATCAAATTTGATCACCACATTTCTAATATTTGTCTTTCTTGCATTATCCATTCCAAATCATATTGTCATAGCTTCTGCTTGTAATGTATTTCTAGCAAAACTCAAACCTCCCCCTTCCACTATTCTTCTACCATTTTCTTCAATTATAAACTCATACCACATTCTATAAGCCTCCTTCCATGCGGCATATGTAAATAGAACAGTTTCATGTCTATCAATATCACATCTTTTACTTTTCATCCTAGTCTTATCACATGTAGAATTTTCCTTATTTTTTTTCGAGCACATACACATTGTTTCTGGTATTGCTCTGTTGTAGATAGAAATAATACCTCACTTTTTCTTTTCATACTTCAATCTATTTCTATTCTTCCACAAGTACCAAATTGAGTTTGTTATAAATGCAACTAGGAATTCTACTGATTTTTTTTCATACAGTTCAGCTTCAAGGACTCATCTGCCCTTAGTCCAGTCTTGCAAATATACAAATGTTATATTCAATTTCTCCTCAGCCAAACTCCAAAAATCTCTAGCAAAATTGCATTTAAAAAACATATGTTCCTCATTCTCTTTCTCTTCTTTACACATGAGACATTCCTCTACCTCACAACCTGAGAATCTACTAAACCATTCTGATATTAGAAGTCTATTCCAGATTACCTTCCAACAAAATAACTTTACTCTCTCCGAAACTTTCAACTTCCAAATCTTTCTCCAATCAAAATTTATTTCTTTTACTTTCACCTCCTTTTGTTTCAAGAATGAATATGCATCCTTCACAGATAGCTTACCATCTCTACTTTTGATCCACACCCATTTATCCTTCTTTTCACCAGTATTTGCTTGTATGGTTGCAATTTTCTTCTTCAGTTCATCACCAAAACATTCATTTAGTATACTACATCTCCAACTTCCTTCTAATAATAATTCATTCACCTTTTCATACTTTTTAAATTCTTCTATTCCTATATAAGCTGGCCACCATTCTATAGTAATCTCACTCAACCATGGATCTTTCCATATATCAGTATTTTCTCCATTTGCAATTTGTTTGGTAAATCCATCCTTCAAGCAGTCCATGTTTCTCCTAATTGCCTTCATTTGGTCAGAGCTTCTCCTTTTTATGCCTTGGTTCCATGGATGTATCTTTTCATAAACCTGCTTATATAATTTGCACCTTACTGATTCCTCTTCATTAAGCAAAGGTAATATTTTTTTGCCATCATTGACTTCTTCATAATTTTCAAACCTCTGACTCCAGCACCACCAATACTTTTATGAGCAGTAACCCACTTCCATTTTATCAGGTTAGCACTCCTTTTTTTATTTCCTCCCCAAAAGAAATATCTAGTGACACTGCATCTTTTTACTTGTTTTTTCATCCATCCAAGCAGTCATCAAGTTATAAACAGGAAGAGCATTTACAACAGAATTTATTAGTGTTACCCTACCTGCCTGAGATATCTGATTGTTAACACATCCCTCCAACCTTTTTCCAAATCTTTCCAGAACCTTACCTTGATTTTTCTTTTCCATTCTTCTAGGAGTCAAGTAAGATCCCAGATAAAGCAGTGGAAATGAACCTTCATTTATATTCATCATTTGACAAATTCTATGTTTTGTATCAGGATTGCACTTCTTTGGAAAATATATAGCCGATTTCTCCTTATTTATCTTTTGCCCTGTTATTTCGCAGTGAAATTGCAAAGCTTCTTTCAATCCTCTTGTTGATGATTTGCTTCTCTTTATAGTTATAATGAAGTCATCTGCAAAATACAGATGGCTTAACTCAATTTTTTTCATCTTTAGAGCCTTTATTCTTCCTGAGTTCACATAATGCTTAAGAATCACAGATAAAATTTCCTTCATTATGATGAACAAATAGGATGATATAGGGTTACCTTGTCTTATCCCTCTGTAAAAGGTTCAGAAGTCACCCCATTCATTTTGCAAAAGAAATCAGCATTTTCTATACACCCACTTATCGATTTTATCATCTGTTCAGGGAAGTCCATGCATCTCATTGTCATGTATACAGCAACCCAACTAACTCTATCATAAGCCTTCTGAAGATCTAGCTTCAATATTATATGAGGCTCCTTTGATCTAGAATTGTGAAAAGATTTTACAATCTTTGCAACCACTAGGATGTTATCTTGTATCTGTCTTTCAAGTATGAATGTTGTTTGTTCAGGACTAATGATTTTTTCAAGTAAATGTCTTATACTATTTGCAATAGTCTTTGTCAACATTTTATATAAGACATTGCATAATACAATATGCCTAAAATCTTCAATTCTACTTGCTTTTTTTTTTCTAAATCATTATTAACATGATCTTATTCCACCCTCTTGGATGTATTGCTGTTCTTTGATATGATATCATTTCTGCTTTGATACTTTCCTTAACAATCTCCCAATTCTTCAGATAAAACTCTAAAATGAAATCATTCTTCCCAGGGCTTTTTCCTCTCCCCATGCTATTTGCTGCATTATATATTTCCTCTATGCTGCAAACATCACACAGACCCTTTTTTTCATCATCTGATATTCTCGTCCAGCTCAGATTCTCTATCATCATCAACTTTTCACTATTTTCATCTTTTTTTTCCATAGTTTTTTATATCATTCTGTCATATATTTAACCATTTCCTTGCTATCAGTCACTATTTGCTGACTCACCTCCAATTTCTCAACAAAACACTTATGTCTTCTTATTCTTATTGAATTGTGAAAAAACTTTGTGTTTTTATTCCCTTCTTCCATCCATCTGCACTTGGCTTTTGACGACCATTTCAGACTTATCTATTTGTTTAGAGCTTTCATCTTGTTCACTAAAACCCTCATATACACCTCCTCCTCCTCACTGAAACCATTCATTTCCTCTTTTTCCTCTAGTTTTAGCAAACATGCACTTGTCTCCTTTAAGTTTTTCTCCAAATTACCAATTCCTTCTTTAACTTTTCCAGTCTCATCATTATACTGCTTTGAGTACCCTCCTCCTTATTCCAACATTCTTTCACAATTTCATTTAACTCATTGTATTTGAACAAAAAATGTTCAAATACAAAAAAATTTCCGGCCTCATTCTCTTTCCATCTCTTTCTCCTACTACACTTTACCATAATAGGTCTATGATCAAACCCAATCATACTTAAGTGGTCCACCTCCACTACCATATTCCAGTCCCACCATCCAGTATTATAATACACTCTATCTAACCTTACATTTATTTTTCTTTCACCACTTCTTTTGTTTGACCAAGTAAAAGGAGGACCAATGAAACCTGTCTCCAACAAACCAGCATTACCAATAAAATCATTGAATTGAATACTGGATTGGTTCTCCACAAAAGGTCTACCACCTCTTTTCTCCATATTTTTTGAAATGTAATTCATGTTTCCTAACACCAGCCAAGGAATGTCAAGAATCTCTATCATTTTCATTCTATTCCAAAGTCCATTTCTTTCACTCCATACGCATAGATCCCAAAGAAGAAGAAACATTTACCATTTTCTCTTTTCATTACACAATTGATTGATTGCTTATCTTTGTGTACTATTTTCTCTTTCAAAACAGACTTCCTCCAAAGCAAAATTATTCCACCTGCTTTGCCAATATTGCCCACATGGAACCCATCCCAAATTCTATTTCTTCTTTTCATATACAATATGGTCTCTTCATCTTCTAAATGAGTCTCCAACAATAATAGCATATCCACATTATTTCTATAGACCAATGACCATAAGAAATAATTTGTTTCCCTTTTATTTACACCTCTTATATTCCAACTCACTATCTTCATTATTATACTTCTGAATTGCTTTCCATTTCTGATATTCTTTTCGGATCTCTATCATCCCTTATTGCATTTGTTTCCTTTGAAAATCTTCTTTTCTTCGATCTAACTGATTTGAAAACAATAGGAACATTTATCAAAGTTTTTTCTTTTGCTTTTTCAATCCCTTTTCTGGCTTTTATCATCTTTCCATCCTTATTTCTTGACCATTCAGGATCAAAACCTTCTTCTAAAAAATCTTATTCAGCAAATTCATTCTCAAGAATCCTTAATAAAGAGCTACTTAATTTTTCAGATAAGGCATCTATATTCCTTCCTCTTTCCATCTCCTTTGTTTTTCTTCCTCCCTTCTCACTCTCTATCTCCATCTCTTTAGCCTCAAAGTTCTCAATTTCATTTCCTTTATTCCTTTCAATGGTATCAATCTTCATAGCCTCTGGTTTCATTCCCTGCACTATCTCAGGCATGACCGTTTTAATGTTTTTCTGCCATATTTTTTGAGAATTGTACATCTGCTTCTTTATTTTTCTCTCCTCCCCATGAACTTCTATCATTGATTTTTCGTTCTCTTTTGCACTCCTCTCATTGAGCAAAGCTGCCTCCTTTCCTTTTTCTTTCTCAAAAGTAGGGTTATTCAGTATTGTATAGGAATTATTTAAATATCCATCATTTCTATTTCTATTTTTTTGAAAGTTTCTCCTCTTTTTTTGAACCTGGATCCAAGGTCCAAGTAAAATCTCTTCATCAGATGCCTCTTTTTTTCCCAAGACTTCCTTGTCCATCCTGAGTTTTGTATCTTTCTGAATTATACATTCCGACTCCAGGTGTCCAACTCTGCCACAAGAAAAGTAAATTTTTGGAAGATTTTCATAAGCTATGTTCTGAAAAAATTTGCCTTTACTCGTCTCCACCCATATCCCTTGCTCTACTGGTTTGTTCAAATCTAACAAAACGCAATTCTTGCAAATTTTTCTCTACTCCCAAACGAAGTAACTTCATCCATCTTCACTGGTTCTCCCACTGCAACAGCTATTAAAGGCAATATAGATTTGTGCATGAATTCATATGGTAGTCCCGGCATTTGAATCCAAACCAGGACTACTGAGATCACCTCCTTTAAAGGCTGAAAACATTCTCTCCATGGGATTACAGACATTGCCTAACCTCTAAGAAATCAAGGTCCATCAGAATACACTCTCCAATAGTCTTCTTCATTTAAGAATTTAAAAGCAAAAAAATCAGTCGCTAGGTCAATAATTTGACTGTCCGATTTCAGTCTCCAGATTTTAGGCATAGCATTTTTAACCCGATCTAAAGGAGGAGTTCTAAATATTAGGCATAGCATTTTTAACCAGATTTTAGGCATAGCATTTTCTAAATATTTTTATGCAATATGTACTCTCCCCTTTGCCATTTTCTCAATCTTTTCAATCTTTGCTTTCAGCTCACTGGAATTCTGCCATTCTCCTTTCCTCGCTAATCTGAATAACCCCACCCACGAGCTTGGTTGCTTTCTCAGATTTTTCACCTCTTCAAATTTTTAATCATCTTTCCTCAGACTTTGACTCTTCAAATCATCCTCAATCACCTCACGTAGAGAAGAATCTTCTCCCGCCTGCTCACTTCCAAGCTAGCTTCGCCCTCAGATCTGGTGGATTAGGTGGCTTTTTAGTCTCGGGATGCCCATCCCCATTGTCGCCCCTTTCGCCGACGACTCAGCAAAAGACATGATGCAAACATGACGTGGTTATATATTATTTCTTGTGTATAACCTAACATCTTATATTGCAACTCAATTTCATTATCTATTGATTATCAACTATTTCACTGTAAATTTTTAAACTTTTTCGTTTTTATTACTCCAAACGTGTAATACAATATTCCAACACTATTGTATATGAAAATGAATTACATATATAATATATTTAAATATGGGATAATGTTTATTGCAAATAATATCTTCACGCGGTAGCTATTTATAAACTTTACCACAAATTCGATCGGTGTATATTTTCGATATTGATCAACATTAATTAATTTTAAGATTATTATTATTATTTTGATATTTTAAGAAAACTGTTATCAATTAATTCCTATGGGCTACGTCAATATAAATATATTTTTTATAAAAAACATCTTGAATTCAATTCAAGAAAAATGAAAGGATTACAAGTGATTCGATATATTCAAGAGGAATGAAGGGAGTATAAGTTTAGGAAAGAGAGATCATAAGTTAAAGAGTCTAAAAACAATAAAGATTCAAAAATATAAATATATATATATATATTTGTAGTTTAGAGAACCCCAAGAATGCAAATTGAATCATTTTTAAAATACGTAAAAATATATATAATTCAAAAAATTGAAGGGCCAATATTATTTCAAAAGTAAATTTATTTATTATTTATAAAAGTCCACCTTAACCTTTGTGACACTTTATTTTATATTTAACCTCGACAAATGGGGCAAAGATGCATTTCAACATGGATAAACACGTACACAGACATAATCTATTCCTCTCGAATTAGTGAGGCAAGATCCACGTCCATTCTCTTCTTGAAAGCATTGACATTGACAATCAACCACTTGAGCTAGGTGTTGCTTTAGTACATGTGGCTTTCTATTTTTGTTTTTCTCACCCTCTCATATGAGAATAGTAGAGGAAGAATTTTCAAAAATATAAAATAAGACTAAACTTAATTATGAAAAATAAATAAATATATAAAAGAAAATACATACCAAATTATAAGAAAAAAAACTATTATATAGATATCTTATATATAGTACAATCAAATTAATATTGAGAACAATAATAATAATTTTGTTGTAAATAAATTTATTTGATGTACAATACCTGAAGCAAATACAACGAGGAAAAGAATGAAAGAGAAAATGAATAACTTCAGCGTCCTATATTTGAATATTAGAAAAATGAGATTAATAATTCGATTACTTGATGAATAGCTTCGAATGAACTATTTGTGAATTTATAGATGCAAGATCTATTTAATTTAGTAAAACTATTAAATTCCGACTAAAAAACTAAAGTGCCCATATCATCCTATTTTTGCATCTAATAAAAGTTCCTTGAACAAAAATTATTAATTAAAGGAGTTACCAACTAAGCTTCCAAATAAAAGAAATAAAGTGCAAGCCATCCTATTTTGAATCATATAAAATAATTCATACACCACAAGAATATTTCTATTTTCTCCATTAGCACTTAACCTCTACCATTATCTCCTTTAATTTTTCCCTAATAGGAATGAAGTGCACACCATCCTGTTTTGGCATTTATTTATGCATGTGTTAAGAGTTCTCCAACCCAACTTCCCAATGAAAGAAATAAAGTGCAAACATCATATTTTGACATTTATTTTTGCATGTATTAAGACTTGAGAGTTTGTCCAACCCAAATAGCTAACTTTTCACCCGCATATAGTTGTCACGCCCTAATTAAAATCCAGGATCGCAAGATCGGCCAGAATATAATCTCATACTCTGAAGCCTAACAACTCATATAACCAATGCAAATAGAAATAGGAAATACCATGCGTAAAATCTAAACTCAGTATGACATAAAGTGATAGTATAGTGCATAAGTCCAAAATAACCTAGACTACATGTTCAAATGAATCTACATGACTCTTCCTACTACTCGACTACGTAACGACACACCACGAGACCGACCACCTGAGCTTGATGCATCCAATCGCGCCATATCGGTACAGACATACCTCAATGACCAGGATCTATAAAATAATCATCAAAAGAATGGTGAGTTCAACGAACTCAATGAGTGGCACTCCCGAGCCCTCGCTAAGCAAAATCATGTAAGTAAATCAATATTATCATAACTCGGCATCAATAGTGATATCATGAACATATGTGAATAATATATGAAAATCTCGTGCGCACACGCGCACCCTCCGGCCTTCCTCGGCCAAAACACCAAGTACACACAAATCCAAACACAAGGGTCGATCACGAGGTTGGCCTACCTAGCGAGCTTCCCGTCCAGGCCCTCTGAGCTAGGATTGTCTACTAGCCCCGGTGTCCCTCTCTGGTTGGGAAATACCCTCCAACCAATGCCACTCGGGGCGATTGTCAGCGTGGCCCACTGACGAGCATCTCGACCCAACAAAATACTCATTGAGTCGGGCATTAGCTTAACCCGCTAACGCGCTCCTCAGCCTAGCCATCCATCAAGCACAAGTACATCACAAGAGAAAGTAAATATAAGTATAAATGTGTCAAGAAAACTACTCGAGTGGTTAGGCATTTTGTCGGCCTGTGTGGGCGCACACATGGCCATGTCAAGGCCCAACCTACATTTGGCCTCCCCTCTGCGCCATGCACATACCACCCCAAAATCTACGGAAAGAACCATATGTGCATACATAAGTTTTCCCAAATCAAATACTCTTTTAACAGAAAAAATTCAGCTACTCATGGTGCCTTGAATATAAAATTTCTGCACTTAATAAGCCAATAGCATAAAATTTCAGTTTATCCATACCTGTTTAGGGATGGCAAAAAAAATCCGTTTAGGTGGGTACCCGCGGGTATTTACCTGTTTATGATGGGTATCGAGGGTATTTTTCTACCCGCGGGTATTTCGCGGGTAATTTTTCATACCCGTTTATTAAACGGGGCAAGTACGGGTATCATAGTACTTGTACCCGCGGGTATTCGTTACCCGTGAGAATTAATAAATTACTATTTTACCCTCAATACATATACTAAAAAATCCTAAGTTGCTAACCTAATTCAATAGTCAATACCCATTATCCACTACCTACCCATTGAAGTGTGTTTAATTATTTATATTTGAAGTTGTTATCAAAATATTATGTGTTTATTTGAAGAGAGTTTATATTTGAAATTCTTATCAAAATGTCAAAATTTACATTGTTTAAAACTGTCATGGGTATCCGTCCCCCCTCCCCCACGGGTAATTAAATGGGTACCCATTTTTAATACTCGCGGGGAATAAATGGGTAGCGGGTACCCGTTTATTTCGCGGGGCGGGTAGTGGGTAGGCACCCCCCGTACCCGCCCCGCCCCGTTGACATCTCTAAACATATTCCACCCAAAATTACAACCACTACCTCAAAAATTTTCTAATAAATTTCAGCATAAACAACGACAACATAAGCAAGTTTAGATCAATTTTTATTCAACTATGTTAGATTTGAATGAAAGGATTTACCATAATAAGTTTTTTTTTCATTAGAGATAATTTATTATTTTAAAGAAATGTATAATATGATAAAAGTTTAATTAGAAACAATAATTAAAAATATTTTTAAATAAACATTGTATTGGCCAACAAGGTAACTCGAAACTTGTACCCTGAAATCTATTCATTTATAGGTTCCAACAGGGTACCTAGAACTTGTACTACACCACAAGTTCTAGGTAGATCCTGTTCCAGGTTCCAATAGGTAGGGGTGAGAAAAAAAAAACCAATTTTTTGGTTAACCGAGAAATCGGTCCAAAATAGAACCGATTTATTAGATTTCGGGTTATATTTTTGAAAAATTCAATTTTCGGGTTCGAGTTCGGTCCGCATTTTAAAAGTCCACTGGTTTTGGTTAACTAATCAGTTCAATGTAATTTATTAATTTTTAATTATATATATATAATGATTTGTAAATTATACTAAATTTAAAAAATTAACCAAATGACTTATAAATTATTTTTAAAAATATTTTTAAAAATATAAAAATTATAAAAAATTGTGAAAATTATAAAAAAATTTATATATCTATATAATACAAATTATTAATTTTTGCATCACATTATCTTGGTTCAAGTGATTCACTTCTTTTTTTCTTTTTTCCAATGGAGATTCGATATTTGTTTGAATTTTTCTCCATATGTGATTTGTATAATGTTACTATATCTGTAGGTTAAAAATTTTTATTGGTTAACCAAAAACTATCGATTAATCGAACCGGAAAAATTGAAACCGAAGTGACAATTAACCAAAGTTAATGAACTGGTTTACGATTAATGATTTTGAAAAATCGAAGTTAATTGACTGGCTAACAAAATTACTAATGAATCGATTAATCGATTGATTAGACTAGGCCAATCGAGTGATTAGCATCAACTAACACAACATCAGCTTTGCCACCTGCAGCTTGATCCGGAGCCTCTGCTGCAACCTCACCTCTGGGATCCTATACTCCTCTTGAGTCAAGCTCTCCAGCAACTCCTGCCATGCACTAGTCTTTTGAGAGATATTTTAGTCCGTTGAGGTGCCTGATGGAGGTCGACGGCGACATCTTCGTGGACTTGGAGAGCTTCCAATGCACCATTTTCTTCTTGCTCGTCGACAATAATTAGTTAGATGATAAGACTATCATGGACATTGAGGTTGTAGTCTTGTAGAGTTTTTTAGGGCTTGTTTGGTTAGTGAAATCAAGTCTATTTTCATGACTTCGGTTTCACTGAAATCAAAACTGCTTACGAAAACGTATTTGATTCAGCGTTTTCATGAAACCAGAATGAAAACGAAATTAGTTTTCTTAAAAAAATGAAAACACTATAATATTATTTTCTGTGATTTCGAGACTGTCGATTTCGTTATCAAAATGGAGTGCCACTTTGTAATTATAAATATATTTTTTATAAAATTATTAATTTAAAAATAAATCAAACTATATTAAAAAAAAATTAAAAATCATCATTTTCAACTCAAACTATTATCTTAAATTTATAAATTAATCAAACCAAATTATATCTAATTGGCTCAAACCCAAATTTTAAAATAACTCAGTTTTCTTAAAGTTAATATATTTATAATTAGTCAAAACTAATTTTAGACCACTAGACATATTTTTTAAAATATATTATAATAGTTATTAATTAATTTTTATATCTAATTGAACAAAAAAATCTCAAACTACATATAACTTAATTAATTAAATATTACAAATATTTTATAACTATATTAATAAATATTTAATTTTATAAATTAACTAAATATTAATTATTATTAAAAATATTAAAGGAAAATTAATATTACTTTTTATCGTCAAATAAATATTCATTGATTTCAACTAACTACAACTTATGTTATTTTCATTAACCAAACGCATTTTCAGAAAACTAAAAATTAAAAACCAAAACCAAATTTTCAAAACCAAGTTTTCAATTTTATTAAAATCAAATCAGAAAATAATTTTCGCTAACCAAACAACACCTTAGTATCCATCAAGAATTGGTTCTAACAAATTGCATATATAATTTTTGATGATTAATCTATCCAATTGAAATAGTTTGTGGAAAAATCATATTTGGCTAATAAGACTTAATTAGTAAACTACCATTCAGCTTAAATATTATTTTGACTTGGTTGTGGTTTTGACTTATATAGTTAATTGACTAATTATTCCATTGCATAAATTGTGATGAAATTACTAAATTAGTAGCCTTATATTTAAGTACTTGGGTAGGATTTGAGTATTTTATCAAACTAAATATATATATATATATATAGTTAAGCAATAGTTTAAACAATATCATTTAATATCAGAATTTAGCTAAGCGCGCAATAGTTTAATAAAGTCATTTAATATTTATAATATAATATCCAAAATAGAATCAGTTTTGGATGAGGATGTATCCAAAATAGAATCAAAACCACTCCAACTTTTACATTTACTAACCAAAACTATAAGATCAAATCATAAAATTACTATTCACAATTTATTTTCATACATCAATTGATTATCTACAAATATTTGAACTGAATGATCCAACCTAGCTAGTTTTGATCCTCCATTTCCTCAAAAATAGAAGATGAAGATACCCATGAATTAAGATATATTATCTATAATAAACTGATGCTTAATGAGGTGTGGAGCAAAAATGCTCAATGCCATTAATTGTGGATGTCAAATTAAAGTTGTTTTCTATCTTTTAGGGGGCCAATTAATGAAGGTGAGCTTGGTTCCACTTGGAGGAGGCAGCACACCTTGATCTCATGCATCATGTGGTCCTCCATATTATTTTCCTCTATTTTTTTACATTATCATGTCACATCAATCTTTTTTATTTTGTAATATAATATTGCTTTAATTCTTAATTAACCTTGCTCATGAATTTCCTATCACTCACCTAAATCAACATTTTGAAAAACATTGATTAATGGCAATTTATTTTTAAAAGATTAAATTGGGTGAAATAAGATGAAGAATTGCTCTAAAAAATTGATTTGATCAAACTTATTAGAAACTTTGGATTTCCAAATGTAGTGCCTTCAAGGTTATTTTTTTAGCATAAAAAATAATTGTGTATTAGTTGAGATCAATATACACCACATCAAAATTATTCATTTTCTAATCAATTATAATGTAATATAAATATAATAATTGATGGGGTATGGACAAGTGGTGTGCGGAGGGAAAAAGCTCAATATGTGTTGCATAAGCTACAAATTAATTAAGAGGACCCACATGCCTTTTGCTCCATGCCCAATGGATGTTGAGAGCTTTAATTAGATGGTGCATGCACAAAACCCATGGCCACTTGAAAACCATGGCATTGGCTTGGGAAAGATGTTATGTGGTTGGCAAAAAAAAAAATTAAAATTAAAAAAAAACAAAAGTCTATACTTTTTATTTTATTTTATTTTAGTTGGTCTACCTTGTTATTATCCCTATAAACTATTATCTTAATTTATTTTCTTAGAAATAAAAATCAAATGAAAATTTCTAAAATATTTAGACAAGACATAAGGTTTCAAATCTTCAGGATTTCAAGTAGAGCCAGCCTAGTTTACTTGTTGTTCTTTTTTTAAAAAAAAATCTTCAAGTAATTAAATTGCTGAATTAATTTTTCATCAATTAAAATTGAAGATAAAAAAACTACTATTCAATAGGGTGAGCGGTTCTGACCACTTATATTTTTGTTATGATATTTCAATTCTACTATAGAATCGGTTTTTAGATTTTGAAATCAGATTCTATTTTATTGAAATTTAAAATCGGACCATATCTAAAATCACATGTTTCAATTTCAGTTCCGGATATCCTGTTAGAATTTGTTCATTTATATGTTTCATAGTGAAAGTTTCGAGTACTCTGTTGAAATTTATACATTTGTAGGTTTTGAAATGTGTACTTTGGAACATGTTCATTTATATTCTGAAACTTGTAAATGAACATATTTCAAGGTATAGATTTCGAATACCGAATACTCGATGTGTTGGACTCAGAATTAAAATTGATTTTAATTTATTTTTTAATTTTTTTTATCCCGGACTCTGTCTAGATTTATTTCGAATCTATTTAAAATTTATTCCGATCGAATAAATTGTAATCGATTTTGAGTTTATCGATACTCACGACGCCCCTATTATTTAATAGCTTGAAGTGGAAGCAACACATCCATGATTGTGAATTGTGCTAACTTTTCCATTTCTTTTTCTTTTCCAATATTTTAATTAAATAAATGGCCTAACTCAAGTACTCAACCCTCTTCTCATCCTAAGTGGATAAAAGCTCCACGTGGGCGTGCCAAATTTTATGCTTCTTTTCTTTCTTTATTAAATGAAAAAATATAAATAATTCAATTTTCTTTCCCTCCCCCCACAAACTCATGCGCTCCTTTTTTTTTCTTAGAAAAGAAAAAAAAAGGAATCAAACTCACGTGGAGAAAAAAGCAAAAAGAAAAAAAAGAAAAGAAAAGTTAATATTAAATCCTTTTGGAATAACAGAAAAAGAAAAGAAGATGGAATCTAATTATTAGATTGATTTGTCCCCAAAACCTTTCGCTTAATTAAAACTCCCTCCTTTCCCAAATTTAGCAATAATTATCCCCATTTCCGTACCACTTTCGTCTCAGAGAGAGAGAGAGATGGGCGGGGTGACGTCGTCGGTGGCGGCGAAGCTGGCCTTCTTCCCGCCGACGCCGCCGTCGTACGAGGTGGTGACGGAGCTGGAGACGGGGGTGGTCCGGCTCAGCGGCTTCCCGCACCGGGAGAACGTGGAGGTGCTGCGCCTGCCCACTCGCCGGGGCACGGAGATTGTGGCCATGTACGTCCGCAACCCCGTGGCGGCATCCACCCTCCTCTACTCGCACGGCAACGCCGCCGATCTTGGGCAGATGTACGAGCTCTTCGTCGAGCTCAGCATCCACCTTCGCGTCAACCTCCTGGGGTACGTACTCCACTCGGTAACCTTGATCCCTTCCGCGTTCCTGCTTCCTTTTTTTCTCTGTTTGGTTTTGGTGTTAAAAAGATCGAATTTTAATGGTTGACAAAAGAAATTGGACTCCTCAATTTCAGTAGAATTTCTTCATTAAAAAAAAGTAGAATTTGTTCTTTGATTCCAGTCCTCGAAATTCTTGAGGGAACTTAGTGTCGTCTTAGAGTTTTATGTGATGCTTTTATTATAATTAGAGATGGAGGACTGCGGGAGTGTATTAAGCAAGTTTTCATTTCTTTTTGGACAAATTAAAGGTATAAATTGAGTTCTGTCTGGATTTGAGTCTTCCAGATCGTACTTTAAGCTCGCAATTGGTGTGCAAAAAATTGATTTTTATCAGTATTCCTAAAAAAGGTGGATCTTAGCTATTTGATAAGTAAAAAGGTTGTTGTAATGTCAGAAATTTTATTCTTTGGGGATTGGATTTTGCTCGTATTAAATTTAATGAGAAATTCTTGTATTATTGTCAGGACAGGAACTCTAGATATTTGAAAAATTATATTTTTAGGCTAACATAAGTCACTTGATTCTATTTGTGAGACTTGATTCCCAAGAATGGTGTCAAATATCTTGTGGTGGTTCACTTATTCTGATAGTTCTTTTTGTCTCTGCATCTATTTCATTGAAAAATGAAAAGATACAATTAAAACCAAATGCCATACTAATTTGACAACTGGATATCTGCTCGCGTCTCTGTACTCTAGCAAGCTATCTACCATGTGCACTCAGATGCCATTCATGATGGCTAGTTTGATCTCACTTATTTTTGTTATGATTTTACTACCTTGTAGTTTAGCTATTGATTTTTGGTCAGTGGTAGTGTTTAGTCGCCATAATCAAGCTCAGCACATAGCTAACACAACAAATGTTCCAATGCATTTGTATGCTTCTTCGGAAACACACTAGTAGTCTGATTTCATGCACACCAAAATTGAAAAATGAAAAACTACAAGGTGTTTATATCTACACAGTTTGTCTTAATTTTTGTCAAAGCTTTATCAAATCCCTCTGTCAGATCATATCTAAGCTCTAGAACATATGCAGCCTTGAAAAATCACGTATTTGGATCCTAATAATAAAAGCCAAATTGGCAACCTTTTTTTCTACTTGAAATGTTTCACTTGTTTTCCTTCTTGTTAAGAATATAGATGCATACATTGATTTTTTCCTCGTAGCTTAAGGTATTGGGAAGGTTGGTCATCTAATCAAATTTTACATGGTACCAAAGCAAGATGTCCTGAATTTGAACCCTCCTAGTGTCAGTATTTTTTTAAAAATGTGCTCACTTAAATTAAGTTAATTCACATGTTAGGTTTGTGTCATTGTCCTCAAGTTTATCCACCTACACACGAAGGGAAGTGTGAAAAGTTGATTATCCAATCAAATTTAACACTTCCCATATCTTTTCTTGGAGCCTCCATGCAGCAACCATGTAGAATACCAAGCTAGCCACCATGACTTTTTTGTCACCTAAATTATGCTTTGCATTAGTCTAGGTTGTGCGCATCCAAAGATATGTAAAGCTGTGCTGTTTGAGGGTGATGATGTTCAAAATTCAGTTTGAAATTGTAAGCAAAACTCCATTATCGAGGCAGGATGAAGCATGTTGCTGTTTTTTTGGGATTGTCTTGGTTTTTGCTTTGAGCTATTTTTCTGTCTTATGACAATAGGATCATTCGTCAAGCCTTTTTGCTACGATGTGAGATTATTTGTCTCCGATTCCATTTCACTATAAAAAAGTGGAGATTGTGCAGAAGTGAAAAGGAAAAGCAAGATCAAGTATGAGTTCTCATTTGTGTAGAAAAAAGTTTAAGCCAAGTAAACAGTTTGGACATGTGACGCTATTCTATCCTCAATTGATTCAACCAAAAAATGTGATTGTGGTATGACACCTTCATAAGGATATAGAACAAGGGTAACGTACATCTGCATGTTTTGGGGAAAAACAACTAAACTGGTGAATTTGTGTATATCAGTATAGTGAATCTCTTTCTAAACTATTATTATGTCGCCACAGTTAGTCTTCATTTTTTTGTGGAACCTAGGGTTAGAAATGATCTTTAGTTTTGCAGATGCATATTATGGAATGTTTGTCCTGCTTCCTTCTGAATTCCATACTTTAGAGTCATTGGTGAGTAAATCTGGAATTTTATGGCTTGTTTGAAGCTTCTCTTTAGACCTTTTTCTAAACTAGAAATTGTAAAGAGAAACAAGATAATCTATTTCAGTTGCTTTTCTTAGTGAGCACTTAAGACATATAAGACTTTCCATGGCATGTGCAACTTGGCTGAAGCTTTCATAACACTTGCAGGTATGACTATTCTGGATATGGACAATCAACAGGAAAGGTTTATATAGTCATCTCCTTAACTCTTCTTGAGACAATTTTTTCCTCCAGTATTTTGTGATTGTGAGCATAACAATAAGGCCCAAAGTAACTAATAGATTTTTTTATTCATGTAGCCAAGTGAACAGAACACGTATGCTGATATAGAGGCCGCTTATAAGTGCCTTGTAGATAACTATGGTGCTAAGGAGGAAGAAGTTATTCTATATGGTCAATCTGTAGGAAGTGGTCCTACCGTGGATTTGGCTGCTCGCCTACCAAACTTACGAGCCGTTGTATTGCACAGCCCTATACTCTCAGGTTTACGAGTGATGTATTCTGTAAAACGCACATACTGGTTTGACATCTACAAGGTTAAATCTGATTAATATGCCTTTTCTTTTTCCTTGTTTTTCGATGATTTTATTTTAACTTCTAATTTTATTTTTTCCAGAATATTGACAAGATATCTTTGGTGAATTGTCCTGTGCTAGTAATTCATGTAAGTATATTTGCTCTTACATTCTATATGTACTTGGATATGACTTGCCAATGCTCATCAATTATAGCCTTTGTAATGATCTGCTTCTGAATTATTTGTGATATTCTGATACCCATAAGCCAATGCTTCATTTTTCTATGTAAAGAAAGGCATGATTTTGCACAAATAAATTCTGCAAGTTACCAAATTTCTTGTACTATAATCCTAGAAGTTGAAATTTCATATTTACCATGATAAGTCGGAAATATTATCACCTTTTTATAGAACTGGAATTGCTAATACAATATGAAGGGGATATATGTCAAAGTTTCAGTATCTGTTGAAGAGTGTATTGGAAACCTAAGAATGTTGCAAGTGTTCATAAAAAAATTCTGTATATATAGAATTAGTGAGATATTGAAAAGAGCATTTGCAAGCTTTTGCATCTCTGCATTTAAGACTCATCCTATTTTGAACTTCTTCGATTTGTTTGCATAATTCTTGCAGCATAATTGTGTCCGTATATCTATTTTTACATCTGCAGGGAACATCAGATGAAGTTGTGGATTTTTCTCACGGTTTGAAGCTCTGGGAAATGTGTAAGGAGAAGTATGAACCACTGTGGCTAAAAGGAGGAAACCATTGCGACTTGGAGCTTTTTCCTGAGTACATCAAACACCTCAAGAAGTTTATAACAACAGTTGAAAAATCACCTTCTCAAAGGAGCTCCTGGAGAAAAAGTTCAGATCAGTTTGAACCATCCAGGAAGAGCACTGACTTCTTTGAGCCATCGAGGAAGAGCATCGACCGCCGAGAAAAACCTAGGCCAAGTACAGACAAGTCAAGAAGCAAGGACCAGAAGTCTCACAATGCAGATAAATTGGACAAATTTAAGGTATCATTTGACCAAATGGAGAAGTCCAGGAGAAGTTTAGATTGCTTCGGCAAGTCTGGGAAGCACATAGATCAAATCGACAGGGGAAGAAGGAGCGTCGACAGATTGGATAGGATATGGGCAGGGTGAACTTTTAACCTCTTTGTAAAATCCATACATGGGCTTGATTGTGTTGGGTATCTGTACATTTTATTTATGTTTACAAATCATGCAATGTGTTTGCAGATGTTTATATAGCATTAGATGGGTGTTGAAAAGGAATCCTGGTTGATGGGTGATTGTAGCGGTTATGATTCAACAGCATTTTTCTCCGGTGTTGAAAGTGTAGCACTTGACAAACAGTTAGGCTCTTGTTTTCTACATTTGATGATTGAAGTTAATATGTTAATTTTGTTCAGATGATTCATCATCAGGATGCATACTTCACTTCTCTCATATTGTTGGAAATTAAAGAAAATATATTTATTTCAAAAAAATCAAATTTTAATTTTATTTATGAAGGATTTGAAAATAATTTTCTTTTAAAAAAATCTCATTATGAAAAGAAACTTTTAAAAGACTACCCATAATTGTATTGAGAAAATAGTATTTGTGTATTTTTTATACATTTATATTTGTTATAGGAAACTTTAATCCAATTTATAAGAAATATTTGATGTGATAAAAACATCTATTGCCATTATGGAAACATATCTTTTGTATTAGTGAGTTAATAAAAATAAATGATAGTAGTGGGTTTAACACAATGAACGGTTATATGTATAATTATTCAATTAGTGGGTTATAATCTCTGTGCCCAACAATTTTGTATTCATTTCAAGCAGAGTATGCTTCATACTTCCTTTTCATACATGGTAAATTGTTAACCAAGAGAAATATCAAAGTCCGCCTACAACTTCATCAAGTACTTATTTTGACCGTGTTTCCAAACTTAAACTTGCATTTTCCACCTTCTGGACAAGGCAGAAAGATGACAACTTCAATTAAGCAACAAACACGAATTAGATACTCTACAATCTGAGAAAAATACCAGGTAAAAGACAAGCACGAGCTAATTGTCCTAGAAATCTTAACAAAAACCATGTGCGTGCCTGTAAAGTGTGAAAGTACGCAATTTATGTTCACAAAAGGGGCATATTTAAAAATGTATAAGCGAAGTAGAAAACAAGAAAACGTAAAGTTGATATTTAAACTTCTAATGCATTCTGAAGCATTTGTTGTTTTTCCTTTCAGCACAATCCAACAAGAGCACTTACTTATGCTTTAGGTTCAACACCATGCTGAATTAGCACTTCAAAATCCTAGCAAAAGACAAACTTGAACACAACGATTTAAGAACGTTCAAAACACGTCTCCCTAGCTTATTATTGCCACAAAGTAGGAAGATATCATTGTACTGAGAAACTTCAGCATTAGAAAACAGGAATTCGCCTGTGAACTATGAATCAAATATTATAAAAAGTACAACAAAAATCACGCAAGTGAGTCCTTCGCTTTTGCTTGAGCCAGTAGCTCTTCTCTCATTCGCTTGATTTCCATTTCTCTTTCCAATCTTTCTTCCTGAAAAAGTGGAAAAAAAGTCAAAACCACAAAACTACATCAGAGATATAAATTAGTCAATAAAATGAAAATTACAAAAAATTGGAATTATTACAGATCATACAGAATGTATAAGTAGTCAGTATATTTATTTATTAATTTTCTAATTTATTCAACTGGAAGTCTTAAGTTATGATTACCTTTACTGATGAGAGATAACCAATAGACAAAAAGAGAAAATTGGTCACCAAGTAACCAATACATGTCACCCCATAATCAAAATGGATCATTTATATAAATCTTTTCCTGTTGCTTATAAGGCAGTTATAAACTTATAACAAGATATGTCCAATTAGAAACCATAATTCACTTAGCTTTTTTGTTATGTTTTCATTTTTTTACATTTTATTCTAAGCTGTGGGTTTTTGCATTGCATGGTTTTAACTATATCAGATTATTATGTTACAGTTTCATGGGTATCCATTTATTTAGCCTGGAATTTTTCACGAGGGCTAAGTTGAAGTTAGGAAGACAAGAAATTGACCAGGGAAGACAATTTCATTGAACCAGATGTCAGAATCATAGTTGGCCAAGAGAAGTTTTAAAATAGAAATATGAAAAACCATAAATGCTGAACACTAGATATTGCTTATAATTTATTTACATAAATATGATTCATATCTGGAAAAGAATAGTGGTCTAATGTTAAAAGTAAACAGAACTTATATATCCGAAACAATTGTAAAAGTTAGATTAGATTTATAAATACATTATATAATACATAGTGTGATTAAAAGTGTGGTGCAATGACAGCAGCTATCACAAGATTAAATTCTAGTTCCTGCTTCTTTTCTTCCTAGTTTGGAAAAAGTTGGTAAAGCTATCACAAGTGTGGTGCAATGACAGGTGTCTGATTAAAGTATAATGTGGCAATTGGTGAAGAGTATAATGACAAGTGTGGTGCAATGACAGCAGTTATCACAAGATTAAATTATAGTTCCTGCTTATTTTCTTCCTAGTTTGGAAAATGTTGGTAAAGCTTAATGTATTTGAGGTGATCTACCAATTGATTTAACGTTGTCTGATTAAAATATATTGTTTTAAATCCATACAATTATATTTTATGTATATAAATACACTACAAATAGGAGGAAACATGCTTAGAAAGATGCTATAAGTAGATATCAAACCCTTGACTTTAGGCAACATGCTTCAATGTGTTGACCATCTAAGCTAGCATGTGTTAGCTTCAGTCCAAATATGAATAAGCTAATCCTATAAACCATGGTCAGTGTGGCAATGCCATGCAGCTCAATGAACTCACAATCAATATAGCAGTCATAAACATCCAATGATTTACTAAAATAACTGTCTCGGAATTATCATTGAAGTCACTTACTCTCCTATAGAAAACTATGATCTCCCGTGCACTACATGATGTCCTAAAGTGCTAGTTTACATGTTTTGACCAACCTATATCTAAAAGTGTCACTACCCCGTGATCATCTCATTGCCATTCCCAAATGTCATTTAGCTACATGCTTGTTTAGCTCTAATTCAACTATTGACGTTGTCACAAACAAACTGATATTTTGGTGCTGCCAGTACCTTACATTCGAAGTGATGTTATCACTTAAAATCATGAAAAAAAATACAGATGACTAGAATTGCTTCACTTGAAGAAAGTTATTCAATTTCATAAACACAGACTGCAATTCTTTCATGTGTACTATAATGAGTTATGAGATAGTTAGGACGTCACATTATGGCCATGAATCCATGATGATTCACTGGTATTCGTTTTAGAGACAAGTCATCTTTCTTAACTTTGTTAGTGATATCACATTCATCCCTGATGTGTTACAGGAGAAGAGGTAAACATATTTGAGCTCTCAAACTTCGACCTTGTAATGACATAAAACTATCCTTAACACATTCTCAAAGATAGCATGTCTTGTTGGGATATCACAATTCACTCCTTAATTTTCGGAAATATGGGATAAGTGAGGGAAAAGTAAATTATTTTACCCCTCAAATTGATAAGTAAAGCCAATTTAAATGGTCAAACCATGCACCACCCACGAATCTATCAAAGAAGATGAATATCTTATTTTTCCTTAATGGCATGACCGTCATTAGAACCAACCAGTTTAAAAATCAAATAGCTAAATAAAAATGGGACAAATTTGTGCGGCAGAGGATCAAGCACGAAATCAACCACCAAAAATGACGTTGAGCGAACATTATCATCAACCAATAGTCAAGAAAATTGGGAGATGCAGCATTGTCTTACTGAAAATGTCTGCATACCCCAACACGATCTAGGGTTTACAGATAAGCGGGAAAAGACAGAAACTACCACTGAACCAAATTGTCCATCAAAATATGTTTGGAAGCGATTGAAAAAAAATATATTATGTAGATCTGGAGCGCAAGCTATATAATCCATCAATCTCAGATCGACCTTGAAGGAGAAAAAGGGGGAAGAAAGGAGAGACCTTCTCGTCCCGGTGGAGGGCGACCCAAACGTGGATTTTGTCCATGGATTCCAAGAAGAGGAAGGCGCCGAAGCTCATCGCGAAGTAGGTCGCCACCCGAACCATCTTCTTCCTCTTCTTCTTCCTCCTTCCCCTGAGACTTGAGAGTTCGAACGCGAAAGCGAACAGGTCACGCGTTCTACCTTTTTAAAGCCACTTGATTCTGATTCTGGACCTGGTCCGAGTCCGAGTCGGATTGGAATAGGAGTAGGGTTTTTGAGTTTTTTCTTTTGTTAAATTACAAAACCATCTCTTGTATTTTATCCTAATTACAGTCTGATTTTCTTTATTCTTAAAATATTAATAATTCCTCTCAATTATAAGTCATTAAATTTTTCAATTATTTTAATAATAGCTATTATCATTTTATTTTATCCTTATTACAAAAATCATAACTTAGTTTGGCCGGCCCAAATTATATGTTAATTTCAATAACCCAATCGATTCTACCAAGAAATCAATTTAGGTTTTTTATGTCCGATTTAATTTCAAACATGTGTTAACGATGAGTTACTTAGTTCAAACATATGTCAATGATAACACATACAATTCATGCAAACATTGGGTTCAAACTAAACAATCAATTATTGAATTATTAATTATGGATATCACAGTTGGTGACAACATATTGTAAGTTGCTTAGAGATTTAAAGTTTGATCCCTAGTATGCTTATCTATTATGATTTTTTATCTTTGTTATAAAAAAAATCAATTATTGAACTGATTTGAGAATGAATCAGAAAAGAGTAAAAAATCTAAATTGGCTTATCAATGAATCAATTTTTTGGATTAACCAAATGGATTATTGAAATTAAGGGATAATTGAAAAAGTTGACCAAAATAATTATAATTTTTCCAAATTCTCAAATATATTTAAGGTTTTCACGTGTAAAAAAAATTATTATGATTTTTCCAAATTTCTCAATGTAACTATAAATTCATCTCTTTTATAAATCACTAATATTTAAAATTATTTTAATAATAAATATTATCACATATTCGAAAGTTGAATAGTTGATAAATAAATTATTCTATATTTTTCAATATCCGTTGATAGTAAAAACTTAAAAATTAGCCAAAAATAATTTTTTCATTATGTTTAAATTTAATAGTTCTTATAAATTTTTAATTTGTCATCATTAAAATATTTAATTAAATAGTACAAAATAAATTTATATAATCAACTTATGATGTGATGAAATTTTTTTATTAAAATAAAAAAAAAATGTTAACTCAAAATTGGGAAGAAGATAATGTTATATTAAGTAATAATAAATAGAGTAAAAGTGTACAGGGTAAAGTAAAGAGAGTTAAAATTTACCCTTTTATTTTTTTCCTTGCCTCGGATCAAAATTTGATTTCAAAATCCAAAAATACACAATTTAGTCCAACTATAATATAAATAAATGCACGATTCAAAGAAAATGAAAACAAAAAATCAAAATGAATTATTAGAGTTAATTTTATTAAAAAGATAAGGGAATTTTGAAAAAAACCATAAAAGTTTATGATTTATTGATAAAATCATAAATACTTTACTTCATGATATTTAACAAATTCATAACTTTTTTATAATAGGTTCAAATTGCCTCCAATTTTATTTATTTACTTAATTATAAATATATTGATAATTAGAAACTTTGATAAAAAAATATACAACTGCTTATATATGCATTTTATTGCATATAAAATTTTAAATTTGACATACTCAAATACATTTCATCCCTGCAAAAGATTGCACCATGGATGAAATGTAAAGGTAAAGATCTTACCTGAAATGGAAGGTTAATAGTTGAGAGTATGTCAAGCCTTAAAGGAGGCCTAATGGTAGTTGTGGTGATGAAAATAAAATCAATCTATGGAATGAACCGTGGATTTCAATTCTGCCATAATGTAAATGGCCTACTTTTGTGAATGTGCAAAAATTATGAAAAATGGAGAAAGTAAGTGAACTATTAAAGGAAGAAATGTGGAATAGAGATATTTTGAACATTTGTTTTGGTCAAGGCTTAGTACACAAGATAGAAGACATCCATGTTAGTAACAAGGGGAGTAAAGACAAATGGGTGTCTCCCAGTCTGAATGGTAAGCTGACAACAAAAAGAGCATACTGTTATTTCAAGAAAGAAAATGAGAATGAAGAATTGATGGAGATTGATTGGAAATTAATCTAGAAGAAGAAGTTTCTAGAAAAGGTAAGATTTTTATATGAAAATTATTGTGGAAGATGCTTCCTAGAGGTGGCAATCCCGACCACCTCCAGGCCGTGCCTGGCACGGCCCGACTGCTCAAAGGGGCGGTCCAGCCCGAGCCTGAGTCTGCCCCTTCGGGCTCGAGCTGGGCTCGGGCTGGCCCAATTTATTAAAAATATGGATTTAAAGGTTGGCAATGAGACTCAAATTGTCAACCTTTATTATTTTTTTAATGAACTAACAACCACACCAATAGTTATTATTTGTTTTTATATAATTTTACTGAGTATAATATATATTGCACAAAAATCAAGCTAGGTCTGGGTGCAAACCAGGCTAGGCCTGGGTGCAAATTAACCAGGCTAGGCCTGGTGGCACTAGGCCTAGCCTGCAGGTGTAGGGCCAGACCTAGCCGGGCCTGGCCGGGCCCGTGCCGTGCCGGGCTTGGCACCTATGTCGGGCTCGGCATGGCCCACGTGCCCCGGGGGGGCGCCCAGCCCGCCCCTTGAGCACAGACGGGCCGTGCCCGGCTCGGCCCGAAATTCTTCGGGCCAGGCCCGTGCCGCTCATGGGCGGGCCCTGCCCATTGCCACCTCTAAGATTGCTTCATATTGTAAGTTGGTTAAGTGGATTCATAGGTATTGGTAATTCAAATTATTATTATTTTTAATTCTGAAGAATATTCCAGCAACCATATTTTATTCGAATGCCAATATGCGAATGAGTATTGAAAGCTAGTGGAAAAGAGACTTGAAGTACTGTTTAGCTATAAGGCTGGGACCAAGGGGGATGAATAAAGGAAGCTGATAAAGTTGAGAAATATATGGGTGAGAAGTTGGTTGCATTTATAGCAAATTACAAATTTCTCTATGATTGCTTTGGAAGAATAGATGCCAAATGAAGTATAAAGGGAAGAAAGAGGGATTAAACTGTCTATTTGTTAAAGTTTTCAATGAGACTATGGAGTAGGGCTTCAAAGGTGTGAAATTTGTTCTTCCTAGAAGAGGAGTAAAAGAAAGCATGCAACTGGAGTATAAGGATAATTCTTTATTCTGTGATGCTGCTTGGAAATAATGACTAATAGCTGGTGTGGGCTTTGTGATGACTGAACAAAGCAAATGGAAAATAATTAGTATTGATACCTCCATAGCTGGTAATCCCATAAAGGTTGAACTTTGTGCTATATGGTATGAGCTTGATATTGTAAGGAAGAAAAATATGGTTGTGAGAAGAGTATGTTCATTCTGTAGCTGATCTAACCCTTTACAAAGGCATTTTTGGTATATGGAACAGTACGGTAGGATTTTTAGATGAGGTAGAAGATGTTGAACATTCTTGTAATGGGTTGCTTTATGATTTTTTTTTAATAAAATGGTATCAGATGGGGATATAATCCTATCTGATCACTGAGTTTCTTTGATTAAAAAAATTAATAGACACAACAACTTAAATTGAGATGTTAATCGCAGTTATAAGCTGCATATATATATATATATTATTGCATAAGAAATTTTAAATTTTACATATGGTAAAAGTTTATAACTACTAATATAATCATGATTAACATCTCAATTTAGACCTAAATTTATATTATTAATTTTATAAGCATATCAAATTTAAAAAAATTTAAATAATAAAATTCACATTAAAACAATTAAGGCATACATTTAGAAATTGTCCTTAGGAGTACGTACTATGTTGATATCCAATTTATTACTTGATGAGTAAATTTGGAAACTGACCTTAGAGTAGGGTACTGACGTCCAGTTTATAAATGATTAAAATAAGTTTAAGATCAATTTTATTTTGCGAAATTGATTTAAGGTCTAATATGGACACAATTACATAGTAATATCCTTCAACAAGATGACCAAAAAAATATGGGGGCCAACAATTGCTCAATGGAAATGAATTTAAATTTCTTTTTGCAACATTCGCCAATCAATCAATAAATTTTTTTTTTTTGAAAAAACCTCCATCAGGTCGTGTTATATTCAGGTATTGGATAGAGAAGATAGAGGATCCACGATCGTGCACTTCTCGCCAAAGATATGCATACCACCATATTCCATCAGGGAAGATTAAACTTTATTAATACCATGCAAATCAAAATCAAATGCCTTACTGTTTATCAGTGAAGTAGTGGATGAGGCATTCAAACAACGAACGTCATCCAAAGTTAACCAATACATTCCTTATTTAAAGCAACCTGAACATTAAGAAATATCTTAGGACAAAGCATAAAAAAAGAACTGCAATCAACAGCTACCCAGTCGACAGCTTCATCAAAAATCAGAGCTGATCTAGTTAGACCAATTTTTGCGAGATGATGAGCTTTGGTGTTGGTTTCTCTGCTTAAGTGACACCAATCATTGACCATCAAGGTTGAGGCAATCTGTTTTATATCATTAACAAGGTCTTTGATAAATCAAGGAGGCCTAAGCGAATTGTTCAGGGTATCAACTGCTATCTTGCAGTCAGAAAAAATCTTAAGGTGTTTCAGATTAATTCTGCTGGCCATAATAAGACTCATCCAGATAGCATATAGTTCGGCTGATAGTGTATCAGTTATTGTGGCTCTGCCATATCCCATTAGAAGCTCTTCATTTTTATCATTAAGAATATAGAAGTCATATCCAGATTGGCCAGTGTCCTCCATCCAAGATGCATCACATAAGATAGAAAACATAGTCCCCTGACCGGTATTTAGATGAGCAAAAGTTCCCTCCTGACTCAGTCCAGGATAGTACTTGTTATTCTGGGGAACAACCACATTCTAAACATTGTTGCCTTTGACAGAATGATACTGATTTATTTGCAAACAATTACTGAATTCAGCCAAGGTCCCGTACACAAGAGTTTTTATATCCGACACCTTTTCCTTTGAAGCATTTTTCATTCATATTTTTCCAAAGAAATCACAAATCAATTGCAATGCAGCTCCTTAGACATGCTTTACTCTCTTTATCAAGAGTCTTGCCTTCTTCAACCCATTTCCCAAATACCCATATAGATTTTTATGCTCAAACTGATACTTCGAAATTTTCTCTAATGAATTCCAGAATGTCCTTGCAAAATTGCATTCAAAGAAGATATGTTCTAGACTATCTTCACCATTATCATAGACATAACAATTGTGTTCTTCAACTTTGCTAATTTTTGCAAGCCAGCAGATGTAGCTTTTCATTTAACAATTTCCAAATAAATATTTTGATCTTTGGCATCACCTTGAGGCACCACATTTGATTCCAGTCATGAGTTTAACTAGACCCATCTTTATCTTCATCCTTTAGGAAATTGTAAGCAATTTTGCAATTGAGTTTTTCTTTGTTGTTCAAGCTCCAAATCCACTTATCCTAAACATCCCTTGCAAGGAGATAAGTCTGATTTATCTTTTTTACAAGCTCATTACCAAAAAGTGAATTGACAAGAGAAAGACACTAGACACCATTAATAATTAAATCACACACCAGATTAACTTATTAACTTCATGCACTTTCTCCATATCGATGAAGGTAGGTCATTTACTTAGTGGAATACAATCCACCCAAGGGTCATTCCGAATGTTTGTGTTGCAGCCATTACCAATTTTGATTTTCAACCCATTCCTGAGACCATACAAACCAGCAAAGTTGTCTTTAACTGTCCATCTCTTAGGCTTTCCTCCTATCTCATTCCAAGGGTGAAATGATTTGTATCTCGAGTTCAGGAGATTGGCTCAATGAGTATTTTTTCTGTTCAGAAGGAGGAGAATCCTCTTAGCATGCAGTGAAACTTTAACTAGCTTTAGGTCTCTAATGCCAAGGTCACCCATGCCCTTACTGAGAGTAATCTTCCTCCAGCTAATCAAGTGGAAACCATGCTTTTTAGAACTAGATTTCCAAAAATAATTTCTTGTAATCTGCTCATGCTCCTTGATTACTTTATCACCGACCCAGGATAAGGCCATAGTATGTATAGAGATTGAGTTAATCACAGAGTTAAGGAGAATCATTTTTCCAGCTTGAGAAATGTTCTTACTTGCCCAACTGTTAAGTTTCTTTTCAGCCTTACATACCATTTGCCTTTGTAGGTTTAATGGTATTTTACTCTTGTCAATGCAAGAACCCAAATAACTGAAGGGTAAGGAACCTTCCATAATACCCATCAAGTTGCACAATTCTTCTCTTTACTTCTTAGGATAGTCTTTTGGGAAAAACAAATCAGATTTGTCAAAGTTGATTCTTTGATCAGTGATCATTCCATACTTATTAAGCAGCTCTTTGACATGTACACAAGTCTTCTTGCAGCATTTAATTGTTAAGATAATGTCATCAGCATGGTTGTCAAAAATCTCTTTCCTACGCAAGATCGTAAGGCTCTCGTAGGATCGAATCGAGGATCGTAAGATCCCACCAATATTTTTTTAAAAATATTATCTATATCATAAATGCATATTTTTCTGTGAAGAGAAAAGGAGGAACCGAGGACGCTGGAAGCCTGGAACGGAGGAGTCGATTTGAGAACGGCGATGACAACTCACGAGTGTGAGGAATTGGACAAGTGAACGACGAAGAGAAGAGTTTCAAACTTGAAAATGTCAAAATCGGGCAAGTATCAGATCAGGCAGGTCTCAAATCAATTTTAAACCCGGAGTTAACTGCATAGTGGCCTGGGCTTTGGTCCAAATTTGTTTAATTCCTAGCTGAAAAAGTATTGGTATAGGATCGGTTGGCTATATATGATCCTACCGATCCTACGATCCTGCTAGCGATCCCGGACCGATCCCACATTTTTCGATCTTTTGGTGAGATCGAGATTGCTAGCATGGTGTAGGATCGTAGGATCTTATGATCCTACGATCCTGCTAGCGATTTGACAACCCTGGTCATCAACATAAAAAAGATGACTCAAGGAGATATTCTTGTATTTGAAGACTTTTATATGACCATTGTCAACTTCATTATTGATCATAACAGTCAATAGTTTTTGGAGGATGATGAATAAGTATGGGGAAAGAGGATCCCCCTGTCTTACCCCCTTGTAGCTTTTGAAACAATTTGATTGGACTCCATTTATACTGCATCTGAAATGTGCTACGTTTAGACATGCCATTATCCAGTTTATGAACTGCTCAGGGATGTTAATACACATGCAAATGTTCCTGATAGCTTCCCAATTGGCTCTATCAAGGGCCTTTTCAAGGTTTATCTTCATTATGAAGAAAGAGCATTTCCTTTTTGATTTGCTTATGACGTTAACTACCTCTGAAAGTAGGATAACATTATCACTGAGGTTCCTTTTCTTCACAAAGGCAACATGCTCTTTTGAGATTATAGTGTTGATCCATAGTTTTAACCTATTGACAAGCGCTTTTGAAAGAATCTTATAGGCCACATTGCAAAGTGCAATGGGCCTAAAGTCCTTGATGAATTTAGGGCAATCATTTTTTGGAATGAAAATAAGATTAGTGCTACCCCAAGACTCAGGTCGCCAACAGTCCTTATGGAAAGAATTTATTGCCTCCATATATTCTTTTCTGATAATCTCCCAAAAGCTAATGAAGAACTCCAAACTGAACCCACAGTCCAGAAGCCTTGCCCCTGCCAAGACTATTCATAGCTGCAATGATTTCATGTTCAGTGAAGTCTCTAATCATGTCATGGTGTCTGTTTGATGGAATTGCATTTCAATTCAGCTTCTTTATCATATTCCAATTCGTGCAGACCTTAGTATCATCAGCAACATTCTCAGAAATATTTTTTTCATCACAAGAGCCTTCAAGGTGCCCAATCTTACCACAGTGGAAACAAGATTTTGGTATATTCTCAAAGGCAATTGCCTGCCAAAATTTGAATCCTCCACCATTTATCTAGACTCCTGCAGGAATCTTACTTTTAAAATTCCAAAGCAAACAAACTCTAGCAAATTTAGCCCTTTGTCCCTTGAGTGTTACACTGTCTATTTTGATAACTTGTCCAATACTCGTTGCAATTCTTAGTAGAACTTCCTTCTGCAAATATTCAAGAGGAAGGCCAAGGAATTGAACCCACACTGGGATTGCTTCTATCTTTTTAAATATTAAGGGTTGAAAAATTGCCCTCCAAGGTATGAGGAGGAGGGCCTGACCTCTAAAGAACCAAGGGCCTTCGATTAGAACTTTATTTAGGTCATCTGCACAAGCAAATTTAAAATAATAGTAGCCTGGAGCAAGGTCAATCACTTGAACATTGCATTTTAACTTCTAGATTCTAGACATAACTGATTGAACCAGGTTCAGTGAAGATGAGCTGCCATAGAATTTCCCATAAAGACAATTAATCCATTCAACCCTAGCAGTGAAGATCATAGCATCTTCAATATTTACCAGGTTCTCTGAAGCATTCTGCATTTTCTTCAAGTTCTCGTCAATCAAATTCCCTTGAGGCATATCCTCAAATAGTTGGGCTTCCTTGAAGAGGGCAACACAGGAGTTTGTCTTCTGCATTTTATCACAAGGCTTTACAACAACATTCTTGGGAATTTGATTTTCCCCAAACAAAGGATTTTCCAAAGCAGTAAAGGATTTTGAAATTGATTCAGGAAATTTAAAGCCTCCATTACTAGAGCTACCAACAAAGTGGATCGTACATCCAGATTGAGGTTTCGAGCTCTCGAGCTCTGGGAAAGATTGAAGCTAGGATTAATCTTCTCAGCATCATCAATCTTCGATTAAGTTAAAGCAGGTGCACTAGTGGGGGATGACGCCGCAGGGGCCGCTGTGCCGAGAAGCCATCTTCGTCGCGAGCATACGAGAACGACTTCGAGCGACAAAGGAAGGAGGGCCCAGCCGCAGGGGTCGTGCCAGCGGAGACCTTTTGGAAGACGGATCAGAGGGCGGAGGTGGACTTCCGGCCGGAGGAGGCAGCAGGGGGCTCGAGGCCTGCAAGCCGCTCGTGGAAGTAGGAAGCGCCAGTGACTGCCTCGCCTGGGTGGAGGTCGCACGTGGAGGAAGGCAAGCGGCGCTGGGGCTGCAGCGTGTTTTGGTGGTGGTGGAGCGGATGGCTCTTGGTCCATCGTTGAGGCCAGTCGGTCGAGCTTTCGAGCTCTCAAGTCCAGCTCTCGCATCGTCTTCCAATCACTCAAGCTCATCCTGCGGCCATTCTCGATCCATACGACGAAAATCCCGAGCAATGTGCGAATGGTTCCTAACACGAAGTTGCAAGACTTGCAGCCGCCGCCCCCGAGAACGTGGCGTACCTCTGACGCCCCCCTCCTGCCGTTCACCAGCTGGATCTTCCTCTCCTGCAACATCAACCGTTCACCACTTGCAATGAATGAAGCTCTCTCTCTCTCTCTCTCTCTCTCTCTCTCTCTCTCTCTCTCTCTCTCTCTCTCTCATTTTCCATGTACATGCTGTGCAGAGAGAGAGGAGGGAGACAAAGCGGGTAGAAGATGAAGTATAGAGTTGGCAGCTACTCCTACAACAGCGGCAGGGTGATGTAAATAGTCTAATTTGAAATCCAAATGTTGCTGCTTCTCTTTAGTGGGAGTGTCCTGGGCTTGCTGAACACAAGTCTATTTGCCTTATTATTATAGGGGCTCGCGTTTCTAATTCGTTAGATGCTGCTTGGTTAGCGAAAATTATTTTCTAGTTTGATTTCAATGAAACTGAAAATTTGATTTTGGTTTTTAGTTTTCAGTTTTCTGAAAACGCGTTTGGTTAATAAAAACAACATCAGTTTTAGTTAGTTGAAACCAGTAAATATTTATTTGATTATAAAAAATAATATTAATTTTCCTTGAATATTTTTAGTAGTAATTAAATGTTTAATTAGTTTATAAAATTAAATATTTGTTAATATGATTATAAAATATTTAAATGATTTAATTAATTAAGTTATTGGTAATTTAAAATTTTTTTGTTCAATTAGATATAAAAATTAATTAATAGTTATTATAAAATTTCAAAAAAAAACAAGTCCAATGATCTAAAATTAGGTTTGATTAAATTATAAATAGACCAACTTTAAGAAATTTGAGTTATTTAAAATTTGAGTTTGAGTCAATTAGATATAAATTGGTTTAATTATTTTATAAATTTAAGATAAAAGTTTGAGTTAAAAATGATGATTTTTATTTTTATTTTTAAAAATTCGATATAGTTTGATTTATTTTTAAATTAATTAATTTTATAAAAAATATATTTATAATTACAAAGTTGTCACAACATTTTGATAACGAAACCGACAGTCTCGAAACCACAGAAAACAACATTCTGTTGTTTTCATTTTTATTAAGAAAACTGGTTTCGTTTTCATTCTGGTTTCGATTCAGTTTCACGAAAACACTAAACCAAACACGTTTTCGTAAGCAGTTTTGGTTTCAGTGAAACTGAAATCATGAAAACAGATTTGGTTTCGCTAACCAAACAGGTCCTAAATACTGCACCATGTTAATATAGAACACTATTTCAGTATTTCGTATTGAAGATTTGTGCATCTCTTGGCTCGCATCTCGTGTAGGGGCTTCATCGCCTGCTGGACGTCGCTTTCCTTACAAGCATCATCGATTAGTATGGTGTAGGTGAGGACATTGAGTGCGCAGTGAGTCTGGAGCATATTGTCAAGCACCTCAAGGGCCTTCTCCAGGCGGCCTCGCTCACAGAGGGACTAGAAGATGGTGTGGGGGCACGATCACGCGGCAGAGGGCGGCATCGGGCTCGCCGGACTTGCAGTGTCCCGCGATCATGACGTCGGGGGTGGCGTCGGAGGACTCGAGGACGGCGAGGACGCGGGTGGCGTTCCGCGTGTTGCCGAGGCGGCAGAAGCCGCAGATGAATCTGGTGCAGGGGATGATGTTGGGGACCTCGCTGCAGGCGGGCATGGACTCGACGAGGCGGAGGCCCTCGTGGAGCTCGCCGTGGCGGACTAGGTAGGGGAGGCGATAGTTGGCGGGGTCGAGGGGCTGGTGATGGTGGTGGGCACTGCTCACAGGGGCATCGGCAGAGGTTGGCGTGGGAACCACGGGGGGGAGAGAGATGGACCCACTTTTAATATTAAAAAAAAAGTGAGACCTAATTTTTATAATATGAGAGCAAGTAATAGAATAAAAAAATATTTTTTATATGCATGTCAGCTACCACGTCGTCAGTTTAACGGGGCGCTCGACGAAAATTTGACTGTAGACCACAATTGAAATAAATATTTTAGTACATATACACAAATGAGACAAATGAAAGTACATGCCACAATTAAGACAAAAATTAAAATATAGATTATATTTAGGTATTTTACAAAAATTAAAGTATAAATTATATTTAGGTATTTTTCCCTTCATTAATCCCTTTTTTTTTAGTAAATTTGAATTCTACTCCTTAAAGAAACTTGCAAAATGAATAGGTTCCACGGATGACAAAAAATAATAATCTGGAGCCAACCATTATTTTAGTGGAAATGAATTCAAATTTCTTCTTGCAACATTCGTCAATCAATCAACAACCCAATTGACCTCTTTTTTTTCCACATTGATCCTTGCAACAATCTCCTATTTTTAAATCAATAGTAGGTTCCACGTATCTATACCAATCAAATTGATCCTTACACATGTATCACAAATTCCCATTAATTTGACTAACATATTACAATCTCTTCATAAATCATTCTAAATTAAACTATCAATTAAAGACTCAACTATCAATTAATCCATGTATCAAAAAAAAAATCTTTCAACATGGGATTAACTTTTTCAAAAATCAGCGAATTGACACCAACTATATATAGTTGGCGTTGGTTTCAAATGAAATAGGTATTAAAAATCGAGGCCTAAGACTGTATTAGCGCCGATTTCATTTCGGCACTTGTCTATGTTGTTAATAAGAGAGTGTAATAAAATATTTAACTGTAGTAGTGGAGACATATTTTTTTAGGAAAATAAGAATCACTAATTATTAATTAGATAAATAAGCAAATATACAACAAATTCATTTAATTTAATTTAAAAATAAAAAAACGAAAACAAAAGAATAAGAAGAAAAACAAAAACAAAAACAAAACAAAACAAAAACAAAAACAAAAAGAAGCGCAGTGCTTATGGCTACTAAACCTCGCGGACACGTTGTTTGCTCCCCCGCTACTTGTCGGTCGGCAGCTGAAACTTGAAAGGGACGCGCACCTCGATGTGCTCGCGTTGAGCTGCCGCTGTCGCTTCCCGTCCACGCGCCGCTCCTCCTCCGCAAGATCTGCATACTCTGCTCTGCTCCGCATTCTCGGCTCGATATATCCATCAGCGCCGCCGCCGACGGCGCCAGTACCATGAGCGGTTGCCCCCAGTGGCGCCACCCCTTGGATCTCGCCGGAAGATCCACACCCAGTTATCCAAATGGACGCTGCCTCTCGCCCCGCGGTGGTCATCGACAACGGCACCGGGTACCAATGACATCTCACGGACTTCTTTGACTCCTTTCTTAGACCGCAGGATCTAATCGTTTGCTGCAGCTGCGTGTTTGGTTCTTTTTCTTTACGTTCCCTTGGCTCTTGTGTGAATCGACTGTCAGTTTGATTCTTCATTGCTTAAATGTTAGTAGCTCGAGTCGAGAAGTTTGTTGACTAGTTGACGGCGTGACTAAAAGGATCATATTGGAGGAGAATTCGAGGATCTAGATTGAAATGGCGAGTTTCTTTTCTGACTTTGTACGAATCTTTTGGATCTTGGTCAAGGTTGTGAATCTAGGCGTTGATTGAGATGGATAGTAATCTGAGAGGGTCAAGAACTCATGGAGTAGCGAGTTCAAAGTGATGTCCGAGGACGTGGAAGGATGAGCTTGAGACAAGGTATCGGATGAACAAGAGGAGTCAGGTGTATTGTTTGGACGATATATGGTTAGGGTTCTATATTAGGATAGTAGGATGCAGCCCCTGCCAGAGTTTATCGAAGTTGATGTGTTTGCATAAGTTCTTTCACATGTTATTTGTTACATACTTACATGCAACTAAAGGAGTGAGCTATCTGAAAACTCAGTTAGGTCTGCACCTTTTCTGACATTTTGTTTTCATCCGCTCTGGAAGAATATTTAGTACATCAAAGATGTTTTTATTGAAACATGAAATAGATTATTAGATTGGGAGTGTCAAGGTACCCCATATTTGTACCAGTCTAGAAGCTTGAACTTGCTCAAAGTCAATTGATTGCACTATTGGCACTAGAAATATAGCTTCACTTTTGGACGGTTGTTCACAAGTGCCACACACATGAGAAAGGGGATGTGATATCTTAAATGACAACTGAATGATTGAAGAAGTAACAATATTTTCTTTATTCTGTGTGATTTTCTACTCTAGTTGATTCTTCAAAAGATTATCATGATTATGCTGAAGACTTGTTTAGAGAGGGCCATGCAGAATGTGGAATAACTGATATTGAGCTCATAATATTTTTTTGATTTTGGATTGTACAAAATGTGCATGATCTTTTTTGCTTAGGCTGATCAAATGATTGTATTCCAACAAGAGAGATTTCAGCTGCAAGTTTTCATTGGCTCCTGAAGTGTCAGTTTAGGGACCAGGAATTGGATAAAATTTTAGGCCCGTGAAGAATTGAAATGCACAGATTGGTCTCTTTTCTAATGGCTTAAGTTTTTGGAAAAGTTGGTCATCCAATCAAATTTAACATGGGGTGCTGAGTTCAAATCCTCCTAGTCTCAATATTTTTTTAAAAAAATTATCTCTCACCTAAATTTAATTGATCCACTTATTGGGCTTGGGTCAGTCTCCTCAAGTTCACTTGCCCATAAGTGAGGGGGAGTGTTAAGAATATAAATGCATAGATTGGTCTCTTTCCTAACAGCTTAAGCTTTTGTGAAAGATGGTCATCCAATCAAATTTAACAAGGCCAATTGCTTGTTGTTCATTAATTTGTGATCTCCATTCATGTGGAATAAAGTATCCACCTTACATATTCAGCTATTACTCACTGCGATCCTCCTATGTAAAATCATGCAGTTCATGTTGCTAAATTTTTTCTAGCATTAGCTGCTGAAAATGATAAACTTTCCATTTCTTGCTGACATGTTATGGATAGTTTTAATTCTATTGCTGCTTAAATGATGAGCTTACTTTCTTCTATTCTCAGGTATACGAAAATGGGATTTTCTGGCAATGTTGAACCTAGCTTTATCATCCCAACTGTAGTCGCTGTCAATGAGTCCTTTTCAAGTCAACCAAAGAGTTCCAGTAAGGGAAATTGGCTCGCACAGCATAGTGCAGGTGTAATGGCTGATCTTGACTTTTTAATTGGAGAAGAAGCTTTGTCATGTTCTCGCTTTAGTAGTACATACAACCTTAGTTACCCTATTCGTCATGGACAGGTAAGATACTAAATAAATATACTGTGCAAGTTTATGTGTTCCATGTCGATTCCTCAAACTTGTAATGCTCCTTTTGCAGGTGGAGAACTGGGACTCAATGGAAAGATTTTGGCAACAATGTATCTTTGACTATTTACGTTGTGACCCTGAAGATCACTATTTTCTTCTAACTGAGAGCCCACTAACTGCTCCTGAAAATCGTGAGTATACAGGGGAAATCATGTTTGAGACATTTAATGTTCCTGGTTTGTATATAGCAGTTCAACCTGTCCTAGCCCTTGCTGCTGGTTACACTACTTCAAAGGTATGCTCCAGCTATATATGCTTGAAGGACATATTTTCTTCTTTGTAGCCCACAATGTTTTTGTCCTGCATTACTAATCCACTTGGGCTGGATGATTCACAGCCACAAGCATCTTAATTTCTTCATAGATCTTTCTTGGTTACTCAACCTCCTTTTGTTGGGATCTGCTTGATTAGGAAAATTTGGAGGGATTGCAAGTTCAATTTACATTAAGGATACATGTGAAACTTGCCATTTATGCAAATTTATAGTATGTGAGTATATTACTATAGATGGTTGTTTGTTAACACACCAATTTAGCCCACTAATGGGTATACTATCATTAACTTCACTTAGGCATTTTGGATCAAGGTTTCAAAAATCGTACTGTACGCCCGATACGTACTGATTTTTGACATTTGCGGTATTCCATACATCTGGTACCGGTCGGTACTAGTACATGGTACCGGATGTACCAGTAAATACTGGGCTTGCCGCCCGTTATTTACTGTGTACCGCCCTTACCGGACGGTACCGCCCGGTATGAGAGCTGCCTTGTTGTGTGCAGCAAGGCACAGCAGTTGCACATGCTGCTGCTGAGCCTTGCTGCACGCGACAACATGGCACAAGAGCTGCTGTGCTGCTGACAGCAGCACATGCTGGTTGTGAGCAACATAGTAGCACAGTGCTGCAGTAGTTGTTGTCGGTACAATTTCCAGTACCTGACCATACCGTGTGTTGGTACGGTACCGGTCAAACACCGGTACTGAAACCGAGATTTTGAACCTTGTTTTGGGTAGTAGTTTAGGGTATAAGTTAATGTGCCAATTATTCCATCAGGGCCTTGTCATGATAAATGGTATCACAACATGTCTAGTCTTAGGCTTGGTGAGTAAGTTGGCATATAGGATTTGAGTAGGATAACAAATGGAGGTGGATACGATTTATATTTTATCCCACTTGATTCACATGTGTTTTAGATTTACATCAGATTTGGATATCATTTTATTCTAGACTAATCTGAGCAATGTAACAAACGGTGGGTAGTATTCCTCTTATCCTAGCACACCCTTGATGTAGTAAAGGACCACAGGGATGGATGGAGCCTCTAGTAATGTTGGGCCGCAAGCCACTAACTTAGTGTTCGATTAAGGTCTGTGTTAGATTGACTGGGGTTTTGATGAGGAAGTCAAGCCTCAAATGGAGACAATCTCTCCTGATTTTTTGTCCCACCCATTGGTGTATTATCATTAAGGTAGCTCAAGCATTTTGGCCAATGGTTTAGGTCTCTAGAGTTAATGAGCTAATTATTCCCATCAAGCGAAGTGATGACACTTTAGAGAGGTTTCAGTGGCTCGAATCCAGTAACTTTACAGTTACACCAAAGGACCCTCTTCATTTGTGATTCTGGACAAAGCACACCAAACACAAAATGTTAGGACAAGGTCTGCATAATTGTTCGACCTCGAGACAACAAAAAAAAACCTTGAGAAATATTGAACAATATGGATTTAATTTATTTTCCGACCCCATCTTGCATGGGATTAAGGCTTTGTTGTTGTTGTTGTTGTATGGATTTAATTTATTTTGGAACTTAAATATCTCACTACATATTTTGGGAAATTTTCTTATGAGAAATCTGACTACTCATTCTTATTTACATTCTAGATCCGTGTGTATTGAAAAAGTTGTATTCTAGTTTATGATTAACATGCATTGCCATCTAAAATTAAGTCTCTTTTGTATATCACTGTTATCATTTGTGTTGTATAGTTGTATTGACTAGTATAATTTTCAGTGTGAAATGACAGGTGTTGTTGTCGATGTGGGAGATGGTGCTACACATGTTGTGCCAGTTGCAGATGGTTATGTGATTGGCAGTAGTATCAGGTCAATTCCTATTGCAGGCAAGGATGTTACACAATTTATTCAGAAGCTTATGAAGGTAGAAGATGATGATTTTAGACCTTTTAATCTTAACTATTCATTTACATGTAATATTAACTATAATTAATTGTTTCGTTGTCAAATCCCTACATGATGTGATAATTAATTACTTCAGCAAACTCAAGTGACTGTTATACATGGTGTTAAGCCTAATTGCAACCAAAATCTTAACGGTTAATTTACTTCATGTATGCTCTCAATCTTCAATGACTTGACAATTTCTGATTGGCCTTCAAGATTTAATTTAACTTCAATTTTTCTTCCTTGACCTTGTTGTCAAAGCCTTATGGGCATGCACCAACTGTTCAGATTTATTTTCTGAAATAGAAAGACATATGCTTCTTTTTTATTTATAAATGCTACCAACCTGATTGTTGGCAGTTGCCTACACTGACCTTTATGCCTGTTTACAGATGGGGTGTCTCATCTCTCTCTTGCTTAGCAGCCCCTGTCTATTCATTATGAAGGAAACTGCTCAGTTGGACATGAAAAATCAATTGTTGTCACTTTCTTGGGTTAAGTAGTATAACCATTAAGTACCACAAAAAAAATATAGTCCTGCCTTTGTGAACAATGCCACTTTTATTCATATTGATTGCAGCCTGTGGCTAACTAGCTTAGTACTGCATTCCTTTTCTTCCCTTCCCTATCCCGTGGACTAGGACTGATGCTGGACTACACAAGTTTTTCAACTCTTGCTGGATTATCTTTCTGCTGATTCCATGCCCCAACCTTTCATGCAGTAAATGATTTGCTCATGCCTCTTCTGGTATGGAAGCCAATATGCCAATTATAATTTGATAAGGGTTATACATGATGATGAGAAACTTGCAGACTTTTGTCTAATCATCCTCCATTCTCCTTGTGTTCTTGCAATTAAACTTCCAATCAGTGGTTACAAGTCATTGAATGTTTCGTTGTGGCGGCAATAGTTTTTTAGTGTGCCATACCTTGGATGAGTAGTTCTGATTGATTAGCTCATGTCAATTAGTTCTGAATATCGAGTTTACAGATGTCCAAGGCATTGTGGTCATTGCTTTTTCTAAAACAAATAAGATTTTTAATTTTCTTTCTATTTAAGTATTAGCATGAATATAATACCTACTGTCCTCAGAAGCAACCATATGACATAGCAACTTGGCATGCAACCTACTGATTATTAGCTACAATCATTCCTGCAGGAGAGGGGAGAGCATATACCAGCAGAAGATTCTTTTGAGGTAGCAAGGAAGATAAAAGAAGCATATTGCTATACTTGTTCAGACATTGTCAAGGTAATTTAGTCTCAATTTCCTACATAATTTCAATTCTATATGAAGTAAAGAGTATTATTTTCCAATAAATATAAGTTTTCTTTATTGGATTGGAACCCAATCAATCAGTTTCAGAAGGAGTTAGGGAAACTCTAAAAAGTAACAAATAAGAGAATTAGGTCTATATTTAAATTAAATATGAATACGGATGATAGTATTCATATTCATAACAAGCAAAAGTAGGGAATGCATTGGATTCTGCACTTCATGTAAATTTATTCTTCTTCTCGTATCATTTTCTCTATATGAAATTTATGAATATCACTTGTAAATGATTAAAGCTCCATTTACTCATTGCCAGTGTATGAGTCCTTTATATGATGTCACACTTATCCTGCTAGCTGCATGCAGATAAGTACCTTCATGATGCTGGTTTATGGGAAAAAAGAGAGGAAATCTTATACTTTTGGAAGAAATTGTAGAACAAAAAACATGCATTAGCTCCATAGACTCATCTGCATTTCAATATTGATATACTGAATCTGGAGCCATCTTTTCTGGAAAATTATCATCAAGATAAAAAATCCTTAATATAAATTGAGTCCCAACAGTTTTGGGTTAAACTTATTGGTATTCATCAGTTATAAATGATTGTTCAATAGCTTTACTCACTAAAACCATGTCACTAGATATCTTCTCAACTTAAACTAGATATGCTTATTATGATCTAAAGGTTTAAGAGTATTCAGATCAGCACAAGTAATTCATGAAGATTAAACCTTATAGTTAAACTTATCTGCAAGTGATTTCTACATAATTAATGTCCTATCAAAGTGTCAACAACAACAAGTATTTTCAGTAAACTGGTCATTGTCTTATGACTTCAGGAGTTCAATAAGCATGACAAAGAACCTGGTAAATACATAAAGCAATGGGTTGGTGCTAAACCGAAGACAGGGGCACGATACTCTTGTGATGTTGGATATGAGCGGTTTCTTGGTCCAGAGGTACAATTTTCCATTATATCTTTGCCTAGCCCCATGCATTTATTTCTCAAACTAATTTTAGCGTGAATAAGCTGAAAAATCAAATTCATAATTTGTTTACATAAAAATGATTTTGGTTGATAGAAATTAATCATCATGATCCATTTTAAGCAATCCTTGAATATATGGTGCCATCTCAGTGATGTTCTATAAAATGCTATGTATGAGGTCATTTTTTGGTTATCCCTAGTAGATTCCTGGAGCTGACAAGGGATTTCTTCCACAATATTCATACACCACTACCATTGAAGTTCTTGTAGGGCAAACCTGCCAAGATAGGGAAAGGGTACTGGAATGGTCTAATCATGCTCCCCTACCATTTTATAAGTCCTAATATGTCAATTTACATGGAGGATAATCCATTCTAGTATCAGTCAGAATAATTCTTACAAATATCCTTGTAAATAGGGGTTGCCAAATGCTGAGTCATTTCTTGGTGTTAAGAATCTTTAAACTATGATTATCTATGTCTGGTAGTGGGTGCAGGAGTTTGTGGTAGAAGAGGTGCTATCTTTTCAAGTAGATGTGCACATTTCTTCCTTTTTCTTGTCATCTTCTTTTCCTATTTCTATACATGGACAACTTGTTGGATGTGCAAAAGCAACGCTTGATGGATGTCTTGATGGCAGTCTTTGAATATGCAAATTGTTCATGGACTATTTGATTTTGATCACTTGTGTTTCTTATCTCATTGCCTGTGCTCTGCTACCATGGTTGTTTTACATTTGGTGTATTTGTATGATGTATTAACTTCTCTTTGGCTAAGTAGTACAGGCATGCACCATATTTTTATAGTTCTAGCTGCAGTAAGTTGCAATAGTTAACATTGTTTTGAAATATATATAAGAAACCTACTCCTTTTTTTTTTTGCGCGTCTATATAACAATTATGTACTTATAATAAGGTATCTTTCTGAACCCATGATTTAAGGTCTCATTCCATACCATCCTGTATGGGTGGATGTGCCATTATAGCAAAGAACCCATAGCAAATCAAAGTGTCAGGGTAATACACATCTATTTATTAATTTTTGTTAGGTCTGAGCAATGCATCTTTTCATATTTCCAGTACATTGTACAGATAGGATAGAGAACCCATATGTATATTGGCCTGGATACTTCAACCATAGTGCAGTTCTTTATACCATAATGTCCTCTTTTTTACTTAAGTATCTTGTATCCACTGTATCTTTTTACTTATATGATATCTTACACGTGCAGATCTTCTTCCATCCTGAGATTTATAATAATGATTTTATCTCTCCTCTACCTGCTATAGTGGATAAGTGCATTCAGTTATCCCCGATTGATACCAGAAGGGCTTTATATAAAGTAAGTATTTAAAATACTTTTGGCTGATAAATTAACCTTCCAGTTTGCTAGCTATCATGCATTGGTGTTACTGTTTCAGAATATAGTATTATCCGGCGGATCAACCATGTTTAAGGATTTCCATAGGAGATTGCAGCGTGATCTGAAACGAATAGTGGATGCACGCATTGTCACCTTTGATGCCCTACTCAAAGATGTAAAAGTGAGAAACCTACTAAAATTCTCTCTTTGCCAGTATTTAAAGTTGATGGCTAATCTTTTATTGTTTTTACTCCCAGTCTCAACCCATTGAAGTTAATGTTATCAGCCACCCTATTCAGCGGTATGCAGTTTGGTTCGGAGGCTCTGTGCTTGCATCGACACCAGAATTTTATGGGGTAATTCTGGACTCTGTTGAATGCATATAAATATTAGTTAAAATACGAGAATGATAAGTAAACATTCTCATTTAGTTATTAGTGATTTTGCTTATATGACCATTTACCAGCTTCTACTGAACATTGTTTTTGGTAGAAGATATTCAAGTATAAATGCACATAGTCCACCAGTTAATCATGACACTAAGAACTAAAGTATGATACTCTAATTCAACTTTTTTTTCCTAAGGTTTGATATTTCTAATTAGAGTTTCAATAGTGATAATTTTCATTATGACTCGGAAAATTTTTGTAATATAATATGATCAACATCCTCCTGTGGAAAGAGTTTTGAGCTGGTTTGTATATGCATAAAAAATTCAGTAAAGGTGGGTTGAGTTGTGGGGATTAACATATGGTCATATGGTTAGGACTGTTGGAGTAAAAAAGATGAGGAAGATGGAGGGAGGATGGTCACAGTCGAACGGCTGCTTATATGTTGCAAAAGTTGATTTGCAAATTATTGGATATTGGAGAATGCAAAGAGAATGACTTTTTGCAAGCTGTTTCCATTTTGATTTGCTATGACTAATAATTAACTTAATTGAGAGGTTTATGCATTTCATCTTATTTCTTGTATTACTATTAGTGTTTTCGTCTTCTACAAAACCAAGATTTAATGAAGGCTTAATTTCTAAAAATATGTGGTAGTATGATGTTTCAATAAATTTGTTACAAATCTCTCCTGTGTTTTAGATTTATTGCTTATTAAGGGTCAGTTTGGATGGAGGAATATGGAGGGAAAGGGAGGGGGGAGAATTTTTTTTTTTTCAATTTTTCATGTGAAAAATATCTTTTTAGAAGTTGAATAATATTAGTTGAGCTCTATTTGTTTGACCATCTTTTTTCCATTTTAACAAAAGATCAAATAAGATAATTGAGTTTTTTTTTCTCCCTCCCCTTCCTTTCCCTCCATAATTCTCCATCCAAACATACCTTAAAGGTATCTGCCATGGACTCTGGATTATGCGTTTTCAGTTAAATTTCTTGTGTGGCATGCTTAGGTGGAGATATGGTCATTTCATTTCACCCACCAGGATCATCTCACACATAAATCTTAGGGCATATCCAAATATCTAATTTTTATGTCTCTAACTAGGCATCATTTGGGAAGATGAAAACAAAGAGATTTGAGAGGTGGTATCTGGGTATGTTTTAGGTTTGAGGTGTGGAAAGATGTGGCAGGTGACAGGAACATGTTGTATATCAGTATATGTACCGCAGCTTGCAAGACAGGCAACTTAACTGGGAGACAGTAGAGGATGTATTTGTGGTATAAACTAAAACCGTAATTAGATTTGTAAATATAAATATTTGGATAAATTTGTTAAAAATCAAAGTACGGGATATTTTTTGCATTCAACCTTACATTGAGATTTTAAACTTTCTCATTCATAGGGTGTTGAGTGGGGAACATATTGAAGAGGAACATTTTGTACCCTTTTTCCTGTAAACCATGCACCATTCATATTTGGACAACCACTTATCTTTGTAAGATTTATATATGATCTCAAGTTCTCAACAGAGCCCGAGTATGGTAGGTGCTAAGAATTAAAAGAATGTTACCATGATTTCATTTGTACCAAGGCCATCCACAAATTATCCTTCAGTGCCTGACTTAACACTTCTAGTAAAAGTAAAACAAAAGCTCGTGCATTTGCGAGCACTAATCAGAAGGTTTCTTAAGTTTATATATAATACCTTTTTCTTTCCATGTTGCTTTAACTAATGTATGAGCTACTTTTGGTGTAGGCCTGTCACACGAAAGCAGAATATGAAGAATACGGAGCTAGCATATGCAGAACAAATCCCGTCTTCAAAGGTATGTACTGAAATGGAAAGATGGTGGACATAGTTGTAGCTTACATTGCTGAATCGAGCATCAAGCAGCCAAAAATCATTCCCTACATCTGAGAGGTGACTAGAAGGGACTGAACTTGATTTTCATGTGTTATACACGCGCCTCAGTAATGAATTGCCGTAACAATGATCTGAGTTATATGACTTCTTTTTGCTGATAAGCTGAACGTCCTGCTTGTGTTTTTTGCTTTGGATGTTCAGAAAATAATCCTGTAAACTTCCATTGGATTATTGTATACAAAGATTGATTTGAATAACTCATAAAATGTATGTCATAGTTTGTGACCTGGGAAATATATGGTTGAGTTTTCTTTTCTCAATGGTTTTATAATACACAGTTGATATGTTTTTATTTAGGGGTGTAAAGGGTTCAGTTTAGGCTAGCTTAGGATTTGATAGACAAAACATTAAAATATCTTTTAGAATGTAATTGTAAATAATATGAAAAAATATTAAAGATTGTTTTTTAGTTATCTCATCTTAAAGTATAACAAATTAGCAATTTTAGAAATATAAAATATAATGACAATGACAGTCTTTTTGTAGATTATATAAAATTCAAATATTCAATCAAGCATCAATTATTTTCCTATAAAAAATATCAAAAATTAAAAAAAATGTTAAAGAAAGTAATAAAAGTATATTATTACCGAAACACACCAAAATCATAATAGACCCAAAACTTCCCTGAAAATTTTAATTCCCACAATAATTCTCATCATTTGAAAGTAAATTCTGACTAGTTGAAAATTTTAATTTTTCCGTCATGGGTATTTGATTGCTAGGTATGCTTTGTGAATGTAATAATTATTTCTACTAATCTATCTATTTGACCACTAAAAGTAGACTGAATACAATAATTAATGGATTTAGAATACAATTTTTTTACCTCAATAGTAGATATTTCAATCCATTCAAGGAAGAGACAAAATAAAACATGACTGTTCACCATCATGCGCGTGGCAACATTTTAACATTCGCAAACATAAAGAAAAATCAGTCATTTTGCACTAAGAAATGTTGCGAGAAGAAGACCAAAGCTGGAACGCGTGTTGAAGAACTGAGTCCGCACATATATTTGAAACATGAAAATGACAGTTATTCCTTGCCTTCCAAATACTCTATAAGATGCAGGAAATGAGTTCCAGAGCATGGGTGGTGTTGCGACGTAATGAGCAAGCAGAAAGCCACCAATCCATGACTGATGTTGACGGAGATCGTGGAGGAAGGTGAAGACTAGAACACTTCCATTCATAGTCTGAAATGCTACAAAGTAAAAACACATGAGACGCTGATTCCGGGGAAGATGAGCACATCGAACTGAGATTGTCCTCTAATGGTACATGGTGGCGGAGAAGCGCATCCTTTAGGGGAAGGCAACCATGCATAAACCTCCATAGAAAAAAATTTACTTTAGGAGGGGACTTTAACTTCTAGATGCTTGTCGAAGGGGACGGCGTAGGTGCAGGTGGAAGTGAAGATTGCGTAACTTGAATCTGATCCACTAGTTTGTACCCAGATGCCACCGAGTATACACCAGAGTTATTATAATGCCAACTCCATCTATCTTTGCCCGTTGGAATATCAATCTGGAGGATCGTATCCACAATCGAGGGAGGAAATAAATTTTGCACTATTGTAGTCTTCCATAGACGAGTTTCTTTGTCAAAAAGATCTGAAATCAAAATCTAATTTGTGTATGGTTTTGTAGGACCACAAATACTGAAGAAAGGTTCTATCGGGATTCATGGAAATCCGACAGCAGGCGCAATAGTCTCAGATCCCATACGTGAACGAAGACCCATACTGAAAATCTCCCGGCCTTTTAGCATACTCCTCCAACCCCAAGAGCAATTCGTCGGTGCCTCTGCATCAAGGAAATTTGAATAAGGGAAGTATTTTCCTTTTAATATTTGTCGAAGAAGCGATGAAGGTCTAGAAAGAAGACACCAACCATTTTTTGCCAACGAAGCAGAATTCATATTCCTACACTCCTTGAAACCCAAACCTCCTTCTTTGAAAGCTGAACAAAGCTTAGTCCATTTCATCCAATGTTTACCATGCTTCCCAGGAGATGGTGACCACCAAAAATTGATGCATAACTTGTCTATTTGGCAACATAAAGAGTTTGATATAATTTGGTATTGCAATGATTACCGATTTAATTAATGTTGCTTTACTTGCTCGGGGCAGGAATTTTGTCGACCAGCTTTCCATTCTTTGCTTGATTTGAGAAAGTATATAATTGAAAGTGCTCTTCTTTGATCGGTTCACTATCGATGGCAACCCCAAATATTTGTCTTGGTCTCCTGAAAAGAATAGTGCCCTTGAGCCAATCACATGTCGATGTGTTTAGGGACTATTCAAGGGTAATCAACTTAATGATGCAACTTTTTCATCATATGCTGCATTTTTATTCATAAAGATTGTGATAAACCCCCCATGAACTCGGGCAAATGATTCTGAGGCCATGATGAGATCATGCCAGTGAGACTTGGAATCCAAATGCTCATGTTCTAAATGTCCTTAGTCGTAGGATCACCAATTAGGGGATCGGTGATTCCAAATAGATTAGTGCACTTGGGACATACCCTATACGATAAGAGGTACTTGATCTCATAGTTACCTATGAGCCGTCATTAATGTACAAGTACAGGTGCTCATTAGGGAATGAGTTCACTGGACAGACCTGCATGAGGAACACAAAATGGAATCCTTACATGAGTGTCAATAGAATATTCCTCGGGTGATAGTAGGTGCAAGCAGTCCTTGGACCTGAGATTGTCATGATTACCTTGTGAGTGACGACTCATTGCTTTGGTTCTATCCCTACGTGGCCCTCGGCGTCATGTGCCGGGTATTACTGGGCATGGGGAAGCATTCGTGGAGGTAGGCGAACAACCAACATGGAATCAGTTACTCCCAGTGAGAGGAGATAATGTCCTATGTGTCCCTGCAAGTGTCGACTCGGGAATCTCTAGCCAGAGTAGACATGAAAGTCGGGAAGATATTTTTGACGTTTTATTATTGAGACAACATCTTGGCGGGTGAAATATATATGAATCAGTATTATGGTTTGACACTTCTTCCGTACCCTAGCCGACTTCAGGACATTGTAACCGAGGAATTTAGTTTCACGATAACTAATCACCGAAGGGTGTTCGATCCCGGTAGATTGAACCTCACACTATCCGGGTAGTTATGACACGTTGTTAGACATCAATATTGACTTATGAGTGGAGTCTCCCACGGCCACACTAAAGGGGTTTAGTGGAGGCTCGTAATATTCAAATAGAAGTCGTTCTATTGGATCCGACTCTCCGTTATACACAACTCACTGCTGGCTTAGTGTGGGGCCAAAGGGTCACACACAACAGGCTAATCTTGTAATAGACTTTATGAGATAGAGTCCGAATGCGACACTATATGTCTACTAGCATGGACATACTGCAACTCAATCATGGATCTCGTTTACAGACATAATAGGAAAGACATTTCCTATAGGAACAAATACGCGAGGAAGGAATTCCTCGGTAACCCTAATTTGTAGGGCATCTCTAAATTGTAGGGATTGACACATAATAATATTTTATGTGGTTGATTAAATTTAATTATGAATTAAATATTTAATTAACCACTTGACAGTGATTGTATTTAATTATGAATTAAATATAATTTGATTTTGAATCAAATATACATGGTGGAAAAATTAGTTTCTAACCATGAGCCTAACCAATTAATTAAGAATTAATTTATTTGGATAAATCCTAATTAATATGAATTTGATTTATGGAGATAAATCATAAAATTAATAAATATATGATTTACGAGGATAAATCATAATTCTATTAATTAATAAGAAAATTATTTAGATAAATATCTTTTCTATTGTTTAAGAGATTGGTTTATTTAGATAATTATTTAATAGACTCTTAATTTATAGAGATAAATTAAAATTTATATTTAATTGAATTTAATTAATTTTGAATTAATTATGAAGCCATTAAGTATAAATTTTTTTGAAGGCAAATCCCAGAATTTTGAATTTTGGAAGATGACAGCGGGGCGAGGAGTTTTTCTTAAGGGGGGTGAGTCTACTCATGTAGCCACCCATGCCCAAAGTTGGTTATTCATCTTGGAGAAGATGAATGACTTGATTCTTGAGAGGCTTCTTGAGGAGAAAAGCTTCAAAAAATTCATTCTCCTGATCTCCGTTGGTGGCCAGCCATCTTCATCCGCATTTCCCGATCTTTTGTGAAACCAAATTGAAGGTGTATTCTTTTTGGGTGTGCCACCTACTCATCTTCTTGGAGGAGTTCACGAAGGACAATGAGGTATTCCTTCATCTACCTTCTCGTTTCGTGGTTTTCTCATCCTCTCATCCTCCCTTTTTGGTGCTCTTTTATTGGTGGAAGGGTCGGCTTCTCCTTCGTGTGATTTGGGTTGAGATAGCCTCTCCTTCGAGCCACTACGAGTCCCGGTGTTCGCTGTCCTTTTATTGTGATGCGTTTGGTGTGAACTTCCGTTGGAGGACGTACGCGTGTGCGTCTTGAAACGGGGATAAGAGTAACCATACATACCGCGGTATAAAGTATATTTTTTTCTACTCGTACATTGAATTCCTTAAATATTACTAAAGTAGATCATTATGATTTGAATTTTTTAATTTTTATTCTGGCTGCTCTTTTGATTCCCATCCCAACACCTCCCGGAAGATATTAAGATTTTGACAAATCTGGTTCGAAACTGGGGAGGAGAGTTTCAGGGGATTTAGAATACAATTATTAACCCCCAATTCAGATAATAATATTCCCTGTGCATTGCTCTTAATATTTTTTAATAAGATCCTTGAACAGATGACACTAATTACATCAATGTTATCAAAACCAGAAATTTTTCCTTCTACTTTTCACGTTTATTTATTTTAAATCTTTGCACAACTATGCTTATTAATTATTACAATTTTAAAATTAGTTTATAATTCTTTGAAATTGATTTATATTTTTATAATGGTGATATTGATTATAATTGATTATTTGCAATATAAATATCCAACAGAGGTAACAGTTCATATTTTCTCATTTTTTTATTATTCTTAATTCTGATTTCTTCTAACCAAACTGAGGTTAATGCTAATCTAATAAGAAAATATTTATCTCTTTATTTCATTTTTTGTGAACTTTTATTTATTATATATTTTATTAATTTCAATTTCATTTTTTTTGAACCAAACATCCTCTAAATTAGTTGAACTCAAGTTTTGAACCTTCTTAAAATCAGATTTCCATGTCATGGGACGGTAAAATTTTAAAACTCACAATCAAACTATATTTATATGTACACATATAGAAGAATAATATTATATTATATATGTAAAGAGAGATTTTGATTTTTTAATGGGTGATATTTGGAAGACGGTACACTTGATCTAGATCTCTGTCATATATTATTTTATCTTACAATGAATGATATTTGGAATTGGAAGCATATATTAATTAACGTGTGAACTCTCGGTGGATTTCTTTGTCCCATTCCATGGATTGCGAGCTTTTGACTTCGCACGCAACCGAAATCTTAGGAAGATATGATTGCCAGGGGTTGCATAATCACCGACCAAGTTTAATTTGACTTCAAGACCTAGTGATGAGATCGGTTATATAAATTCTCCGTGATCTTATGTCTATTTTTACTCTTCTTCATGTCTTCTACTATTTAATTATTATATTTTTAAATTGAGACACTTGGAGATCTTCATATTACATGCACAAATAATCTAAAATGATATTTTCTTAATTTATCTTCAATATATATTATATGCATTTTCTATCGGATGTATTCATTTATAATCTTTCTCAATATCTAATTTAGAAGAGTCGGAACAAACTTAAATTTATCAAATCAGTTTTTCAATAAGTAATTTAAATTTCATCTAAATTCGAAATTATAAAAATAAAAATTTTAAAACCCGACTTGGTTAGGTGCATTCATGTTCTCGGTCAAGTGGGTCAGTTTCTTTTTTGCCTAACTACTATCAAGAGCCTCAAACTCTGGCTCAAACTCGAGTTAACTCGAGTTTCTTGCGGACTTCGGTAATTGAATCAAATTATATGTTTAATGGGAAAAGTTGAAATGTAAAAAGAGAGAGTTTACAAAAGGACGTGATTATAAAAAACAACTTTAGAAGGGGAAAATAGATATAATATACAAAGAAGTCAAATTCTACAAGATATATATTGTGCGTCAAAAGTTCATAATTATTGTGTAAACATAATTTCAAGTTATATTTTAAATCAAGGATTAAAATATAGAAATGGAGATAATGCAATGAGGCGAAGAAAGAAAAGGAAAGAGAGAAAATAGAAGGTACACAAAGATATTGTCTTCTGTTGTTTAGATAGAGACAAACAAATTAAATTAATAGTTATTGTATTTTATAGTATTTTTAGAAATAGTACTTTAGATTTCTTGCATAAAAATACAATGGTGTAACTATTAATTGATTAGCTTTCTAGATTGCCAGTTGCCTTAGGATAATAAATTGCTTTTGTACTGAGAAATTACTTGAAAAATTAATCAATTATAGTAGGATTTTCTTTTCTTTTCTTTTTGATAAAAATTATAGATCATGTATTCATCATATCCGAATTCAAACAGTCAACAATAAAATCTGATGGTTGGTGTAGCCAAATATCACCGGCATTGATCCTAACAAATCGAGCCAAGGTATCAGCCACATTGTTATAAACTCGAGAAATAAAACAACATTTAAAAAAACGAATCAATTGACCGGTAAGCCGCTTGATATCATTGAGGATGTAATCATTGTAACCATAACATTGATGATCACCCCCAATAAACAGAAACACATCAGAAGTATCCTCTTCAAGTATAACATTCTAGAATCCCATTGAAAGGGTCAGTTGGAGACCCTCCTGCAATAAAGTGGCCAACGGAGTCCCTCAATACCATACCAATGCCACTGCCACTATCAATGGAGGAAACAGATGCATCCACATTCACCTTAACGCAATTTGCTTCAGGTTAGTCCAATGATCAACATGATGATAAGTTTGCAAATGCACATCATCAGAGCGTTGAGCATCCATGTAAGAAGTGGACATATGTTGGGCCATAGCAACAATCTAGCATCACTGAGAGGGCACCCGACCACGCCATCGTTGATTGTGTTCATACCAAAGACGGTACCGAAGATTGCATAGTCAACTGGAACTGGGCAGGAGACAGATCCATCCAAAGGAGATCCACCATCTGCAAAATCGAATTGGCCCCATCCACATTCACAACCTTGGCAGTAGTGTCACTGGGGAGCATGTGTAAGGTAAAATCACATTGGAAGAAGACACGCTTTATGGATTCTGGACCATGATTGCATAAGAGATACTAAAGGTACATAGGCACACCTTTATGTTGCAAACGATCTTTCACATTCAGAATATTGCGACACAATCTTCATAAAAACACATTTATTTTTTGTTGTACACATACTTTCCAAAGAGCACTATAAGAAAAATACCATTTACTAATAGGTTATTTTTATTACTACAATCCCAAAAACCGTTAGTACATCCTATACCAACGGCATATGCACCCGTTGGTAGAAGTCGCGATAGTATAGACTTGTACCAATGGATGTTGGGATCATTGGTATAATGATGCACATATTCTAACGGATGATTAACACTGTTAGTAGAGACCAACCGTTAGTATAGAGGTCCTTATACTAACAGTTATTGACATCGTTAGAAGAAAAATATGTTGTATAGATGATCTTATACTAACAATTATTGACCTCGTTAGAAAAAAATATATTAGTATAATTAATTGATGGTCATATGACCATATCATGATTTAAACTTTTGTTGGTGGGAGGAAAATGTTTCATCTTAACCACTTAAGCAAGCTATAACATGTGATATGTATTTTTATTTTTATTCACTTAAACTATATTTTGGTTAATTCGGACCAAATCAAAAATTAAAAATCTTTAAATTTTTAATTGTTAACTGAACTAAAAATCAATTGGATAAATCAGTTTGGTTAATTCAGTTTCAGTTCAGTCGGTTAATCAATTTTTGGTTAATTGATGATATTTTCTCACCCCTTACCGGACTATTGGGATGGGCTGAAATTTGTCTACCCTATATATTAGTAACGATTCATTTGTTAGTATAGAAGATGTTTCGTTAACGGATGCAACTTCGTTAGCACCTTTACTAATGGTCCATAAAATTTATTAGTATAGAAGATGCTTTACTAATGACCTATAAAATTCGTTAGAAATATTACTAACAGATACATAATCTGTTAGTATTAGTTTGCTCTATACCAACGATAAAGTTTGTCCGTTGGTATAGGGTATGACTTTCAACAACGAGTGTTGTTTCTGTTTGTAGAAGTTATATTTACTAACAAATTTTCTTAACGTTAGTAATATTATCTGTTAGTAGATGTCATTTATTTTGTAGTGACATTAAAAGATTGCATCTCGTCAAATCTATCATAGCCAACTCTGCTTCGTCGTTTTTGGCTTACCATCATATTCTAGGCCAAGTTGTAAGCATTCCTAACGGATAATCTACCATGCAAATCAAAGAACCAGTAGATCGAGTCATCAGTATCCAAACGATCAAATTCCATAGTACATATATGGATTGCAACCTGCTCAGGGAATAAACCATGCACTAGTTATGTATTCCAAGTTTGTTGATCATGGTTCCATAGGTCACAAACATTTTAACTTGTAACAACCTGCACCAAAGATGGAGGAGCGTTGAAGGATGACTGAGATGGAATCCAAGGATCTCCCCAAATATTGATAGTCTGACTCCGACCAATTTGCCAAATGACACCAAGCTTCAACACCTTTTGTCCCTCCAGGATACTTCACCAAGTGTAAGAAGACATGTAACCCAATTTAGCAGTGAAGAAAAAGTCATTGGCAAAATACTTTGCTTTGTGAAGTTTTGCCACAAGCGAGGAAGGTGACTGAAGCAACCTTCTCCCTTGCTTGGCTAACGAAGCAAGATTTAAAGTGTGTAAATCTTTAAAGCTCAAGCCACCACAGTCCTTCGGCCAACACATTTTTCCTAGTCCATCCAATGAATTTTTGCTCTTCTACCTGATCACCCCACCAAAACTTGGACATTAAACGTTCCAATGCATGACAAAGGGTAATCGGGATTTTTAAAGTAGGTCATGGAGTTGATACCTATCTTGATCGATGTACCAATGTATGAATGTTGCAATGTGCCATAATTTGGGTTCGAACACTGGTGTCGATCTACAGGCCTATAAACCAGAAATATTATGATAATTTTAGGCATGTAAGGGAAGAGCTGATAGCGCTTCAGTGCACAAGACGAATAAGTATGGAGAGAGGGGGTCGCTTTGTCTGAGGCCCCTGGTCGGCTGGAAAATAGGGCTAGGGGTGCCATTAATGAGAACCACATAGGTGACAGACGTGATACAAGTCATCACAAGCTGCACCCATCTTTCATCAAACCGCATGCGGAGCATAAGTACTTCCAAAAAATCTCATTCCACCCTATCATAGGCCTTGCTCATGTCCAATTTCAGCGCAAGGTAGCCATCCTCCTCCCCCGCTTGCTCATCATGGTATGAGTCAGTTCATATGCAATAAGGACATTATCTGAGATATTTTGATTCTGCACAAAAGCACTATGCAATTCTAAAATAATAGATGGGAGAATAACCTTGAGCATGTTGACAATAACCTTGCTAATAATTTTGTAGAGGACGTTGCATAGGGAAATTGGTGTTCGTATTGAACACCAAACCACTGTGCCAAGCCAGAAGAAGTTAACTAAAGTACAATACCTCGACGAAGGGGCTTATTGGTATCAATGATAACCCGCAGCCAGAGACTAGATCCCATAGTTGAGAGTTGTCTGATATCAGTGTCTACCAATTCCCCCATTACTGCCCCTATTGCCGCCCCAACCTGTTCAGTAATCAAAAGTGTTAGGAAGTCAAGTATCCTAACCTAGAAGGGAGAGGGATGTCGGATGGTCATCGTAACCCATTGTAAGGTTGTAGAATAAGAAAGTGCTTCTTAAACAGCCAAGGTCGCCCCTCTAATACTCAGTTCACATCATTGGTAGAAGCAAACTGGAACAACATAAGACTTTTATCCAATCGTTTAAACTCCATGCCTTTAACCAGACACTAGAGTTGCTGCATGGTTTGCCCTAACGCCACCATATTCACCGGCCAAACAGAGAACAACCTTCGTAGTAGAAAAAATTTGTCCGGTGAAACCCCCTTTCGATCATCTTAAAGGCCAATCCGCACAACAGTTCCCTCCTCTTCTGATAGAGACAAGGTGCTGCAAAGTTGCACCAGTGCATCCTCTATAGACATCTGATACCGACCGAACAAGAACCATACAAAGAGGAAGAAACTGAGAACTCTTCCAAGAGTGGAACATAAAGAACTATCGTCGCTTGCTGGGAGAAGCACGAATAGAACACTGGTACAACTTTGCAGAAGAAAAACTACGCCTCCAGCCGAAGAAGAACACCTCGAATAGAACACAATGAAGAAGAACTTAATTAGCGCTTCCAAGCCTAGAGCGAAAAGAATGGAATAGAAAGAACTTCTGTCGCTTGCCGGGAAAAACAAATCGCCGCCAGCTGAAGAAGAGCACCACAAACAGAAAGAAATGGTATCGCCCGTCGGGAGAAGAAAAGCGTTGTCGCACCTCCAAACAAAGAAGAACACCACAATGAAGAACTAGAAATCACTGTGAGCGAAATGACGACACTAGAGGGGGGGGTGAATAGTGTGTTTACTAATTCTTAGTCTAAATCCAATTTTAAATATTTACTTAAGACGATTAGACAATATGCGATTATGCGATCGAATACGGAAGCGATAATAAATAATTAAGCACAAATAAAAAATAATGCAAACACAAGTGATTTATAGTGGTTCGGCCCCAATGTCTACTTCACTACCTAAGCACCCCGCTTAGGATTTCCAAACTAGCTTTTACTAGATTAATTAGAGTTTCCCTTACACAAGGACTTTTCACTGGAAAGTCTCTGCTCTCCAACCGAAGGTACTTCCACACCCGGAAGTATCTCGCCTTCCTACCGAGAGCACTTTTCCACCTTAACCTAAGGGACAACTAGAATTAATCCTAGTAACAACTAAGTTTACACAAGTGGCTTTACTCTTATACCAAGATACCACTTCACACACAACAAGACCTAACACTCTAGGTCTTCACACAAACAAATCAAACAGTTAAAATAATAGTAAAATAACAATTGAGAGCTAAAGGATAAACCAAGCATTAGTGCTCTTCTCAAACCTTCAATGCCTCCAACTCGTCAAGACGAACTGCTCGATTTAATTCTCGAGTTGAGGAAGAACTTGCGCTTGAAGTGGAACTCGCTGGAGAAGTAGAGCGCGCGCGATTACTCCTTGGAATGCTTTAAATCTCCGTTAGAATGCTCAATGATCATTGTAAGATTGGGAGAAGAAGATTAAATGAAGTATCAGAGGGTGTATTTATACCCTCGTGAAGCAACGGCCGTTCAACGGGTAGAAAACTATCCGTTACAGATCGTCGATCGAAGCGCTGGTCGAAGCATCGATCGACCGGTCATTTGACCGCTGAAACTTTCCATGTGGTCGGTCGATCGCTGGGTTGACCAACAGATGCAGATCGCGCGATCCGCGATCTTCGGTCGACTCATCGGTCGACCGACGCGATCATGCGTCGCGCTTATATGCAGGTCGGTCGACCAGTCAGCTTCGGGCAGATTCTGCCTCCATTCGGTCGACCGTCCAGTCGATCGCCCGACGCAGAAAAACTTGCGTATTCTTCTATCGATCGATCGATCGGTCGACCGACGCTAGCCTTTGATCGATCGACCGCCAAGGCTACTGCCCTTTTTTTACCTCCATTCGGTCGACCGAACATAGGCTTAGATTTAATTTCTCAGTCGATTTCTTTCGCGCTTCGATTCCGGGTTCCGGCTTTCAACGAGCATCATGACGGAGAGCTTTCCATGGATCTTTGAGCTCGTCCGATGCGTTTTTGGTGCACTCGTCGATCTTTGAGAAACTTCGCGACGAACCCGAGCGCGACGATCAATGTCCTTCCGATTTATCATTTTCTTTGATTTTTTCGATCGAGGACATCAAACGCTAATGATATGGAACCTAAAATATATTCTCAATGAAATCATTAGTTCCATATTTATTATCATCAAAACCATCAAAACCGAGATTAAGGCTAAGATTGAAAACCTAAAGCCAACATTCACCTCTAATCCGGAGGAGAAACTCCTAACACAAGATTGGAACAAAGGGATCCACCGACGGGAGAAGACCAAGGTCGCCTCTACGAACGCCAGGAGCTCTAATGTGAGAGGACGTTGAAGACCAAACATATAGGGATTTTATTTTCATCTATATGTTACTTTTGTAACAATTTATTACATCAAAGTATAAATATATCACAATCTGCTCTCGTGGATAAATAAACTTAACATTAATAATAGTATTGTGGCTAAAGTTTTACAAAATAACTTCAGTGATAAAATTAGATTAATTAATTATTATAACATTATCTCAATCATCGATATAAGTTTTTTTTTTTTTTTTGTGATTATACAATATATTATTACAGCGACAACCACAATGTTCATTTCCACATCGATCAGTAAAAATAATGATTTGATGTGTTCTTTATTGTCCTTTGATATGTTTATTAGATAATTAATCCATTGTTCCCACCAATTTTCAATAATTGCAAATTGGCAACAATTTTTTATTGTAGTACTTTTATATTTTAGATACTCAATTAGTAGAGAAATTAAAATGAGATTGAAGACTATTTAAGATTTTTTAGGTCATTAGCCATCCCTTTGTATTATTATGTGAAATTGGGGTAAATGACAAATAGTTCATAATTTATGAAATCAATATTAATCTATTAATCCATGATCTAATTTTGATTTTAATAATTAACATATCTTTGTACGAAGAACGAACATATATGCACTTCCGACAAGCTTAGGACTAAGACAACTCAGCTCAAGTTACCGTTAACAAATCACCCACACTCGGTATTGCCCTTTTGTTGAGTCATTGAGTTTGTAACTTTTTTAATGCGATCAAAGATCATTAAGCCAATATATTTTTTTATTACAAAGGATAGGAGGTTGCTAGAATGGTAAATGCATTAACCAACGGAATATAGTTGCGGCGATTCTATTGGCAGACTTATTCCTTGTTTGAAGGAGCAATGAATCAGCATTGTCACGGACTAACTATTTTGGCGAAAAATATCTGTGCGGCTCCCTTGCTTCTCGTGTAAGGGATCAGCCTTAAACAAGTTTACTTTGCAAATGTAGAAAGTCGCAGGCTCCCACTTCGCATGGCTAGAAGCCTCTGGGTGCTTGGACAAAAAAATGTTTGGGCTAAATGATCGATTGCATGAAAATGCTAGTAAATGCAAGAACAAAAGCTAGAGTGAATCAACTAGAGTGTGCCCAGGCGATTCCTGAGTATTATACTTGTGGAACCTAACCCCCAAGTGCAATCCACGGGGTTCCCAAAAGCATGAGGAGTATAACAAAATTATTATGTCCGCACATCCCCATCGGCCATGCCACGTCTAGTCAAACGACCCTCGTTTGCCTAGGCGTGAGCGAGAGCGAGAGCAATGGGCACGCGAGTGCTTTTACAATGCATATTTACATAGATGCTTATGATGCAATATTTACGATGCATGTTAGGGACCGTCATGACACATATATGACTTGACAATCCCGAGGGTCCCTAACAATACAGATGATTTGATGGCCAAAATAATAGGTCCGTGACAAATATTTTAAAAAGTAATAATTATTCTTAAAGATGCGGTTGCAAACTTGCAATTGTATAAGTAAAAATATTTGAGCAATTATCCAAAACCATAATATGAATAAGGGAAATTCTAAGATCCATAACAAGGATCCGAAAATTTTTAGATTCATAATTTTTTTCTCCAAATCTCTAAAATACCCTCGAGTTCAATTTGTTATTCGATTCGGACTTCTACAAAAGTCTAGAATCTACTAGTTTCACACTTTTAAAAAAGTCTGGAATCTACTATATTTTCAAAATGTTCTAGATGTTATCAATAATATACAAAATAAATTCATTAAAGATATTGTAAATATCATAATCATCGTTATAGTTATAAAAAAATGATGAATTTATTTTATTTGTTTCGGTTCCATACTTTTGAAAAAGTCTAGAATCTACTATTTTTCAGACTTTTGTAAAAATCTGGAATCGAGTCCTAGACCAGAACTCGAGGGTATTTGGGTGATTTTAGAAAAAAAGTTAGGGATCTAAAACTTTCCATATTTTTATTATGAATTTGAGAATTTCCTGATCGATTTTGAGAAATTGCTCAAAATATTTAAGGTTAACTAAGGAAGTAATAATTATGGTTAAAGACATTGAAGCGAGTTAATTTAAATTTTTTTAAAAATAAAGATAATAAGTCATAATAAGTGATCATATTATGAATTAAAACCTAAATTTTTAGACAACTTACAATATATTATCATCAATGGTGCTGCATATGGTTAGGAGCCAGTTAATTTAACTTGCATATATACAAATTAATATATATATATATATATATATATATATATAATAAATTAATAAATAGTTCTGACTCAAGTACTCAGCCATGAATAAAACGCCATCTAACTCTAAAATCCATCGTCAAATAAAAAAAAGCTCTCTCTCTTTCTCTCTCTAACCTACCGTGCGGGACCCACACGAGCGGTCGCGTCAAACCAGAGAGGGAGAGAGAAGGCTTCTTCTTGACTACATCTGCAGGCGCAGCTGCTGCGTTTTGACGTGAACTCCCCGCATCGCCTCCCCTGCCCGAGGCGGACGCGGAAACCCCACAACCGCTCGATCCCATCCTCCGCTCCCTCCCGCTGGCGGCGATCCTCGCGAGGTATTCCCTCCTCCTCCTATTCTCTTCTTCGCCCGCGGCTCTCCCCTCTCCATCTCTCTCTCTCCTCCCTTCCCTCCTCGATGCCTCCCGCAGCACCCCCCAGCTGAAATTTGAACGAAACGAGAGGGTTTCTGCTCAAGGCGAAACCTCGGTCAATATAACCAGGAATTGGTTGGGCAACCAATGATTGCATGCTTTGCCCGCATCTCATCCCGTCAATCCTCCGTCCAATTAACTTCGACTGCAATACTCTCATCAAACCGAGCTGTACCGATGCGGTGATCGTGTTTTATTTCTGAGTCTTGGTTGTTGTTGCTTCCGTTTAGATTTGCGAGATCGTTGTTAATATGTACTTTATTTATATGCGTTTTGCATTGGCTACGAGCCTTTGGTCTTGTAAGTGCGAAGCAAAGCGATGGCCGATCGTCTGGCCTGTCGTAGATAAACAGTAATTCGAGAAGTCTTCTTTTTGTTTTTATTCCTCATGGATGCATGCTTCTTATCATACAAGGAACCTGAGGAGGCTGCATATGTTTACGTAACTTATAATAGACTAGATCTTGGAGAAGGCCAGAGGAATGTACAATTCCTTTCTGCTTACCTTATCACTCATCTCGTGCTAACATTGTGCTTTCTCAGAAAACTTGCTAATGAGTACTGCTAGATAACAACATCTCTTAAACTTTCTGCAATCTAGCAAATTTAGGTTTCTGATAGGTCAGCTTCGGTTGATGAAAGACTTGAGTCATCAATATAATATTGGACATCTTGATTTAAGTTGAAAGATTAGAAAGGTGAATCGATTGTTAATTTCACAAATATAGAGGTTGGCATAGCAAGAAGCGTAGGTGTTTGGCATGTGCTGAATGAATCTAAAGTATTTGTAAAGTTGACTATTAGATGTCCAGGCTTCTGGATTATGATTCCATATAGGATATTTCATGAATCTGCTCTTTTTGTCCTGCATCATGTAACAAGTCTGGGTTAACAATAGTGAAATGTCCAACTTGTACTTCTCTCTTTTTCTTTAACAAACTGCACTCAGAGTATTTATATCTTTTTTATCCTTAGATGCAGTGATGTTAACTAAATAATGCTTTCTTAAAACTTAAAACTTGATCCATCTAGTGAGTAATAACCTTATCCCGATTTTTAAAAAACGTAGTTCAAGTCGAGCTTTCGTTATGTTTAATATTTCAAGTTGAGTTTCTCATGGAAGTTTTATCTATATAGCTTTTTTTAGAATACTTTTGTAATGTGATTCCCATGTCATGCAATGTCAATATTTGTACTTACCAAATTATGTCATTCCTTGTGATAGATTTTGTGCAAATCTTTTGCATGTTACATGTGCTTAAATTATCAGTACTTAACTTGTTATACTATCCATATTATGCATGTTTTTCTTGTTCAATCATATGAGTTTTTAATTGTTTAATTTTAGGTTTGTGATTTATCCAATACATGCCATGTAACATGCCAATCATATTTTTATTGATTGGCGCACATTTGACATACACGCCACTGATAGTATTTAAAGAAAACTAGAATAGTGGAAAAATCACATGATACACTAACGGACAATAAGAAGATAGAGACTCATGAGTCATGAGTCTATTTCACTAGTCTAATAAGGAATAGGCTGAAATTAAATTTCTATGCTGATGATAGAAAAAAGAATCATTCTTTAAGATTTGCGACAGATCGAGAGAAAGGTCCTATTTTCTGACATTTTGTCACACTTGAAGAGCTAGTGATCTATATTTTTGCATAATATGGTGCACAATGTGAAAAATAGGGTAATTGGTCATAGCATTTTTAAGATTCAAAGAGATTGATAGGGGATTCCAACATAATTTTTTACTTTTAATATGAGAGCTTTTTCACGAACTGGTTATGTCATTATGTATGTTCAGTACAGTGCAGATATTCAAAACATGTCATTTTCGATTACTTCTACAGAGAACTGACATTCTTGCATTTTCCAAGAAGTTCTTAGGATGTTTTTACATTGTTACCTCATACTTCAATAATTTTATTATATGAAGATGAGTAAACACATGCTGTGCATTGTTTGTGGAAGAAATTGATGCGTAAGACTTGTTTCACTCAGTTATAGTTTCTTATGCCAATTGACTATATCATATGCAGCCAAAATTAAAAGCGGGAATGTTCAGATAGCATATCCCATAATGGGCTGGCTGAGCAAAATTTTTAGAGGCTCCAGCCATAAAATTTCAGAAGGGCAATACCCTGGGAGATATGGTGATGATGCAGCTTGGACTGAACAATCTAATTCTTTGGTAATTGCAACAATTTAGACTTGTTCCCCTTTATTACATTGTTCAAGCATTGTCTTCTTGGCCTCTTATTGCTTCTTCAGGACATGGTTTCTTCATTGTATATATTTCGAGGGTGAATGATGGAAGGTCGAAGAATTAGTATAAATCAACTGAAACATAATATAGAGGGAAATGAATCTGTTGGTTGAATCACAGTACTTAACAAATAGCTGGAAACATATATTCTTCGGCATTTTCTTTTTCTTTTTGACATCGAATGTTATACTCTCATATTGCTTTTGCAATTTTTTTTATGCATCATATGTTTTAAGATGAGAGGGTCTGGATTAGCTGTGTCATCAATCATTAGTTATTTTCTATTACTATACCTCACGTTATACTGCTGTTTGTTTGACTTATTTGCCATAGAAGGGTTGTGCTATAACATAATGTTGAAGAGATACGTGTAAATGCTATCTGTTATTGGATTGTGAATCTTGAGCATATCTAGTAGAAAGAGACACTCCAACCTCTGTGCTAGCTGTTTGAACATTGTTTGAGTCCACTTGACATATCATGCATTATATTCATTTATCATTTTTTACTTTTGTCCATTTGTTGGTTTAAAGAAGGTTTCTGTTTTCTAATACCATGTAAGAACATTATATCTTATATCAATTATGTTGTGCATGACTCTCTAATATTACTCTTTTGCATGTGCCGTTCTCTTCTGTGATGCATCCTGAGTACTATGCAATACCCTGTAAATATACCTTTCAATAATATTACAGTTATTATTGATAAGCAAAGTGTATTTTCTATTTTCTATCAACTGTTCATTGACATATATGTTATACATGTGAAGAGCTTCTATTTTACTCCAAGTTAATATTTTAGCTAAGATAATCTCTTATATCTTGCATACAGGATGCCTTGTCAGAGTATGAAAATGAAGATATAGACCGTGCCATTGCACTTTCCTTGTTAGAAGAAGAACATAAAAGATCAAAGGCAATTGGTTAGTTCTTTGCTATTCTTGTGTCCAGCTAATAACATTGTGTCACAAAACTATTCAACATAAGCTATTCAGGATGCTTTTCCTTGCTTCAAAAGTATTTTTTCATTGTTCAAATGGTTCTCTTACACAGTTTATGAAGCTTTAAGTTCTTGTGGTATTTACCATTAGAGTGTCAAATATATACATTCTAACCAATACCACAATCCTTTGGCACCTTTATTCAGGGTTGACCTATACTTTGTTGCTAGTTTAAGCCATGAAATATGTTCTTTGGTTTGTTGAAAATTGAGAAGTTATTCTCATTGAATATCACCTGATGCTACTCTTCCATATCGCATGTGTGTTACGCTACTATTATTGTCTTCAGTGTCTACATAGTGTTGCAAACCACTTACTTTTTGCAATGTAGTATTGTTAAGGAAAAACTTTTAGCGTGCTTCAAATCAAGGATGCTGCTTAATGTTTATGTTGCCCAAGTGTGAATGAAATCCTGGTAGAGGCCCAGCCTTCATAAAATTTCCATTATTTTACAAACATGGGAAATCCTGGTAGGTACTTTTGGGACATCTGCGGAGGATTACATTTCATAATTGCTAATTTTATGGATGTGTTAGATGCCATTTGTATTGGGCTTCATTATTGTTAATTTAGGTTGAGTGACTATTCCCTAGAAAATTTAAATGACCAGTTATAAATTTCTATTAACTTCTTTATTGTATTTTCATTAGTGTTTATAAACACTCTTGGAGCTTTATGCTTAAAGTATCTTCTTTCTTGATAAGTAGGGTCAAGAACTCAAGATAAACATTAACTATTATCATTAACCATTATCTAAGAGTAGTATATACTCTAACCTCATTGATTAAGTGACAAGAATTTTCATGTATAATACTACAGATGCAAATGTTGCCATTGTTGTTTATGTTCCATTTTGTATTGTTTTTCTTTGAGATCAGAACTTTCCATTAGACATGCCATTTTCTGTTGGGTTATATTGGTAAGGACCTTTACTCACAAGTTCAAGTTGCTCGCTAACTGAAGCACTATCATCTTTTCGAGTTAGAATTGCATGCACATCGTCTTTATTTCTCAAAGGCGTCCTTTATTGAAGATTGCAGTTTATCTGAGCTTGTTCAAATGAGAATTTAGAATAATTATGACTATGCTTCTTTAGTTTATGTAGCTTGCTTTATCTGACAGGAATGCTTTTATCAGAACTCAGTTAAAATTTGAATTTTTTTACTTCCATGATTCTTTACATCTCTTGTTGTGGTCAGAAAATGATATCTTTTAGTAGTTTCATTTTATGGCTTGTTTCTTCTATCAAAAGTTTTTCACAGCCTACAAGAACTATAATCCTAAGTCCTAACATATTTGGGATTTGTTGCTCAATTGGTGCTTTATATTAGAAAATACATCTACCTTGGAAGAAGATGAACAACTTGCTAGAGCTTTGCAAGAAAGTCTAAATGCAGATTCTCCTCCTCGAGAAAATGGCCATTCTTATCAACCAATGCCATTCCTCTTCTCATCAGGGTTCAGGTGATTTTCTCTCCTATTAGTGATCTTGGAAAAATTTCGAATTGTTAAAAAAGTGAATTAGCTTCATGAGTTTGGGATTGAAATAATTGTTTTCTTTTTTGCTTTGTCCTGTTGCTCTTGTTATAGTACTTTGTTATGTGTTACTGTGTGAAGATAGTCTGCAAGTGTGTCTAAAAAAGGAATATTATGGATAATACTTCGCCTTCATTATGTAGCAGATAACTGTTTTTTTTTTTACAAGAATGTAGTACATTTCTGTTATAGTGTTACTACATAATGCCTGTTTACGGACTTCACCATGGCGTCCATATATCTTAGTTGCCTCATCAAAAACTCACTGAGCTCAAAATATAAGTAGGTTACATCTTGCTATAGTACTTTGTTTGTGTTACAGTGTGAGCATTGTCTGCTGGTATGTTTAAAGAAAGGATGTTACTTCACTGTGTTTCAAACTACACAACTGTTACTACTTGATGTCTGTTTACTGACTTCACCATAGCATCTATACATCTCAGTTGCCTTATTAAGGACTCGTTGAACTCTAAAGTAGGCTACATCTTGCTGTTTTGTAGACTAAAATTGCTTTCTTTTTTCTTGTTGACTAAGAGAAATAACTTGACTACCTTAACTAAATTATTCCTATCAGCAAAAACAACACTATATTATAGAACTTAGTGCAAGTCAACTGATGATTGTATCAATAACCCTCTCTGGTTAGGTAGGTGGGCACAATGCTAGAAATGCTGGCAAGTGGCAATATGGGGACAACATTGATTCTTCTTTCTCTTTTAAAATGATATTCAATGTCCACGACCAAAAATGTGTTATCTAGTAAAACCATTGCAACAAATCAAATTTCTTATGGTATCTCATTTAAGTTAACCATAACAACTTAAATGGAGAAACTATTATCATCTAAATTAATTTTACTTTTGGTTTCCTTTTTACTTACCTTGATGTTTTTTGCTGTAGGGTATGTGCTGGATGCAATACAGAGATTGGTCATGGACGCTTTCTTAGTTGCATGGATGCTTATTGGCATCCAGAATGTTTCCGTTGCCATTCCTGTAAGCAGCCAATATCTGATTATGAGGTATGAGTTAATGGTTATGGTCTTTGTCATAAAATGTTAGTATTATGTCTAAGACCTGCTGGCTTCTTGGTTCAGTTCTCCATGTCTGGGAATTATCCTTACCATAAATCATGTTACAAGGAGCTTTATCATCCAAAATGTGATGTCTGCAAGCAATTTGTGAGTATAATCTTGCTAAGATACATAATGATGACAATTGTAATTCTATTTTGTTTGGAATTGCTAGAAGATTGCATGAAATATGCAATATGTGAATGCTTACAATAATTTCAGAAATTCTTAAGGAGTCAATCCTTACAGAGTAATTGGAATTTGGAGTGTCATTATAAGAATTTAAAAGCATCTCTGATGTTGTACTGTATTTAAACTATAGAGCCATACTATACAAAGGACATTTTTAACTTCTTATCTGTGAAAGGTCTCAGATAATTCTGATTTGTTGGTTCTGCTTTAGTAGTTATTGCTGATCAAGATTTCTTTGTTCAATGATACATCAACTATACAAGTATCATCTCTAATTGATTTATAGATATATTTAATTTTATCCTGAATTTTAATGGCTGGAAACTTGTGATTTTCATGTCTTCCTACTCATTTTGTTCCATCTTGTTAATACATCTAAAAATTGACTAATTTTCAAAATAACTAAGGAAGAATGCCTGAAGCTGCAAAGTAACCAAGAATATAGATAAAAATTGACTATTTACAGGTTTAATAAAAAAATATAGATAATGAGTAAATGCTAAAATGGCATTTGGACTATTAAGAATATAATGAATAAATTGAGACTTTTCTTAATAGGTGATCAAGCAGCATATTGACTTGGCTAGTTGCATTGACCGATTGGATAGTGTTGAGTTGAAGATGAACCCTATTGCTCCATGCATAAGTATTCTTAAGGGATTAGACCTATTGGTATATCATATGATGCTTAAGTTAGTAGAAAGAGTTTCAAGGAGTAACTAATGGGTGCAAAGATCCAGAGTCCTACCAAAATGGTAGAATTTACCTTAAATACCTGTTAGGAGGGTGTTTGATGGTAAAATGGTCATAATTGTGCAAAGTCAGTGCCCTTCATTTCTTGTGGTTGTGCCGGCCCAATGCCTCAAGGACATTTTCATCTAATCGAGGCATTCTTGACGTCCTTTCCATTGGCGATTGGGCCGACCTGCGCACATGATTGACAGCAGTTGGGTTGGGCCGGTGATAGATGATTGGTGGAGAGGGTTAAAATAACAAATATACCCCATCCATCGGTTAAGTTTTTCTCGAAGTTGGTCAGCCAATCTAATTTAACATGATTTCAAAGTAGGAGGTCTTGAGTTCAAATCTCGCCGGTGTCAGTGTTAAAAAATCTGCTCTAGTTAAGTCAGTACACAAGTTGAACTTCCCCCTCCCCCCCCCCCCCACCCCCCACCCCCCACCCCCACCCCCACCCCCCAACACACACACCCCAACCACCACCACACCCCGCCACCCACACATACACACTTTAGGGGGAATGATAATGATATAAATGAATAGATTGAGATTGAGACCCTTCTATCTTAAAATTTTGATAGAATTTAAAATGTTATGCAATCAAATTTGATATAAATGTCATGCAATCAAATTTGATATGGACAACTAAAATTCAATTCTGGTTAATCAGATAACCAAAATTTGAAAATTAACCATTTTAACTTGTAATGATCGCATTATCCAGTTTTGCCCTTGCATATTTGAACATGCAGATTAGAATTGCATGTTCAATATATTTCAGTGGACACATAAACAAATCTTGCATTTAATCCAAATTTAATGTTAAAAAAATCATTGGGTTGCTTTTGAAACATTATTTATGACATTAAATCAGTGGTCGAGCAACCAATCAGGATAGTTATTGAAATGGTGGTTTAATCTAAACACATCAGTACAGCCTATCTTAATCTTATGCAACATTGTCCTTCATAATGATATGCTAGTGGATTGCCCATGAATCAAAAAGATGTTCATTGTGTAAAGAAATGTGTTAAATGATTATAATGAAAAACCCTGTTGCAAGGAATTATAAATAAGAGTCCGAATTTAAAATGTTTATTAATTCTGAAATGTAGGAAAAGTTCTCTTGAAGTTCTTAATACAGCTTTAAAATGTTTATGAAGTATGGAATATTAGGATAAGGGCATCCTTAATAATCACTATTTTTTTTCTTTCTTTTTTACTCTGGGCCTATGTTTAATCTATTACTATTGACTGTTTTTCAGATTCCAACAAACATGAATGGCCTTATTGAGTACAGGGCACACCCTTTCTGGTTGCAGAAGTACTGTCCTTCACATGAAATGGATGGTACACCAAGGTGCTGCAGTTGCGAACGAATGGAGGTTGGTTTAAGTACTTAAGGATCAGGGCCTGATCATAATGTATTGCAGATTGGCCCTCCATATGATCATAAAAACTGTTTACTTCTCTATGACTTTATTATTTTATTTGCATCATTCGTTCTTTCTTTGGTGCTCATATATTGTCTGCAAATTTCCAGCCTAGAGACACAAGATATGTCACTTTGGATGATGGAAGAAAGCTCTGCTTGGAGTGTCTGGACTCTGCAATAATGGATACAACTGAATGCCAACCCCTATATCTTGACATACAGGAATTTTATGAAGGTTTAAATATGAAAATAGAACAGCAGGTTCCTTTGCTTCTTGTTGAGAGACAAGCTTTGAATGAAGCCATGGAAGGAGAGAAACATGTGAGCCAACTACATAAAAAATCTTATAATTAATGCTTTATTTTTTTATAGTATTTGATATTTTTTAACCTTGGATGTAGGGGCATCATCACCTTCCAGAAACAAGAGGCCTTTGCCTATCTGAGGAACAGACTGTCAGCACGGTAACACTCTTCATTGTCTATCTTAATTTCACTAAGTTTGTGTATTTTTCACTTCGTTAATTACTGATCTCAACAACCTTTTGACTCTTCAAGCACAGATTTTAAGGCGGCCAAGGATTGGGGCTGGAAACAGGATAATGAACATGATAACAGAGCCATATCGACTTACTCGCCGATGCGAAGTAACTGCAATCCTCATTTTGTATGGTCTTCCAAGGTATTTCTTTAGTCAGATGACTTTGCCATTAAAAAGTTATTTTACTTCAATCTTAAATTTGCTATCTACTTTTCCAATATTCTACAGAACTCATGCCACAATTTAATTACCTATAGCAAAATGCACGTCATTTGTGCTTTTGATCGTTATATATATTTTTATATTTAATGGTGATATGTATTGCAGTACTTCATCTGTATTTATTCAAGTTCTTGTTTATACAGACTACTCACAGGGTCCATTTTAGCTCATGAGATGATGCATGCATGGCTCCGGCTTCAAGGTATTTCACTAGTTTCAGATGTTGCTCTATTTTGCCTTATTGTTATCAGTTTTCTTTTTCTTTTTTCTGCTTAGTTTAGTTTCATGAACATATGCACTACTTGAGAAAGTGATAGTGGGTAGTGGTCAGTGGGAAAATAAATGATCATAGTTCATTTGCACTCAAGACTTTATTTGAAATCTATCATGATATGAAGGTTAATTTTTCTACGATTTTACAAGCTGATTTAACTTGTATTTACAAGTGTAAAGATGACTGTTGGAGGATGCTGATGCACCAGGTTGAAACCCTGGGACCTTTAGACTCTTATGCCACCATTGAGGAAACCTTTTCTCTAGTTAGATTGTTGATTTGCCTTTTCACTAGGTAGAACCAGTAACCTGCTGAAGTACGGACTGGCTTGTTGAAACACAGCTCATCAATTTGCTGGCTACATTGCAACAAAATTTAGTAAGAGTGCACATAGGACCGGGCAATGGGGTCATTGAATGGGTGACTAAATTGTATCAGGAACTGCAATATATGAAAACTATTGTATCCTTATGGTTTTGAGCAATCTAATTAGAAAGTGGGCTAGTTTGTCATTATTTGTGTGGTCAGGATGATGAGTTTGTGATCTCAGTTTATTTTAATAGCTACTTCACTGTTTACCATGTTTATTTGACATGTTTACCATGAGGCTGTATAAAAACACTTCACTCTAGTTAAAACTATGTAGCACCTTGGTATTTCTTGTGACGGAATCTTGTGAGACAACAATCATGAAGAAAATGAAGCGTCCTTGATAGATAATCTCTTTAAACACCACAAAAGCATTGTGATGGTTTTTAATATCACTATACATCATATGAACAAAAAATTATTCTAGTTCACAACATTAGTCTACAGATTTGGTGAATTGATCCCATTATGCCTCTTTTAATTCTCTTTTAATGGTTCTTCTGATTGTGCTGTTCTATAGGATATCGTGCTCTTAGTCAAGAAGTTGAAGAAGGGATCTGTCAGGTTCTTGCTCATATGTGGCTGGACTCAGAGATTATCTCGGGATCGGGTAGTAATGTTGCATCGACTTCATCCTCTTCGGCATCTACGTCATTAAAAAAGGGTTTAAGGTCTCAGTTTGAGAAAAAACTGGGAGACTTTTTCAAGCACCAGATTGAATCTGACACATCACCAGCGTATGGAGATGGATTCAGAGCAGGTAACCAAGCAGTTCTTCAGTATGGTCTCCGACGTACTCTTGATCATATTAAATTAACAGGGACATTTCCGATGTGAGCACCAATGATCTTTCCTTATATTGAATACATGATTTTTCGTCCTCCTATCGAAGGAGGAAAAAGAAAGTAGTTTGGACTTACACGGAGCTCAATAGCCAAAAAAGATTCATCTAATTAACCCCCCTAATAGGTGAAACTTTACGGCTTTTTTTATTGTAAGCTCTCAAAAGAAAAAAGAAGAAGTGGTTATGGGGATAAACAAAAGCAGCAATAGATCTATTAATTTGTGAGTTTAATCCCTAATGGATATTCTTTCTGTGAACATTTGCTATGATATATACTGAATAAGTTGGATATTTGATCCCCACTTTTTTTCTCTATCCAATTTGCTATATATTTTCTTTGTGCGTTCAGTTTAAATACTTGCGTCACAGTGTGTACTTGTTTGATATAATAAAGATTAAATGATAAGATTGTTGAATGGATTTTCTCGAGAAATTAACTCGCCATCATCATCTTTGGTCCAGTAAATGACTGCAGCAAAACCTGGAACATATGGATGCAGATTGCAGACTCTACCATCTTTGCTGTAGTTGTTATATAATTGAAACCAATTTTAATCTCATATGCCTTATAAAGTCGCGTTAAAGTTAATAAATACTAAACATATATATTGTTCACCCTCCAACATTATTATAAATTTACTATATTAAATTATATATCGATGAACATTCAAGTATTGCCTCAAACCAAGCTGAAGCATTTATCATACTCAATTGAGCAGAATTACATTTACAATTTACTTCAGATTAAATGACCTTAATAAGCATGAGACTTATTTGAATTTTATAATTGCTGTGCTAAAAGAAAAAGCAATGCTATAAATAAACTATAACAAATTTTTAACAATAAAAAAATACTACATAGTTTAACAATATTTTAGAAGAACAAAATTTTCTTCAATTAATTGCATCAAAACTTACAGTTTTGCTTATTGAAAAATTAGCAGTACTAACGTATAAAAGTCGCGTAGTTTTACAACTATATATATACGCTGAACTTTTATGTGTTAGAGTAGAAAGATATTGGGTTAATTAATGTATCTAGCCCAAAGTATAGTCATTTTCACAAATTTAGCTCGTTCTTTAATTTGTATCAATTATATTTCGAACTATCGAATTGATATTAATTCTAGCCCGACGTCAGATGTCTGTCAATGCCACCGTTTGGTACGTGCTGACGTGGTATCTGACTCAGCATATTAAAAAAATAATATTTTATTAATCTCATTGCCACATCAGCATTTAATTACCTATTTATTTATTTTTTTCAATTACCTATGCCACTGCCCAGCACTTCGTCGTTGGGTCTCGCCTCCTGCCCGTCGCCTTTTCCTTCATCTTCGACGCTGGCGTTTATGAGGTCCTCGTATCAGGCAGTCCCTCGTATTAGGCCTCCACCGACGGGGTGCACGACATATTCAAAGAGTACAGACTCCCGAAGGGCCTCCTCCTGAAAGGAATAGTGCCCTTGAGCCAATCACATATCGATGTGTTTGTGGATTATTCAAGGGTAATCAACTTAATGTGACAACTTTTCATCATATGCTGCATCTTTATTTATAAAGATTATGATAAACCCCAAGAATTCGGGCAAATGATTCTAAGGTCATAATGAGATCATGCTAGTGAGACTTAGAATCCAAATGCTCATGTTCTAAATATTCCTAGTCATAGGATCACCGATTAGGGGATTGGTGATTCCGGATAGACTAGTGCACTTGGTATATGCCTTATATGATAGGGAGTAGCTGGTCTCACAATTACCTATGACCCGTCATTAATGTACAAGTGTAGGTGCTCATTAGTGAATGAGTTCACTAAACGGACCTACACGACGAACACAGAATGAAATCCTTACATGAGTGTCAATAGGATGTTCCTCGAGTGATAGTAGGTGCAAGCAGTCCTTAAACATGAGGTTGTCATGGTTACCTTGTGAGTGGCGACCCATTGCTTTGGTTCTATCCCTACGTGGCCCTCAGCGTTATGTGTCGGGTATTACTAGGCATGGGGAAGCATTCATGAAGGTAGGTGAGCAACCAACATGGAATCGGTCACTCCTATTAAGAGGAGATAATATCCTATGTGTCCCTGCAAGTGTCAACTCGGGAATCTCTGGCCAGAGTAGACATGAAAGTTAGGAAGATATTTCTGATGTTTCATTATTGAGACATATTGGCGGGTGGAATACATATGAATCAGTATTAGGGTTTGACACTTCTTCCATACCCTAGCCGAACTTTGGAACATTGTAACCGAGGGATTTTGTTGCACGGTAACTAATCACCGAAAGGCGTTCGATCACTGTAGATTGAACCTCACACTATCCGGGTATTCATGACACGTTGCTAGACGTCAATCTTGACTTGTGAGTGGAGTCCCTCACAACCACACTAAAGGGGTTTAGTGGAGGCTCGTAAGATTTGAATAGAAGTCGCTCTATTGGATCCGACTCTCCGTTATGCACAACTCACTACTAGCTTAGTGTGGGGCCCAATGGGTCACACACAACAGGCTAATCTTGTAATGTGCCTTATGAGATAAAGTCTGAATGCGGCCATATATGTCTACTAGCATGGACATGCTGCAACTCGATCACGGATTTCATTTACGGACACGATAGGAAAGTTGTTTCCTATAGGAATGAATGCACGAGGAAGGAGTTCCTCGGTAACCCTAATTTGTAGGGCATCCCTAAATTATAGGAATTGACACATGGTAATATTTCCCGTAGTTGATTAAATTTAATTATGAATTAAATATTTAATTAACCACTTGACGGGGATTATATTTAATTATGAATTAAATATAATTTGATTTTGAATCAAATATACATGGTGGAAAATTTAGTTTCTAACAATAAGCCTAACCAATTAATTAGGAATTAATTTATTTGGATAAATCCTAATTAATAAGAATTTGATTTATAGAGATAAATCATAAAATTAATAGATAAATAATTTATGAGGATAAATCATAATTCTATTAATTAATAAGAAATTGAATTATTTAGATAAACCTCTTTCCCATTATTTAGGGAATTGGTTTATTTAGATAATTATCATTCTCGTTTATAGGCTATTAATCTATGGAGATAAATTAAAGTTTATATTTTATTGTATTTAATTAATTTTGAATTAATTATGATGTCATTGAAATATAAATTATTTTTGAAGGCAAACCCCAGAATTTTAAATTCTTAGGAGAGAGTTTTTAGGGGTCGGGTCTATCTTTGTAGCCGCCTCCCCTCTCTATAAATTGTGGCCGAACACCCCATGGGAGGGGTTGGTGTATTAGTTCTTCCTCCTCCTCTTCATTGATGGCCGGCCATCTTTCTCCTCCTTGCTCGGGCTTTTGTGAAGTCGAATTCAAGGTGTCTTCTACTTGGGTGTGTCGCCTACTTCATCTTCTTGGATGAGTCTAAGAAGGACAACAATGTATTCATTTATCTACCTTCTCGTTCCGTGGTTTCTCATCCCCTCTTCCTCCCTTTTTGGTGCTCGGTTCTTGGTGGAAGGGTCGGCCTTGTCTAGGTGGATTCCGGGATTGAGAAAGCTTCTCTGTTGAGCCATAATGAGCCCCGGTGTTCGCTGTCCCTATTGTTGTAAGATGCTTGGTGTGGACTATCGTTGGAGGACGTGCACGTGTGCGTCTCAAGACGTGGAAAGGATCAGCCATATCAATCGCGATTTGAGGTATACCTTCTCCCACATCTCTGATGTTGAATTCCTTAATATTGCTAAAGTAGTTCACTATTTTCGAGATGCTTTCAAAATTTTAAATTTCTATTTCCACTGCGTTTTCGATTCCTATCCCAACACCTCCCGCACTCCAAGCACCACTCATTCTCCGATGGCGACGACGAGCTGGTGGTGGAGCTCAAAGCGCCCTGCTACGTCCAGCCATTTGATATCATCTACTACGACGGGATCATCACCGGGAAGCTCTCCTACGGTGAAATCTCCAACATATTCGGCATCCAGGTGAAGAAGCTCTTTGTTTGGTTCCCCTTCTCTGCCATCGAGGCGTACCCGGACTCCGGCACCATTGAGTTCAAGGTCACCTTTCTCTCATTCTCCTATTCATCCAAGGAGTTCAACCACACCCTAGACTGCATGAAGGGCGCAGCGACGATCGCTGGCGCCAAGGAATTGCTTCGCGATACCGAGGTAGGCTCGATTCTTCCTCTTCTATGCTCTCCGTGTTTTATTTTTTGATAGCTTCGTTGGATCATTTTTTTCATAAGAAAAAAAAAATTAATTTCACTATGAAAATGATTTCTTAAGAATTCAAAATTCAATTAATCCATACAAAAAAAAAGATTGGTCTTTGGAGGAACATGACCGAACTGTATAGAACAAAAAATTTCTTTTCTGGATTATTCTTTTGAGGGAGTTTGGGTCATTAAACCCAAAGTTTTATTTCATTATGGAAGTGAAAATGATTGCAAAACTCTCACACTTGCTTAAAAAACAAGAGATCTCTTCTCAAGTTCGAAGCAGGGACAAAGGGACTGCCTAATCTTCTCAGGTTCGAGATTAACATTCTGTCTTTCTCCATCATCATGAAAACATGCATTTAAATCTCTTCATTATGTCAAACACAACTCACCATCTCATCAATTCAAACACATCAACTCGACCCCCCGTGTTATCTATAGACCGAGAAGTCGCCAAAGACCATCGGTTGCACCAGCATATATACCACCACCATCACCACCTCCTTTGACCTGCACTACCAGACCAACGTTCTCAGCCAGCGCTTCGCTCTTGGGCTTCGTCAGAGAGAACGTCGGCAACGGATCATGGTACGCTTAGTTTTTATGTCTATTTGATTTACACAATTTTTATTTATAGGTTATATATATGTATTATTTAAAATATAAACGCATGTAGGAGACCTACACAAGGACCGTGATCGAGCGCGAAGGCACGCGGGAGGAGTTTGATGTGGGTGCATGGGTCGAGGCCGCCAAGTGGCTGGGAGCACGATCGTGTTTATGGTTTTGCAGACAGCGGCCATGCACGCGCCGTGTTATGACCACTTGGGGCACCGAACCCTCCCATTGCGAGTAAGAGACCCTCGACATTGTGGACGCAGGACTAGAGCCGAATAGCGGCCTTGGAGTCCGAGCTAACACAACAGAGAGAGATGATAGAGGAGCAAAGACATGCAATGGAGGAGCAGAGACGCACGAATGACGAGTTGAGACAGACGATGCAGAACATGCGGGCCCTCCTCATTTAGATTGTATCTCACTCAGGCCTTCTACCGATGATGTCACAGCCGTCGTCCTCCTCGACCCAGTCGACGCTCCCGACCTAGTCGCTGTCGACTCCACGGCCTCCACCGTAGTCGTGAGATTTTGGTTTATTGTATTTTGATTATATTTTGATGCTTGTTAGCCTTCGTTTGAGGTTTAGATACTTGATAGATGTTTATAATTTACATTTCATATTTTGATACTTGTTTGCCTCCGATTTGAGGCTTAGATTGATGATATTTAAGTAAAACTTGTATGGTTGGTTGAAAATGTATGTGTATGATGTTTTGTGGTTATAATATGTGATTGTAAATAGATTGTAATGTATAAATATTATTGTATACATGAATTTTTAATTTTTTAATTTTTTTCAATTACAAGATATAACTTCAGCCACGATTGCCCGTCACTACGCCGTGGCTGAAAGCATATCGTAAATAGCTGATGGTTTGGGCAGCACCAAATATCACCGTTGTTAATAATATCACCGACGGCTAACAACCGCGACTGATGTGTTTAAATCAGTTACAGCCACTGAGGGCCGTCATTAATGTGTTTAAATCAGCGACAGTGTACGCGGCTATCTCTGATGATTACTTGTGACGGTTGAGGTCGACCGTCACAACTTATCTGAGACACACACATTAGTGACGGCGTTAGGCCACGGCCTGAGCCGTCGATGACAACGACAATTCTAGTAGTGGGAAGATTGCTCGGCGGCGGCGACTTCGAGTACACCAATTCCATAGACTTAATGGCTGAGGAAGGAGGTCATTTGTTGCAGAGATAAGCAGTCCACTGGTAGCAGAAAACTTTGACTTAATGGTTGTGATCTAATCGTTAGAATCATCTCCACCGTCCTTCTGCTTGAGGTCACGTCCGCGTGGCACGTGGGAAACACACGTAGCAAGGTGCTTTGAGCTCCACCACTAGCTCGCCGTCGTCGTCGGAGAATGATTGGTGCTTGGAGTGCGGGAGGAGGCCCTTCGAGAGTTCGTACTCTTTGCGTATGTTGTGCACCCCGTCGGCGGAAGTCTAATGCGAGGGACTGCATGATACGAGAACCTCAGATATGCCAGTGTCAAAGATGAAGGAAACGACAGCAAGCGGGAGGCGGGACCCAACGACAAAGTGCTGGGCAATGACATAGGTAATTGAAAAAATAAATAAACAGGTAATTAAATGTTGACGTGGCAACAAGATTAATAAAATATTATTTGTAAATATGCTAAGTCAGATGTCACGTCAGCACCTAACGGTGGTATCGACGGACATTTGACATCGGGCTAGAATTGATATCAAGTTGATAATTCGGAATATAATTAATACAAATAAAAAAAATCATACTTTAGACTAGCTACATTAATTAACCCAAAGATATATGACATTTTATAGGAACAACAATGTTAGTGTGTGTTTTAACACCATGTCTTTTCTTTTTGTTGAAAAAATGTTTTAACATCGGAGAAGTGATGTCAAATGCAAAATTTTCTATACTAAACTAAAATTAATATCAATTAATTAGTGTTTTTAGTTATTCATTTACCCTTAATATTCATGTGTATAATAACAATTGATGATAATATTGTTTGATTTTTATAATAAAAATTCTCTTGCAAAAATAATGTTAAAATTGAATAAAAAAATATCATGATCCACTTGAAAGAATAAAATCTTTTGATTTTGCGGAGAAAATATGAAATAAACATTTTTAGAGATATATTTCTTTTAATAAATAGGAAAAAAATCAGAATTTAAAAAAAAAGTCAAATGATAAAAGGATAAAATTTCGAAACTACTATACATCTTTCTTTTTTTTTCTCAATTGCAAATAGTTCTTGCAACTTTTTTCATCATAAACATTTGTAGAATTTACCTTGATTGCAAATACAAACTTCGCCCAATATTTTGAACCTCAATAGCTAACAGGACATATTGTTTAATAATTTCTTGTCTTATTTAATAGTTGCAAATACCTTGATTGGATTAGCCAAAACACGCATGTCTCCTCGCATTAGTATCTATTTCTTGATAAATTTGACATAGCCATGCATACTTTAAAAGAAATTGACAAAATCATAAATAAAATTAACTTGTTCACAAAATCATATTTTTTTAATATGTACTTAGATTGTGTCAACAGGGCGGGTTCGGACCGGATAGTACCGCACCCGCACTCGTTTACTAAACTCGTCTCTCGCACCTGCACCCATGACGAGTATCCGTCACCGATCCCCACGTGAGTAATTCATACCCGCAGATTGTTGAAATGCACATAATTGAAGCTTATTTTAATCAATTTTGAGTAATTTATTTATTCAATCATTGATGTAATTTAAGAGAATTAAAATGTGCAATAGATAGTCCAATATGAGAGGTTTAATGAGGATATTATATCATTCAAGTAGGAATTATATAATTAAGTTTTATATGCCCAAGAAAGGTATATGAAGAGGTGCATTCACGTTGTTTATGAAAATTAGGCTTTAGTCCTACATGGAAAGATATGCTAATTTTATATTAGCCTATAAGTATTAGTGTGTATGCTTAGTTACTTGTGTGGATAAAGTGGAATGTCAAGAGGCGACATTAATGCGGTGCACCGCACAATGCGCGAGCGCGATCGTGTCGCATTGGCACTTTTAGGCGCACTATGCACTTTGCCCTTCGCTTCGTCGCTAGGAGCCTCGCTCGAACCACGAGCCAACCTTTTTGTCGAGTCTGAACTTGATTTGAATTTGAACCTAGTGACTGTTGGAATTCAACAGTTACATGAACTATGACGCTTAATATTTGATTAATTGGTGAGTTATTTTGAGATATTTTGCTCATTAATCAAATTGACTGTTACTAATTCTTAATAATGAGCATCAAATTCGAAATTAACTAGAAATTTCTCTTGGAAGATCCATCTCAATTCCTTCTCTTCATCTTCCTCCTCTTGCTGCAACCTTCTAAGTGGCTTGATAAATCCTGGAGGTGTATTGCTACGGGGGCAATAAAAATCTTAAGGACATGGATCTCCCGTCAGCCCTTAGATCTTTCTCGACTCCATCTTATTCCTAACATAGATATCCGTGAATACTCATTTAAGCTATTACAAAATTTTTTATTTTGTTTTAATAATATATCATCAAAAATTCTCATTCCACCCCTATTGATAACTACATAACAATTAAATACTAAATCAAAGTACGTAACAATTAAAATAAACATTAAATCATAAAATAAACTACGTAATAATTAAATACTAAATCATAAAATTATCTTAAGAAGTAGCAATATGCATTCATGCAACATAAAATTTAAAACCAAAATACTTGCAACTAAAATTGAAAATTTATATAATATATAAAAATATATTATGTTTAGATAGATGAAATTTGATGAATAAATGATATAGATTTATTTTTAAATTTTTCATTAGATATTAACATGCAAAATATAAATTTAATATTTAATGTATATTGGTCGATAATGTATATAATATAATAGTATATGTACTCATATTCGTTTATTAAATGAGTAAAAATTTATACTCGTATTCGTACTCGTGGGTATAATATATTTCTCATATATGATTTGTGTCGGATAAATATCTGTGAGTATCCGCAGTACGGATAATATGGCTCTTTCATTTCTTTTGGAACTTTTTTTCATTGCCAAAAATTTTCCTTTTTCATAGGGGTGTGCATGGGTATCGGATCGACCAAGAACCGGCTGAGACCGACCCGATTGGCTAGGTTCCGGGTAGACCCGAGTTCCGATTTTGGGTAGACTCGAGTTCCGATTCCGGGTCCAACACATTGGGTACTCGGAACCAGAATCGGAACCAAAATTAGTATCGGAAATTTGTACTTTGGAACCTGTTCATTTACAAGTTCCAGTGTTTGTACCCTGAAACCTGTATATGAACATGTTCCAATATGGTACTGGGAACCAAAACCGAAATCGAAATAGGAACCTGTGGTTTCAGATAGGGTCTGATTTCAGGTTCCAACATGATAGGATCCGATTTCAAAACTTAGAAATCGGTCATATACAAAATAAAATTTGAATATCATAAAAAATACAAAATACTCAACCGGCTCATCCCTTTTTTTTTTTCTTTTTTTTTTCTTTTTTTTTTCTTTTTTTTTTGGCTGCATAGCAGTTCATACGATGAAGTGAGGAACGTGTTATTTTTAGCTCAAGTGACCTTCAGGAAAGTATAAAAGACATATATTATAAAATAATATGTCTTCATTTATTTATGCCATGGTGGTATGTAGGGGGTGAGGCTTGTCGTCGACGGAATCACCCGCAACGAACTTGCTGCGAATTTGCGATGACACTGACATCGACGAGCAGTGCTCTCCGACGAACTATCGTTATTATCATCAAATTCTTACCTTCTTCCTAACAAGTGAGAAGACTCCAAGACTCTAACTAGTCAAGTCGTCGCCATTGCAATCTGCGTTTTCTTACTTTATCCTCCAAAATAAATTGCTCGGTTATTCTTTCTTCAATTGCTACCAGCATTACTTGCTTCCCTTTGAAGTTTGAGCAGCTCTACGCAGCCTTCGTGATGGCCTTGCCCCCTTTTCTCGCTGCTCTCCACACTGACGGAGCTCAGGATGCCGATCCCGAGGTAATAACCACAAGGATCGACGTCCGCAAGGACACAGAAGGCGACAACGGAGAGAGAGGGCAGCAGTTTGGCCGCGCCGGCGCCAGCGACGGCCAAGTAGTTCACACGCTTTGTTGTTGTCCCCATCCCCCCCTTCTCTCTCTGTCTCATCAACTTTGTGTATGCTCGCAGGAGAGTAGGGTGGAGAACCAAGCGAAGTCTTTGCCGGAGAAGATTCTGGTAGCGGGCAACCCTGAGGTTCCGGAGGTGCACCTCCGGGTTCCTGGCGCAGGCGCGGCTCTCGTTGCTCATAGGCAAGCTCAGCGAAGGAACAGGAACGGCTCCCGCGGTAGCGGAGACGTACGCTTAGTTTCTTCAGACTATACACATGTTTTCATCGATTAATCGTTGTCCTCATTTTGGAACTAATTAGGAATTGTTGAGAAACATGTAGTTGGAGAGATTTCAGATTTCTGCTGAATCCTGTGAAGCCCGATTGGGGAAAGGAGTCGATTCTGAAGCAAGGGTATGTATGCTTGTCGTTCTTCTCTATAGATGATTAATCGTTTTCAATTTGCTGTTATATATTGGTAGGTTTTCTACATTAATTAACTAGGGTTTAAGCTATTTATTTTTCTAGTGGCTTGTGACTTCTCCTGAAGAATCCACAAGGAAAATGCCAAAATCTGAATTGTGTGCTGTAATCCCAAGTTAGTTCATCCGAGATGATTGTTTTAGAGTGGTTCATTGCTCCTAAGAATTTAATTAATTACACAATTTATTGCAAATTGAGTGAATTGTCAGCGAAAAATAACCTCTATGCTATTCTGCAAGGATAAGGCTGGGTAAAGCAACCTCCTCATACCCACACATTTGTAGGAGCCTTGTACATTCATTAGGGTAAATTTCTAGAAAAAATGAATGAATATTGAGTATGGACTAGATGCTAAAAATTGATCTGTTCTAAGGTGATGCGTAAAAAGAAAGCACAGTTTGGGAAGAATTTTTACATCAACTATTCTATCAATGTATTGCTACCACTTGTGTTCTTGAATTCTTGCATGACTTGGACATAGACTTTCACATAGAACTTTACTATTAGCAGGATTTATAACCTGCGTGCAACATTTCTAAAAGGATAACCTACATGCTTTAATGTAGCAGCAAATATATTTGCTTGCTAAAGCAACCTGTGGAAGAGATGGTGAGAGCCCCAAAAGTTCTTTGCATCCGAAGATCCATGGGGAACTGGGTCAAAAGCAGGAACTAATGAATGATGTTTTAGTGGATCTAATGCCTGAGGTAAAATCTATATTTTCGTCGTCCCTTTACTATTTATATAATCATACTTGTTATCTAGAGATGAAGGATCTGAAGAGCACAATATTGGAACAGCCTCGGCTTCCAACTACGGTAGCATCCCTTGTGACCCAGCCAGTTCATGGCGAGATAGCAATCCAAGTGAGAACATTGCCGGTATGGTAACTCCCTAACTATATAAAATAGTTGATCCTTTTGATAAATATCAGATAGTGTGCAATACTGCAATACTTGTGTTGTTCTCTTCAGTAACAGTGCTTGCCTGCTTGGATGTTGCTCTATCATAGGGTAATTTCATTTTGAAGAATTGAGATCTTAATATTTTTCACCAAATGAATATAAGTCAAGTAAAATGCCAACTCATTAATTCAATCTCCTCTTCCAGCTGAAGGATGTGAACTTTTAGAGTTTTAGGCATTATAGCTGAAACAAACTGAGAAATTTGTTTGAATGGATACTTTGTTAGTGGGAAAGTAGTATTTTAGTTGATTGGTGACCAAAAATATTTGTTGACATTGGGCTTTCAAACTGATGATATCATGTCCTTTGCAGAATGCGAGTAGGCTATGTTGTGAAATTCTATACAAAACATTTCTAGAGCTTTGTTAACAAAAAAGTTATTGACATATTATTGCTCCTGTTAATGATGTTTCTAAAACATAGAATGAATTTGGTACCAACCCTGGTTTTGCATGTGCCAGAATCAACCGTCAGACGAACAAGAAGAGTCACATAGCAGCAGAGATCAAGCAATAAAGAACGCCATGAAATTTTCTTATGTGGCAATCAGCATTTCCGGTGCTGCGTTGATCACCATCTTCTTTGAATACTACGTAAATCAATCAAGACGTGACTATAATCTTCATCTCAAGATCTGCACTTTAATTATGCTCTCATCCTTCCTTTCTGGAGTCAGCATTCCACTGCTTAATTTTGTCCAACATCACACCAGTGTTTCTCTACAAGTCTTCAAAAGCCTTAAGTGCACAACATTTGCCTTACTGATCCTGGCACTGCTTGATGTTTCCTTTCTTTTCATGAAGATAATAGCTCTGTTTGCCTTCATTCCAACAATTGCTGCTGTAGTGATTGCCTGTGTAATTGCTTCTGATGAGTCATCATCATCAAGTTATGATCATCACCAACAATAGAAGCTAGTGAATTTTCGAGATTTGTTGTAGGTTACTGATATAGTATAATTCCTATTAGCAAACTTTAGCATTGTTTTATATTGACAAGTCTATGTATATTGTGTGATAACTAGGGATGCTCGAAATCATACATCCCTTTGTATTGTTTTCCTTGAGGAATTTAGGTGATGCATATTTATGATTTGATTAAGTTTTTTTCTTTAACAAGGATAAAAAGTCACAATAGATGATTATACTAGGATTTGAATCTTAGATCTCTAAGAAACATTCAAGATGTTGTCACCAACTATGCTACTCACAGTTGGCTTATGATTTGATTAAGTTGCATTATTAATTTGATGGTTATATATTTATGCCCGCATGTTATTACTTGGGTTGTTATTCTTCTGACAGAACATTCTATTGGCACCTGCAAGTCAAGTGCATATTTTGGTGAAGTGGTGTTGAATCATGTGTTGAGTATATGAACTATGAAGCATAGATTAAATATTTTCCTAAACATTTTAAACTTTGGAAATAAATAGCCACATAATTTGATAATGCACAGTCAGGGAAGTTGTGAAGTAATGACTTATAAGAAATAGACAAAAAAAACAGAAGAAATTAATGGAATATAATTTCTATTTTCTGACAAGTCTTCAAGGGTCAATGCGAGACTTAGGAGACTTCATCATCGAATTTAAGTTGAAATATCTCAACGATGACCACATTATTAATTTAGCAAATATAAATTATGACGTGACAAGAAGAAACATGGTTTAGAGGGAAATGAGCCTTTCTTTCTTGTACGAGGAGAAAAGATGGAATTTTTCTCCGAACTAATAAACATAATTCCTTCAAATTTAGAATATTTGGCTGGGCGCGTTGATCATCATTACTTATAAGGTTATTTTTAATGTTCTTTATAACTTTACTCCTAAGGTTAAATAATTTTAAAAAAATTTAAATGAAACGATAAGGGTAAAAGGCAAAAAAAAAAAAAAAAAAAAAAAACTTTTGAACTTTAACTTAATTAGCAAAAAGACTTCACTAACTTTAAAAATATGTAAAAAAATTTCACAACTATTAAAAAACTAGCAAAAAGATCAATGTTGTTATCTCTTTATTAATTTTATAATTAAAAATACGGTTTTTAGCATTATAATCAAAGTTCATATAATTTTTTTTGCATCACAATCAAAGTTCATTAATTTTTTTGCATCGTAATTAAAGTTTATGAAGTTTTTTGCATAGTACTGCAAGTTGAGAGAGAGAATTTTAAATATATATATATATATATATATATATATATCGGAATATTTATATATTTTTTATTTTATTTTTTTTAAAAAATTATATTAAATATGATATAGAAAAATTATATGTGGATGAATGAGGTATCGACACGTGGCGCTAATGTGAAATTATGTAAAAAAATTAATGGAGAGATAACGATATAGGCATTTTTACTAGTTTTTAAATAGTCTGTGAGATTTTTTTTTGCATGTTTATAAAGTTTGTAAAAAAAATTTGCTACTTAGGCTAAAATTCGGGAGGTTTTTTGCCCTTTATCCAATCGATAACAAATTATATTTTGATTAATTTGGACAAGACACATTAGCAAATATAAACCTCGGTTGGTTGACAAGAAGCTATATGAAAGTACAATTTTTTGGAAACTAAATATACACTCATTGCACACTAAGGGGGCGTTTAGTTGCCCGCAAGTACAAATGTTGCAACTCTAGTTGCAGCATTTAGATAACAAATTTATTTGGTTGGCTGCAAAATCATTTTGCAGCATTTACTAGTTGCAACTTGTATTTCAAATATCATTTGCGGGCCGCAAGTGGAATTGCAGCCCAAAATGCCCGCAATACAAGATTGCGGGCTGCAAATGCAATAATTTAAGTATTGAAAAATAATTAATTTTGGCGACGTAGAGTCGTCAGATGAAGACGAGAAAAATATCAAAGTTGTAGGTTTTTACGCGCTGAACCTGATGGTAGTGTCAGATTTTACATCTGATGTCATTTGATAGATTTTTTAATAGATTTTCAGTATTATACAAAAATTAAAAATTATTAATTTGTCAGACAAATCGTGTCGGGCCTAAGTTTTTAGCCTGGCCCGAAAAAATTTGTCCCAGGCTCGACCCAAAAAATTTATGCCCGACCCGGCCCGAAAAAGTTCGTGTCCAGCCTAGCCCGAAAAAATTTGTGCCCGGCCCGGCCCGAAAAAATTCATGTCCGTCCCGCCGCGAAAAAATTTGTGTCCGCCCGGCCCAAAAATTTGTGCCCGACCCAGCACGAAAAACTTGTCCCGACTCGGCCCAAAAAAATTTGTGTCCGACCCGACCCAAAAAATTCGTGCACTGCACGGCCTGTCCCAGCCCGGCTCGGTCCGAAAAAATTCGTGCCCAACCCGACCTGAAAAATTTCGTGCCCAGCCCGACTCAAAAATTTCGTGCCTGGCCTAGCCCGAAAAAATTTGTGCTCGGCCAGGCCCGAAAAAATTCGTGCTCAGCCTGGCTCGAAAAAATTCACTGTCGGCCCGGCCCTACCCAAAAAAATTCGTACCCCGGCCCGGCCCGAAAAAATTCATGCCCGACCCAAAAAAATTCGTGCCCAACCCAGCCCTGTCCGAAAAAATTTATGCACTGCCCGACTCGTGCCGACCCGAAAAAATTCGTGTCTTGCCCGGCCCAAAATTATTCGTGCACAGCCCAACCCCAAAAAATTCGTGCCCAACCCGGCCCAAAATATTTTGTGCTCGGCCCGCCCCAAAAAAATTCGTGCCCGGTCTGGCCTGAAAATTTTTTTGCCTGGCCCTGCCCGAAAAATTCGTGGTCGGCCCTGCCCAAAAAATTTCGTGTCCCGACCCGACCCGAAAAATTTCATGCCCAGCCCGACCTAACACGAAAAGAAATTCATGCCCAGTCCGAAATATTCACATCGGGCCCAACCTTGCCTGGAAAAATTCGTGCACTGCCCATCTTGACTCAGCTCGGCCCGGCTCGAAAAAATTCATTTCCCGGCCCAGCTCAAAAAAATTCATGCCTGGCACGGCCTGACCAGAAAAAAAATTCGTGCCCAGCCCGAAAAAAAATTGTGTTCGGCCCAGCCTTGCCCGAAAAAATTCGTGCACTGCCCAACCTGTCCCGGTCCGGCTCGGGCCGACTCAAAAAAATTCGTGTCCGGCCCGGCCCAAAAAGATTTGTGCATGACCCGACCCAAAAAGTTCGTGCCCGGCCCTGCCCGAAAAAGTTTGTACCCGGCCCGGATAAATTCGTGCATGCTTGGCCCGTCCCGTCCCGGCACGGCTCAGCCCGACTTGAGAAAATTCGTGCCCGACCCGACCCGAAAAATTTCGTAAGATGCAAGTTGCAAGTGTAATTACAACTTCCATTTGCGGCCAACCAAATGCTTGCAAATAGAAGTTGCAACTCTACTTGCGGGCAACCAAACGGTAGGCTGCAAAATCTATTTGCGGGCATTTGCTTTTCCATGCAAATAGATTTTGCAGCATTTACACTTGCGGATAACCAAACGCCCCCTAAGTAACGAACTTTGATAAATTATATTTTCTGCATTATATTTGAAAGATTTTTTTTACTTTTTTGTTACTTTGATTTGTCCTCGTTTAATTTATATTAATTATATATTTAAAATGAATAGTATATTAATTATTTGACCTATACTTCTTGGGAAGTACTTATATCTTGGGGTGTCCATTGTTAGGATCAAATCGATTTGAATCAAAAAACTAAATCGAAATTGTCGATGCGATTTGATTTGGCCCCTAGCATGTTCGGTTGAAATCGAACCGAAATCAAAAAAGAAATAATCGTTTCGGCTTCGATTCCCAGAGTTTGGGGATCAAACCGAATCGAAAATCAAAATATATAAAATTTAAAAAATATATAGTGTGTTTCAAGTGGACATGATGACTTATTATTGCTGGAATGATGATTTTTTTTCATTTGAACAAGCTAAAACAGCCAAATTAGTGCATGCACCATCTATATTCTTCTCTATGTATTATGTTTATGTAAAACAACCAAATCTGTTAATTTCTTCTTTATCATTCGATTTTCGATTTGTTCGATTACAAAATCGAACCAAACCGAAAATTAGGGCTGTCCATTCGGTTCGAACCGAACCGAACCGAATTTGGCCAAACCGAAATTTTTTCTTTACCCAAACCCAAACCCGAACCCGAACCGAACAATTCCTAACCCGATTTAACCCGAACCGAAATAATTCGGTTCGGTTCGGTTTTCAACCCGAAAACCGAATTTTTAATTAATTTGATTAAAAATTAAAAATTAAAAATAATTATTTTTTACTTATTTACTTAATTCAGTTAAAAATTAAAAAAATAATATTTTTTTAATTAATTCGGTTTTCGGTTCGGGTCGGTTCCCGAATTCCGGGAACCGAATCCGAACCGAAATACAAATTTCGGTTCGGTTCGGGTCAAAGAACCGAACCTACAATGGTTGAAACCGAACCGAACCGAAAATTTCGGTTCGGTTTTTCGGTTCGGTTCGGCTTGAACCGAACAGTGGACAGTCCTACCGAAAATAATCGGTTCAGTCTGATTTGGTTCATCCCATATTTGATTCGGTTTTCGATTTAAATTTTTATTCTGAAAATTTTTTAGTTCGGTTCCATTTTTGTTGGTTTGGTTCGATTTAAATTATTTGAACACCCCCTACTTATATCAATCAAGTAGGTTGAAAAATTGATTCCCAAGTCAATCAAACGAGACTATAAAAAGTATATAATACGAGGAGTAAAGCAAAAAATTCAAAATGTCCACTAAAAAATCATTTCTTTTCTTTGCTTTACTTGTGTATCAAATTAGTCAAAATATACTTATTATAATTTCGTCTCCAATGTTAGTTATATAACTTTACTTTTAAGATTAAAATTATTTTATAAAAAATTAAAAGGTAAATATGAAAAAAATATATTTATCTTGTACTTGACTTGTGCAATAAGAAATTACTTGCGTTATTAAAAATATTGCAAACCACATCTTTCACTCGCTATAAACAATATTATTCAAATTGTATATCTATCTTATTTTCTTATGATTAACATTTTCATATTTGATGGCGAGCAATACAAAAAGGAAGATGATAATTAAATTATGGATTTTGATTTAATATCCACGGCGGATGTGGATGTGGTGAGGATGTGAATATGTGGTTATAAAATACGGTGCAAATGCAGATAATATAATATTCACATCGTATTCGATCAGCTGTCATTTCTGGTCAGTTATTTCTATTTTTTAAACATATTGGGCCACAATTAATTTTTCGTATAGGAAGACAGGAATTTGAAAGCCCAATCTATCTTATCAAATTCACTCTAACAGGGATAATCAGAGGTTTGATGAGTTCGACTGCGTGTATTGAACCTGACAGTGATGCCATTTGCTCGCTTTCAGAAGGAGAAACATGCATTGCTAACCTCATGGCAGCCTGAGAACTGCCCTATGAGACAGCCCTCATGATTACAGAAGGAACCTCGACGGGAACTTGGAGGAAACAAGTATGCCTCTCAAAGCATATGACAGATTGCATCCACCAATGGGAAGACAATGATACAGTCCCACAAGGCTATGAAAGATGCACCTTATGTAAGGAGCAAATAAATCCCAGAATGAGGGCCCATTGCACAAGATGCTTCATGACTGTGTGCCCCATGTGTTCAAGATTTAGCCTGGGGAGGAAGATCATTATTCAGAAGACAAACCTTCCCCCATATGATAACAAAGATGTCATAATCAGAGAATTAATCGAATATATAAAATATCTTTTGGTAGAAAATCGGAGACTGAGAGAAATATTGGAAGATCAGGAATTGAGCCAAGAAATGGCCGAGTTAGAATTGGAAGCCCGAAGAAAAGGAAAAATAAAAATAATGGAGGAAGATGAGCTTCCACGACAGGTGAAGAAGGCCAAGATCGTTGCATGGGCTAATGGATGATGCCTGCTGCCTTGTCATGTAATAAGCCTAATTCGGTCAATATAGCATGGTTTACAATATTGGTAAAATTGATATTGATAGGTTTATATTGATACTCATTTGTTTAGCAAATGTTTCTACACTATCGAAGTTGGCAGGGTTCCCTTTTTTCCCATTAAGTTATGTCCTTGGCTACTTTATTGGCAAGGAAGCTTGGCCCGACGGAAGAGACATTATCTACTTATCATGGTACGGAGATGAAAAATATGGCACGAGCGCAACCGGCGTTGTTTCGATCAATCTACCAAATCTTCATTTGTTCTTGTTGCGGAGGCTTTGGTGCTTTTTAAGCTCCTATTAGGCTGTACATAGTGTTTTTTCCTGTGTTGTCTTTCTCATTGCTTTCTTGTCATTGTAATTAATTCTTTTCATTGTTTTCTTTCCCCTTCTCCCCCCTACTTGTATCCACAATTGGTTTAATACAAATGTTCTTTTCTAAAAAAAAAAGGAGAGGTTATATTGATACCGGGCAATATAACCTATCACAATAATTTGGTGAAAAGAGTGAATTCTAGCTTCATCGAGCATCCAATAAGAAATTAAAGTAATATCATCAACAATGGTAGATGAAGATAAATGATCTTCCGATCCAATAAACTTGTGGTAAAATTGAAGTGATAACAACAATGGGTTGATGTAGGGGGTAGGGATCACATTCTGGCCCATTGGCTCCTATTCTCTAGTGTGGAGCGAGGTTGTGGATAAACTTGCTTGTTCATGCATTGTGTCTAGTTCTTGTTGCGGCGGGGTGAAAAGTAAAGACTTTTTTTCCATCCTAGCCTTGGGTTGTGGAGATAGCAAGGATGCCGGTTTTGCATTTTTTTTTTTATTACAAAAATTAGATGGATAATTGGGGCTAGTCAAATGGATGTTAAATAATTAATTCCATCCCTAGTCCATAATGCTATTCATATTGTAGTACCCGTTTAGTCCCACATGGACAATTCATGGGAGATTGTGTTGATTAATAGTGGATGCATTAACTATTAATATAAGCATAATATAGTCCATTGTGTGGTGAGGGATCTAATGTAAGGAAGGGCCACCTAAAAAATGGGTGGATAGGCTACTAGGCTAGGCCGTACATGCCACCGTCTAAGGTATATTTTTGAACAATACATTAGACTTGAGTTTGATCATGACATGAACGTCATCTTAATTACTTTAATTTAGTCCCACGTGAACATTCATATGAGGTTGTCTTGATTAATAAAGCTTGTGGATATTCTACTATCAACATTTGCTTTAGTTTTTTAATTAAACCAATGGTTCAAGCGTATGAAGTTGATAGGCCAATTATCCTATCAAGCAGGTCATAACACATACATTCTCAAAGTCATGTACATGCAATCGCACTCTAAATTGAATGTCAAGTAATAACTGAAATCAACCATGCCCACATTTGAGGCCTTTTGGAAGTCCAATTCAAGCATCAAACCAAATGCCAACAAGTCCATGCTATTATCATTTTGTCCCTTTCTTTAACTAAAAAGAGTTCATATATTAGGTATTAAGGCGCACAAAGATTACTTGAACAAATAAAAGTACTCAATTTATTTAGCTATTACTACAAACCAACTTGCATATGTTCAAAAAGTTATCTGGCTACAGCTTTGATGATCTTATTGTATACCAAATACATAAGTGATGCTCTCAAGTATCTAGAACATCTCTCTTGAATTTTTGCAACCTTACCTAGCTACTTCAACATCAACTTTTGCCCTTGGAACAATGCAACTACAGGTGGCTCTCGTCGTTCCTCGACATTCAAATTTAGACTTATCATGATCTGGCATTGAAAGATTTGGTATAAACGCAACTCTCGATGTTTTGAAGAAAGAAAAAAATTTGCTATGGAGTTAGCGATAGAGGGCACCATTTTATGTAAATTTTGCTTCGGTTGAGTTTTGCATGTACATTCTTTCTTTTTTCTAATCTCTCCTTCCTACCTCACTTGTAATTTTTAAGTCTCTTGATTAATACAAGTATTCTTTTCTCATATTTAAATATGTATATAAAGAGTTCTCAGGTGTGTAGAGATGGCTTCAATACCAACTAGACCAAAATGCATTAAATCTTGATTGATGCATGTGCAAGACAAGACCAGGTTAGTCACTTCAGCAGTTGACTAGGTGGTCAACCATGCCATCACCAACTGTGGTTTTGCTCATCAATATATTGACCATGTTAATTTTCTGCTCCAGTCTAACCTCTATGGTCTCACCTGAGGAGATTACATGCCACCACCGACACTTATCACTTGCTATTATATATTTTGCCTTCATCTTTTCAACAAACCTCCATGAAAGGAACAAATTAAAAAAGAAAAGTTGTTTACATATATATGTTTTCATTTTTTTTAATTCTTTCCATATTCAATGGTTTATGTTATGAATTCCAATATTATTTATGATGTCTATGAGTAAGTTAATTGTCTAAGGAGCTAGGTGTCTGAAGTGTCTCTTAGTAGGGTTAAAAAAGCCTGCAAAATGATAGTATGGTTGGAAAGTTGTATTTTTTGCCAAATGGGATCGGAGCTGCTGCACAATTTTCTTTAAGCATCACCAACGGCTGGATCTGTTGCTACGCCGTTGTTGAAGACCATCAGCAACGACTGCCTCCGTTGCAACGCAGCTGTTGCAGAAGATCGCGTACCTGATAAATTAACAATAGATCTGCAATGATCGCTCATGCCATTGTTAATGATATTATCAGCAACGCTTCCTCAACGGGCTATATCCATTGTTGATACATTATCATCCACAGCTCAGCAACGAGGCGCTACTGTTGCTACTACTTTTATCAGCAACGGTTCCGCAACGGCGCGTCGACTGTTGCGGATATTGCCATCGGCAACGGCCCTCATGTCGTTGCAAAGCCTTTCCTAAAAGGCTGTTGCTAAGCCATTGTTGTTGTTCATCAGCAACGGCTTTAAGTTTGTGGCCCAGGTATTACGATACACTTTCAGCAACGACTTTGACACGGATGACCGTGGAAAGACCGTTTCTGATGATGTTAACATGTAACTGAGAAATTTCAAAATTAAAATTTTTCATTAATACATTTATAACCTGATACATAACTCACACACCCATAAACACATTCATTCAAATACACATACATTCAGACACACATCACAGATACACCCAGATATACATCAAAATAATTATATTTATAATTATAATTATCCACAATCGTATAAAAAATATACGAAATCAAAAGTATCGTATCAACACGATACGAATCTATCAAGTCACAAAATAAGTAACTCTAAGATATCCAAGTAACAAGTATATAACAAGTCAATGAAGTCATAAAATAATAAAAGCTCACTACGACGGTGGAGGAAGGTCGGGATCATACGGCGGGGTCGGGAGTGCTTGAGTGTACACCGGCATGGACTGAGTCAATGACGATGGATCTAAGTGTACATCGCTGGACTGACATGTCATCTGTCTTAGCATGGCATGTACCTGTCATCATGTCGGACCTTGACCTTATCTTTAGTTTTCCCAGGAACATCCATCAAAGTGTTAAAAATATTATCAAACACATTTTTCTCAATATGAATAACGTCTAAATTATGCTGAATCAGTAATGAACTCCAATATGGCAATTCCCAAATGATACTTTTTTTCACCTGATTATGTGTTTGACCAAAGCCCGACACTCTTTCATTTTGACCAAACACTATCTTTGTTCACTAGACACCATCGGTGGTGGCTCATCTCTTTCGACTCTGCCCTTAGTAAATTTATTACGATTCCTTCAATACTGATGGTTAGTCAGTAGGAATCGACGATGACAATCAAAGAATAAGATTTTTCAACCGTTCTGAAAATTGAATAATTTAGAGTGTTCCGTACAATACGAACAAGATAGTCAGCCGTCACTACTAGAAAAATGGGCATCAGCAATGGCTGATGCCGTTGCTGAGCCGTTGCTGACGAGCATCAGCAACGGCCGCGCCATTGCAATAGAGCCGTGACAGAAAGTCGCGTTGCTGATAACTTAGCAACGGATCAGCAACGGCCACTCGGGCCGTCGCTCAAAACATTATCAGCAACGGCCGCGCGGGCCGTCGCTAAAAATATTATCAGCAACGGTGTTGCCACAGACCCGGAGCCGTTGCTGATAACATTAATAGCAACGGTCGCTGAGCCCGTAGCAACACCGTTAGTAAAAGCCCGTCGCTAAGCCGTTGCTGTAGGTCATCAGCAACGGCTTTCGATAAACTTTTAGCAACGGCTTTCCCACGGACGGCCGTGGGAAAGCCGTTGCTGATGATGTGAACCTGGTGACGAAAAAAATTAAAATTTCAAATTTTCATTGATACATTGATACATTATCTGATACATAACTCACACACCCATACCCTCATACACACATTCATTCACACATCACAAACACACCAAGATATACATCAAAACAATTATATTTATATTGATAATTATCCACGATAGTATAAAAACAATTCAAATGCAAAATTGAAGTATCAATATCCAAACAAAATAAGTTAAACAAGTTCAATATCTCAGAAACAAGTTCAATATCCAAAAAAAAAATCTCACGATCACGATGGAGGATGGTCTGGATCATATGGCGGGGTCTGGAGTGCTTGAGTGTACACCGGCGTGGACTGACTCGAGGACGATGGATTAGATGATGCCGAAGAGATGCCTGCTTCGGGACGACCTGACATGTTGCGTAGCATAGCATGCATCTCCTCCATCATCTGACTCTGACGCGCGACCGTCTCCTCTAGAGTCCTTATTCTGCTACTATGAACATAACTGAATCTAGAGGTGGACAGCCGCTCACCAGCGACAGGAGGGGTCGGTGCCCCAAGTGGCCCTAGCACGGCTCGCACATGACCACTATCTGCGAAGCCATATACGCGGCCATGGTCCCAGCCACCTGCGGCCTCGACCCACGATGCTGCGTCAAAGTCCTCGGGGGTACCCCCGCGCTGCACCACCGTCTGGTTGTACGTCTCCTACTCGAGTTTGATTTTTTGTTTAATATTTATCATAAAACTTAAATTATAAATATATAATGAATAATTTAAACAAATATATAGTTACCATAATGTATGCAGCGCAGTTGTGGATGTACTCCCCCGTCCCATGTGCTCGACGGTGAGTCCGCTCAAACACCGCCATCGGGGAGGGTCGCTGGACAGTCCTGTCATCTGACACTGTCGTCTCCATTTACAAAACAAATACATTAATTAGTACACATAGTAACAAATAAAATATATAATTAAAAGATATACTTACCATACGGTTTGCGTGCACTGCAAATGCAACAGAGCCGCCGGTGTGACGCGCTGCTCCCCCCGACATGCGATTTCTAGCCGCATTCCGAGAAACCTCCTGCCATCGATCCGTCGACCATATCCCCACGAGCTGGTCCCATATATCCGGAGTAATCCAACCGGGGTCGTATCCCCGAGTCTCCGCGATGTTAGTGGTCCCAGCTCGGGCCATCGCTTGGGACCGAGCCTGCCCCAGCTGCCCGTTGTACCTTGACCGGGAAATAGCCTCCCAGGCAGCGTAAATGAAGAACCTCTGGTCCTCGGCCCATGTATAGCGAGCCTGCAAAATAATAATATCAGTACCAATATTAATATATCATCATGCATGTAAAAATAATAATAATAATAATACGTGCCTCAAACTCGCGCCATAACATGTCGACGTGCTCGCTAGGCACGTGAGACCACGTAGGCCATGCCCTGTGCATGTATCGTCGAATAGTAGAAGAAATGCTCCTCGGCACTTCTTCTTGCTCGAACCTGCACACAAAAAATAAATTTTAATATTATATTATGATATAATGAATTTATAATGATTCATAATTCATGATATATTATCGCTCCCCAATCACGCTAATCAATCTACGTGACTCTGTGGCTGGTGGAGGCTGCCACCTGTTCGGCCCGCGTGGCTGCCTGAGTCTGGATGTACTAGCCTCGGCAGTATCATCCTCATGAGGATCAGCAACAGGAGGATCAGCAGCATGAGTAAGTGCTGGAGTCTCACCGATCGGAGACTCCGAAGCTCTCCTGCGTCGATAACCACGACCAGACATCTCTGTCGAACAGACATATAATCAGATTATTGTATAAATAGTAGAGATATATTTAATAAAATATATACTTTACAATTATTCCTCATCATCTGAATAATAGTCTTCGAATTCTTCTTCTTCTTCCTCTTCTTCATCTTCTTCATCTCCAGCTTCCTCAATTTCATGATCGTCATCATCAGCATATTCAACTTCTAATTGAATTGACGTTGTGTCTGCATCCTCGAGTATTGGAATAATACGATCCACAGCAGGAGGATCATCTTCTTGATAGAAACCATGTGTCATATCAGGTATCAGTTCATTTTCTCCTACTATCGGATCAATTTTTCCTCTACCTTTTATCTTACAGACTACACGCCAATCTGCTCTATCTTTATTTCGAGCCGGATACTTCGCGTAATATACTTGTCGGCTTGTGATGCCAATATAAAAGGCTCATTTGCTGCCAATTTCGATTTGTAATTAACCTCAACAAGTTTATATTTTGGATGAACTTTCATGCCCCTTTCTGTTGTATCGAACCAATGACATCTAAATAGGATCACTGATTTCAAGCCGAAGTAGTGCAACTCTATCACTTCTTCCACCAGTCCATAAAAATCCATATCACATTCAACATAGGTTGTTCCTTTCACGCAGACCCCAGCATTCATCGTCTTCTTTGTAAATGAATATTCAACCGTGTGAAATTTATACCCATTAACAAAATATCCGCTATAGCACGACACAAGTCGCGACAGTCCACTAACAAACTCAAATATTCTTTCATCTATTTCAGCTCTGTGATCTTTGCTGTAAGTTTGAATCCAAGTAGGGAAATCACGATTCTGTAATCTCTCCAATTCTTGATCGTTGTGAATAGAATATTTTTGCACCATCATACTTAATTCAGTCAACGGACCCCAAATATTATCAGGTAGAAGATCTCGAAATGCGATCGGAAGTAATCTCTGCATGAATACATGACAATCATGGCTCTTCATCCTTGATATTTTGCAATCATCGACGTTCACACATCGAGATAAGTTTGAAGCATATCCATCGGGTAATCTGAGTTCTTTTACCCATTGACAAACATCTTTGATCTGTTGTTTATTTAACACATATAGGGCCTTCGGTTTCAGATATCGTCCGTTGACCTCTTGTAACTCCAACTCTGGTCTTTTACAAAGTATTTTCAGATCATGTCGGGCTTTGACATTATCTTTAGTTTTTCCAGAAATATCCATCAAAGTGTTGAAAATATTATCAAACACATTTTTTTCAATGTGCATGACATCTAAATTATGTCGAATCAATAATGAACTCCAATAGGGCAATTCTCAAAAGATACTTTTTTTCACCCAGTTGTGTGTTTGGCCAAAACCTGACACTCTTTCATTGCGACCAAATACTATATCCGGAAGTGCTGAAACACGTGCTAACATTTGTTCACCAGACAACATCGGTGGTGGCCCATCTCTTTCGATTCTGCCCTTAGTAAATTTATTACGATTCCTTCGATACTGATGATTAACCGGTAGGAATCGACGATGACAATCAAAGAATGAGATTTTTCGTCCGTTCTGAAGACTGATTGATTTAGAGTGTTCCATACAATACGGGCAAGAGAGTCGGCCGTGAGTGCTCCAACCCGACAACATGCCGTACGCGGGGAAGTCATTGATTGTCCACAAGACCGCGGCCTTTAAATTGAAGTTTTGCTTCCGATGACAATCATAAGTGACAGCTCCCTCAGTCCACAATGTTTTCAATTCATCTATCAAGGGTCTGAGAAATATGTCAATTTCTTTTCGCGGACCGTTAGGACCCGGAATAATCATCGAAAGATAAATAAATTCATCTTTCATGCACATTGACGGTGGCAAATTATAAACTGTCAGCAGCACTGGCCAAACTGAATAAGGAGTTGCAGAATGTCCAAACGGATTAAAACCATCTGTGCACAATCCCAATCTGATATTTCTAGTATCCCTAGCAAATGAAGGATAACATGTATCCAAATGTTTCCATGCTTCACTGTCAGATGGATGAGTCATTATTGTATCATCACGACTTCTTGCATGCCAACTAATGTAGGGGGCTGTCTTTTCTGACATGAATAATCTTTGAAGCCTCGGTGTTAGTGGAAAATACCGAAGCACCTTAAACGGGATATTTTTCTGTCGGACCGATTTCTTCTCCTTGTAACGAGGGTGTTGACATACAGGGCATTTATCCAATTGCACATTTTCTTTATAATATAAAATACAGTTATTTTGGCACGCGTGTATTTTTTCGTACCCAAGCCCCAATTTTCTCATTAGCTTTTTAGTCTTATAAAAAGTTGGCTCAAACTTGTTATCAGTAGGCAGCATTCCATTAATCAATCCAGCAATCCGATCATACGCAACTCCGCTGATATTACAATCGGCCTTGATGTTTAAGAGCTGTGTCATTGTTGAAAACCTAGTGTATTTAGGACAATTCTCATACAAAGGTTCATCGGCAGCTTTCAACATCTCGTAAAATTCTGCAGCTTCTTTATTCGGTAATTCAATCTCTACCGCAGCCCCTACTTCTGTGATATCAACCGCTGTAGTATCTGGTGGGACTGATGTCTGAAGAATTGGCCGATCAACATTATCATTCAGGCGGAATTGACCCCCAGACTATCAAGTATCATAGTTCTATAGGGATTACATTGACTGGATGAAGAAGCACCAGCAGAGGAAGATTCACCATATGTCTGAACGACAGGATTGCTCGACGTCCCGACTTCGCGTGACTCCCCGTGACAAGTCCATAGAAAATATCTTGGTGCAAATCCTTTGCTATATAGATGCAGAGTGACAGTCTCCCGATCCAAAAATCGTCCATTTGAACAAATGCGGCACGGACATCGAATTTGATCACCCATGCTAACGAAATTCCGATTCGAATAGGCGAAATTTAGGAAGTACGTTACGCCTAATCGAAACTCATTCGTTAAAGCTCCACGATCAAGACGTCGGTACATCCAACTTCGATCAGCCGACATGATTCTGTCAATCAATGACAATTTCTTTGGTTAATGTCTTTAGGTGAGATTGTCCTATTCCATTCGGGATTTATGTTATTCGTACTGCACTTACGTTTTTATTTTAACTGTTAACTAATTATTCTAAATTTCGGCAGCATCTCCCTACAGTTCTCCGAATACGCATATCATCTGGGCGCGTATCGGAGAACAAGAGAGATGTTGCCGAAATTTAGAATAATTAGTTAACAGTTAAAATAAAAACGTAAGTGCAGTACGAATAACTATATTCCCAAATTGTCCAATCAGGGACAATTCAAGAATTGTACGTCGTATAAAAGATCATCTACTTCTTTTACACGAACATATAATCCCCGAACGGATCTAAGGTTTTGCTAAATCATATCCGACTCGTCGATGCGTACGTGAAACATATCAACTCGTCGGATGGATGATTATTTTCTAAATGTTTCGAGACAGTTCGAGTCCATATTGGACGATTTCGGCGCGCGTCCGAAGTGGACGATTCCGGCGTGGGTCCGAAGTGGACGATTCCGGCGCGCGTCCGAAGTGGACGATTCCGGCGCGAGTCTGAATTGGACGATTCCGGCGCGCGTCCGAAGTGGACGATTCCGGCGCGCGTCTGAAATTAATCTAAACCCTAATAATTAATCTAACAAATTAAACAATTAATCTAAACAATTAATTAACAATTATAAAACAATTAATTAACAATTATAAAACAATATAAATTATATATAAAATTATAAATTTCGGCGCCGGAGTCCACCCTCCGGCGCCGGCGTACAGTGGTCGGACACACTGTCCGGCCACTGTACAAGGTCCGGCGGCGGCCATCGGCCGACCGCCGCCGACCGAAACCCTAGAAATAGGGTTTCGGTCGGATTGATTCCCGCCGACCGCAACTGGAAGAGACGGCCGGCCGGCGAGGCATACCTGAACAAGTCGGCAGCAGCGGGAGGAGGAAGACGCGTCGACGGCGTCGTCGGCGTCGGCAGCAGCGGCAGCGGCGGCGAGAACAGCAGCGGCGGCGGCAGCAGCGGGAGAAAGATGGGTCGGGCGCGACCGGTGCCCTATATAAACTTATCAGCAATGGCTCACTCGCCCGTTAGAAAGCCGTTGCTGATAAGTTATCATCAGCAACGGCTCACTTGTCCGTTAGAAAGCCGTTGCGGATAATTAAAATATCAGCAACGGCTCACCTTTTCGTCAGAAAGCCGTTGCGGATAATTAAAATAATCCGCAATGGCTCGCGTGTCCGTTAGAACGCCGTTGCAGATACAAATATCTGCAACGGCTCGAGCGGCCGTAAGAACGCCGTTGCAAATAGCAACGGCTTGAGCGGCCGTTGCTGAAGACCTAATTTCTAGTAGTGCGTAAGTGCTCCAACCAGACAACATGTCGTAGGCCGAGAAATCATTGATTGTCCACAAGACCGCGGCCTTTAAATTGAAGTTTTGCTTCCGATGATAATCATAAGTGACAGCTTCCTCAATCCACAATGTTTTTGATTCATCTATTAGGGATCTGAGAAATACGTCAATTTCTTTTCGCGGACCCTTAGGACCCGGAATAATCATCGAAAGATAAATAAATTCATCTTTCATACACATTGACGGCGGCAAATTATAAACTATTAGTAGCACTGACCAAACTGAATAAGGAGTTGTAGAATGACCAAACGGATTAAAACCATCCGCACAATCTCAATCTGATATTTTTAGTGTCCCTAGCAAATGAAGGATAACATGTATCCAAATGTTTTCATGCTCCACTGTTGGATGGATGAGTCATTACTGTATCATCATGACTTATTGCATGCGAACTCATGTAGGGGGCCGTCTTTTCCGACATGAATAATTTTTGAAGCCTCGATGTCGAAAATACCGAAGCACCTTAAACGGAATATTTTTCTGTTAGATCGATTTCTTCTCTATGTAACGAGGATGTTCACATACAAGACATTTATCCAACTGTACATTTTCTTCATAATATAAAATACAGTTATTTTAGCACACTTGTATTTTTTCGTACCCAAGCCCTAATGTTCTCATCAACTATTTAATCTTATAAAAAGTTGGCTCAAACTTGTTATCAGTAGGCAGCATTCCATTAATCAATCCCGCAATTCGATCAAATGCAATCCCGCTAATATTACAATCTGCCTTAATGTTCAGGAGTTGCGTCATTGCCGAAAACCTAGTGTATTTAGGATAATTCTCATACAAAGGTTCATCGACAGCTTTCAACATCTCGTAAAATTCTGCGGCTTCTTTATTCAGCAATTCAATCTCTACCGCGGATTATACTTTTGTGACATCAACATCCGTAGTATCTGGTGGCACTGATGTCTCATTAACTGGCCGATCGATATTATCATTCAGCTGGAATTAATCCCCAAGACTATCAAGTATCATAGTTCTAAAGGAATTAGATTGATTGGATGAAGAAACACCAGCCGAGGAAGATTCACCATGTGTCTGAACGACAAGATTGCTCGACGTCCCGACTTCACGTGACTCTCCGTGACAAGTCCATAGAAAATATCTTGGTGCAAATCCTTTGTTATACAGATGCAGAGTAACAATTTCCCGATCCAAAAATTGTCAATTCAAGCAAATACGGTACAGACATCGGATTTTATCATCGGCCCTAACGAATTTCTGATTCGAATAGGCAAAATTTAGGAAGTAAGTTACGCCTAATCGAAACTCATTCAGTTAATGTCTTTAGGTGAAATGGTCTTATTCCATACGGGATTCATGTTATTCATATTGCACTAATTAAGTATTTCTTTTAACCGCTAACTTCATTCTAAATTTCGGTAGCATCTCCCTATAGTTCTCCGAATACGCATATCATATGGGAGCGTATCGGAGAACAAGAGAGATACAATAGCCAAAATTTAATAATTAATGAGTTAACGGTTAAAAGAAAAATTAAGTGCAATACAAATAATTATATTCTCAAATTGTCCAATCAGGGACAACTCAAGGGTTGTACGTCGTATAAAAGATCATCTACGTCTTTTACACGAACATACAACCCCCGAACAGATCTAAGGTTTTAATAAATCATATCCGACTCGTCGATGCATATGTGAATGTATCAACTCATCAGATGGATGATTATTTTCTAAATTTTTGGATGCCGATTCGAGTCCAAAGTGGACGATTCCGGCGCGAGTCCAATGTGGACGATTCCAGCACGAGTTCAAAGTGGATGTTCTAATTAATCTAAATCTAAATATTAACATTAAAATTAATCTAATTAATCTAAACTAAAATTAATTAACATATATAATCTAAAACTAAATCTAAATCTAATTAATATTAAAAATATATTAAAGTTAATCTAAATCTAATTAACATTAACATTAAACAATTACTAATCTAATTAACATTAACATTAAACAATTACTAATCTAATTAACATTAATTTAAATAACCTAATCTAATTACTAATAACAATAACAATTAAATAATAAACTAATAACAATTAACATATTAGTTAACAATAATCTAATTATTAATTAATAATTAAACTAATAAAAATTAACAATAGATTAGGGTTTAATAAAACCCTAGATCTACTGTTTCAGTGCCAGAATCCAGTGGACTCCGGCGCCGGCGTCCAGTGTCCATTGTCGGACACTGGACATAGGTCTGGCAGCCGATCGAAACCCTAAGTTTTAGGGTTTTAGCCGGCACTAGCTACTAGAGGAGAAGAGGAGGAAGAAAATAATACTTGGAGGCTTTGACGTGGAGGGCGCAGCGGTGGCGTCGGCGGGCGCATCGGCGTCGGGGATCCTTCAACGGTCGGCGTCGATAGTTCGGCAGCGTCGGGTAGCAGGGAAGAAATGGGGGCGTCAGGCGCAATCGCGAGTTAAATAAACTCATCAGCAATAGCTCACTTATCCGTTATAGAGCTGTTACAGATAAATACATATCATCAGCAACGACCGCGTGGCATTTGGAAAGTCTTTACTGATAAGTATTTCATTTTCGCGCCGCGAGCACGCCATCGACTAAAGAGCAACGGGTAAAGAACCCGTAATTAAGTTGTTGCTAATGTGATAATATAATTAACAACGGTCGAGCGGCCCTTTTAAAGTCGTTGTTGATAAGTTATAACATTTGTGTGTCATGTTCACGTCATCCACCGGTAGAAGCGGCCCGAGCGGTCGTACGTAAGTTGTTACAGATATATCATATCTGCAACGGCCCGAGCGGCGTAAGAACGCCGTTAGTCATTGCACGGTTTGAGCGGTCGTTGCTGATGGCCGTTGCTGATTAACACATTTCTAGTAGTGTGGGTTTCTTAAGAATCCCATGAGCTGGTATTTGTTTGTAATGCATTATTACTATTTTACCCGTCTATATATCCTGCCTTTTAAGCATGTTCCAATTTTATTTGAGTTTTTAGTTCTTTTATTAGCATGAAGTTGAATGTAGTTAATTAATCAAGTCTTTTATTGTAAGATGCCCTTTTTCTTTTTCAAAATTAGAAGAGACATTTAATAAAAATGCATACTCTAGTCAGATGAAAGAACTCATTAATTTACTGCTTCAAATTACTTTTTGTTTTACAAAGGATATTTAATCTCCACAATCCCGCAACATAACAAATATAGGAGTGGATTTTTAAATATTTTCTCACTGAACCATCCCATCTCAACTTGCCATTTCGGTTAACATGATTGGTATATATAAATTATATTTCCTTCCACCTCTAAAATAAGGACACAATATTCAGCATGAAAATTGCTTTTAATTAGCATGTTGAGAGATAACATATTTTATTTAGCACAACTGCATCAACTGGCACTTCAAAATATACGGTGATCATCTATCAAACAAGTTAAGAATGTGGTATGAAGTCGAGCATTTGTCACCAAGTGGTACGTAGGCTTACCAATTAAAGTCCTTGAAGCCTGACATATATCTTTGCTTCTTCAACATGATCTTTCATTTTTTTTCAAACTTAGTTGGACTTTTGCTTCCATTCTTCCCCCAATTTTCCACAGTCATCTTTCAAGTGGCACCGCATGCCAGGAATTAATGCATTAATACAAACCTGTTTTAATCTTCTTACTATTTAGCTTGCTTTGACATACTGAGATGGATGTATTTAAACTTGTTACTTGTTGCTTTGCTACAGGGCCAGTACTGGTGTTGCAGATACAGCAGGGCAAAGTTGTGACCTTTGCTTCTCTTCTTCTTGGTGCATGGAAGGTCTTAGTCGAGTTTTGGACTGCCTACCCTCCACAGATCAAGAGGCATTTATGCGTACAATTAAGTTAATATTACATGAAGCAGTGCAGTGCTTGAAAGCGTTGACGTCGATGTAACCTAAGGTAGCGACTTGCACGTGAAGGTGTCATATATGTTATTGGCAAATGATCGATGAATCAATTAAGCACCAAAAGAGTCGTCTTCTTCATGATTCCAGTTGTTGAGCTCCCACCCATTTGTTCACATGGTGGGTTCCCATCTTCTACGTACATATTATGAACATGCATCCACTTCACATTAACGCCCAGAGAATTGTGAAAAGAGAAGGTTCACCTAATTGGGAGACGAGACAAGGCATCGATCGACAGCATCGAGTCGATTGCACCAACTTGTTTTTGCTTGTTTGGTTTGATGTGCCAACGTGATTCTCTGATCCGATAAAGACGTATGCATTCATAATTATGAAGTGTAGATAAAAAAAAGTAAGAGAGTATAGCCATCGTTATCATCCCTAAGAGCAAAAGGGGGTGACACATGCACAGTACGTAGCATCCATATAGGACCACGTTATCTACTACAAATTTGATCAGTCTTAGTACTTGTGTTATTTGTAGTGTTGCTGCTCGATAAATTCCACGTTGCACTTTGCGTGAAAAGGGTCTAGTTGAGTAAATGGAATCCAATTGCCCTCTAATTAACCACACTTTCCTACCTCCATTGTGTCCCAAATTGGGTCCCCAATACGGAAAATAACTACTTTGATGTGTCACTTCGTCACCAAATGATTCACTTCTCATTTCTTTCCTTCGAATTAGACTTAATTTGATCCATTTATTATATAACTCTTTCTTCCACAAAGTTAACGCATCAAAGGACAAAAATAAGTGTATAATTAATATTAATTTAATTATTTTATTTTGGTCCGCACTTTTTTTTAAAAAAAATATCTCAAACTCATTTAGATCTAAAATCTCAAAAGTTTAGATTTGGCCTCCAAAATTTATTAAATGGTTTCATTTTGTGTTAGTCCATGATGCTTTGATGGACTAGCAATCCGGAACAGCTCATTCTTAGCATGAATAAAAAAAATTAAGAATTAAATATTAAGTCACAAGTGGGTGGTACGATTGAATTGGATAAGATAATAAATGTCGGAGAATTGAATAATTTTTTTAAATGATATATACAAAATATATCATTAATTCTATATTTTTTTAATCCATATATTAAATATTTAATCATTAGTAAACATTATAAACCAAACATAGATAATAAGAGACTTGGGAAAACGTACATTTGTTTCATCTCTTAATTTAATGCCAATAAATATGCGGTCTTTCGTTATAGTGGTAATAATAAATTGAGGGGTAACGTTACATTTGGATTAAATTGAAATAGTTTAGTGAATTTCACTATTTCAGGGATCAAATTGAGATATTTTAAAAATTTTGAAATAGATTTGAGAGAAAAAAATGAAAGTGGGAGGGGTAAAATGAAATTAGCAGCAGCATTAATGTGAGCAACTACTCAGTCTCGTGATTGACATTTTTTAAGCAAAAAAAAATGTGAAAATGACTACACTAGCTAGCGGGCATTAATGGAGTAGAGTACTTAATTGTAAAATGTGGTGAAGGGTGTAGGTGTAACTATACTTAATGTTAGTAGTAAATAATTTCATGCTCTATGTATCTTCAATTATAGACTGTACTTGATCGCCTTCTCCATCTATTTTCATCTAATAGATTCATTTGTTATTTAATTTGCTCCTCCATATGAAGCATTTGTGATCTAATTGTATTGTGAGAAACTGGGAAAAATCGTACATATTTCATGCTCAAAAGTTGGCAAAATCATAAATAAAATAAGGTATTTTATAAAATCATCATCTTTTACATTCTTAAATGCTTTTATATTAATAGTTAAAAAATTTGATCAAAAGTTCTTAAGTAGGTGTACGTTAGATTGAGACATATTGGTGTCAAAAATTAAAATCATGACAAATATTTTTTTATTAAAATTAATCAATAAAATAGCTATTTATCAAACCAGAAAAATGAACATAAAATGAGAGTATTATATTCATTCATTTGCAACACCGATTTACTTTTAATTTAGGTTTGTTATATATATTAGCTAGATTCAGTTTTAATAAAGATTGATTCACTCCCGCGAGGAATTTCATATAAATTTCTATAGTCTGACACCATAAAAATTACACATCGCTTATAGGGGTGTGCATGGGTACTAGGTAGATCCGTGAAATCGATTGAAACTTATCCGATCGGATAAGTTACGAATAGACCTAAATTAAATTCGGGTAGGGTCCGGCCGAGATAAAAAATTAAGGAACCAGTTAAAATCGATTTCGGTTCCGAGTCCAACACATCGGGTACTCGAGACCAAAATAGGTATCCTGAACCTGTACCCTGTTAGAACCTGTTTTGGAACTTGTTCCGTGACTTGTTGGAACCTGTTTCAGAACATGTTAGGACTTGTTCTGAAACTAAACAAGTTACAACTTGCTACCCGAAATCAGAATCGGAACACATGGTTTGGAGTAGGGTCTGATTCCATGTTCCAATAGGGTATGGTTCGATTCCAAAACCTAAGAACCGATCAGATATAAGGTAGGACCCGAGTATTATGAAAAATATAAAATACCCAAATTCGCTCACCCCTAATCACATGAGGCAGCGTTTTGCTTCTCATCTCATTTCTAGCATATATTAATTTGTATCCATCCTGTAGTATACTTGGGGCATTTCAAGCCTATTGAAATGAACGGATGTGGCCTTCCGACCTCACTTTTATTTCAAAAAGAGAGAAGGCTTAATTATATTTTTGATCCATCATTTTTTTAAAAAAAAATCGTTTAGTCTCTCAAAAAATATTTTCGTTTTCGTTTGATCCATCCGTTAATTTTTTATTAAATTTTTTATGTTAAGTGCCAACATAGAATATATGTTGACATGGACTAAAGAGAGACCAAACAAAAAAAATAAAAAAATTTAAGGGACCAAATGGAAAAAAAAATATTTTTTAATAACCTAAAATATAATTATATATTGTTATGCTTTAGACTATTAAAATGAATATTGTTATATTTTAGATTATTAAAATATATTTTTTTCATCTAGTCCTTTAAAATATTTTATTTTTTTTGTTTAATCTCTCTTTGATCCATGTCAGCATTTCATGTTGGCACTTAACATCAAGTTAACAGAGGGATCAAACAGAAACAAAAATAATTTTTAAAAAACTAAACGAATTTTTTTTAAAATGAATGATCAAATAAAAAAAATATGATACTTTGAAAGACGAAACATATAATTAAACCAAGAGAGAAATACAGAGAGAGTTGATGCACATCTAACTCAACTAGATTTCAATTAAAAATTCCAATAGTATACATAGATTCAACACATCAGCACTGGCTTTAATTAATTTCCTGAATCCAACTAGGGTTCCCCTTCAACCCCAAGTGGAACTTCTCAGGCTAATTAACAGGCCGAGGTTGGTACGTATTAATTACATTAATCAGAAACTAGATATCATTCAACAAAGTCATATATATATATATATATCTCCTTATTATTCTGCTACTCATGGCGATCGACTTAAACGAAGAATCATCAACAGCGGGATCCTTTCTTGCAGGAGACCACGCCGGCCGACGCCGTTATCACGTCGACCAACGATGACGACCTCGCTCCCAGGCTCGACGCCTTCGCGTAGTTCGACGACGCCCCCGCCCCGGACTCCGTGAAGAAGGCCCCGTTCAGCATCAGGTCTCCCTCCGACCTCCAATTCCACTTCTTCCACTCGCTCTCCGCCGCCTCCTCTCTTTTCGTCACCTGCAATATTCAATCAGACGCATTTATTCAGTAAAGCTGAAATGTAATTAATTCTTTTACTGTGCGTCTACAGAGAAAAGAATTAAAGAAGAAAAGAATTCTTATCTGCACTCTGGCAGCAGATTTATTCTTCACTTCTGTGTTAACGATGGGAAAAGAAATGTAAAAGAAAAAGGAAAATCTTATCATCATGTAGCAGATTTATGCTGCACTTTTAATATCATTATCAATTATTATCATCACCCACTATCTCAGTTATAAAGTAATTAATTAATAGAGGCCCCATTTGCTTCCACCCACTCATTTACCTCTTTGGCGAAGCGATCAGTCGGTGCAAGAAATCTGTTTCCTTGGCTGTTAATGGTGGGGGCCGCACTTCCTCCTATCGCGTACATCTCCCAATGCGTGTAGTCGTTGTTCACCACGTGGAAATATCCATGCCGACACCTGTAATTTGTTAGAATTATATGTAAGTACGTAAATGGATCTCTTTGTTAATACCTAGTTTAATTGAAGAGTAGTTTGAGGTACCTCGGCATTCGTTGGACGAGGCCTTCGCCGAAGTGGTTAAAGGCGATGGTGACTTGCATGTGCTTGTCGGCTGCGAGTTCGTCGCTGTGGCCGAGGAGCATCACCTTGTCGTGGTGGCTGAGGTAGTTGTTGGAGATGGTGATGGCGGTGGAGCCGTGGATGGCGTCGATGAGGCCGTCGCGGCAGTTGGAGAGGGTGCAGTGGTCGACCCACACGTGGGCGCCGCCGAAGATGGAGACGCCGTCGCCGTCCGACAGCGTGCGCCACCCGTAGTGCCCCGGCGAGTCGCGCACGTACGCGTTGCCGCCCTGCTTGCAGTCGTGGATGTGGAGGCCGTGGATGATGACGTTGGTCACGTACTGCACCGTGATGCAGGGCCCACCGGAGATGTGCACGCTGGCGCCGCGGCCGTCCATGGTCTTGTACGAGTTCACCAGCAGCTCCTCCTTGAGCTGGATGGTCATGTCGCGCTTGAAAATGATCCACAGCGGCTCGTCCTGGATCACCGCGTACCGGAGGGTGCCCGGCTTCGGGTTCACCGGGTCGTCGTCGCTGCTATCGGTCACCACGTAGATCTCGCCGTCGCGGCCGCCGATGGCGTTCTTGCCGAACCCGATGGCGCAGTCGGCGAGCCGCTGCCGGTTCTCGGCCCAGTCGGGGTCGCACCGCCAGCAGTCGTCGATCGGGTTCCCGGTCTTGCACGACAAGTAGCCCAAGCGCCGACGCGACGTGTTCAAGCTCCTGCATATCAATGGCGAGACCAACGAAGACTTAGAATGAATGCAATGCTTGGCCGCATTACTGATCACATACTTGAAGTCAAGAGTTGACTTTGTTCGTACCTTTGCACTTCTTGTACTACCAACTCGGGATCTCGGACTGCAGCTGCGGCTAATGTGGTCGAGGGCAGTGGGACTGCGCGAGAAGAGGAGGTGGGGATTGTGAAGGACATGGTGGTGAGAAAGAGCACGAAGAATGCTGCCATTTTTGTGCTTTGTGTGGGGGTGGTGGTGAGAAAATGGCAGGGATTTGAGGGTATTTATAGGCTTCACTTGGAGAAGAGCCCTAAATCGTTTCCTCATGAGTTCGACCACTCTAAGCGGTTCGAGTTAAAAATTAAAAAAAAAAAGTAAAATAATTTTTTTTGGTTCAACCGGTTCAATGGTGCTGATTTTTAAAACATGAAAATTGTAAAGGACATTTATAGTACCGTACTAGTCTGGGGAGAGAGAGATGTGTGAACAGACGAAGGGACTTGGGAAAAATTTCAGACACAGGAAGAGAAGTGAAGGGCCCTCCAATTAATTGCAGCCTAAAAGTGAAGGGAAGCATTCTGTACAATGTTTCCTTCGTGCTCTCCCTCATTAGGCAGATTTGACCTCTTAACAACCATCATGCACTCGAAGGAATTAAAAGCAATGATAAAGTATAATGGTAAACAATGTACATGTCTGTTATGGTGTCTTTCTTTTTTTTTACCGATCTGTTATGGTGTCTTGCTAACAGGCTCATTTATACATATATTAGTGCGATTTTAGGGTTTTGGTAGAATGACAACATCACAAGAGACTGATACAGAAGAAGAAAGAAGAGGCTACATTTCCTTCCCAAGAACCACAAAAAACAGCTAATAAATATATTCAAGATAAGACAAGAGTTATTGCTGGCGTCAATTTATCATAATTTTCATATATTTCTTTTCTTCTTCTTCCTCCTCTCACATGGCCATTGTCAGGGAGAGTGTGCATTGAATGGGTGAAGTTGAAAGTGTTGGTATTTGTGCATTCTGATCACAGCCTTTTGTCTCAGGGAGAAAAGAATGGGAGACGACTGCATCTGGTTGGGAAGATTAATTACATGTTCCATTATTGTTGCATTTTTAAGATGCAATTAGCACTTCAATCTCAATGTCTGAGTCAGCCAGTCCTGACTAACATCGAGCATGCTTGAAAGCAGTGGGTGTTGTTGCTCAATCTGGTCCAGCTTCTCTAAATGCAATTGCTTCTTTATTTATCATTAATGTAGACTTATTCTTGTTAGAGATGTTAAATTAACCTCCTTTAACTCGACCATAATAGGCCGGAATCGTCGGCCGTTATCATTAACGCATGCCTTCAGCTCATCAGTCTAATTAATGAAGACTATATATGTTATATCCTATACACGTAGGCTAATTATATATAACGTACTGTTACGACACATGATATAATGGCATATATATAAATGCATTCATGTTCGAGCACATGGTGTGGGGCCAGCCGCGCGCAAGACACGCCGTGACATGTATCCGTCCGCCTCGCTGACGTGGCCGCGACCGGCCCCATGCCACCGCCACGTCAGCAGCAGCAGCCATGCATCGATCGATCCATCTCTTTCGACGGTGGGAGGCATGGCATGTTACTTCTCGCCATGTGAGCTAATTAACCCCAGGCAATTGTCCCGTCCGTCGATATCGATATTGACGGAGCAGATTAATTCGCCGCCGATGGAAGCAAATTAGGGGAAAAGGAAAGGTTGTCGACGGCATGCATGCCATGGTCATGACTCATGAGGCAAATTAGACGCGGTCAATTTTATAGGTTTAGACTCTAATATTGGAGTTTAGTTGAGGAATATTAATCAACTTGAAGCATGCTAGGATTTGATTTGGATTGTTGCCTACTTTTAGGGGTTGCTAAAATTCAACGAAGAAATTTTGAGTGCATATCTTGCATGATCTTTAAATTTACTGCAGAGTAATAATAAAAAATGTTTTTTTTCTTTTCATTTATTATGCAATTTTCTATGGGACAGAAGTCTTAATAATAAAGGCATGCATGTTATCAATTGAAAAACTGCTATCCTTCCTAAAACCAACGGAGGTTTAGGTATTCGAGATCTTAAATATAAATATCTTGCTCTTCAATCCAAAAGAATTCAATTAAGCTTATTTTAATAACTTTGATTTTTTATGGGTAAATCTTGTTCCGTTGAAATATCCTATAATTTCTTTCTTTTCTTCTCCTCTCTATAATTCCTCTTGGGCCTGAAAGTTTTTCTTAGTTGCTTTTAATGCTCTTAAACTTGGTTTTACCAAGCTTATTGGTAATGGTGCTACTACTTCTTTTACGCATGATAATTGAATCATTGATCTTCCTCTTACAATTAAGCCAACTTTTATTATCTTATGCATAATTGCATGTGGTCTGATTTTATTGGATATTTTGTTTGTCATCATGAGTTGTGGGATGCATGCCATCAAAAGAATAAGATTGCCTAATTAAGAACCCATATGATGATTTTTATCTTTGGTCTAATGAGGGATCTTATAGGGTTTCCTACTCCTTTGCATACTTGTTTTTAAGAAGTCAGAAGCCCCTCTCAAATGGATTTCAATTCTGGGCTCAACTCTGGAAACTAACCACCTCATCAAAAGTAAAGGTGTTCTTGTGGAAGTTTTTTCATGCTCGACTGCTTACCCATTTGCGACTTTTCCATTTTAATATTTTTTATTCTAAAACATGTGTTCTGTGGCTTTGCTGATGAATCATTGGATCATTTATTTTTTAATTGTGGTTTCTCTACTGAGCTGTGGTTAATTATTTTTGAGTTTAAACATTGGTTTTAACTTTTCATCTCGAGTTGATTGGTATTTTGGTAGCTAGCTGCTGCTAGACTCAACTCCTTTGTTGGATTCGGGACCCTCAGTCATTGTTGCTAACACTATGTAATTTACCTGACACTTCATAAATAGTGTATTGCATGGTGAGGAAAAACCTATCATTTCCAATGTTGATAATTGTGTTATTGCTTTTACTAAGCAATACTCTCTAATAAACAAACCTGAGGGAAATACTCTTATGTCTACTCCTATTCCTAGATGGCATCCCCCTCCCATGAATATTTTAAAAGTAAATTGTGATGGGTCTTTCAAAGAAGGTGAAGGTGGTTCTGCTTTCATTATTCGTGATCATTTGAGCACTTGTATATCTGCAAATTGCAACTATTTTAAAGCTAATTCTCATATTCTTTGTGAAGCTACAGTTGTTTCGTTTGCTCTTCTGTTTGTAGTTTCAAAACATTTCGATAACATCATTTTGGAATTGGATTGTAAGCAGCTTGTGAATATTTTGCACAATGCCTCCCACGTTCCTTGGATAATCTTTGATATTATGAATTCATAATATTTGATGTATTCTTAGTAACTTCACAAATGCATCATTCATTTTTGTCTATAGATATATAAATAAAGTTGTCCACTAGGTAGCAAATTGGGTTCAAATTCGAAAAGAGTCCACTGTTTGGCACTATGTTCGTCCCCCTGAGTTCGAGGATATATTCGAAAAGAGTAATATATCTTTATTTTTTTGGTAAAAAAAAGAAATTAGAAGTGCGTAGTTAATTATATATTATACATGCAGACTGAGATTTGAGATTGACAGAAAGTTGTTGTGCTTTTGATCGACTTCAATTCCCTACAGCATAATTAATGACCAGCCCTAAAACCATAATTGGCCTCCTTTTTTACAACACAATCTAAGCTTGCAAAAGTATATATATATCTCGTGTTGTCAACTAGTCATGCTCAAAGTTCATTAGGATATTGTTAGCTATCGCTGCATACCATGATTAATTACGAAATCTAATCGACAGATGAATGTCAAAATTGCATTCCTCAATATTTGAGAACTTGAGTAAAAATTTATATATATGACACAGCTAGAGTGATTCATATTTTCGGTCGGATCGGAGAACATATATATACAAGTTGCAAAGATTCATTTATGGACTCAAGTAAGCGTCAGGAGTTGAAGCATCCGTTTGAATGAGACCGTCGAGAATTTGTCTTTATCAAAAATATTGATGAACCTTAAATAGTTATATATACAAGAAGGTTAATTAGTGAGAGCATTGTTGAGTTTATTGTGTTTATATATATATATATATATATATATATCAATATTTTAAGTTTTAAAATTACATTTTGAAATTTGTGAGGCATTCACATGCAAATTAATAATTATCCATATATGCTCTAAAAACAATTATATATTTAACTAGAAATTAAGACGAAGAATATAATGAGAAATTATTGAAAGTGTTAATTAAGTGTAGCATATTTTGAGGAAGGCTAGAGAAGGGAGATAAATTATAGGTTTTTTAAGATTGATCAAGATGCATGCAAGCAACAGTAGTCCATCTTAGTGAAATTATTAATTAACATGGATTAAATACTGTTCCTAGCAATATATGTGACATGTACTTGATAGGAATATGATGTTTAATCTAATTAAGTAACACCAAAGGGGACAACTCCTTAATTATAATTGATGTATATTTTGGAGTATTATACAATTCAGCAAATAAAAATGTGCCATGTGTCTAGGCCAGCACCGTTTGGTTAGATTCTTACGCCACAAAAAATTCTTTGCATACAAATGAGGTTATAGTTAGATCCAAAACTGGTTTTCTAATATGTTATCAGAGCCAGATCTATAGTTTTCACGCTCCAGATGTGTATCAGCCTGGGCGTGAGGGGGTACATGTGCTAAAGTTCCACATTGATTGAGATTGTAGTCTAGATAACCTTTAAATAGATTGGGCAATCCTCCCCCATCCTTCCATCTTTTATTTTCTCCCTTTCATTCTTCCTCGGCCCATCTCCATTTCTTCTTTACCATCTCAGAGCATTGGCGGCACTTACCAAACCTGCATTTGCACCATCCCCAGCCTGGCACGCCGGCAGGGGCTTGTGACGGTGACCTGCGACCCTCACAACCTCGAGCACGTCCTCAAAACCCAGTTCGACAACTACCCCAAGGGCCCGACTTGGCACTATGTTTTCCTCGACCTAGCTCCTTGGAGAAGGCATCTTCAATTCCGACAGCGATACCTAGCTTGTCCAGTGCAAGACCGTCGCGCTAGAGTTCACTACCCGCACGCTCAGGGTCGCCATGTCGCGCTGGGTCTCTCGTTCCATCCACCTCCGCCTCCTCCCCATTCTGAAGGAAGCCTCCACCAAGTTCGCCGCCATCGACCTCCAAGACCTTCTCCTTCGGCTCACCTTCGACAACATATGCAGACTCGTCTTTAGCAAAGACCAGGAAACGCTTGCTTCGGATCTCTCGGAAAATGCCTTCGCCACTGCCTTTGACCACGCTAGGGGTGTAAGTGAGCCGAGCAGCTCGTGAGCTACTCGAGATCGACTCGATGAAAACTCGAGCTCAAGCTAAGTAATACTCGACTCGAGCAGCTCGCGAGCCTAATCGAACTTCATATATTGATATATAATTATATAAATATTAATATTTCATATGGGGTTGAGCATAAACCCGAGTCAAGCTGAGCTTAATCGAGGTTGAACGAGCTCGGTCATGCTTGAGAAAAATAAACGAACTTAAACGAGCCAAGCTCGAGTTACTTGAGTCGAGCTCGAGCCGATCTCGAGCCTGGATATTGAAGCTCGATCTAGCTAGAGTTCGAGCTCGAGCTCGACATTTCTTAAACGAGCAGAGCTTGAGCACAAGCAAGCTCGACTTGGCTCGGCTCGATTACACCCCTTAACCACGCCATGGAGGCCAGCCTCCATCGCTTCAACTGTGGTGCAGGAGCTCAAGAGGATGAGCCAGCATTTGGAACCCAAAGAAACGGACGGGGCGACGGAGGCTGGCAAGAGCCGGAGAATCTCTTGCATTAGCTCCACCTCCCCGCTAGCGGGAAGTGGCTCGATGAGTATATGGACGAAAGCTCTTCGTGTTGCGGCGGCCGCCGGTGAGGCGATGGGTGGTGGCATGATTTGGAAGGGGTAAGTGAGAACTCAGTAGAAGAGAATAATATTCTCTTTGGTCAATAATGGAGTATATGTGGTATTATTTATCATACGTGGCATCGATCAAAGATAAAATACTTATCATGTCATCGCCGTTAAGTGATATGTCAGTTAAATTCGTTAAAAATGATGGTGCGTGCTAAACGGGATAACAGAATGATATTTTGTGTATTTTCTTGTTAACGAAAAAAGTTTATACTAAAAATTGAAAAAGATCCAAAGTTCGTATTTTTTTTTGTATTTACTCTATTATAAATACGTTTAAGTAAGAAATACAACCTTATCAAATATATTAAAATTGATACAATAATTATATTATTTTAGTTTTTTTGTAAAATTAATTTTTAAATATACTAATGAAAAGTAAATAATTTAAAATTATTTAACAGTAAGACCATGCTTAGTTGAAATTTTAGCTTATAAAATAATTTTCAAATCAAAGAATTTCAAAATAAATATGGTAAATAGATACTACAGTATATACTGTATATTATAATAAATAATACCACATTAAATATATTAAAATTATTAAAATAATTATTTTTAACTATTATTTTAGTTTTTTAAATAATTTATAGATTAATGTAAATTAAATAATTCAAAATTATGCAAATATATGATCATGGTTAATTGAAATTAACATATCATTTAAAATTATCGAATCATATTACCATGCTTAATGGAATTAAGTATATCAAATAATTTACATGACAAATAACTTTCATATTCAAAATTTTCATACTGAAAACAAGATCTAAATATAATTTCCATACCAAATATTTTAAATAAATTTTATATTAAATAACTCTAAATTATCAAAATTTAAAATATTTTATATTTAGAAATACATAAATAGATACTATAATAAGTATTAGTAGATTAAGCATTTTAATAGTGATATGGAAATTTCCATATTCAATAATTTAAAATAAGTAATTCATCAAATAATTTTCATACCAAAAAAGTTAAATATAATTTAAATTAAATAATTCAAAAAATTGGTGAAAAAAATTCCATATGAATAATATGGTCATGCTAATATAAAATGAAATAGATTGAATTTTAATAAATATTTTTTGTAGATCAAATAATATTTTTACGCTAATTTGAAATTGGTCATTCAATTAATTTGAAATTTTCATATGAGATACATTTAATATATTATAGATTAAGAATTCCGAGATATTAAATTTGATGATAGCAGTAATAATGTTTTTGGAAACATTATAAATGGACATAAAGTATTAACGGATTGATGTAAAAAATATTATAGATATAAGGAAGGAAAGAAAAAAAAATAGAACATATATCCAAAGCGTGGAAGCTTAGATGCATGTTTATTCATTTCCAGTCAATTGTAGATTTATTCTACTAGATCGAGATCCCATTTTTCCGATCTTGCAAATCAATTACAGGAAAACTATTTTAATTTTGTTCCTTAATCTCGATCCATCAGAATATATTTTTGTCGCCCATTAATTGTTAATAATATATATTTATTTATGAGATTCCACAAGATCTCCAATTATATTCACATGATTATATTGTCGAGTAAAAAAAAAAGAATTTATTATATATAAATGAACTGTTTGAGAAGTTCTTGTGGATAATTATAGGCTTGCCTGCTAAAATTTTGCCAGCTTGCTCCTCCATATAAACTCCAATTTCACTCTCATTTTGCATCACACTCTATCTTCTTCTACGGAAGCAACATCAAAAATGGCTTCTCATACGTTTCTTGCCCTCCTCATGAGCTCTTTCTTACTCCACGTCGTCGTCGCCACTGCATCTGATGATTCCTGTAACTTCCCGGCCGTCTTCAACTTCGGCGACTCGAACTCCGACACCGGCGGGTTGTCGGCCGCCTTCGGACCGGCGCCACCGCCCAATGGAGAGTCCTTCTTTGGGAAGCCGGCCGGGCGGTACTGCAATGGACGCCTCATCATCGACTTCATTGGTTTGCATCGATATATTAATTCCAAGCCTCTTATATTTATGCATCATGAAATCATATGATATCAGCTTCATGCTAAATTAGTTGTCTCACGTTGGCATTTTAGCAAACAGCTTGGGGCTTCCTTATCTTAGCGCATACCTTAATTCGGTTGGCACAAATTTCTCTCATGGCGCAAACTTTGCGACCGCGGGATCGACGATTAGGGCGCAAAACACCACCCTACGGCAAGCTGGATTCAGCCCTTTCTCATTGGATGTGCAGACTTGGGAATTCGCTCAGTTCAAGCCTCGCTCGCAGTCCTTTGTGAAGCAAGGTCCTTTTGATTCTAAAGCATTGACATTAGTTACTCACCCCATCTCAAATTTAGCTTGTGTTCAATCCCCGATACGAGAATGGGAAAGAAAATATAACTAATATAATACACATGTTATGTTGCAGGATTGTTCAAGGATCAATTACCCAAAGAAGAGTACTTCTCTCAGGCACTGTACACCTTCGACATCGGCCAGAACGACCTCACTGCTGCTTATTTCAGCAACATGACAACCGAGGAAGTCAAAGCTGTCATTCCAGATATTCTTGACAAATTCACCATAGATATACAGGTGTGTATATATATATGTAGAAACAAAAACATATCAAGCAGACTTCAAAGCTTTCTTTCATGTGATATGTTGAAATTAACTTTATCACACATGCATGTATGTAGAGCATTTACTGGCAAGGAGGAAGGTACTTTTGGATTCACAACACAGGGCCATTCGGCTGCCTTCCTTATGTCTTGGATCGCCTCACTCTCCGAGCGCCAGATGTCGACGAAGTAGGCTGCGGATCACCGTTCAATGAGGTCGCCCAACTCTTCAACCAGAAGCTCAAAGAAGTTGTGGATCAGCTGAAGAAGGACCTCCCACTCGCTGTCTTCACCTATGTCGATATTTACTCACTCAAGTATGAGCTCATATCCCATGCTCACATGTACGGTAAGAAGAACACACCGTAACTAAATTTGGTCAATTTCATGCGGTAGGTTGTGCCAAACTAAGAGATCGAATTTGAGTTTCAGGGTTTGACAATGCACTTCTTACTTGCTGTGGCCATGGCGGCAAGTATAACTACAATGCGAATTTTGGGTGCGGATCGACGAGGATGGTGAACAATACGGAGGTTTTGGTGGGGAAGTCATGCAAGAATCCGTCTAGGAGGATAATTTGGGATGGAGTTCATTTCACTCAAGCAGCAAACAAGTGGATATTTGATCACATTGTGGGTGGAAAATTCTCGTACCCACCTACTCCTTTGAAGATGGCTTGCAAGAAGAGTTAAGTAACTTGAGTCATAGTACTATAGTTGCAGTAATATTTTAGTTAGCATTAGGATATTATATTAATAAGTTTGGGATTTATTCATGCAATTTTGTGGAGAAATTTACTATTTTTCATTAGTTTTTGTTAGGATTTGATAATTTCTTTGGATTATAAAGTAGTTTGATTTAATTAATGGTTCTATATGTTAGATGTGTGGCTAGCTCAGTATATATGAAAATTCTTATATTTTCTTGCTCAAAATATTTTTTTAAAAAAACTCATTGTATTTGTCTACAATATCTTCTAAATGAATATTTATTACATGAGCAAGTAATTATTAGAAATATGATCAATGTATTCATTTATATTCTTAATTAACATAAATAAATCAACCAGGATCTTAATGAAAATTGTGCAAGGAGATTATATTAAACTTATAAATCAAATCGACCAATTTTGTACAAAATAACGACAACAAATCACATTAAACTTATACAAATAGGTCAAACAAAAGTCTTTTTTTTTCAATTTTTTTTATTTTGCCCAATTTGAGTTTCACAACTCGATGTTGATTAAGCATCGAAGAAAGCTCAACCGAGTGCTAGGTGCTTTTCGATTTATTTGACCTAAGAAATCTTAGATCCTCTTAAATTAATGAGAAAAACACTACTAATAAGGTTCAACTACTACGGGTACCAGTGACGGTCGTCGTAATCGTCCCTAACAGCGATGACTTACCTTGGGCCCTAGCGGCCGTCGCTCTTGTTATATCACCTGCGACGGTTGAGGAGCTGCCGCTACCTATACACACGTGTGGCGGTTCAATGATGACCGTTGGATGTCGTCGCTAATAGAAACACTTAGCATCAATGGCTTAGCGACGGTCAGTGCAAAAAGATGAATTAAAAAAATGATTTATCTTAAAATAAAAATTGCACAAACGATTCGCGCGTTTTTTGTGTGTCAATCTTTGATTATTTAGAATGAAGATAAAATGATCAATAGTGAACTTATATTATGAAAGAGCGAACCTTTGGTCTCCGGTGATGAATCAAAAATCCCATTAATCACGCTTTAAGATTCTTAAAGACAAGTGTTAAGTATTTAGATCGGGCTCCATAAAATTAAAGTTGTACTCTACAAATAGTGCCAATTTGAATTTTAAAAAAAATAGCATTTACATGCTAACGCTAAGAGCTAGTGCCAACATGCAAATTAATTATTTGTTTATTTGGGATTGCATATTGGCAATAGGTGTCGGTATGATTTTGTTTTTTGATTTTATATCAGAGCACGGATGTGAAAGTTAATAACCCTACTTTTTGGGTTGCATATCGACGCCAATGTTGGTTTAATTTTTTTTATCACCAAAAATGTGATCTAGCGCCAGTTTACCTAATTTAATTTCCCACCATTCTTTCTCTTCTCACTATAGGTAATTCTGATCTGATACTACTATACAATTAATGTGAACTTCTCCTCCTTCTCCTCTGGTTGTGCACAATGTTTACCCCCTTATGAAAGAGCTTATCGTTGAGACTCGTCGACTTCTAGGTAAGAAAACAATAAGTGCACGTTTGCTTTATATGATAGAGATGAATATGATTAAAAATAAATTTATATTATTTGTTTATTTAGTGCATTGATGAGAAGAAAATAATATTAGAAGAATATAAATTTGATATTATATTCGATGTATATCAAATTAAAAATATATATATTCAATACTCTCTCATTTGATATTATATTCTATCAAATTCCATCCACTAGAGCAAATGAATCACAATTTTACTTTCTTTGACTTTTGATGGTAGCAATATAAATATATAATACAATCCACCGACAACAACAGCTACTGCAATTACATATGTTTTAACAAAAATAAAATTCTTTTGGCACAATATGATATGATGTCTTGATTGATTGAGTCACGGCAATTGTTTTGAAGTCTTTGGAAGGGAAATTTTGGATATAAAATATGGAACGAAAGACAAGAAAATAGAGAAACTAAGAAAAGAGAAATGATATATTCTTTTCCTTTTTCTTTTTGATATAACATAAAAAAGAACGAGAACAATTTTTTTCTTTTTTATTACAACAAATAAAAAGAAAAGAAGAGAAGAAAATATCATTTTTTTCTTGCGTGTGAATTAGGATCTTTTTATCTTTTTTATTTTGTGCATGAATTATTTATAGGTAAAATTTGAAATTTAAAAAATATATATGACTTATGATCTTTCTATTTTCTCTGTTTCTTTTTAAAATAGAGAAAATTTTAATGATGTGAAGAGAAGTATTCTTCCTCTTATTTGTTTTAAAAAAAAGAAAAAAACTTATCTAAACGGAAAAAAAAAGAGATCTTAAATGCAAAAAGCTCTGGGCAAAACTCTAATTAATTATCATGCATGGGTCAAATTCAATCAAATTATATTTAGAATCTATAATGCTGTATCTTTTCTAACAACAAGTTAAAATTCAAATTGGAAGTTTCCCATTAATTATTGTTATGTAGGGACAAAATTTGTATTGTCGTCTTGTTTGGAATCTATCACAAATTTGGAGCTCAATAGTACGTCTCGGTGAATCGAGTATTTTGATAGATTTGACGTGATTGATTTATATCATTTTTTAAAAGAAATAGCTCTAAGTAAAGATCACTTTCAACTCGTTTGAAAGGTACATAAGGCCGGGGGCTAGCAGTCGTGCCACTCATCGCTTTCGGAATAAGCTGAAATATATTCCCCCTGAACCTTAGAAATTTTATTGAAATCATTCATACTGGCATCATTGCCAATTGAGGAAGGAACAAGAAAGAAGAAAATTGTGTGGATTTTACGAGATTGTTACTTGTTCCGAACTGTTACATGATCAATTTAAATGAGAAAACTTAATGCCAACATGGTCACCATTAGAGCTAATTATTCTATATATAATACACTTAAAAGCTTAGTTTAGTAGGAATCTTTTCATAATAAGGTAGCTATTTAGCCTATTAAGTAAAATGTTAACCTTATTACTTCCATTAAAGTTACAGATAATCAGCTAGTGAAGGAAGGGAAATGATGAGATAAGTAGGGGTGTTCACGGATCGGATTTAGGAAAAAAATCGATCCAACCCAACTAAGTGTAATCGGGTCGGGTTGAAGGTAAAAAATAAATTTTTAACAATATTTTTTTAAAAATAATTAAAAATAAATGTTTTTTAAATATAAATATTTTAAAAATAATTAAAAATGATTAAAAAATATAAATAATCGGATCATCGGATTTCATATTCTAAAACCTGAGACTCGACCCGATTATGGTCAGGTTTGGTCAAATTGTACCCAACCCGACCCGATTATCCGACCCGACCCAACCCAAATAGGTTCTGTTGGCTTTAGGTTTTCAACCTTAGCCTTAATCTCGATTTTGATGGTTTTGATGATAACAAACATGAGACTAATGATTTCATTAAGAATATCTTTCAGGTTCCATATCGGTTAGTGAGCGGCGTCCGTGATCGGAGAAATCGAATAAATCGACAAGGATGCTCGTCGGCGCTCGGGAATCTTCAAGAAAGAGAGTTTAGATTTAGGGTGTCTATAAATTAATGTAATCCTCATGATGATGCATAAGAAACTCAAAAATATATCTCGAACCCCAAACCATGAAATTTTGGGACCGTCTTGAAATTCACTAAGACTAGGGAGCTCATTGGAGGGCTACATGATCCAAATCTTTTCTTGAAATAAACAATGGTGGCAATTGCATTCCTTGGGTCAAAACTAAATAACAATGTATTTTTTAGGATTTTTTGGAAGCCTTTAGCATATCCTTATTTGACCCGAAAGATTAGAAAATTTCCGTTTTATACTAGATCCCAAGAACTAGATTTTGATCCTTAGGGATTTTGATTTTTTAGATATTTTTATTGAATTCAAATGGAGTATAATTCTTATATAACATTTATATTTTAAAGTTATCATGTTATAAAGTTATTTAACTTAAAATTAATAAATATTATATAATTAGACGTAGTGAAGACGAAAGCAGAAAAATCAAACAGAACAAAGCTGTCTGCCTTGTTCAGCCCAGGTTTGGTCGACCGACCAGTCGACCGAATGGCGGCAAAAATTGGCAGAAGCCAATTTTTGAATAAACCCGAACTGAATAATTTCGATTCGGTTCGGTTTCCTAACCAAAAAAATCGAACGCTGGACAAAAATGTTAAAAAGTCGAAGTTCTCAACTTAGATATGAATGAAAAAAAGTGAGATCATTGGAATCAAGAAAAGTTGAAATCCTCAAATTAGATATGAATGAAGCACTACATATTATACACCGTGTAAGTTACTCAGCTAAATGCCAAATTAAAAAATAATATTTTATTCATTTTTTGGCTCAGGTTGATTCCCAAAATTTGGGAATTAGATTTGAACCAAAAAGCAATAATCAAGTTCAGTTCGGATTTTGAACCGAACATATTGGGGTCGATATCGAATCGGACCGAAAATTTTGATTCGGTTTTTCAGTTCAATTCGACGTGACTCGAATAGTGGACAACCCTAGCAGACGACAGGCAACGGGCGGCAGTCGACGAAAGAGAGATCACAAAGAGAGATCGCGGAGAGAGAGAGAGAGAGAGAGAGAGAGAGAGAGAGAGAGAGAGAGAGAGATCACGAAGAAGGAAAAAAAGATCGCATGGGATAAATAATGTACTATCTGACGGATTTGCGACAGACATTGGCGGTCACAAAGAGATCGTTAGGTCGTTGAGGGGGTGTTAATCTTGCAACAGCGTGATAAATGCCGCACCTCTGTGACCCCCGCACGACAGTCGCAGAACCATCTCATATGCAATCGCTATTCTAGTCGTTGCAAAATTGTCATCGCAAATCATTTGTATATTTCAAAAAGATCATATAGAAAAGTGCCCCACTATTTTTCAACTAAATGAAAGTGCTGATGAATTCAAACAAAAAAATATACTTCACACTTATGACATAATTATTTATTTAAGCAAAATGTTTCTAGAAGGAAAATTAAAGATATTTATTTAAAATCAAAATATGTAGAAGATCAAATTTAGAATATCACTACATTGAAATATATATATATATATAGAAGAAGAAAATAAATGAAAAAATATTTATTTTATGTTAAATCATCTATGATTTTCAATAAATTATTTATAATTTTAAAATAAATAATTCATATATTTTGTTGTGGCATGTTCACAACCTAATCTTGCTGCCATGGCAAATTGAGATTTTTCTCAATTTTATATTTTGTTCTCTATTTCACTTCTCTCTCTCTCTAAAAATATTTTTTTTAATAATATATCGAAGTATTTTTATATTTGTTTTTGAGTTTTTGAAATTTCATTTATTGAGTTTAATTTAAATAATATTTCAAAACCAAATATTTTTTTTTGATATACTGAATTATTTTTAAATTTTTTAAGTTTTTGAAATTTTATTTATCGATTTTGTTTTTAATAATATTTCAAAACCAAATAAATTTATGTAATTTAAAATAATTTAAATTTTTTATTTTCTAATTTGTTTCAATTTGTTATATTATATTTGATTTTTTAGTTTGATTTAAATAGTATTTCAAAACCAAATAAAATATATTTTATAACGTATTAAATTATTTTTTATATTAGTTTTTGAGTTTTTAAATTTTCATTTCTTGAGTTTGTTTTTAATAATATTTCAAAATGTAGTTTAAAATAATTTTAATTTTTTATTCTATAATTTGTTTCAATTTGTTATGCAGTTTAAAATAATTTAGATTTTTTTTTAATTTGTTTCAATTTGTTACATTATGTTATGTGGTTTAAAATATTACCTTTTTATAAATTTTCTTATATATATGTGTGTGTAAATAAAGAGAGAGAGAGAGGGAGGTAGATACAAATATTTTTAATGTATTGAATATTTTTTATATTAGATTTTGAATTTTTGAAATATCATAGTATTTCAAAATAAAATATATTTATGTAGTTTAAAACAATTTATTTTTTTAGTTTCTAATTTATTTCAGATTGTTATATTATATCTATATTATATTTGAATTTTATCCATAAAAATATTATTATTATTGTATTTTTTTAATATATTTTTTGGTTGTTGAAATCTATATAAATTTATTATAATTGCTTTGACTTTTTATTTTAAAAATTATAAATTATACCATTGCAATGAATACTTTTAATTCAAAGTTACTCTCTTTAAATAAACATAATTTAGAATAAATGTGTATGATTATACAAGAAATGAATTGTTAATATTTTTGGTTTTCTGTAATTATAATTTTTACTTTATTTTTTATATTTTTTTATATTAATTCTTTCAGCATATTTTTTCTGGTAATAATCATATATTTATTGAGTAATTGTTCAAAATATTTTTTAATGTATAATTTTTTTTTCTACTTGCTTTGTTTTTGAAATATCATTTTGTGTTTATTTATGAAGAAATTTAATATATATATATTTTTATTTTTAAGTGATTTATTTATGCTTATACGATTTTAATTGGCAGAGTTTATTTTATTTTTGTGAATAATTTAAAATTATTTGACAGTAAGACCATGCTTAGTTGAAATTTTAGCTTATAAAATAATTTTCAAATCAAATAATTTCAAAATAAATATGGTAAATAGATACTACAGTATATACTGTATATTATAATAAATAATACCACATTAAATATATTAATATTATTAAAAAAATTATTTTTAACTATTATTTTAGTTTTTTTAAAATAATTTATAGATTAATGGAAATTAGGTAATTCAAAATTATGCAAATATATGATCACGGTTAATTGAAATTAAACATATCATTTAAAATTATCGAATCATATTACCATGCTTAATTAATGGAATTAAGTATATCAAATAATTTACATGACAAATAACTTTCATATTCAAAATGCTCATACTGAAAACAAGATCTAAATATAATTTCCATACCAAATATTTTAAATATATTTTATATTAAATAACTCTAAATTATCAAAAAATTTAAATAATTGATATTTAGAAATACATAAATAGATACTATAATAAGTATTAGTAGATTGAGTATTTTAATAGTGATATGGAAATTTCCATATTCAATAATTTAAAATAAGTAATTCATCGAATAATTTCTATAAAATAATTTTCATACCAAAAAAGTTAAATATAATTTAAATTCAAAAATTCAAAAAGTTAGGAGAAAAAAATTCCATATGAATAATATGGTCATGCTAATATAAAATGAAATAATTTGAATTTTAATAAATAATTTTTATAGATCAAATAATATTTTTATGCTAATTTGAAATTAGATATTCAATTAATTTCCATTCCGAAATTTTCATATGATATACATTTAAAATATTCTAGATTAAGAATTCCGAGATATTAAATTTGATAATATCAATAATAATTTTTTTTGGAAACATAATAAATGGACAAATAATTTATGGATTGATATAAAAAATATATATTATAGATATATAGTATAAGGAGGGCAAAAAAAAATAGAACATATATCCAAAGCGTGCAAGCTTATATCAATTGTAGATCTATTCTATTTAGATCGAGATCCCATTTTTCCGATCTTGCAAATCAATTACAAGAAAACTATTTTAATTTTGTTCCTTAATCCCTATCCATCAGAATATATTTTTGTCGCTCATTAATTGTTAATAATATATATATTTCTGAGATTCCACATGATCTCCAATTATATTCAAATGATTATATTGTAGAGTAAATGAAAAAGAATTTATTATATATAAATGAACTGTTTGAGAAGTTCTTGTGGATAATTATAGGCTTGCCTGCTAAAATTTCGCTGTCCTGCTCCATATATAAACCTAGTTCCACTACCATTTTGCATCACACTATAACTTCTTTTACGACAACAACATCAAAAATGGCTTATCATACGTTGCTTGCCCTCCTCATGAGCTCTCTCTTACTCCACGTCGTTGTCGCCGCTGCATCTGATGATTCCTGTAACTTCCCGGCCGTCTTCAACTTCGGTGACTCGAACTCCGACACCGGCGGGCTGTCGGCCGCCTTTGGGCCGGCGCCACCGCCTAATGGAGAGTCCTTCTTCGGGAAGCCGGCGGGGCGGTACTGCGATGGACGCCTCATCATCGACTTCATCGGTTTGCATCAATATATTAATTCCAAGCCTCTTATATATATGCACCATGAAATCATATCATATTAGGTTCATGCTAAATTAGTTGTCTCACTTTGGCATTTCAGCAAACAGCTTGGGGCTTCCTTATCTGAGCGCATACCTTAATTCGGTGGGCACAAATTTCTCCCATGGCGCAAACTTTGCGACCGCGGGATCGACGATTAGGGCGCAAAACACCACCCTACGGCAAGCTGGATTCAGCCCTTTCTCATTGGATGTGCAGACTTGGGAATTCGCTCAGTTCAAGCCTCGCTCACAGTCCTTTGTGAAGCAAGGTGCTCATGACGAATCTTGATTGTTTTGCTTCTAAAGCATTGACATTAATTATTCACCCCATCTCAAATTTAGCTTGCGTTCAATCCCTATACGAGAATGGGAAAGAAAATATAACTAATATAATACACATGTTATGTTGCAGGATTGTTCAAGGATCAATTGCCCAAAGAAGAGTACTTTTCTCAGGCACTGTACACCTTCGACATCGGCCAGAACGACCTCACTGCTGCTTATTTCAGCAACATGACAACCGAGGAAGTCAAAGCTGTCATTCCAGATATTCTTGACAAATTCACCATAGATATACAGGTGTGTGTATATGTGGCAACAAAAACATTTCAAGCATACTTTAAAGCTTTCTTTCATGTGATCTAATGAAATTAACTTTATCACGCATGCATGTATGTAGAGCATTTACTGGCAAGGAGGAAGGTACTTTTGGATTCACAACACAGGGCCATTCGGCTGCCTTCCTTATGTCTTGGATCGCCTCACTCTTCGAGCGCCGGACGTCGACCGAGTCGGCTGCGGATCACCGTTCAATGAGGTCGCCCAGCTCTTCAACCAGAAGCTCAAAGAAGTTGTGGATCAGCTGAAGAAGGACCTCCCACTCGCTGTCTTCACCTATGTCGATATTTACTCACTCAAGTATGAGCTCATATCCCATGCTCACCTTTACGGTAAGAAGAACGCACCGTAACTAAATTTGGTCAATTTCATGCGGTAGGTTGTGCCAAACTAACAGATCGAATTTGAGTTTCAGGGTTTGACAATGCACTTCTTACTTGCTGTGGCCATGGCGGCAAGTATAACTACAATGCGAATTTTGGGTGCGGATCGACGAGGATGGTGAACAACACTGAGGTTTTGGTGGGGAAGTCATGCAAGAATCCATCTAGGAGGATCATTTGGGATGGAGTTCATTTCACTCAGGCAGCAAACAAGTGGATATTTGATCACATTGTGGGCGGAAAATTCTCGTACCCACCTACTCCTTTGAAGATGGCTTGCAAGAAGAATTAAGTAGCTTGAGTCATTGTACTATAGCTGCAGTAATATTTTAGTTAGCATTAGGATATTATAGATTAATAAGTTTGGAATTTATTCATGCAATTTGGTAGAGAATTTTACTACTTTTCATTAGTTTTTGTTAAGATTTGATAATTTGTTTGGACTATAAAGTAGAATTTGATTTAATTAATGGTTCTACCTGTTTTATGTGTAGGGCAGTAGTATTATCTATTTATGAAAATTCTTATATTTTCTTACTCAAAATATTTTTCTTAAAGAAAATCATCGTCTCCAATATCTTCTAAATATTTGATGACATGGGCAAGTAACGGTTAGAAGTACGATAAATGTATTCATTTATATTCTTAATTAACATAAATAAATCAACCATGATCTTAATGAAAATTGTGCAAGAAGCTTATATTAGCTTATACATCAAATCGTCTAATTTCGTAAAAAATAATGACAAAAATCACATTAAAATTATAAATATGTCAAACAAATCTTTAGATTTATTTGATCTAAGAACTCTCAAACCCTCTTCAAATGAGAAAAATTATATAGATAGAATCACTTGTTATCGAGCCACTATTATTATTATTATTATTATTATTATACAATAAAGTGCTCCTTAATTAATCACTTTTAGCACGATGGGTACAAAACAACTTGTGTTGTTCTTCTTGTTAATTTTTTTACTCAATTGTATCTTAGAATAATTTTGGATGAAGAAATTTGAAGGGAAAAGAGAGAGAGAGAGAGAGAGAGAGAGAGAGAATTGTTTACTTTATGTAAATTTTTTGAATTGAAAGCAAATTAATTTGTATCCATTTTTAAAATCATATTTGTTTGATTATATATTTTATTTTGTTTAATAAAATTCGACTCTATTTTTCTTCATTTTATTTTTTTTCTCTTCAAATTCTTACATCCAAATGGATTTTGTAATTCGCATTTGCTTTAATCTCTTAACACCTCAGCTCAAATATTTACACTCACACGTCATCTTCTGAGTATATATGATAAGTACGTCAAAACATATAAATATATTTTTAAAAACTTTTATGCTATTTAAGTGTAATACCCCCAAAATATAATAATTATTAATTAAGTTATTTTGGCTTCAACAGAAAAGCCGAGATACACATCAGAGTGGGCCGAGAAATCGCCAGAGGGTGCGACTTAAGGTACAGCCTAATTGCGCAAGAAGAATTATTTTATTTAAGTTGTCTATGATGTTGGGTTTGAGTTGGCTCGTCAAGATTTTCTATATATTATTTTGTATATTTTATTTATGGGCTTGAGTTAGCCCGTCAAGATTTTCTATATATATATGAATAAAATTAAATTTAAACATTTTGTTAAGGCTAAGATGTTGAATATATATGATGGGTGGCATGTCAAACACTGATACATAGGGTCCATTCATTATTCTCATTATTTTGAGATACAAGATTAAACCATCGTGATTTTGTATTTATTTGTAAAAAATTACCATAATGTCCTTGGTATATTCCACAACCTAAATGGATCTTTTTATTCACCGGACACCTCTCATCTTGCATCTTAACTATGGCTACAAAGCGGCAACAAATATAAGATAATACTAATTTGTTGTCCAGTGTTGCACGAGAAAAACAATGGTAATTTTTTTATTTGTCTTGTATAACCGGCCTTATATTGTACCGACTAACCTTGTATTGTATATATTCAATAGCTTGCGGAAGGAATTGACCCTAAGAGATGGTTGGGCATTGTGTTGATTATGGTTTTGTTTAACTACTAGTGATTTTAGTTCATTTGGCATTTGTTAAGGTCTCTTATCATTGGTTTGGTTCATCACATATATCATATTATATAATTTAATTATCTGATTTAGAATTATTATACTGTAGTGAACAATATAATTTAATTTATACAACATATATTGTTAGCTACACTACTACAAACTTGGTCTTCAGCAACGGCTATCAGCAACGGCCGATCAAGCCGTTGCTATTTGCAACGGCGTTCTTACGGCCGCTCGAGCCGTTGCAGATATCTGTATCTGCAACGGCGTTCTAACGGACAACCGAGCCGTTGCGGATTATTTTAATTATCAGCAACGGCTTTCTGACGGAAAGGCTAGCCGTTGCTGATTATTTAATATTCAGCAACGGCTTACTAACGGATAAGTGAGCCGTTGCTGATGATAACTTATCAGCAACGGCTTTCTAACGGGCGAGTGAGCCGTTGCTGATAAGTTTATATAGGGCACGCTCTCGCGCCCGACCCTTCTTCCTCCCGCTTCTGCCGCCGCCGAGACCTTGCCGCTGCTGCCGCTGCTGCCGTTGCTGCCGACGCCTCTCGCCGCCGCGCCGCTGCCGCTGCTGCCGGTATGTTGATCGGCCGGCCTATACGGTTTCGGCCGGAGATGTTAAAATCCGACCGAAACCCTATTTCTAGGATTTCGGCCGGCGGCGGTCGGCCTATGGCCGGCGCCGGACCTTCTACAGTGGCCGGACAGTGTGTCCGGCCACTGTACGCCGGCGCCGGAGGGTGGACTCCGGCGCCGGAATATATATATATATATATATTTATTGTTTTGAAATTGTTAATTAATTATTTTATAAATGTTAATTAATTGTTTAGATTAATTGTTTAATTTGTTAGATTAATTATTAGGGTTTAGATTAATTTCGGACGCGCGCCGGAATCGTCCACTTCGGACGCGCGCCGGAATCGTCCAATTCGGACTCGCGCCGGAATCGTCCAATTCGGACTCGCGCCGGAATCGTCCACTTCGGACGCGCGCCAGAATCGTCCAATTCGAACTCGCGCCGGAATCGTCCATTTCGGACTCGCGCCGGAATCGTCCACCTCGGACGCGCGTCGAAATCGTCCAATATGGACTCGAACTGTCTCGAAACATTTAGAAAATAGTCATCCATCCGACGAGTTGATATGTTTCACGTACGCATCGACGAATCGGATATGATTTAGCAAAACCTTAGATCCGTTCGGGGATTGTATGTTCGTGTAAAAGAAGTAGATGATCTTTTATACGACGTACAATTCTTGAATTGTCCCTGATTGGACAATTTGGGAATATAGTTATTTGTACTGCACTTACGTTTTTATTTTAACTGTTAACTAATTATTCTAAAATTCGGCAACATCTCTCTTGTTCTCCGATACGCGCCCAGATGATATGCGTATTCGGAGAACTGTAGGGAGATGCTGTCGAAATTTAGAATAATTAGTTAACAGTTAAAATAAAAACGTAAGTGCAGTACGAATAACATAAATCCCGAATGGAATAGGACAATCTCACCTAAAGACATTAACCAAAGAAATTGTCATTGATTGACAGAATCATGTCGGCTGATCGAAGTTGGATGTACCGACGTTTTGATCGTGGAGCTTTAACGAATGAGTTTCGATTAGGCGTAACGTACTTCCTAAATTTCGCCTATTCGAATCGGAATTTCGTTAGCATGGGTAATCAAATCCGATGTCCGTGCCGCATTTGTTCGAATGGACGATTTTTGGATCGGGAGACTGTCACTCTGCATCTATATACCAAAGGATTTACACCAAGATATTTTCTATGGACTTGTCACGGGGAGTCACGCGAAGTCGGGACGTCGAGCAATCCTGTCGTTCAGACATATGGTGAATCTTCCTCTGCTGGTGCTTCTTCATCCAGTCAATGTAATCCCTATAGAACTATGATACTTGATAGTCTTGGGGGTCAATTCCACCTGAATGATAATGTTGATCGGCCAGTTCTTCAGACATCAGTCCCACCAGATACTACAGCGGTTGATATCACAGAAGTAGGGGCTGCGGTAGAGATTGAATTACCGAATAAAGAAGCTGCAGAATTTTACGAGATGTTGAAAGCTGCCGATGAACCTTTGTATGAGAATTGTCCTAAATACACTAGGTTTTCAGCAATGACACAGCTCTTAAACATCAAGGCCGATTGTAATATCAGCGGAGTTGCGTATGATCGGATTGCTGGATTGATTAATGGAATGCTGCCTACTGATAACAAGTTTGAGCCTACTTTTTATAAGACTAAAAAGCTAATGAGAAAATTGGGGCTTGGGTACGAAAAAATACACGCGTGCCAAAATAACTGCATTTTATATTATAAAGAAAATGTGCAGTTGGATAAATGCCCTGTATGTCAACACCCTCGTTACAAGGAGAAGAAATCGGTCCGACAGAAAAATATCCCGTTTATGAATCATTGGGGAGCGGTAATATATCATAATATAATATTAAAATTATGAATCATTATGAATCATTACGTGATTGGGGAGCGGTAATATATCATGAATTATGAATCATTACAAATTCATTATATCATAATATAATATTAAAATTTATTTTTGTTGTGCAGGTTCGAGCAAGAAGAAGTGCCGAGGAGCATTTCTTCTACTATTCGACGATACATGCACGGGGCATGGCCTACGTGGTCTCACGTGCCTAGCGAGCACGTCGACATGTTATGGCGCGAGTTTGAGGCACGTATTATTTATTTTTTTACATGCATGATGATATATTAAGAATTGGTACTGATATTATTATTTTGCAGGCTAGCTATACATGGGCCGAGGACCAGAGGTCCTTCATTTACGCTGCCTGGGAGTCTATTTCCCGGGCAAGGTACAACGGGCAGCTGGGGCAGGCTCGGTCCCGAGCGATGGCCCGAGCTGGGACCACTAACATCGCGGAGACTCGGGGATACGGCCCCAGTTGGATTACTCCGGATATATGGGACCAGCTCGTGGGGATATGGTCGACGGATCGATGGCAGGAGGTTTCTCAGAATGCGGCTAGAAATCGCATGTCGGGGGGAGCAGCGCGTCACACCGGCGGCTCTGTTGCATTTGCAGTGCACGCAAACCGTATGGTAAGTATATCTTTTAATTATATATTTTATTTGTTACTATGTGTACTAATTAATGTATTTGTTTTGTAAATGTAGACGACGGTGTCGGATGACGGGAGTGTCCAGCGACCCTCCCCGATGGCGGTGTTTGAGCGGACTCACCGTCGAGCACATGGGACGGGGGAGTACATCGACAACCGCGCGGCACACATTATGGTAATTATATATTTGTTTAAATTATTCATTATATATTTATAATTTAAGTTTTATGATAAATATTAAACAAAAAATCAAACTCGAGTAGGAGACGTACAGCTAGAGAGTGGTGCAGTGCGGGGGTACCCCCGAGGACTTTGACGCAGCATCGTGGGTCGAGGCCGCAGGTGGCTGGGACCATGGCCGCGTATATGGCTTCGCAGATAGTGGTCATGCGCGAGCCGTGCTAGGGCCACTTGGGGCACCGACCCCTCCGGTCGCTGGTGAGCGGCCGTCCACCTCTAGATCCAGTTATGATCATAGTAGCAGAATAAGGACTCTAGAGGAGACGGTCGCGCGTCAGACTCAGATGATGGAGGAGATGCATGCTATGCTACGCAACATGTCAGGTCATCCCGCAGCAGACATCTCTTCGGCATCATCTAATCCATCGTCCTCGAGTCAGTCCACGCCGGTGTACACTCAAGCACTCCAGACCCCGCCATATGATCCAGACCATCCTCCATCGTCATCGTGAGATTTTTTGTTTGGATATTGAACTTGTTATTGAGATATTGAACTTGTTTAACTTATTTTGTTTGGATATTGATACTTCAATTTTGCATTTGAATTGTTTTTATACTATCGTGGATAATTATCAATATAAATATAATTGTTTTGATGTATATCTTGGTGTGTTTGTGATGTGTGAATGAATGTGTGTATGAGGGTATGGGTGTGTGAGTTATGTATCAGATAAATGTATCAATGTATCAATGGAAATTTGAAATTTGAAATTTTTTTGGTTGCAGGTATAGGTCATCAGCAACGGCTTTCCCACGGCCGTCCGTGGGAAAGCCGTTGCTAAAAGTGTATCGACAGCCGTTGCTGATGACCTACAGCAACGGCTTAGCCACGGGGTTTTACTAACGGCGTTGCTACGGACTCGAGGCCGTTGCTATTAATGTTATCAGCAACGGCTCCGGGTCCGTGGTAAAACCGTTGCTGATAATATTTTTAGCAACGGCCCGAGCGGCCGTTGCTGATAATGTTTTGAGCGACGGCCCGAGCGGCCGTTGCTGATCCGTTGCTAAGTCATCAGCAACGCGACTTTCTGTCACGGCTCTATTGCAACGGCTCGGCCGTTGCTGATGCTCTTCAGCAACGGCTCAGCAACGGCATTAGCCGTTGCTGATGCCCATTTTTCTAGTAGTGCTAGGACAACATATTAAATTATTTATTATATCGATTTTTTGGCTATATGAGAGAAGCTCCATTTATGAAGAACTTTTGTGATCTTTATGAAACACTGATGAGTTGAGGGAGGCTTCAATATATTCCAATCAAATGAATATATGTCTTGGCATGTTTTGTTGATCATGAATCTTTAGAGTTAATTAGCATGGCATCCCATTTAAGCAATATTATATATCAGCAAGAGGATCAATTTCAGCCTCTTGCAAAATGGCATGGAAAATATATGCTGGTGCTCTTCAATAACAATTCAAGGCACAGTGTGTCTCAACTCTGAAGTTGTAAAGATAGCTGGAAAAGCTAAAAAAGAAGCTTGATATATAGAAAGTATATGAAAGGTTGCAAGTAACAACGTACGACAATTGGCTTAGTGACATGATCTGCAGTAAAGCTCAACATATATATAGTGCGAATGACATTATCTCAATTAAGCAATTGAGAAGGGAAAGTATATATAACTTCTTGCGTTGTGAATGGAAATGAAGTATGAGCTTAGTCTTTCTGTCAATCTCAAGGGGAACCTTGATGTAAAGTGTTACGTGTTGGTTTTATGCAATGACACTTTGATGATTGATTAGGTTGTCTTTCTGTCAACCTAAATTAAAGTTTGCTTTAATTATACAATAGTTTCATTACTTGTCTTTCCTCGCGGTTGGCATGCTCTTCAGGCAACTTCACAGATGGAGTCAATTTCTAGGACTGTTCTGATGATCAGTGAGAGATCCTGCATGCCACTTACTTTGCCTGCCTATTATATATTTATCTTCTATTTTTCCTTTTCAAGAATGAGGAATCAAATTCTTCCTCCAGCGCTTTCACTCTACCTGCAGTGTACAGGAAACTATTACTGTTTTTGAGTCATCAATCATACTATAGATATCATTCTGCCGCTGCACGTGGTGCTGTGTAAATGTGTAATCTTCCAAATAATATGCACAGGTACTTGAATTGTCCATACAACATGTTGCTTATAGGCTTATAGCATAGTAAATACAAAAAGTTCTCATCGAAGTTTAATATGAATATTTGAGCACTTATTGTGAGAATAGGAACTATAATTAATCTACCAGCATTCACTGTAATTTGTCTCCATTGACTTATAGTCAACGTAAATAGTCCCCCGTGACTTCGTGGAACGACCCGATTGACTTGTGCGATTTTTTACACAATCTCCTAAAATGAATAAAATTGCATATTTAGTAGATAAACCAACATAAACATTCAATAAATTGTCATTTTTGGTGTAAACTACTTATAAACTGTGCTTAAGTAATTACTGCTTAGGGTTTCGAAGTACAATTTCGCCTAGTTCAAAATTCCCATGAAACTCATGACGCGATTCCTCCTCTTTCACGAGTCATATGTGGTTGAAGCGGTTATAAAAAACCGCTCTTTGCTCGCACATCTTCCAAGTCGATGGCGGCCCGCATCCTTGCCCTGTCGTTTACGATTAACTTCACGCGATTGTGGTAGGAAAAATTGTTCTCTTTTCTTCGCTCCAGTAGTTTCGAGTGGTTGAGAAGTCCCCGATGGTTCTTTGCGCGCATAGGAGGCTAGATTTGGTGTTTCCGCTGTAGTTTTTGTGGATCGATTTGGGGGCGCTGCTTCAGAGTAGAATGGAGCCTCCGAAGGGGTTCCTGGCAAGTCTCTGGAGTTTGCTCCGCTTCCTGCCCTTCTTTCTCGGTCTGTTGCTGCTTGGGATCGTTAAAGGCAAGTCCTTCCATCTTCTTTTGTCCTACTGAATTTGTATTTCTAGGGTTTTCTTATCCGTTATTTTCTGAGTGTGTGGGGGATTTTGTTGTGGGTTCACCAGTTTTGGTGTGGTATGGAATTTGTCGGTGATTTCTATTTGTGATCTTGTGGCCTAAATCTCCATGAGCAGGATGACAGTATGTAACTCCATGCCTGATTCTTGAACGTTTTGATATTTTTTTTACTGATATTTCCTACGCTTTTATCTTCTATTTAACAAAAACTTGTCGTCTACTTATTTCATGGGTAGTTAATTTACTGATCTAGTGGTGATAAGTATTTGACACAATAACAAATTTGTTGGATAGTAAAGGTGATAGCATATAGGAACCCAATTTTATCGAAAAGAAATTTTAGGTTATGATTCATTATTTTTTCTATCGTCTGTATAGTGTTTCAGGAGATCGGAGACGATTTTTTCAGCATGAAGACAGGGTTTCCTGTTAATCCCTCGTCATATAGTTTCTTCAATATGAGATTATAGCGTTTTATTTTTCTTTTTATCTAATTCAATAAAAAAAAATCATTCAGCAATAGCTATGTGTTTCACGCATGTTTGCCCAATGGTAGGTTCACTATTTTTCAATAATAAGACGTTATTTTAGATATACTGTTTTGGTGGAGTTCTCTCTGCAAACTAGGGGATTGTTTATTCATATTGTCATCAATTTAGTGGATTTAGTTGATAATATATTTTAGCAACTTCTCCTTTTCAGGTGTTTTAGTGTTCCCGTTTGTATTTCTTATCATGACATTAGGAAATTCTGCAATCATTCTGGGTCTCTGGCTCACGCATGCAGTTTGGACATACTACTGCATAGCAAGGTAAACAATCGTATCAATTTGTCAATTTAAATATATTATTGTTCTTTATAAAATATTAATGATTTTTATTGATTCCTTAAAGGCAGAGCCAAACAGCTTGGACCTGTTCTGAAGTTTGTTCTTGCAATAGGTGTATCTATAATCTTAGTTTCGTGGCCACTCACCGGTATCATTGGAAGCATAATCGTAGGAGTTGGCTATGGTTTTCTAGCTCCCATTATGGCTACATTTGATGCTGTTGGAGAAGGAAAAGCAAATAATCTCATGCACTGCTTTTTGGTATATCTAATTACTTTTTGGTTATGAACTACTCTTCACACTTTTCAGTTTATCCATGTTTAAGTATTTTCCAATTTATGTTTTTTTAAATAATTACAGGATGGTACTTGGAGTACAATTAAAAGAAGCTGTACAGTGGTAAGGGACCTGAAAGATGTTTGCTTTTATTCCTATTTTTCAATCATGGATGATCTTCGCCTTCGTGATCCTCCAAATGGAGAGATTTATGAGATCAGGTAACCAACTGTGTCTTCAATTTCGAATTTGTGTACTGAAAGCTCTTGTGATTTTCTCTTTTTTTGGTCGGAAATATTATCTATTACTGTGACAGTCTCTGCCACCCAAAATTTACATAGAGAAATGATGTCCATTGTTCTCACTGAGGTGCAAAAAGTATTCTAGAAACGTAACGTAGTGGTTTACTTTTTCAAAGCATTGTTTGATATATATTGCAATGAAGATAGCTTGTCACCTCATAGGTCAACCTACCAACAATTTAGGACTTGTGCATACCTGCATATGGCATTGTGGCACACATGCATGCTCATCTTTTTGAATTCATGATTGTCCGCTTGATGCCAACTTGCTTGGAGGTACAGAATCAATTGGCATATATCATGCACATCATCACATGCATGCATCAGTCTTAGTTGTCAGATAAATAGTTAACATGAATAACCTGCTTAGTAAGATCTAGAAAGGCTAGTTGGTGGATAAAATATAATGAGATCTATCACAGCATAAACTAAGCAGCAAAAGAACTACCTATTCTCTTTGATATTTACCATTTCATATTCTTGTCTAAACCTATCTAAGCAGCGAAAGAACTACCTATAACTATCTTCTACTAAAAGGGATAGCTACAGCATGAATGATATTTATTTTTCTAGGCTGCATGAGATTTACATAGTAGCCTTCTTACCAACATTTTTAGCATTGTATCTTCATTTTTTTTATATTTACATTACTATGAATCTTCTTGACCTATTTAATATGGATTTATTAGTTTAAATTATCCATTAAACAAATGAGATTTTACATTATTCTCTGCCAGATTGTGCTATATCCCTGGTGCTTGCATGATTGGCCTGCTTGGAGTGATGGTTGATGTGCCAATGATCACATTAATTGCTGTTTGTAAGAGCCCGTATATGCTTCTGAAAGGATGGAAACGTTTATTTCACGATCTTATAGGTCGCGAGGGCCCATTTCTGGAGACTGCATGTGTTCCTTTTGCAGGTCTTGCAATTCTTTTGTGGCCATTGGCAGTTGCAGGAGCAGTCATGGCTTCCATAATATCAAGTTTCTTTTTAGGTGCATATGCAGCAGTTATAGCATACCAGGTCTGAGTTGGTAATTGTTACTTGTTAGAATATTTTGGAAAGTTGTATAATTTTAGCAAGTAGAGTATGATTCCAAGTTGTATAATTTTAGCAAGTAGATAGTATGATGCCTCATCAGTAATAACTAGCAACTGACCACCATGATTTCCACTTTTATTGACTATAAAACATCATGTGCCTCTTGGATGCCTTAGGAGGAGTCAGTCAAGATGGGGCTGGCCTACATCGTCTCTTCCTTATCTATGTTCGATGAATATAGTAATGATGTACTTGACATGCCGGAAGGATCTTGCTTTCCAAGGTTAGTACTGTCTTTCTTACTTGTGTTAAGTGTCATTTCTGAAAGTGAAACTTACTGTTCATTCCAAATTTTCTAGGTACCAGTACCAGAAGAACGTACCGCTGCGTGGTAACTCTTTCAGTACACATTCTTCTATTCGTCGAGAAAATCAGGATCAAAAGAACCCTCTTTCACGTGCTAGCTCGTTCAAGGACATCATCCCTGAATTGAAGCCTTTGAAGGTAATATGTTTCCAGACATTAGCTAACAATATGGAACATTAAAAAACAAAGACAGCGCTCCGGGATACATGTTTCGGGGATCTGATTGGCAACAATTATGGAATGATTAGTTTCAATTATAGAGTCAGTTAATTAATCTTTGAAGTAAATATGGAAATAATACCACTTTTTATAGTAAGGCAGAGATAACATCATTTGTCTTTCAAAATACAGCAAGAGGTATACACCTATTGTATTTTGTTCATTAACTTATTAACCTACATGCTCCTCTGGAATGGATAATCCTTTTTCGTATCAAGATATTTCCTTATACCTTGTAGACTCCTCTGAGTTCTAAAAAGCTTTTGATGGGTGTTTTTTTCATGAAATTTAATTGCATTTTTCTTCACCTATTGTTCCTGCCTATACTTGTTATCACTTGGGTGACTGTAAGCATCTAGAGTTCTGAATATGTTATTCCTACTATTCTTCTTTGAGTACAGAAACTGTGACCATGGAAATTGCTTGAGCTGAATGATTATTTTTTGTGTAGTTACTTGATCACTTATTCTCAGAATGTAAACGCCATGGTGAGATTATGATTGCCGAAGGAATTATTACACATGAAGACATCAAAGAATCTAGGTTAAATAAAGGTGGAAGCAGGATACTGAGCATTGGTTTGCCAGCATACTCCATACTTCAGACGCTTCTATTTTCTGCAAAGACCGACTCTGATGGTTTAGTCTTAAGTAAGTAGTGAAGGGTGTTTGATCTCCAGAAATCAACAAAGTGAAGTTTATTGTAATGCTGCATCTTTGCATTGACTGGTATGGTTACTACTATTACAGGTGACAACAATGAGATAACCACGGAAAACCGACCCAAAGATACAATCTTTGATTGGTTTTTTGATCCTTTGATGATCTTGAAAGAACAGATTAAAGCTGATCATTTCTCAGAAGAGGAAGAGCAATACTTCTCCAAGATGGTTTTGCTTCTTGGTGATTCCAAGAGACTGAAGAAACTCAATGCTCAGTCACAACCTCTGGATGAACGAAAACAAGTTGAAATAGATGCATTTGCTCGGAGGTACTGGATTTATATTGAAAAACAAAGTTCGTTTTTCATACACGTAGGTTTCTTCTGTTTTAATCACCTACCATTTTGGTACTAGGTTGCAAGGCATCACCAAGTCCCTTTCAAGGTATCCTACAGTCAGACGGCGTTTTGAGGATCTTGTGAAGTCTCTCTCCGAAGATCTTGAGAAGAAATTTGGAAGCACTGATTCTGTAAATGGCTCTCAAGTGTCCCAGAATTTAAAAAGTTTTGCCCGATTGTTTAGCCAAAAATCTATTCAGATGAGTAGAAGCACCGAGGACAATTGTGAAACATCACAGTTGGTTAATGACATTGTTTAGTTTGTATAACCAATGTTCAGCTGAAAACACAGGTTTTGTTTTTTCATCCTTTGTCATTAGATAGATTAGGTTTTCCTCCTCTGGACAATGAGGTGTATTGATCAATGAACTGAATGTGATTACATGAATTGTTGTACCATAAACTGCAATGTAATTGCATGTTGCACCATGCCTGTTGCTGATGGCCTTTGAAGAAGGGTGTAGTAATAGGTGTATTTGGCGGATGTTCATTACAGTTTAGTGTGTGCATATACTGATCATATACTCATTTGAAGTGCAATATTGTGGTTCACACAACAATAAGGTAAAAGATTAGATAGCATTTACCATGAAGAAAAAATCAATGATGAAGTCATAGTGGATGTTTTATAGCTAGGTTGGAGGAAATTGCGGGGAATGATCCTTTTAGGATAAGAATTTTAAAAATTGACCTCATATAAGGTTTTTTAAAAAAATTTGTATTTTGCTTTGATGGACGAAAATATTCTTGAAATTAGATTTCACTAGAGAAAAATTCGAATTTAAGGCAAAAGGTCAATTTTTAGGAAATCAAAAATTGCAACGACCACATTTTCTTGTATTCTTAGAGTTTTGAAGCTAAAATAAAAAAAAATTGGTAAAAAATTAGACTACTTCCATTCTCATTTTGAGATCACGTTTCTCTTCCATCACTCGTGGCCGACCGAATGTTGTTGAATTTCAATTGTCGTCGTCAACCCATCTTCGTCATTGTTGTGAGAGTGGGCGTGATGTTATAAAGGTTGATGTGATTGGAATGGTTGTTATGAGAGTGGGCAAGATGTTTTGGACGAATTGATATAGGAGTGGGCGAGATGTTTTGGATGAGACGGGTTGTTGTGAGAATGCAAAATGCTTTGAACAATTGTGGGAGTGGGTGAGATGTTATATAGGAAACAGAATATTGTGGACGAGATATTGTGAGAGTCGGCGGGTTATTCTCGATTGCCATAGAATGTGACTTACCAATTTTTGGATTAAACTTATGCCACAAGATGATAGAAGCTTCCGAAGATGTTAAAAGCTTTCTCGATATGTTATAATCACGGGCCAATTGTTTTCGATTGCCGCAAGATGATGAATTGCCATTTCTCGATTGAACTTGTCTTGAGATGTTAAAAGCTAAGTTTTAAGACCAAATAAATTGTTTTGATATGCCCGAAGATGTTGACTTAGCCATTTAAAATATAGGAATAATTTTATCCAAAATACAATTCTCTTAATATTGTGTTATGTTTACATTGGAGGTCATGTTTTAAAAAGTTTTATTCAAAAAGTCCATATATGAAAACGGCCCTCGTAGCTCAACCCCCTGATCAAGTGTCAGAAAAATTTAAAAGACATAGAACTATTAGCGAATTGATAACCTCTAATCAGTGGATATAAGTTATCATTTATCAAGATAGATAAAAAAACACGGGCCATGCATTGAGAAAATACTACATATGGTGCTCAAGATCTCAACATCGTGGTATGAAATAAAGCCTTTACGTGCATGCATTATTACTATTAGAATAGCAGCAAATCTCATTCGACAACTTCAGGCCTTGCATCATGTACTATTACTATTGGCAGCAAACTCATCCGAAAACTTCAGATGCTTGTAACAACGCTCATCAAAATATTTCTCCATTGCAATTGGATAAAAACTGTAGGTTCAATGTAATAAGTATACCCTTTTGGTACGTCACAACGAAGACCAGAGATCAAGCCGCAACTTTACAACTCATAAAACACTTGAGCTCACAGTCAATTGTCTTGCATATCGTTTTCTAGATCCAGAAAAATTTTAAAACAAGAACTACAGAATCAATCAGTTCAACTTAAGAAAAGACAAAGTACCACCATGAAATACTTGTATAGGAGCCACAATCTTTGTTAACGCTTACATGATGAGAAGGGGGCATAGGCGAGCAAAAAGGTTGTTCTGGATCCTCGGCATCACCTTCCAACCACAAAATTCCAAAAAACCTTGCAGATCAGCTAACAATCATTCAAATTCAGGTTGAGTTTCCGGGACTAAATCAACAGGTTGGCTTTCTGAGCCTTCAGCTTGTGATTGAGAGGCCAATATCTTGGCTTTCTTGTAGCTGCTAGTAGATCTGAGTATTGTACCAAGAGGCAGACCCTTTCTGGACATGATCGATGATCTAAAAGAAGATGAAAATGAGAAAAAAAATGTGACTGCTGACTGCACTAGTACGGTACAACCCATTAACAAAATTAACTAATTGAAGCCATTCAAGCATGGACTCACTCAGAAGCTAATATGAATTTGGAATTTGAACTGTGAAACAAATTATCAGAAAACAAGTGCAGTGACCGTTTTCCTTCATCCAACCTGATAAATAACCAATTTCATTCTCAAATAAAATAAATAGGATGACAGTACGAGATTGCACTGGCTCACTTGAAAAAGAAAATTCCTCAAGGTCAAGAAACATGCCTAGTATTGGTTCATCTGGACAGATTATTTGATCACGGAAATAAGACCTGACTTTCTCCTCTAGAATTTCCTCATGGAAGACTCGTGGCCTACCTAGGGATGGGCTTGTTCTCCAAAAAGGGAGCTTCAAGCCTCATTCTTTTCTGCCCTAGTATAAAAATACTGTTTTGTGAGTCTACAAACTCAAGGGATGATAAAACCTAATGACAAGATGAAGTGACCCATAAGCTAAAGCATATAGGGGGCTTCTTTCTTATTGCTTGATGTGATTCAAGGTCTATAACAAGAAGAAAGAGACAAGCAATCTCATGCCAGTAGCAAGACTGATGAGGGGTACCTTACAACCAGTGGAAGCCAAAAAGGTATAGTTGTACATGAAAGGAAATTTTATTTAAGTTGAAATGGAATCACTTTTCAAAGCTGTAAGCCTGTATCAAACATTACGTCCTTATGTTTCTTGATGGATACAAAAATTGAGAGTCCAACGGCTTCTGGACCTCATTACTAAGAAATCACAAGTTTCTGTTACTATTAAGTTGTTCAGTGAGTTAAATGTACATGCAAAAAAGTTCAAGCAATCACTTTGGGTAGTATGGCTATTAAATCTTCCACAATATGAGAAAAATAAATCAAATGGTTAGTTATTGTATGAATTTTAGAATAATTGGGTGGGACACTTCTGTGAGCTAGAATAATTTTATTTAGTTCCAAGCATATTTGAAGTCAAATGTTGCCAAAATAATAGTAGTAAGTTGGCTCTCAAAATCAATATGAAGATTTATAACAGGAGTTGCTGGACAATGATCTCCTCAAATTGTCTAGAGAATAAAGATAGAGGCCATTTTAATCACACATATTCTGGAGCCTGGAGCTGACTTTACTCTCCAATTTATCTAAGTGCCTTCTATATTACCAAGGAAATACAAGTTTGGCATCCTATTAGATATGCCGTATAAGTGCAGCAAATAATTAATAATTTATGGTCTGCTACAAGTATAGCAATTCTTGATGGAAGCATATAGGATAAAAGAGGTATTGGTCTTATCTAAATGAGCAAACCTACAATGGCTAGAAACCAAAACAAATTCCAAAAATTTGCACCCACAAGTTACACATCTTACAAGGGTGCGTTTGGTTGGATGAAGTGAATTCATAAGGAATATGAATAGATAAGGAATAATATTACTTTATTTGGTTGACATTGTAAATACGCTAAGAATAGAATTACTAGTTTTATTTAAGGAATAGATAAGGAATAAAAAAAATTAAATGACCAAAATATCCTTCTTAATAAAACTGAATATATTTACTTTGCTTAACATAAAAAATAGACAATGAACTGAGAGGAAAATGACTAAAATGGCCTTCTAAAAATATAATAAATTATATTATAATTTATTCTAATTAATAACAACATAATAAAATTATGGATTAATGTAAAATAATTTATTAATTTAAAATAATAAAACACTATTATTTATTTTATTTTCATTTAAAATAATTGAATCCTCAAAAAATCATTATTAAAATATTATTTAATAATAAAAATAATAATTATTTATTTAAGATATGCAATTATTAAAATTAATTAAACAATTTAATTTTTATATTCTTATTATAAATATTGAATGACAATATAGGAAAACGACCAAAGTGCCCTTCCAAAAATATAATAATTTATATTATAATTTATTTTAATTAATAACAACATAATAAAAATATGGATTAATGTAAAATAATTTAATAATTTAAAATAATAAAAACTATTATTTATTTTATTTTCATAAAAAACTAAATCTTCAAAAAATAATTATTAAAATACTATTTAATGATAGAATAATAATTATCTATTTAAAATATGTAATTATTAAAATTAATTTAATAATTTAATTTTTTATATTTTTATGTAATATTATAAATATTGAAGGAAAATATAGGAAAATGTCATAAGGAATAGATAGGGAATACTATTCCTTCTATTCCTTGGGTTGAGGTAAGGAATAGTATTCCCCGTGCATGGGGAATAATATTCTTTTGGCCCACCTATTACTTGTAGTTGCGAATAAGTGGGGCATAAGGAATAGTATTTCATTCCTCATCTATTCCATCCAACCAAACACTACCTAAGTGTCTATCATAAAGGGAATGGAAGGAAGAAAGAAAGACAAACCCAAAATAACCTCTTTGAGAGGCAAATGGATATGGTTTACAATGGAGAAAACACAATCATAGACAGAGGTAGAGAATACATTTGCCATCTCTGCAGCGCAATAAGCACATTTCAGAATGGCCCTTGCCACTGAGCACAAGCTGCACAACCTGACCCTCCTCTCATTGTCAAATAAGGATAGCGAGTACGTGTTACAAACTGTCAAGAACCTGGATATATATGCTATGATCACCCAGTGATTTAACCTAGGTTGACATCTAATTTTCATTCTTCCTTGGATGACTATTGCACGCCAATTCACTAGGCAGCTGATATCAAAGGAAAAGCTATTGAACTAGCACATCATGTAGAATTTGTAATGTGAACCTCTAAAATAGAAATTTAAATTGAAGACCCAGATCTCAATACTGCAACTTCCACTATAAGATTTCTTGACCTTACTTACTGTGAGAGAGTGATATCTTCTCCATCAGTTCTCTCATCTTCATCACCATATGCTGCAGACTTATGTCCTGTTCCAAAAAAGAGATACCTGTTAGGTCATGGAATACCATATGAACAAATTGGGAAAAAAAATCTTGCAAGAATTATAAGAAAACATATACTTCTAGACCCCAAAAAAATATTTTAGAGAAGAACCCTCTTCTGAAATTTCAGGCAGCATCTTAATACTAGAATGAGTGAGCACTTCAAGAGAACATGCAAAATTATTATAGAAACAATAAACAGGCAATCAGTTTAGAATGGCAAGATTGGATTCAGCTGAGAAATATAGAAACAAGAATAAAGTGAACTTACAGAAAAGAAGAAAACAATATAAATAATTAAGAGGGAAAGAGAGAAGTTTTATACCGACAAGATGTATCTTTTCAGAAATTAAATATATGATAATGAAGCATAACTATATAGGAGATGGTTATTATCTAAAAAGAAACAGAATGCTACTAAGTCCTTATTAGAAAAGAAAAAAATAGTTAAGTAGTACAAGGAAATCATTATAGCAAATATGTATATATATATTCTAAATAAGTGCCTAATTAGAAAACTTAAATCACTAAACATTGCAATAAGGCTTGCTGTGGCCTGGAGATATTCAGGGTAATGGAAGAGCAAATAAGCAAAAGATATAAGGGATTAGTTCTTAGTTCTATAACATCTCCATCCTCTGGTTAAATCTCTATTGCCGTTACATCTTTCCTCTATCCCTGTGTTTTCCTCTATAAAGTTTTCTTTGTACTTGAATGAAGTTGGATGAGAGAAATTGCAAAAACTATCAATAATGGAACTCCAATATTGAGTAGAAAAAAATAAACACATGTAGGATAATTATAATAGACATTGAACAAAGTAATAGTTCAAGCTATTCAAGACTTCAAGTAGAATAAAACAAGATGTGGTAGTTATCACAAGACAAACAGAATCTAATAGTGTATTGTCTATCATTAATACATAATCTAGATAAGGCAATGTAGACAGTTCAAGCTTGTTCATGCTTCAAGAGTGACAGTAAATAACAATCTTTGGATTGTGGCTCGGTATCTTCTAATCATTGCATCAAGTGATATAGATACACATGGAAAGAGATATTAGTTAGACAATTACCATTGGGTAAGGATTCCCTGCTTTAGAAAACAAAGGGTTTTCTCAGACTGTAGGTCATGAAAAAATGTAGATCAGATTTATTCCTTGATAGTTCATACTTAAGAAAATCCTTTCTTGCAATGCCCCACAAGCAAACAAAAAAAAGTTCAAAATTATACATCATACCTTTTGATACCTAGTATAGTCTTCTTATAACCTCAACAACTAACATAACATTAAATGTAGAATTTTATCAATGCTACATGGAGGAATGTAGTTATACCTATTTTCTGCATGTTATCAAGGTCTTCATCGGAATCAGATGGTGAAGATGAACCACCAGACGCTGCTGTTTTAGTAGCTTTTCTCTTCCTGAAATCATGCTCCTCGGAACTTTCACCAGTAGAATCAAAAATACTTGGACCTTTACCTTTCCTAACTGCGAGTTTATATTTACTAGCTTGCTCTGGTGAATCCTCTGTACTGTCAGATGATGCTACAGGATTGGGTAGCATGTCCTCATGTGAATCATCTGAGGTAGCCTTATACTGACTCTGAACTGCATGCTTGCTTTGCTCATTGGAACGATAGGCATGCTTGCTTTGCTCATCCTGTGATACTGATAGCTGATGAAAAGTGTCAGGTTTATTGCCTTGAATCTTCTCTTTAACCTTGCTAAGGCTGCTATCGTGTGAATTTTGAGAAAACATCATATCAAACAAGTTAGCACCATCATTCATACTATAGTCAGTTGTCCTCTTGGCAGACTCATTATCTGCTTTCGTATCATTAAAACCACGACTGGGCTTGCCAGTTGGATCAACTGAATCCTGGTTACCAGGATCACTTGGGAGGTGTTCACTTTTTGATGTATTGTGTTTAACTGATTCTGATGGATTAGCTAAATCATGACTTGTGTCATGCTTACTTGATTTTCTTTTCCTCTTACTCTTATGTTGTTTCTTGGGTTCAATCTCAGCTGATGGAGGTTCATATGCAGAAATAACAGGCTCATGCTGGACAGCACTCGGTCTGAACACATCAATAAAGTTAATCTTGTTATTGTCAGCATTAGGAAGTCCTTTGTACTTATTTGCTTCTGCAGATTCAGCAGTTCCTTTATGAACCCTTTTTGGTGAAAGTTCTTTACCAAGATTTTCCGAAGTATTGCTCAAAGTTCCTCCTAAAACACCATGATTGTCTGATTTTGCTGAATGGTGTTCATCCCTATTAGATAAATCAGCAAAGAGTCCAGTTAACGGTTTATTGGAGTCATTTTCAGGAGATGTATTTTGCTCAGTTTCCTTTGGAAGTGCATCACCATTAGAAGCCCCACCTAGATTATTAGTGGTTGGAAATGCTTTCTCAAAATTAACTTCAGTAGTATGATTTTCTGATGGATGAATGGTGTCATGAGTGTCTGATGTGTTGTACAACAAATCTAATTTGGATGACTTTCTCTTGCGGCGGTGCGTATTTTTGCCATTAGTACTTGTAGGAATGGCTAAATCTACATTTGCAGAGCCTCCAGGACCAGCTTCTCCATGATTAGCTAAGGAGTTGGATTCTTTACTTTGTTCATTATGATGATTATTCATTGTTTCTTTGGTCCTCCCTTCGGCCACTTGTCTGGCCAGTGAATGAGACAAATCTTGCATGGTGGTTTCATGACCTTCAATTTCATGTTCAATCTTAGAAGACCTTTTCTTTTTCCGGTGCAATTTTGCATCATTAGGTTTAGAAGGAAACCCAGACGCAGGTGCTGCACTATTCTCTGCAGTAACAACCAGCTTATGTTGTTCTTTTTCATCTAATTTCACTTGGAGGTCCTTTGTGTTGGTGAGATCCTGTAAGGACTGAACAGGTTCACAGCTAATAGACTGGACGTTGGCAGATTCCGCTTTCTCAGATTTTCTTCTTCTCTTATGATGTGACCTTCTTAAGGTACCAGTAGAAATGTTTTCAGTATCCAATTTTGCAGTATCATCATGACTGTGATCGTCTTTATTGTTCCTTTTATCTAATTCTTCATTTGTTCCAAGTTCTTGGTCATCCAATTTCTCTTGGAGGTTCTCTTTGTCAGTGAGATTCTGTATGGACTGAACAGGTTCACAACTAATAGACTGGAAATTGGCAGATCCAGCTTTCTCAGATTTCCTTCTTCTCTTGTGATGTGACCTTCCTATGTTACCAGCAGAAACATTTTCAGTATCCAATTTTACAGTATTATCATGAATGAGAGCCTCTTTACTAGTCCTTTTATCATATTCTTCACTCGTTCCAAGTTGTACTCTTGAATTTTCTTCATTGGCAAAATCTGAGGAATGAGCAGGGTCATTTCTAGCTAATACATTTTTGGCTGACCTCTTGATAGACTTTCTCTTGCTGTGGAAGTTAGTTGGAATTTGAGGATCGACCTCTGCAAGAGGAACTGCCTCTTTTATAGTTGGTGCAACAGCATCATGATTGTCATTGAACGAAACTTCACGGATCTCAGCCGCAACTGTCTTGCCATTGTTCTCCATGCTTGTGAGGTGATTTGAACCTTTAGTCATATATTCACTTCCGATATCTGGAACAACATTCTTTTTTGATGAAGTGTCTACCCCTGCAGTATCTCCACCTGCCATATTTTCAGATGCTTGCGCATTTTCATCACCAGATCTTTTTACCAGATCTTTCTGGTTGTTTACCATTGTTTCTTCATTATTTCCTTCCCCAATTTCAGTTACCAAACCAATGGCATCACTCTTTGCCAATTCAGGTCCATGCTCAACATGTTCCTTGGAACTGGGAGACAAGATTTGTTGATGATTATTCAAAGGCATAGCAGCATCAGTTTGCTCAGACTTGGACGACCGTCTTCTCTTTCTCTTTTTCTTTTTCTCATCAATGGGATGTTCTAAAAAACTACTGTCACCATCAGGTAATTTATTGGATAATTCTTCTGAATAAGACAAACCACCCAAGTGCGTATCTACGTGAACTTCTGGAGGAACTTCTTCCAACTCAGAAGTCTCTTTGTTATAAAGAGAACCTCCATCATGAGATAATGTTCTGTGGTCCACAACGAGCTTTTCAACAGAGGCTGCTGCTGCCTCCGTCCCTGTTTTGCTCTCCAGAAAAACATGTTCAGAATTTGCTCTGATAAAGTAACTATTATCTTCAACATCATTTCTTTCTATAGGTACCCTAATACTATCTCCATATTCATGAAGTTCCTTTTTTGTGATGACTTCTACTCGATCAACTAAGGGATCAGAATTAGAAATAACAGGCATAATGGCTGCTGCTTTCTCCATACCATCTGATTTCTGTAACTGCTTATCCTTATCAACTTCTGTCCTCTCTAGATGATCAAAATGTGTGGATGCATCGTACTTATGATTGCCAGCAGCAAGTTGACCAATAGAAGTTTCTATGATGGTTTCAACTTGGCAATTCCCAGGTTTGGATTTTGCTAAATCAATATGATCAGCTGACTCATATTGCTCCTCTTGCACATTGAACCTATTGTTGATGGAAATATTGTTTCCACTCAGTGGTAGATCCTCTTCCAAGTCCAATCTAGATTTCAAAAGAAATTGGCAATCCCTACTGCTGTCGACAAAGTGTCCTGCAGCTTGACCTTCATACTTTGATGCAGATGTATCTGCGACGTCAACATGAAGAAACCAAGTACCCTTACTACCATCAAAAGCACTTCTGACAAGCATGGTATCTGATAAATGATAGAAGGCACCTCTCCGTTTGACCTGCAGTAAAAAATATGAACCAACTACCAATTAAAACGTCTCATAAATTAACAAATTAATGAAAGAAGAACATTGGAGCAAGACAAGACTTTCAAGGCTCCCCACCTTCAATGCCTGGACCGTTACTTCGCCAATACCCGGAAAGCATAATTGGTGCTCCATCTTAATCTTTTCTGCTCAAGAAAATTAATATGCACTCCTGTTAAATGGTTCTACTAAATGATTGCAGAGTACAACTACATGTCAGAGGAGTCATGCATGCACCAATTCTTGCAGAACGGAGAGACGAAAAGGGATAAAAGAAACTAAAATAGAATAAAATAAAAGGCAACCTTGCAACGGAAACCAAATGGAACATTTGCATTTGCCACAAGTAGGTTTCTTAAATAAGCTAAATAGCTGCTTATTCTGCGATCAAATTTGGGGTTTTTTTTGTGGAAGAAACAAAGATAAGTGTTGCGGAGGGGAACAATATAAGAGATTATTACTCTTGATATCGGCGACCGTGTCGACGGGGGAGACAGCCATGGCCAGGTGGGTGCCTAGGTTGGAATCGACGAAAACGGTGAAAGCAGCGGTGGACGGTTGAGGAAGCGGAGAGGGGTGGTCCGTGGCCATGACGAAGCGGAGGCGCAAAAAGTGGGGTTTTCGTCGAATTTATATAAAGAGAAGGGTTTTGGGGTCGGGCTCGGACGCGCCACCTGAACTGGTACTTGGACCAAAACGTGGCTTGCCTAAACTTAGTCTCTAACTTTGCCCCATTTTTTTAAATTTTAAAATTACTTTAAACTAGAAGAATTATTTAAGGGATAAAAAAATAAAATATTTTTAATTAATAATGAAAAAGAAATAGATTATATATTAATACATAAAACAAATTAAACATAATAACATATTAAGATTTAAAAAATCAGATCATGTATTAATAGAGATAAATATAAAAATTAATCTTACGATAATCAAACTTAAAATAAATGGATAGTTTTCAAACAAATAATTAAAAATTAAATATCAAAATTTTATTTAAAAATATAAGACTTAACAAATACAAAAATAATTGTTCGAGAACTCTTAGTTAAAATGTGTCAATTAGTAAATTAATAAATTGATATAAATCTATAATCTTTCTTATATAATATTCACGATTAACATAATTATTTGTAGGATTCCAATAAATTCACGAGTTGTAGTTAATAGATGCGTATTCTAAATTTTTTTGTCTAATTCAAATATTTTACGAATTGTGGTTGATTAGTGAATAATTTGATATTTTTTATTTGAATATAGATTCAAATTTTAGACAGGTTTGAAATTATGTCTATTTTAAATGAAGATTTTTTTAAAAAATAGACAAATTTGGTTAAATTTTGAATTAATTGGAATATATACGTATATTAGTATATATATTAAATATATAAGTTAAATATTACTTTACATATATTATATATTTACCTACTATATAAATCTATCTAATTACATTAACTCAACTATATTTGTTCAATAATTTAAGTTTAAAATACAAAATTTAAAACAAAAAAGACTTTAGTTTTAAAAAATAGAAACTAAACTAAATTAAGGAAAAATTATATTTAATTAATAATATAAATAAAAGATATTGGTAGAACTTGAAGAATTGAATTTTCTCTAAAATACATAACCAAACTCAATAAAGAAAATCTTAAACAAAGTAAAAATAATAATAAAACATATAAAAATTATATTAAAAGATAATATAAACTAATAAAATCAAAATAAAAAAAATTATATTAAAAACGATAGATGATGAGGACGACAATAATAATAATAATATAAAAATAAAAGTAAATGTAAAATATATAATGTGAAAAATTGTATACTTATATAAATAAAAATTTATATTAAAGATATACGGAAAAATTGTAATGCTAAATTTTTTTTTGTAAAAATTAAGAAAAATGTATATTAAAGGCATGCAAAAAAATATAATGCTAATTGTTTTTTGGAAACGAAGATTCATAAAAATTTCAATTAATTTAAATTAAATTTAATTAAATTTCATATACATTCAAATCATAAAATATTCTATTTGAGCCAAATAACTTTATATAAGTACATGCATAATTTATATATATCTTTATATAATAAAAGTAATTAAGTCTAAAATTAATAAGATAGTAATTTCTCATTTTTTTTTTCTCTTTCCCGCTCATCTATATCTATATATATATAAACAAGAAACAACTCATTTTCGTCTAAATTTTTTACACTCCCTCAACTTTAATTTTCACATGAAACTACTCTAATTTTCTTCTAATTTAATTTTCAAAATTAATTTTCATATTAAATTAATTTCAAATTTTATTTTCTCTTTAATTAATCATGTTTAACTTTTAAATTTTTGAATTAAATTAATTATAATTTCAAAATTAATTTCAATATTAAATTAATTTTGAATTTTATTAATGGTGAATTTTATTTTCCCTTCAATTAATAATTCTTAATTTTTAAAATTTTCAAATTTAATTAATTAGAGAATTATTTATAAAATTTTGATTTTTTAAAAAATAAATTAAATCTTAGTTTCGTTTTATCATGTGTACTTAATTAAACATGCTTAATTTTAAATTTTATTAATTTTTATTTGATTATATTTTAAATTAATTGTGTCTACTTATTTTTCAATTTTTATATATTATATTATACATATTTAATTTTAAATTTTATTTTCCTTCCGCATATATGTATGATTAGTTGAAAATTTTTCGAATCCATTAAATTAAACAGGTTTCACTTCCAATTAAGTATTAACTTTTATTCTTAAAAATATAATTCTTTTATAATATGATAATAATATGGCAACTTATTTCTAAAAATTTAGGTATAGAAATATTTAAATTTAAAATTAATTTACAATTTAAGTTTAAATAATTATTTTTTTAAAATTTTAAAATTTTATTTTAAATCTAAATTTATATAATTTCAAATTGAAATCATCTTCAAAAATTTGAAAAATATTTTAAAAAATCGATAGACTCTTTCATTTATATATAATAATATATAAAAATATAAAAAAATAATTTAAAATTTTTTCTTTATAAAACCACAGGATATATAATAATATAATATAATATAAAATTTAATTTTAAAATTTTTTATTTTTAAAACCACATTTTAACGGTGCAAAGCACGGGTACTAAATAAAATTTGAAATCAAGAAATTAGGAAATAAATAAAAATTTCGAATTTCATAAAATTTATTTTAAAATTCTAATAATTCTAATTCTACAAAAATACATCAGACACATGTCCCTTCCACATTAATTTGTACCACCTTAAAATTCTAATTAAATATTCATAATTTTCTAATTGAGATGGAAATTTAATAAAATTAATTAAATAAATTCTGAAATAAGGAAATAAGGAAATAAATAAAAATTTCAAAATTAATATAACTTTACTTGGTAATTCTAATAATTAATTTATTAATAATCTTTTTACACAATTAATTTTACTTAATTATTGTGATTAATTGTCATTAATTATGATTAATTACACCATTTGAAATTACTAAATAAGAATAATAAACAACAATTAGTAATTTTTACTGAAACCAATAACTTAATAATCTTATTAAATGTTGTGAATTTTTTTAATTTTGAATTTCTTATTAATTTTAAAATTTGAAATTAATAATTGTATTAATTATTGAATATTAATTACCAAATTTTTAAATAATTCTTATAATTATGTGATTAATAATCCTTTTGCACAATTTAATTATTTAATTATTGTGATTGTTTTCGAAATTTTGATTAATTGTTATTAATTATGATTAATTACACAATTCGAAATTACTAAATAAGAGTAATAATCAACATTTAATTATTTAATATAATTTTACTTAGTAATTTTAATTATTTTAATTTAAAAAAATACATCTTCGTATATACACATGTTGCTTTCATATTAATCTCTGATCTCTTAAAATTCTAATAAATATTCATAATTTCCTAATTCACGCCGTTATTTAATAAAATCAAATAAAATAAATTTGAAATTAAGAAATAAATAAAAATTTTGAATTTCATATAATTTTTACTTTAAAAATCTAATAATTCTAATTCTACAAAAATACATCATCGTGTAGACACGTGTCCCTTCCACATTAATATGTACCGTCTTAAAATTCTAACTAAATATTCATAATTTTCTAATTCACATGGAAATTTAATAAAATAAAATAAATAAATTTTGAAATAAGGAAATAATGAAATACATAAAAATTTCAAAATTAATATAACTTTACTCGGTAATTCTAATAATTCATATATTAATAATCCTTTTACACAATTAACTTTACTTAATTATTGTGATTATATTTGGAATTATGATTAATTACACTATTCGAAATTACTAAATAAGAATAATAATCAACATTTAGTAATTATTACTGAAACTAATAACTTAATAATCTTATTAATTATTGTAAAATTTCTTAATTTTGAATTTCTTATTAATTTTGAAATTTGAAATTAATAATCGTATTAATTATTGAATATTAATTACCAAATTTACAAATAATTCTTATAATTATGTGATTAATAATTCTTTTGCACAATTTAATTATTTAATTCTTGTGATTGTTTTTGAAATTTTGATTAATTATTATTAATTATGATTAATTACACAATTTGAAATTACTAAATAAGAGTAATAATCAACATTTAATTATTTAATATAATTTTACTTAGTAATTTTAATTATTTTAATGAAAAAAATACATCTTCGTATATACACACGTTGCTTCCACATTAATCTCTGACCTCTTAAAATTTTAATTAAATATTCATAATTTCCCAATTCACGCGGTTATTTAATAAAATTATATAAATAAATTTTAAAATTAGGAAATTAGGAAATAAATAAATATTTCGAAATTAATATACCTTAGTAATTTTCTAATTCACACATTTATTTAATAAAATTAACTAAATAAAATTTGAAATCATGAAAATAGGAAATAAATAAAAATTTTAAATTTCATATAATTTTACTTAAAAATTCTAATAATTATAATATATATATATATACATTAAAAGCAAAATACAAAGAAGCTACGCACCTTCAAAGACTTTGTTTGCTGACTTGGCATTTTCTTAATTTTTAAAAATATTTTTATTTTTTAAAATCTATTTTCTTAATTGCTGGAGTAACTTCTCATTCTCTCACACACGTATCATTTCTCTCTTTCAATCTCACACAAGTTTCGTCTCTCTCCCTCACTCTCACATCAATTACTTATAGGGCTGAAAACGAGTCGAACACAAGCGAGTACTAGTCTGCTCATGTTCGGCTCGGTATTAAACATCGCAGACTCGAATTAGATTCGAATTCGAATCATTACCTAGACTTGCTGATTATATTCGGCTCGATTCGAATATTCGAGCACTCGACTTCGTAATTGCTCGACTCGGTTCGCATTCGAACAGTCCGATTGAAACGAATCCGAGTACTGTTCGACCTCAATGCAAACTGTATGAAATTAACAGACTTGGAATTTCAAAACTAATGCATACAGACTTAATCTTAACAATTTGATATATACAAAACCAAGATCAACACTTGGAAATCAATGCATACAGAATTTGAGATATACTGATATACAAAACAAATATCAACACTTGGAATTTCCAAGTTGGAAAATACATTAATCTTAACAGACTTTCAATTTGTAAGGTACACAAACATGTTTGAAAATACATTAAGATCAACACCTATTTAACCAAGTCAACACCTATTTAACAGACTTACAAGTTGGAGCTAACAGAACTAAATGTGCTGTGTATGATTACAGTTCATCACTGCAGGCTGCAGCAGTTCATCAGGTTTTATGCAGTAGCTCTTCATTGGAAACTAAATGTACTGTGTATGATTACAGTTCATCACTGCAGGCTGCAGCAGTTCATCAGGTTTTATGCAGCAGTTCAAATCATCACTACTTGAACAATCATCAGTTCATCACTGCAGCAGAAACAATTAAACAAACTAAGTATTGCCAATCAGCAAACCAGAACAGCAACAACAATAATTCAGCAAACTAGTTATTGAGTTTACCTAACTTGAATAGTGAATAGTCATGTCTTGGTTCTTGTCTTCAGAGTTCAGACCAGCAAATGGATCACCACCAAGGAAAACCAATGGATCAGGTTCTCATCTCATGAGTTTGATTTGTCTGCAAGCCAACTTCTCCCTCATATTAAATGCCAAAGGAATAAAAGAAAGAGTTGAGGAGAAAAAGGCAGCTATCAATAAACACTTAACTGTAGGTATCTACAAACTCAAACTTATCTTCTAAAGAATTCATTCCTTATTGACAGAAGTCCAAACAGTAGTCTAAATTCCTTCCTTCACTCAACTAAAAAAAAGGAAGATGATGAGTTCAACTTTGGTTTCCTGTTACTGCAGCAGAAAATAATACGTTAGAATTGAACATTTAACCTATATCATAATTAAACAGTCAATACATAATTAAAAGAAAACTTTCAGCCACTGTTGCAAATTCAACAGATATATGAGGACCAAAAATATTATGCACTGATAACTTTCAGCCACTGTTGCAAATTCAACAGATATATCATACACTACTAGAATAATGGGCATCAGCAACGGCTGATGTCGTTGCTGAGCCGTTGCTGAAGAGCATCAGCAACGGCCGAGCCGTTGCAATAGAGCCGTGACAGAAAGTCGCGTTGCTGATGACTTAGCAACGGATCAGCAACGGCCGCTCGGGCCGTCGCTAAAAATATTATCAGATACGGTTTTGCCACATACCCGGAGCCGTTGCTGATAACATTAATAGCAACGGCCGCTGAGTCTGTAGCAACGCCGTTAGTAAAACCCCGTCGCTAAGCCGTTGCTGTAGGTCATCAGCAACGACTTTCGATAAACTTTTAGCAACGGCTTTCCCACGGACAGCCGTGGGAAAGCCGTTGCTGATGATGTGAACCTGCAAACGAAAAAAATTAAAATTTCAAATTTCCATTGATACATTGATACATTATCTGATACATAACTCACACACCCATACCCTCATACACACATTCATTCACACATCACAAACACACCAAGATATACATCAAAACAATTATATTTATATTGATAATTATCCACGATAGTATAAAAACAATTCAAATGCAAAATTGAAGTATCAATATCCAAACAAAATAAGTTAAACAAGTTCAATATCTCAGTAACAAGTTCAATATCCAAACAAAAAATCTCACGATCACGATGGAGGATGGTCTGGATCATATGGCGGGGTCTGGAGTGCTTGAGTGTACACCGGTGTGGACTGACTCGAGGACGATGGATTAGATGATGCCGAAGAGATGTCTGCTGCGGGATGACCTGACATGTTGCGTAGCATAGCATGCATCTCCTCCATCATCTGACTCTGACGCGCGATCGTCTCCTCTAGAGTCCTTATTCTGCTACTATGATCATAACTGGATCTAGAGGTGGACGGCCGCTCACCAGCGACCGGAGGGGTCGGTGCCCCAAGTGGCCCTAGCACGGCTCGCGCATGACCACTATCTGCGAAGCCATATACGCGGCCATGGTCCCAGCCACCTGCGGCCTCGACCCACGATGCTGCGTCAAAGTCCTCGGGGGTACCCTCGCGCTGCACCACCGTCTGGCTGTAGGTCTCCTACTCGAGTTTGATTTTTTGTTTAATATTTATCATAAAACTTAAATTATAAATATATAATGAATAATTTAAACAAATATATAATTACCATAATGTGTGCCGCGCGGTTGTGGATGTACTCCCCCGTCCCATGTGCTCGACGGTGAGTCCGCTCAAACACCGCCATCGGGGAGGGTCGCTGGACACTCCCGTCATCCGACACCGTCGTCTACATTTATAAAACAAATACATTAATTAGTACACATAATAACAAATAAAATATATAATTAAAAGATATACTTATCATACGGTTTGCGTGCACTGCAAATGCAACAGAGCCGCCGGTGTGACGCGCTGCTCCCCCGACATGCGATTTCTAGCCGCATTCCGAGAAACCTCCTGCCATCGATCCGTCGACCATATCCCCATGAGCTGGTCCCATATATCCGGAGTAATCCAACCGGGGTCGTATCCCCGAGTCTCCGCGATGTTAGTGGTCCCAGCTCGGGCCATTGCTTGGGACCGAGCCTGCCCCAGCTGCCCGTTGTACCTTGCCCGGGAAATAGCCTCCCAGGCAGCGTAAATGAAGGGCCTCTGGTCCTCGGCCCATGTATAGCGAGCCTGCAAAATAATAATATCAGTACCAATATTAATATATCATCATGCATGTATAAAAAAAAAATAATATGTGCCTCAAACTCGCGCCATGACATGTCGACGTGCTCGCTAGGCACGTGAGACCACGTAGGCCATGCCCCGTGCATGTATCATCGAATAGTAGAAGAAATGCTCCTCGGCACTTCTTCTTGCTCGAACCTGCACAACAAAAATAAATTTTAATATTATATTATGATATAATGAATTAATTTGTAATGATTCATAATTCATGATATATTACCGCTCCCCAATCACGCTAATCAATCTACGTGACTCTGTGGCTGGTGGAGGCTGCCACCTGTTCGGCCCGCGTGGCCGCCTGCGTCTGGATGTACTAGCCTCGGCAGTATCATCCTCATGAGAATCAGCAACAGGAGGATCAGCAGCATGAGTAAGTGCTGGAGTCTCACCGATCGGAGACTCCGAAGCTCTCCTGCGTCGATAACCACAACCAGACATATCTGTCGAACAGACATATAATCAGATTATTGTATAAATAGTAGAGATATATTTAATAAAATATATACTTTACAATTATTCTTCATCATCTGAATAATAGTCTTCGAATTCTTCTTCTTCTTCCTCTTCTTCCTCTTCTTCATCTTCTTCATCTCCAGCTTCCTCAATTTCATGATCGTCATCATCAGCATATTCAACTTCTAATTGAATTGACGTTGTGTCTGCATCCTCGAGTATTGGAATAATACGATCCACAGCAGGAAGATCATCTTCTTGATAGAAACCAGGAGGATCATTTTCTCCTACTATCGGATCAATTTTTCCTCTACCTTTTGTCTTACAGACTACACGCCAATCTGCTCTATCTTTATTTCGAGCCAGATACTTCGCGTAATATACTTGTTTGACTTGTGATGCCAATATAAAAGGCTCATTTGCTGCCAATTTCGATTTGTAATTAACCTCAACAAGTTTGTATTTTAGATGAACTTTCATGCCCCTTTCTGTTGTATCGAACCAATGACATCTAAATAGGATGGATGATTATTTTCTAAATGTTTCGAGACAGTTCAAGTCCATATTGGACGATTTCGGCGCGCGTCCGAAGTGGACGATTCCGGCGTGCGTCCGAAGTGGACGATTCCGGCGCGCGTCCGAAGTGGACGATTCCGGCGCGCGTCCGAAGTGGACGATTCCGGCGCGCGTCCGAATTGGACGATTCTTGCGCGCGTCCGAAGTGGACGATTCCGGCGCGCGTCCGAAATTAATCTAAACCCTAATAATTAATCTAACAAATTAAACAATTAATCTAAACAATTAATTAACAATTATAAAATAATATAAATATATATATATAATTATAAATTCCGGCGCCGTAGTCCACCCTCCGGCGGCGGCCATCGGCCGAAACCCTAGTAATAGGGTTTCGGTCGGATTGATTCCCGCCGGCCGCAACGGGAAGAGACGGCCGACCGACGAGGCATACCTGGACAAGTCGGCAGCAGCGGGAGGAGGAAGAGGCGTCGTCGGCAGCGGCAGCGGCGGCGAGAGGCGTCGGCAGGAGCGGCGGCGGCAGCAGCGGGAGGAAGAAGGGTCGGGCGCGAGAGCGTGCCCTATATAAACTTATCAGCAACGGCTCACTCGCCCGTTAGAAAGCCGTTGCTGATAAGTTATCATCAGCAACGGCTCACTTGTCCGTTAGAAAGCCGTTGTTGATATTTTAATTATCAGCAATGGCTCGCCTTTTCGTCAGAAAGCCGTTGCTGATAATTAAAATAATCTGCAACGGCTCGGGCGGCCGTAAGAATGCCGTTGCAAATAGCAACGGCTTGAGCGGCCGTTGCTGAAGACCAAGTTTCTAGTAGTGATAATTAAAAGAAAACCAATATGAGGATGAAAGAACAATAATTCATCAATACCTGAAAGGCTGAAACAAGTAGTGATGATCAATTGATCACCACCTGAAAGGCTGAAACAATCAAACAAGCAGTTCATCAATCATGTGTTGTTGAATCTAAACATAAAACTAAAGTAAACTACTAAACTAAACTAAAGTAAAGTAAACCTGAACACTAGAGTTTACGTGAGGTAGTGATGTTGAGTTTACCTGAACAGTGAAAATAATACTCATGTATAGTTGAGCAGCAACTAAAGTCTCAGTTTAAAACATCAAAATAAAATCTTCTCCAAACAGTAGTCATAATAAACAGTAAACACTAATTGAAGATAGTGTTTAGTCTCCAAACAATAGTCATAAACTCATAATAAACAGTAAACACTAAACAGTAGCAAAACTAAAGTCTCCAAACCATACTATTAGAAATACAGTTAAAAGAAGTAGAGCTCTCCAAAACAGCAATTAAGACTCCGGCCAGGTTTTCTTCTTCACCCTATCAATATCGTAGCATACATTAGTCATAATAATTTGTACATAAAATAGAAACAACATAAAAAATTATTAACTAAATAGTCTAAATTTACCATAGAAGAAGTAGAGTTGACAATTTTGTAATCATGTTTCAGCCAATCTCCGGTGCATATCAAAGCTTGGACAGTTTCAGGCTTTAGAGAGCTTCTATACTGATCCAAAACTCGACCCCCAGCACTGAATGTGGATTCTGAAGCCACTGTGGTCACAGGAATTGAGAGTACATCTTTTTCCATTTTTGACAAAATCTTAAACTTTAGAGTGTTTGCTTTCCACCATTGCAAAGCATCAAAACTTTCTCCATTAGTAGAAATGTATCTACCTTCCTCAAGATACGCATCAAGATCAGATTTAGAAGGTGTGACACATTCTACACTTTGAGCCCACATATCAAATTCACTCCTGCTTTTTATTTTACTTTTTTCAAGCAATGAAGTTTTATTTGAAGAGCCACTGTCCATGTTGGTTTGAGAAGGTTGTTAAGACTTATGCATCTCAACATAATAGTTGTAAAGATCATAAATTGCATCTTTCACAACATCAATTTTTCTTTTTGCTTCAAACTCAGTCAAATATATTTTCGAAAAACAGAAAATAACTAATTGCATCTTGTATCGATGATCTAATATAGATGCAATTGTCATTAACAAGTTGCACTCACCCCAGTACTTATCAAATTTGTCTTTCATTTTGAAAGCCATGTCCTTCATGTAATCACAATCATCAACTGTAGTTAACTCCAACAGTTCTTTGATTTTCCAAACTTCAGGTAAGAAAAGATTAGCAGTCGGGTATTCATAACCAGAGAAAACATTAGTTGCTTCGTTAAAAACCTCCAAGAATTCCATGATTTTAGCAGTTTTTTTCCCAATCCTCATAGGATGGCACAGACTTATAGTTAGGATCTCTTTCATGGTATCTCGGAAACACATCTTTAAACTGTAAAGCTGACTCAAGCATGGCATAAGTTGAGTTTCATCGAGTAGACACATCTAATATAAGTCTTTTGGTGGTGGACAGTTGTAATTGTCTCGCAATTTTATTAAACTTGTGAAGTCTAGCAGGTGACCCCTTAATGTATTTAACACTTTCACAAACTTTAGAAATAATGTCATGAATTACGATCAATCCATCTTGAACCATGATGTTGAGGATGTGAGCACAACACCTCACATGGAATATTTTTCCACCAAAAAATAGACTTTTCTTCAAAGTAAAACTATCTTTTAAATGTCTAACTGCTGAATCATTTGAAGAAGCATTGTCAAGAGTAATTGTTGAAATTTTATTTTCAATGCCCCAATCATCTAGACAAGAAAAAATACTATCACTAATCATGAGACCAGTATGAGGGGGTGGCATGCTAATAAAACTCAATACTCTTTTCTGGAGGTTCCAATCATTGTCTAAAAAATGGGCAGTCAAGCACATGTAATCAATAGTTTGGTTAGAAGTCCACGAGTCAGAAGTAAGACTTATCCTATCAACACTACCAAGCAAAGCTTTGATTTTTTTCTTCTTTAAAGCATATATCTTCATGCAGTCGGACCTAACAGTCACTCTTGACATGCTTTCAAATTTAGGATTCAAAGTTTTCATGAGTAGTTGAAAAAATGCATGCTCAACCATCCTAAAAGGATACTCATGGACAATTATCATTTTTGCAAGTATGTCTCTAACTTTTTCCTTGTCATATCTAAATGATGTCAAGTTACCTATTCTACCATCAAGTTCCATAGTAGGTAGTGCCAATACTTGCTGAGTTTTTCCTGAAATGGTAGCCAAGCGAACTCCACAAGTGAGCATGTGTCTGTTTAGATGTGTTGTTGAGCCAGTGTTTTGATAAGCTAAACGAGCCCGGCAATAATTGCATTGGTTTTTTTTGGTACCATCCTTCATTATGACTACAGTGAATTCATTCCAAACTTTAGATGTTTTTCTTTTTTTCTTTTCCGGAGTAGTAGTATCATCATTCCCAGTTTCGGATTGTGGTCCTGAAGTCGTGTTTCGAGCCTAATGGCTTGAATTGACAATGACGGAATTTTCACCAACTTCAGATTGTAGGACTACAGTCGTGTTTGGATTATTCTCAAGCAACGCAGCACCTCAAAAGCAAACAAAATAGTAAAAATTATGTGAAGAAATATAAGGGAGAATGAAGATAATGGAGAAAATTACAGTATAATAGTTATAATATAACAGATTTAATATAAGAGTTAAAATTTACATTATAACTATGAGAGTGAAAGGGACTGAAAATTTACATTAATATAACAGATTTAATATAAGGCAAATTCAATGCAGCATCATTAGCCCTCTGAATTAATTAACCAATAATGGAGATCCTTTCTTTCTTTCTTTCCTGAGTGCTGATAAGGAAAGTGCTTATATATAATTAAAATAATATTATATATTATGATGAAAAATGTAGGAGAGTTAACCAATGAGGAGTTTCTGTATTGGAGTAGCTAATCAAAAATCAGGATGATGCAAGTATGCAACTGGAAGAAACTAAATTGAATTAAATAAATATAAAGCTGAAATGAAGTATGTATCAGTTTGTACAGCCTAATTAATGAATCATATGTAATTTTTTCTTTCAAGACAAAAGAAATCAGTTTAATTACAATGAGGGTCTGCAGATCTAAATTACGATGATGATATCTCAAAGCATTAGCACAAATTAATTACAGTATAACAGTTACAATATAACAGATTCAATATAAGAGTTAAAATTTACAGTATAACAAAACAAAAATATAAGGGAGAATGGAGAAAATTACAGTATCATTGTTTACCATTATCCGACTTAGACATGATGCAAATGGAGAAAAAATTGTTCGCTGCTCGTTGTTTGTGCTTACACAGTGAAGAAATGGAAGGACTAAAGGAGGATGTTGCTCACTGCTCACTGTTTGTGCTTACACAGTGAAGAATTGGAGGAAGATGTTACCCGACGGTGAAGAAATTAGGTTAACCAACTGAACATAAGGGGGAGAATGGGAGATTGCGAGTTGCGACTTGCAACTACTGGAGATTGCGAGAACTGAGACCAAATGGCCAACTATTTATAGAGTTTCAGAAGCTCTATTCATGTGAAACATAAATTGAATTCAATATTTTGAATTTTGAAAGTTGAATCTTACACGATTACAGGAGCAGATCTTCTTGGAACCGAAGAATACCCTTCAACTTCTTCATCTGCTAGCGATTTGGACTCCACGAAGATGAAGAATGATTTCCGATTGACTCGGAAATCGCCGATCGGCGCTTGAACTTCTCTAGAATTAGGGCAGAAGTAATGGCGGAAGCAGCATGATACATCGGGAGACGACGGGAGTGGAGTCTTGGAGACATCGAGAGTATTAGGGATTTAGGGTAGAAGTAATGGCTGACAGCCGATCGAAGCAATCGAGCTCTTCCCGAATAGCTCGCGCGATGTCGAGCGAACACTTCACGAAGGGTTCGGGAAGAAGACGAGTAGTTCGATGGGTTATCGAGCCGAACTCACCATTGATTATATTCGGCTCGAGTAAAGGGTCGAACCTTAAACTGGGATCGGATTCGGCTCTAACCAACATCGAATCCGAGTCCCGCTCGCCAATTTCCGAGTCGAGCCCGAGCAGTTCGACTCGGTTTTCAGCCCTAATTACTTATGTCTCACACATCTCCTTTTTCTCCTCGGAAATAACTACTATGTAGCCGGGCGTCCTTTCTCCTCCCCCTCTCTCTCTTCATCATTTGCTTTCTCGACATCATAAACATTTTTTTTCTGCGCTTCCTCTCCTTCTACTGAATTCTGCAAAGGATGAGCAAATTAGAAGAAGACTCAAAGTTACTCAAAATATAGGTAAATTAACGTATCTTACATTGCTTCTTCTCAATTCAGAATCCTCTGCAAATGCCTTCTGCCTTCTCGACCCTCCAACAAAAGAGATGCAGGTTAGTCAAAGAGTAGATTGGTGTGTGTATATATATATATAGAGGAGGAGGAATGGAGGATACACATATATCTAAGTTGCAGGTCTACGTGCATCTCTAATTAAGGTATACGTTCTCCTATTGTCTCTTCAGCTATCTTCAGATTTAAATTAATCCACATGAAAATGATGTTAGCATGGAATGGTAAGATTTAGGATGCATGTTTTTTGTGCACGGGGACTGACTCCCTATATATGTATAGCTTTTCTCTAAAGCTTGAATTGATGACTGTATGTTACCAGATTCTTGCCGACGAAGAAGAACACCAACTCGTGGAAGTTGGAGAAGGAGATCAAGAAGAGTTTGGTAAGGCTGAAAGGGCTGTGAAAGGAGAGAAAAGAGGAGGAGAAGGCCGACGGCGGCGTGAAGGATCTGCTCGGCCTCATGATCGACGCCAGCGCGGCGAAGCAGGGGCCGGCGGGACATCGTGGAGGATTGAAAAACGTTCTTCTTCGTCGGAAAGCAAACGACATCGAACCTTTTGACGTGGACAACGGTGGTCCTCGCCATGCACCTTCGACCACCTCGCACCAGGAGTGGCAGGAGTGTGCGGGGGCGGAGGTCCTCCGTGTGGGCTGCACGTGACCTCCCCTCCTGCGACCACCTCGCCAAGCTCAAGATTGTATGCTCATCAGCCTCATCGGAACTATTCTTAAATCTGGTAATTTCGTGATTCCATAAATAATTCTATTTGTATTAATTACTGCAGCTCTGGGAATGATAATATTAGTCAGTACGCAGTACAAGGTTTTCATCTAATATTTCACTATTTGACAAGGGTTTACATATGTTATTGGCATCTAAGTTTGATAGGTTTTGCATGGATTCAGTCTATCATTCGAATTATTTTCCCTTAAAAAATATTATTGTTGATTCCAAATTTATATTTTATTGATATTTTTCTCATTTATGATTATATATATATATATATTATTTGAACCTATATTTTTGGTAATAATTACATATTTACTGAATAATTATTTAAAATATTTTTTAATGTCACAATTATTTTTTCTATTAATTTTGTGTTTTTAAAAGATCAGTTTCCTTTATTTTTTAAATAAAATCATATAATTTAGATTTTTTTCTTATTTTTGAATTAATTTTCTATACTTATGCAATTTTAATTGGTATAATTAATGTAGTTTATATCATGTTATATTTTATGTTTACTCTTAGAAATATTAATATTTTTCAATATATATATATAATTTCCTTCAAAATAGTTTTGACTTTTTTATTTAAAAATTTATTAGTATTTTAATTTTTTATTTAAAAAATTGCTCTGGAAATACACATTTTAATTTGATTACATCCAATTATAAAGTTTTCTGTTAATTTCGAAAGCATTCTTTTCCACTTTCCCATTACCATATTCTAAAATTTTGTTTTTGTTCTTTTTATTAGTTATTTAATTAGTAAATCTCCCAATTCAACCTATTGTTAGTGTTTAATTTTCTTTAATGATCAATACTGATATCTCTAAAAAATAATATTTAGTTATGAATTATATTATTGTGTTGTGATATAAATTATTAATTAGTTCATTTATTTTTTATGAAATTACATAGAAAAATTATGTTTATTGTTAATGTTTTTTTAAAACATCTTCAAATCTTCAATAATTATATGTCTACAAAAACTATTAATTCACACAAAATTTATAATGGTTATTATTTTAATTGTTAATATATTAATCATTGTTATTTTTAATTGCTAATTTAATAAATTAATCATTTATATCTTTATGAGGGATATTGCAATATCTAATCAATATTATTTTGATAGGTAATACTAAACTTTTATAAATAATATTTTAAGAAATATTATTATTATTATTATTATTTAAATTTGGAAGCATGTGTCCATTTAATAAGTTTTTTAGTTTGAATCTTTCATCTTATCATCTTATGAATTTATTTATTTTTATAGCTCCTAAGGTGTATATTTACTGAATAATTATTAAAAATATTTTTTAATGTTAGAATTATTTTTTATATTAGTTTTGTTCTGTTAAAATATCTATTTTCCTCTTTATTTTTTTTAAATAAAATCATATAATTTAGATTTTTTCTTCTTATTTTTCTATATTTAATTATATGATTTTAATTGGTATAATGTATTTTATATCTATGTTACATTTTATTTTTACTCTTATTAATATTTATATTATTTATTTATTTATTTGTATATTTTTATTATATAGTATTATTTACTTTGAAATGGTTTTGACTTTATTTATTTAGAAATTGATTAGTATTTTAATTTTTTTTAAAAAAAAATGCTCCGAATACATCCAATTTGTAAGGTTTTGTCAATTCACAAGTATTCTTTTGTAATTTTTCCATTATCATTTTCTAAAATTTTATTTTTATTTTTGTTTAATTTATTATTTAATTAGTAAATCTCTCAATTCAACATATTGTTAATGCTTAATTTTTTTAAAATGACAATACTTATATGTATAAAAATAATAATATGTAGTTATGAATTATATTATAATGTATGTCATATAAATTATGAATTAGCTCATTTAGTTTTTTTTCTCGAATTACATTGAAAATTTGTGTTTATTGTTAATGTTTTTTAAAAAAATCTTCAAATATTCAATACTTATATGTCTAAAAAATTATAATGATTATTATTTTAATTGTTGATATATTAATCATTAATATTTTTAAAGGCTAATATAATAAATTAATAATTTATATCTTTATGATGAAAATTTGCAATATCTAATAAATAATTATACTTTAACAGGTAATACTAAACTTTTATAAATAATGCTTTAAGAAAATATTTTTGTAATAATAATTATTTAAATTGATAGCCGAATCAATTTAAAAGTATTTGTCAATTTAATAAATTATTTTATTTTGAATCTTTCTTATAATCTCATGAAATGTTATTACTTCTTAGCTCCTGAAGATTATATCTAGAATTGACTATATTCAATTGGGAAATAGATCTAATTTAATTTGAAAATATTCTTCAATTTCATATGCATTTTTTCTTACTTTTGTTCTTATCATTTCTTCAAATCTTATTTATTGTATATGATTAATTAGTTATAGAATTAATAATTCTCTTTATTCAACATATTATTATTGTTTAATTTTTTAAATGTGTCATACTTATATATGTTTATAAATATTAATTAAATAATATTCAATTAAGAAATATATAATTATGAATTTGCCCATTTTTTTTAATTTATTGCATTACTATGAACTTTTGTATTTATTGTTAATGTCTATAGAAAATATCATTACAATAGTAAAGAGTCATTATAAGATTCAAATACAATTATAGTTAGATTTGTGTTTGCAAAATGATTATTTACTTTTATAAATTTTTGTTATATTTACTATGAGTGCATGTTACTGTAAAGATTGTAAAGATAGAGACTCTATCAATTAATAATAATATGATTAATTCTTTATTATAAAATTAATGTATTTTCTATTTAATTATTAATAATAAAAATATATTTATATTTTTTGCGCAACGCGCGGGTTCTCGACTAGTTCTACAAAAATACATCATCGTATAGACACGTGTCCCTTCCACATTAATCTGTACCGCCTTAAAATTCTAACTAAATATCCATAATTTTCTAATTCACATAGAAATTTAATAAAATTAAATAAATAAATTTTGAAATAAGGAAATAAGGAAATAAATAAAAATTTCAAAAATAATATAACTTTACTTAGTAATTCTAATAATTCATTTATTAATAATCCTTTTACACAATTAACTTTACTTAATTATTGTGATTATATTTGAAATAGTGATTAATTGTCATTAATTATGATTAATTACACAATTCGAAATTACTAAATAAGAATAATAATCAACATTTAGTAATTATTATTGAAACCAATAATTTAATAATCTTATTAATTGTTGTGAAATTTTCTAATTTTGAATTTCTTATTAATTTTGAAATTTGAAATTAATAATCATATTAATTATTTAATATTAATTATCAAATTTACAAATAATTCTTATAATTATGTGATTAATAATCTTTTTGCACAATTTAATTATTTAGTTATTGTAATTGTTTTTGAAATTTTGATTAATTGTTATTAATTATGATTAATTACACAATTCGAAATTACTAAATAAGAGTAATAATCAACATTGTGTAATTATAACCAAAATCTATAGCTTAATAATTTTATTAATTGTTTTGAAACTTCTAAATCTTAAATTTCCTAATTTTGAATTTTTCATTAATTTTGAGATTTGAAATTAATAATCTTATTAATTATTGAATATTAATTATCAAATTTAATAATTTTCCAAAATTTCATATGTCCATAAAAATTAGCTTCATGATTAGTATAGGATATCAATAGTTCTCCATTTTCTTAATCTTCATAGTTTATTATTTTCTTCCTACTGAAATAATTATCCGCTATGATTTAGTTAGGATCAATACGGTTGTGGAGAGTGCACAATTTCAATAATTTTAATTTAAATGAATTTATTGAAACGGTTCTTATCGATAGAAATGTAAGATTTTTATTTTCGTATTTTTTAAACGATTTGATAAATTTTGAAATAATTATTCATTATATATATATATATATCATTTTATTGATTATTGGGGTAGAGTGCCCAATTTTATTGATTTATATTCTTATTTTCATTTTATTACTACTTACTTGCAAATCATACTCTTTTAAGATTATAAAATGTACTATATTCATATAATATTTTTTACTTTTTAATTTATATTTTGTAAAGACTTATTTTTGATGTTTTTAATTTTATAATAATAATTTTTTTGAATAATTATTGAAAATAATTTTTAATATGTTGAATTATTTTTATATTAGTTTTTTGAGTTTTTAAAATATCAATTTTTGGGTTTATTTTTAATAGCATTTCAAATCCAAAGAAATTTATGAAATTTAAAATAATATTCTAATTTATCTCAATTTGTTATTTTATATCTATATTATATATTATTATTCGAAACTTTTTTGTTTTTTTATATAATTTAATTTTTGAAACGGTAGAATTTACCTAATTTTGATATTTTTAACTTTAAATTTATTATATTTTGAGTGATTATTGAAAATAGTTTTTAATGTGTTGAAATGTTTTTATATTAGTTTTGAATTTTAAATTATCAATTTTTAAAGTTGTTTTTAATAGTATTTCAAATTCAAAGAAATTAATATTAATATTTAATGTTTTAATATTGATTCTAGATTTATATTTTATTAATATTTTAACTTCCCCTTTATAGGTATTAGTATATGGAAAATTCATACAGGAGAGACCCCTACTGAGGTTTCGTACCTCAGATCTTTAGGCAACTTATAACTGTTGCCACCAACTGTGCTAGTCACAGTTGACTTCTAGATTTATATTATATCAATATTTTACAATCTTATTATTATAAATTTTATTATTTTTATTTTTTCCTATATTTATTATTTGAATTTTTTACTTTTTATGATGATAATTATAAAATTTATTACAACTATTTTAAATTTTTCATGTAAAATAGCATTACTATAAAGATTTTAATTTAAAAAATAGTCTTGAAAACAAATACATTTTAAAATGAATGCATACCATTATATAGAAATATTATTTATGTTTTGAAGTCAAAAAAATTCCCTTCAAAAATAGTAGTATTGGTTCTAGATTTAGATTTTATTAATATTTCACTCTTTTATGACTACAAGTTTTAACTTATTTTTATATATTTATTTTTTGAATCATTATTTTTTTACGCTGATAAGTATATATTTACTAAATAATAATTGGAAATTGTTTTTATTGTTAGAATTATTTTTTATATTAGTTTTGTGCTTTTAAAATATTGTTTTTCTTATGTTTTTTTAATAAAAATTATATAATTTAGATTTTTTATTTATTTTTGAATTAGTTATCTATACTAATTCATTTTTTGTTGGTATAGTTTACTTTATAATTACATTATATTTGAATTTATCCTTTAAAATATATTTTTCAATTTCATTTTTATATATTTTAAAAATAAAGTATTATTTGTTTGAAATAATTTTGACATTTTTAATTCAAAACAAACTACTATATTATTATTATTATTATTATTATTATTATTATTATTATTATTATTATTATTATTATTATTATTATTATTATTATTATTATTATTATTATTATTATTATTAGAAAATACTCTGAATATGACGAAAATAGTTTGAGCGTGTCCAAAGCGATTGTGTCTATAATTGAAATTATCATATTATCTCTTATAATCTACCTTAATTATTGTAATTTAATTTTCATTAACTCTCTCTCTTCTCCCTCATCTTTCTCTTTACAAGAAATAACTTTCAATTAATTAGAATTTTAATTAATTTGACAATTAATATGTTTAGTAATATTTTTTATTTATTTGTTTTTATCACACGTGTAAATGTTTAGTAATAAGTTTAATTTAATTTGACCTTTAAAGGACATTACTAAATATATTAATGGATCCACATATTCTTTAGTAATATTTGACCTCCTAAATAAAAGATCGAATGTGGATCACATTAATTAAAATTCATAAATATTAAAATTTTAATTATTTTAATGCACCTCACCAATTTAAATTATAATTGTCACATACTAAAATTCCCTACTAAATTGTATTAATAAGTGGTTCCTAAAACTACTTAAATATGAAAATAAATAACAAAGTCACTTTTGATTTTTGAGACTTCATGACATGCATAATGAAATTTTGAGATAAATAATTAATTAACGTGACTTTACTATTTATTTGATATTCTTCATATTATAATTTTGAGTATTAAAATTTTAATTATTTAATGCACCATACTAATTAAAATTATAATGTACCATACTTATTCTAATTATCATAAATTAATTGATTGTCACGTTAAATAGTTCTCTCTAATTCATCACACTTATTGATGTTTTCATTTATTATTTGTTTTTAACCATGATTTTATATAATAATTAAGATTTATATTTTATAATTTAAACGGATTCATAATGGATTAAGTTTCTTTTACTAATTTTTAAAATTCAATTGAACACGTGTGGACACGTTTAAAATTCATAAACGTCTTATATATAAAATTTAATTTAATTTTTATTTTTTTGATATTTTATTTTATTTTACCTTATCTTATATATTATATAAAACACATCTTCATGTGGATACGTGTCGCTTCCACATAACACTGTGTTCCATCCAAAATAATTTTTATATCTAATTTATCAATTAAATTAATTTTGAATATTATTAAAATTGAAAATAATTAATTCAAATTTTTTAAAATTAATTTCACTATGATTAATTTTTAAATTTCTAAATCTATTTAATTAACAATGATTACTTTCCAAATAAAGTCGGATTAAATTTCAATTAATTACTCTAAATTTTCTAATTTCTCGCTCTATTTTTAATTATGCATATCAAATTTCTTAATTTTCAACTCTAATATTATCTTATCTTTATATAATAAAAGTAACTAAGTATGTAATAAATAAAGTAGTAAATTTCTATTTTTTTTCTCTTTCCTACTCATCTTTATACAATAAAATAATTAAATCTGAAATAAATAAGTTAGTAATTTCTCACTCTTTTTCTCTTTTCCACTCATTTAATAAATAAAAAATTCTGCTCATTTTGGGCTATTCTCGCTCATTTAATATAAAAAAAGTTTTTATGGACATTTCTATAAAATCATTAAATAAATATTTATGTAATGTTCATTAAAAAAATGATATTTTTTTTATGAATGAATCTTTTTAAAAGAATTTCACAAAAATATTCATGAAATAAGCAAAAATAGCCCTAAAATGAGTGAGAAAAAATATTAGATTTTGCACAAAAATGTGCACGTCATGAACTTTTTAATATATATATATATATAAAACAAAAAAAATTAAAAAATATATATGAATTGTATTTATTATAATAAGAATAAATTTTAGAGGTGTAAAAAACTGTGGCCTGAAAATATCGGAAATATTATTTTCAAAAATTTTGAATCATAAATTAAAATTCATTTTTAAAATTTCAATTTAATATAACTATATTTTTAATTTAATAGAAAAAAGATAAATTTTTATATCATTTTAATATAAATTCATGTCCGTATAGAAATGAATATGATTGGAGCATAAACAATATAATTTTATTAAGCATGGTTGAAATTTAATTTACATATAAATATAAATATAACTATAGACTATATAATTGATATTTTATTAAAGGGATAAAGGCAATATAATTCTTTTAAGTTTTAAGTTTTTTGGACTTTAGTCCTATAAATTTTATTTCGATATTTTCAACCCTATATGTTTGCTCTCTAACACATATTTAGTCATATCTTTAATGGTATGTTAACTCTGTCAGCATGTACATAACGCCGTTTATTTTTCATGGACAAAGAATTAACGAACCGTTACATATAAGACTAAATCTATGATACGGAGCAAACATATATGACTAAAAAATTTGAAATAAAACTTATATGATCAAATTTGTCGACGTGTATGAACAACATTATGTCCACATGGACGGAGAGTTAACTGACCGTCACGGATATGATCAAATATGTGCTACATAACAAATATATATGACTGATAATTTTGAAATAAAATTTATAGGACCAAATTTGTCGACGTGTATGAACAACATTATGTCCACGTGGACGAATAGTTAACTGACTGTCACGGATATGATCAAATCTGTGCTACGTAGCAAATATATAGGACTGAAAATACCGAAATGAAACTTATAGGACTTATGTTCAAAAACTTAAAATTTATAGGATTTTCGTTATACTTTTATATAATTTCAAATTGACATATCAAATTAATTTGTTTATTAAAATTTATTAACAAATATAGGTAATTAATTATATCAAATTAAATTAATTATGCTTTTGCTAAAATTTACAAATAAAAATTATTGTAAATAAATTTGAAATTTGAAATTTGATTCGATGAATATTACATCATTATATCAAATTATATTAAATTATATAAACTTGACTATTGTTTTTATAATAAATTAAGTTTCAAATTTATAAGTTAATGTATCATGTTCACATATATATAAAAATTTGTTCTAAAATTTTATTAAATTAGGAATTTCAATATTTTGAATTCTATATTAATAATAATTTTGAAACGTATAGTAAAATATTCCAAAAAATATCAAAAAGACTTCATAAAAAAAATTCAAATTAGAATTTGTGTGATTTTTTTGGAGATTTTAGGATTTTATTTAAAGTTTCGAATACTAAATTAAAAATGATATTGAAAATATATCATAAAATATCCACACACAAAAACAACACAAAAATTTCAATTGTAAAAAAACCAAAAAAAAGTTTTTTTTTGTGAATTTTTGAAGATTTTAGGATATATTTTTAAAGTGGCTTTTAATTTAGGAAAAATAAAATATTCATGTTAAATAAAATTATACTTTAACTTTATTATACTATTCTCATTAATTATTTTTGCATAAATTTTTTGTTTGTCTATTAAAGTAAAAAATATAATTTTATTACCCAGAAATTTTAAAATTAATTTTTAATTAACGATCAAAAATTATCAAAAATAATAATTTTGAGATTTCTGGGCCACATTTTTTCAGACCCCTAAAATTTATATTTATTATAATAAATATTTTTCATAATTTTAATTTTTTGTTTAATTTTTTTTCAAAAGTCTGCAACGTGTTACAAATCCTAAAATCTCAACAAAAAAAAAACTTTTTGAACTTTTTATGAATGAATTTTGCGTGTGAAGATTGAATCTAAGTAAAAATGAGTTGAAGAACTTTGCTCTTACATAGATTGAGAATATGTCAAGGAGTAACAAAATGAGTATAGCTGATTTGCCCAAAATGTCATTTCTAGATATCTCATTCCTTCATCAATGCAGGAATAAACTTATTTATGATGAGTTTAATTATGATAAACGATCATTAGCTGTAGAATATGCTCAACTCCTTTCTATTCTCACAGTTGAGCAAAGAAATATATACGATAAGATTATGCTTAAAATCGCTGAAAATTGTGGAGGATTATTCTTTCTATATGGATTTAGTGGCACGGGGAAACATTCATTTAAATAACTTTTTCAGCAACTTTGAGATACAAAAATGAAATTATTTTAAGAGTTGCTTCGAGTAAAATAGTGTCTTTGCTCATTCCAAGTGGGAGTACGATACATTTAATATTTGCAATTTCCATGAATGTTGATGAAGACTCCACCTGTTATATGAATCAAGATAGTCCATTGGCTTACTTGATAATAAAAGTGAAACTTAATTATTATATATGATGAAACTCCAATGATGATGAAGAAATATTATTTTGAAGCTATTGATCGAACCTTGAGGGATATAATCAAGATTTGGACAACCTTTTGAAGAAAAATAAATATTTTTAGTGGGGTGATTTTAAAGAAATTCTGTCTGTTATACCCAAAGGATCAAAACAAGATATCGTGCATGCTACCATTAATTCATTTTATTTGTGAAGATACTGTGTGAGATGCTAACATTAACAAGACATATATGAGGTTGCACTTAGGAAATTCACCGTATCAAGCATTGGAAATAAGACCCTTAGTGATGTTAATGATGGAGATGTCAACGTAAATTTTTTTGATGATTTGCTCATATAAAAAATTGGTGATCCACTTGCTACAATTGTGAATGTCATTTATCTATTATTTTTGAATAACATAGACGATCTCAATTACTTGGAGCACAGAGATACTATATTAAAAAGAAAAATTAAGAAAAACTTGGAATAATAAATTTGATATATTAAATAAAAGTAAATATGAAATTTTTTAAAAAATACAAATGAAATGAAAAGAAAAACCCTTTCTCAATATTAAAAAGAAAGGAACCGAGCTGCCCTTAGCACTGCCCCTTTCTTTTCTTAAAATAAAACAAAAAAACAAAAAAGACAACAACACCACCGTTTAAAATTAAAAAAGAAATAAAAAATACAACAAAGGTAGTGCTAAGAGCTCCCAGCAATGCCGTACAAATCATCTGTACGTTCCTAATCCAGTCACGTGCCAGCAGAATGACTGAAGGTAAAGTGTCAAAAAAACACACAAAATGTCGTGGAGAGAGCTGAGAGCTCCTCCGTACATAACACAATCCCCAACTTCTAAAATTACTATACAGCGGATATCATGTTGAACCAAATTTCAACATTTTTAAAAATAATTAGGAATTTTAGATTAGAGTTGGAGACTTTGGTCTAATGTATCTGATTGGTACTCAATGTAATAGAAAATGTTGCAAGAGATGAGAGGATGAATAATGTGTTTCAAATATTTAAACTTAAATTTAGTTTAATATATTATTTCTTGATATATTAGGCAATAACAAATTTAATTAATTAAGTGAAAGCAATATAATTCAATTAAGCTCAAACATAAATACGCAATGCAAATACACTAATTTATAGAATGCAACTTCTTTGGGTAGGTTGCTCATAGAAAACTTATGAATGAGTGAATATGAATTTTAAGAGACCGAACATGAATAGAAAATGAATTGATATGAATATGAATAGAAAAGAAATAGATGTGTACATATTTATTTCTTTTTTATTCATGTTCAGTCGCTTAAAACTCATATTTACTCGCTCATAGAGATTTATATGGGCAAACTGCCCATATAAATTTTTTTCCTAATTTATGACAATTCGGCTTCTAACAAATCCTACATCCACTACATAAGCTTTCCGCTTAGGATTTCAATCAAATCACTAGGTTATAAGGTTCCACCATAAGCGTACAATATTCTCCGCAAATGCACCTTCTCACCTCAAGCTCTAAGGCCCTAAAACTAGTTACACAAGTGAATTTATGTCTCTACACTATAAGGCTACCACTTAACCAAGACTTGAACACCTATGTCTACACTTAACATTTAAGGCTTGTTTGGTACATCATATAAATCAAATACACAAAAATACACAAATAAATGAAACAATAAATCAAATACAATCACTTGGCTCCAAGAATCAACTCCCAACTCTTCTTTACGTCTTTTGATGATGAATCAAGTAAGTTAAAGGCTCAAACAAGGCAAATATGCTCAAACTAGGTTAAACTTTAAGTATGCTTGGAAGTGGACTAACAACAGCCATTTCGCCATCAACTCTCTTTAACACCGGATGAACTTTCATGAAGTGAAGGACCTGATTGCTCTTTTTATCTGGAAATCAAACACTTTGAGAAAGATATCGATCATGAACACACTGCCCATTCGTGAACGATTGTTAACCAAGGATCGGCTCATTGCCATGGGAGTTCAAGTGGATGAAAATTGCATGACGTGCGTCGATAATCTAGAATCACTAAAATGCCTCTTTTACCGTTGTCCTTTTACCATCATTGGTTGAAAAAATCTCATACATACCATAAACTCAAACCACACGTACTTGGAGTAAAAGCCGTGGGAGACACCTACACCTCCCTCTCTACCGTAGCGAAGGCCAAGCGATATTGTATGAATATAGTTTGGTTTTGGTGTATTTGGTTTGAAAGGAGCAACCGTTGTTTCTAAAATGAAAGAAAATCACTACTCTAATTTGTCATCATCGTAGCAAACACCTTACAATTGCTCTCAGGGATCGGATAATAATCATGACATTCTACCTATTCCCTTCTTCTGTTGCACATTTTTTACGATGAATAAGTGATCATAACTCATAAGAGAATATTATTTCTAATGTATAGAAAATATTACTCCTTACCTTAATATCATGAATAACATTCTCCATCTATTCATGATGGCTTTTCCAATATTACCCTTTAAAACTTATGATAATCATGAATAGATCAATAATAATTTTTTATTACTTTAAAAATTAATGAATTATTTTAAATAAATTCAAAATTAACTTATATTTGTTATATTTTAAATTAATATTTTATTTTTAAAAAATTATTTTATAGCTAATTCATATTTTGTTATGTTGTTATTTATTAGAATAAATTATATTATTTTGAGTATAAATATTCAATATTGTTAACACAAATATCTTGATCATTTTTGTCTCTACTTATTGTCTCTTTTTATTGTCAGCCAAATAAAAAAATAATTATTTATGTTCTATTCATAATATCAACCAAATAAGAAATATTATTTTTGATCTATCTTTATAATTATTATGATTTTATTCAAATCAACCAAACACCTCCCAATTATTTATGTTCTTGCATTCTTATCAACTATTTATTGAACTCAACCCCTCCCTACTTAGGTAGATTTGATTGGAAAAAGAAGAAAATAATATCATGAACTAAATTTAATATATAGAGCCATTTAACTTAAAGGATTAATTTTAGGTTGACATGAAGTTTCAATTTTTTTTTATCAATTTAGTTTCATATTTTAAAATTACCAATTTAGTCATTAAAATTTTATATTTAAATCCAATTTAGTTCCAAAGTTGATTTGAGTTAAAAAAAAATCAATTAAAAATAACTTATCACGTTAAATTTTCATATATTTTTCGTCTAACACGTAAAATAAATTTAACAGCGTTTAGTGTTGGATTGATGACAAAAACTAACGTTATAGACGAAATTCTTATATAAAGATCAGTACCCAAATTTTTTAAGTATAGATATCAATATCAATTTGGACCCAAAATATAAGGACCAAAATTATCATTTTTCTATATTTTTTTATTCCTAATCAATTGAACCGGAGCAGATGACCCAACCCAATTCATAACGAACCCGGTTTACTTGAACCTTCTATTTTAGCTTGGATCACTTATTCCGCACGACATCAATTTGGTATCTTCTCGGGGAAATATTGCCCATGTTTAAAATAATAAATAAATACATGAGGTTTCTTGCTTGACTTCCCCAATCAAATCATTAATAAAAGAAGCTTGTCCAAATCAAAGACAACTACACACAACCAGAAAAAAAATATCCCCAAGCAACTCCAACTCAATAAAGAGGGCTAATTTATGACCTACAGGCTGTTTTCTTTGTCAATTCAACCCTTATAATTACATTTATCTCCATATGGCCCCCTATTGCCCACCTAAAATTTAGCATTTTTGTAATTTCAAATATATAGGGATTAACTTTTAAAAAGTTGAAATATAGGGACCAATCTGAAATTAATCCCAACCTATACTCATTGCACAAACCAAACAAGAAGAACGAATCCTTCGCCCACTCTCCATCACAATCTCTGCAACAAATCAACAAGCGAGAGCTTCTCGAGGATGAAGAGAGAGGGAAAGCAGCACGGCATGGTGAGAAGCTCCTCCGTCCTCCCCGCGGAGCTCGGCCCGCGGCCCAATTCCAAGGTTCTCAACCTCCTCGCCGCGCCGCCGACCGCCGGAGTCTTCGCGCGGGCGCCCGCGAAGCCCACGAACCACTCCAAGTACACCGCCAAGTGCCGCAGGGCCAAGTGCCGCGACTGCCACTCCGCGCCCGCGTCCAAGTCCCGGGACAAGGCGAAGGGCGCGCACAAGCTCCGCTCCTGCGACGTGCTGCTGAACCACCGCCTGGTTTCTTGGCGCGTCGTCGTCGACGAGGACGGTGAGGACGGCCGGAGATTCGTGAATTGTAAGGCGTTCTCGGCGAGCGAGATGCTCGACCATTTGTGTGCACAAAGTTTCCGTGGAGGAGAGGAGTACGAGGAGCAGAGCATGGTGGAGGAATCAGAGCACAGTGGCCATGCAGAGGGTACTGTGGATGAGGAGGAGGAGGAGGAGATGGAATTCTTTGTGGTTGAGGTTCCATGGGAGTGCTCGGATGGGGAAGACTGGCTCGTGGTGGGGGAGATATGAACGCTCGGTCGTCGTCTTCATCCAGGAACATGGAACAACACAAAGCGGGTTCTTTGACTTGTTGTATGATATCCTGCTGCTGCATTTGGTTCGTCAAAATAAATGGAACTATTTGTGTTCTGTATTGTGAATAAAAATCAAACTCAAGCAGTGTATATTTGTGTAAATTTGATGATTCAGATAAAATTTTCAATTTTTTTGGGAGAATTTGATCGATTGTTATTGTAAAGTAGCGTTTACAAGAATGACCAAAAGCTTCTACCTGATTAAGTCGTTTTGTTATTGTTCTATGTATCTTGAGTTTTGACAAATCTGTCAATTCCCTGTGAAATGAACAAGTCAAAAAGAATATTTCAGCAACCATTAAACATAAGCACAGTTTGTATTCTTCTAAAGAACATGAAAGAAAATAGAAAGGGGGTTCAGGATATTTGAACTGCTCAAGAAGTGTCAATCTAGCTAAATTTCTGGAATCATGTAGGAATGGGATTTTTCAAATTAGAAGACACTGAAAAAAACAAACAGAGTTTCTTCTTTATGCTCAATCTGAAACAACAAGCAGGTCTAATGAGAAGAACAAGGAAACCTATGGCAGATTCTGGCTGACTCACAACATTATTGGCCTTCAAGTTTTCACGAGAAACTGTTCTTTCTTCGAAAGAAAAGATTCTCAAAGTTTCTTTTGATGAATTATTGGAAAACAGACACTAACTGCAAAAATTTTATTGAGTTGATGACAAACATTCCTAGTAGTGAACCTTCCTTCTTGCAGCCCTATGACTTGTTCACGAACGTCGCCTCTGCAAGATCAATTGCACGGGCAAGAGCTGCAGCTTTGTTCTCACATTCTTTCTGTTCGTCATCAGGTTTGCTGTCTGCCACAATGCCTGCTCCAGCTTGAAGGTGCGCAACCCATTCCTGACGCCTGTCCGTGTCCTTGTAGGAATACATGGTGTTGTAGCGGCTCCCGGTTGAGAAAACAATGGTTCGGAGAGCAATTGCAATGTCCATGTCACCAGCAAATGAGACTCCTCCAAGGCCACCACTGTACGGCCCCCGTCTTGTGACTTCCAGTTCATCAATTAACTCCATGGCTTTCACCTAGTACAAAGCAAATCAAAGTTAAAGACACAACAAAGGACAAGAAACAAAGATGTCTTTTGCAAAGAACAATTACAAACACACAGAAGTTCCTTAAAATCAGTTAAGTTTTTCATACTTGGATATGCCAACTATGCATTAGCAATCGGTCATTATCCACACTAATAAGTCTAACACAGGTTAAGGTTTTGATAGATGAAAAGGGCAATAGATAACAGCTGGGGTTTCCCTCATCTTAACAAATCTTTTCATACTGACTCTATGGAAATGTGAATTGGAAGAGAATGTATTACACAGTAATACTTATTGAAAAATCAGAATTGATTATTAGAAAAAATAATACATATTGACATTATACTTCATTAATGCATTCTATAATGGAGAAATATTGAAATAGAACCTTTGGTGCTCCGCTGACTGTTCCTACAGGCAATGCAGTACGAAGAACGTCCCAGCAAGTGAGGTCATCAAGCAACTCACCGGTGACCTGTAAAAGTATATGATGTCATCTCACTTCTCAAAAGCTTGGATGAAAACAGCTGCTTCCAACAAGTATAATATGACAGTTCTAAGATATCATAGAAATAAGAAAATAATGTTAATGACAGTGCAGAAAAATAGTTCTGAGCTGAATTGGATGCAATGAGAAAAAGCTCAAATTTTAAATATTTAGATTAATATGCATGACAGGAATCAAGCAAATGGACAAACATAAGCTAATTTCACCATACATTTCCCGAATAACAACATCAAGAATCAAATCAACATATGGAAATTGCTACTGTTATTTCTAAATAATGTTATTGTCTTCTGTCTAAGCCAACATCACAGCCTTATTGTCCCTCGAGCTTGTTAACAGCTTCCTTAGATTTCAGGATGCACATGATAAAATCATAAACCAAAACCAGATTTTTAAGTCAGGACCTAATATAAAGAAGTGTAATGGAATTAATAACCAACTTTTTAGACAGTGATTGTAGCTTCTTTCACCCATAAACACTAGTGCCGTGATTACATAATAATCAATATGGGCACTGCCTAGTTAGAATTAGTAACCAATGGATCTACATGAATTATCTATATGACAGTTGGTGGACTATGTAAAGAATCATAAGGGTATTTGACATGAACCTCGGGGAATATCAGCAGACGAAGGCAAGTGAGAAGAAAATAAAGAACTTTTTACCATAAGCTGATAGAAATGAGGAACAAAGTATCACCATATTATTCACAGTTTAATGTGTCATGCAAACAGGTTGCAAATGTTATATATAAAAATGGCAGTGGTTCAATAGTGAGCCTTTTGCTAGCAATAATTCACTGCCATTCAATTTACCAAATTCAATAAAGTCTAACAAGGTCAATTATTGACAGATAATTAATATTATTTAAGATGTTATAAGACAACTTACTGTGGAGCTGATATGCATTACGTGCGAGTATCTTTCAATATTCATGAGTTTTTCCACCACCACAGATCCAGATTTTGATACCTGTCAAAATAATCACGTGTAAACATGAAACACCTCACAGTATCAGGTAAAGGACCAAAAAATGAATTAATTAGTTCATAAGCTAAACAAGAAACATCTATATATTTTTTGAGGGTGAAGAAACATACATTTATAACCTAAAGAATAAAAGTTGCATGGTTTAAACAGAGATTAAGAAGATAAAACTCATGCATATAAACAATTCTCAATTATAATGTGAAATAAAATATTACCGATGATCATTATGGGCTACCCTATAAATTATTTCATTCTTATTGCGTCTGTGAGTTGTCCCTTGTCCATACCAAAGGTTCGTTATAAATCAGACGTAGATAAACATAAATAAGTTTGAAACGGGAAATTTTACTTGATGAAGAGATGGTCCACAAACAGTTACCCAAGTCTCAAAATGCATTCCACTCAATTTAGAGATATTACTCAATATTCCTCTTACTACACTAATCAAGCACTTTAAAAGGCAGTAAACTTTATACCTAACTTGGCATAGAATAATAATTAGATGAGATAATTCTATCTATAATATGTAAAAGAAGTATAAACAAAACCATACATTTTCATTTATGCAGTACAATAAGAAAACCATATTAGACTTGAACAAGGTAAAACCAGATGGAAATTGTACAAAGAAATAAAAACAAACCCTTCCAACATCGTTTCGCCCCAAATCTACAAGCATAATATGCTCAGCACATTGTTTTTCATCATTTAGCAGCTCTTGTTCAAACAATTTATCCTCCTCTTCAGTCCTTCCTCTTCTACAAGTTCCAGCAAGAGGTCGGTTGACAATTGTCCCCTGCAGACAAATGAGAAATGTACATTTGCTTATAAAAATGATCATTCCATTTCAAATTATAGAAGTATTATGCTAGTAAAGCTTAAACGGATACTCGTCCACAAACATTCAAGCATAAATTTAAGTTTGCAACTTGTATTTCTCCATTCCATAGTGTAGTCAAAAGAGTGTTTCACAAAAACTCCAGTCCTCAAAGCTTTAATTGACCAGATAAGTTTCCAAATGATTGTGGTGAAAAATAAATAGTTTAAAGGACATTATGGATTTCAACATCAAAAATATGGACATTATGGATTTCAACATTAGAAATATCTGGCTTAAGATGACTGGGGAGTAATCAAATAGACAAATTGCTGGAATTACAAAAGTAAAATAGAACGAAAAGGTTGGCATAATATTCCTGTAGGAAAATCCATATCCATACGTGTATATAGCAAGGTTATCAAGGCACTAGGTGCTAAAAAAGCACTAGTCTAATTGAAGTAAGGCACTCAAATCCACATATGTGAATATATATATATATACTAGTATAATACATAATATGAACAAGAACTACATGAAATAATGATTATAATCTCTAAATTTTATAAGGGTGCCTGAAGACGTTCCCAACTGAGATAAGAAAGAGGAAAAGGAAGTCTTTCTGTATTCTCTATGGCCGGACATCTTAATTACCTACTTTAATAGTATATTTCAATTCCTAAAACAAGCTCATCACCTAAAAAAAGTAAGCTTCACCCAGGCGGTAAGCCCACAAGACGAGCGCTTGACTCAATGCCTCATCTTAGGTGGCTTGAGGCAAAATCTGATAAAAAAAGCCTTGCCTGAGTGCTTAGGCACTCACCTTAATAACACTGATATTTGCACTATGCAAGTTTTGTTTATCATTCAACCTTGAACCAACTACATGAGAACTAAGATATTTGAGATCTCATTATTGATATGTAGCAAAACATGGTGAACCTTAGTGTGAATGTAGTTTACTCATTAGATTGATGACATGCGCAACCAAAAAGATGAGTATACAATTGCATTCATTTAATGTAAAAGGTAGTACTAAAATTCAACGAGCAAAAAGTCACCTAAAGTTGTTTTTGGCATGTCTCAGCTGGATCAAGTTTCATATTATAAATTGTAATATGCAAGAAAAATCATTACTTAAAATAAAAGAATTTAGAGGGTTAGCCTTTCAATTAGTCGTGCATTATTCTCAATGGAGATTGATAGTGAATGTTATTTCTCCCCCCCAAAAGCAGGGAAAATCGGTTTCCATTCAAAAAAAAAAAATTCAAATCCAATTGATAAGTATTTTAAAACTAATTAAGCATCTAAACTATAGTCAAATTGATTCTTGAATGAAGCAATCCAAGTGTGTCTAAACAAGAGCCCTTTTCAGATGTAATTCAACTCTTGAACTTGATTGTGAAAATAGCAATTGATTCACGAGAGATTAAAGGAAAATGTAATGTGAAGTAAAAAAAGAGAACAAGAAATGCTTATATCATCAACACCTACATTAGCGTACCTTATTTACCCGAGTAAGAATTTCAGGGCTGGATGCTACAAGAATACATCCTCTTGCCTGGAACAATATTTTCTTTTCATGAGTTCAGAAAATGCAGATAATGATAAGAAGCATAGAACTTCGAAATATACAGAAAAAAGGGAAATCAACAGCATACGCAGTACTTTTTTTCAAGTAAATTGAAAATGAAATCAGTGGATGATAGTTTAAGAAACCTGTATGTATGACATATATGGACTTGGATTCACGACTCTTAGTGCTCGGTAAACTTCAAATGGATCTGCAAATGTACGCCGCTCAAAACGCTGGCTCAGGACAATCTGGAAAATATCACCTGCAGCAATATGTTCTTTTGCCTGCAAAACTGCATTCTTATATTCTTCGCTAGTCATTGATGACTTTGTTAAAGGAGTACCAAACTGCTGAGTATGCAGTTCTACAGATCCAGAAGGCAATGTAGGGCTATAATATGAAATGAAAGAAAAATTAATATTAAAAAGAATGTGGATACAAAAAATATGATAATTTCCATTGAAAGACTTGATTTAGTCACTCACATGTTGTCAGTGTGCACCCTAGATAGTAAATACTCCAAACGTTTCTTCCCATCCTGATAAGCTTTCTCAACGGAGGAATAACGGTCCAGTCGCACCCAATGAATCACATGTGCTTTCTATGGCATAATTAAAATCATAATTTTATCTTGAAAACTAAAACATTTTCAAATTTTGGAAGCATCATAAGAACAAAACTACAGCTAATGACAATGTTAGCTAATGTTGATTTAAATCACTGACATCATCAATAGAAATATATATTTTACAAAATGTAAGTGGTTTGCACCATACTTTTGTTACGACCTACTTGATAGAAAAACTAGCCCATCAACTTCATAGGGCCGTTCATTGACCTAATTATAATGCTTAAACTAAAGTTAATCATTCCCACTTGAGTCTTGATATCATAGCCAAGATCCAAGTTGAATTAACACAACACAAAACCACACATATAGCGAATCCACCCCAATTCAGGTGCCCTTGAAGATAAAGGTCCTGTTTTGGATTATCCTTCGAGATCGTCTGCACCAAAACTAGATTGTGGAGGCATGGGATCCAGATTGAAGACACACGTTGTTGTTTTTGCAAGAGGTGGGGTGAGTCTTATCACCACTTGTTTAAACATTGCTCGGTGACAATGAGTGGGTGGAGACAGATAACAAATTGGGCACTTATAAATGATGCACCACCTATACCGAGAATCGGAAGATCTAGGTGGAGTGGCAAGCGTAGATGCTTAGCAATGATCTGTTGCTGGAGCCTCTGGACCACGAGAAATCAAATTATTTTCAGGAACTGCGCAAGCTCGGTTAGGGACGCTGTGGAACTTTGCAAAAATTATTATACCCGTGTGCAACTATACTACTAATATGTTTTTCACGATATCTCTAGTTGAGGAATGTCCCATAGTGGCCATGGCCTCTCCCATTTTCTTATTTCGTTTTTTTCTTTCCTACTGTTGTACTTGTTTTAGCCATATCCCAAGGATTGCTCCTGGGAACTTCTTGTTTGTATTTTTGAGCGTTTCAGCTCTTATGAAATGTCATGGTGGTGGGCTCCAAGGAACTCACCCTTTCCAAAAAAAAGAGTTGAGGATTAGGTCCTACTCTAATGCTAATTACCACCTATCAATTTCGTAAACCTTAATCATTGGCCTAATGCTTAAGCTTTAGTTAATAGTAGCACACCCATCAAGTCTTATTAACCAACACAACGTCCAATATATACTACCGATGTGGGACTAAATCGAGGTATTACAACTTTACTCCGTGGAGAGAACAATCTTTCCAATATGTAATTAAAGCTATATTACCAAATATACATAATGGGAAAATAGGTAATTAAATATATACATCCAAACTATTATCCTATTAGTAATAATTTATTTAACCGATAGCTACTTTACCTAACTTGTCAATTATGTTACTATCATGATGTGTTTTGTTAAGGAAGATAATAAACCCAATTAAAACACCGGGTTACTTACAAAATCAAATATCCTATATTTTAATCTTTTTATACATGCATCAGATGATTGGCTGTGACAATTTCTTAACTTAGATTGAAGCTGCACAGTTTTATTATAAGCGGTGAATCCAGACAGTGCTCCTTGTGCAGCTCATATACAAATATTAGATGAGAAAAAAAAAACTTTTCAACATGGTCAAACACTATGACATAGTTGCACAGTTTTATTATAAGTGGTGAATCCAGACAGTGCTCCTTGTGCAGCTCATATATAGATATTAGATGAGAAAAAAAAAATACCTTTTCAACATGGTCAAACACTATGACATCATTGTAAAGCCCCAAATGGAGATCTGGGAGGTTTCTATCATCTTCAGGAGCAGTAGAAAAAGGAAGCTTTTTCTTCTCCACATATCGCACGGTGTCATATGAAAAGTAGCCTACCCATCCACCTGAAAACAAAATCAGAGCCCCTCATGTAAAATATGACAACCCTCTTAAAGTCCTAAATAGTGTAGTCTTGAAGAAAAGATGGGTCCGTAACTGAATTGAACCATAATGCTTATTGGAACTTGTTGCAGTCAGTTCCTTGAGCCGGTTAATCTTTTAACTTTAGAAAAAATAGAAGGAAAAAGAATACCACAGAAGGCTTCAGGGAGCTCATCAATTAACTGCGGACTCCAACTCTCCATGATCTTTCGAGGGATTTGCAAAGGGTCCTCGACAACTTCCTCTGTCATGTGTCCTTCCTCATGGTCCATGATGGATACTTTGTTCTCCTTCGCTACAATCTCCATGGCTGGTTGAGCTCCTACAACACTATAACGACCCTGACCAAAACAAACCTTAAACAACGGGAAGCAAGAAAGAAAAAGAGGTGAAGGAATAAGAGCTGCAGAACTTACCACATTAGTCCCCCGGGGACCTTGCTCCACAGATTCATATAGGAAGCTGGGTGTTTCCCGGTCATTCTCCTTCACGAGACAACGGTAGGCCAGCACTGGTGTAAGGTGGTCAGAGAAAATGCAACGATAGAGGGGCACCAAATTGCCGTTCTTGGCTGCTTCCGCGAACTTAAATGCCTCATCTTTTTCAGCTAGAAGAAGAAACAGTTATGTAGATGGCTCAATCGTACAACATATTGGAGCAAATGCTGCCCCGTCGAATGACAGAAGCATCCATATATACCTGCTGGAGCAACAGAGGGAAGGGGGACTGCGGAACATCTAATGGGGTTAGGCAAGGAAGAGGAGATGCGGCGGAAGGGACTTCTTCTGCACCAGGAAGCAGCACCGATAGCGACGGAGTGGGCGCGGACCACTGGGGTTGGGCGGCAACGTAGGAGGCTAGACGGCTGAGCGCAAGCGGAAAAGGTGACAGCTTCCATCGGTCGTTATCTCCCTCTGCTTCGCAAGAAGTAATGATCAGCAGCAGCAAACAAAGAAGGCGGCGTTTCTTCAGCGCCCCAACCAGTACAAGATATAGCGAGGTCGAATATTCACGTTACTTCATCGTCCGCAACGTGAAGAAAATGGATGAAATCAACATAAACGCGGACGATTCCAAAATTAAAAATAAAAAAGAGAACTGTACGCTAAAAGAAATCTGAAGTGCGGCGTATTCGCACGAAAAAAACGACGAGAAATAAAAAAATGAAGATAGAGACATCTCCAAAGCTACTCATACATCCCCAAATATTTCACCTTTCTTGCTCGTTTCTCACCAAAACAGTGTTCTCCCACAGAGAAAGAACGGAAATGGACAGGGAGGAAGAGGGCAGCCTGAGAAGGGGGGAGGGGTTAGGGAACTATATAGAGGGAAATATGGGTTAACTTCCTGTCCGGGTTTATGAACACAGGGCAACAGGGAAACGAGTCCCAACTCTTTTCACTTTGCGGCGTGCACCCACTCGCCCACTTGACTTGGCGATTGGACGCAGGGGTAGTCCTCAATGCAGCTCCGACGAGAACGGCAGGTAGGCGAAGCGGGCGATCCGGCCACGCGTACGGGAAAATAACTGGATTTCTATTAATGCATAGAGTTCGAATCGGGGATATGTACGAGGGGATCCCGAACCCGAACTCGGCACGTCACAGAAATGAGCAGTCCTCCATTAAAAGCCTTCCAAGAATGCTTCGTTCTCGCCTTCGCCGAGCGCCTGCAATGTGTTCGACCTCCGTCCCGGATATTTTCAGAGAAATAAAGTCAACAAGAAAAATTAACTGGCGTCATCCTGACCGTCAATCCTGTCAATCTCATATCTGCAGCCGTCCTTTTTTTTACGGATAATTTCACTTGGCCTCCGAAATTTCTTTAGATTTTAAAATTTCTCATTTTGACCCCTATATTTTAGTTCCACTGTAGTCCCTTGAATTTTAAAAAATCTCACTTTTAATTAGGGATGACAATATTATCCATACCCGCGGATACCCACGAATATTTACTCGACATGAGTCGGGTATGGTAAATATTTATACCCACGGGTACGAGTACGGGTATAAATTTTTACCCATTTAATAAACGGGTACAAGTATGGATACTATAATATCTACACCCGCGGATACCCGCTACCCGCCAATATATATGAAAAATTAAATTTATAATTTTATATATTAATATTTAATGGAAAATTTAAAAATAAATCTAAATATAATATATTTTTAGGGATATCAATTTTCAATTTTAATTGTAAGTACCTTGATTTTAAATTTAATTTTGATTTTAAATTTAATGTTGCATAAATGATTATTGATATTTCTTAAGATAATTTTATGATTTAGAATTTAATTATTACGTAGTTTATTTTATGGATTAATATTTCTCAATCAAGTTATTAATAGTGGTGAAATGAGAATCATTTGTGGTATACTATTATAATAAAATAAAAATTCTTGTCATATATTAAATGGATATCCGCGGGTATCAATTACCCGAGAGGGTGCGGGTGATGGATATCCATCGCGGGTGCGGTACGGGAGACGAGTTTAGTAAACGGGTGCGGGTGCGAGTGTGGCACTATCCGCCCCGAACCCGCCCCGTTGACCTCCCTACTTTTAATCTCTCAATTTTACTTTAATTATCATCTTACTCATTATGGTTTGAAAACTCCATTTTTTTTTATTCATCAAGCAATCAAAGATATAATTTTAATCACAATAATTATTGATATAATTGTCGCTAAAATATAAGTTTATTAATTACATCAATCAAAGAAGTACGTGATACACGAGAACTTCGTTTAATACTTGACGTCGATATTGATTCTTTGATAATAATGAATAAAGAGACATTTTTTTCAAATAGTAAGAACTAATCAAGATAAATTAAGCGGCTAAAATTAAGGGGATAAATGAGATTTCTTAAATTTTATGGGTCAAAATGAAAGTAAAAATAAATTCTCACGAGTCAAAAGGAAACTTTTAAAATGATAAGAACTAAAATGAACATTAATAAAATTTTAGGATATAAAAAGTGAAACTAATCTTTACTTTTATCTGAATTTAGAAATATGTGCTATTTAAAGAAAGATGGCTTTTTATGTCCAACAAAGTGTTTGGGGCCACTCAATTTCAACAAGTTAGGAAATGGGTTGAGGTCTACATTAATAATTTAATATTAGTTTTAAGGTAAGTATCAGGCTTCCTGTATATATTTTAAAAAATATTATTCAAAATTTATTAAAGTTAATATATTCCAAGGAAATGTGTTTTAGAATACTATTCATTTACAATAGATTTAGACTTGATTTGTTTTCATCCATTTTTTATAAAAGAAGTCCCTATTTTAAGTAAGGTTTAAGTTTTTGTTTAGAAAATAAAGTTTTAAATTTAAATAATACAACAAATTTGGAAACATTTAATTCCATAGGTTGGAAAGTAGATGTATGTTCCATTGATACGGTGGTTCTTAATTCTTGTGCAAATTTAGGTGAGGAATTACCTACAATTGGAATAACTTTTAAAAAGTCAAAAGAAAATTATGAATTTAAGGTATTGTTTTGTATTAAAGTTATTATCTATTATTTATATAAAAGTTCTCCTAAAAGTTTGAGAACTTTTAGTTTGAATTAGAAAATTTGCCAACTGTCCTAACAACATATTAAACGTTACCTAGAGATTTAAGATTGAAATCCTAATATAGTCGGCTATTATAATTTTTTATCTTTATTTTTAAAAAAAATTAGAAAATTTTGAGATATGTATATACATATGTAAAGTCTTAAATTTATAATTTACTTTATAAATGATTTATTTCTTCTCGTACTAACACCATGGATTAAATTTATCTATAAATAAATTACTTAATCAACCAAATAATTAATTAAAAATATTTAAATATTACATGTATGTATATGATTTTTTTTGTTACATAATTCATGATTGCTGCGAATAATATTATGCTTCGATACATTAGTCGTTTAGTCTTTTTTTCCCGTGGCATGATAATTTATTATGCATTCTTAATTGTATTGGTTTCATACTCTATACATACAATAGTTTTCCAAATATATAACATTTATGTAGACGTTTGTGGCTATTTTACTAGTTTTAGTTTCAATTAGAAAATGTTGAGGTATTTTTATATGCATGCAAAGTCTTAAATTCATAATAAAAACTAATAATTTCAATCTGAGTTTTCTGAAAGTTACTCAAAAGTTATTATATATACGCTTAAAATTGTTGGATCAAAACACTAGACCTCATTGTTCATTATAATTATTTAAATTATTATTATTATATGATTTTGAATTGATAATATCTTATTAAGCAAGGACGTCAATCTTCCATGACGAATAATTATTGATCATCTTCTTCAAGGATAGATATTTACACTAGAAATTAACATCTTCAATACATAAAATAGCTCAACTTTCTAATTTAACTAAGAATTTTGATTCAAATATGTCACCAAAAATCTATTTAAAAATATAAAAAACAATAGATGAAATCACGCGAATAATATAAAAAGATCACTATAGATACCTAACAAATTTGTCAAATACTTTAAATTTGAATGAGAATTGCTCTTAGATATACTACATTAAAAGTCTTAATTTAGAGATAATTTAGGGATTTCATTAAAATAATTCTTATTTCTATAAAATTTTTAAACTATATTCTTGTTTTGACATTGCACAAAAAAAAAAAAAAGTGAATAACTTCTCAATTTAGATCCCTATTTAAGGTAAGACTTGAGGTTTTTTTAATAAAAAAATCATAATAAATAATCATATTAGAATTCGAACTCTAAATTTCTAGACAATGTTTAATATATTATTACCAATTGTACTACTCATAGTTGACAAACTTGGGGCTTTCCATAGAATATGAATCATTTTATAAATTTTCATCTTTTGTAATAATTTTTGAAGAAGTAGCTTCCCTCCCTGTAATAGATTATAAAAGTGAAATATTGATAGCTTCCCTTCTTCTATATGGACACTTATATGTAAAAACAAAAAAAATAATTTAAAAAAAAACTTTTCTTTAAGTCTTTAAGAATGTTTCAATATAAATTAACGATTGAATGTGAGAAAGAAGAGATTTTATACCATCAAGCATGTTTGAAATGTTATATGACAATATAATCTCTATCTGCTCAATTAAAAACTGTCAAACATCTTATAAATTATCATGATCTGAATAATATATCGAATAAGTATATAATTTATACATTCAACTCCGCAACACGCGGGCACTGTTCTAATAATTTATTATTATTCAATGATTGTGTCGCGCTTTGATAAATATATACCCAAATAAAAGGTGTACTGTGAAATTAATTATTATTTAAATTTGATTGGATTCAATTAATGATTGATTAGTTGAATTTGATAACTTGATGCATTAAATTTCAATCATAAACTAAAAGTGTTAATTAATTAAAAAAATATGTACTTTTTCTACCTTTATGATTGGGTTAATACTAACTTAAAAAATTATCAATTTCAATCCATAATATTAAATTGGTGACAATTTTAGTTTGTTATTTTTTTGTTAGGTTTTTCATTTATCTAATGATATAATTTGTTGACTCAAATTAAAAATTAATATTATATTAAAATCTTACTCGTTATCCTCTTGTTGTAATAATTTAAAATTGGACACAATAAATCGATTCATCGAACCAATGTTAAATTATTAAAAGAATGTGTTAAATTTTAATATGAAATTGGTCTTTAAAGATTTTGTCCACGTGCCTTAACAAGAATGATATCAAATTGATCTTTAAATTATTATATATCAGGATATAATAAAGATTTTGTGCATTATCTAAATAGCTTAAGTTTGAAGGATATTATTTGAATTTTATACCTTTAGGAAACATCAAGATGAATCATCAAACATGCTACTCACAATTGACAGCTGTATTTTGCTCGGCATATAATTTGAAACTAGAAATTTCATTGAACCTGCATATATGCTTCATTTGGTATATCTGGATTTAATAATTCAAAAGCGTGCCTTAATAAGAAAAGTTCATTCTTGCATTTGGTACGCAATTGGATCAAATTTTTTTTGTTAAAATATTATTTATGAAATAATAAATAATAAGTAATAAATTTCTCTCTCTCTCTCTAGAGTTTGGGATGATATTATAAATTTCATGTCCAATTATTCAATGGAATTACAAATGAAAATTATTTTATACCATCGTGCCAAAGACATGAAATTATATTATATTTGTCACACTCCTTAATTTTATGATCATTTTTCGACAAAAATAATACAAAGCATAAAAATTAAATGATTAAATAAATCACAATAATATATACAAGAGAATGATATAAAATAAATCACAATAATCACATACGCCGCCTCAATGTGGCGCATCTTTGGATCGTCGATGTTCTCACTCAAGAACTTCCTCGAGTTCAATGAGTCGCAAAGTATTCTCGCCAGTGGTACGTAGATCCGACCACCAAGTGGCGGATCTACTATGGGGGCAGTGGGGGCAATGGTTCCACTAAAAAAAGAAATAAATAAACACTAGGAGTCACTGCAGTGGGGGCAGTGGCCCCCATTGTAGTGATTCTTAATTAAAAAATTAAGCCCCCACTTATGTCCAACATGTCACCCCACATTAAATGCATTGCACATTTGCACTCCCTTATTTTTGCCGTGTCTAATCTCATCTCTTTCCAATTTTGATCTCGAGTTTCGAATCGAACAGTTCTCTTCATCTCAACACGTCTTCATCTCAATTCATGTTCCGTCTTCGCATCTCTCAAATTTCAAGTCACCTTCTCATTTCTCAATCGCAAATCTCATCTTCCTCCTTAAAGGAAGTCACTAAATGATGAATCTAGTTACGAAAATAAAACATAATCACAATACAAAAAAAAAAAACTTAGAAGTTCACTTAGAAAATCTTCGTGTTGATCTAGCGGAACAAATGAAAATATTTAAGTATCATCCTAATCAAAGGGATGAAATTTGAAGAGCTTATCTTCAAAAGGGTCCGTGTCAACCAAGAGAGCATGACTTTCCAAAAAAAAATTAGAAATTCATTTAGGCGCTTTAATCCTGAATGGTTTAATGAGTTCGATAATTGGTTAGAGTATAGTATATCTAATAATGCAGCCTTTTGTTTATATTGTTATCTTATAAGACCTGAAATAGGAGACCAAGGTAGTCGGTGATGCATTTACTGTAGAAGGTTTTATGAATTGGAAAAAGAAAGAAATATTAACAATTCATGTTGGAGTTAGTCCTAATGAAGCTCATAATCAATCAAGCATATTAAAAACAACGTATTGAAATTGCTATTTGTAAGCAATCTTATCAAATGGACAAAGAGTATCAAATTCACTTGACATCAGTGGTTGAGTATTCGATTTCTCATATGTCGGGGATTGACATTTCGAGGTCATGTTGTGTAAAAAGATTCAAATAATCAAAGAATTTTTTTTGAACTTATTCAATTACTTACAAATCATAATGAAGAATTTGATTAAGTGGTAAAAAATGCTCGTGTGAATCTAAAATTGATAGCAACTGATATATCTAAAAATATTGTAAATTGTACTACTAGTGAGACAACTAAAGCAATAGTCGATGACCTTGGTGGTGATTCTTTTTCTATTTTAATTGATGAATCACGTGACATTTTCAATTAAGGAGCAAATGTCAGTTGTTTTACGCTATGTTGACAAGAAATGATATGTAGTTTGATATTTTCTTGATCTTGTTCACATATCTAGTACCATTGCAATATCAATGAAAAATGCTAGTAATATCAATTAAGTATGTCAAGAATATGTGAACAAAGCTACAATGGTGCTAGTAATATGCAATGCAAATTTCATAGTCTCAAAAGTCTAATATTGAAAGAAAATGAGTGTGCCTTAATTTTATATTCATTGTTTTACTCATCAATTACAATTAGCACTTGTAGCAGTTGCAAAAAAATAAGTTGAAGTTGCTTGTCTTTTCACTTTGGTTATAAATTTAATAAATATGGTTGAAGTTTCACCTAAACGGCAAGAAATTCTTAGGGATAGCCGACAAACAAAAAAATCATAGAAGCATTAGAAAATGATGAAATATCTACTGGGCGTGGACTAAATTAAGAAACAACACTTAAAATAGCATGAGATACTCGTTGGGGATCATACTATTTAGTATTATTAAGTTTGATCAATATGTTCTCTTCTATTATTGGATGTTCTTGAGATTATTGAAATTAATGGTACTAATTTAGATCAAAGAGATCAAGCACGTAATTTGTTAAGTGCAATACAGTCTTTTGAATTTATTTTCACTTTGCATTTGATGAAGAATATTTTAGGAATTACTAATGAATGATCTCAAGCACTACAAAGAAAAGATCAAGACATGCAATGTCATTAGTAAAAATATCTAAACGAAGATTGCAATTAATGAGAGATGAATGATGAAACACTTTAATTGACGAAGTTTTTCTCTTTTGTAACAAACATGAAATTATCATCCCCCAAATATGAATAATGTATGTGTACTTCCTAGACGACCAAAACGAAAATATGAAAAAACCTCAAATTTACATCATTATCCGGTTGAGTTATTTTACCAAGTTCTTTCGGTTACAAACTTGAGTCCAAAAGATAATTTTATTTTATTTGATAAACAAAAATTGATTCGGCTCGCAAAATTTTATATGTCTGAATTTTTCACTGTAGATATTATGATTTTAGATAATCAACTTGAGAGTTATATTTTAAATGTCCGCTCAAATAATAAATTTTTAAACTTAAACACGATCATTGACCTTTTTTTAAAGTTAGTTGAGACAAGAAAACCTATAGTCTACCCTTTGGTTTATTTACTTTTAAAGTTAGCATTGATTCTTCATGTTGTAACAACAAGTGTTGAAAGAACTTTTTTTACTATGAATTTTATAAAAAATAAACTACATAATCTGATGGGAGATGAATAGTTAAATGATTGTTTGGTTACATATATTAAGAAAAAAATATTTGACAATATTGTCAATGAAAAAATTATGCAACGATTTCAAAACATGAAGACTCGTCGAGGTCGGCTATCAAAATTAGGTTGAACTTGAAGTCTTGAAAATTTATGTATTAGTTTGTCCCCCCTAATAAAACTTTCTGGATCCACTATTGACCCTCGCCTAATGGCTTAAAGGCTAAGGACCACAAGAAGATCATTACTAAGTTAACATCCTCACGTTGTAATCCACTACTAGTAGAATAAATTGATAATACTTGTGTATTATCTGTTAGACGTGATTTATAAATAAAGTGATTTATAAATATATGGTCCACATCATCATTTGATGTGGACCACTTATCTTCACGTGTCTATCCTTATGTGGTCCACATATTATGTAGTTTTACCATTTTACCTATGTCTATCTCAAACCCGGTTCAAGCCTATCCTTCCACCTTTGATGACAAGGTGCGTATATAAATAGGTCGGGATACTCATAGGTCCCTATACTCATTCCTACCTTTCTACACCATCTACTGAGGGTCCTGAATAGAGTATTGGAAGGCCTATTGAGGAAGGTTCACATGAGCAAGAAAGAGTACCTGAGCAGCGCATCAATACGGTATCAATGGCAGGAGGTTAGTCATGATTATACGCTTCCGCAATCATACATGTCATGTTCTATTGTTGATATAATCATGTCCTTAAAATAGACCATGTCATGTTCTACATAATTAAAGTTCTAACATGTGGTATCAGAGCTGTTTTTCTCCGTCTTGATTAAGTTCTGGTTTTTCAATTTTGTTTCCATTTTTTCGTGTTTTCTTCTTCCGTGCATGTTTCCGGTGACGTCGGTCGCCAATGATGGTGCAGCATTTTTTCTCTCATCGGCCAACAGAGAGAAGAAGGGACACACAGAAGGATCTGTTCAAGCACCTGTTCATAAGCGGGTTGCTGAATCAAATCCTTGCTGAGTCCATGGATAGCTGCAGACGGCACGCCCGCCCGCCGGGTCCAAATTCATGCACATGAAGGCAGTGAGTTTCCGGTACGTGGGAAGAAGATGGGAAGATGGGCTATTGGATTTTGGATCCAATATAATGGATCTTGGATTAACCTTCTTATTTGCATGGTTCAAGTTAATCGGGTTCAAATCCAATTTAATGGATTTTGAACCCATTAAGGCACACCCGTTTTTAAAATGATTTTAAGTTATTGGATCCGATTTTTTTACCTTTTGTACTCGTTAACTATTTTATATTTAATTTAAACCCGGATCCATTGCTCTTCTCCACCCGACCCGCAACTTATGAGATTTGGTTCGGTTCATGGAATCAGGTTTATTTCAATTTTTCGGTTCAATTGGATTTATTTTAACTCTGGTTCAATTTGGTTCAACTCAAATTAATATAGCATTGAACCGGATTCCAAAAAATCAGAGTTGGTCCGGTTCAAATTAATTGAACCCGGTCCAATTTCTTTTGTTTGGGTTGATTTTAATTTCTGGTTTGGTTTATTCTTGTTCATATCTGGTTTAAATAAAACTTTTGGTCCGATTCAAATAAATTGAAATCAGATTCAATTTGATTTAATTTTTGGTTCATTTGAAATTTCTCATTGGTTTAAAGTTGGTTCAATGTTGGTTGGGTCAACCTAGATCTAATTTAGGTTTTCAAATTTGATTTCTTTGAAATTACATATCTAACCCAATCTAAAATTTCATGAACTAGAATAATTAATTGATTAAAACCAATTAGCAGTAAATCATTTTATATATTGTGTTAAATCATGTTACATGAATATAATTATTTACTGCTCTAATTATTGCATTGATAAATTATGATCTTGCATCTACTTGTCATATCATGCTTGTTAAATAAATTAACTATGCTATGTTGTAGTTAATTATAATGCATATGTCAAGTTATATCATATAATTATTTATGCAATATTATGATGTCATGTGATCCATAGAATTTGACTAATTAAGGAGCAGCCACAGCATCCTTAGTTAAGTTAAATTATATAGTAGGTAATTGGTCATATAATTTTAACTAATTAAAGAGTAGCCACAGCATCTTTAGTTATATTAAAATTATATAAATTGGCAATTCTTAGGTCACATATAGATATATATGACATCAAATTGTAATTAGCCATTTAGAGTATGATAAATCTTATCCCACAGGAATTTTTGTCAGACTTATATAGTTAATTAGTGTGAAATAATAGGTTATATTTTCCTAATTAGCACACAGGTATTAGGAAAAAGGTATATAATTTTATTAGTTTCACATAAAGTTTAAACATGAGTCCTAAAATAAAAACTTAGCCCACAGGCAGTTTTCTATTGCATTGACCCATGTTATTTCTATTTTTCCTATTTACATTGGTAAAACTTGATATCTATATTTGCCTCTATTTTTCATGAACATGTATTTTCCTAAATTGCAGCAACTCAAGCTATTAATTTTATAGACATTCCTGAATTAACTGGGGACAACTATAGAACCTGGAAAGAGAGAATTCTTCTCCATCTGGGGTGTGTGGACATTGACTACGCTATAAGAAAACCGGAACCACCTGCTCCTACAGACGCTAGTACTCCGGCAGAGGTTGCTTTATATGAACAATGGGAGAGGTCCAATCGGCTTAGCACGACGTTCATAAAGACCAAAATGCCTGCTAGCATTCGTGGTTCCATTGGGGAGCGCAAGAATGTAAAGAACTTGCTGAAGGCCATAGACGAGCAGTTTGAGTCTTCAGACAAATCCTTAGCCAGCACCCTGATGAATAAACTGTCATCAATAAGGCTCACAGGAGTAAAAGGTGTGCGCGAGCACATCATGGAAATGAGGGATATAGCGGTTCAACTCAAAAAAAATTAGAGGTTGAAATGTCTGATTCCTTTATTGTGCATTTTATTCTAAATTCTTTACCTTCGCAATATGGGGCCTTTAAAATCTCCTATAACACACATAAGGAGAATTGGTCAATCAATGAATTACTGACTATGTGTATACAAGAAGAAGGAATGCTACTTGCAGAAATGGGAGAGAATGCACATTTGGCTCTTCAAGGAAAGAGGAAAAAGGAGTTCAACAAGCATAAAGGAAAAGGCACACCAGTCATCAAAAGTGACATCAAGAAAGAGTCCAAGTGTTACTTCTGTAAAAAGAAGGGGCACGTAAAGAAGGACTGCGCCAAATACCGAATCTGGCTTGAAAAGAAAGGTATTTCAATCTCATTAGTTTGTTATGAATCTCATATGATAGATATTTGTCGAAACATATAGTGGATTGATTCTGGTTCTACAATCCACATTTCCAATACCCTGCAGGGCTTTCAAAACCACAGGAAGCCAACGGGAAGTGAGCATTGCATCTATACTGGAAATGGAGTGCGCTCACATGTAGAGGCAGTAGGAATATGCAAATTAACTTTAAGTAGTGGTTTTGTTTTGATTTTAGAAAAAACATTTTATATTTCAATTTTTTCCAAAAACTTGATATCTGTTTCAAGACTGCTACCTTTTGGATATTCCTTTAATTTTTCAGATTCATCTTGTTTCTTGTTTTATAAATCTGATTTTATTGGAAAAAGTATTCTGGTAGACGGTCTTTTCAAAATAGAATTGCAAAATGTTTCTTATACTAAAACTTTGCATGTTCAACAAACTGCGGGTATTAAAAGATGTGTTGTAAAAGATAACTCCTCTAAATTATGGCACCGAAGGTTAGGTCATATATCCATTGAAAGGGTAAAAAGACTGGTAAATGAAAAGGTACTTGATACTTTGGATTTTACCGACTTTGACACTTGTATAGACTACATTAAAGGAAAGCAGACTAATATGTCAAAGAAAGGTGCCAAGAGAAGTTCCGACATATTGGAGATCATACATACGGATATATGTAGTCCAGATATGGACTCGTGTGGTCAGAAATATTTCATTTACTTCATAGATGATTACTCACGATATATGTATATCTACTTGCTTCATAACAAGCACGAAGCATTGGATGCCTATAAAGTTTCAAGGCAGAAGTAGAAAAACAATGCGGTAAGCAAATAAAAATCGTGAGATCAGATAGGGGAGGTGAATATTATGGTAGATATACTGAGGATGGACAAGCACCCGGTCCATTTGCAAAGTTCCTTCAAGAGAATGGGATAATTGCCCAATACACCATGTCGGGATCTCCAGATCAAAATGGTTTTGCAGAAAGAAGGAACCGAACATTATTGGACATGGTACGGAGTATGCTTAGCAGCTCGAAGCTTCATAAGTACTTGTGGCCTGAAGCACTTAAGACAACAGTGTATATATTAAATCGGGTTCCAACCAAGGCTGTTACTAAAACGTCATTCGAGTTATGGAAAGGTTGAAAATCGAGTTTGCAACATATGCGCGTATGGGGATGCCCGTCTGAAGTGAGGATTTATAATCCACAAGAGAAGAAGCTAGACCCAAGGACTATAAGTGGGTATTTCGTTGGATACGCCGAAAAGTCTAAGGGAAATAGATTTTACTGTCCTTCTCATAGTACTAGGTTTGTGGAATCTAGAAATGCTAAATTTCTAGAAAATGACTTGATTAGTGGGAGTAATCTTTTTCACAAAGATCATTTGGAGGAATCCACTCCTGACTCAAGTGAAAGATTGGTTGTGATTCACAATGCACCTCTTCCAGGTGTTCAACAACCGATCATTGGGAATCCATAAATAATCGACAACAATCAAGTAGACCTTGGTACTCAACGACTACCGAACACTGTTGAGGAACCAATTGTACAACAGGCTCCTCAAGAGCCTGATGATGCAACATTAAGAAGATCTACTAGGATTAGAAAGTCAGCTATTCCTAGTGACTATGTAGTGTATCTGCAGGAGTCTGACTACAATATTGGGGCCGAAAATGATTCAGAAACATTTTCACAAGCTATAGATAGCAGTGAATCTAAGTTGTGGTACAATGCTATGAAGGAAGAGATGGATTCAATGGTTTCAAATGAAGTCTGGGATCTTGTCGAATTGCCTAAAGGTTTTAAGGCCATAGGGTGTAAATGGGTCTTCAAAACCAAAAGGGATTCTCTGGGCAATATCGAAAGACATAAAGCCAGACTAGTAGCCAAAGGATTTACACAAAAGGAAGGGATCGATTACTCGGAGACCTTTTCTCCAGTATCAAAGAAAGATTCCTTTCGTATCATTATGGCATTAGTGGCCCATTTTGACTTAGAACTGCACCAAATGGATGTGAAAACGGCATTCCTCAATGGTGAGCTAGAGGAAGAGGTTTATATGAAACAACCAGAAGGATTTTCCTCTAATAAAGGTGAGCATTTGGTTTGCAAGCTCAAGAAGTTCATATACAGATTGAAACAGGCCTCCCGTCAGTGGTATTTAAAGTTTCATGATGTCATCTCTTCATTTGGTTTCGTAGAGAACATCATGGATCAATGCATATATCACTTAATTAGTGGGAGTAAAATTTGTTTCCTTATTTTATATGTAGATGACATTTCACTTGCAACCAATGATAAAGGGTTGCTATATGAGGTGAAACAATTTCTTTCTAAGAGTTTTGACATGAAAGATATGGGTGAGGCGTCTTATGTCATTGGCATCAAGATCCATAGGGATAGACCTCAAGGCATTTTAGGTCTATCCCAGGAAACCTATATCAATAAAGTCTTAGAGAGATTTCGGATGAAAGATTGCTCACCAAGTATAGCACCCATTGTAAAAGGTGACATATTTAGTCTTAGCCAGTGTCGCAAAAGTGATTTCGAAAGGGAACAGATGCAAAATATTCCATATGCTTCGGCCGTTGGCAGCCTCATGTACGCTCAAGTTTGTACAAGGCCCGACATAGCATTTGTTGTTGGAGTATTAGGAAGATTTCAGAGTAATCCAGGGATGGACCACTGGAAAGCTGCAAAGAAAGTGATGAGATACCTTAAAGGTACCAAGGATTATATGCTCATGTATAAGCGGACTGCCAACTTGGAGGTTATTGGCTACTCTGACTCAGACTTTGCTGGATGTGTCGACTCTCGAAAATCGATATCATGGTACATTTTTATGTTAGCCAGTGGAGCTGTTTCATGGAAAAGTGCCAAGCAGACATTGACTGCTACTTCTACCACAGAGGCCGAGTTCGTATCTTGTTTTGAGGCAACCTCACATGGTGTGTGGTTAAGGAGTTTTATTTCAGGTCTAAGAATCGTTGATTCTATTTCCAGACCTATAAAGATTTACCGTGATAATTCAGTAGCTGTTTACTTAGCTAAAAATAACAAAAGTGGAAGTCGAAGCAAACACATCGACATAAAGTATTTAGCCATAAAGGAACGTGTTAAAGACAATAAAGTAGTTATTGAATACATCAGCACTGAATTAATAATCGCCGATCCTTTGACAAAGGGCATGCCGCCAAAGGGTTTTAAGGGTCATGTAGACAGTATGGGACTTGCTTCCTTGGTGTAAAATGTAAAGACATTTTATGTTTTTAATTAAGACTCCTATTTTAATTTGTTATTTCTCATTTTATGGTGTACACATACAGTTTGAGAATAACAATTTAGTTTGACCTAGAATAAACATAATGTTTATTCATAAAGTTATTTTGGATTGAAATGTATTGTGATACATAGAAGATAATACTTGCTTAAAGATGACTTGTCGCTATGATTCGTGTGTTTTATTCCATCTAAAGCAGATATGAGGATTTTTGGTATGATAATATATGGACCAAGTGGGAGAATGTTAGTAGTGATTTATAAATAAAGTGATTTATAAATATATGGTCCACATCATCATTTGATGTGGACCACTTATCTTCACGTGTCTATCCTTATGTGGTCCACATATTATGTAGTTTTACCATTTTACCTATGTTTATCTCAAATCCGGTTCAAGCCTATCCTTCCACCTTTGATGGCAAGGTGTGTATATAAATAGGTCGGGATACTCATAGGTCCCTATACTCATTCCTACCTTTCTACACCATCTACTGAGGGTCCTGAATAGAGTATTGGAAGGCCTATTGAGGAAGGTTCACATGAGCAAGAAAGAGTACCTGAGCAGCGCATCAATACGGTATCAATGGTAGGAGGTTAGTCATGATTATACGCTTCCGCAATCATACATGTCATGTTCTATTGTTGATATAATCATGTCCTTAAAATAAACCATGTCATGTTCTACATAATTAAAGTTCTAACATTATCTACAACGGTAAAATCATACCATAAGATGCTCGTGTGTGTATATAGACATGCATACTATAATAACTCTAACTTAATGCAAATATCATCGTACTATAATACCTCATCATAGATCATGTTGGTAACGTGAGATTAAAAATCAAAATACTTCTCTATCTCTAATCATAGCATGTAAATATAGTAATCAATATTTAAAATCTTGTAAATAAATGAATTTGAAATCATAGAGTTTGTTGACCGGTCCATTCTTCCTCTTTACTTTTCTTCTTCTATCACGTCGAGTGAAAAAAGGAACGAGAGAAGTAACTCCTTGTATGTCTCAAACGGTGTCTATGTGTCTATTTTATAATGGGAAAATAGACACACCCCTTTAATTAACAAGGACTAAGGAGTATGGCCTTCTCTAAATGTTAGCATAACAATGGGCAAAGCCTACCCATTATAGCGGCCCATATAAAATTAATATATTAACATCTAATTAAACTTGAGTTTATTGATTTATGCCTAGTCCATAATAATAAATCTAACATGTGATGTATTGTGTCATATGCAATCATATATAAATCATCGTACTTATAACACTCTTTTAACTTATTTGAAGCATCAATATGCATGTGCATATGTATCTAAGTAAATATTGAAAACAAATTCTAAGTAATATAACAAGATAATCCAGTTGTGGTAACTGCTGCAATGTCGGAGAGGAAGAACATAGGAGGAGCTGTCGAACTAGAGAAGAAAATCTATATACAACCTCTCCTTTCCACTGCATGCCACTACTAAAAATTTAATAATCTGCGATGATTATTTTGCGATGACAAAAGTAGCAGTCACATATGCGACAATTTTGTGACCGCGAGTAACGGAGGTCGCAGAATTGACACCTTTGCGATGATTTTGCGATCGAAAGCATTGACCATCGAATCCTCTTGCCATTTTAAATCACTGATTACACTTAACCCACTGTCGGTCTCTTTTTTTTCTTCCCCACCACTACAAGAAATTTAAAACCTAATTCTAAATGCATTAGCCACACCCCGAACGCCACTCATCCATGTCTCTCACTGTGTGTCTCACTCCCGTTTGCGTCCCCATGAGCCCCATCCCGGCATCCCCCAGCGACTAGGGGAGATCAGCAGTCTCCCGATCTCTCCCTCCCTCTTATGTTTGTGCCGAGTCTGCCGAATACCTTCCGCCTGTGCTGGCCGCCTCTTCCACCGGGAGAGAGCCGGAATCTCTCCCTTGGCTCCCATCCCCTTACTCCGCCAAGGCCTTCTATTACTCCTCAAATCGCTGTAATCAAAACTCTCTTTAATTTGGAGCCGGAATCTTTTTTTGACGCACTCGACATCAGAAAGTCTTCCCTTCTTAAGCTGCAAAGGAAGTCGGCTCGAGAGAGGAAAAACTCACCGCTTAAGTGATAGAGTTTTATGAAGCTTCCTTGATTGAATCTTCAAATTTAAGAGAAATTTGGAGCTAACAGATGCTCAAAGCACATTCCTTATCTTCTTGATGATGAGATGGATTAGAAATCGCAAAGAAATATGAGAAACTAAATCTAGAATCAAGTGAAAATAGATATTTTTCACGTATTTCTTGGGACGAAGAAGGCCAGTCCAATAATTATGTAACAATTGCTTGGTTCAAGTTCAATTTGCAACCGGCTCAATTCATTTGAAGTGATCATTTGCAATTGGTTCCTATTTAATTTAGCTTTCTTCAATCCTTCTCGATATAAAATTGGTTTACTACAAATTAAACTTGATCCAGTCCGATTACCATCAAATTGGACTTTGGTTCACTTAAGAACGAATTAAGTTCACTAAAAATTGAGTTGAGTTCGGACTCAAATTGAATCCAATTGAGTTAATATCTCAACATTTGATAAAATAAAAGGGGAAAAAACAATCTTGTCTAAGAGAAAAAAAAATGACAAGATTTTCGATCATTTATTTTGCAAACAAATTTTGTTCAAAAAAAATAAAATTCTTAGTCATTTAAAATGACAAGAGAATTCCAAAGATTTTGAAAATGGCATGATTTGACAAAATGAAAAGGAAAAATAAAAAAAGCAAACTTATTTCTAGTAAAACAAAAATAAAAAACAAATGACCCAAACCGGCAGGTACATACCGGGACCAACACACAGTTCAAGTCAGTTCTCCCGGTTCGAATAATTTTCCGATCGAGTCCGCCAGTCCGGTGGTAGTCCGGACTGCGGATTTGGCTCCTCCATGGAAATATGGACTGGTAGTACAATCAAGCTCGTACAGGGCGGTACAGCCAAAATCTAAAACATTGCTTTCAATAGAGTGTAATGTTTGCTACGTAAATCCAGTTAAGATTGTAATGGAATGGCATAACATGCATGGAAATTTATGCCCGCATAAGGAGTCTTTCCCAGTGCTTTGATTCGAGTGCAACTTTTATGGGCGGTCTGTCCATAAAAAACTTATGAACGAATGGATATAAGCTTTAAGCGACTGAATATGAATAGAAAGAGAATGAATATGTTCAGCGACTGAATATGAATAGAAAGAGAATTGATTCCCTTTCCATTCATCTTCAATCCCTTGAAAAACTTATATCCATTCAATCCATAGAAACTTATATTAGCAGGCTGCCCATATAAATTTTTTTCCTTCTATTCGGGTTTACTCTTTTGTTATTGGGACAGAAATTGGCAAGATGCAGCATTTGTGCCTGTCATTGGTTGAATACTTTAGTAGAATACGCTTTACAGAGTTGTTTGTTTTGACTTTTGACATATGCTTTCTCTGAGGCTATAAATTCCTGCAGTACTTTTAGCAGATTGTTATCTAATTAGCAAACCTTCTCTGGAATTGCAGGAGTCCATTAACTGGTAGGAACTGGACTGAAGATTCCTCGCTGGAGTTTAACCAAGGAATTCTCAAGCCTTATTGTCAACCTTCTAGTTGAAAGAAAAAGCTTCATCTAGTTGTTAATTTGTTTACGTGTACGAATATTAAAACATCAGCTCTTACAAGTTATATCAAGATATATGATGTCAGAATTTTCGAAATAAGTTATAGAATCAGCACGTCCCCACAGAGCTAACATGGCCCCTTGTCTTTCCTGCAATTACAGTGTTTGAAACCTTGAACCATTTAACTGGTTCAAGTTATAAAATTTAAGAGGACAAGAAAAAGAAATCAAGTATTCAGATTTAATCAGTTATTGATCAAGTAGGACTCATTCTTCGGCAAGTTGATTTTTCGGCACCATTCAAACTGAATCGGAGACTGATTGCAATACCACTGGCTCAACCAATGATTGAAAACAAGAGAATAAATCATTTAACTTTCCTCATGCACAACCAAATATGGTGGGCAATCTGGATGAACAACACTTCTAAAGCTCAAAAACATATCATACAAAATGAACGAATCCAGCCCGTGAATGATTACAGCACCGAAACAATGGGTTATTACAACACAAAGGAAGCTGTTGTAGATTGTACACAAGAATGCTGTATGTTCCTTTTCTACTGTGCATTAATGTGTCAGGCTAAGTCTGGCAAACTTGAACGCAGCAGCTCTTACGCTTCAGTGTATAAGTTCTCAGCTTACACTCACAACAAGCACATACATCCACGAGCTGCAGTCGGCAGGTATGCCATCATACAGATGTGTCGATCCTCAAGATCAAGGACCTGAAATAATACTGGGCTATTGGTCAGGATGCTGAGCTTTGAAGTAGATTACCCTCAAACCCAACCACTAATGATCCATTAGGGCAGCATCAGTTTCGGATAATGGTGCTGCAGGGGTAAAGGACAGTATTAGCGCTAACTTAGTACTCCAGGTGAAACACCATATATGAGATTATGAGCGAAGGAAATAAACAACTCTCAACTCTCAAGATCCATGACATCCATATTAAGCGATTGTTCCCATAATCACAGGGAAAAACTAAAAAGTTAGCTCTAGTTATTATCAGATTCGAGACTAAATCTAGATGGGTACTTATGGCACTGTATAACAATGTAGAAAGAGTAACTCCATATTAGACACCAACATATAGAAATGCATAAAGTCAACCATTTAGTGTGAGAAGTTTACCGAGCAAGTCCTCGTATGTATCTTGGAAGAATGATGATTCCATGAGCAATGGAGGTGAGAACACTTGATCCAGAGCATCATCATCAATATCAAGAAAAGCATTTCTTGGATTAACAATGTCTGGTGTAATTAAACTTTTCTGGTTAGTGCACTCATCAAGTTCATGCGATTTATTTGATAAAATTGGTGTAGAATCTAAGTGCCCCTGAGTACTAAAGATATCTTTAGAATTCCTGGGAACACGATAACCTGGTGGAGAAAAGACTAATGATTGTTTTCCTTGAGTAGAACCATCTACTTCTTTATGAGAAGCTCCTGTAGACAGAGGCATGAAGAAGTGTTGGGAACCATCATCTTTGCTTCTTTCTTTTAACAATGCTGAGTTGCTTGATGGTCTTGACAGTGCTGACTCACGAACAGAACGCCTAATATTCTGAATATCATAAATATCATCCTCTGTATAAAGGAAAAAGAAAGGAACATGTTCACATTTTAAGACATGCTACTGAAAATAAAGGATATAAGTTGCAGGGAATCCATAAAATCTGTTGAAAGAAAAAATAAAATGAGCAAACTGGGGATGCTAACCTTTAGCTGCACTATCCATATGATCACTTGCATGTTGTGGTGCCACCAATGTCCCCACAGGCAAAGTTTCCTGTATGGATCGAGGAGTTATAGTAGAGCGTTTAGGTGTCTGCATGCTTTTCCCTGATGAATTGGGAGCCGCACTGATTAAATGAGGGAGTTTCAAGACAGGGCTAGTAGAGACTTTGTCAAGCTGGACAGATGAAAGCCTAGAATTTAACTCAACAATTTCATCAGCAGCAATATCCTGATAATAGATTGATGCAGAGAAAGATTAGTGGAAGAAAAGCAGAAGAAAATTCAAACATTATTTAACTGTTTCAAACATTAAGAGCACGTTCTTACTTGAGGTACCTGAGACTGCATATTTAATGTTCTTGTATCAAAACCGTCCACTGTAGTTGAAGAAATACTTTCTACTTCTTCAGTCAGGTCTGCTATGGTTTTTTGCATTGTTGGAATGGCTTCTTTTAGTTGACTAATTAGCCCCTGAATTGCAGAAAGGCTTACAATTAAAAGTGGACTGTAGAATAAATATGCCAACACTAGAAGAAATATGCCAATAGCTATGTTTGAAGAAAAAAAAATTCTAATTTTCTAACATCATGAGGCAAAAAAAGAACACAAGCAAATTTTGGCCCACAAGAAAAATTCCATATACAGAGATCTCTAAACAAACCACAAAAAAGGTGCATATAAACTTTTTACAACAGTATTAAGCCAAAAGACCAAAGCTTGCAAGATTTGTAAAAAAACAGTTACTTAACTTAATGAAATGATAACCAGGTTTCTGCCAAGCCAATTTGATTTCTTAATTAGGTCTAATCTTCTTTGGTCTTCTTGAATAAAACATAACCATACGCCACGTGCCAAATGAACCTTAAGAAGACAATTTTCACCTATATTTCAGAACATAACTTGAATTCTTATTGGATCCAACTACATTAGCAGTTGTAGCTTTTCTTCTTAAAGATAAAATAAAGTAGAAGAAGCACCCAACTACAGTGGTCCACATCTTCAAATTAATCATGTTTCCCCATAAAAAGGTCATATTCATTTCTCACTTATTTATGGGTGTATTTCACCACTTTAACAAGGATAGCGAGTTAATATCAAATTACTTAAGAAATTCACCATCCAAATAATTAAGGAAAGAGAGTAGTAGACACGAAAGTGTCATGTTACCTGTATGCTAACTAAATGTTGACGATGTTCGGCAAGTGTTGCGGCCAAGGACTCGGCATGTCCACCTGTACTATTATCAGATGAACTACGGAGTAACTCTGGCCCCTCCCCATCATTAGCTTTGACCTGAAAAAACAAAAGTTGACAGCATAAATAATCAATGGCAAAGTTTAAGGATGAAGTTTGAGCAAAAGCACACTGTACTGCAGGGTTGCTGAAATCTAACTTCCACAACTAACAGCATTAACTTTCCAAAGTCGTTAAATAAATTAATGTTCATGCACAATAGGTGTAAAAAATGGTTCAACATGATTAAGCCTTAACATTGCCATTAGTATCTTGCAATCCACTTAGTAGATATTCAAACCTCATGCGTTCCTTTAGTATTTCTGGCCAACTCAGAATTACTGAAATCTCCAGTATAGTTCTAAGAAAATTAAACAATTTAACAATCCAACAGTGATCATATGACTAAGTCATTGAGAAACTTTCTGCTCATAGAATCAGATGATCTGGGCTAATTTAGTTTTTGAAACTTAGAAAGCTACTAATGAGCTTAGCACATCCAAAGCACATTATTGTAGCTTAAAATGTTAGATACAAATCAAATTACCAAATGAAGAGATTGTTTATGAATCCGTTGTAAAGCATGAGTCCAACGTCTAAGAATTTCGGCAACATCAACCGTTGGATGAACTATTCCACCTCTATCAACCATCTTCCCCATACTCTCACTTTTCCCTTGAAAATGAGGTGACTCCATCTGCTCCCTAATATCTGCAGATGATGATATCTCACTTGAAGCAACTGATAGGACATCAGAATATGGTACATGTGAACTTAGATCCATAGCTGCAAGCAATGATGAACCAGAGATGCGATATCTAGCAAACCAAAGTAAACATTGTGAGAAGATCAACTAAGAATAAATGATAAGTACAGAATATTGAAATTCACCTATGCTCCCGATGGGCTATCAAATCCTCAATGGGCCCAGAAGCTAAAACTTCATGTTGACCTGCATTTCAAATAAACTTCCATCAAAGTTTACCTAAGAGCAGAAGAAACAAGAAATCAACTTATTGCAGACTGGAGAGCTAGAAAATTGTCAAAGTGCAGAAGGAATTACTTGTTCATCAATTTATCATCATTATAATATCAAAGCAATGCTTAGATTAGAAAAGAAAAAACAGCAACGGATCAATGATTGTCAATTCCTTTAGTAATACTTTCTCTAAGACCTCTAGTGATCATCTCAAGTTTTGACTTGAAGTTCTAAATTCACAGTTCCCACCATCTTGCATTGGCTGATTATCAATTGCACGATGCTTAAGGACTTTAGTTACCTTATACTTTCAAAATTCTAGATCATGGTATCATCTTGATATAAGGTGTGCCTCTTGATAATATTCATGTAATAAGAGGCTATGGGTTCAATCTAGTCCTTGCAATATTTATGGCAATATGACCAAAAACTTTCTTGATTAGGTTCCAACATTTAAGCACCTTTCTTTCGCATCAAAGTATAAAAAAAATATTTTAAAAAAAGTATGTTTGCAGTTCAAAAGTGAAAAATGCTCTTTTGCATCATATCACATCATCTATGAGAAGCCAATACAAATCAAGTCACGAATAAGTGAACTACATGGATAACAAAGAGGAATGCAAGTGAGATTTATCTCTGATTCTGTAAGTGGATACCATACCACCAGTCTAGAATGTAGTGAAGAGGACTGGAAGTGACTCTCTCCGAAACACAAAATTAATGCATGCAACCACTATGTTCCAAGTAGGGTCCATAAACAAATTTTATGATCCAAGATTGTCATTTCAAAAATAAAAAGATGTCCTAAAATATGCTGGCAAAACAAAAGATAAAATATTCAGATAATCAAGTAGAGAATCAAAAATTTTGAATATTCTAATAGGAATGCAAAAGTTGAAAGTTTTTTGAAACATCAATGCAAATAGTGATATGAGTAATAATTTCTTCTGCTTACTCTTTCGAGCTAATAATGACTCCCAAAGGCGAGTAGCCTTGGCTATCAAGTGTGAATTCTGACCAGAAGAACTGGAGATCCGGTCATCACCAAATTCCCCTTCAGACTTAGCTTTGTTTCTTATGTCCTGTAACTTCTCCAACTCTTGTTGCAAGTATGCCTAAATAAAGCAATTGGTATTCGATAAAATTTTATTAGCATTATGTGCAGAGGTAGCAAGAATTGGAAAGAAAGAATACCAAATGCAACAATCTACGTAACTTAACATTTACCTCTTCTGCACAGAGACCACGAAACTCAGCAGTCATTTCATGGGCTAAATCTGACCAAGTAGTTTGCCTGTGAACGGCAGCATTGGCATTTTTAAGAAACCTCCTTCTCTCAAGAGCTATTCTAGCCTGCTCAACAAAAAGGTAACTGAAATCAAACAACAGTAATCCAAATTTGTAACCAATAATAAGGGCAAAATTTTAACAAATTTTATAATACAAGAAATATCCAACAACCCATGTTTCCTCAAACATTTAAGGACAAAAGGAACCACAAATAGAAAGGCTATGTCATGGGGCCCACCAAGCCACCTCAGCATCCACCCAGCTCAGCCACTAGATCAGCAGGGTCAGATGAAGATATCAATACCTGTGGACAGGTGCAGCTTTATCACCAGTTCTCATGTTGGAACTGGAATGTAATGTCCTGTAATTGAGTAGTTACTTCTTTGATTCAGTCATGTATTAGTGGAGAGTTTTCTTTGTATTTGAGTCAGAGTCATGTATTTATATTTTATAAGTGAGTCATGTCTAGCGGGAGTTAATTTTATGGAATGAGTCAGATAGTGGACAGGGCCGCGTGTAGGATAATAGAACAGTATAGGAAATGGATCTTTGTGTTTGAGTCGAGAACTACTGAATTGAGGTTTGCAAAAACATGTATAAATAGTAAAATACAATTGCTTACTAATGCGGAAAAGGGATTAGTTGTTATTTCTTCAAATTACAGTACATATCTACAAGAGTGTGACTTTGTAAGTTCTCTTGTCCCAATGAGCTCTAACTCTTTCTCCTTTTTATCTCACATTAGTATTGTAGGGCTTGTGGGTCAATCACGAAGCAGGAACCATGAAAAGTTATGAATAATTTGCAGCTAAAATATGATGCTCAAGTGCAAGAACCAACATGAATTTTGATTTTACTTTTATATTATGTTTATTAGGTTTTCAAGTGATCACAAGAAAAAGAAACTCAAGAGGTGCAACTTACAAAACTAAGATCCATGAGAATAAGAAGAGGAATGAAAACATAGAGCAAAAATGAATTACTATGGGAGAAATCTAGGGAAATATTTATTATTTAATACTAAGTACGAAAATTAAGTCAAATAAAATGAGAATTTGAGAATGGTTAAAGACCACCAGATAAAAGAGTGATAGTGATAGGTAAGTGCAATAGCTAAGTGATAGTTATTGGTATGGTAACATCTTGCTTCAGGGTCAGGCCCATCACTCTTAATATTTATTCTTTGCAAGTATAGGCCCAACGAAGATCATTGCTGGTAACCTGGTTATTAACTCTTAAAGGTAAGGTTTAAAATCTCGGTCGGTACGGTATGGTAAGTTCGGTATTTACCGGTTTTTTAGGTTTCCGATATACGATATACCCGGTATTTGAAAAAACCGGGTATATTGTGTATACCGGGCCAGTATGGGCGGTATATGGCGGTATACCGCCCGGTATGGGCGGTATATGGTGGTATGTCATGGAAAAAAAAAAAAAAAACGGCCGGTATGCATTTTCATACCGGTCCGTACCGTGTGTCGGTACGGTACGGTACCGGTATATACCGGTACCGGCCGGTGACCGAAACCGGTACCGGTACCGAGATTTTAAACCATGCTTAAAGGTGAATTGTGAGATAGATGAATTCACAAGGAATTAAGAAGGTGAACTGGAAGTTTAACAAAATCCTCTGCTACTCCTATCAGTGAAGTAATAGGCTAAATTATGGGTTTACCTTAGTCACTGGAAGCAATGCAGCAGCATTTTGATAAGAAGCATCTGTTAGTGCAGGTGGCAGAGGGTTAGAAGCAACATCAGCACTAAATGTTCGTTTATGAACTTCTCGCAAGGCATGAACTGAAAGTTGCCACAGAAGCTCAACAAATCTGCAGTAAAGAATTCAGCAATGATACACATGTTGTAAATATAGATGAAATATAGCATAGGGTCGCAAATGAAATGCTAGTCCAGTCCATTACTAGACAAGTATTCTCATATCAGTAAATCAAGTGATATTCAAACAAAGCACAAATTATCATCTTTGGAAGATCAATAAATATCAAGATAAAATCAAATAAACATATGCAAACAAGAAAATAAACACTTGAAGATTTCCAGGCTCTGTTGGTGACAAATAAATTAGTAGAACTTTCATGACATCAGGCGTATCATTCTACCATCATATTTCGAATGTTATCTTTTGCTATTCACTAACTATATTTCAAAAATGCTTCTGTATTGCTTTGCTTTACCCAATAATTATGAGTGCATAGATCTTTTAAGAACCAAAATATCGGATAGTTACCAAACAACATATATCAAAAGTAACTATTACTAAGATGAAAATGTTAGGATGAATATGTGAATTTGTTGTAAGAGATAGGGAAAAAAATTGCTCACATGGAGTAGTTTTGAGGTTTTGATAGAGGTTTAAACAAGTAGAAACATGGATGCATCGAAAAAAAATTATAAAACAAGGTGAGTCCATTATTTATAGTGCAAGAAAAAGAAATACTTTAAAACATTATTAAAAATGGTAGAAAGAGAGATAGTGCTTTTTTGTCTGATGATATTGCCCTAGTGGAGCACAATGCGAGACATGACTGATATAGGCTATATAGCTAACACAAATAATTGGGCATAACCCTTCACTACTACAAAACTTAAGGATCTCACTCTTAAAAAGAAAACAAACAATTGAAGGCCATATTTCAATCATCAGTGTCGTTCAATTTATCTTTACCAAGGAGTATAAACCAAGAAAATAATATATTTTAAAAGGGAAGAAGATAAGTTCATATTCATACTTCAACTTAGTAGCTTAAGGTGATAAATTAATGTTGAAGCATTATGGTGATTTTAATTTTTAAAGTCCTTGTGCATCTTAGATGTCCTATTACACAAATATGACAAAGAACTTATATAACTAAAGTAACACAACAAACCATAACTAGATCTCAAAATGAATTTATTGACAAGTGTAAAGCTTTTTTCTTCTTCTTGAATTGACAAGTCGAACAAATCAAGGGTAACCAAATTTCTTCCCTGAAACAAATAAGTGAAAACATAGTAACTCGGAAATAATAGAAGCTAACTGAGCTTTGGGTTCCGTAATTGATCCAATCTGACCATTTTTGTCCTTGTAATAAAATGGTGTCAATGCATGGACTAAGTAACATTGGTGTTCTTGGTGTCACTACACGACATGTATGTTTACCAATATGCATACCATCATAGTACAGTATGCCTGACAAATTTAAATCTTGTAAATTTGTAATAATAAAACTAACATGGTGATGTTATAGACTTGAACAATATCTACCCAAAGAAAGGATTTAATACCAGAGTTAAATGAGAGAGATGATCTTTTATAACCAATCTACTTGTTGATACCTTTTTTTACATGGCTATTATGTGAATATATGACTATGTTATGCGAATATATGACTAAATTCAAGTAAACATAAGCATACATTTATTTTAGAACATGCATGATGAAGCCTACTAATATAGGTCATACATCTTTTCATTACCTATATACATAATTTATTACACTCAAAATGTAATGTTTTCTTAATATATTTATGATGATGCATGTTTCTCATCAGAAGCTTAAGACTTAAGAAAGAAAATTTGGCTTTTTTAGACTTAAAAGATACATATGTATATTAATGTTAGAGGCGCTTCGACAGTCAATCACATGTACACTCTTGTGATAATCAAAAGTAATAAGTTTCCTCTACTTGATAACCGACCAACTTAGTTCTAAAGACGTGGCGCCAATAAAGACTCTGAGATATGCTAAATGGTCATAGTTTATATGTCGACTCCTTATGCTCCATACCTCTTTGGAAAACTAATTGCTATTAATTTCTCACAGCGGAGAATTGCACAATATAAGAACTTATAATTTGTATGTTAAGTGGGAGGATAAACATAATTTCCACATAATTTCACACAGTTACCATAATGAAGAGAAGCATGGAACCAATGATCGCATTCCCAAACTAATACAACCAAGCAAAACCAGCATGAAAATGCAACCTACCAATCTTCTCACGAGTACTGAATGAGAACAAAACTAGGGAACTGTATCCTAGTAGAAATGCAAACACACACACTATACATTGCACGTCCAAGTCACAATCTTAACAAGGATGGCTCCAGTAAGTTTGTAGATCTTCAATTTTAAAGAAAAGGCAATAAAAATGCAAAACACACCAAAAATCACCAAGTCTGCATTCAAATCATTGTATACGGGAAATAATAGCTGAACATCACAAGCAAAAGACGATAATGCTTGAAAGCAAACATGGAAAAAAAAAATTATGCTGACCTCGGCCCACAACAAGTTGCCAGGGATGAAACCCTAGAATTACTCCGCGGCAGCACTCCTTGCGACTCTAGCTCGCTAATTATCCCTTGCACAATCTATAAAGACACAGCGGTAACAGAATTACAGAATAATCCACATAAATAAGCAAGAAAATTTCACATAAAATCTCTAGGGTATACAGACCTTTCGGAAATCACGGGATTGAGCGGAATCGAAAATAGGCCAAACCTTATCAAAATCCTAGAGAAAATAAATCAGATCCCCATCAGATTCGAACAATTAGGGAAAAGTACAATGGAATCTGAATCAATTCGGCGTCGTGCCTTGGTGGAGCCGCGGAGGGCACAGAGGAGGAAGTAGAGGAGCTGCTCGCCCAACTTAGGATTGGAATGGCGGAAATGCCCCACTCTGGGGCCGCCGCCACCGACGCCCATGCCAAGGACGGCCGGATCGAGGCCGAGGAGGAGGCAGTTCGTGTACATGGCGCTCTCGAGCTCCGCCTCCCTCTCCTTCTCCCGCTCAGTTGCCATCTCTACGATCACCTCCTCGAATCGATCTCTCTCTCACTCTGTCTCTCTCTTCCCCTCCACTCTCCCTCTCTTCGATCGCTCAACAGATCTCCAGTTCCCTGTCTCTCTCTCTCTCTCTCTTCCTTTTGTTTTTCTCCTCTTCGTTTCTTTTGTTCGAAGGGTTATGCGGATGAATTGACAACTGGGACCCACTTAGACACGAGAGCTGATTGGTTCATTTGAAATCCCAGGAAAAGGTGTAATCACCTCAGTAGGTGTACTTACCGGCGATGGCGATTGAAGAGTTCGTTAGAGAGCTTGCCGGCTAAGGGTAGCTGATTATATTTAATTTCGATTAGCTCATCGTGAATAATTGGTAACTAGAACTTATTATATAAATATAAACATATATTTTTATAAAACATATTATTAATAATATAAAATATATATTAATAGCTGATAATTGGTTACCTCCTTGTGAATAATTGGTAACCGATTATATATTAATAAAATATATAATTTTATAAAATATATAATTTTATAAAATATATTAATAATATATAAATAGCTAATAACTAGTTACCTTTGTAATAACCAATAACCGGTTATATATTAATGAAATATAAATTTTTGAAATATAAAGTATGTATCCATTTTTTTATAATATGTTATTCATTATGATCAGATACTAAATAACTGTATCTATTCATTAGCATTCAGATTAACCGTTGGATATCAGACAATTAAATATAATCGATTTTGAATAATAATTTTAAAAATCTATTAATTTTGGTTTTGACTATCCATGTAAAATGATTAATCGAATCATTCACACCCTTGAAATCATCTCTCGCATTCTCTCTCCTTCCTATTATTGTTGATGATGTTATTGTTGTTGTATCTATTTATTAGCCTTTTGATTAACTGTTGGACATCATACAATTAAATATAATTGGTTTTGAATAATAATTTTAATGTAAAATATGATTAATCAAATTATTGCCACCCTTAAAATCATCTCTCGCATTCTCTCTACTTCTTATTTATTAGGGTAAATTACACTGACATCTCATCTATTTATAATTTTATCTTGTGACTCATTTGAATTTTGTAAAAGATTACACAAACCTCTCATACTAATGGAAATTATTAGTGGAGTGTGTCATGTGCACTGCACATATTTATTAATGACAAAAATACTCTTATATCATTTAACATTTGTTCTCTCATATTTTCAGTTCATAAGTATTTAACATTTTAATTTTCACGTTCAACTAGTATTAATTTCGTGAAAAATGTTAAATAATAAAATAATTTCTCATATTTTTATTTTTAAAATATTTATTCAATTATTTTATGCATGTCTTTTAATGATTTTTATGTGATGGGCATAAGGGAGAAATCACAAATTGCATTTAACACCGTTAATTATAATTGAGGTGAGTGTCACATGGATAAATGGAGAGGAGATCAGTGTAATTTCACTGAACCTCGGGGGGTCAGTGTAATTTACCCTATTTATTATTGTTGTTGTTGTTTCTCGCATTTTCAATGGTTCATTCGGATTTTTCGAATGCATACATAGTTAGTAGCGCGTCAAGAATCTATATCAAGGTTACCTTTGAAACGATTATGTGCCCTCGTTCGCAATGCACCCCATAATAATCTCGAAAATTAAATATATGTGATGTGTTACTCCTCGATGGCATTGCCCATGATGGTCTCACGATCCTGCCCCCAACAAGGCCACATGCGGTGCCATCATGCACCCCCATATGCAAGCACGTCATGTGATGACCTTAAGAAACCTACATGATGTATGTGTTTGTAGCGCTTGCCTTTGAGATTACTTTCTCATCATTATGCTCAAGAACTATGCTTCCACCACCCTTTTGTCGAGTCCCATTGCGCTTGCCAACAAAAAGTCATGAACATGAAATTAATTAATAGCCAACGAATGAAGCGTAACGTGGTAAACTCAAGTACAAGGTACTCATCAAAGACTTCCACAAGATAAGGCACACAATAAATGTCCTCCTTTTCCTTTTTATTATTTACAAACGCGAAATTTATACGCATAAAATGCATTTGTAAGCATACATATATGCAAAATTAAACACATAAAATACTATGATTATAAATCAAATCCAAAATCTACTGAAATCATACTTGGATATCTTTCTTCTCATCCCACTTCCTCTCCCTCCTAACCTTTCCCTCCTTCCCTTTCTTCCTTTCTCCCCCGCGAACAATTCCATCTCTCCTCTCTCCTCCCTATTATTATATGCTCTCCTTTCCAACAAACTATCTTTTCATTGTCTCTACCTTCTTATAATATAATTATTTCTCTTTTTTTTAATGCATACATAGTTAATTAGTATGGATGTCAACGGGGCGAGGGTGGATACGGGGTGCCTACCTGCAATCCGTCCCACGAAATAAACGGGTATTTGCTACCCGTTTATTCCCCGCGGGTATAAAAAATATGTACTCATTTAATTATCCGATGGTACTCATGACACTTTTAAAAAATGTAATTTAATATATTTTAATAACACTTCAATTCTTTAAGTATTTTGATAACAACTTCAAGTATAATAATTTTATTTTGATAAACACATAATATTTTGATAATAATATCATCATAAGGTTTCAAAATATAAAGTATATTGGTATTGAATTAGGTTAGGATTTTTTTAGTATATGTGCCTAAGATAATATTATAATTTACCAATTCTCGCGAGTAACGGGTATTCGCGAGTACAGGTACTATAATATTTGTACTCATCCCATATAATAAACGGGTAAAAAAAAATTATCCATGAAACCCCCACAGGTAGAAAACTACCCTCTATACTCATCATAAATGGGTAAATATCCACGAACATCCGCCTAAATAGATATTATTGTCGTTCCTAATAGTTAGCATGCAATTCTTTCCTTACCTCTATAATTTGTTGCTGTAGATTACCATAATAAAGAATCAATTAGGATACATTAAATTAAAAAATCTAATTGAGGTACTTGTTATACATCCCAATTAAATAAAGGAACAAAATTGAACGCGTGCATGTAAAAAAGTTTAGGATGTTTTTGAGTTATTGATCACAAATTTATCTTTTATTAAAAAATTCTTCTTAGGTTTCAATCAAGTTGATGCTTCACGATTTGATTAATTATCACATTGGCGTTGAAGTAATAGTTTTATTTGATCAGTACCAATGAAAGGGGAAAAGAAAAAAATAGGCTCTTTCTACTATAAAAAAAGGGTAGTTGGACTTATATAGTTTTATTATAAGCCGTGGACCATATTTGGACCATATTTTCAAATTCAAATTTTAAGAATCAAAATTCTTAAAATTGAAATATAGTATATTTGATACCAATTTTACTAATGGGCCACAGTTTCTAACCTAGAGACATTGGTTAATATATATATATATATATATATATATATATATATATATATATATATATATATAATTTAAAAAATAATTTTAATTTACAAAAAAAAATTATAATAAAATTATGGTGTTATAGTCTAAAAATATATTTTCAAGACTTTTGCACAAAATCTATAAAACTAAATTTAAATTAAAAATTATAAATAAGATAAAAATAAATTAGCATGTAAGAACTTAAAATTTGAAATATTTTTATTATATTACAAAAATTAAAATATATAAATGATAAATATGTTGAACTTGAAATAAGAGATGCATTAATCCACTAAATGAAGCAGCTTTATAGGCTTTATATGTCAAGTTGATAACAACTAAATACTCGATAATTAACTGACAATTATTCAGTCCGATAAATAAAGATAATTAGATGATAACTACAAGATTTGATCAATCAAGAGCTTGCGCGTGAAATGATGTTGCATTATCTTCAACACTAGCTTCATAATCCCAAGCTTTTGTTACCATCTTCTGTTTGACACCACATGCATGTGTCTCTTTCCCTCACGCACATCTCTTTTGTTTTTTTCGTTTCTCTTATATTTTTCTTCTCCTATGCTCTTTAGGGAGATTCGACGAGACTTCTTTCGTTCTTTGTGCTCTTCACGATGACCCGACGAGATTTGTCCCTTGTGCTATCCATGGGGATCCGATGAGATTGTTCTTTTTTATCTCCCTCTCATTTTCTTTGGGCAACAAATGCTTCATAAGTTAGAGATTTGCTATTGTGTAAGAAGCGGGGTCGGTCAGTGCTTCATCCACGATCACAATATCTCTTATGTGGATATTAATATGACATATGTGTTAGCATAAGTTGATGCGATGGTGTTGCGATGAAATCCTCCAAAAATTTAATTTGGTGATGATCGTGCTGGAGATAATCTTCTTTCTTTGATTTGGTATTTTGACCAATTCAATATAGCATTTCACACTTGTCCAAAGCCTTCTTTGCCTCCTTTTGCTTATTTTGACCAAGTCAAAATGGCAAGTGGAGTTTGGGTTAAATCTTTTGTCTCTTTTGCTTCACTAAGAAGTTATTTAGTATGAGATAATCCATTCAGATTAGTGACAATCTTACGTTTAAATTGTCTGAGTCTCACACATTATCTTATTTGATGTCTTATTTTTACAGGTAATGTGGATTGCCAAGGTAATCTAAATTACCATCAAAGTGATAATCCAGATTGCTCAATGGCGCGTGTCTATGTTGATTGCCTATGAAGTGGTGATCTTGAATTATTTTTTATGAACAAAATTGTCCTTCTTAAGCCTTAGCTTTTTTACAAGTCCTATGCCTCATCCTTTCTAGAAAAAAAACGTATGTCTCTCACGACTTCTTCCATGACATAATATTATAATATTATACTATCATATTTACATTATATATATTATTATATATATTTGTGGAAAGGATATTTTCGTAAAGTATATCTCATTTCTTGGTAAACTATTTGTTATACCAAATACGTCTATGTGAATGCCAATAATATTGTTATAACATTACTTGTGCATACAAAATACTATATTCTACATTACCACTAATATTTTTAGTGAAAATCTATCTGAAAGATGATCTAGATTATTTGGTAATCCTGTAAGGCAATGCACCAAACACCTTCTAAGGGTGGACATGCGAATCAAATATGTGGGGCCCGTCGGATTGCTTCTTCTCCGCTGTTGAAATTAAGATCAAACAAAGGTGAGGTCACTAAATTAATTCTTTCCTCCTTTCTTTGCTATTTTGATCGAGTCAAAATAACTATGCTCTCTTTTGTCTCCTGCGTGTGGAGGAGATGAAGTAGTTGCCACAACCTTTCCTATGTTGCTTAACTCCCTGCTCGATCCTCTTCCCCAATTGCTCACCATTGTCGATCTCGGCCTTCGTCTTCACGCCTGTCGTTTCTCACACGAAAGCTTCACTCTTCCTTCCCCATGTGGTAGACCTTGAGCAGATCTCGAGAGATGAGATACTGAATCTAGTATTCTGCTTCGGTCTACTACTCGACGTAGTCTGCAGATACCCTTCTTCACCGACTACTTGGGGATGGCAAGAGAAACAATTTTGGGGTCCTCTAGTTCGGTGCACTAGTTGAAGACGGGGCACTTCTGTCTTGTCTTCTTTCTTCATTCAAAACAGAGAAAACTTTGTTGGCTTAAGGGTCTCTCTTAAGCCTCGATATTTATTTTGATGATAACAAACATGTATTTAATCCAAGTGTGAAGTTTTGAGTTCAGGTTGAGGTTGCGATAAGCATGCCAAGTCCGTTCAAACTAGACGAAAGAAAAGATCGTCAAAGGAACGGAAGAATAAACATTGAAGAAAAGCTCAAGCTTAGATCAAGTAGAATTCATGTAATATACCCCTAGGATAAGTTTATCCCAAGCTAAAATTATAAAGTTATCCAAGTTGAAACTTGATAACTAAACCCATAAAAAAAGCATGTAAAAATCCAAGAAGAAGTCAGCCTCGATCAGCCTGAGTTCGATCGACCGAACAAGGCAGTAGTCTGCCAAGCAGCCTATTCAGTCGATCGAATGGTCGACCGAATGACGATAAAAACTAGCAGTAGCCATTCGGTTGACCAGTCGATCGACCGAAGTTGGCGAAGCAATCTGCGCAAGGCTGTGTCGGTTGACTGGTCGATCGATCGGCCGAAGTAAAAAATGGGCAGAATGGTCACCGATCGATCGATCAGTCGACCAGATTGGAGATCGCTTATCGCACGACCCTGGCTCCATTGATTCGGTCGATCGACTGGTTGATCGAATGTGGGATTGATAGTTTTTTGTCAGTCGATCGACCCGTTCGATCGACCGAGCTCTCTCATACAACCAGCGATCGCATTGGCGGTCGATCAGTCGGTCGACCGATCGATTGACCGACCAACGACCGAACGGCTTCAACGACTATTTTTTTACCCGTTGAACGAATCGTTCGAGTGAGGGGTTATAAATACCCCTCACATAACTTCTCTACTTCCTTCTTAGATCTTATATTGAGCAATTAAAGAAGTTTTTAAGCCTTCATTAAGAGTGAATTCGTGCGCGCCCTCTACTTCCGTCGACAACTCATTTCGAGCGTTGCTTCCCTACTTCCTTCAATCTTGCTGCAACACAAAGAGTCATCTTCCTGCAAGTTGGAGACGTGAAGGCGGTGGAAAGGAGCCTTAGTTCATTTTACATTCTTAAGCTCTTTCCTCTGTATTTGACGTTTATTGTAAACTTATTTTCCATTTGAGATAGCTGCTATGTGTGCTAGAAAACACTTAGGGATAACTTTATAGGATTGTGTTTTGTCTAGATGAATAGAATTAAGGGGTTCTCAGAGTGGTGAGAAGAGTGTCCTCATTGTATTCAAAGGGAAACACAAACTCTATAAAGTAGTGGTTAGAAATTCTTGATGAAGAGCCAAGGTAGTGGAGTAAGCAGTTGGCCGAACCACTATAATTACTCTTGTCTGCATTGCTCACTTGCTTTTGTCATTGCTATTGATATTTGATCACATCTCTTGTTAAGAAACACTTGCACCTAAGAGAAAATAAAAATGAGCAAAAAGAAAAGAATTAAACAATAAGGGGACATACACTATTCAACCCCCTCTTCTAGTGTCAGATTTCACACAACAAACACAACCCCTCGTGTCTTCTTTCTACACGAAACGCCGCTTTCTTCTAACATTACAGGGACTCATTATCGCATGAGCCGCAATATGGGGTGTTGGCCTTGGCCTCGGCCTCGGCTTCGCTGCTTTGCTTGGAACAGATCAAATGTTGATCTTTCTACACCACCCGAGGAGACGAACTAGTGACTAGGTATCACTCCTTCACCTCTGTTCAAACATAGGACATTTTTTTTTTCCTGCGATGCTTCTCCCTCTTTTGGATATAGCTATCGCCGAACAAATTCAACTTCGTCTCATTCGTAGGGCTGGCAACGGATTGGATACAGTGCAGATACTATATTATTTGTATCTGCACACACTACTAGAATAATGGGCATCAGCAACGGCTGATGCCGTTGCTGAGCCGTTGCTGAAGAGCATCAGCAACGGCCGAGCCGTTGCAATAGAGCCGTGACAGAAAGTCGCGTTGCTGATGACTTAGCAACGGATCAGCAACGGCCGCTCGGGCCGTCGCTCAAAACATTATCAGCAACGGCCGCTCGGGCCGTTGCTAAAAATATTATCCGCAACGGTTTTACCACGGACCCGGAGCCGTTGCTGATAACGTTAATAGCAACGGCCTCGAGTCCGTAGCAACGCCGTTAGTAAAACCCCGTCGCTAAGCCGTTGCTGTAGGTCATCAGCAACGGCTGTCGATACACTTTTAGCAACGGCTTTCCCACGGACGGCCGTGGGAAAGCCGTTGCTGATGACCTATACCTGCAACCAGCAAAATTTCAAATTCCTAATTTCCATTGATACATTGATACATTTATCTGATACATAACTCACACACCCATACCCTCATACACACATTCATTCACACATCACAAACACACCAAGATATACATCAAAACAATTATATTTATATTGATAATTATCCACGATAGTATAAAAACAATTCAAATGCAAAATTGAAGTATCAATATCCAAACAAAATAAGTTAAACAAGTTCAATATCTTAGTAACAAGTTCAATATCCAAACAAAAAATCTCACGATGACGATGGAGGATGGTCTGGATCATATGGCGGGGTCTGGAGTGCTTGAGTGTACACCGGCGTGGACTGACTCGAGGACGATGGATTAGATGATGCCGAAGAGATGCCTGCTGCGGGATGACCTGACATGTTGCGTAGCATAGCATGCATCTCCTCCATCATCTGACTCTGACGCGCGACCGTCTCCTCTAGAGTCCTTATTCTGCTACTATGATCATAACTGGATCTAGAGGTGGACGGCCGCTCACCAGCGACCGGAGGGGTCGGTGCCCCAAGTGGCCCTAGCACGGCTCGCGCATGACCACTATCTGCGAAGCCATATACGCGGCCATGATCCCAGCCACCTGCGGCCTCGACCCACGATGCTGCGTCAAAGTCCTCGGGGGTACCCCCGCGCTGCACCACCCTCTGGCTGTACGTCTCCTACTCGAGTTTGATTTTTTGTTTAATATTTATCATAAAACTTAAATTATAAATATATAATGAATAATTTAAACAAATATATAATTACCACAATGTATGCAGCGCGGTTGTGGATGTACTCCCCCGTCCCATGTGCTCGACGGTGAGTCCGCTCAAACACCGCCATCGGGGAGGGTCGCTGGACAGTCCCGTCATCCGACACCGTCGTCTACATTTACAAAACAAATACATTAATTAGTACACATAATAACAAATAAAATATATAATTAAACGATATACTTACCATACGGTTTGCGTGCACTGCAAATGCAACAGAGCCGCCGGTGTGACGCGCTGCTCCCCCCGACATGCGATTTCTAGCCGCATTCTGAGAAACCTCCTGCCATCGATCCGTCGACCATATCCCCACGAGCTGGTCCCATATATCCGGAGTAATCCAACTGGGGCCGTATCCCCGAGTCTCCGCGATGTTAGTGGTCCCAGCTCGGGCCATCGCTCGGGACCGAGCCTGCCCCAGCTGCCCGTTGTACCTTGCCCGGGAAATAGACTCCCAGGCAGCGTAAATGAATGACCTCTGGTCCTCGGCCCATGTATAGCGAGCCTGCAAAATAATAATATCAGTACCAATTCTTAATATATCATCATGCATGTAAAAAAAAAAATAATACGTGCCTCAAACTCGCGCCATAACATGTCGACGTGCTCGCTAGGCACGTGAGACCACGTAGGCCATGCCCCGTGCATGTATCGTCGAATAGTAGAAGAAATGCTCCTCGGCACTTCTTCTTGCTCGAACCTGCACAACAAAAATAAATTTTAATATTATATTATGATATAATGAATTTGTAATGATTCATAATTCATGATATATTACCGCTCCCCAATCACGCTGATCAATCTACGTGACTCTGTGGCTGGTGGAGGCTGCCACCTGTTCGGCCCGCGTGGCCGCCTGCGTCTGGATGTACTAGCCTCGGCAGTATCATCCTCATGAGGATCAGCAACAGGAGGATCAGCAGCATGAGTAAGTGCTGGAGTCTCACCGATCGGAGACTCCGAAGCTCTCCTGCGTCGATAACCACGACCAGACATATCTGTCGAACAGACATATAATCAGATTATTGTATAAATAGTAGAGATATATTTAATAAAATATATATACTTTACAATTATTCCTCATCATCTGAATAATAGTCTTCGAATTCTTCTTCTTCTTCCTCTTCTTCCTCTTCGTCATCTTCTTCATCTCCAGCTTCCTCAATTTCATGATCGTCATCATCAGCATATTCAACTTCTAATTGAATTGACGTTGTGTCTGCATCCTCGAGTATTGGAATAATACGATCCACAGCAGGAAGATCATCTTCTTGATAGAAACCAGGAGGATCATTTTCTCCTACTATCGGATCAATTTTTCCTCTACCTTTTGTCTTACAGACTACACGCCAATCTGCTCTATCTTTATTTCGAGCCGGATACTTCGCGTAATATACTTGTTCGGCTTGTGATGCCAATATAAATGGCTCATTTGCTGCCAATTTCGATTTGTAATTAACCTCAACAAGTTTGTATTTTTGATGAACTTTCATGCCCCTTTCTGTTGTATCGAACCAATGACATCTAAATAGGAACACTGATTTCAAGCCGAAGTAGTGCAACTCTATCACTTCTTCCACTAGTCCATAGAAATCCATATCACATTCAACATAGGTTGTCCCTTTCACGCAGACCCCAGCATTCATCGTCTTTTTTGTAGATGAATATTCAACCGTGTGAAATTTATACCCGTTAACAAAATATCCGCTATAGCACGACACAAGTCGCGACGGTCCACTAACAAACTCAAATATTTTTTCATCTATTTCAGCTCTGTGATCTTTGCTGTAAGTCTGAATCCAAGAAGGGAAATCACGATTCCGTAATGTCTCCAATTCTTGATCGTTGTGAATAGAGTATTTTTGCACAATCTCAATGTCAAATATTTCAATGAATTGTTCAATCTCTGGGCAATTGAGTAATACATACAAGTGTGCCAAATGATACTCTTCATCGCTTAAGTGTCGAGATGGACGAGAACCAAAAGCACGACCAGAGTGACAAAATATATTTAAACGTCCATCTGAATGTCGAACACCCCCGTCGTCGTTACGTGGAAGACGATCAAATCTTGTCTGTACTGTCGATTCAAAGTAAAATGAGCAGAATGTTGAAATTTCTTGGATGATATACGATTCAGATATTGATCCTTCAACAGCTGCGGTGTTCTTTACTTTTTTCTTCAGACGATTCATGTATCTTTCAAATAAGTACATCCAACGATATTGAACGGGGCCACCAACTCGTGCCTCGTATGCCAAGTGTATCGGTAGATGCTCCATCGAGTCAAAAAATGCAGGAGGGAAAAACTGCTCCAGCTTGCATATGATTTCAACAATATTATTTTCAAGTGTTGACATATCTTCGACTCGAAGGACATTTGCACAGATGCTTCTAAAAAACATACTTAATTCAGTCAACGGACCCCAAATATTATCAGGTAGAAGATCTCGAAATGCGATCGGAAGTAATCTCTGCATGAATACATGACAATCATGGCTCTTCATCCCTGATATTTTGCAATCATCGACGTTCACACATCGAGATAAGTTTGAAGCATATCCATCGGGTAATCTGAGTTCTTTTACCCATTGACAAACATCTTTGATCTGTTGTTTATTTAACACATATAGGGCCTTCGGTTTCAGATATCGTCCGTTGACCTCTTGTAACTCCAACTCTGGTCTTTTACAAAGTATTTTCAGATCATGTCGGGCTTTGACATTATCTTTAGTTTTTCCAGAAATATCCATCACAGTGTTGAAAATATTATCAAACACATTTTTTTCAATGTGCATGACATCTAAATTATGTCGAATCAATAATGAACTCCAATAGGGCAATTCCCAAAAGATACTTTTTTTCACCCAGTTGTGTGTTTGGCCAAAACCTGACACTCTTTCATTGCGACCAAATACTATATCTGGAAGTGCTGAAACACGTGCTAACATTTGTTCACCAGACAACATCGGTGGTGGCCCATCTCTTTCGACTCTGCCCTTAGTAAATTTATTACGATTCCTTCGATACTGGTGATGAACCGGTAGGAATCGACGATGACAATCAAAGAATGAGATTTTTCGTCCGTTCTGAAGACTGATTGATTTAGAGTGTTCCATACAATACGGGCAAGAGAGTCGGCCGTGAGTGCTCCAACCCGACAACATGCCGTACGCGGGGAAATCATTGATTGTCCACAAGACCGCGGCCTTTAAATTGAAGTTTTGCTTCCGATGACAATCATAAGTGACAGCTCCCTCAGTCCACAATGTTTTCAATTCATCTATCAAGGGTCTGAGAAATATGTCAATTTCTTTTCGCGGACCCTTAGGACCCGGAATAATCATCGAAAGATAAATAAATTCATCTTTCATGCACATTGACGGTGGCAAATTATAAACTGTCAGCAGCACTGGCCAAACTGAATAAGGAGTTGCAGAATGTCCAAACGGATTAAAACCATCTGTGCACAATCCCAATCTGATATTTCTAGTATCCATAGCAAATGAAGGATAACATGTATCCAAATGTTTCCATGCTTCACTGTCAGATGGATGAGTCATTACTGTATCATCACGACTTCTTGCATGCCAACTCATGTAGGGGGCTGTCTTTTCCGACATGAATAATCTTTGAAGCCTCGGTGTTAGTGGAAAATACCGAAGCACCTTAAACGGGATATTTTTCTGTCGGACCGATTTCTTCTCCTTGTAACGAGGGTGTTGACATACAGGGCATTTATCCAACTGCACATTTTCTTTATAATATAAAATGCAGTTATTTTGGCACGCGTGTATTTTTTCGTACCCAAGCCCCAATTTTCTCATTAGCTTTTTAGTCTTATAAAAAGTAGGCTCAAACTTGTTATCAGTAGGCAGCATTCCATTAATCAATCCAGCAATCCGATCATACGCAACTCCGCTGATATTACAATCGGCCTTGATGTTTAAGAGCTGTGTCATTGCTGAAAACCTAGTGTATTTAGGACAATTCTCATACAAAGGTTCATCGGCAGCTTTCAACATCTCGTAAAATTCTGCAGCTTCTTTATTCGGTAATTCAATCTCTACCGCAGCCCCTACTTCTGTGATATCAACCGCTGTAGTATCTGGTGGGACTGATGTCTGAAGAACTGGCCGATCAACATTATCATTCAGGCGGAATTGACCCCCAAGACTATCAAGTATCATAGTTCTATAGAGATTACATTGACCGGATGAAGAAGCACCAGCAGAGGAAGATTCACCATATGTCTGAACGACAGGATTGCTCGACGTCCCGACTTCGCGTGACTCCCCGTGACAAGTCCATAGAAAATATCTTGGTGTAAATCCTTTGGTATATAGATGCAGAGTGACAGTCTCCCGATCCAAAAATCGTCCATTCGAACAAATGCGGCACGGACATCGGATTTGATCACCCATGCTAACGAAATTCCGATTCGAATAGGCGAAATTTAGGAAGTACGTTACGCCTAATCGAAACTCATTCATTAAAGCTCCACGATCAAAACGTCGGTACATCCAACTTCGATCAGCCGACATGATTCTGTCAATCAATGACAATTTCTTTGGTTAATGTCTTTAGGTGAGATTGTCCTATTCCATTCGGGATTTATGTTATTCGTACTGCACTTACGTTTTTATTTTAACTGTTAACTAATTATTCTAAATTTCGACAGCATCTCCCTACAGTTCTCCGAATACGCATATCATCTGGGCGCGTATCGGAGAACAAGGGAGATGTTGTCGAATTTTAGAATAATTAGTTAACAGTTAAAATAAAAACGTAAGTGCAGTACAAATAACTATATTCCCAAATTGTCCAATCAGGGACAATTCAAGAATTGTACGTCGTATAAAAGATCATCTACTTCTTTTACACGAACATACAATCCCCGAACGGATCTAAGGTTTTGCTAAATCATATCCGATTCGTCGATGCGTACGTGAAACATATCAACTCGTCGGATGGATGATTATTTTTTAAATGTTTCGAGACAGTTCGAGTCCATATTAGACGATTTCGGCGCGCGTCCGAAGTGGACGATTCCGGCGCGAGTCCGAAGTGGACGATTCCGGCGCGAGTCCGAATTGGACGATTCTGGCGCGCGTCCGAAGTGGACGATTCCGGCGCGAGTCCGAATTGGACGATTCCGGCGCGCGTCCGAAGTGGACGATTCCGGCGCGCGTCCGAAATTAATCTAAACCCTAATAATTAATCTAACAAATTAAACAATTAATCTAAACAATTAATTAACATTTATAAAATAATTAATTAACAATTTCAAAACAATAATATATATATATATATATATATATTCCGGCGTCGGAGTCCACCCTCCGGCGCCGGCTTACAGTGGCCGGACACACTGTCCGGCCACTGTAGAAGGTTCGGCGGCGGCCATAGGCCGACCGCCGCCGGCCGAAACCCTAGAAATAGGGTTTCGGTCGGATTTTAGCATCTCCGGCCGATCAACATACCGGCAGCAGCGGCAGCGGCGCGGCGGCGAGAGGCGTCGGCGTCGGCAGCAACGGCAGCAGCGGCGAAGGTCGGCAGGAGCGGCGGCGGCAGAAGCGGGAGGAAGAAGGGTCGGGCGCGAGAGCGTGCCCTATATAAACTTATCAGCAACGGCTCACTCGCCCGTTAGAAAGCCGTTGCTGATAAGTTATCATCAGCAACGGCTCACTTATCCGTTAGCAAGCCGTCGCTGAAGATTAAATAATCAGCAACGGCTAGCCTTTCCGTCAGAAAGCCGTTGCTGATAATTAAAATAATCCGCAACGGCTCGGTTGTCCGTTAGAAAGCCGTTGCAGATACATATATCTGCAACGGCTCGAGCGGCCGTAAGAACGCCGTTGCAAATAGCAACGGCTTGAGCGGCCGTTGCTGATAGCCGTTGCTGAAGACCAAGTTTGTAGTAGTGACATTCGTATTCGCATCGTATCCGCTACAGATATGAATATGAATATTCATATCTGCACTGCTTCAAATACAGATATCCGCACTACATTCGTATCCGCATCGTATTTAATAAAATAATATATATAATTAAAAATAAATTATCAATTCATTGATCCAAAAACAAATATATAATATACTTCAAAATTTATCTTGACATGAAATTACCATAGAGCTCTTATATATATTAATAATTTATATGGGCAAAATAGTAATTCAAAAACGTGTATAGGCGGTGCGGATACGGTGCGGATCCACAGTCATATTCATATCTGCATTGTATTCGCGCGGATATAAGTTTTTTAAATTTATAGATGTATTCATATCTATTTTTACTTGCGGATATGGATCGAATATAGTGCGGATGCGGTTTTTAATTAGTGGATGCGGATAAAATTGCCACCCCTACTCATTCGTCCCCTCTCCACGGGGACTGTCCCTTGTTCTCTTCACGGGACTCGACGAAGTCTTCTTTCGCCTTCTTTTGTGGACAATCGTTCGAACCTCCTGCAACGACGACGTTTGACTTTCTCTTTCTCTCCCCGACTCTCACTTATGACAATCTCTCGTTCCAACTTTGATATTGATTGTTGAACTTAAAACAAGATATTCATTAATTGATAAAGCAAAGTGATCTTTTATAGGCTTACATCACAAGTTGATAACAATTAAAGACTTAATCAAACTACATGATAATAGCCCACTAATTAATAGATAAATGTCAACTAATCTAGAATAAATATCCACTAATTAATGGATAATTCACGAGGCTTGGTTAAACAAGTTGTTGGTGTTGTTTTATCTTCAACGTTCCCACTCAACACCATCTTCACCATCACAAGCTTTTGTTATCATCTTTTGGCTGACGTCACATACCTGCGTGTCTCGCCCCAAACTCGGACATGACCGATCAGAGTACCACACATACCCCGAAGCCTAACCCAACCAATACCTCCATATAAAGATACAAAATCCGAACATTTTATAAAACCAACTCGGTTTGCGAAAAACATAAATTGAAGAATTTTCAAACCATCAATAAAATAATCAATAAGTTTCAAATGTTTAAATCATTTTAAAAAGAAACCAATTTAACATAAATGAATCTCTCAATATCAAAATGCGGAAATAAACTCTAGACCAAAGTCCACACGACTCAAAAGAAAATATAAAAGCTTCTATGACTCGGGTATCCACCCCCAACCACGATATGTCACGAGATCCGCTGTCCCTACTGCCACCAGTCGCGCTACCACATCCCAGTACCTTTTTTATCACGCTCAGATGCTGAAAAAGACAACATAATAAATTATAATTCCAATTAGGACTTAGTGAGTGGATCAGTCCTCAAACCACCATATTCATATATCATAAGTCCAGCGAGTAAATTGTTGGCCTAAGATTTTCAATCTTGGTCTTAATCTCGGTTATGATGATAACAAACATGGAACTAATGATTTCATGGATAGTTATTTTCAGGTTCCATATCGATTAGCGTACGACGTCCCCGATCGGAAAAATCTAAAAAAATGGGAGAAATAAGAGAAATTAGAAAAATTGGCAAGGACACTCGTTAACGCTCAGGATTATTCAGAAAGTTAGGGTTTAGGTTTAGGGTGTCTAGTATGTGTTGTAAATCTTCATGATGATGCAAAAAAACCCAAAAACCAAACTCGAACCCCAAAACATAAAAACCCGAAAACTGTCCTAAAATTCACTAAGCTTAGGAAGCTCGTTGGAGGGCTATATACTTAGGTATTTTCTTGGCACAAAAAATGCTGGTAATTATTCCTTAGGTAAAAACTATATAATAAGGTATTTTAAAGGAATTTTCGAAAGTCTTTGACATACCCATATTTGACCCGGGAGATTATAAAATTTTCGATTTTTAGAAATTTGTACTAGACTTCAAAAGTTAGATTTTGATTCTTAAGGATTTTGATTTTTTTAGATATTTTTATTGAATTCAAATGAAGGTAATCTTTATATAACATTTATGTTTTAAAGTTATTAAGAAATATTATATAAGTAGACTTAGTGAAGACGGAATCCAGAAACGAGCAAACAAGCAAAAAACTCAACCAAACCAAGCAGTGTAGTTTGCCCAATTTCGATCGACCAGTCGGTCGACTGAATGCTGCCAAAAATTGGTAGTAGGCAAGTCGATCGATCGAATAGTCAATCGAAGTATGCTAGAAAGCGACAGTAAGCCTTCGGTCGCTAGGTCGGTCGACCGACGATATATCAACCAACAAGCGACCGGGCGTCGACAACGGGCAGAAAAAGTGCCCATTGACGAGCCATTTGATTGGGGGGTTATAAATACTCACCCCAAACTCTCTCTCCAGCCAATGTTGATGCCTCTAAGCCTCAAAGAGCTACTCCTTGCATCTTTAAAAGAATTCTTGAGTCATCTTTGCAAAGAACCCTAGCTTTGAGCCTAAAAACCTTGATATTGACTTTGAGCTTGCTTTGATTTATCTTCAAATCATCAAGAGGAGCTAGAACATCAACTTAGATAAATTAATTATCTTGCGTGCAAATGCCAAACTTCAATTCACACCCTCTGGCGTTCCATCAGACCATCCTGACGCGCGATCAAATTATCCCGCTTGAATAATTAAATATATTTTTTATTTTATTTTATTTTAAGTTTTACACTTCGTCTCTTACTCTCGCGTACAGTTTTTATGCATTTCTCGTTTTAAGTTTAACAAAATATTATATTAATATAAATAATAAATAGTTAAAATTTTGTTATGCACATTTTGCATTTTAAATTAATTTATCTATATAAAATTTTATATATTTCATATCAATATATAAAAAGTAAGCTCGGAGTTAATTATACTATCATTTTTATGTTAATTATTAAGAATTACACAACTTCAAATATTGATAACATTCAGACAGTGTGGGCAGTGCCCACGGAAATAATTTTTTTTAAAAGAACCTTGGGTGGCCCCACCAAGAGTTGGGGCAGTGGACTATAAATGTCTATATTAATGGTGTTTTGGAACACTTATTTTATTAGATATTCATTTTAGCAAATCATATGTTGAGATTTGAGCATACTTTAATACATATTATATTATATTATATTATATTATATATATATATATATATATATATATATATATATATATATATATATATATATATATATATATATTCCCTTGTTGCATATTGTAAAGCTTAGTACATTGGTTCTTAAATTTTACTTGCTCCTCGTTTTTTTTCCCTAAGATAATTTGCTCATTCATTAAATGAGAATTATACATCCCTGATGTAGATGTTGACCAAAATAAGATGAGAAAATATGAAGCACACAGGAGGGTGATATGAGGGTCTGGTTGATGGTCTTCAAAAATACATTTGTTCCTCGAGTTCCAAATGCTTCAGAGCAAAGTGCCGCACCGAGCGCTACTATTTGTACTTTTTCCTCATTTGTACAAATAGAAATATAATAAGTACATTATTTTCTACATAAACACACACTTAGCAATGCATGAATCTAAATATTTGTGTTGTATTATTGTAAGGTGCAAACATTTTGCATACGACACACCGATGGTGAAATAATTTTTTAAGGAACCATAAATGACCAATTGGTGAAGGTTGTGCACGGTGCAGTTTGAAATTTTTTCATATCTCCCCTATTAATTTGTCGTATTCAATACTCTCCCATTGTTTCATTAAATTTTAATGCCAACTCACGAACTTACGAACTCCATCATCTTCCTCTTGATCTCCATCGATCTCTGCCTTCACTCACAACTCACGAGCATTGCAACTAGCGGCACCTTCACTGCTTCTCACAACTCGTTCTGCCTTTACTTTGCTCGCCTTCACAGCTTATTACTCACAACTCGCAACGCCTTCACTCGAGCGATGTCACCTACCGGGGCTGCTTGTTGCCGCATGGCAGGGCTGCTCGTTGCATTCAGCCTCCGTCGGTCCGCTTTCAATCTCCGCCGGGCTACCAACATCTTATGATATTTTTATTTAATTCAATATTAATTATTTTGTATTTATCGATTTTTTTTTTAATTTTCAGCATTATTAATTATCTCTATTTAGTTTTTGTTTTATTGTCGATTAAATTAATTAAAAAAAAATATTTATTGTTCAATTTAATTGGTAGCATCATTTTCTTTAAAAAAACTTATTTTATTTTTTAAAAAAATTATGGAAAGATTTTTTTTAATAAAAAAATTATGTATTAATTTGTCCCCATAAATTTTTTTTCCGGATCCGCCACTTATAGCATTCACCATTGAAATTTTTAAATATATTAATATTTTCTTACAAATTATAAATCTAATATTAATATATAGATATATAGAGACATGACATTTCTAACTTCCCAATTACTTATATATATATATATATATATAATCCAATAGTAGTTATAATTAGGTAAATTGTAAATAAGATTATATATAAATTAACACTTTTTTTAATTATTTTTAATCACAAAAATATAAAAATATAAAAATATAAAAATTAAATATTATATGTGTTTAAATAAAAAAGTATCATGTACGCTCTACATTTTTAAATTAACTAAATTATTATATAAACATACATATTTTATATGGATAAAACAATCATTAAAATATTATACTTAAAATAAAAAGTCAATATTAATAACATCTATTTTAATAATAATGTGAAAATTAGCTCATTGGTAATTCTTAATGTACATATAAATATACAAAATCTATAAAATCCATAACGTTTATATAACGACAGAAAAATAATTAATAACGAACTTTTATAATCGAATCCATAACGTTATGTCGTTATATAACAACACGACAAGTCGACAAAGTCCATTGTAACAGTATGATAAAGCGGTTGCATCGGCGGACTACTCTGGAGAAGGATTCGCCTTTCTTTCCCCTTTTATGTGTTTCCAGAGGCCTAATTCATCGAACATATTGTCTCGCTTCAAATTGGAACGATCAAAGATCTACATGGACGCAGAACAAGCCAAGGTCTTCTCCCTCCTCCTCTCCTGCCTTCTCTCAATATCTCGAATCTGACCACACTTTCTTCTTATTGCGATTCTATTATCTTGCACAGTGGCACTAACTAGGGTTTCCTCCTGGTTTAATATTGCGTTTCTTGGTTAAACTCAATCTTGCTCGAAGCAAGGTAAGGATTGGTGATAACTTAGATTTTGGTAAAATGTCTAAATTGAAATCTTCGATCATGTGTGGAGGCAGCTCCATCTTGGATTTGTCCATTGGGTGGAGCTGCAACGGAGATTTTTCAGTGGAACTCTTTAAATTCGCTAACTGTGAAGGAGTCAGCTATGAAGCTAATAGAAATATCTAGTATGTTTATTCCCTACTCAAATACGAAGCGCTTTGTCGGTTATTCTCATTAGTTAGAGTCAATGCTACCTGTGCTTTATGTGGAATACACGTGTTGATATAGTATCCACTTTACCTAGGCGGTTTTGATGAAACTAGACAATTCCATCAAGATTTGAGCTAATATTGAAATTTGATTATTTCTTTGAGGTAGCTAGATTTCCTCTTTCAAAAACAAAAAGATACTGATGGGAATATTTCTAAGTTGGGTTTGGAGCATTTGGATTGAAGGGAACAATCGAGTATTTGAACAGCAATTCAATTCAATTGATGGGCTCATGACTGAAGCTTACTTTCTTTTCAAGTAATGGGAGTGTTATGTGAAAAAACTTGTAGCAATTTAGAACATCATCGTCTTGCATCAAAAACATCTATTACTATGATTTATCTTCTCTGTATCCATTTCTTGTATCCTTTTTTGGTTTCCTGGATCACCAGAACTCACAGTATTCTTTATTGTCATTGCACAACATGAAATGAAATGAGACCATGTGTCTGACTTTATTTTCTAACAAATGTCTATTGATAGTTAACGTGATACACCATAATTATTTGCCCCATTTTTCCTTTCTATCTCCTCATTATTTAGCCAAGGTGTTTTTTGTGCCTGTTCAGTTTTTTATCTTTCTAAAGAGCCTTTCCTGAATCTGCATTAATGTCTTGTATATATTGGTGTTATTATATATGCATCTCACTTTAGTTAGATAATTTGACATGCAATAACATTAAATGTTTTCAGGCTATGCTTTTAGCTGTGAGAAAAGAACTTGGCCATGATATCCGTGTGTTCACTAACACAGCAGGTTGTGTGAAACCTGAGGAAGTTTCTGCTTCATCTACAGGTTTTGACTCTCCTGATGGATATAATGCAATTTTTTCATGTTTTTTTTGCTCCTTTTTGTTCTGTATCTGTACATAACGAGCCCATCAAAGTTTCTTTCTCATAAATTCATAATCAGTATTGTTTGAAAATTTCTACTAATATATCAATTTTTTTTATTTAACTATAAAGGTCAGACAATTTTTCTCATTATGTAATAACTTATGATCCTATGTGCAGAGGAACCTGATGAATTTTATGAATTTACACCTGAGGATTATTATCGTCTCATGTCTGAAAAAATTGGAGGTAATATTGGTGATGGCAGGTTTAGTTATCTGCATCCGAATCATCCAAAGTCTGTATAGTACTTGTTATATTTAAGAGTTAAGCTTCTTATTCACTGAACAACTTCTTTGGGTTATCCAAGCCCACTACACCATGGGCCTGAATGTTTGGAATGAAGTTTAGTTTGCTAATCTTATAGAACTCTTCTTTTTTCATATCTATTTTTTATTTCATTTGATGTGCTATATTTTCTTTGTAAATATTCTCTTATATTGTTCTATTTAAACTTTGAGCAGCACAATCGCAAATGCTAAAAACCCGTAAAATGCGGGAGGCAGAAGCAGCAGCCCGTAAAGCAAGAGTGACAAAGGTACATAACCTAACTGTCTTGCCGTCCTTTTGATGTGCCTCAATGTTATTCTATGCTATACCGTCCTGTGATTTATTTTTCCTCTTTGTTAGTAATTATTAGTACTGGGTCTAAGAGACTAATGTTTTTGCTTATGGATTTTATGGTGTCATTTAATACTTTTGTTATGAATATAAATTAATAAATTGTGTACCTCCCTAATGGCTTAAGCTTTTGGAAAGTTGGTCACCCAACCTAATTTAACATGGTATATTAAATGAAAGATACCCCCAATTAAGTTCAGCAAGTGCACTTGTTGGACTTGTGCTAGTCAAGTCCGGTTTGCGCACCGCCGCACCCACATATGAGGGGAAGTGTTATGAAGATAAATGAAGAAATTGGGTTTCTTCCTAACAGCACAAGTTGGTCACCGTCACCCAATCTAATTTAATTTAACAATTCTATATGGTCCTTGTTCTTCTCTCCTAAATTCATTTTATACTGGTTAAGATGATCACCTTATCACTATTCAGTTCTGCCTTTTTCCTTTTATATTTGTGTGCAACCTGTGAGTGGATGTTGGTTTTGGGGGTGGGAGATGACTATTTTGATTACTGTAAAGCTGAAAAGTTTCAGATGATTTATGTAAGTGACTTGGAATTATGAGTTTTCATGGTACAGAAGAATTATTGCTGTTGAATAAAGTAGATAGGGATTGACATATAAGATTCAACTAAAGACCATAAATAATGCATGGTAATAAATTGGACTTAAATTGGTAAAAAAAATGAAAAATAAATTGGACTTAAATGGAGACGTAACATCTTAGACTTTCAAAAAGGAGAGCAAATATAACAGTGTATTAACTATTGGACCATACCATCTGGTATTGTATGCCCAAACGGGACATCTTTGCTTCTCTTTTTCTTATGTGATAAAATAGGTTTTTGTACCTTTCTTTTTAGTTTTTTATTGTTTGTCTATTTCTTTCTCATTTTCCTGTGTCCATATTTGTTGTACTGTATGGTACTACTGTACTAGTTGTTGGAGTTGCTTGAGATTCAAATGAACCTTGGTTATAGTGCTGCCCTAAATATGCTTAGCGGAAAAAACGGGCATGTGAAGAAACTTATTTGTTCTTGGTCATATGAGATCATGGTTTAAAATACTCTACCGTACCGCCCGGTACGGCCGGTATTTACCGGTATTTCAAAAAACCGGTATACAAGATACCTGGTATTGGGCGATACCGGGTATCTAGGTTAATACCGCCCAGTATGGGCGGTATTTATCAAATACTGCCCGGTATGACGCAACGGCTCTTAGAAAGAGCCATTGCTACAATACTCGACAACACCCTAAATGGCTATATAGCTGTTTGGGGCTGGATTTAAGGCTATTTGGGGTCTTTATAAAGACCCCAAACAATTATGTGTTATTGGAATTATTTTTAACAGCAAAAATAAATTTTTTTCACTAGCCGGTATGCCTTTTTCGTACCGACCCGTACCGTGTGTCGGTACGGTACCGTATCGGTACTGGTATTTTAAACCATGTATGAGATAATGTGTAATATATTCTAAAATGTGTGCAAACTACATACTTGGTATTTTTCTTCTATTAACTTAAATTACATGATTTCTGAATTTCTTATTTCAATATTTTTATTCTTCTCTAAATTTCCAAGCAGGCTGTTATTAGAGTTCGTTTTCCTGACAACTATGTTCTAGAGGCGAAGTTTCAACCGACTGAGAAAATTCAAAGTTTGATAGATCTTCTAATGAAAGTAGTTGCTCGACCTGACCTACCATTCTATATATGTAAGTAACGGCTAGTGTATCTACCTTTTTGGAAGAACAGTTTTGGTGTTACATAAGATGTGACTTATAGATATCTCAGCATTCAGCAATTCTTTTGTCCTGCTATTATTTACTCTAATTTGCAAAATACAAGTTTTAAGTTGATTCATCATGATAGTCTTTAAAAATTGAAATTAAATTGGCAATATTTCCTTGCAAATCCCAGTGAGATAATTATCGCATGAGCATGTCTTTGACATTTGTAACTCTAAACTTGATGGCTTGACCTTGTTATTAAAATAGCATGTTCAAACATAATGATATTTTCTGTATAGATGGCTAGCCTCCACACACTAATGATCATCAGACCTCGTTGGCAGACCCTTATTTGCTAAACATTCCTTTTTTTGATATGATTGCATATAATAATAATAGTAGGTGAAATACTCAAATATATAGTTGATCTAAATTTGTTGTTTTCAGCTTGCCCAGTAGGATCCCATAATGGTAATTTGAGTGGAACTTGAGAAAAATGTGAATATTAGGATCCTATCATGGCCCATTACTCGATTTTGAGTGTAACCTGAGGAAGTCTTGCAAAGATTAGGTGATTGTAAAGCACATGATTCATAAAATCATTAAACCTGTCTAGCGTTATCTGTTTTGGATCTTCCTCGTTCTCCAGAAATATGTGATTTTCTCTGTTCATTCTGTTGTTTTCTCAAGACTTTTAATTGTTTATTTGGCTTCTGTTTTGTGAATTTCTTGTGTTTATCTGTTATTTATTCATTTATTGTTTCCTTTTTGGATCATATTGCTTGCTGTCCTGAGGCAAGGATGAACATTGCTCGTGTTTATCCTGGGATGGAAGATCTTATGGCTGTATGTACAGGGTTGAAGCATGCCAACTTTAATAAACTGCACTGTACTCTGGCCATGAAGTTGGCTATCAAGTTTTTAGTTTGTGCAAGTTGGAATATGTCACTTGGCTTTGGCTTGTGCCATGAAGCATCAATCCTTACTTTTAAATATCTTCATATATTTGTTAAGTGGGACAAGCATGTATTTTCTGTCCAACACATACTCTACTTATATGTTGAGACCTATCTATATGCTACAGATATTCATCTTGCTTCCTGGATGAAATCACGAGCTTCAAAAATAACTAGTACATTCGGGAGATAACTGTGGCAATCAACTTTTCTTTTTCATTGACCTTAGGGATCAGTCCTTGTCGCAATTTTGTTATGCTCTCTCTTGCTCCTCCATGTCAAAGCAGGTGAATATCACACATTTTGTAGTTGTTTGTAGCTAATTTCTGATGCATTTGATCAGAAATAAGAAACTGTTTAACATCAAGAGCAATGTTATCTAGGATCATAGTATCAAATATATAACAGGTTGGGTCCAATATTGGTTTTGCCACATTGTTGGATGTGGGACCAGTATATGCTAGTACCACACTGAGCTTTACCGCTCCAAAAAAATGATTGAAAAAATATTACTCCTTTTCTGACCAGTACTAGTACCTGTATTTGTTCAAAGTTCAAACTGGTAAATACTGCACTATAACATTGTTATTTGAATCCTCACTTATTTGAGCCAATGATGTTTTATCATTTTTACACGCAGGAAAATTCTTACTGATTATTTTGCTTCAGATACCACTCCTCCAAAGGAACGAATCAAAGACACATCAAAGGATTTCTACTCGGCTGGCTTTGCTCCTGGAGCTATTGTTTATTTTTCTTATGATCTTCCAAAAGGTTTGTTTATATCCACTTAATTGAGTTTTTTGCTGATTGTAGATGACTCATTTGCAAAACTTGTTTACTAATATATCATCCTCTTTTTTTCAATACTAAATTGTTGAATGAATTTTTACAAAAGTACTTTGCATATATATGTAAATTGTTTCCTTTTGTACAAATTGAGGTGCTGAGCCAGAGAATATTAAATATTTTCTTGATGGTGCTACCAATTGGTGTCTTTCTACATTTACTATATAAAAAGAGTTACTGCTGAATTAATCTTCTGTCATTTTGATGACACCTGTTGCAGACAATACTAACTTGTAGGTCCTATCAGGTTGTGTTTTGTTAAGAATATAACTAGGGTAAATTACACTACGACCCTTTAGTATTCAAAATAACAATATCTACCCCTCAACTTTGAGACAACAACCCCCCTTCCTAATTGATATTGAAATTTGAATTTTTTAATAAAAGTGTCACCAAGTCATCATAAGTTGCTGATGTGGACTAAAAAATAATATTTAAACAATTGTTTTTTAATTGTAAAAAATTAGAATTAATAGAATCTTGGTTAATTTTTTTTAATCCATGTCAACAATTTATCATGATGATATTTTTTATTAAAACTATGACAAGGGGTTGTTGATTAAAGTTAAGAGGATGGTATTGTTATTTTGAAAACTAGAGGGATGGTACACAATAAGAGTAAAGGGGATGATACTGTAATTTATCCATATAAATAAATAAATTGGTTTCTTTCCTAACAACATAAGCTTTGTGAAAGTTTGAATCTTGCCAATGTCAGTAATCAAAAGAAATAACATATTGGGCTTGGGCCAATTCAGTCTAGTTTGCCCCCCACACTACCACACATAAGAGGGAGTGGTACAAATATAAATAAATATGTTGGTTTCTTTCATAACAACTTAAGCTTTTGGAGCAATTGGTCACCCATCAAATTTAGTACATTTAGGCCTGGTTTGGTTGACACAACTTTGTGCACAAATTTGTATTTCCCAGGAAGTAGCCAAAAGGGTTCTTGTTTGGTTGACACACTTCTTGCACGAAGTGCAACTTCTTGCAAAACGTGGAGTAAGTGGCGTAGGATGTAGGTAAGTTGCACTTCATGCATTGTATTTGAAAGAAAAAGACAATTTTCTCCCCGCATTTTGCATTTAAGGCTAAATTTATAATTTATGTTATCAACATTATGAGATTAGATAATTCCAGGATTCTTGACCTATTTATTTTATTTTAATTTGTTTTTGAGCAAAATATACATTTTTTCATATTAACTACAAATAAAAATTAATTTTTCCTATATAATAAATTATATATTATATTAACTATATATTAATAATTATATCATATATTACATATATGTTAAAATATTAATTTATAAATAAAATTTAATTTTTCCATATATACTAATATTATAAAAATTAAAATATTAATTTATAAAAAGAAAGGTATATTGGTCATTTGATGTGAACTTCCTGGGAAGTACCCATGTCAACCAAACATGTTGTTAGGGTATATGAATTAATTTCTTGTCAACCAAATACTTTTTGGTGCTTTCCTAGAAATACACGTGCAAAGTTAATTAATGAGAATTACAACTTTCTGCGGAAAGTTACTTTCCATGTCACCCAAATGAGGCCTTAAATCATCCTCTTGCTTTTTTTTTGCTCAGTGACATGGTGCCAGATTTATTTAGTAGGAAATTGAATTCTCACAATCCAAAATACAGCATCTTTGCTTTTGATAGCTCAACAACATTGTTAGTGTCGTTCACATATGATCAACTGATATTTTTAAAATATACATATATTTTTTTGGTTTTTTCGTTAATAATGGCATAATGGAACTGTTAATATGTTTTCTAAACATGACAAAAGAGATCTACTCACAGATCGCATAAAGAAGTTTCATGATGTTAAAAAATTAGAATGTTCAATGAGTAAAAATAACTTCTCTGTCACAATTTCTACCCAGAACACTGAAGTGCTGATGTTCTTCTAATCTTAGGTTGAGGAGTTATTTTTTTATGTTAAATTATCTACCGGTCTTCTTTGACCAAGTCATGTACATTCACTTTTTGTAATATCTCACATTGGGAGTATATTGGATGTTGTGTTGGTTAATAAGGCTTGATGGATATACCGCTATCAACTTCAACTTCAGCATTTTAATTAGACAAGTGGTTAAGTCTTATGAAGTTGATGGGCTAGTTATTTCATCAACACATTCGTAATTGCAGCGGCTCAAAACTGACATCATTCATATAGTAGAGAAACTTTGCTGCTATCAAGATGCTTTAATGGGCTAGCTTTTTTTATTTCATAGATCCTTGTTGTTGCAACCATCACTTTTGTTACTTGGTGTACATTATTAAAAATCATGTTTACTTCATTAGTTCATTTTAGTACCTTCAAGTCCATGAGGCTCTAGCCAATGCAGTTTCTGAGTTCCAGGAGAGGGTCAATGTATACGGCCTTACCTGCACAGCAAAGAGTGTTTGTGTGACTCAAACCTTGATTCGTAGGTTGTGATGGGGAAACTTTACTGTGGTGCAAGGCACCAACCCTCAATTAGTCGATTATGGATATATAAATGCAATATTTCTAGAGCACTTATGTACTTAAATGATCTTCAATCTTGCTGAGAATTTTTGATGTTGAGAAACTGGTACCTTGGGATTCTGTTGCAGATTTAGAGATTGATAGTGCAGTTGTGAAGGAAGGGCCATATCTTCGTGATGATATCCTATCTTTGAATGGATTGGATCTGACCCCTGATCAAGTGGATCCTGTAGTTCATCCTCAACAAGAGCCAAAACAAGTGGAGACTTCACTTCCTGTTCCTGCTCCTGATCCTAAGCCAGCTGCAAAGAAACCAGCCAAGCCTAAGTGGCTGAAGATGTGAATTGTCTGCGTTTATGTTTTTTTTTTTTCATTTTCCTGTTGATTTAATAAACTAAAATGTGTACTATTCATCTCTAACTCTAAGCAGTACGATTTCTCTTCCAGAAGAAGAAAAAAATGGGTTATTGTGGATTTGTGGGTGAGGGAATCCCACAATACCAGAATGTTACAATATGCAAGATATCCGAAAATCATCGTAGAACCTGGTAACAAGTGCAAATGCTTTTGTAATTGATGTATTATAAGTTGCGTAAATCAATTAGCTGAAGATCCAGTGGAAGAAAACAAGTGCGTATGCTTTTTACTAATTAGTTGATTAAATATTTCGTACTACCTGTAGGCTTGTAGCTAAAATACTTACTGCGCAGCTTGATACATGCCAGGAAACCATTGTGGTTTATTTTCCTTTTGTTGTGTTGGGTAACAGAGGAACAAACTGGACGGCGGTATGTTGTGAGTTTCCATCGCATTGTAAACGAGCACAAAATGGAGGATCTTGTAAAGGTTACGTTGATTTTTTGTAAAAGTGATCTAAACTTATACACCTTTCGGATGCATATGAGAATTGCTGATTTATTTTGGTGGAAATGCTTACTGTTGATTTTTTGTAAAAGTGATCTAAACTTATACACCTTTCGGATGCATATGAGAATTGCTGATTTATTTTGGTGGAAATGCTTACTTTTGGTCAACTTGTTCCTTTTGCAAACTCACCAAAAGCTTTTGCTCGAACATGTCTGGTTAAGATGCACTACTGCAAAATTGAACAAAAACTCCTTTTTCGAAAAAAATAAAGAAAAATCAAACTCAGTAGTTTACATCCTTACAATCAACATTTTCTTCTTCCCAGACTTGTACTAAAATTGGCTGTGTTGGACATCATGACTTAATTTTAGGATAATTATCTAAATGGTTGCTAACATATGCCCTTGATATCATTTTTGTCTGGGTGGATTGATTATAAAATTTTGATAGTATAGACATGAACTTGATTAAAATAAAGTGTGTAGATCCAATTGATAAGATATAGTAGGGAATATTTTGCTAATTACTCGAATGATTGTGTTATAATTAATATTATGAGAACATGTGCATAAATAGACAAATGATGAAATATAATGTCTCTTTCTATCACGTGTACTGAGTACATTGTCATTAATTATTTATGATATTTAATCGCTGTCAGATGATTTTTAATTGGCTACGACAGATCATTGTGTCCTCAGATTTTTTTTAAAAAAATCTTGATTTCAAGATCTGGCTAGAAATCAATCAAATTCTTTTGCAGTGAAGGTCAAACTTTACCACCATTAATTTGGTGGTCAAAAGATCATGTTCATCTAAACAAATCTCTTCATATTTTTGGTCGACCTTTGGCTTTGACCACCTGAAGGTAGGGGTGAGCATCGGTTCGATTCGATTAAAAATCGAACCGAAAATTCAGTTAACCGAAAAGATTTAAATTTTTTTTCAAAGAATGCATGTAGACTCAAACTCGGCCAACTGAAAATTAAATTTTAATTTTTACCCTTCTAACCATCTTAGCAAACATTACTATCAATTTATATATAACTAACACCTATTATATATATATCGAATGTTAAATAAATATTATTACGCAACATGAGATTTGAACCCGGGCGGCAGAAAGCTAAACATAACACTTAACCACCAAGACAAATGCCAACATCTAATATACTTGTTATTATATATATATATATATTCGGTAAATTAACCGAACCGTCGGTTAATTTACCGAACCGAACCGAAAACCGAACCAAAATTAATTCGGTTCGGTTAAATCGGTTTCGGTGAATCCAAAAAGTTTGCTCACCCCTACCTGAAGGCTCTAATGTGTGTATCAATTTAGCCTGTACACCTTTGACATCTGCTGCTTGTCAAATGCTAATGTTTGACAAAATGAAGGTTTGTGAAGGCTAGAGATGTAGGGAATTGACCATGACGATTGCGGAATTTACATGGCCAATCAATAAATTTCTTACCTTTCTCACTGATATGAGTATTGTGAACTTGGGGTTTGTCCACATTCAACATGTGGATATGTGGGGATCAATCAATTGTGTCAAGACAAAGAAACGTGAGGTTGCAAAATTGAAAGAGTTATTTGAAGTTGCATAGAAGAAAAATGATTTTGAAACCAGTGATGTGAGAGTTTTTGCCACTGTTGCTACTATTAATATTATTTTGAAACAGAATGAAATAGTGTTCGGCAGGAGATTAGGAGAAGCGTGTTTAGTCGATCACACGTTTGATTCCATGATTAAAAAGTTAATATCTAGTGGCGACTCAAATCATGAAAACCACACAAGCAATGGAAAAGAAATTAGGTGCACTTTGACAATTGACATGTTGCATATTTCCGAGTAATTGTTTGGTTTCAGATCAATGCATTATTGTTGTGCAACGTGAATGTTTCCACTTTTTGGAAATAAAAAAGGAAAAGTGACCGTGGAAACACATTAATGCATATGTTTTGCAAGATAAGAGATGGCATGTATTCGCTTGCATATTCTAATACTCGAACTCAATCTAAATTTAATTTGAATATTTTTTTACTAGAATTCAATTCGAATAAGCTAAATGAGTACACAAGATTAAATATTTTGCTGGTGACTGACATGACATAAGTCACAGTTAGAAATCAAACATAATTAATCACAAAAATATTCCAAGTGCATCATCATTACGATGTCTTTGCTATAAAAATATTTCAAAACAAGTTGTGAAGACATCATTGCAAACAAAAAAAATTATATTATATTAAATGAGAGTACATTTATACGAAGCTCCACTTTAACTTAATTATCTTGATCGGTAAATTACAGTATTACTTTATTTATTTATTTTACTTTTGTATGGAAAAAAATAAAATTGTTGCTTTATTATTATTATTATTGGATAAATTATACTGATTGTCTCTCTATTTGTTTAGGTGACACTCATCTCCCTGATAGCTAACGGTGTTAAATGAAGTTCGTTAATAATGTGATTTTCCCCTTATGTCTATGGTTGAAAAATCATTAAAAGACATGCATAAAATAATTGAATAAATATTTTAAAAATAAAAAAAATTATTTTAATATTCTTCACGAAATTAACGTTAGTTGAGTGTGAAAATTAAAATTTTAAGCACATAAAGTGAAAATATGAGAGAATTAATGAGAGTTAAAAGACATAAGAGAATTTTTGTTATTTAAAATAATAAAAATTCATAAATATTTAAAAAATGACATTAGTAAGCATGTGCAGTGCATATGATAAGTACTCCACTAATAATTTCCGTTAGTAGGAAAGATCTGTGTATTTTTTTATAAACCTCAGGGGGTCACAAAATAATATTGCAAATAGAGAAGATGTCATTGTACTTTTACTGAACCTCAAGGAATGTCGGTGTAATTATTATTATTATTATTATTATTATTATTATTATTATTATTATTATTATTATTATTATTATTATTATTATTATTATTATTATTATTATTATTATTATTATTATTATTATTATTATTATTATTATGTTAAGTAATTTTAAAATTAAAAAGTAAAATTAGTGAACTTAGTTCCTAATTTTGTCCTTATTCCTTTTCTGTCTTCCAACGATGTTGCTTAAGTTGTATCATCCTCAAATCCACGTTCTCATGTGCCAACTCCTAGCCTTGAGTGCAACCATTGCTGCCTTATTTATAATTCTCGCTACGACCACACTCCCGTGCCTAACTCTAGACGCCCCAACGTCGTACTTAGCAATCCCCTTAGCACCCGACCAGTGTCTCAACCCCATGCATAGCAGCTCCCATGGTGCTCACACCCTCTCGGCTAGCCTTCGATGTCTCAACCCCACGCATGTAGCAACTCTTGTGTGTAGCCTCTGATGCAGCTAGTGCAACATGTCCATTTGTATTCTCTTTGAACTTTGTCCCGACCTCCTCATTTTGATTGTTGGTTTTGTCACATTAATAGTGTCTTGTTTCCTCTAATCTTCATTAGGGTACCTCGTGTAGGGTTGTTCATGGGTTGGATCAGATTGGGTTAAAAAAATTTCACCTCTCAAATCCTAACCCAATCCAATCTAGTTCGGGTCGAGTCGGGTAGTTGGGTTTACCTGTTTAGATAAAATGAGTTTTTAAAAATAAATTTTTAAATATTTTAAAAGATAAATAATCATGTATGGGTTGGGTCTTGGGTCATCAAATTTTAAATTTTAAAATTCGAGATCCGATCCGATTATGGACAGATTTAATCGGATTGTACCCGACCCAACCCAAATAGGTCGGGTCGGATTCTTGAATTCATTGGATCGGGTCGACCCAATAAATAATCCTAATCTCGTGTCAACCTAGTGTGGTGTCTTGTATATCCACTACAACAGATGGTTTAAATTTTGACGGCAAATTATATATAAATTTTGACGTCGGAGGAAGTAAAAATTTGCATACTGACGGCAGTAAATTCGTCGAAAATGCGTGTCGAATAATCACCGCTTAATTTTAAATATTGACGTCTATACAAGGGTCAATATTTAAATTTCGACGTCTTCTACCGTAAAAAAAAAAAGCGTAAATATTTAAATTTCGACGACGTGTACGGTCGAAACGAGACGTCAATATTTAAAATTTCGACGCCGACATATTGACGCCTTTGACGTCAATATGTCGGCGTCAATATGCTAAACATATTGACGCCTTCACTGGCGTCAATATGTTTAGCATATTAAGCATATTGACACCGGTTAATTATATAGATAATTCAAGGGTTAATTATATGATAATTCGAGGGTTAATTATATGATAATTCGAGCCTCTACGCCGGTTAATTAATTAAGCATATTAATTATATTTTTTAATAAAACGTTCAATTAAAATTATGCATCTTTGTAAATTTACGAAAACACCCTCTACGAGAAGGGTGCACCAGTCCAGCTTGGCTCCTCCCTCTACACACGTGGGAGAAGAGGAATAGGTTCTGCCGATGGAGGCGGCGGCCGGAGTGGGAGAAGAGGAATGAATAGGTTCTCGTCTTGGCTCCTCCCTCTACACGTGAACCAGTCCAGCTTCACGAGCAGCAGCTACAGCAAAGGGGGATCGAGAAATCGGTTCGGATCGCACAAGATCAGGAGCATCGTCGGAGGCGTCTTCGCCTCCGGCACCATTAGCGTTGGCAGATCTTCACTTTAGTCGAGATAAGGGAGGCGACGAAGAACTTCGACGAGAAGGCCGTGATTGGGGTCGGCGGATTCGGGAAGGTATACCTCGGAATGCAAGACGACGGAACCAAGTTGGCGATCAAGCGAGGGAATCCATCGTCGGAGGCGGGATTGGCGATCAAGAGCTCTCGTCGTCGGAGAAGAAGGAGAAAAGGTGTAGAAGAATATATAAAAAAAACTATGTTAAAAAAAAATAAAAAATAAAAAATAATTAAAAAAATCTACAGGAAGCGGGAAATCTCCCGCCTCCTGCCTCGGCGAGCGCGTGCGATTGCGCTCTCGTCCGCCCATTACCCGACGCGCGGCGGAAATCCAGCGGCAGTGAATCTGCTGCCGCGCGATTTCCGCCACGCTCGCTAATTAATTTAATAAATTATCTGTTCTCGTCCGCCCATTACCTGCCGCGTGGCGGAAATCCAGCCGTAGCGGATTCGCTGCCGCTCGATTTCCGACGCGCGGCGGAAATCCAGCGGCAGTGAATCCGCTGCCGCTCGATTTACGCAGTGTGGCGGACATCGAGCGGGCGTGAATCCCGCTCGATTTCCGCCGCACGCTTTTTTTTTATTATAAAAAATTAAAAAAAAATATACCGACGCCTCTCAGAGGCGTCGATATGTTAAAAATATTTTTTTAAAAATATTTTTTTTTTACGGCTGAACTGACGTCAAAATGTTAAACGTATCGACGCCGGCTAACACACGTCAGTACGACAAATATTTTGACGTCTTCTCAGACGTCGAAACATTTCGACCCCTGTCAGGCGTCGAATTATTTGTTAGACGTCGAAAAAATTTCGACGTCTGCGAAAGACGTTGAAATTTATTGTATTATTGTTTTTAAATAATTTTACATTTCGACGTCTTTTGTAGACGTCAAAATTATGATGTCGATATATAACAAATTTGTTGTAGTGATCATAAAAAATTTCCTTTTATGTAATATAAACAGCGGAGTATGCCAAACTTTAGGGGCTTTAGGGGCATAGGATGAAAAATGTTGGGGCGAAGGGTCAAAATGCAAAACTGCACGCGTGTCCAGACTCCAAAGTACGACAGCTCACATCTTCCTCCGTATTATTATTATTCTTTTCATTTATTTATTCAATTATTGGAAACCTTCCTCACTTTCGCGCCTCGAGTCTCTCAACGTCGGGCGGATTCCGGCGATGCCTCGAGTATCGAGGCCGGGAACAACAAGATCCCGTCGCCCGACGTCCTCATCATCACCTCCAGCCGCCGGCGAATTCCAGCTCATTCCTCTGTTCTGGTCTCCATCTCTCCTTGTCTCTCTCTTTAGAGACCTCATGTTGAGATCATCGTGACATCAGCATCACGCTAATATGATTCAACGGCCTGAACTATAAATCAACTTAATTATTATATTTGACTGATTATTATTTCATTTAGCATATAAAATAATTTAACTATTTGCCTATGTTTGTTTCGACAACCTTACTTGCCTACGTAAATATAGCAACTAATTAATTGGACCGTTAAATTGGATTCACGTACGGATACATATTATATTGTCACTTCTTTTGACCCACACTCCAGAATCCGACAACGCACGTGGTTGTTAGACCGTCCCTATAACGGGCTGGCCCACCAAATGACGGATCGGTTTCGACGGTCGTGACGAGGCGGATCCATCACCAATAGTTACTCAGCACTTAGCAGTTTAGCAGCCGTTGTGGGACCCGCACCCGCAAACGAATATAGTAGCTCAGACTGGTGCACCAACATGATCACTATGCTTCCGTTGTGTGCAATGCATAGTAGCACCTTGACAGCCATGAATAGGGGTGACCACCCATCCCGGTCTGGCCCGACTCGAAAAGTCGAGACAAATTTTGTCCCGATTCAAAATCGGGACGGGGATCGGGACAAATATGTCCGTCCCGATTAAAAATTAGGACGAGACCGGACGATACAAAAAAAATCGGAATTGTCTCGTCCCGGCCCGGTTTATAATATAAGTAATATTAAATATATAATAATATTTTTTTGGAAAAAATATTAATTATTTTAATGAAAATATTATTTTATTTTATAAAAAATCAATATTAATAAATTCGGGACGTCCCAGTCCCGGTCCCGTCCCGAATTTTTCAGGACGAAATAAAATCGGGATGCTTCATATTTGGGACCGGGACGCAAATATGTGTCCCGACTCAAAACCGGGACGGGACCGGGACATACCAAATCCCGGCCTGTCCCGTCCCAAGCTCACCCCTAGCCATGAATATGACTTGAGGCAGGCTCATTGAGGAAGAGGATGATGTGGTCGTGAACAGGGGCGAGCAAAATTCGAATCGATTGAAAAAATTTGAAAAAATTGATTCAAAAATTTAATTCGGGTCGATTTGAGTTATTCAGGTTGGGTCTCATGATGTTTAGAAAGTTGATACTTCTAATTCGAGTAGGATCAGACCGACTCTAATTTTTAGAAAGTTTATACTTCTAATTCGGATCGGCTCAAAATCTTGATATACTGTGCACGACCCAAAATTAAAAGAAGTCTTAAATAGTGAACATTTGATATATTTATAATATATAGCGAAAATTCTAAAAAACCTTATATACCACCCATAATAGTGAATTTTTTCATATGATAATATTTTAGACTGACGTATTTATAATAGATTAGAAGAGTGAATACTTTAGATGATAATATTTTGAATATTTAAAATTATTTGATAAAACGATGAATGTTGGTTTTCTTTTAAAAAGGGAATTCAAATTATTCAGTTAATCAGGTTGGAACCGATCTTATTCAGGTTAATCAGGTCGGACCCTTGATTCTCATTCAAATAGGGTCAGGTGGTCTTGGAGTCTTCTTAATTATTCGGGTTCGAATTATTTGGGTCGAGTCAAATTTTGACCCGATTGAACTGATGCTCACCCCTAGCCGTGAATATGTCAATCCCAATCAAGATGTGGTGGTGCTTGCCACCGGAGAACCCATGGTGGATCTCATTGCCGATGATGGTCATGGCGATGAACTAGTGGATGAGCTAGTTAATGAGTGCATGCATGCACCAAACTCTTCTTTTTGCGATAGAGGCAGTAATAGAGTAGCCATAATTGGGTGGAGAACATCAAGGTCTCCTTCTAGGGGTGGCAAAACGGGCCGGCCCGTTAAGGTTGCGGGCCAGAAATTAGCGGCCCAGCCCGCGAGCCCGGTAAAAATTGTCAAATAGAAATTTAAGTATTTAACCCAACACAATTTATATCAAACACAATTTAACCAATAATGAAATCAATTAACCAAACACAATATAACCAAACACAATGAAACCAATTAACCAAACACAAATGAATTTAAATCTAAACACAATGAAATCAAACATTAATATTTAACATCAAACCAAATCACATAATTTTTATCAATACTTAACTTAACATCAAACAAAATAATTTACATCAATACTTTGACATCAAACTAAATCAAACATCAATATTTAACAAAATAATTTACATGAGTCTAAAATCCTAACCAAAAACCAAGCACATGCAAAGTTTTACTAGATTCTGAAATTAAAAAGTTACAAAACAACATTAGATCCTTGCATGGATGAATTATTTGCATCATTTGGATTTAAAATATCTTCAGTGTATTCTTGAAACTCTGCAATGGCCTCCACAATATCTGTAATAGAAGGAAAAAAATTAAAAACCAAATTATTGATATATGAGTTATAATTAAACTATAAAACATTGTAATTTTACCTTGCTCTCCATAAATCCAATCTCTTAGACACAACAATGCTTCAACATTTTCATTCTTAATCGTACTACGAAAACGGTCAATGATGCAGCCACTACAGCTGAATGCGGATTCTGAAGCAACAGTGGTGATAGGAATGCATAGAAAATCACGAGCTATGGAACCCAAAATATCTAACTTCTCGGTCCTTTTGATCCTCTTCTCATCCAAGTAGGCATCTAACTCTGACTTTTGTAATGCACCGTCTATCTCATCAGTTATGTCAAAATCCTACATTGAATGTAACACAAGAATAAAAGATTAGTTATACTAATCAATGATATATGAAGAATCAAACAAAAATTTTCTTTCAACTTCAGCTTGCAATTTTCTTTCAAACAAAAATATATGAAGATTTATCATACCCCATAGAATGTCTCGTCTTCAACTTCAGCTTGCAATTTTCTTTCACTTTCTTGAGACACAAAATTCATTTGAGAAGCCGCGGAAGATGACCCCAAAGTGGAAGATGACCGCTGAACGTAGTCATCAAAGAGACTGAATAACCTTCTACGAATGGCCTCAATATAAGGTTTTGCGTCACTTCCATAAATCTTTTTATATCCCCACTCCACAAATTCAAACTTGAACCGTGGATCCAAAACAACCGCTATGGCCAACGTTTCATTAAAATTGGACCAATACTTCTCAAATTTCCCCATCATCCTAGTGGCCATTCTCCTCATAGGTTCATCCTCACATGTACACTCCATTCTCAAATTATGATAAATCTTAACCACCAAGGGGAAGAACAAGTTTGAAGTTGGATACTTCGTTCCCGAAAATAAACAAGTTAGATTATAGTAAGTACCCAAAAATGTGCATAATTTGTCAACCTTGCTCCATTCACACATAGAAGGACAATTTGTATAACTTGAATCACTCATTGTCAAGTGTTCAAATGCGGTCTTGTAATAAAGAGCGCTCTTCAACATAAGAAAGGTAGAATTCCATCTCGTTGGAACATCTTGTCTCAAGCCTTGCTTACCATCTAAACATAAACTTTTAACACATTCAAGAAACTTCTCCTTTCTTGATTGAGAGCCCCGAACATACTTCACACTATCCCGCACTTTTTCTACCACTTTATCAACGTCCTTCAATCCCTCTTGCACAATTAAGTTCAAGATGTGTGCACAACATCGCAAGTGAAAGAGATCTCCATTCAACACAAGTCCTTTTCTACTATTCAACTTCGTCTTTAAGTATTGCACACACACATCATTTGCAGAAGCATTATCCAATGTCAATGAAGATAACCTCTCAACGATGCCCCAATCATTCAAAACATCATAAATTTTATCAGCTAGTGCTACGCCAGTGTGAGGAGAAGGCATATAGCTCAAACATAAGATGTATTTCCTCAAAATCCAATCCCTATTAACAAAATGGACAGTTACGGCAAGATAGCCATCACTATTTATTGCGGTCCACAAATCGGACGTCAAACTGATCCTACCATAAGACGTTGCTAACGCATTCTTAATTTTCATCTTTTCTGACTCATAAAGCTTCAATATATCTGCCTTTGCAGTATTTCTAGAAACTTGTTGCACACCAGGACGTAGATATTCAAAACAAGCCCTAATTCCTCGATACTCAACAAATTGAAATGACAAATTATGCATTGCAATAGCTGAAGCAACCAATTCCCTAAACTTATCAGGATCAAATGAGCAATCAGATAAAGTCATATTACCGTGAGAATTAGAAGAGAAAAGCATCTGGCCGACATCGCGTGTGTCTCTTTTCTTACATTTCTCCATATGGCGTAGGAGATGACCAGTCCCGGCTCTAGCTTTGCAAGTGAATTTATCATGACAAATGTTGCATTGACACATCTCTTTTCTATCTTCACCCATGGGAAGTCGAGTGAATTGCTGCCAACACTTTGATCTCCTTTGCCTTTTCGTTCCTTTGTTCTTGTCAGCTACTCCTGACTTTGATGTTGGAAGTGGAGAAGAACCCACATCTCCTTCAATTGCATCCACATCTTCTTCAATGTCATCGTTGACCACATTATCATCAATGAAAAGTCCAATCTCAAGATTCTCAACGGTATCATCTTCTCTCCTCGGCATCTATGAACAAACAACAAAAAAGAACTCATGCATAATATCTCATTCACCCATTGACATATTGCTTTACTATAACAGTATAACAACATTCACTTCAATGGAATGCTTAATGAACTCATGCATAATATCTCATTCACTCATTCTTGGTTTTTCTTTGCAAAACCTCTGACAACTCATGTTTAATTCTTAATATATACTTCATTAACTGAAAATAGAATGCAATGTCAAATTCACAAGGAAGAATGAACTGAGAAAGTCATAACAAAGTAGTTTTCAAAATGCTTAATGAAGTATCAATGCTAAATACATATTTAAAAATGCCAAAAACAAGATAAAGAAATATCATAATTACATTAAATGGGTACAAATGGAATACAAATGGAGATAGCAGTATAGCACAATAGGATAATGAAATACTCTCAACCATATTAATGATAGCAGTATGATCAAGCAATCAGTATGATACAAATGGATATGATCAGTATGGGATACACATGGATATGATATAAATGGATATTAACGATAATGAAATATAGATAGCAGTATAGGCGTATAGCACAAATGGATACAATCAGTAGGATACAAATGGAGAGCTATCAGTATGATCAAGCAATCAGTAAATGGGTATGATCAAGAATCCAAGCAATCAGTAATACAGCGAGACAGTGATTACACCAGTAAGCAAGCAATCAAGAATCCAAGCAATCAGTAATACAGCGAGACAGTGATTACACCAGTAAGCAAGCAATCAAGAATCCAAGCAATCAGTAATACAGCGAGACAGTGATTACACCAGTAAGCAAGCAATCAAGAATCCAAGCAATCAGTAAGCAAGACAGATTAATCTAAATATCTAATACATTACCAAGAATCCAAGATACACATTAATCTAATACATTAAGCAAGACAGTGATTACACCTATGATCAATTGATCAAATTACACATTAGATAGAGTGTGGACCTCAAATCGGAGGCACAGGCGCAGAGCCGAAGGCACGAGGCAGAGGAGAGCTTCTCTTAGGGCTCGGAGGTAGGCGGACAGCGGAGGAGAGTAGGAGGTCGGAGTTGACGACGGAGGCTCGAGGCAGAGCCGCAGAGGAGAGCTTCTCCTAGGGCTCGGACTCCTCGGAGGTAGGCGGACTGCGGACAGCGGAGGAGAGTAGGAGGCGAGCGGGCCGCGAGTAGTCGACTAGTCGAGTGAGGGCGTGAGGCGCTGAGCCGCAGCGGGTGGGTAAAAATTAAAAAACCAAAAAGAATTAAAGAATAAAGATAGGTTACCTACTTACCTAAATCTTGCGGGCCAAACGGGCCGGCCCGGCCCGCTAAGAGCCGGCCCGCGTCAACCCGCAATAATTGCGGGTCGGGCCGGGCCGGCCCGATAAGCTTATCGGGCCAAATTTTTTAGCCCGGCCCGCAGTTATCGTGCCGTGCTCGTGCCGTGCTATCGTGCCGTGCCCATTTCTGCCGCCCCTATCTCCTTCACGAGATCAGCTTACATCACATAGCTAGGTAGAGATCACCTTAAAGAGTCACTCCTTGAGCTTCTCATCATTAAGGGTGATCAAGCCCTAAAAACTCTTGCACGTGATGCAGTTTGCAAGCGCATCGATGAGGGTTAATTGACTTGTTGGATCTGCTCGTACCCTATAGAACCGCTAAGATCTCCCCTTCCCTCACTTCACTAGAGATGGAATCTAACAATGTCTTCATCCTTGACAAAGACTCCGATAATAGGGTCTTGTTAATAAGATATGTAGCAAGACGATTTTGTGGCGGAAGAATGATAGCTTCCACCTTCTGTGCCATATTGACATTATAAGAGAGGTTGACAAAGGCACGTATAAAAGGGAGTGAGCGAAATGCCATATGGTCACCACTAACACTGTTGAACTCGTAGTTTAGGACATGGAAAGTAAAACTAGAGGTTGCAATGAGCCTGGCCAGCCTATGGGCTGCCATTAGGGATGACAATATTACCCGTACCCGCGGATACCCGCGGATATTTACCCGACACGGGTCGGATATTGTAAACATATTATACCCATGGGTACGGGTACATGTATAAATTTTTACCCATTTAATAAACGGGTACGGGTATGGATACTATACTATCCACACCCGCGGATACCCGCTACCCGCCAATATATATGAAAAATTAAATTTATAATTTTATATATTAATATTTAATGGAAAATTTAAAAATAAATCTAAATATAATATATTTTTAGGGATATCAATTTCCAATTTTAATTGAAAGTACCTTGATTTTAAATTTAATTTTGGTTTTAAATTTAATGTTGCATAAATGATTATTGATATTTCTTAAGATAATTTTATGATTTAGAATTTAATTATTACGTAGTTTATTTTATGGATTAATGTTTCTCAACCAAGTTATTAATAGTGGTGAAATGAGAATCATTGGTGATATACTATTATAATAAAATAAAAATTCTTGACATATATTAAATGGGTATCCGCAGATATCCGCGTGTATCAATTACCCGCGAGGGTGCGGGTGATGGATATCCATCGCGGGTGCGGGTGCGGGTACGGGAGACGGGTTTAGTAAATGAGTGCGGGTGCGGGTGTGGCACTATCCGCCCCGAACCCGCCCCGTTGACATCCCTAGCTGCCATGACCTCACCCAATCTGGTTCGATCCTAGCTCGGCCTGATCACTTTATGTGATCGATATAGGCACCTCCTTTGGAGCTAGGAATGACAACTAAAACTAATTAACTAACTAACTAACTAAATCGTGAAATTTAATTATGAATAGTAAGTAGTAATATTGCAGTTCGATTTTGATTTTGACTAGTAAGTTTAGAATATCATTTAAAATTAATTCGGTTTTTTTGGTTATCAATTCGTGGATAACCAGTAACTCAAACTAGTTGCACTTATATATTAATAATATATTTAATTTATTTGAAAAAAAAACAAAAAGAAACAGGACTTAGGATATGCTTGATTGTTTATTTCACTTTTAGCTTAATATATTTTTATTTAATTATAACTTCTCTGCGTGTACAAGTTTTTTTATAGTTTCAACTTTTGTAGTTTTTAAATATTTAATAACCGATTAACTATTTAGTAATTGGTTTGAGTAAATAATTGAATATTCAATATTTAATCATTTTCGATTTCGGATAGTGATTTTAAAAATCAAGCAATTTTTTATTTTGATTTTAAATAGAAAATTTGTAAACGACTTTGATTTCGGTTGTCCATATATTAAGCGGTTAACCTTGGTTGTAATTATGATTTTGATGATAACATACATATTTTTAATGTGTTTTATTGAGTATTCATTCCCGACGAAGAATGATATGTGTGTAAAGCTCGCTTTTGAAATTGAAGAAGAAAATATAAATGAAAACGTCATTTAGAGTGATAACGTATTAAGAAATAGTTATGGGACAATTGCCCCCCAACCTCTCCATGTAGCTCCGCCCCTAGTGACGACCCTAGGTGTTCTACAAGTTCTACAACTTCGATGCTCCACATTAATTTTTTCTTTGCAAAAATTTTCATGCTCATCGTGTCATTAGTCAAAAAAGAATATTTTTTGTCACCAAACCATCAATGAATCTAAGTATTGTAAATTACACAAATAAAAGTTGTTGCCCAAAACTTATCTATATATATACTTAAAAGCAAAAGCAAGATTAAAGAAAATCACGTGGCACCTTCAAAAGTCATGTTTGCTGATGTGGTATTTTCTGAAAATTTTAAATTTTTTTATTTTTTTTTAAAAATTTTATACACATTTAATATGTATGTTAGACTTTTTTAATTATATTCATATTTAACTCTAATGATTTTTTAAAAATAAATTCCTACCGAAATCTACAACTAATGTACTTTAATACGACATTTTCTGATTTTTAATATGCTGAAATTTGTATTAAATGTAGATTTAATCTACATTTAATCATATACACTAACTCTCTCTCTCTCACCGGTTTAATTACCTAAATAAATACCCATTTATTTCTAACTGTATTAATATGTCATTTTTATAAATTTTAATATGTTAAAATTTGAATTAAATGTAGATTTAATCTACATTTAATCATATACGCTAACTCTCTCTCATCGGTTCAGCTACCCAACAAATACCCGCTTCTCTCTATCATAGGTTCAATTACCCAATAAATACTCACTTCTCTCTCTTTCTCTCTCATCGGTTCAGTTACCCAAATAAATATCCATTCCTCTCTCTCATTGGTTCAATTATCCAAATAAATATCCACTTCTCTCTCTCTCTCTCTTATATATATCGGTGTTTTTTTTATCAGAGGGGTGCAAGCGGTATCGGCCAGAGCACGACAAAGCTCTTCACTCACTAAAAAGTTCTTTAACTAAACAACTTTAGCATGATTTGAGTAGTTAAGAAGAAGTTGATCAACCTTCATTTTAATTTTACTGTAAATAAATTCTCTTCTATAACATATATATGTGGTTGGTGATCATTAATTAACTTTTTTCTCTATCCTTTTCTGATGTGAATTAGAGGTGGCAATGGGTCGGGCCCGTCCGTGGGTGGCACTGGCCCGGCTGGGCTCACCCCTTGGGCACGTGGGTCGTGCCTGCTCCTGCACTCGCAGGTTAGGCCCGACGCCACCCAAGCCTAGCCTGGTTTGCACCTAGGTTTAGCCTAGTATTCTGTGCCGGGCATGAGCAGTATGTACTTTACTCATTGATATTATATTTATATATATAAAGAGCCTTGTTGTAGTGGTTAGTTCACTAAAAATGTAAAGGTTGGCAGTTTGAGTCTCATCACCGGTCTTAAAAATTTAATTTTTAACATTTCGGGCCGACCCGAGCCCAGCCCGAGCTAGGGCTCCCCTTTGAATTATCGAGCTGTGCCTAGCATGGCCTGAGTGGTGCCCTGAGTCTTTTAATATATATACATGACATATATATATATATATATAACACAATTCATATCAATATATATATCATGAAATTTTCATTGATGTCAAACTTTAAATTTTCAGTACGAACAAATACTTATTATTCTAAGCCTTTCCAAAAATATGAGGCACAACCACATGTAAACAAAAATTCCTAGACATGTATTGACATCTCAAAAAAAAAATCCTAGGTTAGCATGTCTTAGTATAAATAATCATGTACAATCATATGTAAACAAAAGGTTAGCTAGAGTCTTACTGTCTTCTTCATCAATCATTATTATTATCTTCTTCATTGGAAAATATTACTCTCTCCGACTCTGGTTCATCAAGAGAAAGATTGACAACTTCAAGGATTTCATTATCTTCATTAATCGGTGAAAACTCATCAAGAGAAATAGAGCAATCAAATGTTTCACATGAAATAAAAATAGATCGAGCTAATACAAGAAAAATAGAGAAATCTAGTATTATTCAGAAATCATACTGTCTCGACCTATCCGGAGGTTGTTTCCACTCGACGAGGGTTTATCGGCGAGGGTTGTGGTCAGTGACACATTTTGCTCTCTCATGCAACTCTCCCAACTTACCAAATGTAGTCCTATATTTTGAAATATGCTTAAGGAATTTCCATTTTTTTAATAAAAAGATTAATGTTTAATTTTAGATTTACATTTTTTGATGTTGAAGAATCTTAGTCTTTTAAAATTATAGAATACACTCTATTTATATTGAACTTTTAGTATTTTTCTATATCAACTTATTTTTTAATTTATTTAATTTTGGATTTATTATTGTTTTAAAAAATTAATGAAAATATATTAATGTATTGATAAATTTTTATATTATTTTTTGATTATTTGAAATATCATTTGTTGAATTTGTTTTTTGTAATATTTCAAACCCAAAGAACTTTATTTATTCAATTTTTTATTGTCTATTTTGTTCTAATATATTTTTATCATATTTAATTTTTATTCATAAAAAGATAACTATGTTGTAATTTTTCTTTTTTATTTATTTTAGTTGTTGAAATTTATATAGATTTATCTTAGTTTCTGAGTTTTTTCATGTAAAATATCATTACCATGAAGATTTTTTACAAAAAATATTCTAAAGAATAAATATACTTTTAAAAAAATTCATACAATTATATAGAAGCATTATTTATGTATTTAAGTCATTTTTAGAGAGTAATTTACATTTTATTATTAATTTATTTTTTATTATTTTAAATTTTACGTTATTTTTATATATTTATTCTTTGAACCTATTTTTTATGATAACATTAAATGTTATAGATATTTTTAACGTATAAATTTATTTTTAATTTATTCTTTGAACCTACTTTTTATATATTTATCTTTATTCTTGAAATATCATTTTTAATTTGTTTTTTAGAAAATTTATATAACTTTCAATTTCAATTTTTTAAATTAGTTATCTACACTATATGCAATTTTAATCGGTATAATTTACTTTTGTTATTTGATATTTACCCATAAATTTTTTTACTTTTATATAAAATTTAAAAATTATAACAAACAATATCATCAAACTTTGTTTAAATTAATTTATAGTTTTAAATAATAATATTCTTACAAAAATAATTAAGAGTATTAAAAAAATCACATATACGATTTTAACCAAGTGATGTATAGATAAAGAACAGTTTTTTAATTTGGTAGTGAAACAAAAAATTATAATTGAATATTAGAAGATAATATTTTAAATTTTTATAGTTAATTATTTATTACACAATTGAATCTTTGTTTTATATACCCTAGAAGTAGTGTTATTATTTTATTGTTTTTAATTACATATTTGATCATATATTTTATTTCTTTTTAATTTACTCATATTTAGTACAATGTAAAAAATCAAATATTATAATAAAATAATGATTGATGAATAAATGAATAGTTTAATTAAAAAGATTGAAATACAAAAATCAATTATCAATACTAGAATTACATCCCTTTAATATAAAAATTAATTACAATAAATTTTAGTTCATTTTTATATATAATGAATATATTAGTGTGCTATGTGAATTTTAAGTAATAAACACAAATCATATTTAAAAGAAGATATGTGTATTTTTTACCGTTACAATTATATAAATTAAATATAACTAATATTTTCTGTGTACATTTATAATTTTTCATGTATACTATGTTTATCATTGCTTTTAATCATTTGGATATGAATATTATTATTTAAAAGTCTAAATTTGATTTATTTGTTATAAATTTCAAATTTTATTTAAATTTAATTATATATATAATTGCGCTAACTCCCAGGTTTTTGACTAGTGTAACTTAGTTACGCTCAATGGTTAATAACCATTACAATATACATATATAATTGTTAGTTATTTAATCAAATAGATAAAAAATTTAAAATTATGTGACAAAGTAAAATATAAAATTTATATATTGTAATTTTAACCACTTACTATTTTATTTTATTTAATATTTGTTTTTAAATAAAAAGATTTTAGTTATAAACTCCATCACCACCAATATTTTAATTAATCCATTCTTTTTAACTATAACCTTTTTATTATAAAGGAAATATTAAGTTAAATAAATGTATTTTAATTGAAAAAAAAAATTAATGTATCTATCTCAAACTTTGATCATTTTAATAAATCTATAACAACTTTTAATTTTTTCTTAATCTATCCCAAATTTTGGGATTGACAACAACTGTATCCTTTCCATCAGATGTTATTCAATGCAACCGCTAGTAGGGCTAGCAACGGAGCGGATACGGTGCGGATATTGGATTATCCGTATCCGTACCGCACCCCATATCCGTCCATCCGTATCCGCACCGTATCCGCTATGGATGTGAATATGAATATCTATATTCGCACCGCTTCAAATACGGATATCCGCACCGCATCCGTATCCACACCGCATCCGTATCCGTACCGTATTTAATAAAAAATATTAAAATTATATATTTAATTAAAAATTCAATAAATTACCAATTCATTAATTCAAAATAAATATATAATATACTTCAAAATTCATCTTGACATGAAATTACCATAGAGCTCTTATATATATTAATAACTTATATGGGCAAAATAGTAATTCAGAGACGCGGATAAGCGGTGCGGATAGACGGTGCGGATACGGTGCGGATCCACAACCATATCCGTATCCGCACCATATCCGCGCGAATATAAGTTTTCTAAATCCGTATCCGTATCCATATCTATTTTTACTTGGAATATGAATCGGATACAGTGCAGATGCGGTTTTTAGTTAGCGGATACGGATAAAATTGTCACCCCTGTCCGCTAGGTGTTGACGTGACATTCGAGTCGGCAAGTAAAAATAATTTTTTATTATCACATGTACCATGTCAGTATGTAATAAAAATATTATAATATTATATATAATAGAAAAAAATAATGTATTTATCATAAAATTTGGTCATTGTAATAAATCAATCACAACTTTTAATTTCTCCATAATTTATCTCAAACTTTGGGATTGACAAATTATCTTATTTGGAATTGAACTTAGAAATTTAGATTACATTATAATTATTGTCAATCCCAAATTTTGAATTATATTTCTCCATATTTTTTAATTAAATTCGACTATTGTAATATTTTTTATTACATGCTAATGTGACACATATGATAATAAAAAAAATATTTTTTATTTATTGATTCTAACGTCACATCAGCACCTAATGATTGTATTGGTAGACAGAAAGATATAATTATTATCAATCCAGAAATTAAAAATTGAGATAGATTTGTTAGCCAAAGTTTGAGATAAATTTATTAATTTCTTTTAATTATTATTATATTATAATTATTTAAAATAAAATAAATTTATATAAAAATTCCACTCATTATAATTTTAATTATTTACTATTTTAATTTATTTATTTTTTCTTTCATAAATAAATATATTTTAATTAAAAAGTCCATCATTAGCTTTTATATTAAATTTCCCCTACTTAGATTCTTTGATGACGTGGCAGTGAAAATGTAAAAAAAATAAATTTTCAATATTTAATTTTCAACAATATTTGGTATCCATTAATTACAAAATTTTCTTTAGATATTAATATGCGAATTAGATACCCTAAGTAATTTTCCTTTTCTATTTATTTACGCCCTTACTGTGGCTTTTGTACCCGTCTACCCCGCGTCCGTCTCATCTACCTGGTACCTGCAATCAGCGGGCCCCAAGTGGCGTCTCCCACGGTCCCACCCACCTTCAGGACCGTGGTAAATGTAAAGGTGCGACGCCGAAATAATAGCGTTGAATCCGGCGGTTGGTCAGAGAGAGTGAGAGAGAGAGAGAGTTGGGTAGGTGGAAGCGCAGAACGGCGAGTATAAAAGATAGGAGTTGCTCCAATTCACCTTCGCCATCGCCGAGATCACTACTGGGGAGGTTGGGTTCTAGCCTTCTTGGTCTCTGCTCTCTCTCTTTTTTTCTTTTTTTTTTCTTTTTTTTTTGTGCTATCCATTGTTATTCTACTTACTGTTTGTTATGTCGGTGCTTGGTAGAGCAAGGTGTTCTTGCATGGATCTCCTCTTTAGAATCTGAACCTTCAGATCGAGAAATTTTTATTGCTTTATCATATGGGGTTTATATTCTTATCCACGATGTGCTGGTCCTTGATCGAGATTTTATTCTCCTTTTTCTTGTCGACGATGATTCTTGTAGGTTTTACTTCATGTAACACTCTGCTCTGCTTAGATTTGATGAATTAAAGCTTTTTCTATGTTCATCTTCTCATATTCTCGAACTTAGCTTATCAAGTCGTTTGCAAATGTGAAGTGGGTGCGATGTGCATCCTTTCGGTTGGAAAATTCTTTTTTGGTTTTAGATGACGCTAAAAACTTGCAGATGTTAAGGGGTTTAGTGATTCGCCTATATTAACAAGTGTATTTGTAGTAATCGGTGATGTTGCAAATTCTGATTGATGCTAGAGGGGATAGCCCGCTACAGGAATAATAAGTTAATGCTATTCAGACAACAAAAATGGGATAGGGCTAAACAACATACGGATCTTATTCTGCAAGTGCCTCCAAGTGATCGCATTCGCTGAAGAAAATTTCTCTCTTTGCTTAGTTTGTAAATTTTTTGAAGCGAAGATGTTATTGCTTGTTATAGTGTTATAACTACATATATAGAGCTAAATATGTCACATCAAGAAACTCAATTTCCGTTTTTTGTTAATTGGTTACTCTCCTTGTGCCATAATAATGTTTGCGCAATAAATCTGATCTAATATGTATGTATAAAATCTTGTTTCTGTTTACAATTATGCAGTCCCCAGATTTAGAAGAATAACAACAAATCCAGTGGTCAGCCATGTCGACAGAATCAACTGTGCTAGATGCTCCTTTGGGAAATGTCTCAATTGGAGGAATCAATACTAGGAATGATTCTTTTTCAGAAGAGAAAGACATGGAACTCGTGCAGGAGGTCGGTTGTCTATCCATAATAGTGCTTGGTGCTTCAGGTGATCTTGCAAAGAAGAAAACATTTCCCGCACTCTTTCACCTTTTTCAGCAGGTTTGTTGTATTTATGTCATTGAATTTTGTCATGTTTATCTCAATATATTATCATTTTATTTAGAATAACCAGACAATAGCCCAGTAACTGCAATTTTTTACTGACTAATTCATAAGAGCAACCCCTTCTGGCCACTATACTGGGTTTTTTTTTCTTCTGCTCTTGTTTTTTTCATGGATTCTTAAGGGCCGATGTGTTGGAAATGTATTATTGTCTCGTGCTTTAACAAATATATGATTGATGTCTAAGCAAAAGCCTGCCGTATAGAATGTTAAAAACTATGATGACCTTCAATTAATGTTATATATATTTTTTCTCTAGAAATAATCCATAAGAAAAAGATAAACTGTTAGTTTTGGTTATTGAACATTTTTTTTTCATTCTAACAATAATTCTCTATTATTATCATCATTGACGATAACCTACAGAAGTTCATTGGTTTATGGTTCAATATATATTCAGTTTATCTTAATTGTCAGTTAATATCACTATGAGAATTCATTCACAAACAATCTCAAGATTTTTTATGGACAAATAAGATATGGTGGTTGCTAGGGTGTGGTTTACCATTCTATTAATAGTTCTGAAGAAAGCTTTGAGATTTCTTCTGGTTATTGTCAGGTTTTATGGCAATTTACACACATCTAGGTTGTTGAAGCAGCCTTCTATATTATGGTCAGATCTAGGTCCACACATTTGATGTGTAAAAATGTCAAAAATGTCTGAGTATCCATGGATCATATTTTAAAACTTTGGTGTTAATCTTTTAAGTTTTAACCATGTGAATTCTTCCCAGGACATGTAAGCATACTAGTTTCATATTTTCAGGTTGTATGATCTTCAAATTTATTTTTAATGTAACTAGGATTGATATGCTAGATTCATTCTTTTGATTAATAATTTTTATTTCCACTGATGTACTTTGTATTGGTTGAGACTTAAATAGGGATTCTTACAAGAGAGTGATGTTCACATTTTTGGTTATGCCCGTACAAAGCTTTCAGATGATGATCTAAGGGCTCGCATTCGTGGGTAAGGTTTTGATGCTTGCATACCGTTTCTTGATTACTAATACGCTCCATCAATAACTTTGGCCAAAAAAATAAAATTCACATCTGCAGTGTGGAACACCACACTTGCTATTAATTTTTCCATTTGGTTCATTTGAGACTTATGCATTAAATATATTTTGGCTGTAGTTCATCTTTTCTTAATTGTAGCACTTCCAAGTTCCAGTTAAAACTGTAGTAAGACTTTAAATGGGTCCAAACAAGTTGCAAATCGACTGAAGCTGCAAATGTGACAAGGAGTTCCATGAAGAATTATTGTTAATCGTCCCAAAAGGATAATCTAGTATTACAATGATATTTTATTTCTTAGCATAAATGGTTAATCACTTGCATTGTTAAAGAGAATACTATAATACATTGTTTATTCCTGTCTTTCTACTGGGCAATTTTTAAAAAGAATACTGTTCTACATATTTTGTATTTTACTGTATTTTCTACTTGGCAATTTTATATAAGAACAAATTTTGCTGATGTTGGTTAGGTACCTCGAGAAAGGTGCTTCAACTGAGCATGCAGAGGTTCTAACGAGATTCTTGCAATTGGTAATCTCTCTGTGTGTGTATGTGTCTGTCTGTCCGATTATGGGAAATGTAATAACTTTTTTGTCACTTTGCAGATTAAATATGTTAGTGGTTCATATGACAGCAAGGATGGTTTTCAACTATTGAATAAGAAAATTTCTGAGCATGAGATATCAAAAAATAGCCAGCCAGGAACCTCTCGCAGGCTATTTTACCTGGCACTTCCTCCATCTGTTTACCCTTCTGTATGCAAAATGATTAGGGAAAACTGTATGAACCAATGTAAGTCTCCAATTAGTTCAATAAGATTTGATTAAATCTGAAAAAAGTTAGCTTGACTAACTTCACTTATCATAGGATCTAGATTCTGCAAGTACCATCTGAGTTTATGTAAATAAGTATGCTCTAGATTTATGATTCATGTTCTTCTTTGACATTTTTATCACTTAAATGAACAAAACCAAATAAAAAAAAGCATTGAAATCTTCAATTATAGAATTTGATTTTAAAATAATTATATAATTTGTTACATCAGTTACAAGTTGAATGCAAGTTGCTCTTTCTCTCTCTCTCAAAAAAAGTTACAAGTTGAAAGCATGCTACATAACATGACATTGGAGGTGTTAGTGCGGTTCTTCATGTTTCCCATGTGACTTTGGAGATTGTTTTCCACTTTGTTCTTCTTGTTGAATATGTCATTTTATCCTTTCCAATACAATTTTGGTTAACAAAATCATTAATAGGCTAGCAAAATGCTTTCCTAGTAGTCACCAACATAAGAAGCAAAATGTTTTCCTAGCACTTCTACATATTTTCTCTCCTTTCCTCTGGCAACTTTGAGAGAATGCATGTGATTTAATCCATTTCCCACAATGTTTATCTTTTTTCTCTGTCTCTCTTCTTACGATAGTGATTTCATGGTCTTGAAAGAATAAGTTGGAAGAATAATTACTTATATTCCTTAATAACAGTTTTTGATTTTTGCGTAGTATTTTCACATGTTTTATGCCATATTGAGGGGTGTTTCAATCATGGTTTCAAGTCTTATCAAACTGGATGATATGACCCCATATATACCAGTTGCACAGGTGTTAAGCCAAAAACCACCTAATTTCACAGAAACTTCTAATCTGAGTGAGTTTCAAGAGTGTGGATGGGTATGCATGGTGCCAATAAACTGATATTCTTTTTGGTCTCGTGTTGGCTGGTAGATCCCAAAGGCACAAACTGTATCTGTATCTTGAGAAACATAATGGGCATGAAGCAGATTAGCGAAAATTTAAATTGTTGGTTCCAGTTAATCCTATTTATTCTTTTATGGTTTTGCTTATGTAATATATAGAGTAACTAAGAAACAAATATGATAAACCCATTCTGCATAATAATTCTCTTATGTGTAATGATTCTCTGACAAACTTCTTGGCATGTATAATTTGAAAGTTAGTTCCTTTTCTCCGTCAAATAATTACGTGGACAATATTTAGCTTTCTATATTGAAGCCAAATAAGAAATTAAGCCAACACTTTTGACGGTCTATATTGAAGATTTTATACTATTTTAAGTTGACCTTATGTTGTAATTTTATGTTTAATTTCTAAAAACAAATCTGCTTGTATATCCTAGGTTAGAAAAAAGTTTTATACAACAAATCTCATCCGTACTTTATGATTATTCCCAAATTATTTGCTACTGAAATCATGATGTCTGTAGTTTAGACTTCTTCCTCTTGTAAGCTTACCTGGTTCTTTAAATGGATGCTTCTCAGCTGATCTTGGTGGGTGGACACGCATTGTGGTTGAGAAACCTTTTGGGAAGGATTTGAAATCTGCAGAAGATTTAAGTTCTCAGCTGGGAGAGCTATTTAATGAACAACAGCTATACCGAATTGATCACTACCTGGGAAAGGAGTTGGTCCAGAACTTGGTAATTTTATTAAGTGTAACCTACATATTCTTTTTCTGAAGCAAAACTAGAAGGGAAAACATTGTTTCTTGCTTCATGTTTTATTTTGTACTATTTAAGTATTTAATATATGTTTTTCCTTGAAATTACAGCTGGTGCTACGTTTCGCAAACCGCTTCTTTTTGCCTCTCTGGAATCGTGATAACATTGATAATATACAGGTAAGCTTTCTTTGTTTGGCATTTACCTGTAGCTTTAAGAAACATAAATAAATTCATGAGTCATGAGGATAGGATGTATTTTATCACACATGACAATACAATGATGTATATTCCTGTTTTGTGATTTTACAGATTGTATTCAGAGAAGATTTTGGAACTGAAGGACGAGGAGGATATTTTGATGAGTATGGGTATGTTTATTATGTGTCTGAAAATGACAGAAATTTAGCTTCATGAGTAATGATTATATGCTTTACCTTCCATTAAGATTGATTTGATGAATTTACACAACACTCCGATTGAACATGCAAATGAGTACAATGTGAAAAAGACTTGTGTCAGTTTGGTCCGGGGTTGGTTCATCTAGGCTGAACGAAATAGAAGATGCTTTGAGGGTCTTGTTAGTGGTGTGCAATCTGTGGTTTCTTCCTTGATCAGCTTCACCTCCTCTTATCATATTTTGTAACTTCCTGGGGTTTGGATGTTAGCTAGTCGTGTCTTGTTCTGTTCTTCTTGTCGGCCTTCTGGGCTGGTCTTTTTTTTTTCTCTATTAGTTTTTCTCTCTCTCTCCCCCCCCACCCACACTTGTATTCTATTCAACACTCCTGAATATAATGCAAGATGCTTGGTTTCAAAAAAAAAGATTGGATCTGTTGTATAATGTACAGTTCATGAAAAACTTGAAAGAACAAATTTTCATGTTTTAAGTGAAATTATGCATTTAAATTTGTTAGCAAACATTTGCCTATTGTAGTGGGATTCATTATTTTCCCTAAGATGGTTTGAAGTGTTACTTTATTAATTGAACTGTTAAAATTGCTGGAAGGCACACCTTACGTTCACTTATTTAGTCCACATTATCTTTTCTATGCATCTATCTATCATAATTATTTCTGAAACTGCTGGTCGTGGACTATTGTGCTAGTTAAATTTGGTGAATAATGTTTGTTAAAATTGTTTTGATAAAAATAAATGTTCAAAATTTGATGGCTAATCTAATTTATTATTTTGCAGAATCATTCGTGATATCATTCAAAATCATTTACTGCAGGTAAGAGAACTTGTAAAGTATAAGATTGCTTTCTTGATGTAACAGTATTTGACACAGTCATCTACTCCGTGGAATATAGGATTGAATGCCCACCTATGAAGAAATGATTATTTTTGTTATTTACTCTCCTCTAATTTGCTTATTGGAGTTCGTTTATCTTGTTAAAAGGAATGAAGTAAAAGGTGGCTTTGGAGTTAAACATTGAGCATTATACATCTATAATGATCACAACCTGATTTCGAGCTATTTGCTTAAATGACAAGGACTCAAGGTTTCTTTAGAAATATTCCAAGATATCCAAACATTAGAAGTATTTCAAGGATTCCAAGATGTCCTATTATGCTGCTGAGGCTTGTTTTGTTGCCAAGTACCTCCCATCTTCTGAAATCCTTTTTGGCTGATATTTTGAATTTTTTTCCCTTATTCTTTTACACTATACCTTGAACATCAGATACTGGTTCCCATATCAGTCTCTGAATGTTACTAATGCCCTTCCAATCCACAACTTTTTATCAGTTTATTTTGCAAATTAATATAAAACATTACAGTTACATTTTTAATTACTAGCTGTATAGTGTCACAACAATATTGAATGAAGTAACACTAGTTCAAGAGATTCAGCTAGCCATATTTCCATATATTTGACAACTTTCTCTCTAAAGTTATTATGCTCTTGGGCCTCTTGGCTCATTTTTACCTATGCGTGAAGTTCTGCCAGAAACTATCTTTATACTGTTCTTCAGTAATTAGTTTAAAATTTATGATGTTTAGTTATTTAGTTCAATATCTGTTATTTATCTATTTATTTTTTACTTGGATTGATTAAGATTCTCTTGAATGAACTAGATCCTTCTTGTACTTGCAGAATTAAGTACTCTTTTTTAATAATAAATTTTAGTGTGACATTTTATACTTTCCATAATGATTTAATAACTAACTGTCATATGAAAGATGGCATCTTGTGACCTACTTGATTTAAAATAAATTAGGTAGGATTGAAACTAGTAGAGACACCAATCTGGGACTTTCCAGCCAGAGACTAGTTAATCTACAGGCTTACAGCCCACATACAGGCTGCAGAGTTGTTCTTTAGGCAAGTGAGTCTATGAATGCACAAAGCACATGTACTCGAGTGCATTGTTGTTGCTGAACTATCATAGACTCATAGTAAATGTAGAAATAATGCCATTGTCTTTTTTAGGAAAAAACTGTCTCCTCATGGGTACAATACTTATACCTACTGATGAATGGTTTTAAATTTTTATTGCCTTTTCTGTTTATTTTACTGAATAATGTTAAATTTGATTGCATGATAACTGAACATGTCGACATAAGTTCTTATGTACTACTGCAGGTCCTTTGCTTGGTTGCCATGGAGAAACCTGTTTCACTTAAGCCTGAGCACATCCGGGATGAGAAAGTGAAGGTCATAACTTAATTTTATGGAAGTTCAATTGTGTCATTGTCTTCTTGCCATTAAATTTAATTGGATGACCAACTTTCTCAAAAGCCTAAGCTGGTACAAGAAAGAGAGCAATTTATGCATTTATATTCTTAACATTCCCCTTCACTTGTGGGCGGGTGAACTTAAGACTTACCAAGCCCAACAAGTGGTCCGACTTAATTGAGGTGGGGGTAATTTTTTTTTTAATATTCATGCTAGGAGGATTCGAACTTAGGACCTTTTGCTCTCATACCATGTCAAATTTAATTGGATGACCAATTTTTCCAAAAGCTTAAGTTGTTAGGAAAGAGATCAATCTATGCATTTGTATTCTTAACAATATCAATCTTAATCATCCAATTCTTTGGTGCAGCATCCCCTTGCTCTACTTGACTTGTATTTCTCAAATCTTATGATAAATACAAGTACTTCTTTTTTCAAAAAAAAATCTTTGGCGCAGCAAATAAACTATAGTAATTTTTGCTTCAGTCAGTGCTTGATGTCTTTTTGTGATCTTCAATGTCATTTATCAGGTTCTCCAGTCAGTGCTTCCAATAAAACATGAAGACGTGGTACTTGGACAGTATGAGGGCTACAAGGATGATCCAACAGTCTCTGACAGCTCAAACACCCCTACATTTGCAACTGTTGTATTGCATATACATAATGAAAGATGGGAAGGTCTGATTTTCTTGACTTGTCAGTTTCTTGTTATATTTAATGTTTTTGTTCATTCTTGATGGTTGCGTAACCTTGCCATTCTACATATAACACCAGAGCAAGAAATGTGCTGATCAGCATGGAACCATTGGCCTTACATGTCATGCCGAAAATTTCTTGGCTGAATGCTGAGCTGGTTTATAGATTTTGATGTTTGGCCAATGGCCTCTGGTACTAGGATATTACGGTGGTGGTATGTTATGGTATTGGGTTATAGTGCTATACCAATATACCATATTGGTAACCACATATTCCTTGTTCAATGACAATCCTTGCTCTAGAGTTTGGTGAAATGATGTAGATGTTTTTTCTGAATAATTTTTATATTGCCCTTTTCTGAATTTCACTAACACTTCTAGATATTGTGCAATGCAGGTGTCCCTTTTATACTGAAGGCAGGGAAAGCTTTGAATAATAGAAAAGCAGAAATTCGTATTCAATTTAAGGATGTTCCTGGGGATATATTTAAATGTATGTCACTCAAAATTTCAGTTAGACTCTCTCAATTCAACTCTCTCTCTTAAAATGTTTTTGTTGATCATCTCCAGTTCAATCAATAATATCCAATGATTTCAGAAATTTGATAACTCCAGGCTTTTCTAAAAAAGAAAAAACAATTAACTCCAGGCAGCATCAGGACAACTATAAATTTATCTGGGATTCTTCTTCCACATAATTTTCGTGCAAACTTACTCTATTCATGTACCTTTCACTATTCATCTTATGTTACTCTTTTAGAGACTTATCTTAGTGTTATCTTATTGAATGTGTTAAGGTAAGAAACAAGGGAGAAATGAATTCGTCATTCGCCTGCAACCATCAGAAGCTATGTATATGAAACTAACAGTAAGTTGTATATATATAGCTCTAGAATTTTTTTAGATTGTCAGGATAATCTTCTCCTGTCATCAGCACAATCTTGCATTGTGTTTTACCATCTCAGCACAGTATACAACTATGCTCCTGCTTTTGGAGTCTCTAAGGTGTTTTTTTTTATTGCACATTCTTGATATCACCGTTAAGTTTGCAATTTATATTTCTTTTTTTTCTGCAGCTCAAGAAACCTGGACTAGAAATGCAAACCATACAGAGTGAACTAGACTTGTCCTATGGGCTAAGGTACCAAGATGTCAAAATTCCGGAGGCATATGAGCGGTTAATCCTGGACACGTATGTTCTATAACCTGTACTAGTTTGTATTTGCTGCCCTGTTTCCCAATGATTTTAGTGCTGATGGTTTTTTAGTTCATATAGTTATATCGGAACTGTTATTTATGGTCCAATGTGAACTGCTCAAAAGAGAAAATATACATCTAGGTCAATTTACATTGTACTTATACCAAAGAGTAAAATGCAAACTAATGTTTATAATATTTGTTTGATCAAATATGTAGTGATATATTTTCATGTATCAACAATGTCAAGCTAGGTCTGCTTGGAACTTTCTCAGGTAGATTGCAGACCTATACCCTAAAAAGATGCAGTCCTTTCCATTTTTTAATGCTCTGTTGAGCTTTAGCAAGAACACAAGTCATAATTTGGAAAAAAATCAGATAAGATATATTCCATATACAGAACTTGACTTTATTGCCAATGCGACCTAGTGCAGTTTCCAAATGCCCCTCCCCTCCCCCCCTTATAGATTTAATGGAGGCTGAGAATTCAAAATTGAAAAAGGATTATAGAAATTCATCTGTGATAATTGAAAACATGTATTGAATTTGAATGCAGTTCCTGAATTTCTGTAACAATTAAAAATAATCTGTACTATGTATTTAATCTTTATAACTATTATGACATTTGAATCAGTATATATATATATATATATATATATATATATATATATATATATATATATATATATATATATATACTGCAGGAAGTCTCAAATTTTAGCTTCATTTTAGTTTCCCCTTATTATTCTTATGTTGCGAAATCTTGCTAGCAATTCCCCTGCCACCAAGATTCTTTTCCCTACATATTTTCTCATATTATTCCTTATTTCAAATCCCCACTCGAAATTTGCAATTTCTTTTCCTTATCCAATCAGCATGGAACTGTCCTTTGAAAACTAGCTCTGAATGCTCTTTTTCGCAGAATAAGAGGCGACCAACAACATTTTGTTCGCAGAGATGAACTGAAGGTATGTACATGCCTACTTAATCCATATAAAGGAAGCGTGACTTGGTTTTCATTGAGTTGTATGGATATTATAGGCGGCTTGGGAGATCTTTACTCCTCTTCTACACAATATTGATGCTGGCCAACTGAATCCTATTCCGTATAAACCTGGTAGCCGCGGTCCGGCAGAGGCAGATGAGTTACTTGCGAGGGCAGGATATGTGCAGACTCATGGTTATATATGGATACCACCTACCCTAGCATAAGTTGCTTTCTTAGCATCCAAAGTTGGGTACCTCATTTTACAACTCGAGCTTCATGTCAAAGTTTATTTCCGATGCTAATGTGTCTTTTTCTGAGCCTAATAAGATTTTTCATAAATATTTGGAGCTTTATTTGTCACGAAGAACATGCACTTGTGCTTTTGCCTCTTCTCATGCTAACTGCACTAGTTTTGAAATAAAAGAGCTCTTTCTTGTGTCGAATCAAATGTATTATTGATTGCAGATTTATATGGTTCTCTTTGAAATGAAAATTATGTTATTAAATTCAGTTTGTACAACTTTATACTGTCAGCATAATTCTACAGACTTGATGTATAGAAGTGGATTGAAAAAAATAGGATATCTCTAAATCTGAATATGAATCCCGATCTATGAAATTCTTAGAATCGAATTCAAAAAATTCTCAATATACCCTTTCATTGAAAAGTGAAATTCTTGAAAATGACTCTTTGACCATGAAAGTGTTTTTTTTTTTAAATCATAAAAATTTGAGCAATTATCCAAATTCATAATTTGAACATGGGATTTTCCCATATCCATAATATGGATTTGGATTTTTTCAAATCCATAACTAAATGGTCAAAATTCTAATTTTACCCTTCATTTCAAAATATAGTTTTTTTTTACTAAATAAAAACTTTTTTAAAAGTATTTAAATGGCTCAAAATAATTTTTTTTTTTTAATTATTCATAATATTTTTTTTTCAGCAACTCATATTAATATTATAGTAGATAAATACTTGATGTATAGAAGTGGATTGAAAAAAATAGGATATCTCTAAATCTGAATATGAATCCCGATCTATGAAATTCTTAGAATCAGAATCGAATTCAAAAAATTATCAATATACTCTTTCATTGAAAAGTGAAATTCTTGAAAATGACCCTTTGACCATGAAAGTATTTTTTTTTAAATCATAAAAATTTGAGCAATTATCCAAATCCATAATTTGAACATAGGATTATATCCATAATATGGATTTGGATTTTTTCAAATCCATAACTAAATGGTCAAAATTCTAATTTTACCCTTCATTTCAAAATATAGTTTTCTTTTACTAATTAAAAACTTTTTTAAAAGTATTTAAATGACTCAAAATAAATAATTTTTTTAATTATTCATAATATTTTTTTTCCAGCAACTCATATTAATATTATAGTAGATAAATACTTGATGTATAGAAGTGGATTGAAAAAAATAGGATATCTCTAAATCTGAATATGAATCCCGATCTATGAAATTCTTAGAATCAGAATCGAATTCAAAAATTCTCAATATACCCTTCCATTGAAAAGTGAAATTCTTGAAAATGACCCTTTGACCATGAAAGTGTTTTTTTTTTAAATCATAAAAATTTGAGCAATTTTTCAAATCCATAACTAAATGGTCAAAATTCTAATTTTACCCTTCATTTCAAAATATAGTTTTCTTTTACTAATTAAAAACTTTTTTAAAAGTATTTAAATGACTCAAAATAAATAATTTTTTTTAATTATTCATAATATTTTTTTTTCAGCAACTCATATTAATATTATAGTAGATAAAAATTTATTTTAGTGGCTAATAATATTTTTTTAAAAATATTTAAAATATTTTTCAAAAATCTTTAAAATATTTAAATACTTAAATTATACACTTGTTAAGTAAAATACAACGTAAATTAATTTTTTTAACAATCTTTGTAGTATTTTTTTAGTGTCTTAAGAATTTATTAGTAGCCAAAATTCCTTTTTTTTAGTGCAAAATTATTATATAAAAAAATATTATTAGCCACTAAAATAAATTTTTATCTACTATAATATTAATATAAATTGCTGAAAAAAATATATTATGAATAATAAAAAAATTATTTATTTTGAGTCACTTAAAGACTTTTTAAAAAATCTTTAATTAGTAAAAGAAACTATATTTTAAAATGAAGAGTAAAATTAAAACTTTGACCATTTAGTTATGAATTTGGAAAAAATCATGTCCATGTTATGTTATGGATATGAGAAAATCTCATGACCAAATTATGAATTTAGGTAATTGCTCTAAAAATTTTAAATTAGTGAATGAAATATGGTCCACAACTTGAATGCATATAAGAGTTTCATCAAAACTTTTGAAAAGTAACCATTTGATCATTAAAATGTATACTAAAATCTTCAAAAGGTCAATAATAATAATAATTAATTAGTGAATGAAATAATGTGTACTGAATAGATGAAATTGAGTTGGTAAGAGTTTCACCCAAATAGTAAAACTCTTGAAAAAAGTCACTTGACTATGAAAATGCATCCTAAAAGTTTCAAATGATCACAAAAGTTTTAAATTAGTGAATGAAATGAGTTCTATAATTTGAATCAATAAAATTGAATGTGTACAAGAGTTTTACCAAAAAAAAATTCTCAAAGAAAAGATTCAAGAGTTTAAGTGAAAGGATATACTTGAAATTTTTTGAATTTGGTTCTGGTTTCGAAAATTTTAAAAATCATATTCGATTTCGAAAAATTTAGAGAATTTATATTCGAGTTTAAGAAAACTTTTGGAAAAAAATAAAAGTAGTATTTTCCAAACAGGATGGGACTAATCAGTTTGATTGTTTAATTTTTTTTCTGACTCACGGTTTGTGTACTTTGCTAAATGAGTTAAAACAAAAATATTAATTTATAATTACCAAAATTATTAAAAATTCACATAACTTTGAATCAATTAGACTAAATTTTATTATCTCAATTGATAAGTCAATTTGCCTTGATTACACTTTTATTCTTATAGGAAAATAAACTATTTATCTTTGAAATGAATTTAGGGTAAATTGCATTGCTTTCCTCTTTATTTAGGATTAATTGAATGAAGTATTTTATTATCGTCTTGAAATATTTTGCATCATCTGTCATTTCATAGTATCCCAATAAAAATATATAAGTGAATGAAGAGAAATCCGTACAATTAATTTCGAGGGAAGATTTATGATTTATCCACAAATTTATTATCTTATACATAAAGAGAATTGTGTCGTGTGCTAATCAAACTGGGCTTACAACTCATGAAGCGGAATGAACAATCTTTCACCTCCGATCGTTTGCAGTCCTAGTTTTCTACTCTTCAGCTTATCTTTCCTTTCTTTCCAATTTCTCGGAATTAACTTGAATGAGGCGATTTCCGTCGCCGACTTCCTGCGATACTTGTGCCCTTCCTATAGGGCAATGCGGCTCTTTGTGTTTGTACATGTGTACCTTCCTATAGGGCAACAGTTGCTTCGCGGCGAGCTGCCTTCGCTAGGGGTGGCGCAGGAATGCAGGATGTAGCATATCCACGGGCACCGGAAGGCGTCTGGCCTCCAGGTATGAGAAAACGATAGCTTTCTCCCGTTTCGTTTTTTTCTTGATGTTAACGCGCCTGATTCTCTTCCAGTTCTTAATTGGCTTAGCGTAGGGATAATATCTAGTTCTTAAGGCTTTAGTTTATTGTTTACCCTAATTTATGCGTTTAACAGATGCTTGAATGCATGTTTATTGGGGTTGATTCCATGTTACCTACTTACCTTTGCTCCGCTCCATTAAAGGTTTCTTTTTTGAAGATGAAAACACTTGCAACACCACTTTGAAAGGTGAAATCTCTATGCAACAAAAGGTAAGCTTGAATTTGCATTGCTATGGCAAATCATGCCATAATACATGTCCCCGATGTATGGCTGGTCAATATTTATTGCTGAACTTCCAAGGATAGTACTCAATTCAATGTGATTTGAGATTCCACATACTGGGAGCTGTTGCATGGATCATGTTGGACCAGCAAGGGCACTATTGCTGTTGGTAAAGGAAGCAAATGCAGAGCTTAGGAAAGAACAAGAAACTGGCTGCCAAGGCAAGGTTCTGATGCAGAGAAATAGTAGGTCATTGTGCCTTTACATTGTTTAACATTGAAAACTATTCCATCCTCTCTCGGAGCCTTCTCAATGCAATGCAGTTCAAGTATCACTATTCTGCTGAGGAAAAAGGTTTAAATTATGATGCTGACAAAATAAGCACCCATGTATTTGTTGCATATTTGTTATTTAATTTTCTTATCACATAATATTTAGTAAAATTTGTTCTTTGTTATATATAAATTGTTATAAGGTAAATGAGAGAAGCAGGAGGGAAAAATCAGAATATATTTAGTCAGAGTTTCATGCTTTGCAAGTTGCAACTAACTTCTAATTCTGAACATTAAGTCATTCTTCAGCTTCCAATTATTTCATACTAAAATAGCTTACATTGGAGGCTGCCTCAGTCTCGACTCTTGAGCACTGTTTGAGTTATTCCTGTGTTGCGTGCTAAAAGAAAACCAGATTTGGTTGCTTACGTCATAAATAATTTAATCATCTTTTGGTTCCATGCCATCTTTGTGAGACTTCCATTTGAATTGTCTTTTTATTTACTTTCTATTGCTTGTCTTGTTTGGTGTTTTCACTAATATCTGATTTTTTTTACCATTCAAACAAAAAAAAAGACATTTTACGTCCCTTTTTTTTCTTCAAAATATGATAATGAAAACCCTAGTTTTAAAAAGTGTATGCAAGTAGCATAGGCTGGGTACTGCATACACTGTGTGTATGCATGTACAGTATTTCTAGCAAATATCGTACTAACAAAAATATACAGATTAAGAATTTAATCAGCACAATTTGAGAGAAAAACTAATAAATGATGATTAGATGTCACCTATCATGAAATAGTATATTAGAAATAGTGTGTAATAGGGAAATTCAAATTTGATAAAGATATAAACAAGTGTATCTCAAACATTTTTGTTGTTGTTGCTACTGCTTCATATAGTTATTTCCCCTTAAGTCTCATTATTGCTCCTGAGTTTCCGATCCATGTTTATGATGTTCATGAGGAGTTGTGAAAAATCATCTCATTGAGGTGTCCATATGTGCATATTGTAACAATCTGAACATAGAACGAGGATACTCTGCATCAAGGTTAAAATATCGTACGAATACCATCTGGGTGAATGATCAGTACCGTTACGTACTTCAAGGTTTAAAATCTTGTACCGGTACCGATCTCTGTGAGTGATCTGTACTGTTACGTACTAGTATCGCCTAGTACGGGCATGTACGGGTGGTATCGATCCGGTACACTCGTACATGGCCTGTATCTGGCGGTACATTCAGTACACCTCGGACTGTACTCGGGTGTGTTGATATCAGTTTTTCCAAAAATCGGTAAATATCGACCATACCGCTCGGTAAGGTACGATATTTAAAAGGCTTAATTATGTTTTTGGTCCCCCAAAATATCATATTTTTTCTATTTGGTCTCTCATTTTAGAAAAGTGTCCATTTAGTCCCTTAAAAACTATTTTCGTTTCCTGTTGCTGTTAAGTGCCAACATGATAATGCTGACATGGATTAAAGAGGGACTAAACAGAAAAAATAAGATATTTTAAGGGACTAGATGAAAAATTGTATATTTAATAACATAAAACATAACAATATACATTTTAATAACCTAAATCATAACAATATATAATTATGTTTTAAGTTATTAAAATATACATTTTTTCTATTTGGTCCCTCTTTAGTCCATGTCAGCATTCCATGTTGGCACTTAACATCAAAAGTTAACGGAGGGACCAAACGGAAATGAAAATAATTTTTGAGGGACTAAACAGAAATTTTTTAAAAAGGAGGGACCAAAAACATAATTAAGCCTATTTAAAACTATGCTTTGCAATATTGTGCTCATATATACTTATATAATTTGAAGTGTGCATACTGATCTAGACTGTAAATACTCATGTTGAAGTTAGTTGGCATCCTTCTTTGTTATCTTGAGATTTCTGGCCACCAAAATCAGTATTTCAGAGTATATATAATTTTATTTTTCACATTGCTATTCTTTTTTTATTTGGCACGAAATTTATGCATATATGATCTCTACTTGGTCTTGCCACGTTTGCTATAGTGGTCAGTGGCCACATCCATCTTGAGCTTCAAGCAAGAACGATATCTGCAAGTTTGAGTGACAACTAGAACTGTCAATCCAGATTGCATGATCAAATAGCTTTTTATTGTTAATTTCGAGCTTAACAATTCCTAATTATCTTTATTATGCTTACCAATCTGTTCTATCATAAATGTTGACATTGTGATCGTGACATCTGATTAGCTTTATCTTCGTTCACAGGGGCTGCTGAATGATCATATTATCTGAGAGATGGCTCCTCTTCCGCCTACTCTATTATGAATGCAGTGAGCACTGTAAGGGGTGGATCAGGCCTGCTATGCTCAATGGAATATGAGAACAACAAAGAGAAGAAAAAAAGAAGAAAAACAAGATATATATGTATCTGAAGCACAAAGAAACATAGAAATTTTTGAGGTTGGGTAATTATTTCTCTATGTCACCAGCCACTTCACAAAATTTTTCAATATTTCTTAATGTGCAATTACTAGAGATGACATGCCATACAAATTCAAGGAGTTTAGGACAACCATATAGTGGGTACACAAATTACCTAAACAATACTATGCCCAATTTAAGAAAATCCAAGCTGAACACTATGCCTACTGAAATAATAATATGCCCATTATAAAAAAAGTCCAAGCTCAACACTGTATGCCTGGGCACATAATGTATCCCCAGGCATATAATTATCAGAGTATTAACAGAAATACTCTCGGCGCTCAACTGCCTTCACACCTTCAACAGACAAATCTGTGCACTTGGGTGGTGTCATACTCAAAAATCTTTCTTTTCCTTTTCTATTTTTCAGATTTTGATATTTGATTTCAGGATTTGAGGTCATAGCTTGGAGTTTTGTGATATCTTCATCCCATGGACTAAAAGCCTTTCCATGTCCATTATTATCAATCAGAAGAAAAGCTGAGAGAGAAGGATAAGAAGAAGATGATAAAGAGAGATTTGGGTAGCCAGAGAAAAGGATTTCGCATTGCTCATTGCTTTGTGGCAGGCCATTTTACCTACATGCCATGTGCTGTGTTAAGCTTTCAAGTTGGGACTCAGGACCATGATTTCTCCTCTCTGCTTTTTTCTTGCAAAGTACACCATGTTTGCTACTTTTTTTGTTGGGTTAATTTGACAGCTATATTCATGCTCCTGTTTAATTGACAGCTGATAAAGAAGCTGACCATTGAGCTAAACTGAGAATGACCAAAGGTGTCAATTAGCACAGTTGGTAAGGGTTTCTGTCATTGATAGTATAGGTTTTGGGCATTCGTTCTGCCCTCACCAATTATCCGTTGCAAAAAAGAAAAAGGGAGAGAGTGACTCTGTGATTGAGCTTCATTACCATTTTTGCAAACTGATTGTGAGGCAAATTGCTGCTACTGATTTTTTTATCATTGCTATTTTCCTTCGCAAGCATTGTAATTCTATCTATAAATTATGCAGATTTCTCCTGTTTTAGGCATACTTTGCCACTTTTGATGTCAGGCTTTATCTATTAAAAAATCTCTATTTGGAAGATTCATCAGAAACTTAGTTATGGCTTCAGTCTCTTAGCATGTGAGATGTCCACTTTTTGCTGTTCACTTTATAGTAGTCCTGTGGCATGTGACAACTTCTTATGCTCCTTAGCATATGCCTAATATTGCACTAATCTCAGTGCTTTTTGATATGCTAGCGCCCCTTGAAAATTCACTGCATCCAATCATAACTCCATTAGCATTCTGTGTATCAACAGAAGTACTTCTGTTATGTGAAGTTCTTGTGTTCATTAGAGTGCTTTTTCATTCACTTATTAAGTGTATATATTGGCTATAAAATTTGTGTTATTGCAAGTACATTGATAGGAAGAACACACAGGAGTCAAAGGACCTGAATTGAAACCATATTCAGAAAAGAGATCTTCATGAGTCACCATGGAACACTACCCTCTCAAGAAAACTGGACTCGAAACCAAATCAACTTTGGAGGAAAAGTTTTCTAAAATCATATAAATCTTGTTTAATCATAAGGGATCAAAAATTTCACATTATTATAAAATACTTGCCAAGTGATATTTGCTATTAATAGTGGGCATTGGGAGGCCAACTCATGGGAGAAGGTTGTGGAATGCATGTCTTCTCCTTCGTATACCCACAATTACATGTGTCATTTTTGGGGAAAAAACTCTCGTTAATTCTCAGGATAAGTTTGGTACAACTTCTTATTGTCCAAAATATTATTGTCCAGTATCGTGCGAAATAAAAACTCTAGTCAACATGTATTGTCCAATACCGTGCGAAACAAAAATAGTACTTATTCTATATCGACCTATAGTAGTTTGTCCTATAGTGACTTATCCTGTCATGTTTAGTGTGCATATCAAATGCACCCTTAATATTTATGAAACGAAGAAATAATATTTGATTATATTCTTGTGGATCTCCTCGTGAGTTGCCATTCAAGTTATAAGCAATGTTAATTGTATCACCAGTGCACACTAATTTGACAAAATATTGATATTTAACCAATTATATAATGTACCGATTAGTAACTTTTTTTTTCCTAATTCAATTTGATATGCTATATATCCATATTGAAAAAATTTCTATTATTCAATAAATTAAGAAATTACAATTGTGAGAGCTATCTCTTATTCGAGCCGAAGCAAAACAAAAGAAATCTCCATATATCCACCCTAAACCTTAATATATAATATTTTTTTTATTCAAATCATATGATCTCTAATTATAATTAAGAACCGGATTCTTAATGACTTAAGGAGAGATAAAATCCTAGAGATATTCTTCATGACTTGGTGATCGATGAAGAGAATCACCGCCCGGCCACCAGAAAATGACTACATCTACATGATATCACAAATAAAACAAATTAATCTAACTAAAAAAATAACACAACCAAAACAAGCTAGTGAAAACAATTGAAAGCCGGATTCTCCAATGCCTCAATATTTGTACTCACTAGGAGACTTTTCTTAATTCACCGATAAAGATAAAAATGTTTCACAAGAAGTCAAGGTGGCAGCACAAAAGGTTAACCTTATTTTTTGTGTTTGATAATATTTTATATGTTCTCTATATCTCGTCTGTGTTATCTTCTCCACATGTATACCAAGAGGTTGTGCTGGATTCAATCTTCAATTCGGTGGCTTTCCTCTCTTGTACTTTCTCCATCATTATCCCCTTCATGCATTGCAAAATGCCAGTAGAAAATTATTTGTGGAGAAGCCATTTTGTGGTGGTGTTATATATTGGGTTTAATAAGAAACATCATTATTTAAAGTTACTACATAAATTATTGTTAAATAATAATAAAAAGTATCAGCTTGCTATATATATATATATATTAAACAGCAGGCATAATTACATTTTTATTATATCCATATTGTACACTTTAATTATACTAATTTTGTATCCATGATCTTTAAAATATTATTTTAGAAATAAATTATTATTATTACTACTACTACAAAATCACATAAATTAGAAACTTACGATTAATTAAAATCAATGTAATAATTACAATATACAATTGATATTTGTCTATAGCTTTTTTTTTAAAAAATACATAATATAAATAATATTATAATATAATTAATTAATATAATATATATATATATATATGTAAATCTAATAGTCAATTTTGTGATTATAATGCAAAACTTAAATTTAGAAGAATATGTATTAAATTTATCAAAATTTGGATGAGTATATATATATATAATTGTTGTAAGAGAATAATAATATCAACTTATATTTTTCCGTTGCCATATTAATAGTAAACTTATGGAATTTAACTCTAATAATATATATACAGAATTTTTCAATAGAATTTTATACAAGTAGGATCAAGGATATGCAACGATAACGAATTAGTTAACCATTTTATATATGGATAATCGAAATCGAAATCGTTTATAATTTTGCTATAAAAAATTGAAATTGATTAGTTTTTAAAATTACTATCCGAAACAGAAAATTGATTAGATGTGGGATGTCTGATGGTTAATCGAACCACATTAATTGGTTAAGATAGATGCAATTATCCATTTAATATTAATGAATAACAAATCATAAAAAATATATTTTTTTTTACAAAAGTTGAAACTATTGAAAAACCCTTAAATCAAACAAAAAGTATATATAAGTTGTGTTTTTTTTAAAAAATAAATAAATTATATATTATTAATATAAGCAAAATTGATTTCAGCTACAATTTATCCACAAAGTAATAATTAATCGAAATCGAATTGATTTTAAATTAATAATTTTGTAAACTTACTAATTGAAATTGAAATTGAATCACAAAATTATTATCAATAACTAAATATTGTGATTCGGTTAGTTTGTTAGTTAGTTAGTGGATTGGGTTTCAATTGTCATGCAGCTTTCCTTAATTGATCACTTTGTTGTTAAATTTTTGTTAGTATTTAACAATGCATTCAATGCAACGAGAGATGCTCTAATTAATTTTGTTGATGTAATGCCAAATTTTAGTCAAATAGTCATCAGACAGGTCCAGTCCAATTAAATCTGACCGTACCGATCGACGATCATACACGAAGTACCTTTATTCTGATCAACATTAAAACCAAAAGTAGCTTGTGATGTTTAGTTAATCATTGCAGTGGATCATGCCACGTCTTAAACTAAATATATGTCAGATTTGTGTAATGATGAAGGTCTACTTCAGTACTTCACAAGTTAATTGTGCTATAATGCAAATTAGCAGTACTTGTGTGTGTGGGGGTGTTGGAGTGGGGTGTGGATGAGTATCGGATAGATCGATTGCAATTTTTTCAGACTCGCACACTCATACTTTTACATTTTAATTTCAATCATCTCAATTAGAGACAGAAAATGGGCGCTTTATATTAATCACATCTTAAAATATAAATTTTTTTATATATTGAAGTAAAAGTTGTCATCAATATTATTGATTAATCTTAAGACGATTTATACAAAATATAAAAAATTGCAAGAAGTAAAAGGACTAGGTAAGTTACACAAGTAATTCACGAGTTTTTGATTTATTTATTTTAATTTTAATTGAATTTTAGGACAAAATATGTAGTGTTTTATTAATTATAAATAAAAATATTTTTTTTTCATATATACTAAAATATATTAATTAAATATGAAAAATATATATTATACTATATTATATTTATATTAAAATATTACTTTATAAATATAATATAATTTTTTCATATATATACATATTATAATTTATAAAAAAACTAATATATTTGATCATTTGATTTGATGTGTATTTTATAAAAAATATTTATATCAACTAAATATATTGTGGAAAGCTAATTCATATGAAATACAACTTCTCACTCAATCAAATGATTAATCATTTCCTAACCCCAATCATGAGAGTGACTATTTCTTGATTAATTCAATATCATCTGAAAATAGATTTATTTTTTATTAATATCCCATAGTTATTAAATTAATTAGATATAACCTATAATTATATAATTATTACTACGTATAAAAAATATTTTCTATTATCTTAAAATTTAATCAATATAACTAATTTTAAAAATATTTTGAGATTTTTATTGTATAAAAATAATATTAATATTATTAACACACATATGTTAATTTTTGTGTTATATATAATTTTTTATGTATTGTTTATTTGTTTTTATTATGATTAATTTATATTATAATAATATATATTTTTATTGTTCATATAAATATGTCAATAAATAATTAATAATTGAAATGAAATTTATTATTATTATTATCTATTTTAATTTATTATTTTTATTCATATGGATTCTATTTATCTCGCAAAATATACTTTCTTAACCTTAAAATTGATAGTTGTAAGACTTGTTAGATTATTATAATGGGTAATGTTCCGATCGGTGGAGCTCGCGTTTGTCCAGGTGGGTAACCTATTTTAATATTATAACGCCTCGACTTGTGCTGCTAATATTTAGTTTGCGCCTGGAGATCGTCGATTAGACGTTGTACTACTTTAGGGTTGGCGGGCATCGGAGCGTTGCTCCTCGTCGTGTTAGCATTTCTAGACAGTGGGAGAACACCGTTGCCAAACTTTTGCCTATATGCAACGACGTTCATTTGACTTCGAAAATTCATCGTGATGGGGCATGTAAGATTTACACGGCTCCCACGACGAAAGCCAAATATTTTTACTTGAGCATCAAAATATCTTTGTAGGTCTTTCGCCGAAATCGCATTGGACGAGAAGACGCGAAAGACCAGTGCATCAACCCCACGTTGGGAAATAACAGATAATTATACTTGATTTTTGATCGTCCCGGGTAGAACTATTCAAGTGACCGAATCGACATGCTCTGCAAACAAAAACCCAGATTCAAAGTATTTCGCCGACCGAATTCTTCTTCTATCAGTCCATCAACTTTTAAGAGAAGGTGGTATGAATCTGAGAGAGAGAGATAAACTTTTAAGAGAAGGTAGTAGTATGAATCTGAGGGAGAGAGAGGTCCCCATCATTATCTGCTATTCTGATGCACAGCCCCACTCAAAAGCTCTTTCATGCTTTTTTCTTTAGGTAGCGAACGAAGAGGCCCTTTGTTTTCCTGCGCCACTGCCTATTTTTTTCTCATCCCTAAGACCGTAACCACAATTACCTCCTATATATCTAAACATCTAAGTTGCAGAGCACCACAACATCCAACTCGCTTCATCTTCTCTTTGTTGCCTTCAGCTCTTATTTCTTAAGAAAGATGGCTCTCCAATTCATTTCTCCAAGTGCTTGGCCTTGGTAATCTCATCCATAGTAAGTTATCTTTACTAATCTTTCTCACTTTTTCTTTTCTCGTTACTATTACCATATTACACTGATTTTTTCCACAAAATTTCCTGCTTTTTAGGGTTTACAATTTCTTTTACCAAGTTTATAATCAAAATTTGAAGCTTTACTGTTTTGCCGTCTCTTCACTTCTTCGGCCTTCGTTTCATTCTTGTTTTACAGTGCTTTGAACTAGTTCTCAGTCTGCAATTAATTAATCAAATTATCGTTGCTTTCTTCTTCTGATTCGCCGCCATTAATGTTTGTTGTTATAGTGCTTTGTAAAGCTCTAAACTTGCCATCTACTTTCCTTTGCACTTGACATGATTTATATCTTTCACACTTCAGGCAAAATGCCGGATGCATACTTCCCCCTCCGCTGGGAGAGCACCGGAGACCAATGGTGGTATGCCTCTCCAATTGATTGGGCTGCTGCCAACGGTCACTACGACCTTGTCCGTGAACTGCTTCATCTTGACATCAATCTCCTCATCAAACTCACCTCTCTTCGCCGGATCCGAAGGCTCGAAACAGTGTGGGACGACGATGCTCGGTTCGTAGACGCTGCCAAATGCCGGTCCTTTGTTGCTCGGAACCTCTTTCGTGAGTGTGAGAGGAAGAACAAAAAGAATACTCTCATCCGTGCCGGCTATGGAGGATGGCTTCTCTATACTGCAGCCTCGGCCGGGGACATGAGCTTTGTGCAAGAGTTGCTTGACAGAGACCCACTGTTTGTCTTTGGCGAAGGGGAATATGGCGTCACCGATATTTTCTACGCGTCAGCAAGGAGCAAAAATTCCAAGGTTTTCAGGCTGTTGTTTGATTTTGCGGTGTCGCCAAGATGTTCCATAAGTGGTGGAGGAGGAGGAGCGGTGGAGGGGTCAGGAGGCAGTGCTTCTGGCTTTAGGTGGGAGATGGTGAATAGGGCTGTTCATGCTGCTGCAAGAGGAGGAAACTTAGAGTTCTTGAAGGAGCTTCTTGCAGATTGCTCAGATGTCTTGGCTTATAGGGATACTCTGGGATCAACCATCTTGCACACTGCATCTGGTAGAGGACAGGTTGAGGTGAGACTGCTTCTTCTACCTTGAACAATAGACTTGATCTTGATTTATAGTTTGCATTGCTAGTTTGCTTGAACTATTTAACTGTTTCTTGAACCCATGAAAGTGGCTAACTTTCAGCAATCCTAGTCTTGTGACAGGTTTTTTTTCTGTGGGTTCAACTTTCAACACCTTAATGAGATCTAAACTAATTGCTGCACCTTTCATCCATGATTTCTATCAAGTTGCAGAATTCTAGGGTATTTATCAAGTTGCAGGAGGAACCTAGCCACAATTCAACAATGATCCAATGCTACCTTCTATCATCCTTCCTAATAACTCTGCTTCTCTTAGTTCAGCCAGCAGCTTTTTCATTCTTTTACCCTTTCCTTCCTTGAAAGGTTATTATCATTATACTGTATCTGAAGAACTTATTCATCTCTGCCTTTGGTAATCGTAGCAGAATGCATAATCCGTGAAACACACATTTTTCAGAATGTGGCCGTTCGCAGCCTGCCTTCTTAAGATGGTCATAGAGGCAAAAACAAGGTTGATAGATAATTCAAATAAATCTGTTTGCCAATAATTATATCAACACCTATTTAGTCATCTTTTCTCTTTTCTTCTTTTCTATTCTCTGCACTTAAGTTAAACAATCAAGTTAAGGCAATAATTATTCTCTGAGGACGCGTCAAGTGCCCTTTGATTTCATCAAAATTTAATTTTTTATTTCGCTAGCTAGTCCAACACTGAAACTCAATTGGCCTAATAACATATGAGGACAAGCTAGTTTTAAAATGTTATCCTTTTCTTTTAGGACAAGAACATGTCTAGGTTAGGTGATATCTACTAAAGTCTCAAATAATTTATCTATTTCATATTTGGGGCGACATTAAATTTTTACTTGGAAGTATCTTTAGTTAATCTACGGCTTAAACATGCAATTTAAAGAAAAGCAAATCGATTGTTTCATGACAGCACTTAAAACTGGATAGTATACTTAAGAAAAGAAATTAACATTCTTGTGCAATTTATATTGTAGAATCTGATTTACTGAATCATATGCCAGGTCAGTAGCTTTCAGGTTCATCTTTTTATTTAAAAAGTATTGTATTTTCAGATTAATACAAGAAATTATATTGGAACTTGAGAGGAATTATATTTGATAGAGTAGTCATATCATTTTTTGTTAATGTTTATAAATGCTCAGTTGGCCTTTCATTTACTAATATTGCAATCAATTTACACTTTACTACAAGAATTTTATGTCATTCTTCGTTAAAATTATTCAAGCATTGAGTTGCCTTCTTTGTTCTGCACATGTTGAATCTTAATGAATGCTTAAAGAAAAATGATCTATTGGAGATAATATTACTATGTTAATTATCTTTATACGTTAATGCAGGTAGTTAAGGATCTAATTAAATTGTTTGAGATAATTGACTCTAGAGATAATCAAGGGAATACAGCATTGCATGTGGCTGCTTTTCGAGGGTACTTGTTAGTTGTAGAAGCCTTGATAACAGCTTCTCCATCAATCTCGAGCTTGACAAATAATTTTGGTGATACTTTCCTTCATATGGCAGTGGCAGGTTTCCGAACACCCGGTTTCAGAAGACTTGACAGGCAGATGGAACTGATGAAGCAGCTGGTCAATGGAACCTGTGTAAATATTCAAGATATTATCAATGTCAAAAATAATGATGGAAGAACTGCCCTCCATATGGCCGTAATTGGCAACGTGCATACTGATCTTGTTCAAATTTTGATGACCATTCGATCTGTTGACCTTAACGCTCGAGATTTAGATGGCATGACACCTTTGGACATACTCAGACAGCACCCAAGATCAGCATCATCTGAAATACTTATCAAACAATTAATTTCTGCTGGAGGGATTGCAAATTCAAAAAACTACAAGGCAAGATCAGTCATTGCTTCTCACCTGAAAATGCAAGGTATTGACCCTGGTACTTTGTTTCGGATTTCAGACGCGGAGATACTCCTGTATGCCGGCATTGAACCATCAGATCCTAGTGGAAGGCCTAGCTCATGCTCCACTGCCAGTAAGAGTGAAGTCACCCACCTCAGTGCCACAGATGAAATCCATGGGTCTTCTGATATAAAGAAACAAAATCCTGTTAGGAACGCTGCAAGGAATCTCAAGATTCTACTCAGGTGGTCTCGTCGAAAGGAGAAGAAATCCGAGACACCGAAAAAAATAGATGTTGATGACTCCTTTGACTCATTCAAGAAGTTGGTCAACCAAGAGAATACTCCAACTCCGCTGAGGCAACAGTTCTCGAAGGAAACATCACTTGTGAACAATAAGCGAATAAGAACTAGTGCTCCAAGTCCGACAACAAAAAAGAAATTTGCTGCAGGCCTAGTGCGTGGGGTGATTGAAGCCATGCCACATCTAGCTCCCTCGGGGGCAATGGTGCGAACTCCCTCTAGTTTGTTCTCAGACTCATCCATACCATCACCTACAATGGTGGACAAAGAGAAAGGAATTTGCTTGGAGAATGAGAATGATGGAGCTTCTTGTTCAAGTTCCTCCATTAATGTAACACCGAGATCTAGTCTTGTAAATACCAGACTGATGAATCAGTACTTGTGCTTTGGGGCACAAGAACTAGGAGCGGATGATTCAGGCAGTGGACAGCAGTCTAATCATGCACCAAAGCGATCTCTAGTATCAGTAGTTTGATTCACCTCAACAGGAAGTTAATTTGAACAATAAGGAGGATTACAATGCCTCAATTGTTCAATTATGTGTGTTTGAGTTCTGCAGAGTGTGCGACTTTGTCTTCAACCTTCGTAATATTATCATTGGTGTTGAAGGTAATATGTGGAGTTGAACTGTATCTAACAAAACTTATGGAAATACATAGGATTCACATATACTGCTTTACATGCTTTTTTTCCTGTGCTTGTTCTGATCAATGTATCAGGTATATATGTTGTTGTCTTGGATTGATGGCCATCTGGAAATGCACAGTGAGTTTGAATCCAGCTAGATAGGAAATGTCATTTTTTTCACAGTATCTAGGAAATAACTCTCAACTTTACCAGCAAGCAAATGACAGTATAATATGACTTAGATATGTTTGGATAATTTGTAGTGTCCAGTGAATTACCAGCACATTTAAGGTAGATTCGAGCAGAGCATATGAGACCATGCTATTTTGAAACACTATTGCTTGATACACCAAAGCCCAAAAAGGTTAATTGTAAGGATGTGCAAATTGTCTCTCAAATGTGTTGTTACGCTCCACCTAGAGTTAACATACAACAATAGTAAAAAACACTTAAGGACAACTAAGATAATACACCATAGGCATCTCCCTCCTCAAGGACACTATTCGAAGATTCAGCAAGTGAACGAAATATTGAGTAGCATTTCTCAATATGCCAAAAATAAAGATGTATCGTCATTATGCTACGATGATAATTCAACACAAGTTATTTGTAAGACAACTATATCCCTACTAACCAATACGTACATGCATGAACATAGAGTTATTGGATAATTTTGGATTCCCTACACTATCTCACCTCAAGAATCACACCTTAAGCCTGCTCTAGCAAAAGGTGCAACTGTCCTGAAGATTTAGCCCGTGGACATCATATCTTAATGCCACACACTCGAACCCTGAGTCTAAAAAGTGATCACGGGTGTCATATCCCGTTTAATGAGTCCAATAAGATCAAGTCCAGCAACAAAGAAGAAAACTGCCAAAAGGCCTGATGTGCAGGGTGGTCCACGTTGAGCACCGTCGGGGCAGTGCAAACTCTGACTCTTGTTTGTTTCTCAAACTCACAAATCTCATGATCGGCACAAGCTCTCCCCGACTCCGGCTTGTTCCTCAAACTCACCAATCATGAACAAGCCTCAAACTCACCAATCATGAAGAGAAACGAATGTGTTTGGTTAACGAAAATGAGGGTTCTTGTTTTTAGTTTGTGATCAATGTAACAGTGACATCTAGTCTTGTAAAAACCAGACTGGTGAATGATTACTTGTGCTTTTAAGATCGCTAGTACCAGCGGTTTGATTCACTCCACCAGGAATTTTGAACAATAAGGAGGTCCATTGCTGGAAGATCTGCTTTTAGCCAAAAGTCCTAGGAAAAATAATCTCTAAATTACTTACCAATCAAACCAGTTGTGATACGATGATTTCATGCAAAAAAATAGATCAGCTATTATAATCTTCACTTGTCGACTGTAGGCAACTTGTCCTCTCAAATAAAAATAAATCCTGAATACAATTACCAATGCATAACAAATGCTCTAAATCACATTGGGTTGACAAATCTCTCGATACCATTTCTCGATGTTGTCTCTCTCTCAAAACGGAATAAATTATGCGCAAGGCAGGAGATCAACTAACACTGAAAACCAGACATTATTACAACTGTATATACTTGGTAAATTCTGTGAAAAATTGAATCCTAATAACCTAATTTCTTCCTCATTTGCTATCAGTGAAATCAGCATCAATAACATCACCATTATCAGGCCCCTTGGAAGATGTTCCCGCAGATTCACCATCAGCTCCCTGAGCAGGACCAGCTCCAGGCGCTGCACCTGGCTGGTTATATAGTGACTGTCCAAGCTGCATCACTTCCTGGTTCAGCGCTGTCATAGCATCCTTCATGCTCTGAGTTGAACCTCCAGCAACAGCATCTTTGAGATCCTTTAGCTTTGCTTCCACCTTTTCCTTGACGGCAGCAGGTACCTTGTCTCCAAGCTCCTTCAGCTGCTTTTCTGTTTGATAAATCACAGACTCTGACTGGTTCTTTGTGTCAACGGCGTCCCTCTTCTCCTTGTCCTCTTTGGCAAACTTCTCAGCTTCCTTCACCATTCTATCCACCTGGATGTTTCAAGATTACAGAGATGAAAATTTCAATTAGAAGAAAGTAGTTAATTCTGATTGTGGGAAATCTCACCTCGTCATTGGGCAAAGTACTAGCTCCAGTAATGGTGATGTCTTGTTTCTTTCCCGTGCCCTTGTCAACGGCAGTAACAGAAAGAATTCCATTGGCATCAATATCAAACTTGACTTCGATCTGTGGGACCCCACGTGGGGCTGGAGGAATTCCATCAAGACGGAAACTGCCAAGTGATTTGTTGTCTCTCACAAACTCTCTTTCACCCTGAAGAACATTAATCTCGACACTTGTCTGGCCATCTGCTGCTGTAGAGAAGACTTCTGATTTGGATGTCGGCAGAGTTGTATTTCTTGGGATGATCTTTGTCATCACCCCGCCCAATGTCTCCAAACCAATAGATAATGGTGTTACATCAAGAAGCACAATATCGCTGACATCACCAGCCAGTACTCCTGCCTGCAAGATGTAAATGCAGAAACAAATAAGTTATTCAGTGTAAGACAGAATATAAAGAATAAGAAAGCATCCCCATTACACTAAGATATTCTGATTTGATTTCAAATCACAAATTCCTGAAAATATAATTCAAATAAATTACAAGGAAGCTAAACTACACCTGCTGGCCAACAGGACAAAAAAGTTGCTCTGATTTTTTTGCACAAAATTGAGTATAACTAAAATAATACTCAGCAGTTGCATAGAGGTCAATGCAAGTATAAGGACTAACACTGCTGGGTGCTGGGCGGGTCTTCTCTGTTTCGGTCTTTAGCTTGCATGTATGTAATTGATTTATCTTTGCACAACATTCATGACACTCAGCACATACTTGTGCACATTTTCATTGAGAAACAAATATTTTCTACTTCCATCTATCCACCCTAAAATTGCCTTGTTAGATTAAGGTTCTCATAGTTATTGTTATTAGTCAAAGAAGGTAAACTTTCATTGCATCGACAATTGCCATTATTTATTGTACCTTCTACACTTCTACCCATGACACTGGCTCCAAGTTAACCATCTATCAAAAGAAATTGAAAACTATGTACAATAGCATATGCATGAATCAATGATAGTGGTTTTGAAAAGCAAACCTGCACTGCAGCACCAAGAGCAACAACCTCATCCGGGTTGACAGTAACATTAGGATCCTTCCCAGTCATTTTCTTCACAAGTTCCTGAACTGCTGGGATACGAGTGGACCCACCCACAAGGATGACCTCATCTATATCCTTAAAGGAGAGTTTAGCATCTTTCAAGGAATTCTCTACAGGAGTTTTGAGCCTGGTATAACAACACCAAGGGACATCTGATTAGAGAAGATAAAATTCATGACAACAAAAAACCAAAATGGAATGTAGATACATGCCACCAAGAAAAATAAATCAGATCATTACCAAAGAACTGAATTAGCCAGGAAGCAGTAATCATAAAGTAGAATGGTTTAGATTATTGACTTTATTAGCCAAAAATATACTCAACCAAGCTTATAACAATTGTGCCTTTAAATTGTCATCTTCCACAACCGAATTAGATAATGTCATGTAATAAGGATTTCAAAATACCTGTCAAGAAGATCTGAACACAGTTCCTCAAATTTTGCCCTTGTAAGTGTTGTCTCTATGTGCTTGGGACCATCAGCAGTAGCCGTGATAAATGGTAAACTGACAAAAGATCAAGTATATAGTATAGATTAGAATTGCCCAATCTATAGACAGTGATAAAGCACAGGCACAACAGAAGCTAACCTAATGTTTGCTTGAGTCAAGGAGGATAATTCCATTTTAGCCTTCTCTGCTGTTTCAGTAAGTCTCTGAAGGGCTTGCTTGTCTTTCAAAAGTTCAATTCCTTCATCTCTCTTAAAATCAGCAGCAAGCCAATCAACAATTCTCTGATCGCAAAAAAATTACTTCATCACTAGATAGAGAAGAATAATGAACATATTTATTTAACATAAAAAATGTGTTGTCAACAGGAGACATTTATGTGACAGTTCATAAAGCACATTTTTAGTTCGGATGTATCTCAACCCACAAGTTCAGAGTAAAAAGTTTGCAAGCATTTTTTACAAATGAGATGGAAGTAAAACACATAAAAAGTCAGAATTAATTGGCATTTACTTGGCCAATATAATACATCAAACCAAATGAGGTTAAAAATCCATCAGATAAAAATTACTAGAAGTAGAAACCAAATAGAAGATAAGTTAGTATCAACTATCAACCAGCTATGTGTAACTAGTAATCATCACTTTATTTAGCACGATTTTCCAAAATAACATAGTAACCTCTCTAAAAAGTATTTAAGAGCAATAGGAATTTCGAATATAAAGAATTAACATAAGATTTTTCATATTCAATAAAACCAACCTTATCAAAGTCATCACCACCTAGATGAGTGTCTCCAGATGTTGAGAGTACCTCAAATACACCATCTCCAACCTCAAGAACTGCAGTACATTGTTATAATTGATGTTATAGTAAGCTGAGAAGGAACTACAGGAATTACCATGAGGGAAAAAATTATATAACACTTCACCATGAACTTCAAGATTAAAAGTGGTCATCCAAATAACTTTATGCTACAAAGAGCAACCTGACTCCTAAAATTGGTGCTTATTTTACAATCATCATAGCACTGAAGAATTCTCCTCAAGGCTTGGAATACATAAGTAACAAGAAAAGTGCAACAAAAGACTGAGATGTCCAAATAACATATTACATAAAAAGCATATAAATGATAGAAAGCTAAAACTAGATTAAAAGATAAGAGAAAAAATAATATAAATCTGACAAATTTTGTACCTGAAACATCAAAGGTGCCACCTCCTAGATCAAATACAAGAATGGTTTCGTTGTTCTTCTTTTCAAATCCATATGCCAATGATGCAGCTGTTGGCTCGTTGATGATTCGAAGGACTTCTAACCCAGCAATGCGACCTGCATCTTTTGTAGCTGTCCTTTGGGAATCATTAAAGTAAGCAGGAACAGTAACCACCGCTTTTGTAACTTTGTCATTCAAAAACTTTGATGCATCATCCACGAGCTTTCTTAGAACCTGGAGAAGAATATATATAAATGTTATGAATTCATGGCTAAAATAGAAAACGCCCTAGCTCAAGCCATTGCATCAAGAATATTTACATCAGCAGTTATAAAAGCACTAAACAAACTCCAAACCTACTGCAACACATTGACTACATCCACATACTATCAATTCGACAAGTTACAAACTTCAAAATGAAATTCAGGATTACAAATTATAACAATATAGAGAATTATCAAATCGCTTTGATGGTTGAAATCAAATCTTGATATTAACGAGAGAAAGCAGTGCATAACCCAGCTTAACCTCAAGTTGTCACAGAAATCACAACTGCACAGAAAATAAGTTAAAGCCACTATGCACTGTACTTTGTAAGTATCTTAAGAGGCTATATTCATCTCTATATACCCAAACGAAACAATCAAATAGATGCAGAAACATAAAGACAAAAGATATTATGATAATTCAGCAGTTTGCCATAGTTGAAATCTCATTGATCAGGTTAACGAATTTCGCCAAATGTGAAGAGCGATAAAATAAGGATATAAAACTTGCAACAAGGGAATAACATAATCAACATATCCTTCCATGGGGTATTAACCATAATTACTAAAAATGATAAGCAAGTCAGAGAAAAAGCAAATAACTTCGCATGTATAATTAATAATTATTACTAATGAAGATTTAAAACAATCAAATGAACCTTTAAGACAGGGCCCAGAACAAATCACCTGAGCTGAGATCTCTTCAGCAGCAAATTGTTTGCCGATGGCAGGACAATCGAGCTTAACATTACCATTCTCATCTCTTAGCACCCGATAGGAGACTTGCTTCGATTCCTCATCCACTTCCGACATCTTCCGCCCAATGAACCTCTTCACTGAGAAAAATGTATTCTCAGGGTTCACCACCGCCTGGCGCTTGGCAATCTGCCCAACCAGACGGTCTCCGTTCTTAGTGTAAGCTACCACCGAAGGCGTCGTCCTCTGGCCCTCGGCGTTGCTCACGATCGTCGGCTTCCCGCCCTCCATGGCCGCGACGGCGGAGTTGGTAGTACCGAGATCGATACCTACCACCTTCTCGCACACAACCCGCAAAGGGCCATAGCCGGCCCCCTGGCTCCGGCGCCTCGCGCTAACGCGAGCCCCGCCGCTCGGCCGCCGCAGGCCGAAGAAGAGGGAGTTGGAGGAGCCGATGCGGGAAGACGGAAATTTCGATGAGGGGAAGGGGGCGGCGGAGCCGAGGACATGGATTTGCGCCGACGAGGTTGCCATCGGTGTGGGATAAGGCGTAAATCTAGGTGGAGCGAGCCCAAACCCTAACCCTAATCCGCAGACGAGAGTGGGTGGGTGCGCAGGCTTAGCAGATAGGCGTCTGCAGTGTGAGAGAGGGTCGGGACTCGGGAGGAGATAAGGGGAGGGTTTTATGGGGGTAGAAGAGGGTTGGTCGCAACGCGAAGAAGATTCTGGAAGAAGTTCGAAAAAGTGAATCGGAGCTACTGGCGAACGCAGGCCGTTAATCACGGTGGTGGATGGAAGCGGATCTCGAGAACCGGACGGTCCTCGTGAACCCAATGCCGTGGAGAAGCTAGTACCTACTGCCTAGCGGAGTCAGCAGCCGGGCGCTGTGCTCACGTGTTGCGAGATGGAGGTAGAATGGACGCGTGGCGACGTTTGTGTGGTGTTGTAGGATGATCCTACATTTTGCCATTAAGGTAATTTCTTTAATCTCATCATCTTTCCAAATCCATGTTTGATGTATTAAACTAGATTGAGGATTGACTAGTCTACACTGCAGCCGCCGTAGAGCAAGTCACTTATTATTGCCACATCTCGCTCAAATTTATTATTCTACCAACTCATTTTCATTAATAAATAAATTAGAATTTTTATGATTAATAATTTTATAATACATTTTCCAAGAGAGAATAATTTATTTAAAGAATTTCATAAAAAAATATTTAAATAATTTATCGGGGTGGGACGTGAAACGGGGTTGGACGAAAAATATTAATCATATTACAGCATGGGTTAATGGGGTTAACACGATTAACGATGCGTCAACCATATTATGATAGTTGGAGGGTAGACATTAAAATTGATAGTTGATCTATTTAGATTGAAAAACTTGCTAGTAGCTATGTTTTTCATTACTCTACTAATGAAGCTTATATGCGAGTTATGAAAATTGTAAATTGTAAGGCTAAAAAATCGGGAAAGAAAAATAATAAGTTTGACAAATTTCTATGAATGAGGTATGATTTTGGTGTTTGAAAAAATCTTAACATAATACTTCTACCTCAATATTTATGCTTTAATGATGTCTTTATATTCATGATTAAAATTACATGTTAAATCTTTAAAATCTCATGAGTAGAAAGAATTTTATACTTAAGCAAATTTCATTGAATGAAAATTACTCTACATTAAAATTTGTCATCGGAGACTTCCTTTTCAATCCAAACTCAATAAACATATTTAGATACAACATGATTTTATGTGTTCAAAGTTGAAAATTAATGTGTAGATGGTCAAAGTGATATTTAGTTCACACTACTAGAAATTGAGTCTTCAGCAACGGCCGCTCAAGTCATTGCTATTTGCAACGACATTCTTACGGCCGCCCGAGCCGTTGCAGATATGTTGTATCTGCAACGGCATTCTAACGGACACGCGAGCCGTTGCAGATTATTTTAATTATCCACAACGGCTTTCTAACGGACAAGTGAGCCATTTTTTATCTAACTTATTAGCAACGGCTTTCTAACGGACAAGTGAGTCGTTGCTGATGATAACTTATTAACAACGGCTTTCTAACGGGCGAGTGAGCCGTTGCTGATAAGTTTATATAGGGCACGCGGTCGCGCCCGACCCTTCTTCCTCCAGCTGCTGCCGCCGCCGCCTGCTCCCGCCTCTCGCCGCCGCTGCCGACACCGACGACGCCTCTTCCTCCTCCCGCTGTTGCCGACATTGTCACGTATACCTCGCCGGCCGACCGTCTCTTCCCGTTTCGGCCGGTGGCGGTCGGCCGATGGCCGCCGTCGGACCTTGTACAGTGGCCGGACAGTGTGTCCGGTCACTGTACGCCGGCGCTGGAGTCCACCTGACTCCGGCGCCGGAATTTGTAGATTAATATATATTTTTTAATTGTTAATTAATTATTTGTTTAATTTTTTAGATTAATTGTTTAATTTGTTAGATTAATTATTAGGGTTTAGATTAATTTCGGAATTGTCCACTTCGGACGCGCGCCGGAATCGTCCACTTCGGACGCGCGCCAGAATCATCCAATATGGACTCGAACTGTCTCGAAACATTTAGAAAATAATCATCCATCCGACGAGTTGATATGTTTCACGTACGCATCGACGAGTCGGATATGATTTAGCAAAACCTTAGATCCGTTCGGGGATTGTATGTTCGTGTAAAAGAAGTAGATGATCTTTTATACGACGTACAATTCTTGAATTGTCCCTGATTGGACAATTTGGGAATATAGTTATTTGTACTGCACTTACGTTTTTATTTTAACTGTTAACTAATTATTCTAAATTTCGACAACATCTCTCTTGTTCTCCGAAACGCGCCCAGATGATATGCGTATTCGGAGAACTGTAGGGAGATGCTGCCGAAATTTAGAATGAAGTTAACGGTTAAAATAAGTACTTAGTGCAATATAAATAACATAAATCCCGAATGGAATAGGACAATCTCACCTAAAGACATTAATCAAAGAAATTGTCATTGATTGACAGAATCATGTCGGCTAATCGAAGTTGGATGTACCGACGTCTTGATCGTAGAGCTTTAACGAATGAGTTTCGATTAGGCGTAACGTACTTCCTAAATTTCGCCTATTCGAATCGGAATTTCGTTAGCATCGGTGATCAAATCCGATGTCTGTGCCGTATTTGTTCGAATGAACGATTTTTGGATCGGGAGACTGTCACTCTGCATCTATATAGCAAAGGATTTGCACGTAGATATTTTCTATGGACTTGTCACGGGGAGTCATGCGAAGTCGGGACGTCGAGCAATCCTGTCGTTCAGACATATGGTGAATCTTCCTCTGCTGGTGCTTCTTCATCCAGTCAATGTAATCCCTATAGAACTATGATACTTGATAGTCTTGGGGGTCAATTCCACCTAGATGATAATGTTGATCGGCTAGTTCTTCAAACATCAGTCCCACCAGATACTACAGCGGTTGATATCACAGAAGTACAAACTGCGATAGAGATTGAATTGCCGAATAAAGAAGCTGCAGAATTTTACGAGATGTTGAAAGCTGCCGATGAACCTTTGTATGAGAATTGTCCTAAATACACTAGGTTTTCAGCAATGGCACAGCTCTTAAATATCAAGGCCGATTGTAATATCAGCGGAGTTGCGTATGATCGGATTGCTGGATTGATTAATGAAATGTTGCCCACTGATAACAAGTTTGAGCCAACTTTTTATAAGACTAAAAAGCTAATGAGAAAATTGGGGCTTGGGTACGAAAAAATACACGCGTGCCAAAATAATTGCATTTTATATTATAAAGAACATGTGTAGTTGGATAAATGCCCTGTATGTCAACATCCTCGTTACAAGGAGAAGAAATCGGTCCGACAGAAAAATATCCCGTTTAAGGTGCTTCGGTATTTTCCACTAACACCGAGACTTCAAAGATTATTCATGTCGGAAAAGATAGCCCCCTACATGAGTTGGCATGCAAGAAGTCGTGATGATACAGTAATGACTCATCCATCTGACAGTAAAGCATGGAAACATTTGGATACATGTTATCCTTCATTTGCTAGGGATACTAGAAATATCAGATTGGGATTGTGCACAGATGGTTTTAATCCGTTTGGACATTCTGCAACTCCTTATTCATTTTGGCCAGTGCTGCTGACAGTTTATAATTTGCCACCGTCAATGTGCATGAAAGATGAATTTATTTATCTTTCGATGATTATACCGGGTCCTAAGGGTCCGCGAAAAGAAATTGACATATTTCTCAGACCCTTGATAGATGAATTGAAAACATTGTGGACTGAGGGAGCTGTCACTTATGATTGTCATTGGAAGCAAAACTTCAATTTAAAGGCCGCGGTCTTGTGGACAATCAATGATTTCTCGGCGTACGACATGTTGTCGGGTTGGAACACTCACGGCCGACTCTCTTGTCTGTATTGTATAGAACACTCTAAATCAATCAGTCTTCAGAACGGACGAAAAATCTCATTCTTTGATTGTCATCGTCGATTCCTACCGGTTAATCATCAGTATCGAAGGAATCGTAATAAATTTACTAAGGGCAGAGTCGAAAGAGATGGGCCACCACCGATGTTGTCTGGTGAACAAATGTTAGCACGTGTTTCAGCACTTCCAGATATAGTATTTGGTCGCAATGAAAGAGTGTCAGGTTTTGGCCAAACACATTACTGGGTGAAAAAAAGTATCTTTTGGGAATTTTCCTATTGGAGTTCATTATTGATTCGACATAATTTAGATGTCATGCACATTGAAAAAAATATGTTTGATAATATTTTCAACACTTTGATGGATATTTTTGGAAAAACTAAAGATAATGTCAAAGCCCGACATGATTTGAAAATACTTTGTAAAAGACCAGAGTTGGAGTTACAAGAGGTCAACGGACGATATCTGAAACCGAAGGCCCCATATATGTTAAATAAACAATAGATCAAAGATGTTTGTCAATGGGTAAAAGAACTCAGATTACCCGATGGATATGCTTCAAACTTATCTCGATGTGTGAACATCGATGATTGCAAAATATCAGGAATGAAGAGCCATGATTGTCATGTATTCATGCAGAGATTACTTCTGATCGCATTTCGAGATCTTCTACCTGATAATATTTGGGGTCTGTTGACTGAATTAAGTATATTTTTTAGAAACATCTGTGCAAATGTCCTTCGAGTCGAAGATATGTCAACACTTGAAAATAATATTGTTGAAATCATATGCAAGCTGGAGCAGTTTTTCCCTCCTGCATTTTTTGACTCGATGGAGCATCTACCGATACACTTGGCATACGAGGCACGAGTTGGTGGCCCCGTTCAATATCGATGGATGTACTTATTTGAAAGATACATGAATCATCTGAAGAAAAAAGTAAAGAACACCGCAGCTGTTGAAGGATCAATATCTGAATCGTATATCATCCAAGAAATTTCAACATTCTGCTCATTTTACTTTGAATCGACAGTACAGACAAGATTTGATCGTCTTCCACGTAACGACGACGGGGGTGTTCGACATTCAGATGGACGTTTAAATATATTTTGTCACTCTGGTCGTGCTTTTGGTTCTCGTCCATCTCGACACTTAAGCGAGGAAGAATATCATTTGGCACACTTGTATGTAATACTCAATTGTCCAGAGATTGAACAATTCATTGAAATATTTGATATTGAGATGGTGCAAAAATACTCTATTCACAACGATGAAGAATTGGAGAGATTACGGAATCGTGATTTCCCTACTTGGATTCAGACTTACAGCAAAGATCACAGAGCTGAAATAGATGAAAGAATATTTGAGTTTGTTAGTGGACCGTCGCGACTTGTGTCGTGCTATAGCGGATATTTTGTTAATGGGTATAAATTTCACACGGTTGAATATACATTTACAAAGAAGACGATGAATGCTGGGGTCTGCGTGAAAGGGACAACCTATGTTGAATGTGATATGGATTTTTATGGACTGGTGGAAGAAGTGATAGAGTTGCACTACTTCGGCTTAAAATCAGTGATCCTATTTAGATGTCATTGGTTCGATACAACAGAAAGGGGCATGAAAGTTCATCCAAAATACAAACTTGTTGAGGTTAATTACAAATCGAAATTGGCAGCAAATGAGCCTTTTATATTGGCATCACAAGCCGAACAAGTATATTACGCGAAGTATCCGGCTCGAAATAAAGATAGAGCAGATTGGCGTGTAGTCTGTAAGACAAAAGGTAGAGGAAAAATTGATCCGATAGTAGGAGAAAATGAGCTGATACCTGATATGACACATGGTTTCTATCAAGAAGATGATCCTCCTGCTGTATATCGTATTATTCCAATACTCGAGGATGTAGACACAACGTCAATTCAATTAGAAGTTGAATATGCTGATGATGACGATCATGAAATTGAGGAAGCTGGAGATGAAGAAGATGAAGAAGAGGAAGAAGAGGAAGAATTTGAAGACTATTATTCAGATGATGAGGAATAATTGTAAAGTATATATTTTATTAAATATATCTCTACTATTTATACAATAATCTGATTATATGTCTGTTCGACAGATATGTCTGGTCGTGGTTATCGACGCAGGAGAGCTTCGGAGTCTCCAATCGGTGAGACTCCAACACTTACTCATGCTGCTGATCCTCCTGTTGCTGATCCTCAGGCCGATGATACTGCCGAGGCTAGTACATCCAGACGCAGGCGGCCACGCGGGCCGAACAGGTGGCGGCCTCCACCAGCCACAGAGTCATGTAGATTGATTAGCGTGATTGGGGAGCGGTAATATATCATGAATTATGAATCATTACAAATTCATTATATCATAATATAATATTAAAAATTATTTTTGTTGTGCAGGTTCGAGCAAGAAGATGTGTCGAGGAGCATTTCTTCTACTATTCGACGATACATGCACGGGGCATGGCCTACGTGGTCTCACGTGCCTAGCGAGCACGTCGACATGTTATGGCGCGAGTTTGAGGCACGTATTATTATTATTTTTACATGCATGATGATTAATATTGGTACTGATATTATTATTTTGCAGGCTCGCTATACATGGGTCGAGGACCAAATGCCCTTCATTTACGCTGCATGGGAGGCTATTTCCCGGGCAAGGTACAACGGGCAGTTGGGGCAGGCTCGGTCCCAGGCGATGGCCCGAACTGGGACCACTAACATCGCGGAGACTCGGGGATACGGCCCCGATTGGATTACTCCGGATATATGGGACCAGCTCGTGGGAATATGGTCGATGGATCGATGGTAGGAGGTTTCTCGGAATGCGGCTAGAAATCGTATGTCGGAGGGAGCAGCGCATCACACCGACGGCTCTGTTGCATTTGCAGTGCACGCGAACCGTATGGTAAGTATACCTTTTAATTATATATTTTATTTGTTACTATGTGTACTAATTAATGTATTTATTTTGTAAATGTAGACGACGGTGTCGGATGACGGGACTGTCCAGCGACCCTCCCCGATGGCGGTGTTTGAGCGGACTCACCATCGAGCACATGGGACGGGGGAGTACATCGACAACCGCGCTACATACATTATGATAACTATATATTTGTTTAAATTATTCATTATATATTTATAATTTAAGTTTTATGATAAATATTAAACAAAAAATCAAACTCGAGTAGGAGACCTATAGCCAGACGGTGGTGCAGCGCGGGGGTACCCCCGAGGACTTTGACGCAGCAACGTGGGTCGAGGCCGCAGGTGGCTGGGACCATGGCCGCGTATATGGCTTCGCAGATAGTGGTCATGCGCGAGCCGTACTAGGGCCACTTGGGGCACCGACCCCTTCGGTCGCTGGTGAGCGGCCGTCCACCTCTAGATCCAGTTATGATCATAGTAGTAGAATAGGGACTCTAGAGGACACGGTCGCGCGTCAGATTGAGATAATGGAGCGCCAGAGTCAGATGATGGCGGATATACAAGCTATGCTACGCAACATGTCAGGTCATCCCGAAGCAGGCATCTCTTCGGCATCATCTAATTCATCGTCCTCGAGTCAGTCCACGTCGGTGTACACTCAAGCACTCCAGACCCCGCCATATGATCCAGGCCATCCTCCATCGTCATCGTGAGATTTTTTTTATATTGACTTTGTTACTGAGATATTGGACTTGTTTAATTTATTTTGTTTGGATATTGATACTTCAATTTTGCATTTGAATAGTTTTTATACTATCGTGGATAATTATCAATATAAATATAATTGTTTTGATATATATCTTGGTGTATTTGTGATGTGTGAATGAATGTGTGTATGAGTGTATGGGTGTGTGAGTTATGTATTAGATAATGTATCAATGTATCAATGGAAATTTTAAATTTTAAATTTTTTCGTTACCAGGTTCACATCATCAGCAATGGCTTTCCCACGATTGTCCGTGGGAAAGCCGTTGCTAAAAGTGTATCGAAAGCCGTTGCTGATGACCTACAGCAACAGCTTAGCGACAGGATTTTACTAACGGCGTTGCTACGGACTCAGCGGCCGTTGCTATTAATGTTATCAGCAACGGCTCCGGGTCCGTGGCAAAACCGTTGCTGATAATATTGTTAGCAACGACCCGAGCGGCCGTTGCGGATCCGTTGCTAAGTTATCAGCAACACGATTTTCTACCACGGCTCCATTGCAACGGCTCAGCCGTTGCTGATGCTCTTCAGCAACGGCTCAGCAACGGCATCAGCCGTTGCTGATGCCCATTTTTCTAGTAGTGTCACTCAATGATATTTAGGTTTCAATGAATTTAACCTAAGTCAATAAATTAATTTTTAGAAATTTTATTGAGTTCAAACTTCGTAAGTATGTTTAAATTTGCTCGTGTGATGAATTCATGTTGATAAGTTTAAAAAATCATGAGTAAATAATAAGGTTGACATTTAGTAAAAACTTTCAAATGAAATTGCGGTAGGTTGATATCTTGATTAAGTGATATTATTTTTCATCTTAAACTTAATATGCATGCATTTTTTGATCATATCTTGGTATTTCGAATGTTTAAATGAAATTTGTAAATGTCATTAAAAAATTAATATTTACGAAAATGTCATTGAATTTCAACCTATTCAGTTATTTTTAGAAAACCACAAAAAAAATATTTTTGGATGATTATTGAAACTTCATATTCATTGAAAAAATCTATTTTATTCGACAAAAATTTCAAAATTTTTTTTATGAAGAATCCGATTTATCATAGATTTTTGAAGTTGAATTTAAAAAACTTAAAATATCATTTTCATCAAGTGCCTACTTTTAGATACTTTGATTTTTCATCAAAAAATTTTGGATAAGACTTCAAGTACGATAACATGATTCCATTTTTAATTTAATCTTTCATAATTTTTATACCATATTCTCACACACATCTTTTCCTCCTTTTTGCAATCTTGCCTACCTAAAGGCACATATCCATATATGATCTACAAATGACTGCCCTTGGCACGAACAAATGCCCAACTTTAGGGATGTGCATAATTTTAATTTGATACACGTATCGAACAAATGACACCCCTAAGCATACTAAGATATTAATGGAAATTAGTAAAATATTAATAGCAATTTTTCGAAACCGGAATTTTCTCAATGGAAATTCCCAATTTCGGATAAGGGAATTCTAAATTCCCAAAATCGGAATGGGTTTTTTCAAAACCCCAAAATACCCCCAACTAAATCGGTAAGCAGCATGTAGTAAAAAATGAACAGTGAAAAATGAAACCGGGCAACCCGATTACCCAGTCACAAAAGCATATAATATTTCCACCTTCTCTCTCATCGTTACATTGTTCGACTTCCCTAGTTCTATTTTCGTCACGAAAGCATGCCGATTACCGCCCCGTCATCTATTCGACGGTGAATGTTCCTGTGCTTCTGGTGAAATTGTAGAAGTCCTCCGTCATCTGCACTCTCTCCGTCATCGACGACATTGTTGATTACTGCCCCAAGTCGTTGATGTTCGACGGTGAAGGTTCTTGGTGATCGACTTCCCGTGGTTCTGCTGAGATTGCAGAAGCCTACACAATCCTATCTCATTCCTCATCCTACGGCGTGAGTCATTTACAGAGTAGATAACAATATTTGATTATTTTTTCTTTTTTTGATCTTGTAAAACATGTGGTATGGCTGAGAAATAAACCATTAGAGATTGTAATAAGCAGCAGGATAAATTTTGCAGAAATCTCTAATTCATTATAGACTTTGTACAAAATCTATAATTGCATTACCTGATGGAGGAAATGTAATTACTACGTCACAATAAACTTACTAACACACACGTCACAATAAATCTTAGATTTTTTGCGTTTTGATAAAAGTCTCTAAGCTGTCATAGACTTTTGACTGAAAGCACTGAATTTGTACTTTAGTGTGAAAAATTTGTATTAGAGGCATGATATGTATATTATACGATTAAATGGAGATCGTATGGTCCCTAAACAATAATTGTTGGTAAAAATAATCACCTTATGTGAAAGTCTCTAACCAGTTAGAGACTTTGCCCATATGTTTGTAAGAGATACTTTAGTGCAAAGATGATCCATGATATCTATTTTATACGATAAAATAGAGGTCCTAAAGTCGCCAAAAATATTTTTTTTGTAAAATGTTACAGCCTTTTTGAAAGTCTCTAATCAGTTAGAGACCATGCCCAAATGTTTTGAATAGCTACTTTTATTACAGCCAATATGAAAATCTATAATAATTTTGACTATTTATCTCTTGTATATGTTTTATTTAGGTTTATGATTTAAAAGTTGTGATGGTTGACAAAATGAAGGAGATGACTACTGATAGTGTTGCTGAAAATATTATGTCAGAGCCTATTCCTAAAGAAGTCCTTACGTATATTGATGGTATTGAGAGCCAGAATAATGTTTCATCTATATCAACACAATATGGTTCTAATCTAGTTGACAATGGAGATAGAATTCATTTTCCGATTAACCTTAATATATCACTTATATTTGAGGATGATATATATGATATAGTGGAGAAGGAATTGACTAATGAGAGGATTAGAGAAGAAGTGGAGCAAGTTGAGAATTTGTCATTTGATATGTTCACTTCACATGATGTAGTTGGAAGTATAATTACATTAAATCGATCTATGTATGAAGCTCATCATACAGAGGTTGGTTATTGCAGTGATGAAGATAATGAAACTATTGTCAACAATGATGACCTTGAGAGCCTGCTTGATTTCACTCCAGAAGATCAAAAAGACATAAACAATGATTTAAATGAAGGTATGTATGACAACAGAGCATCTTCAGCATCAGGGGATGAAGAATATGATACTATCATTACTGCCCCGAATACATGCATTTCATTGTAATCAAACGCAAAATAGCGAATTGTATCTTAATCAAGTATAACATAAGATATAAAACACTTATTTATGATCAAATGTATTGATACTATTTTTTTTCTTATGACTATGTAATCCAGGTATTTGATGATAGGGAGGAATTTAGGAGAACTCTAAGAACATATTGAATCAAGCGTAATTTTGAGCTAAGACACGTCGAAAGTAAACTACGTTATATCAAAGTTGGATGCAAACATGGTGATTGTCCATGGATGTTGTCTGCAAATGGCAGAGGAAGATTTACTATTGTCAACTTTCTATACAAACATACATGCACAATGTCGAGACTTAATTTAGATCACAAAGACTGCAATGCAAAGTTTATTGCAAATCATATTAAGGATCACCTAGTAAGGAATCAAAAGTACACACCCGCTATGATTGTGATCGAAATTCAAAAATCTTTTGGGGTTCATATCTCATATAAGAAAGAAAAGGCATGACATTGATCCCAACCTTGCGTGGAAGCGTTTGAAGACCTGGAGTGGGCGATGGTCGAGGAACCAGTTCTCAAACTTCCCGACTATGGTAAGCCCTTTGAAGTCCACACTAACACCTCAGACTACGCCATTGGAGGTGTCCTTATGCAGGAAGGACATCCTGTCGCCTTCGAGAGTTGTAAGCTAAACAACACGGAGCAACGATACCCTGCCCACGAAAAAGAAATGATGGCAATAGTGCACTGTCTCCGTGTTTCGAGGCACTACTTGCCCACATCACACTTTGTTGTGAAGACAGACAACATAGCGCTAAGTTACTTTCAGACTTAGAAGAAGCTCTCGCCGAAGCAAGCTCGATGGCAGAATTTCTTAGCTGAGTTCGACATGACGTTGGTATACAAGTTGGGACATTCCAACGTGGTGGTAGATGCCCTGAGCCACAAGATAGAATGGGTTGCAGCCGTTCAAGGAAAAACTGGGAGCAATGTGAGTCAAGTGCAATCCAACTTCTGCGGGAAGATAAGCATGGGCTTGCTCAAAGACACCCAGGCGGAGGCGCTGTTCAAGTTGATCAAAGACGGGAAGACAAGAAAGTTTTGGGTCCAAAACGGACTCATCTTCACCAAAGCAAACCGACTATACGTGCCTAGGGAAGATGACATGCGCAGAGAATTATTAAAGGAGTGTCGTGATACTATCTAGGCAGGGCACCCTGGCGTACACCGAACAGTGGCCCTAATGGAGAGGGCATTCTATTAGCCAAAGATGGCGGACGGCGTCGATGAGTATGTAAAGACATGCTTGATCTACCAGCAAGACAAGATCGAGAGGCAAAAGTCTCCGAGTCTCCTCGAACCCTTGCCTGTTCTCGAGCAACCATGGGAAAGCATCTCCCTTGACTTCATAGCGAGTCTACCCAAAGTGGGGGAGTTCAGTTCCATCCTTGTGGTTGTGGATCGCTTCTCCAAATACGCCATATTCATGACAGCCCCCTCAAACTGCAAAGTAAGCAAAGCTACAAAACTTGTGATGCAAAACGTCGTAAAACTTTGGGGCGTGCCAAGGAATGTCATTAGTGATCGAGACCCACAGTTCTTTGGCAGGTTCTGGACAGAGATGTTCAAGTTATTGGGGTCTCAACTCTTCTTCACGAGCTTACACCCTCAAACGGATGGACAGACAGAGCACATGAATGCACTCCTCGAACAATACCTCCGACACTTCGTAGCGGCAAACCAAATGGACTAGATGAAACTGCTAGACATAGCTCAATTCTCCTACAATCTACAGAGGAGCTCCGCGACCAACAAGAGTCCTTTTGAGATTATATTGGGACGACAACCAGATACACCCCACTCACTGGTTTTTGGCTACACTGGAAGCAGCCCGACTACTTATCAAATGGCTAAGGAGTGGCAACAAAATCAAGAGTGTTGGTGAAATGGCCATACTAGAGGGGGGATGAATAGTATGTTTACTAATCTTTTCGCCTAATTTCGATTTTAATCGTTTACTTGATTACTTAGGCAATTAACAAATTGAGTAACAAACAGAAGCAAAGTTAATATGCTAATTAGCAAACGCAAGTAGAAGCAATGCAAACACAGTGATTTATAGTGGTTCGACCCCAATGCCTACTCCACTACCTAAGCACCCCCTTTAGGATTTCCAAACTAGTTTAACTAGATTAATTAGTTTTCTTACAATGAGGACTTTTCACCGGAAAGCCTCCGCTCTCAAACCGAAGACACTTCCACACCCGAAAGTATCCCGCATTTCTACCGAGAGCACTCTCCCACCTCAACCTAAGGGACAACTCAACTAATCCTAGTAAACTATATTTACACAAGTGACTTTACACCTTCTACACTAAGGATACCACACAATCACAAGACCTAACACTAGGTCTTGTTACAAGCTCAAATACAAGGAAATAAATAACAAAATACAATAATAAATGGAGCAATAAATCAAACAATAAATTACTTAGTTCAACAATAAGATTCCTAGCTTTCTCTTGATGCCTTTGATGATGAAACAATGAAATAAAGGCTTAATCAAGGAGATGAAAGATTCAAGCTAGGGTTTTCACAAGATTAACTCAATGAGGGCTTAGAATTGATCAAAGGATGGCTCAAAGAAGTTAGGAGTGATCAAGATACTAAAGGAAGGCTCTTATGGCTTCCTATTTATAAGCCATGAAGATAAGAGAAAGCTTTCTCTTCTCAACGGGCGATTTTTTGCCCGTTACAGACCGTCGGTCGCTTGTCCGATCGATCGCCGGTCGACCGACCAAGCGACCGAAGCATTCTGCCCATTCTAGGCAATGTTCGGTCGACCGAACCTGGGCAGAGCAGTTTGGTTAGGCTGATTTTTTTGCTCGTTTGGGTTCCCGTCTTTGCTAATCTATTTATATAATATTTCTTAACTTTAATTTAATAACTTCAAAACATAAATATTATATAAGGATTACGCCCCATTTGGATTCAATAAAAATATCTAAAAAATAAAAATCCTTACGAATCAAAATCTAGTTTTTGGGGTCTAATACAAATTTCTGAAAAATGAAAATTTTCTAATCTCCCGGGTCAAATATGGATAGGCTAGAGGCTTTCAAAAAATCATTAAAAATATCTCATTATCTAGTTTCTACCCAAGGAATAATTATCGTCATTTTTTGTGTCAAGAAAATGTCTAGGACATATAGCCCTCCAAGGAGCTCCCTGGGCTTAGTGAATTTCAGGGCAGTTTCTGAGTTTTCATATTTTAGGATTCGAGATTAGTTTTTGGGTTCCTATGCATCATCATGAGGATTACATTACATTCTAGACACCCTAAACCTAAACTCTAACTTCCCGAAGAATCTCAAACGTCAACGAGCGTCCTTGCCGATTTCTCCGATTTCTCTTATTTTTTCAATTGCGAATGTCGTGTGCTAACCGACTTGGAACCTGAAAGATTTCTCAATGAAACATTAGTTCCATATTTGTTATCATCAAAACCGAGATTAAGACCAATGTTGAAAACCTTAAGCCAACAATCTCCCCCTTTTTGATGATGACAAATATCCTTAAGAAAATATATATATTAAAGCACAAAAGATATCAACTAAGGGATTTCTCCCCCTATCAACATGCATAGCTATGGAAATAAACTCCCCTTATCTATATGCATGATTTCCTATATTTTCTTCCCATTTACCTATATTTTTTTCCCCCTTTTGACATCAATCAAAAAGGGCTAAAAAAGTCAATCTACTCAAAGTTGAGACTCTAAAATTAGTTTTCATGAAGCATGAAGATCTCAACTCAAGGGATGAAAACATACATACAAGTGAGACTAAGTCATACACGATATCATAGAAATGATAAATGAAATCCAAAACCAAGAATCATGTAGTAACTTAAGTATCGATATTTTCAAGTATCAGACAAATAGTCAAAAATCATTTTAGAAATGATTTTTCTCATCAAATGAGTAGAACGATACCATAAGTGAATTTAAAATATCATATTTCAAGTCTCATTTGAAAATCTACTAAAAATTTAAAGTATCGAAAAAATGAGCAACTTGAGAAAAGAGATACTTTAGTGGCATTTTCGTAAATAAATGGAATTTTTTAAACTATTTTCAGATTTTATTCAAACTTTCCATATACCAAGATATGGTCATCTAAAGTATGTGTATCAAGTTTGAAGTGAAAATAATATAGTTTGATCAAAATATGAACTTAGCATGTTTTCATTTAATGTAGGCTTGAAAACATGAAAATGCTAGGTATCAAATTTTTGGAAAATGAAAATTTTTTAATCTCCCGGGTCAAATATGGGTAGACTAGAGGTTTTCAAAAAATTATTAAAAATACCTCGTTATCTAGTTTATACCCAAGGAATAATTACCGCCATTTTTTGTGTCAAGAAAATGTCTAGGACATATAGCCCTTCAAGGAGCTCCCTAGGCTTAGTGAATTTCAGGGCGGTTTTTGGGTTTTCATATTTTAGGATTCGGGATTAGTTTTTGGGTTCTTATGCATCATCATGAGAATTACATTACATTCTAGACACCCTAAACCTAAACTCTAACTTCCCGAAGAATCCCAAGCGTCGATGAGCGTCCTTGCCGATTTCTCCGATTTTTTCGATCGCGGATGTCGTGCGCTAACCGACTTGGAACCTGAAAGATTTCTCAATGAAACATTAGTTCAATGTTTGTTATCATTAATTAAGACCAAGGTTGAAAACCTTAAGCCAACAAAGAGATCACTCGAGCCTACCTCGAATCGACGGCACACAAAATTATGAAGAAGTGGGCCGATGAAGGAAGGAGACATCGAGAATTCAAGGTCGGGGATCAAGTATTGATAAGACTCTACCCGACATCCCTCGCAATCTTTCGGTGCACGATACACAAGGGCCTTGTACGCAAATACTATGGCTCCTTACCCGTTAGCAAAAAGAGTAGGGTCGGTGGCCTATCGACTCCAACTGCCAGCATGGTGCAAGATACACCCCGTCTTCCATGTGAGCAACCTGAAGCCCTACCACGCCGACCCACACAATAACGAACGCAACATTCCAACACGTCCACCAGCCACAACCAAGGCGGTGCAACGTGAAGCAGAGGATATCTTAATGGACCGCAAAGTCAAACTTCTTAAAAGCAACAAAGAGTGGGAGTACCTTGTCGAGTGGAAGGAACTCCCTACCTCCGAAGCTAGCTGGGAGAAGGAGAGCACCTTGCAACATGAAGAAGGCGTCATCACCGCATTCAAGAAGGGATCGACGAGGGCGTCGACTTCGTAAGTGGGGGAGAATGTTAGGGTCCCTTAGGTTTGTCAAGTCATCTACGTGTCATGACGGTCCCTAATGTGCATTGTAAATATCGCATCATTCGATTCCATGTAAAACGTTAGCGCACCACCCACCGCTCTTGCCCACGACTAGGGAACGACCCTCTTTTGCTACCCGCGGCATGACCGATGGGGTGTGTGAATCATGTAATTATGCATTGTAAAAGCGCTCGTGTACCGCCCACCACTCTCGCGCACGATTAGGTAATGCCCCTCGTTTCCTAGCCGTGGCATGGCCGGTGGGGGTGTGCTGCCATAGGAAATTTTGTCATGCTCCTCACATTTTTGGGAACCCCGTGGGTGGCACAAGGGGGTTAGACTTCACACCTATATTTCCCCCGAGCAAACATCTCTCTAGTTCATTCGCTCAAGCATCCGTTCAAGCATTTGTAAGCATTTTTCATACAAACGGCCATTTGGCCCAAACGTTTTTGCGTCTAAGCATGTCGAGGCTCGAACGCGGGCGACCCGGGAGCCTGCGACTTTCGACATTGGCAAAGCGATCTTTTTCCAAGGCTTATCCCTTGTGGGGGCAAGGGAGCCACACAGATATTTTCCGCCCAAAACAGTTAGTCCGTGACAAGATAGTCTTATAGTCGTAGTTGTGTTGAGTAGTGTCATTGTACATGCACTGAGTTGATTTGTAAAACATTGAGTTGTCGTTTTAAAAACTTTTAAATATTTATTTAAAACTTTGAGTGATTACTTTAACTCGGATTTGTTAAACCTGTTTTTAAAACATCTAATGAAGTTTGGAGTTGGTTCTTTTGCGTATAACTTATCTGTTATTCGACTGTATTTTCATGTGTTGATGGTTAGTGCATGGGTAGCTAGGCTTCGGAGTACCGACACATTCCCTAGCCGATCACACGACCCTGAGTTAGGACGTGATAATTAATTTCCCAATACTCAAAAGCATGCCAAAATGACGAATGAACCTGATATGCACCAAAACTAATATATTTAGGTATAAGTATATTTTTAATAGACATGACTGGATGAATCACAAACTTGCTAAAATAATTTTAAAAAAAATTATCAATAAACAACTAGATGTAGAGTTGAATAAACCAAGAGTTCAAAAATCATACAGTACGAACGGTTCATATTGGTTTCCGAAGAAATCAGTATACAGTACACCTAGTACCAGTAAATACCATTTGTGCCTAGCGATATTTACTCTGTACCGCCCTTATTGAACGGTACACTAACCCATACCAAGCGGTACAACCCAGTATGGGAGCAACACCATACTACAACTGCATAATACTATAATGGTGTTGCAACAGCACCACCATGCTACTGCAGCAACAGCATGGTGGTGCTGTGCAGCAACAGCATGGTGGTGCTGTGCAACAACAACATGGTGGTGCTGAGCAGCACCATGTTGTGTTGCTCCATACCGCAGCAGCAATCGACAGCATTATCGATACCGGATCGTACCGTGTGTCGGTACGATATAATATTAGTACCAAGATTTTAATCCTTGGAAGAAACTAAAATAATTTATTTACATCAAAACTCATTAGGAAATCACTAATGTTAGTTCGTACTCAAATCAAAGATGAATATAATAATCATAAACATGCTAAGTTTATAAATTTTTTAAAAAGTCAAAGAATACTTGTTATAACCCATAAATAATAGATATATTGAGAGAAAGAGCTAATAACATTATTGGCTTAAGATTTTCAAATTAGTTTATAATCTTAATTTTGATAGAAACAAAGCCTTAAAATTAGAATCGACACAAAATGACCAATGTTGCGAAATATGAATAGTTGACTATTTGGCCAAAGTTCGATCAATAGAACTTCATCCTTTCTGAGGAAAAATTGGACAAGATTGGTGGATCGAACATTCTTCGACCACATAATATTTCTATTTTCTAACCATTGTGAGTGCCACTCACTCGTTGCATACCATTTCTATTTTTTAGCCATTGTGAGTGTCACTCGCTCGTTGTCATTCGATTCTAACTCCTATAAAACCTCTTGGTACTACAAAGAGTTATTATATGTAAGATTTAGCTAGATTTCTTGAGTTTAGACTTCTTGATGATCCATCATGGCCTTTTGCCGTAACTTTCTTGTTTAACCATATTTAAGCTCAAAGAGTCATCATCTTGATTCATTGAAGGGCTAGGAGGTTACTGGATAGAACTCGACATTGAGTTTGATCTTTTCTACGCTCTTTGTAATTGATTTTAGTTGTTTTATATTCGTTTTACTTGATTTACTGTATGTTGTAAAGGTGCGGTGACATACCTAATTTTCATTATATTGTATTTGTTTTCCTTGTGCTTGAGAAAGATATACTTTCTAAGTTGAGGGATAAGACCTTAGTGTATCTTCTTTAGAGGTGAGTAAATATCTTAGTGAATTTAAGTAAAATCTTAAGCAAGATGCTTATACTTTAACACTATTTGCCGTGGCGCCTGAACCTCACATTACAAATCTTGAAGTGAACTATCCGTGAAACGGTGAAATGGGGAAAATATTGCTTGAAGCTGACGGTAGAAACACTGAAACACATAAATCACGTAATTAGCTTGATGTATACTCATTACTGCACTGTTGAAATTTATGGTAAAAACGACGTGAAAAAACCTCATTCATATATTTGTCACTAACTTCATTTTAATAATGAAGATACTATTCAGATGCACATTGATCATCCATGCCTGCCAATTGAGCATTCATCAAGATATTAAAAAGTCAATTAACATAATTAAACTCTATAAAAATTTGTGATGCCAACAAAGTATATGTTTTACACAGAAGTTTAGGAATATACTGAGAATGTCTGGGAATATTTTACATAGAAGTATAGGAATATTCTTCCAGTGCCAACCATATGCTACATAGAAGTTATCATTTGCAAAGAATGACCAAGTCTACATTCTTGAAGCGCATTATGATCCGGAATAAACTCATCAACACTAGTCTGTCACTAAGAATTCATCTGTGCCTACCAGAAAAATTGCATGGCAATAATCTTCCAGAGCATCAAAACACAAATAAAGATTAGGTAGTAACATGTACCTAACATGTACCCCAACTACCTAATCCACTTCTAGTTAACAAATAAGACATTAACTCGAAGTAGGAAAAATAATTTCAAACAATATTTGAAAGCAAACAACATGAAAGCTTTCAAGTACACTACTGAAGCATCAAAACAAGCTGGTAATCATTTTTCTAAATAGCCAGAACTTCTAACTGGGGTAACTTCAATTTTCCTGCACAGTGCACTCAAGTGACCTTGTAGAGAAATTGGTGGTCAATCACTTTAGCATTCTGTTTCTAATCTATGAGTCTGACATAAAGCTGTTAAGCATGGATGCAATTTTAGCAGTCTTGAAGTCGTCTCTAAGTTGAATGAACCTGTAAATGGAGATCATTGAAGAACCAAGCAAGAATAAGCATATTTTTTGTCTAGTCAGTAGAAGTATCTATCTAGCTCAAAGAAGAATTTTGATGATAAAAGATGATGGCAAATACCTCAATGCATCTTTCCTGATGCTTGGAGTACCCTCAAAGAGGGAAGCAAGGCTTTCAGGTGCCACAATAAAGGCATTTGCCACTCTGCAAATGTAATATGTTAGGCAGTGTATGCACACAGAACAAACTACAAATAATACAGGTATTGACATACATGCCCAACAGTTCAAATTTTTCATCGATGGACGGAGCACTGAAGCTGCGAACAAACTCCCCGTATTCGGTAATATCACGTTTTAGTCGAAGCCCTCCACTGTGAATAGGATTTAGAACCTCAGATAAAGCCAGTTAATGAATCAAATAGATAAATTAAACCTCCAAGAGTTCCAATTGTTTGAGATGTTTCTTATTTGATTCACTATTTTCTTGGTATAAGCTGGTAGGCTTTAGTACCAAGGTGTCAAGGTCCATATGGCAGAACCATGACAGTAATAGGCTGTACAGTGAAAGTAGTGCTCAGATACATGTGGATCCAACTACATGGATTTTTTTTATAGCATTTTTGCTTCATAGAATGTGTCCCAGTGCATTGTTATATTATAGCAGACATGATAATAACTGAAACATTGTACAGATGAATTCCCAGCCAAAGGGTGAGTCAGATTGTATCAGTGATCCAGTTCACTAATTACTGTTTAGGACAAAGGAGGCCTGCAGTTGAAATTTTACTGAGCAATCTAGGAAACAGTTGTGGGAAGTATTTTGTCTCAGGAGTGGACTTTTACTGTCACTTAAAACAAAGTAAACAGTTACAGTTAATAGTGAGATTGGTTCCTCAGTTAGAAAGCTTTCTAATTCGACTTGCGTCGACAAATATCCCCCCCTATGGGGACCCCTCTTCAGCTTTAGTCTTAGTAATGGAGTGGCATTCAAATTCAATTATCTAGAAAGTGAATACAGATTACAGATACAGGTGAATTAAGGCATATAAGAATTTTCTTAAATAAAAGATGTAATGTCCCACTACTTGGAATCAACTACATGGATCTTGTTGCACAAGGAGCTTTGTGAAAGACAATCACTTTGTAGTTACCGTAAGGAGATTCAAACAGCTTTTTTTGTTTCTAATGAAGCCTCCTAAATCTCCTTTCATCTATTCTCACACCAAGAATCACAATTGGCTCCAACCATTTAAAACAGCATATATATGAATTTCTCTCCATTTATCCTCAATAAGGCTACACCCAGTTCTTCAGTATTAACCTCTCTCTTCTAAACTCAGATAATTGGCCCTGCCATCTGCCTCTCATCAACTCAGCTACATAGTTTTCATACATGTTTCTTAACTACGCAAAACCAAGATGCATGAAGCAGCTGCTCTCATGACCAAGAGAAGTACTAGAAGTGGAAATACGGATAGTCCTAAATACATCAACAATGAAGATGAAATGTCCTAGAAAAGATGCCAAAAGGACAGACCACATTACCCAAGTTGTTCAATGAAAAAAAAATTGAAGGGGGCTCATAATTAAGATATAAAGATAGGAAACATAAGTTATGAAAAGAAGGGTGAGTTTGGTTGGAAATTTGTTTTTCAAAAGGAAATTAGTATAGACAAAAATGTCTTGAGATATAAAAGGTTTGTTAAGATACTAGTTGGAAGATGTCAGCTGAAAGCATGTTTCCATGCAATGACAAAATTGACATAAACATTACTAAGCAGTGTTTTCCAATTAAAGGGTTATTTTAGCTTGTATTTTCTGGAGGAACAACATAACCTTGTTTGAGAGTTTGGTAGTTAAAGTTTGGGATGAATGTTTCAGAATGATATACATATTTCTATATTGTGAGAGCTATGTAGTACATGACAGAATTATCATTAGAACTGAGAGGGGACAAAATGCAGCATTGAAAGATGAATTATGCATATAAATACATTAAAAACAAAATATATTAGCTTTCTTAATCATGTTACAATGTCAACTCCTCTTTGCTCTGGTGGTTCTAACCTTCTGTAGAACAATGGTTGTATCTTCATTAGATTCAGTTTGGGTCTTAGCGAAAAACTCCTAAGTTTCAACATCTTCAAGATAAAGAATGGCTTGATTTATTTAGAAACTAGAATTATGTGCGGGAAAAATATGTTCAGATAAAGAATGGCTTGATTTATTTAGGGCATCAACTGAAAATAATTAGAATGCTTACCTTGGACTAAAAGTGAACTTCATCCAATGGTTGGTTAACCCCTTGTGCAAGCGATTACCCTGAAATTACAATGCAGTATATGATGTAACATATCAATATTTCCACTCAATGTGAGGCCTGTTTCACATGCATTTGAATCAATAGAACTTCTAATTATCAAAAGATACAACACAAAGGCATATGTTGAATCATGACATCGCAAAATTGAGCAGGCTACTATTAAACATCTCATCCATTGGATTGAGCACATAATCCGTATTCAGTTTTTTGTATTTATACGTTCTAAATTGAGCATGCAGAACAAGTGGTCAACAAATTCTAGTAATTGTTTAATATTTAGTAGAACAGCAAGATCATATGTGTAGCACAATGAGGTTAAAAGACAGGATCAAATGGATAAGGCTGAGCATGCTATATGCTGCCATTAAAATATATTGAACTGCAGCATCAAATTATCTGAGGTGGAATACTATTATGCAGAACTTAGCAGATCCGGACATGGGTTTAAAATAACAGTTAGACCTGTTGGTATTGACAGGCTTTTACTACTAGATCCTTTATTTGGCCTAGCAGGTAAACTGGGAGATGTCATCCATTGTCCATACATGACAGGCACTTACTAGTAGGTCATTAACTTCTCTCGTTGTTCACTCATACAATCCCCATGGATATCCATTTCCCTTAGACCTTTAAGTGACCTAATTCATGCTTACTTTTTGTGCTTATTCATGCTTTATTTTGTTATAATCAAGGAGCCCTGGATCCCTTGTTCAAAGCCAGAATATATTAACCTAGTATAGATCTTGAATCTAGCCTAGATGGGCTTCAATGCAGTCACGGGCCAAATGTTTTGGAGCGGAAGAACCCGTGCGGCACCCTTGCATCGCATGCAAGGGATAAGCCTTGATATAAAATCCATCCCGAATGGGCTTCCCGACTTAACATCGCGGGGCATATTTCGGACCACGCGCCAACCTCGTATTCCATGTCCGCGCCTTCAATGACCATGTTGGCCGAAAGCCCAAATCCATGTCAATGCAGCATGTACATGCAATCTAGATTGAGGAGGGTCCAGACTGATACATTTTACATTTACACTGGTTCTGGCCACATTCACATGGATCTAGACTATGTATGGTCAAGACCTGTATAGCTGAGACTATGCTGACATGGCTTACGTCCATGAAAATCAATGCTAAATCTAGTGGATCTAGCTAGATCTGTGTCGGAGTAAGACTCTATGTACAGTAGCACACTATTTGTTGCTATAAACTTGTGCAAGCAATATTACCAATGGTGTTATAAATTATTATTTTGATCTCCAACTAATATGCATGACAAACCTAGAAGCCTCTGCCAATGCAACATGACATTTCTTTTGGTGGTAGTAGGGCCTGTTAATAATACACTCATTATAAGTTTTTTCGACTGATATATTTATGATGTATGGTTCACTATAGGTATCCAAAATATGTTTAGAAATAATATTAAGTTTTTTGTATATGACTTTTTGTTACATGGTTCACTAGGTCTTGAAACCACATGCTGATTAATTATTGGGCATCATTCAAACACAGATATTTGAGTTTAACAGCCTTTGAACTTATCTAGAACTGTAACCCACTGATCTACACAAGGCTAGCAATCCCTGGTGTCAGTGTAATACTCTACCAGTATCATATAGGCCCAACCAGGGAAACATATTGATTCCAGAGAGTTTAAAACCTTCATAAGAAATGCTGACAAAGAGATTGGGAATCTAAAATACTACAGATTAATAGAATTGTGTGGTAAGTACTAATCAAGCCTCCAAGTGTCATTACACTCATAGAGATATTGGGAATTTAGTATTACTAAATCTGAAAATAATTGAGAAGGTAAGAATTGAGAACTAATCATGCCCAACAAGTATTCATTAATATGCAGTCAAAATTTCCTAAGCAAAATTCGGAAGTAGGTATGTAAACTCACCAGGTCAGTCAAAAATGACTGTTTGTTAAGACCTTCTAAAGCACTGAATGCAGATTCAAGCACACGAGACAGATAGGCTACAACTCTGAAGACAACCAACAAATGCATAAATAAGTAATACCTCAGCTGCTACTAAAAAAATCATGCAAAGTGGACTAAGATGCACCTTATGCAGGCATTTGTTGGTCGGTGATCAGGAGCATTTCCATCATCAGGTGTCCGGTAGTCTGTAGTCTTCTGCTCGGAAGACAGCAAGCGCTCAACCTGTAAAGAGGATTTGTTATATATATGTATGTATGTATATATGGAAGTTCAGAATTAACAAAAGCTTTCCCATGTGAGATAGGAACAAAGAACACAAAAAAGCAAAACAGAGAATACAACAGGTCATCTGACATCAGAAATTCAGAAAAGAGAAGAGGATATTGATACAGAAGTACAATGACAACAAATTAATTTCAATTTATGTTATTAAATTGTATGCAAAAGCAGCAAAACATGATATCTAATAGTTGCAACTTGCAACAGTACCTAATACGTTAAGCTGCTATTATCAAAAAGTATGTAAGTTTGCTAATGAAAAGATGTTATACACAGAACATAGTTCTTAAAGTATATGCTATTGCTTGTAGAAAATGAGATCAAAGTCAGAAGGTGTCCAACAAATATTTCGAAGAGAACTGGCAACCCCAGCTAATCACATCAAAATCACAGAACCAGCAATCTAGATAATAGCCTAAAGTCAACCATCTATCTTGATTCTTGACCACTAACTTTGGGCAGTTGACCTTTACAAAAGTAATGCATCGAATCAAAGGTTTTAGAAGAGAGAAATATTATATCTGAACAGTAAATTGAATATATCAAAACCAACACTGCCCATCAAACTGATCTGCACTTAATGTAAATAATATAATACATACATGTCTTAATATTCTTAGCAGCTAGCTTGCTGAAATATGAGGAAATAGGAAATGTAAGAAAAAATAAATTTTGTAATGTGGGCTTTGCAAACCTATACTATCAACCTCTATCGTATCAAGCTCGTCTAGATGGAATAAAGCCTACATTTTGTGATGCACACCACTCTTCTTTTTTCTGGACTTTAAATTGTCTCTTTCTATTCGAACTCAAGCATTGTATTTTGAGCAATTTCCCAAATCCATAATAACAAAACCTACCCGTCGTTTGTGTTTTAGACATTATAAATGTGTTTAACCACTTAAAAACAATATGTGAATGTTTGTTTCGCCGAATTTGGAGGGCGGATAGGATTTCTCATATTCTACCTGCCGTTTGAGTTGAGCGTCGGATTTAAAAAAGAATGGATATAATCAGATTTAATTCTAGGTAGAGTGGGATATAGATATCCCAAGGAGGGGGTGGGAATTGAAATCCTGAGAGTTGTTAGAAATTGAAGGAAATTATTTTTTTCTAAGAAAAAATTGAAATTTAACTTTTATTTCGAAACAAAAACATCCTATACTGAAATAAATTCAAAAAAAAAAATCTCATCGTGAAAATATGAAAATAAAATTTTAAGAGGCAGCCCATCATTGTATCGAGAAAGTAGTATTTGTATATTTTTCACAAATTTATATTTGTAATATGATAGGGAATATTTTAACAAAAAATTATATTATTATGTCAAATTTTATTATTTAAATTTGATTTCATAATTTTTAAAATGAAAATTGATAAAATCAAATTTAAAGTATTAAATTATTAATATCCGACTCTTTTAACCGAAGCCAAAACAAATGTAGGACTTAAGAAGACCTTATCTGATTCTCTTATCCAAGATCTAAACAAAAGCATAATAGGATATAAAATTATCCCACAAAATTTTTGTCCTAATTAATTAGGACTGAATTCTTATCCAACTGAAATCCTATCATGAAAAATAAACAAGTCATATAGGAATTCCAAAAAATAAATTCGTACTACAGTTAACCAAGAAAAGAACACAATCTAGGCGAAGTAGTAAAATGGAGGGGAACCACAGTTAGAAATAGAGGAAATTTTAATTTCTAGGGAATTTTGGGTATTTCAGAAAATATGATATAGATCTGGAAATTATGTGTTCCTTACTATGGATTTAGGAATTTTGTCCATTGTTATTATTTATTTGGGAAATTTCTCTGTATTTTTTGTTACCAAACTAGCTTTAATATTCATGTTCCAAACATTTTAATCAAATTCTCATTTAGAGTGTAAATAAAATAAAAATATAATTTTAAGAAAAAAACACTACAAGATTTTGAACCTTCCATCACACCCTTTATACTATTATCACCCTACCAAAATCAATAGTTCATTTATTTACTTACTTTCTAATAACCTAATATCCTCATGACTAAAAGTTGCATCAAAGAATGTATAGATAAAAGTGGATGGTTTAAGCCACAATTAAGCAAAAATAATAACATAAGTGCTTGATAAATACTGACCTCAGCCATTACAGTATCAATACACTGTTGAAGACCCTTCTGTGCAGCACTCTCTACACTAGATACAGCAGTGCCCATCTCTTCAAGAGAAGCAGCATGAGCATCAGGAGGTAGAAGTCGAGAAATAGTATTTGAAAAGTACTACAAGCAAAACATAGCATCATCAGTTAAAATCTTTCAACAGCAGTATTACAAGTAGTTCAAGCATTTCTGGATGGTTTACTTGTTGAAGTATTGCAACACTACTAGCACAACGTTGAACAGCAATCATGAACGATCTGAAACTACTCTCACCAGCAGCAGCAGCAGCCTCTGCCTGCAATTTTTACAGAATGCTACATTACTTATCAAACACAAATGTATGCATAATACAAAGGACTCAAGGTCAAGTGGTTAATATTCATAAGGCAAGCAGGGAACAATAAGAAGTGGAATAACCATACAGCAGAAGCAGCAGCTGCAGCCACCCTTCTACTGACACTTGCTCCAATAACAAATCTATCTCTTAAAGCAGCAGCCTCATTCAAACTCTCTCTCGCCCTCTCAAGTCCATCAGTTAAATATTGACTAACCTGTAAATAACTCAGAATTACAACAAATATCAGCTAGATAGGCCACTATAACAAAAATGGTTAATGGTCCCCAACTTACTTGTCTCAGTAAGCATGCAAACACAGATCTTACATTACTAGCAAGAGTAGCTGGCTGCAAAAAATAAGTTCACGAGCAGTCAGCTGAGTGAGAAAAACAAAAAACTAAAGAGCATCAAACACAGTATGGAAACAATGGAACATTTAAATCTACTGCAGCATGCTGAAAAATAAGTCAGGAAAAGATGGGCAAAACTAGTCTGGAAATTTCATGTAATAGCAAGAAGATGTGAGGATAATGGAATAAAATGCTCCAAAACTGAGTTATTATTCTGATCCACTAAGATACAATTCCAGAATGGGGCTAAGATTCCTAAGGATTAATTATTCCAGCTGAAGACCAAACAAATACTAATCAAATATGAAGGTGCTAGCACACATCAACCCAAGTGCCTGATAAATTCCACAAAGTAGTAACAATGAAGTAATAATTAGGGTGGTACTATTCCTTTGCCAAATCAATTAATATACATACATGTATGCTAGTGTACCATAGTTATACTGGTTGGCACCAAATGGATAAAAAGAAAGAGAGAATAGAAATAAAAAACAAGGTTCTCATCTTGGAGGAAACCTAGCCAGTGGTGACAGGAAGGGACGGACAGCTGCTTGGCCAAAGATTTTTGTGAGTGCCAGGATAAGCTTCCAAGTTCTGATCATGGAACTCAACTGGTTTCAAACATGAAACTAGTTGAAAACCAACAGGAAAACAGCTAGTCAAAAGCATGCAGTCAATGTCCTGGTGCCAATGGACTAGTACTGCTGGCCGGTACATCCAGTAAATTGCAATATGAAACTATATGTGTCATTGGATGTAGACAATTGCTTGCACTTAATATGAATGTTCAAAGGAAAAAAACCTGAAGTTTTCACCCTTGCAACTCACATCCTCTATCAGCATTGTCCCTTTGCATTTCAAATATTTATCCATGACTATTCCTAAAAGAAAGCAGCCCTAGCATCTCCTAGATTATCTCTAGGCATAGGCCAATAAGTAATACAATCAGAAAAAGACCCAATTGTAAAGGTAATAAGTTAGTGCAGTTTGTCTAATGAATAGTTAATCTAGCAGGCTGTACTATACAAGAATCTTAAAACCCAAAACGTAAGAAGACTCAAAAGGAAGTCCCTTTTGTGCTACCTAGTTATTTTGAGCAAATCTCCCCTTTTCATGAAAAAAAAAACTAAACTAACTTATAGTAAGCATAAAACAAGTACTTCTTACCATGGTTTAAAAATTCGCCCGAAACAGTACGGTAAGCCAGGTTTTTACTGATTTTTCAGGTTTCCGGTATTTGATATACCGGTATTTGAAAAAACCGGGTATATTGTGTATACCGGGCGGTATATGATAGTATTTTGCCATATATCGCCCGGTATGGGCGATACCGAGCGGTATCAAGCGGCAATGTCGAGCTGTCGGCCACATGTTTCGGAATCATACCGCCCAAACCGGGCTGTATTACATGCATACCGGGCGGTATACCGCCCGGTATGATCAACAGTGACCCCAAACGGCTATAGAGCCGTTTGGGGCCGGGTTTGGATTTTTTGGGGGCTATATAAAGCCCCCAAAACACTCCTTTCACCCTCACTCACCCCTCTACCTATCTAAACTCTCAATCTCTCTCAATCTTTCTCAAACTCTCTCTCACATCTTTTTTTTATTAATTTCTACGTCAAAGTTCTGTCGAAATGGCGCCGAAATCTCAAGCCGACCCCGCATGGCAACACGGTCGCCGGTTGGAGAAGGCTCATCACTAGCAATGCCTCCACTGTAATATGATTTCACGTGGTGGAGGCATCACTCGAATTAAGCAACACTTGGCCGGGGGATATGGCAACGTCATCGATTGCTCCCAAGTACCGCCCGAAGTCCGAAAGATATTCAAAGCACAACTCAACAACAAGAAGGAGCAACGTCTTAAGACTGCAGCTCAACAAGCCAAGTTCGACCGACGAGCTACCCAAGATGTCGGCGGTGGCCATTATGAGGCTCGAGGTGGCCATTACGAGGAGGAGGCGAAACTTCAAGCCGGCATCCGAGCTTCATTAGAGCATGTTGAATTCGAACGAGAACGGATGTATTATACCGGATCTCAATTCGAATATGGCGGCGGCAGTGGCAGCAGTGGCAGCGGTGGCATAAGCAGCGTCGGCTCAACTTCGGTTGCCGGAGCAATGGACCAAAGCGGTCTAATTCCCTCCAGTCCTTATATTGGTCGGAGTTCTAGCATCAGAGCACCTCAAACTCAGAGCAAAGGAGGCCTTCGTGGATTCTTCACAAACCTCGGAGCAAGTGGTAGGAAAACTAATGTTGATGTTTCTGATCTTGATCCCAGGGCATTTCCTCCTTCATCAACAAAGCAACCGCGCATAGACGATGCTTGGGGCAAGACGAAGAAGTGGGAGTTGGGGAAAGCCATCTCCAAATGGTTCCACTTCAGCCGGATTCCCGCAAATGCAGCCAACAACCCATACTACCGAACTATGGTGTCTACCATCCAAAAGGTAGGCCCAGGTATTACCCCTCCAACACCGTATGAAATTTCAGGATCTTTCCTTGAAGAAGAGGTCAATGAAATAAATCAATGGCTCGACAGAATCAAACGGCAATAGGGGGATTACGGATGCAGTTTGATGTGCGATAGTTGGACCGGGCCAACCCGAATGAGCATCATCAACTTCCTCATCTATTGCAACAGGAGGGTTATCTATCATAAGTCGGTGAACGCGTCCGATGAAGTCCATAGCGCTGTCTACATCTCGAAGCTGATGAAAGAGGTGATCGAGAATAATAGACCCTAGAACTTTGTTTAAATTATAACCGACAACGGAGCCAATTTCAAAAGGGTAGGTGAGATAATTGACCTGGATTATTCTCACATATATTGGACTCCATGTGCAGCCCATTGTGTAGACTTAATGATGAAAGATATCAATGATATACCAATGATGAAGACGACGGTAAAGAAGACGCAACAAATTACGCGCTTCATATACAACCACACATGGGTACACGCCCTTATGAGAAAATTTACAGAAGGTATTTTTTCAAAATAATTTATAGTATTTATTTATTAATTAGTTTAGGTGATAATTACTAATAATAATTCCATATTTTAGATGAAATTCTTCAACCGGGAGCGACTCGTTTTGCAACCAACTTCATCGCATTAAGGTCGCTCCAACAACGTAAGGCGGGCCTTCGATCAATGTTTACAAGTGAGGAATGGTCTACATCAAGATATGTCGGAACTACTGATGGAAAGCAAACCGAGAAGTACATCCTCAACACGCGCTTCTGGGATTGCGTTGCGGAGATAGTCGTCGCCGTAGAACCATTGTACAAGGTTCTACAACAGGTGGATATGGAAAAGACGCCTCAAATTGGTCATCTCTACCACTACATCCACCAAGCACAAGAAGAAATCAAGAGGGTTATGATTTCTCCAACCAAGTATAAACCCTTCATCGACATTATCTCCCAGAGATGGGAGGATCAAATGGGTCGTGACATACACATCGCGGGTAATTTTTTATTTAATTTTCTGAAATTTATTTAATTTTAATTCATTATGCTAAATTACTTATTAAATTTATAATTTTTTGTAGCGTATTATTTAAATCCCGCATACCAGTATCGATATGATCTTGGAACGATGGATAGTTTGTTATATCCGTTTCGCAAGGTCATACAACAAATGTCGGCATCAACCAGAGAAGCGACACAAGCTCTAAATGAATCAAGATTTTTCTGAGATTCAAGTGGCAATTTCGGAGATCCATTTGCAATATCATGTCGAGATTCTATGGATCCAGGTAGATATAATTTTTTTTCAATTTATTAATTAATGATAAAATTGATAATCTCGTTACTAATATCAATTTTAAATCTATTGCAATTGAATGGTGGTTGCAATTTGGAACCGAAGCTCCAACTCTTTGGAAGATTGCAACACGTATCCTCTCGCAAACCACATCATCAAGTGGATGCGAGAAAAATTGGTCTACCTTCGCCTTGATTCATACCAAGCCGCGCAACCGGCTTTCATATGCCCGATTAGAGAAGCTAGTATATGTTCATTACAACATGCGGCTTCGAATGCAGACATTACAAAACGAAGATATTCAACATGTAGATCCGTTCGATGTCGAGTTTGTCCAAGACGATGCGGACCCAATAATTGATTGGTGGAGTGCAATGGAGAGCGACCAACCTCTTCTTGATGAACCAGGCGAACCACCTCGGCCTTCACCAATTATATCTGATGCACTTGAGTCTGAGAGCCAACCAGAAGACATGACCATTACTCTCTTGGACTCTCAACGAATTTGGCAAGCAAGACGCCGATCTGAATCGGACTCTCCATCTTCCCAATCAAAGGGAAAAAAGAAGGCAACACCTTCAAAGGCAAAAGGCAAAGCCAGAGGTAAACGACCAATTGATCCTTTGGATGCGATTGCAGAAGCAGAAGAGGACGAAGAAGACGAGCCCTCCATTCATAGCAGTAGCAGCACAAAAGACGGAGGAGATGATGATGATGATGGAGCTGGTGGAGAAGACACCGTCGTGCCATCAACACTGCCACTTGATGATCTATGGACAAATGAGCAATACTTCGATCACGCCACCCAAGATGATGACCATGGTGCTAGAACCGGACAAACAACTCAAGTGTACAAGAAGAGAGGCCCGCGTCGAGGAGGTGGATCGACAGCTTTGCAAGATTACCATCACGATATGATGATGAGTTTGCAAGAGGTTTCTGAATCCACCTACTCTGTATCCAGTACCTACTCAACTGATGATTCAGGTCTAGTTCTTGGAATCCCAACAAAGAAACGCTAATGTCAATGTGGTATAATGGATACCAAGGCATTATGCCATGGAAAAATTTCCAAATATGGGCATTAGAGACCTACGGTGTTGACCTTAGTCGTGTATGTCCCGAAGCCCAAGATATGTATGGGTACGACGGACGTCATTCGTCCGCATTTTAAATATTGTATTCATGTATTTGACATTTGAATATTGATTTTAAGCATTTCTTCATCAATTATGTGGTTATTGGAGATTTGGAGTTATTTCTTTTAAAATAAAAAAAAACCGCCGGTATGCAATTTTCGTACCGGACCGTACCGTGTCGGTACGGTACCGGTACCGGCCGATGACCGAAATCAGTACCGGTACCGAAATTTTAAACCATGCTTCTTACTCATCCTTACAGAAAACTGAAATCAAATGTACCCACAAGACCGCAACTCCATAACTATTGAGCTATTTACAGAATTTGGATATAAACCAAAGAACAAAAGAGTTTGAAAATTGATGATGAGTAGAATTAAACTACGGATGAGTTCTAGCTACTTTGAAAGTGTAACCTCACTCACAAACTAGGAAGCTAATGGAGGATAACTAGAAAGAATTCTTACCACGCAATATTGGTAGTCATGTGTTGGACAAATTACCATAGAATATCCATAATATATGTACACATGATATACCGAATTCCAGCTCAAAGTCAAGACCAATATGTTTGACCAATACATCTAGTTGTGGGCAGTCTTACAAATATGTAAAAGAACAATGTAGACTAAAATGTTTAAGTCATAAACTTCACCTATCAACTCAGTGATTAAAACTTCCTTCAGATAGCAGTAACTATACCTAAATTAAAGTGTTGTAATGAATGGCAAGGTGCAAACTAGTACTAACCTGTGAAGAAAACAAAGTACATCTAGTTATGGCTTCTTCATTCCACCGCACAAATTCTGTTACTATAGTTACAGATATTTGTTGGCTTGAAGGACTGATAGCTGTTTTTGAACGTGCCACAGCCCCAGTTGATTCAGACTGTTGCTGGGCAGCTTCTGCACGCAACTCCTCCATCTGCAGCACAAGTAGAAAGTATTCAGTGTTTGTAGTTTGTACCATACTAATAGAAAAGTGTACCAAAATATAAAATAGATTAATGATTTTTTTACAATACTAATATACAATTCAATGCTTTTGAAACAGAGTAATGATATTTTTTTTCAGAAACACATAAAATAAAACCTTTGACTGATACAGCTGATTTAGGGATGCCTGCTCATACTCTGGATACTCATCTTTGTGAGAAAGGAACAGTGACTCTGTGAGACCTGAAACGAAAAATTAAGAATTCTTCAATAAGGGATCTTAAAAATAATAAAATTAAGAATTCAATTAAGAATGCATCCTTGCAGATATTTGCAAAAGATTCTTTTCCATGCTGGGAAGAGTCTGCTATACAACAAGTTTAATATCAATTGAACATTCCTCTAGATTGGAATGGCAATCTTTAATGCATAGTCAAAACCTTCTATTTGCTAAGAAAAAAATCACTATCAAGGAATGTTGAATCTTAGAAGCACCCATAAGAAGTCAAGGTATTACAATAAACTAAGATAAAGGATCTAACACCAAATTGGATCATTCTGATCATCCATAAACAAATATCTCAAGAGAACAAAAACAAGAAGAAAATCAAACTGATCCCGATATCAGTTACCTGACTCCTTTATTAGTGATCAGGTCAAGTTAGGTTTTAGCAGATGAAATAACCAAAAGATTAGGCCTTGGTCTAAGCATAGTGAAGAAAAAAATTCGCTCAACACAAACTGGCACAACTCTTATCTCGTTTGAAGTATCAGGCATCATAGTATAACAGGACAGGAGATCTTCATTAATTCACTCAACCTAACCTACTTCAACTTGTGCCTGTAATCTTTGTTCTTATCCTCATGTCATCCAAGCTTATTATCGCGACCAAAAAAATTTCGCAGTAGCAAACCTTGATAACGATAATCGTTTCGCGACTGATATATCGTCCACTTCGCGACATATCGACAATATTATATATATATATATATATATAATAGCAAACATAAATCATTTAACTTAAAAAAAAACAGAATATACAAAAATCCAATTATACCCAATTAATACCCAAACAATTTATACCTAGTACCCAAACAATCAATTGAACAGTATAAATGGAAATCGTATTAACACTACAGGGGCATTCACTTGAACAATCAATTGAACAGATCAACAGAATAATTTAGGAGGGACATAGCAGAGCAATCAGTAAACACCTTATAATTTAATTTAAAACAGTATATAAAGAAATGAAGAAGTGAAGTAAGAAATGACCTTATAAGAAATGAAGATGTGAAGTAAGAAATGAAGAAGTGAAGCAATTTAAACAGTACACCTTATCAACAGATTAAATTGTAAACGACTAGCAGTAAGAAATGAAGAAGAAGACCAGATGCTCGTATACTAGTGTGTAACCGACCAAATAAAGAAGAAGACCTCAACAGAAAATGAAGAAAACAAGAAAACAAGAAGAAAGAAAAGAAAAGAAGAAGACCAGTAGAAAGAAGTAGAAAGAACAGAAGAAAGAAAAGAAATAAAAGAAATAAAAGAAAAGAAGAAAAAAGAAAAGAAACCTGCGAATGGAGTTGGCGGCCTCCCCAAGCTTGTGGGCTTCCTGATCTTGAAGAGGCGAGGCGATGGGAGTTAGTGAGCAGCGAGTGTCGACTGAGACTATGAGAGGCGAGCAGCGATTGTTGAGTGGAAGGCGAGTAGCGAGTGTCGAGTGAGGCGAGCACCGAGTGTTTTTTTTTAAGTTAGGGTTTTCTCCTCATCTCGTCCCACCTCGTCGATATCTCGTCCATCCATGGACGAGATCTCAACAAGATGGAAGAAATCTCGAGACCATTCATCTCATCCGAACGAGATAGGATTTCTGGCCGAGACAACGATATCTCGACGAGATAGGCGAGATGATAACGGTGATGTCATCCATCCCTCTTGCCGCTCAATCTTGAAGCAAAGATACCAAAGCATGACTTTACGGATACAGGGACTAGTGCTTGGGCTCCCACGAAAGAATCTCTCGTGTCAATGTGGTATTCTGAATACCAAAACATTATGACTTGGGATAATTTCCAGATATGGGCATTGGAGACCTACAGTATCGACCTTAGTCGTGTTGGTCCCCAAGAGATGGCTACTTTTTACGACGGACGTCATTCGTCCAAATTTTATTAAACCTTGTATTCATGTATTTAACAATTAAGTTCTGAATTTTATGGATATTTTTCAACATTTCTTGGTCAATTATGATGTATTCTAGTGGTATTTAACAACAACAACAAAAAAATCACTCGGTACCCATTTCTGATACTGAGCCGTACCAAGTGCCAGTACAATACGGTACGGTACCGGTACCGGTCAAGCACCGGTACTGAGATTTTAAACCTTGCTTACACTGCAAATGAAACACCTCGTAAAGGATAAGACATAGGAAGAATGGATAATATTAACACAACATGCTTCCTTATACTCTTATGTGCAATGAGATGAAGTTTCTTACTTTCTTTTTCTGTTTCCCTTCTTTATGAGATACCTTGTGTTCATCGGGCCATCAGTTGGAGTCTATTTTTCCTCTCCTGTCTTGTGATAAACAAAGAAGCGGCTTGGCCTATCAAGAACCATATGTTGTGTTTGTTGATGATTGTGCTTAACCTACTTGTTTTTTATGGTTTATGGTTGGAGAGATGAGTGAAACCAAGTATTCTTAAAAAGATTACCCGTTTACTTCATTGATTCACCACAGAAAAGTGAAAAGCAAATAGCAGTATAGCACAAGTTCAGTGTTCTCTACCTATGATAATTGATCTACTTTCCCCATAGATCTGAGGCTGTGTCTGGATCTCCTAAGTGCGAAAAGTAACAAAAATATACAAAGAACATGAGTAAGAGAGAAAAGCTTATAACCCTAGACGATCATATTCTGGTGCTTTTAAGAAACTAGAAACCCCATCTTCATTTTAATATTTTCAATATTTTTCCATGTTGTATGACATGTAAATAGGAAATGTTAACTTAACACTTAAAGTACTGAAATGGAATTTGGCATGTGCAGCATGGACTAAAACCTACAAAGTATTAGCATGACACGTGCACTGATCCATGCCTTGAGATGTAAAGGTATGGCTAGATCAGCCTGTCCTAGGTGGCATAATGGCAGGTCAACCAACAAGGCACAGAATCATACTATGCCAATTGCCAAAATAGGTAGTGGATGGAATACATCTCATACGGCATACGCCATGATAAAGAAATCATGTTTCATGATTTCAAACCAAAAGGGTCCAGCATTCATAACAAGTTTTATAGTATTCCAAGTAGGTAATAGAACTTAACGAAAACATACAAGCAACTAAAAGGAATAACTTAGAAGACTAGCAACTCATTCAGAGAGGAAAATGAACCAGCTGGGTTCATGATCCTTCTAGCCACTGACTTAAGAATATATCAGCATATAAAAGTATCCTATACCTTCAGCATCCAAGTCGCCACAGCCCACAGATTGTAATTCTTTAGCAAGCTCTTCTGTCTTTTCATATGCCACTGCAAATAATCTTAAATACTGCAGATTCAATTCAAAGACCAATACGATAACATGAGCCACATAATGCTTCTGAAATCTAATTAAAAATGTGCATTTTATCAGCATATCTTACCAAGAGAAGGCCACCTTGATTGACAGAAGGTAAGCTCACAAGGGATGGTTTTTCCAATAACCTATCAAGAATTGCACTTACCCTTTGCTCTAAAACCCTCTGAACATAAAACATAAAACATAAATGGACATGCATTAGTTGTCAGTTGTCTCCTAAGTAAAATCTTGCAAATTCTATGTCAACACTGATAACTGATAAGAATCACAGATTATCACAAACCTGCACAAGGATTGACATCACATCATTAGGTGATGGAAAGACAGCCATTACAGTTGCTGCCTCCTTTTTCACAGTGTCTGCAAAAGTCAATGAATAAAATAAAATCAGATAATTGTCACCATCTTACAATTTAGTGGGAAAGAAACTGGATTGCAACCTGTTATTTCTTTGTATAATGTAGAAAGGCCACGTGCAATGTTGCTAGGACCCGCTTGTAAACCCTGATCGCCAAGAACTAAATTTATATCTGTGTTCATAACCTCTACATCAATAAACATGGGTCTTGATGCTACATAATGTTGCATGGCACTGGTTCCCCTGTTAAACTGCAGATGCAAAAGTTGGTGAGTGGTTCATAAGAGGAAAATCACTTTTAGCAAACTTAGTTACTCTTGATTTTTAAGAAACAATTTCAACTCCAAAGGGGTTTATGTGAAACTTGATATGAAAACATACATAGATGAAAGACATAGGAACATTATAGTTAACATAAAACTGGAAAAGAAGAAGCAAAAGAAAGATCAGAGAAAAATCATATAGGCAAGAAAATAAGCAAATTTGGAATATATAGATAAATGTATCAGCACTGAAGTCATCACATAGAAGCACAAGGCTTGAACAATTGGTAAGCAAATAGTATCAAATGAAAGTCCGAGGTTGATGGCAATACGCTGTTGTCACCTCATCCCTAATTCCATCTGGCTCACATTAACTCAAAAACAGCAAGCAGTATCCAACTATCTCCAATAATTAGGATGTAAGGTATTCAGACTAACAAAGGAAGGTTCCATTTCTTATGAGTTCCACAGTCAAAGAAAATTCTGATCTTCACTACTGTTAGTTTCTCTTGGAGAATGGTCTATTCAGAAAAAGTTGAATTAACTAAAATAATATTTGATATCTCAATCTGTTTCTGAAAGCCTTAAATATTGCTGTCTATCAGTAAATACAAGAATATTGCATATCAGAACAAAAACACATAATTATCAAACAGCAAGTAGAAGAGATGAAAGAAGGGATGGTTCCATTATGCTAAATTGTATACTCAAAATGGTATATATTTCATTTTATATTTCTTTTATTGCCAAAGAAAGTTAATAGAGATCACCATCAATCTTATTTCCCAGTTACCTTTAATCCTATCACAAATAATATACCAAATGCCACCTAAGGTTCAGCTCAAATTGTAATCCTTCTTGTAGTCATAACCTAATTGAGACACGACTAACTAATAATTTATACAACAAGATCAAGTTGTGAAAGCCCCAACTATTTGAGGTCGGATACATGGATTTTATCCCAATATTGAACTTTGTTAAAGGCCAAACTTCTTGTACCAAGGACATTTGAATTGTCTTTTGTTGTTTATGCAAACTTTTGTCTTCTTCTATCCCCTCTCACGGTCTCACCCCATTAATCATAATCAATTCACCCTAGCTACAACGTTTATATGACTTCACCATATATCCTTACAATTCAATCTATTTTCTCTCATAATTATCCTCTATTCTACTGCATCTAGTTGTTAACAAATGATAAGTTTTCTTATTTTATCTGCTTTAGCATTTTCACTCATCAATCTCAACAATCCCATTTCCACTACAAGAACCCTTTGTACATATTGCTTCTTAACTGTTCAATATTCTGATCCATAAACAAAGTAGGTCCTAATTGTCTTATAAAACTATTTTTATTCTAAATAGAACATGACAGTCACACAAGACTCCTGAAGCCCTTCTCCACTTCCATTATCAAAATTTTATTTTATGGATAATGTCTTTGTGTATATCTCCTTATTGAATAAAAGATCCAGCCTATTAAAAATTCTTGCATAACAGAATATCTTGGCCATCCATCCTGATTTATATCCCCATTTTAATCTTAGGGTTTCTAACATTATTCAATCTTGTTCTACTCAACTAATAATTTGTACTTTTGGAAGAATTCAAATCTTCTCCTTGTAAGCATAGGAAAAAGAGAGTATGTATACTATGAAGAAGCCAAACTATTTAAACGTTGTGGTAACCATGGTTTAAAATACCGTACCGTGCTGTTAGGGACCCTCGGGTTTGTCAAGTCATGTACGTGTCATGACGGTCCCTAACGTGCATTGTAAATACTTGTAAATATTGCATCTTTCGCATTCATGTAAAAACGTTCCCGCACCACCCACCGCCCTTGCCCGCGGCTAGGTAACGACCCTCGTTACCTAGCCGTGGCATGGGTCGGTGGGGTGTGCGGATCATGTAATTATGCATTGTAAAATCGCTCGCGCACCTCCCACCGCTCTCGCACACGACTAGGTAACGCCCCTCGTTTCCTAGCCGTGGCATGGCCGGTGGGGGTGTTGGGCCATAGAATATTTTGTCATGCTCCTCGTGCTTTGCGGAACCTTGGGGGTGGCACTTGGGGGTTAGGCTCCACAACTATATTGCCTGCGGGCACCCAACGCTCTAGTTCATTCGTACAAGCATTCGCACTAGCATTCGCACAAGCATTTGTAAGCATTTTCCTTACAAACGGTCATTTGGCCCAAACGTTTTTGCGTCCAAGCACACCGAGGTTCGAACGCGAGCGATTCGTTAGCCCGCGACTTTCGAAGATTGGCAAGGCGATCCTTGCCCAAGGATTATCCCTTGCGGGAGCAAGGGAGCCGCACGGACATTTTCCGTCCAAGCAAGTTAGTCCATGACAGTGCGGTACGGCCGATATTTACCAGTTTTTCCAAAAACCGGTATACGAGATACCCAGTATTGGGAGATACCGGGTATCTCGGTAAATACCGCCCGGTATGGGCGATATTTGCTATCATACCGGGCGAATGTAAACTCCAATGTAATGATTCTCTTTTATCTATGAAAAACCCTAATACAGTATTAAACAGTACCCAACGGCTCTTTTTAAGAGCCGTTGGATCATACGGGACGGTATTGCCCGGTATTTGCTAAATACCGGAGCATACCGGGCAGTATTTATCGAGATACCGGTATTTTTCAATACGTAGTATGTTGCAACAGTGCACAAGGTCATACTGGGCTATACATACCGGGAGGTATAGCCCAGTATGATAGCAAATACCGTCTGCTATTTCATAAATACCGGGCATACAGGGCGGTTTACCGAGATACCCATACCGGGTATCTCGAATACCGATTTTTTCAAAAATCGGTAATATACCGGGCTTACCGCCCGGTACAGTACGAGATTTAAAACCATGTCGGGCGATACCACCCGGTATGACCCAACGGCTCTTTTTAAGAGCCGTTGGGTTACTGTAGCAAGATACTCGGTATTGGGAGATATCGGGTATCTCGGTAAATACCGCCCATACCGGGCGGTATTTGAGGTTTAAGAGCCGTTGGGTACTATTTGGTACTGTATTAGGGTTTTTCACATATACAAGAGAATCATTACATTGGAGTTTATATAGGGCGACACAGCCCAAAGGGCCCAAAAAATCTCCGGGGGCTCTGCGTAGCGCAACATAATACGGTTAGGGAAAATCAGTCGCCACACATCCCAACATACGATGTTGACCTTAGTCGTGTATGTCCCCAAGATACGTACGAGTACGACGAACATCATTCGTCCGCATTTTAAATATTATATTATGGTACGGTACGGTACATACCGGTACCGGTACCAGTATTTTAAACCATGGTGGTAACATAAAAAGTGGCTCATGGCACACAAGCCATCAATGCTTTGTCCACTTTATAAAGATGTCAATGAGGTCAGATCTCATCATGTTTTTGTCATGTTCATAATTCATATGCAGATACTAGACCAGAACTTAATTACACTAATTCAATCATTCAATCATTCAGTGATTGTCCAAACTTCAAAACCCAAATCATCTACTATAGTGTAACCTGACCTATCTGTAGCCTGTTTAAAGAGGTCACATCGATGTCAAGATAACAAGTTCTCTAAGTTTTGGCCTACTTGCACAAACTGAATACATGCAGTCTAAGCAATCCACTGATGAACAAGATTTCACCTGTTTATGTAACTCAGACACGAGAGAATAGCACATTTGGCATTTTGGCCTGATTGATTATGGGATTAATTCAAATCACATGTGTCAATTCCCTGAATCTCAATATAGTACATTAATTAATGGGGATTTGTAAATCCATTTATGAAAAACTGATAGAGATTTAAGAAACCCACTATTTTTGCATTTTCTTATTTTCTCAGGTAATCAGGTTAATAAACTTAGTAAATAGCACACAGCAATAGGTTCAAACCTGAGATAATATTTTGGCACATTCTGCCATTGTAGATAATTCTCTCCGTTGTGATGCTGCATCGAAACGTGATAGCAATCTATTCTCCAACTCTATAAATGACACACAAAAAGAGAGATTCTATATGAATCATCAAGATTTTTAAAAAAAAGAAATAGCATCCAAGAAATATTCTGAAGAGGCTCAACAGAAGTTATATGCTATGGGACCCACCATTGCAGTAATCTTGAAGATTCGCAACTGCAACTTCGAGACCTCTGCTGGCATTTGCAGCACCCACTGCTGTTGGCATATTGATCCCATGTGTTCCACCATCCTCTTCAGCAAATGATCCTAGTACAAAGAAGCACCATGATAACGAAAAGGCCAAAAGGTTGTACAAGGCTATATTTAATAGTTTGTGCTATATATAAGTATATGTGATCAATCATCATTCATCAGTTCTGCAAGGCGACAATTGTCAACACATAAAGGGGCCATGTTTTTTATATGCTAACACTGAGCCTTTACATCTAGAACATTTATGTCTCTTTGAGAATCCACCTTCTGTTTAAATGATGGAACTTTGGCTGTCTTTGTTCTCCTCATGTTGTGTAATGCAGTAGAAAAAAACATAGAATCTTTAGTTTAGTGTTGACTGATAGCCAACTCAAATTACCAAACAAATTACTTCTATTTTTAAAAGATTCAGAATAATTGTTCGCCCTCTATGCAAGGAAATCTCAGTGCCTTGAGCAAGTACCCTCAGTCAAAGTAGTCTTGTAATTATATTTGTTTGTTGTACCTTCTCAATTCTTTTTCCTTCTCTTTTCATAAATTTACTTTCATGCTCCAATGGCACATTTGGTTGCCTCCAATTATAAATACATGCAAATAAAAATGCAAATGTTGCAAGTAATTACTAGAAAACTAGAAGTAACCAATATTAGGCTAAAAGAGAATAGAGATGCGTATGCACTGCAGTTACAACTTTCAAAGATATTTCATGTTATTAAACTGCAACAAAAAGGTTGCAACGGAGGCTGCACTATCAACTTGTCACATTAATTATAGAATATAAGACAGTACAAATTTGTATGAACATGGAAAAGGTAAAAGATAACACCAGATAAATAAAGAACAGGATCTTACGCAATTTCTGTGCAATTGAAGCAGCCTCAGCAACACGACTATCATCAGAAAATAGAGATGAAAGTTCCATAAGATCACCAGGGCTGCTGTTGAACTCCATCAAGTACTACAAGAGTTTTTGAATAAAAAGCTTAAAGGTGGTCAGCAGAAAATAGAAACAGAACAACCACATGGAAAGAGCAACCTCTATTACTTGGTTACCTTAATAAGCTCGATGGTTTGACTAGCAGTTTTTCTCTGGGAATCAGCACTCTAACAAACAAACAGAATAAGAAATTGTGAACCAAATTGATTGTCCACATGCATTCAAAGAAAGAAATTTACTAAACACTTTCTTGGAACAGCAGAATGCATAAGAGGCAAAATATTTGCAGTTTTGCACAAAAACTTACCTGCAAATGATCCCCGATTTTTGCAGCAGTCTGTCCTACACTGGAAATTCTAGAGTCTAACCTTTGGAAGCTCTGATGTAGACCATCTACACCTTTTTCCAGCTGAAATAATTTTTAAAAAGAGGAAAAATTAAGCATGCATTGGTTGTTTCAACAACTCATATAGTTGGTTCACAAAGATTAAATCATGTCAATAATGGAGGAAACAAACAGTTCATCATATTTGATTTACAGCGAGTAGGAAAATTAATGGAACACGAAATTTGTGCTTTAACATGGTAATGAAAGAAAACAGATAAGCAGAACCTTTTCTGATTTTAGACTTTATTAGTCGACAGCTAGCACATGCAGTCTAGTTGAAGTTGCTTGCTTAAAATATGTTAAATTTGCTTAATAAACTGTCGATGCAAAACTGGATGCATCGTATCAGCATTCAACTTATCATGGTAAAGAAAAAAGAGCATTGTGATGGAAGCATAATAAAGAAGGGATCAAAATTTATAATAACTTTAGAGCATAACTGCACAACAGTTCAAATGAAGCAAGAATAACGGTGTTACAACCCACTCGATGAAATAACTTGTTCATCAACTTCATATCCCCAAACCACAGGCCTAATTAAAATGTTTAAGCTAAAGTTGAAAGTAGTACACCCATCAAGCCTTATTAACCAACACAACATCCAAACTACTCCCAAGTCCCAACGTGGGATTAAATCGGGATACTACAATCTCCCTCACTTATGTCTTGGCGTCTTCATCAAGACCCAACTCAAGTCTAACGTATAGCCCAAAATCACACCCAAGTCGGCGGCATGTGAAGCCTAGCCTAATAGCGGTTTCACTCCTTCTCCAAACAACCGATGTAAAGAGTGGTGACAATCAGCATGGAAACTTTAAGTACTTTAAGTACATAAACCTGTTATGATTGCCAAATTACCAAGAAAGATTCTAGTTATATGTGCAGTTAGTTTCTATAAGGAACAAGAAAATACGTAAAAATGTAAGATGCAACTAAACACCAAATGACTAATATAATTAGTTAAATCTCATCCTCCAGCTATAAACTTATAAGCAGCATGAGGAAGAAAAGTCTAATATATAAAGGAGATCACTTACAATCTAAAAATTCAATGCAACTGTAGGTGTTAGTTGCGTAAACATCATAAGAGCCCAGGCAGAGATTCTCAAGATTGGGCAAGGTGGTAAAAAACTAAAAAATATTATTCCACATATAGAAGTCCAGAAATCAGGTAAGAGTGAGTCGACCTTTTCTGGGAGTAAATATTTAGCATCAGAGTAATCTAGAATTCTAGATTTAACTGTAAAGAAGTCTTATCCGAACAAAGAGAAGCAAAATCCATCTAGGGAGGTCAAACGATGGATAGTGCCAAACAATGCACAATATGAGGACAAACAGATGAGGATGGGCAGCAAAGTGTCCATGAAATTGAGGGGCAACACTTGACAAAAGACTTGCCTGAGATGGAGAAATTATTAAAACATCAAAGCAAGTATGCAACATAACATCCCGCACCATTCAGATTGGAGGAGGAAGTGGATCAAAAGTCATCCTTAGAGGTATAGCCAAACTACAATAATAGGAGAAAGACCAACCAATAATAGCACTTATGTGTAGATTTGCAAGTTGCAACAAAGCGATGTAGAACATTAAGTTTAGGCGAACCTTAAGAATGTAACCAGTTCATTTTATCAGGTAACACATACAATATTCACACTACTATACCAATTTCAATTGTCATCTAGCATCATTCCAACAAAAATACTTGGATGCATTAAAAACATCAGGTTCCATAGAGTAAATGCATTCCATTTTGAAAACAAGGAGACCAACTGAACATTTACGTTATATACTTCTTTCTTAATTATCAAACATCTGCATAAATGATCTCTACTCAGTGCATCCTCCCAGCACTTTAGAAAGAGGGTTTTAGTTAAATCAAATGTAGATTTCCTTAAGTCTTGTACAAGGAGCCAGAATATGCATTGAAACCGAGCAAGGATCTACCATGACAAGGTCTTGTCAAGAAAAATGAAGTTTTAAGTGGATGAGAATGTTATAGATTTTGGGTGTTTTATGTAAATTTCAGGTCGAAAATGCTCAAACTAACATAGGCTTTGAGTGTAAATTATGCAAGCTAGTTGCTTGCACAATGGAACCCTAACAACTGTTCACAATTAAGCAACTTATGCTTGTGAATTTTGAAGCTGAACAGACAATCATTTGGGCGAATGCTTGATGCAAATTTTTAAAGAAATGTGAGAGAAAATAGGAGGAGCTCCTGGTGCAAACATTGAATGCATGAGCATGTCATTGCACACAAAACTTCAGTCATGGGATGCATAATTTGTATGTTTGGCAGGGCATTTTTTACAACCAAGAACTACATTACTAGCTTTATGGGTATGACCCTCTCACTTCGTGTAGTTCAAATCTGATTCACGTCACTTGTGCATATTCTAAGCTGCGAGCTAACTGAACTTTGTTCTTGCCCCCCTTGCCCAAGATTATTACTGAGTTCTAATCATTAATTTACATCAGCAAAACTTAACTTGTTCACCAAGCTACCACCTTCTATGTCTCTCCATTTTGACATTTTTAGTCCCTTATTATTTTCAGTAACTAAAATTGATGGCATAAGTTGTAACCCTTGAGTCAGCCAATTTCCTAGTCCTTGTGCTGGGCAAAAGGTTGGTTCATCTAGGCAAGAGGACAAAGGGGAACGACCCGAGAACCACACTCATTAGGTTATGAAAATCCATCAAAATCTACCACAAAGTTGAAGGAGCCAAGGTGGTATATTATCTAAGCTCCAAATGTTAAAGAGAACTTAAAACACCATACTACTATCAAAAATTTACATTTGCACTTGATTGGAAGACGAATCTATGGTTGCTCATATTACCTCTAACTTTTTCTCTTTTGAGATTCAAAATTAATTCAAATCAGATAGAAAGAGAATGCCTTAGGGTTTCCATTTAAAATGTTGAAGGATACAAGTTTCTGATAAACAATCAAGCTTGCAATTAGTCAACAAAATAAATACAATACAGTAGAGGTCAAAAGTCAATTTAATAAAAATGCTTCAACAGGAAGTAAGGCTCTCCTGGAGGAAATAAAAGAATGAGCCCAGGCTCTTGTGACCATACTATCACTTGAGGATACATACTAGCTTGGGTTACTACCACTTTTGAGCTAGACACTGGCAGGGCTTGGCTTAAAGTAGTGGGAACAGGCAAGCATGCTAGTGTTCCAATGGACTACTATGTCTTTCTACTTGAACATGTGGAACTTCTTGTTATACTCTTCCTCCAAGTTAATAAAATACTTAAAGACTCTCCAATCTTCAAGCAACAAACAGGAGACTGTCCTAGTCTATTGCATATAAGTTACACTCAACACCAGCATTCCTTATGGGGTAACCCCCTTAGATTATGAATATCCATTAGTAACATGCTTAGTTGGCAGCAGGATGTTGCATGAGGTAATAAACTAATACTCATTGTTACTGTGTTGGAAGTCACCTACAACCAAAGGACCATCTTTACAATGGTCAGAATGCATTACTAGCTAATAATGAATGTCTAATATGACGGACTACATAAGCAAATCTGCTAAATCAAATTTTCGTAGATGATAACCTTAACACTACTTATGACCACAAGGTCCACAAGTGCCAGCAGTGAGCAAACTGGTTAGCAGACAAGACCTGCAAGGCTCATCTTCCCTTGGAAGGTTCCAAGAAGTCCAGAGTATGTATTAGCAAGAAAAATGAATATTGAACAATTTGCAGACATATAATCTTGAGTCGCCAGTCGCAAAAACTTTCAATAAGTTCAATCATAATCAATTATATGCTTATATCTGAAAGAGCCTTTTGTGCTAACCTCGGCAAGCGTCTTGCGGTGCTTAGCATCTTGAACTTCAACTTCCTTCTTTAGATTCTGGAGTCTTCCATCGATCTTCGACCAAATTACGTATGTACTTTAGATCATTCAGGTTAGTCTAATTGACCAGCATACAGCACCAAAATATTAGAAGATAAAAAACCTGCTGCCGGAGATCGACCAACTCCTTGCACGAGTCTTTGAAGAGCGCGAGGAGCTCCTCCACCGCGGGGAACATCGGGGTCCCCGTCCCCTGCGCACCTCGTAGGTTCCCATTCGGCAGGGAGTCCGGTCCACCCGTTCCATCCGCGGCATCCGCATCATCCTCTTGGAACGACGGGAGAAGCTCGTTCACCAAGCTCCCGAACAACGCATCGAACGAGAAATCCCCCTACGGGATCAAATAACCAGATCGATCCACAACTCCAACTTACAGAAAGATCCGAAACAAAGCAAGGAATACCTTGAAGTCCTCGATGTCGAGGATAAGAGGGAGAGTAGCAGACGACGCCTTCGGTGACGCCATGGGAGATGGGACCCCCGGCGATGAGAGATCGAGGGCGCAAGAACGATTGCAACGGTTCAATTGGAGGCGGTGGACGGAGGAAGAAGCGGACTAGGGTTAGAGATGCGTCATTTGGGCGCAGTGGTTGTGCAATGGCGAGCCGGCCGTCGTCGCTTCCGCAGCTGGAGCTGGTGTGGTTGGTTGATCCGACCGTGTCTTTTATGTGACGAAGGAAGTGAAAAGTATTTTTGGCCGCTTCGGGGGGTGAAGAGAAAGAATTCGGGCGTTAAATTGGCTGGCACGTACAGTTACGAGTTCAATCGGTGAGACGGTATAAATTGCCGATATCATCCCTAAGCGACATACACTAATATTTTTTGTTTTATTTTAAACGTATTTGTCTGTAAAATTTTATTTTATATTCGTAAAACTACTTAATGCCTATTTTATTTTACAAATCAATCGGTGATGATAAGTTGATTAAGTAAACATGCAAGTTATCTTCGTTTGTTAATAAGTAACATTATGAACTAGTTCGCCTAAGCAAATCGCAATTGAAATAGGGTTAACTTCAGTTTAATTCTGATGTTTGAAGATTTTATCAGTTTGATACGCAGACTTCAAAAAATATTAATTTGGCTTTTAAATATATATTTTTTGTTTCAATTTTGTTCTTCCCATGATGCATATGTGATATATTTGTTGTTTAAATACATAAATGATTGAATATTTATTTCTTTTCGCAAACACCAATAGTTAAATTATAAGATAAGAGATAGTGACAAATGAAATAGATCAATTCGACTAATAATTGGTAGGGGTGAGCATGTCCGAGCACTATGTATTTTTCATGATGCTTAAACCTACCCTGCATATGATTGGTTCATAAGTTTTGGAATCGAATCCTACCTGTTAGAATCTAGAATTGAACCCTGTTAGGAACTTGTGGTGTAGTACAAATTTCGAATTTCATGTTGAAATATATTAATTTGTAGGTTCCAGTGTACCTAAAATCGAAATTGATTTTCATCGATTTCTTAATTTTTATCTCGGATCCTAGTCAAATTTAATATGGGTCTACTCAGAACCTACTGTAGATTCCAACCGATTTTGATTCTATCTGGTACACATGCACACCCCTTACTAATAAGGGATGAAGTGAAAATCTTCTCTTTGTATGTAAGAATGTAACGAGTGAACAACATTATTAATTTAGTTTTAATTTGACATATTCAAAACTAACAAAATAGCATAACTCACAACATTATTAATCTAGCTTTGATTCAATCGAATAATAGTTTTTTAATCATTCTTTTGCATTAATGTTTTTTCTACTAATTGGAGATTTTTATAAGACAAGATAACTATAAGAAAATTGATCTTTAGTGCGCAAAGTGACAACATTTTAAGTACTTACCTAAAACGAAATGCTTTGTACTTTCAAGATTCTAACATAAAATTTAATTACATCTTTTGATGCTTTTAATTTTTAAGATTCAAATTAAAAATTAATTTGACACGAGTGAAGGAATCGAGCTCGTATATAAACTTTCTTTAGGGTTTTTTTGACTCATTCTTTGCCTGCGCCGCGGGCTGCGATTTGCTTTCTCGTCGCCATTTTAGGGTTTCCCCTATCGACGTTGTTCCGAGATGGAAAGCCCTAAAGTAAAGATGAAAGGGATGAAGGCCGATTCTGATTTATCAAATCTTTGCACTCCGAATGGTAAATTCGTGACTGAGGAAACTAGGAAGGATGACGTGGCCAGTGATCTCAGTCTGGTGTCATCTTGTACATAAGATCTTGATGCTCAAGGTAAGTGTTTAAGTTCTGGTAATGAAGTAGGTAATATTTCTATCGAATATAATCGAGATCTGGGAACTGCTCGGGCCGGTGATTTGGGCGATTGTAATATTGCAAGTGCGCAACACCAGAGTAAATCGTTGTTACCTTCGGGGTCTAGTTATGCTTCCGAGCAAGGTAAAAATTCTTCTCTCACCTCTCATGATTTTAAGGATGCTACTAAAAATTCGTTGGTCAATGTTTCTTGGGTCAGTCTTTTTAAAGCTAGGGCTTCTGATTTTTGGTTCTTTCTCATCCTTCGAGCTGTTATCATCGATTAAATCTTCCATTTCAGATTTTGTGGAATTTAGCAATTCAAAATTAAGTAATCTTCGAAAACCTTGGTTTGCTTCTTTAATCGGGTGTTTTATTCGTAGATCGCCTTCGCATTTCCATGTTCGAGATTGGGCGTTTTCGATCTGGTCGTCTTTTAATATTACTAATGTCATAGATCTTGAAAATGGTTTTTTCTATTTTGTTTTGCATCGGAAGTGGACGTTGTTAGAGTTCTTACTGATGGTCCATGGGCTTTTAGAGTGGATCTAATTAACCTCCAACATTGGAAACCAGATTTTAAGGCTCTAACATAGACCATTTCTTCTGCGTCTGTTTGGGTCCAATTTTTGAATTTACCCCTTGAATATTGGCAGAATGTTAGTCTTTTTTAAATTGTTTCAGCTATTGGTAGACCAATTAAAGTTGATGAAAAAAAAATTAATTGGCTTCGTGGGAAATTTGTGCGAATTTGTATTGATGTAGACTTTAATAACCCTTTGCAACAAGGGGTTTGGATTGGTCGTCCCGGTGCTAGCATTTTTCAGGCCATTAGGTATTAGCGTCTTCCTAGATTTTATTTTAAATGTGGTATGGTTGGGCATCTGGCTAATAAATGTTCTATTTATGTTTCTGCTACTACTTGTAATAATATTGATACTGAGATGCATGATAATACTACTGCTTTAATTAGTGTTGATAAAAGTGGTGAGATTCTTAAGGAAAATAGTAGAAATGAGGAAAATCTGAATGCTATATCCAAGTCAGTATACGGTCCTTGAATCTAAGTAGGGAGAAAAGGAAAACCCCAGTTTAAAAGGAGTCTTAGTAGTAATGATCAAAAGGGTAATGCCCAGAGTGATCCTGCTCATGATATGGCTAGCCCTTCTAAGGTAACTAATAATACTATGATGGAATTTACTTTTGAAGAAAATGACCCCCTCAATCTCCTATACAAGAGGAGGGATTGTTGAATGATCCTCCCAGTAATCATTAGGAGAATGAGATTCTTGGCCTGCAGGAATCTTCAGCCCATGGCTTCCTTCATAAGGATGATAGTGACCTTGTAAATGTCCCTATTAAAATTGTTGACAGTAAAGATATTTTTAGAGAACCTTATGTTAAAGATTCCAATCTTGCTATTCCTAAGGATAAGGGTTATGTTATCCAAGGTGATATTGCCAAGACTTTGGATAGCTTATCCTTCTCCGGATTAGTTAACCAAGTCACTGCTAGTTTAGGGATCTTTGTGGATAAAAACATTGAGAATCCCCCAATTCCTAGGGATGGGTCTAAAAAACTTAATAATCACTCTAAGAAAGGCAAATTTACTAAAGTAGATATTGCCAAAAACCTAGCCAAATTAGACAATGTGATTCAAACCAAGAAGAAGAAAAAAGTCAAAAAAGTTCACCCTCAGTTGAACTCTGAAATTGATAGTTGGCTTCTTAAGTCCATTCCTTTCAATCTCATTGCATCTTCTTCTAATAAATTGCCTGCTGAGCAATCTATTTTAGAAACAAGACTTCGAATCCCCTCTAAAAGTCATGAGGTGGTATTTGATGATGTGGTGAATAAAGCTGATTAATCATGTCTATGAAAATTCTTAATTAGAATTGTAGGGGTTTAAGAAGAGGGCTTGTAAAGGATTTTATTAGGGCTCAAATAAGGAATAATGTTGTTTATTTTATCTTTTTGCAAGAAACTCATGTGCAAGATAATATATCTTTAGATTTTATTGCTTCTCTTGGGATGAATTGGAGTGGTACTGCTGTTAGTTCAATTGGTGCATCTGGAGGTTTGTTAATTGCCTGGAAATTTTCTTCTGTTAAAGCATGTGTTATTTCCAAGTCTATTCATATTATTAATGTAGTCGTGCAATATCTAGATGGTAAGCCTTGGCTTTTTTCTTGGATATATGTGTCTACTAATCTCATTAGTAGAAAGTCATTATGGAATAATCTTGGTAGTTTAGAGCTTGATTATGTTCCATGGTTGTTAATTGATGACTTTAATTGCATTATCAATTCTTGTGATAAAATTGGGGGTCTGCCTTTTAATGTAAATAATAATGTTCTCACCTTGAGAAAATGTATTAGTGATTGTAATTTTGCTGATTTGAGTTTTTCGGGTAGTAAATTTACTTGGTGTAATAATATGAAAAAATTTAGAAGAATTCTTGTGAGATTAGATAGGGCTTTTGCAAATCCCTCTTGGCTACCTTTATTCAGTAATTCTTATGTTATGCATATGAACAAATCCATCTCGGATCATTGTCCTATTTGTTTAAATGTGATTGATTCTGCTTTTAAGGGTACTTATAAGTTCAAGTTTCAGAATTTCTGGACCCAGTACCCTCAAGTTGCTGAGATTGTTGAGAATGACTGGAATATTTGTAACTCTGCTACTTCATGTCTTTCTGTCATTCCTAAAACTCTTATTAGGCTTAGAAGAAATATTTTCTTTTGGAATAAATATTTTTTGGGCAATCTTGAAGGTAGCCTTAGTATTGTTAATGCTCATATAGATGAATTGGAGGCTAAGGATACAAATTATGCTTTAACTGACTCTGATGTTGATTGTCTTACTTGTCTTTACAATAAATCTAAAGCTTTGAGAAGACAAATAAATTTAAAATGATGGGCAATGTCTAAAGAAAAATAGTTTCATAATGGGGATAGGAATACCAAGTTCTATCATAATACTGTAATAAAAAACAAAAGAAGAAGTAATATTTTTGCAATTACTGTTGATAATATTTGTGTTACAGAAAATGAAAGTATATGTAATCACTTTGCTGACTTTTATTCTTCCATATGGTCTTATGATGATAATATTTTCCTTGATGCTAGTAAGCTGCCTGTTATTACTAGAATTTTTGATGATGCTCATGCTGCTTTAATTAAATCTTTTACTCTTGAGGAAATTACTTTTGTTGTTAAGTCATTAGGCCAGGGCAAAAGCCCTGGTCCTGATGGCTATACGAGTGAATTTTATAAAACCTATTGGAATTGCTTATCTGATTCTTTCCTTAGGGCCTTCAATGAGTTTCATGATGTGTCCATATTGCCTGCTGGCTGGAATGAAATTGAAATAATTTTCATTCCAAAAATTGAATCTCCATATGTTATTAAAGATTTTAGATCTATCTCTCTTTGTAATGTCAATTATAGTATTATGTCTAAAGTTTTGGCCAATAGGATTAAGCCTTATCTTGATGATTTAATTTCTAGGAATCAATCTGCCTTTATTAGTGGTAAGTCTATTCATGATAACATCATTATTGCTCAAGAAGTCCTTCATTCCTTTAACCATTCTAAAGGGATGAATCCTTATATTGTTATTAAAGTAGTTTTAGAAAAGGTCTATGATAGAATTTCATGGAACTCTGTTCTAGGCATGATGCATTTGATGAATTCTCTTGACAAATATATTAATTGGATTAAATATTGTGTGTCCACTGCTTCTTTTCATTGTTGCATCAACAACTGCAATTCTAAAACTTTTAATGCTCAGTGTGGTATTAGGCAAGGGGATCCAATTTCTCCTTACATATACATTATTGTTAGTCATATGTTGTCTATTATGTTGAATGATGCTATGAGTAATAATAAAATCACTGCTCTTAAAATTAGGAATACTTTTAAGATTTGTCATTTAATGTATGCAGATGACATCCTTCTATTTTTTAGAGCAAATGATAAATTTGTTAAGAATGTTAAAGATATTTTCCATGCCTATGGTAGAATTACTAATCAAAAAATTAATCTTGTTAAGTCTGAAATCTTTTTCTCAAGTCAAATTGCCCCTGCTGTTAAACACAGAATAGAGATGGCTTTTGGCATGAGGATTGGTAAGTTTCCTATGAAATATTTGGGAGTTAATATTGCTCCTTGGGCTAATAGAATTAATGATTTCAATCATATTATTGATAAGATCAGTAGTAGGTTAAATAATTGGAATAGAGGAAGTCTTTCCCAAGTTGGTCGTTTGGTTCTTATAAATTCTATCTTGAATTTAATTCCTCTCCATACTATTTGTGTTACATGGTTGCTCGAGAAGATTTTGCAAAAAATAACTACATTAATTAGGAATTTTCTTTGGTCCTCTAGAGATGATAATAAGGGCATCCACTTAATTGCATGGAATGATGTTATTAAATCTAAGGATAATGAAGGATTAGGTATTAAAGATTTAAGAATTATGAGTCTTTCCTTAAATGCTAAAAGAACTGCTCAGCTTTTAAATGACTTTGATTCTATTTTTCCTAAGATGATTTGTGTCAAATATGATTTTGTTTTCTTATGGAAATATAAGTAAAAAACTAAAGGAATTAATTCTTGGAAAATGCTTTCTTCTGCTTTTGAGTTTCTCATATATGGTTTTAAAAGAATAATTGATAATGATTGTCATACTTCTGTTCTTAAGGATTGCTGGGTGTTTGACATTCTCTTACAGTTAAAATCTTCCTTTGTGAACAATGTTTTATTTGAATTAGATGTTTCTGTTAATTTTTTTATTAACAATAATATTTGGAATCTGGATTTTTAAATTGAGTTCTTTGGTGATGATCTTGTGGAGGTAATTTCCAGCTTGCCCCTTTCTTCCCAGCCCTATGAGGATACTTGGGTTTGGTGGCCAGATAATAGGGGGAAAATTAGTTCTAAATCTGCCTATACATTTATTTTTAATCAAAGTTATTCCAACCTAACTAGCCTTCCTCAGTGGAAAAAAATGTGGAATGCTCCAGTGGCCCCTCGTGTAAAAATCTTTGCTTGGAAAGCAATTTATAATAAGCTTCCAACTGTGGAAAGGCTATTTAGATTTGGAATAATCAATGCACATTGTTGTGCCCTGTGCGGCAGCCCTCAGGAAACTATGAAGCATGTGTTTTTTGAATGTGAGATAGCCAGGGCCCTTTGGAAATTGATTGAGGGTCGGTATGCGGGTATTAAAAGTGAGCTTAATAGAGTTGGTTTGGACAGAGAGCCAAGTTATAGACAAATTAATTATTCTCCTGTTGTTTTGGCTCTTTGTTTGATTGCTCTCTATTCTCTCTGGTCGGCTCGGAATAAGGTAGTATTTCAGAACTACATTCCCCCTGTTAAGACCTTGCTTTCGAGCTCTCTAGCTCTAACTATTCATTATGTAGACACTACCATTTCTGAGGGCAATCATATAAAATCTATTGAGGAAGAAGAGGTCTGGAAATCACCTCCACTTAATTGGTCTAAATATAATACTGATTGTGCTATTGATTTAGAGTTAAATTTTGGAAGTTATGCCTTTATTGGCCGTAAATGTGATGGTTCATGCTTTGTGGCAGCTGGTTTTTATCATAGTAATTATTCTATTTTAGTGAATGAGGCCATGGCTATTAAAAGTACTCTTTCATGTGCTACTCAGTATAATAATAAAAAGATTATTATTGAGAGTGATTCCAGTATTCTTATTGATATCTTTAATGGGCGAATGGAATGTTTCTGGGAAATTAAGAATATTATGACTGACATTCGTATCCTTGCAGGTCAATTTGAGGAACTTAAAGTTGTCTATATCAGAAGGGGACTGAATAGAGCTGCGGATTAGCTCGCAAAGAAAGCAAAACTTCTAAAGCAAAATTTTAATTGGACCAAGGAGTTGCCTCATGATCTTGTAGTTTTAATGTAATTTAGATTGTAATAGTTGGACTTTGTTTTTTTGGAAAAAAAAAATTAAGATTCAAACTTTTGAAAATTTTTTGGCACATTAAAGAAGGGGGGAGGGGAAGTGGGGAAATAATATGTGTAGAAATTTTTAGAACTAATGGCCAATAAGTGTAGGTGTGTAATAAATTCAATTAAGCAATAGCATATTCAATATAATGTAAGATGAGTAATAAAAATAACACAAAAATCAATATTAATACACAATTTTATAATAGTTTAATTTCAACTAAATCTGTATCCAATATTTAATCACCTTACTTAGGATTTCAAATACATCTAGTAGATAGTATTTCCTCCAAAAAAATTTACGATCTGGAGCTTCTTTTCTCGACATCATACCACAAGACCAAGGAAACTATTGTATCTAAATTTACTCAAGTGAATTTATATTTCTACACCAAGACCAGTATTCAAACTAGATCTAATAATCTTATATCTAACAAATAAGCAAGTGAAGATAAATAAAAAAAGGGAGAAGTGCAACAAAAGTCCTATAAGTTTTAATTTTTTTGGACTTCAGTCCTATAAATTTCATTTCGGTATTTTCGGTCCTATATGTTTGCTCTGTAGCACAAAATTGATCCTATTTATGACGGTCCGTTAACTCTTCATCCACGTGGACATAACGCTAGTTCATACATGTTGAAAGATTTGGCCATATAAGTTTTATTTCGGAATTTTCAATCCTATATATTTGCTCTGTAGTACAAATTCGGTCTTACCCGTGACGGTCCATTAACTTTCTGTTCATGAAAAAATAAATGACATTATGTTCATATTGACAGAGTTAACAAATCATCATAGATAAGATCAAATCTGTGCCACAGAGCAAACATATATGACTGAAAATATCGAAATGAAACTTATAGGACTAAAGTCCATAAAAATTAAAATTTATAGGACTTCAATTGCACTTCTCCCAATAAAAAAATATTCAACCAAGGAATTTAGAATGAAACAAAAACAGTAACAATTTCTTTCTTGGGATCTCCTAGTCCTTCAAAGTTTTTCTAGGTTAGGATTCTATCAAAAGATATTCTGAAGGAGCTTATAAAGGAATGGAGATCATAATTTGATATTTACAAAGACAACAACAACAAATACAAAAGTTGTTGTTACGAGTTTAGTTGATGGTTAGATCGATTATCCAACTTTAACCTAACAATGTTTGAAAGCTACTATTCGATTACAGAATAGTTCAGATAAAAGTTGGATAAGGTCGAATTACACAATAAAGGAAGTTTTAGGGCATGTTTGTTTGTAGGGTTTTCGTATTTTTGTTTTGTTTGAAACCAAAACCCGACCCGAAAACCCGTTTGTTGACAAAAATAGTCCTGATTTCAAATTGATTTCGCGAAACGATGTTTTCACGAAACCCATATTTGTACATGAACCATAATTCTACTCGGAGTAGAAATTTAGTTTTCGCGAAAAATACCCAAAATGGGCGGTGACAAACTTGTAAATAAAATAAGTTCTTCGCCCGTTTCGCAAAAATGAACAAAACCCGACCCCGATCCAGTTAGGGCTTCTATCTCTCGTGATACCCCGACCCTGAGCAGAGCGGCGACAAGAGACGATTTCTTCAAAAACTCTATTTCCTTCTCGATTTCTTCATAAAATGTATGATTTCTCACCTCCAGAACTTGATCTTCGTATAGATCTCCTTGTTTTCTTCTTTAATCTTTAGTTTTTTTTCGGTTTTTGGATCTAGGGTTTTTGGAACATCAGTTTTTGGATGTTTTTCGTCTTTAGAACTTGATCGATGCGTTTGTGTGTTGACCTCGTTCTCCCAACTACGCATTCTGGTGTTTATTTTTTTGATTTCTTCTTACCTTTATTTCTTGGCCAAATCTAGGGTTTTAGGGTTCGATCTATGGATTTCTTCTTCCGACTGCTTTCATTATCAATGTGTTCACTATGTATTTAAAGTTAAATCAGTTTTCAATATTCGGCTCTAGGGTTTGGTTGGTGTTCAATATGCTTTCATTTTTGGCCAAATCTAGGGTTTGGCTAGTGTTCGGCTCTAGGGTTTTCTATTCGTCAACGTTTTCAATGTGTTCAATGTATTATCTGTTCAATGTTCTAATAATCTATGTTATGCTATGCTATGTTCAATGTTCTCAACATATCTATGTTATGTTCAATGTGTTATATGTTCAATGTATCATGTATCATGTTGTGGGCACTGTTATTGCTCACTGCTATTTTTCAAATTGTTCCTAAAATATTTCATTATTATTGTTACTTCTCTTGTTCATTGTTCATTATTCATTATTCATTATTTATTATTTCTCATGGCTCATAGTTCATTGTTATTGTTATTTCTCATAGTTCATTGTTCATTGTTATTTCTCATATTCGTCACTGTTATGTGGTTAGTGTATGCTTATGTGATTTTGTGTTGATTAGTATATATTGTTTCTGCTTATGGTTAGTATATGTTGGTTCTGTATTGGTGAATATGTACGATTGTTGCTGCTTATGGTTAGTATATGCTTATGATATACTATCGTTTCAGCTATATTATTGTTTCTTATGGTTAGTAAAATCATTATGTTGTTGGTTCTGTGTTATGTTGTTGCTAGTAAATATACTTGATGTTATTTTTGTTACTGTTGCTTATTTTTGTTACTGTTGGTTCTGTGTTGGTTAGTATATGCTTATGTTGTTGGTTAGTATACTTGATGTTAGTAATAAATTTTAATTCCCAGATATGCTTGATAATGAGTTATTTGATGTGTTAATAGACTGAGGTGTTGCTTGTATACTTGATGCTAGTATATGTTTATTGTTGATGTTATATTGTTGTTCAGACTGTTATTAGTAACTCACAAATAAATTTTCTTAATAGATATAATAAGTTGAAAATATGGGTGGCCATCATAATCCGAGGGAAAAGTCGGAGTTTTGGCCAAAGAATGCCACAGAAGAATTTTTGTACCTCTTGCATAATAGACAAGATGAATTAGACAATCTCAAGTTTGATAAGACTATATGGGAAGATATTAGTAAAAAATTGGAGGAGAAGTGTTGGATTAATTACGGGGTGAAAAAATATATGTCCAAAAAGACTCATCTTATTCGTTTATATAAACATTTCCAAGACTTGATTAACCACACCGGGGTCACATGTAATCCTGACACGGGGAAGATTGATGACGATGAAATAGTGTGGCCGGAACTCATCGGTATGTCTTTTTGTATTTAATCAATGGGGTTAAGTTGGTTTTAGATTTTTTTTTCGTGTGCAAAAAGGAACGACAAAAAGTTATTTCAAATCCTTTAAGAACATACCACCACCATTCTATAATTTGATGGAATTGATATTTCAAAATCATTCCGCAACTGGTGGGATGACCCGATCATCAACACACCCCCCTTTGAATTCAGATGAAGAGTGTATGCTAAAGAAGGAATATTTGGATCCGAATGTACGTGGGAAGGAGCCCTTTGTGGAGGAAAATGACGATACTGATAGTGTGGAGGAGGTAGATAGACGTCCATCTATTTCGTCACGCGGCAAGAAAAGAGGTAAATCCTCGGTGAGATCAACTCTAGATAAGGAGAAGAACAAGTTGTATGAGCTTATTTCAAATCACTATGCAACCCATCGAAGTGATGCAACTTCAGTGTACACATCACCCCCGGATCCATATAACATCCCAAATTGTGTTGGCCGCATTACTAGTGTGGAAGGGCTACCCGAAGCACACTTGTTTAAGATAATGACTTACTTGGTTGACCATTCAGATGCTCGATCACTTGTTATGTCATTGAATGACGAACATCTCAAGAAATGGATGGAAAATTTACATGGGTGAAATATTATTTTATTTTTTATGATGCCGGTTAGAACTTATTATTTGTCATTGAACTATGTGGGTAACAGTATTTTCATGCTCTTTCATGCTCTTTCATGCTTTGTAACAGTACAATGTATTTTTAGTTTGTTTACTTTCATGTGTGGTTCTATTTTTAGTTTATTGACTATGTTTAGAAATATGCCTTAATTATTTTATAATTATCCTAGAATGAGTCATCAATCTCCACGTATAATAGATAGCCTTGAAGAAATTATCGATGATGTGGTATTATTACTCATGTTGGATATGGTGGATAAGTTCGATGAATAAAAAACCTACCCCTAAGAAGAGCAGTTCGTACTTCAATTTTGAGAGGTGCGGACTATGTTCATGAGTTAATACATAGTCATGTACGATGCTATAAGAACTTGCGTATGGAGCCAAATCTATTCCTTAGATTATGCACTGATATTAGGAGACTTGGCTCATAAGACAAAAATGTATATGTGGAGGAAGCAGTTGCAATGTTCTTATATACACTTTGTCATAATGAACGAGTTCGAGTGGTTGCGGAGCGCTACCAACACTCAACTCAAACATGCCACAAATGGTTCAAGATGACTCTTGCCGCGGTTTTAAGGTTGGGGACAAAAATTATAAAGCCCCAAGAACCTCAAACTGTTCAACCGGAAATTGAAGGGCATCCTAGGTAGTTCCCTTATTTTAAGGTAAAATCCATTCATTGTCCTTATGTATAATTACGACCTTGGATTGTCTAACATTTGAACAATCCTTTTGTAGAATTTTATAGGGGCAATTGACGGGACACATGTATCGGCATTCGTTCCCACAAATAAAGCATCTTTATATCGGGGCCGTAAGGAAACCATTACACAAAATGTAATGGCAGCATGCGCTCACAACATGCTATTCACCTACGTAAAGGCTGGTTGGGAGGGGAAGCGCGAATGACGCGCGTATTTTTAGCCACACTATTTATTCTCCCAACTCAGATTTTCCTATGCCAATAGGAGGTAAATTTAACTCAACGTAATCACTTCTTTAGTTTTGATTTGGTTTTAATAGAAATTTTTCTTTCGGATTGGTAGATGAATTCTACGTGATTGATACGGGATATCCGAACGTGTCTGGATGTTTGGCACCTTATCGTGGTGAAAGGTATCATAGATAAGATTATTGTAGGCGATGACCCTCGACAAAAAGAGAATTGTTCAACCAACGACATTCATCTGTTCGAAACATCATCGATTGATGCTTTGGACTATTGAAAGCACGTGTTCTGATACAAAAGATGATGTTGAATTACCCGCTTGCAAGACAAAACAATATCGTATTTGTGTGTTGTACAATTCATAACTTCATTATTAAATATCGTAATTCAGATGAATTAATCGATATTTGAACCAATGAATAAGTTATTATTGATGATGAAGATCAATCTTCACCCCTATTGAATCAGCAGTAGGTGAATCTTCTTCAACTCAGAATGTCATGCATGACATTCGGGAGGGGATTGCAAATCAGCTTTGGGCACATCGACGTTGATTGTCCTTCCATATTTCAATTAGTTTTAAACATGTAATAGAATTCTATGTCTTGGACTTATAATAGACTTAATTGTTAATTAGATTTATTTTTGATAGTGTATGGGACCAACAATATACTAATTTAATTTGGTTTCATTAAATAGTATGGCAACTTCTTTATCCTGAATAAGTGAAACGCATTTGAGATATCAAAACAGAGAATGTTTTGCGGTTTGCGAGCCGCAGTAAGGATGAGTGAAAGTGAGAAAAATCCAGGCCGATTTTATGCGGCTTGCATAAATAGAGGTAAAATTGACATTCTCGATCGTCAATTCTTCCGATGGATCACTCTCATTGCAATAACGACACACGATGGGGAAGAAGAAGTGAACCAAAGAACTAGGGACCTCTTTTCACTTGAGGCAAAAATGGACAAGTTCCTTGACATGGGTTGCAAGGGGTTGATAGTACTTATTTTCATTATAATTATTTTTTTATTTAAATAGATTAGATAACTTTAATGATGTAAACCTAAATATGTGTTTGACAACTAATGTAATTGGACTACTTTATCTTATTATTGGATTAACTTAGTTTTATATCGATGGGGAATTGGAGGCGATAACCAATCAATGGTTATGCACACTTTCTTCCTAAGGTCGAAAAGTAATGTTGCCCATTATCAATTATATTTTTATATAAATATGTGGTTGTGCTTTTATATTTCATTGTTTAGTAGTGCTTCTATAAATGTGTGATTGATTTTATACTTTGGTTGTTTTGAGATAATGCGATCACCAACTAATGGCTGTTGTAATTTGATTGATGGTGTTGTAATATGCCTTACCTTGGCTGCTGTAATTTGATTGATGGTGCTGTAATATTGTCTTACCTTGGCTGCTGTAATATTAATTGATGGTGTTGTAATACTGCCTTACCTTGGCTGCTGTAATATTAATTGATAGTGTTGTAATACTGTCTTACCTTGGCTGCTGTAATATTAATTGATGGTGTTGTAATATTGAAGAACATGTTCTGCTCTATTGGATTGATGCTACTGTAATATAGCTACTATAATATTGGATTGATGCTGGTGTGTTGAATTAAAGAGTTGATGTTGCTGGGTTGAATTGAACTACTGAAGCTACTGTTAGTATAATAGCTAATGTATTAGTATAGCAACGGAAGAATTGAAGAATATGTCGTCTGGTGCTTGTATAAATTTACTTTGTATCTTCTTAAATGAGTTGTTAGTATACTGTTGAATAATTATGGAGTAAATTTATAAACGATGTGCTGGTATAATTTATGGTATTAGTATACTATCTTCTTAGTTTTTTTTAATGTCACTTCTTAGTAGTATACTCATTTATTATGTCCTTAATTAAGTTATAGTGTTTTTAATCTGAATTCCATAAACCATACTTATTAGATAACAAACATATTTATACGTAATAGTGTGAACCGTACTTATTAGATAACGTACATATTTATACTTATTAGATAACATGTTCGAGTAGCAAAAAATATATAGCATATCTATGTAAGAAACATCAATAATTTCATACACACTTCATCAATAAAGATTATTTTTGTGTGTGCATATCTATTGTATTGAAGAAGTGTTTTTACTTCTGCCACGCCCCAAAACTGAGTCACGTGACCGGCCAGAGTGCAGTCGAACACTCTGAAGCCTAAACCAAATATCTAGATATAATATGCACCAAAACCATGATATAACCTACTGTAGCATAGAAATAAACATCTGGTGACAACAAAATATCACGTCTATGGAGTACAATATAAACATGCTGTTTATAAGCTCAGGAAATAAAAAGACTACCATTCAAATTACACTAATGTTTTAACAGACTCTGTTCTAACAAGACTCGACTCGACTACGTCAACTAGCTCACGAGATCGCTACCGGAGTCTGCCATCATCAGTTGTGCCGTACCTCAGGCTCACGCTCTACAAAACAAACATAAAAATAAAAGTGAGTATAAAACTCAATTAATGGTCTCTCATTTCTCACTAAATGGAATCTAGTAATGGTAATACATGTAATACATCAAGGGAGTGCGGATGTCAAGTTAATTATGTAAGGAATGTACTCACGTCCGACTCTATAAAAAAAATGCTCTCTAATTTTTGAATCACAGTTAGCCATTTTTTTTCAGTTTCACTGATCTAGAAAGGCCCTCTAGACTCAGTGTCCAACTGACTCTCCCCCTCGGGTTCAAGACCCTCTAGAACCAGTACCCAACTGTATTCCTGCTCGGGTTCACTGGTCTAGGAAGGCCCTCTAAAACCAATACCAACTGTACCTGTGCTCGGGTTCACTAGTCTAGGAAGGCCCTCTAGAACCAATACCCACTGCACTTGTGCTCGGGTTCACTGATCTAGGAAAGGCCCTCTAGATCTAGTACCCACTCGATCGGGAAGGCCCTCCGACCCATTATCGCTCGTACACTGTGCGTACCACTCGGCCTGCATGCAGCCCATAGTAATCACGTGCGCATAACACACCACTTGGCCTATCCGGCCCCAATATCATCTCGTGCGCGGAGCGCACCACTCGGCCCATTAAGGCCCAATAGATATTGATTTTAAGAACCACCAAACCCTTAAGCCTGCTTGCTTCCCCACATCTTACGGAGCGTCGGTTCGCTTCCGAACCTCAAACCCTCTACATTTAACTTCTCATATATTCACTCGAGGGATGGACCCTCATGTCATCACACAAAAACTTACTTATTACTGATACCAAACCCACGTTTCAAACATATATGCAGCATATCAGGAAAGTCATACCGAGTCCGTAACCTGGCTCGTTATGCATGCACATAATAATCCCACCCCATTGTGAGTGTCTATTTCCTACCCGTACGCACCTGTTCAGGTTACCAAAACATTCCCTATGTTTCTAAACTATAGTTTACAAGAAAACTGATAGGTTACATCGATATATTATATATACCATAGGCTCACAGCAATACAACAATATGTATCTCTGCCTATACATAACAAATTTCAGCAATTCAACAAGTAATATACATTTCCAGCACATGCTATAACCATTTCAGCATACATCATACAAAATTTCAGCATCAAACACCAAGAAAATTTCAGCATCGAATACTAAGAAAATTTCAGCATCAGACACTAAGGAAATTTCAGCATCAAACACCAAGAAAATTTCAGCATCGAATACTAAGAAAATTTCAGCATCAGACACCAAGGAAATTTCAGCATCGAATACTAAAAAAATTTCAGCATCTATACATCTAAGTTTCAGCATTATTAACTTGGTAACCTCAACAATATATAATTTAAACCTATAGTATAACCATGCCTTGGGTCATCACGTTTAATGGCTCAAGTAAGCAATCATTCCAATTTAGATTAGTATAACAACAAGACGTGCAAACAGTGAATTAAAAATACACCTCACCTACTCAATCTGCATTTTATGAAACCTCACCCCAATGCCTTGTTCGGCCAGTCCTAGGTGTCCCCCCTTCCCCTTTCATCCAAGAATTAAATCTCATCCAAGGATTCACCAACATAGTTCAATCTATCAAATATTCAATGGAGCAATAAAGTTTCCACACACACCCCCATCACGTATACAGTGGGCAACGACCGCAAAGGAGAAAGAAATCCTACACCTAGGATTTATGAATTCACAGCAACGCATGATTTCAATTATCAAACACTTGATTCAAGGAGTTAATCTAGAATTCAAGAACCGATTAAGAAAAATTTAGAATTTTTCCTCCTCAACAAGGGGTCGGGAACCATTGAGAATTTAGAAGAGATTGGGGAGAAATCCACTCACAAGAAGGAAGAAAAACGGAAGGAAGATGAGGGCTTTGAGAAATTCGGTGTCCTATCTCTGATTTCCTTCGAATTCGGCGTCCGATCTCTCCTCTTCTCCAATATCACTCGTCGCCCCTTCCCCAAGTGTGTCTCGGGTTCCGTGCGACTATAACAGCCGTACGGCGCTCCACTTTTTATTTTATTTTATTGGTTGAAATTATAATTCTGCCCCGAACTTAAGTGGTTCACTAAATCTTCTCTATCTCACCCGATCCACGTTCGAATCCGAATCCGATTGAACTACCGAATTCTACTCAGAGTCCTCTTTAAATTCATGATGCATAAAATATTTTGCCATTTAATTTTATAATTGAGAAAATTTCTAGAGTACCCCGGGTCTCACCTCAAGCTAAATGTCAATGCTCAAGCCCGCGCGCACCATCTAGCGTCACATACAACCCGCTGAAATCAATACACAAAAATATTTTAATGGGTATTACAACTTCACAATCTTTCACATAGCACAAAACGAAAAAGAAAAATATATTTATAAGATAATTTATATAAAATTGAGTTAGATAAAAAATCAATAATTTCAATCATTCTTAAGTTGGGTTAGATAAAGAAATAAAGAAAAAACGAATTCATACTTAGTTGATACATAACTCATACTTAGTTGATATTTAATTCATAATTAGTTCAAGATGATATTCATACTTAGCTGATATTTTTATTAATTAGTTAATATTATTTACAAATATTTTTATTTTGAATTATTTATAAATTAAAAAATATAATAGAATATATTTTTAATGATTTTTAATGATTTTTATTAACTAATTAAATAATATTCATAATATTTTTATTAACTAATTAATATTATTCATATATTTTTTAAATTTGAGTTAAAATATCAAATTAAATAAATTATAATAAATAAAATAATATAAATTGATAAACTGAAACTGAAATTATGTTTGATAAACAAAAATTATTTTAATTTTCGTCTCGAAAGTTGTCATCGAAATCAACACAAAACAAAAAAATATTCGTTGGTTTTATTTCGCAAAATATGAAATTTGAACATGTCAAACAAACGCGTTTTCGCCAAATAAAAAAATCGAAACCAAAATTTCGAAACTCAAAAATCCATTTCGGTTTTTACGAAATAAAAAAATCTGTGAGGGTTAAATCATTTTAAATCCAATCAAGTATAAAATGAGCTAGTCGGATCAAGAGGAAAAAAAAATTGGGCTCGGCTCAGTTGGGCCAAGCTCATCTATTTGCACTATGTACATTGCACATGGTGGTGGTGGTGCTGCCTCTAATTGGCTCAAGTAATTGAAGGCAGCACGATTATATGCCTCAAGCATTTGTATTTTGTGTTGACTTGGCAACACATGGACGCACCATCTTGACTTGGAAATTGAAGTGTTCCTGCAGCGCGTATCTCTCTCCAGCCGCAAGTTTTGATCGAGTTCCTTGCATGGATGCAGGAACTCGGTCTTTTGTTTGATCCCAATCGCTCGTCTCTGCTGCAATTTTCTCGCCGGAGATCAAAGATTGGAGCCGGCTCTCCCTCTATTATAAATAGGGACTAATACACAATTTTAGAGGATACCAATAATTCTCATAGTCTCTCATCTACTCCGTTTCTTAGGCATGATTCTTTTTCAGCGGCTTTTTTTCACTTCACACCGTCTCAGACAGAAGCAAGAAGATCAAGGACGCTGCATCCACAGTTTTCAGGCAAAAGCAGGAATTCAGATTTCGGAGTGCAGAAAAATATCCGAGTACAGACAGTATTTTTCTTTTATAATTTATTAATCAGTTGTATTCAGTTCTTGTATTGGCTGTATTTTCTCCTCCTTCTAATAAAATCAAGTACCCTCTTCTCCCTGTGGAGTAGGCCCGGTACCCCGCCAGGCTGAACCACGTAAATTTTGATGTTCTTTGTGTTTTTTGGATTTACTTATTTTGGTATTTTTTCTTTTGGCGTTTTGGATTTTTGAATCTTTGTAGGAAGACCTAATTTCTTCCTAACAGTTGTGGTATCAGAGCCAACAATCCACAATGTTAGGGGCAAAATATGAAATTCAAAAATTGGACCATAATATCAACTACTCATTGTGGGCTTTGAAGATGAAATCAATTTTGGTTAAGGAGAACCTTCAGGACACTATTCGTGGGCGAGATGCGATGGAAGGCACTGAAAAGGAAAAGGACCGGGCCGATGAAAGTGCTAAAACTACCTTGTACATGAGCGTCTACGACGATGCACTACGAGAAGTTGCATCGGAAAAGACCGCCGCAGATGTATGGAAAAAACTTGCTACAATCTACCATGATAAAAACTCTTACAAGTAAGATGGTAGTTAGACAGAAATTATAATTTTTTACACATGACTGATGACACTTCTGTTAAAAATCATATTAGCACTTTCCGTTCTATTCTTACTGATCTTGAGTATATGAGTGTTACATTTGAGGAAGAAGATAAAGCTTTTATGCTTCTAATTACTCTCTCTGCTTCATTTAAAAATTTTCGTGAAAGTTTATTATATGGCAAGAATACTATTACACTAGATGAGGTGACAACAATGCTAGTATCCAAGGAGGTTGTCGACTCTCAACTTACCACAGGATCCTCTAGAAGTCGTGGAGAAGCCCTGAACACTAGAGGACGAAACAAGTCACGGGACAAAAGCCGGGATAAGTTCAAATCTAAATCCAGGTCCAAAAATATGCAATGCTATTATTGCAAAAAGATGAGACACATCAAATCAGAATGTCGTAAGCTGAAACGGAGATTGAAGGAACAAAATCAGAACGAAGAAGCATCCTATGCAGATGAGGATGAAAAAGTAGAGGTACTTATAATTTCTATTTGTTATGCTAGATCTCAAGAAGAGTGAATTTTAGATTCAAGCTGCTCTTATCATATGACACCGCACCGAGAATGGTTTACCATATATGAACATGCTGATGGTAAGGAAGTGCTAATGGGAAATGACTCATCATGCCAAGTAGCAGGTGTTGGCTCAGTAAAAATCAAAATGCATGATGGAATTATAAAGACTCTAACTCAGGTATGACACGTTCCATGTCTTAAAAGAAATTTAATTTTTTATCTTCTCTAGATGCACTTGGATACAAGTATTCAGGCCAAGACGAAGTTTTCAGAGTCACAAAAGGGTCCTTAAAAGTAATGAAAGCACTAAAAGTAAACCAACTCTACATCCTGCAAGGCACAACGGTAACAAGTGGTGCAGCTATGATAACTTCTGAACACTCTGATGATATTGCTAAATTATGGCATATGAGATTAGGGCATATTAATGAAAGGAGCATGCTAATTCTTGAACAAAAGAGACTGTTTGAAAAACAAAAATTTGCTAAGTTAGATTTATATGAACATTGCATCTATGACAAACAGAAAAGAGTCTCATTCTCCACAGGACAACATTATGCAAAAGAAAAATTGGACTACATCCACTCTGATTTATGGGGGCCATCACCGGTTGAATCCCAATGAGGAGCTCGATACATGCTCACATTCATTGATGATTACTCCAGGAAGGTATGAGCTTATTTTATTAAAAAAAAAATTGATGTTTTCTCCAAATTTCAGTCTTGGAAGACAATGATTGATAAGCAAATCGGTAGATATGTTCGGACCCTGCGAACCGACAATGGCCTAGAATTTTACAGTGGAGAATTTAAAGATTTTTGCTCCAGAGAAAGGATCATAAGACATCACACAGTTCCCTACACACCTCAGCAGAATGGAGTGGCAGAAAGGATGAACCGCACCATCATAGAAAGGGTAAGAAGTATGTTTTCTAATGCTAACCTTTCTAAAAGTTTTTTGGCAGAGGCTGCATCCACCGCTTGCTACCTGATAAATCGATCATCTTCTTCATCCATTGAATTCAAGACGCCTAAAGAAAAATGGACCGGGTCGCCAGTCTCTTATGATCACCTTAAAATTTTTGGGAGCATTGTCTATGTCAGAGTGAATGAAGGAAAATTAGAACCTAGATCAAAGAAATGTATTTTCTTAGGATATCCTGATGGAGTGAAAGACTATAAAGTGTGGTGTCTAAATAATTATAAAGCAGAAATCCATAAAGATGTAATTTTTGATGAACAGGTACTCTTGAAATTGAAAAAGGAGAACCAAGAAGAGGAGGACTCACATGAACCTCCAGTGCCACCAGAAGAAACACCACCTCAGCCTGCTACCAAAGAATTCTGGTTCCTACACTTGCGCCTCGATTGGCTTCCATATAATCCAATGACACTGCTCCATTAGAACATGCCACTGAAGAACATGTTGAGGTCCAAGAGGAGCCACACCAGGTCCAGGAGGAGCCACACAGGGTCCAGGAGGAGCAATATCAAGTTGAGGAGGAGAATCCTTATTCCATCGCCCTCAATCGACCTAGGCAAGCACCACGTCCCAATCCTAGGTATGCAAATGTTGCTACATATGCTCTAGCAACGACAGAAGAAACTCCGTGCACTGAAGAACCAGCCTCCTATAAAGAAGCCCTAAATCAGACAGATTCAAGAAAGTGACATGAAGCTATGACAGAATAATTCAAGTCCTTGCAGAAAAATAGAACTTGGGAACTTGTGAAGCCTCCACCGCACAAGAAACTTGTTAGGTGCAAGTGGATCTACAAACTCAAAGAAGACGATATCTATAAAGCTCGACTGGTGGCAAAGGGATACAGTCAAAAGCAAGGTATTGACTACAAAGATATTTTTTTCTCCTGTGGTTAAGCATACGTCTATTCGTGTTCTTCTAGCATTAGTAGCCATGCAAGACTTGGAGTTAGAACAGCTTGACGTCAAGACAGCTTTCCTACACAATGACTTAGAAGAACAGATCTACATGACACAACCAGAAGGGTTTGAAGAGAAAAATAAAGTTGATCATGTCTACCTCCTAAAGAAGTCACTCTATGGCCTCAAGCAATCTCCCAGACAATGGTATAAGAGGTTTGATCAGTTTATGCTTGGTATTGATTTTAGTAGATCATTTTTTGACAGTTGTGTTTATTTAAAGAAAACAACTAGTTCTATGATTTATCTGCTTCTTTATGTTGATGACATGCTTATTGCGGCAAAAGGTACTACTGAAATAGACATGCTTAAGAAACACCTTAAAGGTGAATTTGACATGAAGGATCTTGGGGCTGCAAGAAAAATCCTTGGGATGGAAATAAAGCGAGACCGCAAAGCAAGAAAGTTGTACCTAACTCAAGAGAGTTATATAAAACAGGTGGTTGAGCGCTTTGGCATGCAAAAAGCAAAATCCGTCAAGACACCTCTTGCCGCTCATTTCAAATTATCAGAGTTACTGTGCCCAAAAGATGAAAAAGAAAGAGTTAGCATGTCACAGGTACCCTATGCAAGTGCAGTTGGCAGTCTTATGTACGCCATGATCTGTACCCGCCTAGACATAGCACATGCAGTCAGTGTTATCAGTCAGTACATGACAAATTCAAAAAAGTATATTGGGAGGCAGTTAAATGAATCCTACGTTACTTACAAGGTACTTCTAAAGCTAGTCTTGTTTTCAGTGGAACAAATGAATCGTTTGTAGGATACTCAGACTCGGACTATGCCGGTGACCTTGATAAGAGGAGATCAATCACTGCCTATATCTTCACTATATGTGGAACTGCAGTAAGTTGGAAAGCTGACCTACAACCAACTGTCGCCCTCTCCACCACTGAAGCAGAGTACATGATCATTACAGAAGCAATTAAAGAAGCAATCTGGTTTTGGAACCTGATAAAAAAACTAACATCTCAAAATGGGGACATAGTCATGCATAGTGATAGTTAGAGTGCAATTCATCTATTAAAATATCAGATGTTCCATGAAAGAACGAGGCACATCGACGTCAGATTCTATTTCATTAAGGATATTATTTCAAAAGGAGAAATAAAGCTTCAGAAAATTGACACGGCTCACAATCCTGCAGATATACTGACTAAAATACTTCCAACGGTCAAATTTGAACACTGTCTGAAGTTGGTAAGATTGATTCAAGGTGCAAGTTAGCCCTACAAGGCTCTTAAGAGAAGAGAAGAATGATACATCGGGCTTAAAATTTATCAAAGGAGAAAATTATGAAGGTTGAATCATTTTAAATTCGATCCAATATAAAATGAGCTAGTTGGATCAAGAGGAAAAAAAAAAAAAGGAAAAAAAAGCTTTTGGGCTCGGCCCAGTTGGGCCAAGCCCTGCACATGGTGGTGGTGGTGTTGCTACCTCAAATTGGCTCACGCAATTTGAGGCAACACCGTTACATGCCTCAAGCATTTGTATTTTGTGTTGACTTGGCAACACATGCATGCACCACCTTGACTTGGAAATTGAAGTGTTCCTGCTAGGGGTGTTCACGGGTCGGGTCGGGTCGGGTTTAGGGAAAAAATCGATCTGATCCGACCAAGTATAATCGGGTCGGGTCGGGTTGAAAATTTTTCATCTCTCAAACCCGACCCAACTTGACCTAGGACGGGTCGGGTCGGGTCGGGTAGTCGGGTTTACCCGTTTAGAAAGGAAAAAAAATGAGTTTTTAACAATAATTTTTAAAAAAGATTTAAAAATAATTAAAAATAAATATTTAAAAAATATTTAAAAAATAATTTTAAAAAATCGGGTAATTGGGTCGGGTCTCGGGTCATCGGGTTTTAAATATTGAAACCCAGACCCGACCCGATTATAATTGGGTTTCAAATATTTGAACCCGACCCGACTCGATTGGTTCGGGTCGGATCGGTTTTTCGGGTTCATTGGGTCGGGTTTGACCCATGAACAGCCCTAGTTCCTGCAGCGTGTATCTCTCTCCAGCCGCAAGTTTTGATCGAGTTCCTTGCATGGAACTAGGTCTTTTGTTTGATCCCAACCGCTCGTCTCTGCTGCAATTTCCTCGTCGACAGATCAAAGGCGGGAGCCGATTCTCCCTCTATTATAAATAGGGACTAATACATAATTTTAGAGGATACCAATAATTTTCAGAGTCTCTCATTTACTTCGTTTCTTAGACAGAATTCTTTTCCAGCGGCTCTCCTCCCCTTCACACCGTCTCAAGCAGAAGCAAGAAGATCAAGGACGATACATCCATAGTTTTCAGGCAGAAGCAAGAATTCAGATTCCGGGGTGCAAAAAAAAAATCGAGTACATACAATATTTTTCTTTTACAATTTGTTAATCAGTTGTATTCAGTTCTTGTATTGGCCGTATTTTCTCCTTCTAATAAAATCAAGTGTCTTCTTTTTCCCGTGGAGTAGACCCGGTATCCCGTCGGCTGAACCACGTAAATTTTGGTACTTTTGTATTTTCTGAATTTACTTGTTTTGGTTTTTTTTTTGGCGTTTTGGATTTTTGATCATTGCAAAAAAATTTAATTTCTTCCTAATAAAATTAAAAAATATTTTCGGAAACAAACGTGTCCCTAGCATTTTCCAAAACATGGTTAATTTGGGTATTTAGGCATGAAAATTAGTTCAACGGGTCTGAAAACTTGAAGAATCATCCTATCAGAACTCTCAAATGTTACGTTCAAATTTCTAAACTCAAACTACAAAACTTGATACGCTAACGCTCCAAATTATGAAACCCCTTTTTCATTCAATTTATTCATCGTCAAACTTAAAATATATGATCCCATGCAAACATTAATGACTTAATTTTTATGATCAAAACTAAGATTGTAACCTTGGTAAAAAAAATTGGGTCAGAAGCTTTCACGACTCTTTTCATTTGATTATATAAATATTGAATTTATATCTCACCATAACTCTTTTGCTTGCAACTTTGCATTGATCAACACTTTTGAATTTAAGTACTTCCTGTAATAAAATGCATGTTCTCTTTTTTTACGTAATGAAAAAGTTTGAAATCAAAACTTGCTTATCTTTGATATAACTTATAAAATTGTGATCAAATTTGTATATCTTTCTATCTATATCTATATATTTAAAAGTTAAATCGTAATAATCATTTCTTGTCAAGTGTCAAAAATAGAAGTTATTCATATGGATCACGTTCTGAATTTCATATATATTTTTTCATTTTTATACATCAATTCCGTAAAATAACTAATTATAAATTATTTAATGTGTCATATTTTATAATAATATTTATTTTCATTTATTTGCATCAATTTTAATAAAATTTTAAATATTAAATTATAATAAAGTATTCATTACAAATCTGTAAATTACTTAATGTGTCACGTTTTACAATAATATATTTTTTCATTTATCTGCATCAATTTTAATAAAATTTAAATATTAAATTACAATAAAGTATTCACCACAAATCTCCCTAATATATTTAGATCTTATAAAAAATAATCAGAATGACATTTAAATAATAATGAAAAAAATACTAATGCGACGAAACATTAAATTTTGTATGTTATTTATATAAATTGCATTAGTTTTAATAATTTTCTTATCGTTATAAATAAAATAAGTTTTAATACTAATAAATATCTCATCATATTTAACTTATATGTTTTTTTATATTTTATATTTTTTAATTATTGATAAAATAATTTACAAAATAAATAGAATAAAATATAATCATTTCAAATTTATTATTAATATTATTAATATAACGATAACAATAATTTTCAACATAATAATGATAGTATTTTTTACGTTTACATTTTTTATATATATTTTATTTTATTTTTCTATTGATAAAAAAATGAATTATATTATAACTAATGTAATTTTATATAAATAATCTGAAAAATAATAAATTTTAATAAAATAAGTTTATTTGAAATTCATTTTTAATATTTAGATTTTATGTAATAATAGCAAAAAATAATACATTTTAATCGTTAAATTTGAATATCAATTTTTTTAACACGTGATTATATTATTATTATTATTTATAATGATAAAAAAAATTCAATGTTTAAGTTTGATTCTATTTTCTATTTTTTATATTAATGAAATAATTAAAATAATTTTGAATAATACACGTAATAGAATAAGTTAATTTTAAATCCATTATTAATAATAGAATTTGATATAATGACAATATCAATTTCCAAAGTAGTTTACTAATAATGAATTAATTTTTTTTAAAAAATTATTAGATCTTGGTCATCATTACAAATTTATACTATCATTAATAATTAGAGTAAGACTTCTTTTCAATTTTTAATATTGCACTTTTTTATCTACTCTCATTTGAAGCTAATTAAGTTAATATAGAGATATAAAGAGAGGTGAAACTAGGGAGAATAGTAAAATTATTTACATGCAATTAAAAAGAGAGATTTAATTGTGGAGGATGTTGGGGAGACGTGGACTTCACTAGTTACTCAATCATATTTAAATATAAAAATTAATTTAAATTCTAATTAAATTTAAATTGATCGTCACAATTATAACTAATATTAATGATAAAATAGTGCACAATAATTTAAGGATATATTTAAAAATTCAAAAAATTATAAAATATTCAAAAAAAAATGCAAAGTTGAGTGGACTTCATTAATATTAAATTATATTTAAATATAAAAATTAATTTAAATTTCAAATAAATTTAAGTTGACAATTACGATTAAAATTAATAATCATATAATAATGCGTAATAATTAAATATATAAAAAGAGAAAAATATATTAAATCATATTTAAAATTATTTAAATTATATAAAAATATGATAAAAAATTTAAAATTATTATGCCAGTCAAACTTCATTTTGAATGTGTCACGTGATATTTTTTAATATTGCTTATATATGTATAATTGGAAAATATGAAGAAAAAAATAGATTTCATGTTACGTAAAAGTAATTGGAAAAGTACCAATTAAATATTTGTCCTCTTGTCGGTCAATATAAATTTTAAAATATTAGGTGAAACAGAACGAATTATCAAAAGATAATGAAGGAAAAATAAAATTAAAAAATTAAGCATTCATAATTAATAAGATTTGAAAATTCAAAAATTAAGTCGACGTGATTAATTAATAGTTGTTATATACAATAAACATGCATAATAAATTAAAAATGTGCCTAAAAAAATAAAAATAAAAATAAAAATTTAAAAATTTAGCAATCATAATTTGTTGAATTTAAAAATTAAGCATGTCTAATTAATTCAAAATAAAATGAAGAGAAAATAAAACTTAAAAATTAAACATGTATAATTAATTAGATTTAAAAATTTGAATATTAAGCAAATATAATTAATTAATGATTGTCTTATATAGTAAGCATGCATAACAAATTAAGAGTGTGCTAAAATAAAATGAAGTAAATTTTAAAAATTATGCAAACCTAATTAATTGAATTAGGGAATTTGAAAATTAAGTACAAGAAATAAAATTCAAATATTAAGAAAACATGATTAATTAGTTGAAAATTTAGAAATTAAATAAACATAATTAATTATCATAATAATTAATTATGGAAATGTAAAATTTAAAAATTAAGTTGCATAATTATTTGGATTCAAAAATTTAAAATTTTTAGCACACATATGTAATTATAAAAATAATTAATTATTGAAAAATAAAATTTAAAAATTAAATAGGCATAATTAATTGAATTCAAAATTTAAAAATTAAACGCACATAATTAATTATCAAAATAAATAATTATCAAAATAAATAATTATGTGAAAATAAAATTTAAAAATTAAGGATTCATAACCAATTGGATTTAAAAATTTAAAAATTAAGTAGACATAATTAATTACCAAAATAAAATGAACGAAAAATCAAATATAAAAATTAGGCAGACATAATCAATTCCCAAAATAAAATAGAGGAGAAATAAAATTCAAAAATTAAACGAGCATAATTAATTGGATTCAGAAATATAAAAAATTAATTCAAAAATCAAGATTATAATTTTATTTCCAAGGACATTCTCATATTTTCTCTCAGAGTCCTCCGCCCTCTCAATCAATTATAATTAATCAATAATATTTTACATGTTTGCAATACATTAATTAGAATGATTCATCAATCAATTAAAATTTTAATTAGAATCAATTATAAAAATAAATAGATTAATTTAAAATTTGACTTTTAAATTAAAATTACTCTAATATTTATTTAAGTTCTTAATTTTTATTAATTTTCCGCGCACCGGATGTTATACTAGTTGATGTAATAGAGGAATGTTTTTTGTTGGCAAAAATTTGGACTATCATTTTTTAAAATTCTTCATAAGTATTTTGATGAAGATAAACTAGAATTTAATTTTTTTAAAAATGCTAATTCCAGATTGTGACTATCCAAATTCCAAAGCGCAAGTCAAATAAAGTTATAATTTTATTATGTCTTTTATTTACATATGCTATGTAACATGTGTTTGACGTCAAATCTTAGCCTTCGGAAGAAGTACTGCAAAATTTTGAGAAGTTGTTCATCTATAATAACTAACCCTGTATCTATCCATATTAACCAAAACGACCAACCTATCATGAATCTAATTCATATTACAATCAAAATCATACGCTGAAGAAAGCTAACTTGGACAGCAAATTTTAGTTCTTATTTGCAAATCTTAGTTCTTACTGTGAGAGTTGATTTATTTTAAACCCAATATGAAATGGGCCAGAGAGAGCGAGAGAGAGAAAAAAAAAAAAAAAGCAGCATCAGTTTTGGGCTCGACCCGGCCCAGGCGGGCCGAACATCCCTCCGGCCGCCAATTTTGACCGGTTCCTTGCATGGAACTCGGTCTATTTTTGACCGTTTCCAGCCAAAAGCTTATCCACCGCCTCAATTACTTAGTAAAAGAAATTATAGTAACCATCCGATTAAATCAGACGGAGCAGCAAATTTTATGGAGAGTTTTTCTCCACCAAATCAGGCATGAATCAGTTCTCCTCCTCTATTATAAATAGGGGTCTAATATGCAGTTCCAAAGAAGAAGATTATCCCAATAATTCTCAGAGCCTCTCATCTAATTCGTTTCTCAAGCAGGATTCCTTTCTAGCGGCTCTCTTCCCCTTCACACCGTCTCAGGCAGAAGCAAGAAGATCAAGGACGCCGCATCCACAGTTTTCAGGCAGAAGCAGGAATCCAGATTTCGGAGTGCAGAAAAATATCCAAGAACAGACAATATTTTTCTTTACAGTTTATTAATAAATTGTATTCTGCTCTTGTATTGGCTGTGTTTTCTCCTCTTCTAATAAAACCAAGTGCCCTCTTCTCCCCGTGGAGTAGACCCGGTACCCCGCCGGGCTGAACCACGTAAATTTGGTGTTCTTTGTGTTTTTTCTGGATTTACTCGTTTTGGTATTTTTCCTTTTGGCGTTTGGATTTTTGGATCCTTGCAGGAAGACCCAATTTCTTCCTAACAGTTGTGGTATCAGAGCCAACAATCCACAATGTCAGGGGCAAAATATGAAATCCAGAAACTGGATCATAATGTCAACTACTTATTATGGGCTTTGAAGATCAAAGCAATTTTGATTAAAGAGAACCTTCAGGACACTATTCGTGGGCGAGATGAAATGGAAGGCACTGAAAGAGAAAAGGACCGAGCCGATGAAAGTGCTAAAGCCACCTTGTACATGAGCGTTTGCGACGAGGCACTACGAGAAGTTGCATCAGAAAAGACCACCGCAGATGTATGGAAAAAGCTTGCCACAATCTACCAAGATAAAACTCTTACAAGTAAGATGACACTTAGACAGAAATTATATTTTTTTACGCATGACTGATGACACTTCTGTTAAAAATCATATTAGCATTTTTCGTTCTATTCTTGCTGATCTTGAGGATATGGAAGTTAAATTTGAGGAAGAAGATAAAGCTTTTATGCTTCTAATTACTCTCCCTGCTTCTTTTTAAAAAAATTTGTGAAAGTTTATTGTATGGCAAGAATACTATAACTCTGGATGAAGTGACAACGATGCTAGTATATATCTAAGGAGATTGTCGATTCTCAACTTACCACAGGATCCTCTAGAAGCCGTGGAGAAGCCCTGAACACTAGAGGACGAAACAGGTCACGGGACAAAAGCCGGGGTAAGTTCAGATCTAAAAACGTGCAGTGCTATTATTGCAAAAAGATGGGACACATCAAATCAGAATGTCGTAAGCTGAAACGGAGACTAGAGGAACAAAATCAGAACGGGGAAGCATCCTATGCTGATGAGGATGAAAAAGTAGAGGTACTTACTGTTTCTGCTTGTTATGCTAGATCTCAAGATGAATGGATTTTAGATTCAGGTTGCTCTTATCATATGACACCGCACCGAGAATGGTTTGCCACATATGAAAATGCTGATGGTAAGGAAGTGCTAATGGGAAATGACTCATCATGTCAAGTAGCAGGAGTTGGCTCAGTAAAAATTAAAATGCATGATGACATTACAAGGACTCTAACTCAGGTATGGCACGTTCCAGGTCTTAAAAGAAATTTAATTTCTTTATCTTCATTAGATGCACTTGGATACAAGTATTCAGGCCAAGACGGAGTTTTCAGAATTACAAAGGGGTCCTTAACAGTAATGAAAGCAATAAAAGTAAACCAACTCTACATCCTGCAAGGCACAACGGTAACAAGTGGTGCAGCTATGGTAACTTCTGAACACTCGGATGATATTGCTAAATTATGGCATATGAGATTAGGACATATTAATGAAAGGAGCATGCTAATTCTTGAACAAAAGGGACTACTTGGAAAACAGAAATTTGCTAAGTTAGATTTATGTGAACATTGCATCTATGGCAAACAGAAAAAAGTCTCATTCTCCACAGGGCAACACTATGCAAAAGAAAAATTGGACTACATCCACTCTGATCTATGGGGGCCATCACCGGTTGAATCTCAAGGAGGAGCTCGATATATGCTCACTTTTATTGATGATTACTCCAGGAAGGTATGGGCGTATTTTATTAAAAATAAATCTGATGTCTTCTCTAAATTTCAGTCTTGGAAGACAATGATTGAGAAGCAAACCGGTAGATATGTTCGGACCCTGCGAACCGACAATGGCCTAGAATTTTACAGTGGAGAATTTAAAAATTTTTGCTCCAGAGAATGGATCATAAGACATCACACAGTTCCCTACACACCTCAGCAGAATGGAGTAGCAGAAAGGATGAACCGCACCATCATAGAAAGGGTAAGAAGTATTCTTTCTAATGCTAACCTTTCTAAAAGTTTTTGGGCAGAGGCTGCATCCACCGCTTGCTACCTGATAAATCGATCACCTTCTTCATCTATTGAATTCAAGACGCCTGAGGAAAAATGGACCGGGTCGCCAGCCTCTTATGACCACCTTAAAATTTTTGGGAGCACTGTCTATGTCAGAGTGAATGAAGGAAAATTAGAACCTAGATAAAAGAAATGTATTTTCTTAGGATATCCTAGTGGAGTGAAAGGCTATAAAGTATGATGTCTAAATAATTGTAAAGCAGAAATCCATAGAGATGTAATTTTTGATGAACTACTTTTGAAATTGAAAAAGGAACAGGAGGACTCACAGGAACCTACAGTGCCACCAGAAGAAACACCACCTCAACCTGCTACCAAAGAATTCTGGTTTCCTACACCTACGCCTCGATCGTCTTCCATAGAAGCCAATGACATTGCTCCATTAGAACAGGCCACTGAAGAACATGTGCAGGTCCAGGAGGAGCCACACCCAGTTCAGGAGGAGCCACACCGGGTCCGGGAGGAGCAACATCAAGTTGAGGAAGATAATCCTTATTCCATTGCCCTCAACCGACCTAGGCGAGCACCATGTCCTACTCCTAGGTATGCAAATGTTGCTACATATTCTCTAGCAGTGGCAGAAGAAACTCCATGCACTGAAGAACCAGCCTCCTATAAAGAAGCTCTAAACCGGACAGATTCAAAAAAGTGGCATGAAGCGATGGTAGAAGAATTCAAGTCATTGCAGAAAAATAATACTTGGGAACTTGTGAATCCTCCACCGCACAAGAAACTTGTTGGGTGCAAGTGGATCTACAAACTCAAAGAAGGCGGCATCTATAAAGCTCGGCTTGTGGCAAAGGGATACAGTCAAAAGGAAGGTATTGACTACAAAAATATTTTTTCTCCTGTGGTTAAGCATACCTCTATTCGTGTTCTTCTAGGATTAGTAGCCATGCAAGACTTGGAGTTGGAACAGCTTGATGTAAAGACAGCTTTCCTACACGATGACTTAGAAGAACAAATCTACATGGCACAACCAGAAGGGTTTGAAGTAAAAAAATAAAGTTGATCATGTCTGCCTCCTAAAGAAGTCACTCTATGGCCTCAAGCAATCTCCCAGACAATGGTATAAGAAGTTTGATCAGTTCATGCTTGGTATTGATTTCAGTAGATCATCTTTTGACAGTTGTATTTATTTAAAGAAAACAACTAGTTCTATGATTTATCTGCTTCTTTATGTTGATGACATGCTTATTGCGGCAAAAGATATTACTGAAATAGACAGGCAAAAGAAACACCTTAAAGGTGAATTTGATATGAAGGACCTTGGGGCTGCAAGAAAAATCCTTAAGATGGAGATAAAGCGAGACCGCAAAGTAAGAAAGCTGTACCTGACACAAGAGGGTTATGTTAAACAGGTGGTTGAGCGCTTTGGTATGCAAGAAGCAAAATCCGTTAAGACACCTCTTGCCGCACACTTCAAATTGTCAGAATTACTATGCCCAAAAGATGAAAAAGAAAGAGTTAATATGTCACAGGTACCCTATGCAAGTGCAGTTGGCAGCCTTATGTACGCCATGATCTGTACCCACCCAGACATAGCACATGCAGTCAGTGTTGTCAGCCGGTACATGGAAAATCCGGGAAAAGCACATTGGGAGGCAGTCAAATGGATCATGCGCTACTTACATGGTACTTCTAAAACCAGTCTTGTTTTCGGTGGAACTAATGAATCATTTGCAGGATACTCAGACTCGAACTATGCCGGTGACCTTGATAAAATGAGATCAATTACCGTCTACATCTTCACTATAGGCGGAACTGCAGTAAGTTGGAAAGCTGGTCTACAATCTACTGTCGCCCTCTCTACCACTGAAGCTGAGTACATGGCTATTACAAAAGCAATTAAAGAAGCAATCTGGCTTGGAAACCTGATAAAAGAATTAACTTCTCAAAATAGGGACATAGTCGTACATAGTGACAGTCAGAGTGCAATTCATTTGTCAAAAGATCAAATGTTTCATGAAAGGACGAAGCACATCGACGTCAGATTCCATTTCATCAGGGATATAATTTCAAAAGGAGAAATAAAGCTTCAGAAAATTGACACGGCTCACAATCCTGCAGATATGCTTACTAAAGTACTACCAACGGCCAAATTTGAACACTGCCTGAACTTGGTAAGATTGATTCATGGTGCAGGTTAGCCCTACAGGGCTCTTGGGAGAAGAGGAGAATGCTACACATCGGACTTAAAATTCATCAAGGGAGGAAATTGTGAGAGTTGATTCATTTTAAACCCAATATGAAATGGGCCAGCAGAGAGAGAGAGAGAGAGAAAAAAAAAAAAAAAGAGCAGCATCAGTTTTGGGCTCGACCCGGCCCAGGCGGGCCGGACATCCCTCCAGCCGCCAATTTTGATCGGTTCCTTGCATGGAACTCGGTCTATTTTTGACCGTTTCCAGCCAAAAGCTTATCCACCGCCTCAATTACTTGGTAAAAGAAATTATAGTAACCATCCGATTAAATCAGACGGAGCAGCAAATTTTATGGAGAGTTTTTCTCCACCAAATCAGGCATGAATCGGTTCTCCTCCTCTATTATAAATAGGGGTCTAATATGCAGTTCCAAAGAAGAAGATTATCCCAATAATTCTCAGAGCCTCTCATCTCCTTCGTTTCTCACGCAGGATTCCTTTCTAGCGGCTCTCTTCCCCTTCACACCGTCTCAGGCAGAAGCAAGAAGATCAAGGACGCCGCATCCACAGTTTTCAGGCAGAAGCAGGAATCCAAATTTCAGGGTATAGAAAAATATCCAAGAACAGACAATATTTTTCTTTACAGTTTATTAATAAGTTGTATTATGCTCTTGTATTGGCTGTGTTTTCTCCTCCTTCTAATAAAATCAAGTGCCCTCTTCTCCCCGTGGAGTAGGCCCGGTACCCCGCCGAGCTGAACCACGTAAATTTGGTATTCTTTGTGTTTTTTCTGGATTTACTCGTTTTGGTATTTTTCCTTTTGGCGTTTGAATTTTTGGATCCTTGCAGGAAGACCCAATTTCTTCCTAACACTTATTGAAGGTCATCTTTCAAAAGTTAGTATGCATAGAAAAAGAAACCAAGGGTTAAGGAAAAATAAAGAAAAACTGTCACTGCGTGCACAATTTTCCAAAATCTAAGTGAACAAGAACACAACAAATACCAATAAAGTTTCCTTCAATGTGAAAAGCTAAATTGGTCTGCTCTTGCGATTACATCACCATCCCGCCATCAATGGTAAAGACCTGCACCATAGTACAGCAAAAAATTCTCAAACAAGCAAAGTGATAAAAATATAAACAGGCTAGCAATGCGAGTGCACAGAACATAACAAAGCAAATGAAATTGAGAATTTAATATAGCAAATCACATCTCATGAATTCAGAAGTAAAATTCAGAATCAGACAACACTAATCCGTTCATCACTAGAAATGGCATGATTCTTATATCATTACCTGACCAGTAATGTAACTTGATGCAGGATTGAGGGCTAAGAACTCCACCAAGCCAGCAACTTCCTCTGGTTGGCCATACCTCCCTAAAACGTAATTCCAAAAAGTAATAAATTTCCTCTATAAGACAATTAAGAGATGTTGCAAACTTAAAAAGTTTTACAGTCCAACAATAAGAAACTCAGCAATAAATTCAACAGTCTGGAACCAAATATCTAGGTCTACAGAGTTAACCTGAAGTAACATGGAAGTGGATCCCACAAGGTGACAGGGTTTTGAATGATGCTTCAGAGACTTATTAAAAGATGAAACATGTGTAAAATTTTCAAGTGGAGAGTTACAACAAAAAATTACTGTTTTGCAGTTAATTATTGTATCTAATGATACTAATTGCATGATGTCTTTTATGCATTAAACAGATACTAACAGTAATGAATTTTGCAGCTATTGGAGAGCAATACAAGAGATGCTAAAAGCCAAGAAGTCATGCTCTCAAATTTACCCAATGGAATGGTCTCCAATATTTTCTTCTCAATGTCTTGTCCTAGTTTAGCAGTCATATCGGATGCAATGAAGCCAGGAGCAACAGCATTCACCTAGGAGAATATAACCAAACAGTCATATCAAAGACAACTACATAATTAAGTTGCAGTTTTTCCATAACTATGAGAATATATTTACATTGATATTCCTGCTAGCATATTCCTTTGCAACAGTTTTGGTAAAACCAATCACCCCTGCCTTTGCAGCACTATAGTTAGCTTGGCCAGCATTTCCCACTAGGCCGACAACAGATGCTATGTTGATAATCCTCCCCTGGTTAGAAGCAAATTGGACTAGTTAAAGCCGCATGGATAACATTCTGCCTTATTCACTATTAATTACAACATTAGGTATTAAATAGATCAAAGGAAAATGAATACGATGATAGTACTTTTTTCTTCTTCAACATAACCTTGGCTGCTGCCTGCAGGGGAATTTATTAAATGTAAAATTAGCCATTAACTATTCAAAACTTGCAAACACGATTATAAGAGGTACAAAAAGCATACCTGCGTGCAAAGGAAAACACCGGTAAGATTCAGGTCAATGACTTCCTGCCATTGTGATTTCTTCATTCTCATCAACAATGTGTCTCGTGTAATTCCTGAATTAAACAATTTTTTTATCTCAATAAGGGAAATATTATAAGGAAGTAAACTCAGAAGCAATAAAATTCTAAGGACCTGCATTGTTGACTAAAATGTCAACTGTTCCCCATGCATCAACCGCCTAGAAAAATCACGCATGCCATAAAATTAGCCAAGGATAAAATGTATATATGCCGAATATATGCAACGTTCTTGACTAACTGTTTTAATCATAGATTCCACATCAGCTTCCTTTGCAACATCCCCACCAAAAGTAATGGCTTGACCACCAGATTCCTCAATCTGCAGAGTAATTCACATGAAAAATCAAGAAGAATGTTTTGAAACACACATTAGTTCAGAGGATGGTGATTTAAATTCATGAGTGGCAATATGATGATTTGGAAATAACCTTTAAAAAGAGATATGGCAATGATATTCATTGATATATTACTCAAAGGAACAAATACGATGTTTCTCAAGTTCTCAAGTTCTAAGCAGCATATATCTTTTGTACCACTAGTATTGAATACCAATTATAGACTACAAAAAACATTCCTGCGGTATTGGATGATACAGTATATCATACTTCTACATGGTAAGCACCAGCATTCAAAAACTAAATTTGGCTTTTTCACATAGCAATTACAATTACAATTACAAGTTCCATGAAAAGGAGAAAGAAGTAGTGAAACCAACTTTTTCTCACCGTATAACCTATAGAAAATGGATCTAGAATAAAATGGAAAGAATTACTTAAGTATAAAATAAGATAATCAAGTATAGTCAAGAAGTTGGAAATGCATAATCCAATCATTATGAACTTTCTTCTGAAAGGAATAAACAAATAAGTTAAAAATCCAAAAGTTAAATTAGTGAAAATGAAACGCAAACATAAAATTCGACCTACTTCTTTGGAGACTTCTTCTGCTTCCTTTGATGATCTTGCATAATTCACAAGGACCTGAACCACATAGAGAGCTATAAGCAATAGAATTCTAAAAGCTATTCAGCATTGCAATTTATAAGCTTTCACACAATAACCGAAATTTAGTGTTCATGATATTAGCAATCAGAAGATTCTAATTGAAACCCACTAATGCACCAAATTAAATTTATTTGAAAATAAATAAGGTGGCATCTCTACTTCTATGTTTGAATAGAGAACTAATAATGCACATTATTAGAAGATTTAACCCATCAGAAGAAACAATCTTATGGGATACTTCTATGCAAGCAAAAGAAAGTTCTCCATCTAAACTGTCACTGGTACCATACCCAAAACTGGTTCTCCAATGAATGCATAATATTCAATGGTCGATAACATTACTGTACAATAGCAACTGTGTATGCATGTCAACTTAGAGTAAGTTGGGGAAACCATTATCTCAAGATATGTGTGATCTACTTTAGGTCATTTTACATAACTGTAGATCCCCCAATTCCAGAATTTATTTGTAGCAATGCAAAAAGGAAGTTATTAACACCTCAAGCTTTCAATGAATTAGAAGCTCAAGATCCATGCAACATCTTTAGTGTTACTAAGTATGGCAATGTGAAAATTGTCTTTTGTGAAAAAACATTATGTTATGTGTTAAATTTGATTAGCCAACTTCCCAAAAGGTTAAGTTGTTAGAACATGGGCCAATCTATTCATTTAAATTCTTAACATTAGAATTCAGACCTGTTGTGTTGAATATAGAGCTAAAAAATTGTTGTTTTGATGACAATGGAAAAAGCTATGATATTTCAGCATGTTGAGCTCAACTATATGGATCTTTTCCCACAATTGAGTTGTTGGAAATATGTTAAATTGATGTTTCAGTATGTAATTTGTCTCATCATGATTCTGCCAAGTACTTGATCAATCCCAACCTGATCCCATGTTTTTGTAGAAGCTATGTTTATGATAGAAAATTATGTTAATCACCTCCAATACAAGCAAAAATGGGGAAAAATTTGTGTTTGTTGCATGAAGTTGGTAGAGGATATGGTAATCTGAACACGCAATGAGAGAGAAAAAGAGAGGGATAAACAATCAAAAATTAATGTTCTGTCACGTATCAACTGACCTTGCAACCAGCTTTGCCCAGTGTTAAAGCTATTGCTTTGCCTATACCTCTAGATGCTCCAGTAACAATAACAACAGGCGCTTCGACTTTTTTAGTCTCTGTAGTAATTGCTTGCTCAACTGCTGAAACATGAGTTCTGAAACCTGCACGTGTCATTTTGTTGTTAACAAACGGGCCAATGTATTACACGGCATTGGTAGGTTCTTCTACTTGCCAAGTGCCATAACTTGTCAAATTGTTGTCCTACAAGATAAGTTTGATAATATTTCTTCAAACCTTTACAAGCTATATTGACATTACTTGTGACAAGCTTGCAGGTACCGTCATTGAGGGAATGCATAGCAGTAAAAGAAAATAAAGTAAGTATATTCAGTCTCTAGCTAAAGAAAAGCTGCTCAGTCAAAACATGCCACCCACAAAATCCACCAATTTCTACATATCCTCTCAATTAAGTGAGAAAATTTTCCTGCTACTGATTCAACTGAGCAAAACAGATGCATATGGAGATCATCAATAAATGGCTCATTTGCCTGTCCAGCAAGCAGGAACATCAGTCAGCTCACTTATTTTATATCATTTTTCGCTGACCCAAATTGAAAAGCAGAAAAATAAAGCCGCCCTAAGGATCAGAACTATTAACCAGGCTCTCATCCTATAAACCAATTTATTCTCGATTAAACTGGAAATAAATAAATTTTATACAAAAGAAAGGTTTTTTTTTACAAAACCAAATCAATCCAGAAAACATTGTTCTGTTGCAATCAACACTAACAATTGAAAACCCAACAATCTAAAATGTAATACCCCCGGATCCAGGGCAACGAGAGACATAAGCAATTACCACAGAGTGCCGCAGCGCCATTGTATCTAAAGTTTGAGGTCAAGGCTGGACGCCTGGAGGCGAGTCCATGTCCGAAGGCCGGGACGAAGCTCAGAAGTGGCGTGTACTTCCGTGGAGCGGCGGATTTCGCAGGGATCAAAGAAGCGCTGGTGAAGGCGATGGAAGAAGCCGCCATTGCAGATCGGGAGAGCGGGAGAAGGCGAGGAGAGAGATGGGAGTAGGATCGGATGGCCGCCAGAGCAGTGAAGAATGAGCAAAATAGGAGGGGGGAAGAAAAAGAAAGGGCTGGTGTTGGAATTCTAGGGAGCTCCGAAATGGAGGTCGGGTATGTTTGGTTCGAACCATGTCCTAATTTATGTTGTGTTTGTTTCCGAGAAAATAATTCATACAAACATATTCTCTCATTTTCTCATACAAATTGTTTTTATTTTAAAATACTAAATAATCAAAATATATTTATATTACAAATACATATGAAATATTCATGATATATATTTTCTAATAATTATTTACTTTTTAAAAAAAATAAAAATTGAAAATTGAAGAAAAAAATATTTTAAATATTTTAAAATAAATTTAGTTTATTGTATAAAATGTTCGAATTTTAAAATAATCTATGAATTTTTTAAAGTTATATGAGTTTTTTTTATTTTAGAAATATAAACATATATTGTACTACTAGTGACGGTGTTGTTAAATGTTAATCAATGTGACACGCTCAACTCTTGAAAATAGCCTACCTTACAAGTTGCTCAATTTTTTATAAATTTTTGTGGTGAGTTGCAACCAATCTTTTTTTTTTCAACTTATTGATTCTAAGTACGACATAAAGAAGCTCCGCACTCCATGACCGAACGGTCCGAACTCCAGTGCAAGTTCTAGTTCCATTTTAGGTTTAGCAAACAAGTTTTGTTGAAGTTGGCTTTTACGACGGACACAAGATTGAAGCCATGAAGCAAAAATTGCAAGTTCTTTAAACTTGTTCCATCATTAGCGCACAAGAGGATCATGTCATCAACAAATAACTTATGTGTGACCTCGTTGTTGCCTCGATCTATGCCTATTGTTCGCCACTTTTTGATCAGTCACGAAAGGCAGTCAATAGTAGGGTTGTTCATTCGGTTCAACCTAAACTGAATCGAACCGAAATTAATCAAATCGAAATTTTTTTCATACTCGAATTCCAATCCGAATCCGAACCGAATTATGCCTAAACCGATCTAACCCCGAACCGAAATTATTCGGTTCAATTCGGTTTTCAACCTGAAAATTAAAATTTTAATTAATTCGATTAAAAATTAAAAAATAAAAATTATTTCCTAATACTCATTTAATTACCTGGGTTAAAAATTAAAATATATATATTATTTTTTAATTATTCAGTTTTCGGTTCGGGTCGGTTCCCGAATTTCGATAAACGAATCCGAACCGAAACCCAAAATTCGGTTCGGTTCGGGTCACACTACTAGAAAAATGAGCATCAGCAATGGCTGGCGCCGTTGCAATGGAGCCGTGGTAGAAAATTGTGTTGCTGATAACTTAGCAACGGATCAGCAACGGCCGCTCGGGCAGAGCGGACCGTTGCTAAAAATATTATCAACAACGGTTTTGCCACGAACACGAAGCCATTGCTGATAACATTAATAGCAACAGCTGGTGAGCCCGTAGCAACGCCGTTAGTAAAAGCTCATTGCTAAGCCGTTGCTGTAGGTCATCAGCAACGGCTTTCGATAAACTTTTAGCAATGGCTTTCCCACGGATGGCTGTGGGAAAGTCGTTGCTGATGATGTAACTTGGTAACAAAAAAATTAAAATTTCAAATTTCTATTGATACATTGATACATTATCTGATACATAACTCACACACTCATACACTCATACACACATTCATTCACACATCACAAATACACCAAGATATACACCAAAACAATTATATTTATATTGATAATTATCCACAATAGTATAAAAACTATTCAAATGCAAAATTGAAGTATCAATATCCAAAAAAAATAAATTAAACAAGAATAATATCTCAGTAACAAAGTCAATATATAAAAAATCTCACGATGACGATGGAGGATGGCCTGGATCATTTGGCGGGATCTGGAGTGCTTGAGTGTACACCGGCGTGGATTGACTCGAGGACGATAGATGAGATGATGCCGAAGAGATGCCTGCTTCGGGATGACCTCACATGTTGCGTAGCATAGCATGCATCTCCGCCATCATCTGACTCTGACGCTCCATCATCTCAGTCTGACGCACGACCGTCTCCTCTAGAGTCCTTATTCTGCTACTATGATCATAACTAGATCTTGAGGTGGACGGCCGCTCACCAGCGACCGGAGGGGTCGGTGCCCCAAGTGGCCCTAGTACGGCTCGCGCATGACCACTATCTGCAAAGTCATATATGCGGTCATGGTCCCAGCCACATGCGGCCTCGACCCACGTTGCTGCGTCAAAGTCCTCGGGGGTGCTCCCGCGCTGCACCACCGTCTGGCTGTAGGTCTCCTACTCGAGTTTAATTTTTTGTTTAATATTTATCATAAAACTTAAATTATAAATATATAATGAATAATTTAAACAAATATATAGTTACCATAATGTATGCAGCGCGGTTGTCGATGTACTCCCCCGTCTCATGTGCTCGACGGTGAGTCCGCTCAAACACCGCCATCGGGGAGGGTCGCTAGACAGTCCCGTCATCCGACACCATCGTCTACATTTACAAAACAAATACATTAATTAGTACACATAGTAACAAATAAAATATATAATTAAAAGGTATACTTACCATACGGTTCGCGTGCACTGCAAATGCAATAGAGCCGCCGGTGTGACGCGCTGCTCCCCCGACATGCGATTTCTAGCCGCATTCCTAGAAACCTCCTGCCATCGATCCGTCAACCATATTCCAACGAGCTGATCCCATATATCTGAAGTAATCCAATCGGGGCCGTATCCCCGAGTCTCTGCGATGTTAGTAGTCCCAGCTCGTGCCATCGCCTGAGACCGGGCCTACCCCAGCTGCCCGTTGTACCTTGCCCGCCCGTTGTACCTTGCCCGGGAAATAGCCTCTCAGGCAGCGTAAATGAAGGGCCTTTGGTCCTCAGCCAATGTATAGCGAGCCTGCATAATAATAATATCAGTACCAATATTAATCATCATGCATGTAAAAAAAATAATACGTGCCTCAAACTCGCGCCATAACATGTCGACGTGCTCGCTAGGCACGTGAGACCACGTAGGCCATGCCCCGTGCATGTATCGTCGAATAGTAGATGAAATGCACCTCGGCACTTCTTCTTGCTCAAACCTGCACAACAAAAATAAATTTTAATATTATATTATGATATAATGAATTTGTAATGATTCATAATTCATGATATATTACCGCTGCCCAATCACGCTAATAAATCTACGTGACTCTGTGGCTGGTGGAGGCTGCCACCTGTTTGGCCCGCGTGGCCGCCTGCGTCTGGATGTACTAGCCTCGGCAGTATCATCGGCATGAGGATCAGCAACATTAGTAAGTGTAGGAGTCTCACCGATCGTAGACTCCGAAGCTCTCCTACGACGATAACCACGACCAGACATATCTGTCGAATAGACATATAATCAGATTATTGTATAAATAGTAGAGATATATTTAATAAAATATATACTTTATAATTATTCCTCATCATCTGAATAATAGTCTTCGAATTCTTCCTCTTTATCATCTTCTTCATCTCCAGCTTCCTCAATTTCATGATCGTCATCATCAGCATATTCAACTTCTAATTGAATTGACGTTGTGTCTACATCCTCGAGTATTGGAATAATACGATCTACAGCAGAAGGATCATCTTCTTGATAGAAACCATCTGTCATATCAGGTATCAGCTCATTTTCTCCTACTATCGGATCAATTTTTCCTCTACCTTTTGTCTTACAGACTACACGCCAATCTGCTCTATCTTTATTTCGAGCCGGATACTTCGCGTAATATACTTGTTCGGCTTGTGATGCCAATATAAAAGGCTCATTTGCTGCTAATTTAGATTTGTAATTAACCTCAACAAGTTTGTATTTTAGATGAACTTTCATGCCCCTTTCTGTTGTATCGAACCAATGGCATCTAAATAGAATAACTGATTTTAAGCCGAAGTAGTGCAACTCTATCACTTCTTCCACCAGTCCATAAAAATCCATATCACATTCAACATAGGTTGTCCCTTTCACACAGACCCCAGCATTCATCGTCTTCTTTGTAAATGCATATTCAACCGTGTGTAATTTATACCCATTAACAAAATATCCGCTATAGCACGACACAAGTCGCGACGGTCCACTAACAAACTCAAATATTCTTTTATTTATTTCAGCTCTGTGATCTTTGCTGTAAGTCTGAATCCAAGTAGGGAAATCACGATTCCGTAATCTCTCCAATTCTTGATCGTTGTGAATAGAGTATTTTTGCACCATCTCAATGTCAAATATTTCAATGAATTGTTCAATCTCTGGACAATTGAGTAATACATACAAGTGTGTCAAATGATACTCTTCCTCGCTTAAGTGTCGAGATGGACGAGAACCAAAAGCACGACCAGAGTGACAAAATATATTTAAACGTCCATCTGAATGTCGAACACCCCCGTCGTCGTTACGTGGAAGACGATCAAATCTTGTCTGTACTGTCGATTCAAAGTAAAATGAGCAGAATGCTGAAATTTCTTGGATGATATACGATTCAGATATTGATCCTTCAACAGCTGTGGTGTTCTTTACTTTTTTCTTCAGATAATTCATGTATCTTTCAAATAAGTACATCCACCGATATTGAACGGGGTCACCAACTCGTGCCTCGTATGCCAAGTGTATCGGTAGATGCTCCATCGAGTCAAAAAATGCAGGAGGGAAAAACTGCTCCAGCTTGCATATGATTTCAACAATATTATTTTCAAGTGTTGACATATCTTCGACTCGAAGGACATTTGCACAGATGCTTCTAAAAAACATACTTAATTCAGTCAACGGACCCCAAATATTATCAGGTAGAAGATCTCGAAATGCGATCGGAAGTAATCTCTGCATGAATACATGACAATCATGGCTCTTCATCCCTGATATTTTGCAATCATCGACGTTCACACATCGAGATAAGTTTGAAGCATATCCATCGGGTAATCTGAGTTCTTTTACCCATTGACAAACATCTTTGATCTGTTGTTTATTTAACACATATAGGACCTTCGGTTTCAGATATCGTCCGTTGACCTCTTGTAACTCCAACTCTGGTCTTTTACAAAGTATTTTCAGATCATGTCGGGCTTTGACATTATCTTTAGTTTTTCCAGAAATATCCATCAAAGTGTTGAAAATATTATCAAACACATTTTTTTCAATGTGCATGACATCTAAATTATGTCGAATCAATAATGAACTCCAATAGGGCAATTCCCAAAAGATATTTTTTTTCACCCAGTTATGTGTTTGGCGAAAACCTGACACTCTTTCATTGCGACCAAATACTATATCTGGAAGTGCTGAAACACGTGCTAACATTTGTTCACCAGACAACATCGGTGGTGGCCCATCTCTTTCGACTTTGCCCTTAGTAAATTTATTACGATTCCTTGGATACTGATGATTAACCGGTAGGAATCGACGATGACAATCAAAGAATGAGATTTTTCGTCCGTTCTGAAAACTAATTGATTTAGAATGTTCCATACAATACGGACAAGAGAGTCGGCCGTGAGTGCTCCAACCAGACAACATGTCGTACACCAGGAAATCATTGATTGTCCACAAGATCGCGGCCTTTAAATTGAAGTTTCGCTTCCGATGACAATCATAAGTGACAGCTCCCTCAGTCCATAATGTTTTCAATTCATCTATCAAGGGTCTGAGAAATATGTCAATTTCTTTTCGCGGACCCTTAGGACCCGGAATAATCATCGAAAGATAAATAAATTCATCTTTCATACACATTGACGGTGGCAAATTATAAACTGTCAGCAGCACTGGCCAAACTGAATAAGGAGTTGCAGAATGTCCAAACGGATTAAAACCATTTGTGCACAATCTCAATCTGATATTTCTAGTACCCTAACAAATGAAGGATAATATGTATCCAAATATTTTTATGCTTCACTATCAGATGGATGAGTCATTACTGTATCATCACGACTTCTTGCATGCCAACTCATGTAGGGGGCTGTCTTTTCCGACATGAATAATCTTTGAAGCCTCGGTGTTAGTGGAAAATACCGAAGCACCTTAAACGGGATATTTTTCTGTCGGACCGATTTCTTCTCCTTGTAACGAGGGTGTTGACATACAGGGCATTTATCCAACTGCACATTTTCTTTATAATATAAAATGCAGTTATTTTGGCACGCGTGTATTTTTTCGTACCCAAACCCCAATTTTCTCATTAGCTTTTTAGTCTTATAAAAAGTTGGCTCAAACTTGTTATCAGTAGGCAGCATTCCATTAATCAATCCAGCAATCCGATCATACGCAACTCCGCTGATATTACAATCGGCCTTGATGTTTAAGAGCCGTGTCATTGCTGAAAACCTAGTGTATTTAGGACAATTCTCATACAAAGGTTCATCGGCAGCTTTCAACATCTCATAAAATTCTGCAGCTTCTTTATTCGGTAATTCAATCTCTACCGCAGCCCCTACTTCTGTGATATCAACCGCTGTAGTATCTGGTGGGACTGATGTCTGAAGAACTGGCCGATCAACATTATCATTCAGGCGGAATTGACCCCCAAGACTATCAAGTATCATAGTTCTATAGGGATTACATTGACTAGATGAAGAAGCACCAGCAGAGGAAGATTCACCATATGTCTGAACGACAGGATTACTCGAGATCCCGACTTCACGTGACTCCTCGTGACAAGTCCATAGAAAATATCTTGGTGTAAATCCTTTGCTATATAGATGCAGAGTGACAGTCTCCCGATCCAAAAATCGTTCATTCAAACAAATGCGGCACGAACATCGAATTTGATCACCGATGCTAATGAAATTCCGATTCGAATAGGCGAAATTTAGGAAGTACGTTACGCCTAATCAAAACTCATTCGTTAAAGCTCCACGATCAAGACGTCGGTACATCCAACTTTGATCAGCCGATATGATTCTGTCAATCAATGATAATTTCTTTGGTTAATGTCTTTATGTGAGATTGTCCTATTCCATTCGGGATTTATGTTATTTATATTGCACTAAGTATTTATTTTAACCGTTAACTTCATTCTAAATTTCGGCAGCATCTCCCTACTGTTCTCCGAATACGCATATCATCTGGGCACGATATGTGACCTATATAAACTTATCAGCAACGGCTCACTCGCCGGTTAGAAAGCCGTTGCTAATAAGTTATCATCAGCAACGACTCACTTGTCCGTTAGAAAGCCGTTGTTGATAATTAAAATCATCAGCAACGGCCCGCGTGTCCGTTAGAAAGCCGTTGCAGATACAACATATCTGCAACGGCTTGAGCGGCCGTTGCTGATAGCCGTTGCTGAAGACTCAATTTCTAGTAGTGTCAAGAACCGAACGTGCAACTGCTGAAATCGAACCGAACGAAAAAAATCGGTTCGGTTTTTCGGTTCGGTTCGGTTTGAACCGAACACTGGACACCCCTAGTCAATAGCCAGCTTGAAGTAAGGGAGTAGCATGTTACATTGATAAGTCTCGATCGCGCTTGCGTTGGAAGGTCTATCCTAGATTGCCTTCAATTAGCAAGGCGAACTCAATGTTAAATATATAGTTGAGTAAATATTCAATTAGTAAGGGGAATAGCAAGGTTTTACGACTAGGTTTCGATTGGTGCTAAGTTCTTTCTTTCCTAAGACGAGAAAAAATATATTGCTATGCATTAGTGCGCAACTGTATCGTTCTTTTCTTTTCACTACTAGAAAAATGGGCATCAGCAACGGCCGCGCCGTTGCAATAGAGTCGTGACAGAAAGTCGCGTTGCTGATAACTTAGCAACGGATCAGCAACGGTCGCTCGGGCCGTCGCTCAAAACATTATCAGCAACGGCCGCGCGGGCCGTCGCTAAAAATATTATCAGCAACGGTGTTGCCACAGACCCGGCGCCGTTGCTGATAACATTAATAGCAACGGCCGCTGAGTCCGTAGCAACGCCGTTAGTAAAAGCCCGTCGCTAAGCCGTTGCTGTAGGTCATCAGCAACGGCTTTCGATAAACTTTTAGCAACGACTTTTAGTTCTATAGGGATTACATTGACTGGATGAAGAAGCACCAGCAGAGGAAGATTCACCATATGTCTGAACGATAGGATTGCTCGACGTCCCTACTTCGCGTCACTCCCCGTGACAAGTCCATAGAAAATATCTTGGTGCAATTCTTTGGTATATAGATGTAGAGTGACAGTCTCCCGATCCAAATATCGTCCATTTGAACAAATGCGGCACAGACATCGGATTTGATCACCCATGCTAACGAAATTCCGATTCGAATAGACGAAATTTAGGAGGTACGTTACGCCTAATCGAAACTCATTCGTTAAAGCTCCACGATCAAGACGTCGGTACATCCAACTTCGATCAGCCGACATGATTCTGTCAATCAATGACAATTTCTTTGGTTAATGTCTTTAGGTGAGATTGTCCTATTCCATTCGGGATTTATGTTATTCGTACTGCACTTACGTTTTTATTTTAACTGTTAACTAATTATTCTAAATTTCGGCAGCATCTCCCTACAGTTCTCCGAATACGCATATCATTTGGGCACGTATCGGAGAACAAGAGAGATGTTGCCGAAATTTAGAATAATTAGTTAACAATTAAAATAAAAACGTAAGTGCAGTACAAATAACTATATTCCCAAATTGTCCAATCAGGGACAATTCAAGAATTGTACGTCGTATAAAAGATCATCTACTTCTTTTACACGAACATACAATCCCCGAACGGATCTAAGGTTTTGCTAAATCATATCCGACTCGTCGATGCGTACGTGAAACATATCAACTCGTCGGATGGATGATTATTTTCTAAATGTTTCGAGACAGTTCGAGTCCATATTGGATGATTTCGGCGCGCGTCCGAAGTGGACGATTCCAGCGTGGGTCCGAAGTGGACGATTCCGGCGCGCGTTCGAAGTGGACGATTCCGGCGCGAGTCCGAATTGGACGATTCCAACGCACGTCCGAAGTGGACGATTCCGGCGCGTGTCCGAATTGGACGATTCTGGCGCGCGTCCGAAGTGGACGATTTCGGCGCGCGTCCGAAGTGGACTATTCCGGCGCGCGTCCGAAGTGGACGATACCGGCGCGCGTCCGAAGTGGACGATTTCGGCGCGCGTCCGAAATTAATCTAAACCCTAATAATTAATCTAACAAATTAAACAATTAATCTAAACAATTAATTAACAATTATAAAACAATTAATTAACAATTATAAAACAATATATATTATATATAAAATTATAAATTCCAGCGCCGGAGTCCACCCTCCGGCGCTGGCGTACAGTGGCCGGACACACTATCCGGCCACTGTACAAGGTCCGACGGCGGCCATCGGCCGACCGCCGCCGGCCGAAACCCTAGAAATAGGGTTTTGGTCGGATTGATTCCCGCCGGCCGCAACGGGAAGAGACGGCCGGCCGGCGAGGCATACCTGAACAAGTCGGCAGCAGCGGGAGGAGGAAGAGGCGTCGTCGGCGTCGGCAGCAGCGGCAGCGGCGGCGAGAGGCGAGAGCAGCAGCGGCGACGGCGGCAGCGGGAGGAAGAAGGGTCGGGCGCGACCGGTGCCCTATATAAACTTATCAGCAACGGCTCACTCGCCCGTTAGAAAGCCGTTGCTGATAAGTTATCATCAGCAACGGCTCACTTGTCCGTTAAAAAGCCGTTGCTGATAATTAAAATATCAGGAACGGCTCGCCTTTCCGTCAGAAAGCCGTTGCGGATAATTAAAATAATCCGCAACGGCTCGCGTGTCTGATAGAACGCCGTTGCAGATACAAATATCTGCAACGGCTCGAGCGGCCGTAAGAACGCCGTTGCAAATAGCAACGGCTTGAGCGGTCGTTGCTGATAGCCGTTGCTGAAGACCTAATTTCTAGTAGTGTTTTCTAGGTGCAAATTTTTGTAGTTCCCTTTTGTGGTTGAAAATTGGCTCAAAATTGATTTTGATTCAGACAAATAAGAATGGCTTCTGCCCTAACTGATAATTCACAAGGTTCTCTCATTATCTTAGAAGGATTATATCAACGTAGGAGGACTTCGTAATCTCATAGGCTGGCCTCATACTTGAAGGAGAAAGGATTTTCAATTGAATCATAGTGGTCCATTGATAGAAACACTTCTATTGGCCAAAATTGTTGGGCAAATGATCTACATTATAGGGGGTGAATAGTGTGTTACGATAATTTTTAGTCTAATTCCTATTTTAATCGATTTCTTACGATTTTAGACCAAACATAATTAACAAGCAGAAGCAAATAAGTATGACAATTAAGTCACACAAAAGTCAATGCAAACACAATAGATTTAGAGTGGTTCAGCTCCCTGCTTACTACATTATCTAAGCCTGTCACTTAGGATTTCAAACTCTAGTTTATTAGTTTAAAGTGTATCATACAAGAGGATTTACAAGCTAAGACTCCGATCCTCTCTTCAAGAGTACCTCCAGAACCTCTTATTTGAAGGACTACACAATCAACCCTAGCAAACTAAGTTTACACTAGTGGACTTATGCATGTATACCAAGGCAACCACCAAACTTTTGACCTACACCCTAGGTCTCCAAATGCAATGAAACAACGATAAATCAAACAACGATATTTAGCTCCAAGAGATCCAACCTAGCTCCTCTTGATGCCTTTTGATAGTAAAACAATAAGTGTGAAGGCGCAGTCAAGGTAGAATGTGTCCATTGTAAGAACGGAAAATGAGGGCCCATTTTAGGTAAACTCCCCAATGTTCTTACAATTTGAAAAAATATTTGAAGGATTTTCATATTTTAGTTTTAAACTAGTTTGACGTAGTATTTGAGCAAGTAGGTTTTGGTTTTCCATTTTATCACATATATTTTGTAGGTAATTGGATATCATTGTGTGGGTATTGCATGCAGGACCTGGTTTGTCATATGACTTCTTGGTTACTTTGTGTCTTCTTCCTTTGTTGATACGGCAATACCAATTTTCCTATTCTATTTATTTTCCTATTCAATGATAGTCAATTTTAGTGCATTGAACCGATGGCGAAGATCATTGTTGCTGACCAAATTATTCCAACTGCAGACTTTATCCCTGATGTCCTTTTCAGACATGTTTAGGCTACGATTAGTGCTATTATGACAACAACACATTATTGCTTTCAGTATTACCATCTTCTGAAATACTACCTTATTTTTTTATCCTCTTAAACAATTGGTAGAAATGATTTGTTTGAAGAAAGTTGTGTAGGAGAACCAATAAAGAACAAAATGCATTAATGTTATGTTGGAGCAATATATTACCATTTAGCATGATGCTTTCATCAAGAGCAAGTCTTGTGATTATTTAAATTTATTAGAGGCACATGCATAAACATATAATCATTTCCATCTCATGCAAAAATTTCTGAATTTTGTTAGGCTCTAGGGATCCTGAATCCTCGTTTATGAGAGCATTGCATGTGTTTTTCTATTTTGTTCAACTCGTTCTCATAGCCGTTATACTATAATCTTTCTAATATTAAGTTAGAGGAGAAATAAGGTGCTTATGAGTCAAGCTTCCTGAAATAAGTTTTCATAAAATGTTTTTTTGGAGATGGATAGTAACCTAAAGGCTCAAATACTATCTTAATCCATAAATACACTGTATAATACGACTATATTAGGTTGTCTTGCTTGGAGCATAACACGATTTAGGTACATTAGGAATACATGACAAGGTGTATTGGGTTCATATATAAGGATTAAGGCTTGATAAGCTTACTATTATTAACTTGGGCTTAAACATTTAATTTGGGTTAGTTCTTCAAAGTCTATCAAGTTACTTAGTACTTTCTTTGTTTACCAGTTAATTTGCTATTCCATGAAAAATTGTATGGAAGCAAATCTAATCTTAGGCTTAATGAGGGGATCCATGCAGGTGTACAGTAGAACACAACTATGTACCTACATGCTTAGATACATATTGGATCAATTTCTTACTTTCAGATCATTCAGGCTCCAGAGGTGGGACTGATGTCTGCAGGTTAATTTAGTTATATATCTCAATATATCAGCAGAGGTAGCTTAAGGTTACTTGTTTCTTCCATTTTCCAGTTTCTGCATGCGATAGCCTAGAAGTTCTAGTGGTCATTCGGCATTGTTAGAAACAATTTGCTAATAGTTTTTTTCTAGTCATACTGATCATGTTATTGAGATTGCATTAACACCTTTTGAAATGCAGTGCATCACTTGTCACCCCATATATACCTTAACCTAGTTTTCATTGTGGATCCAACTTGATTCAAATTGTGCCTCTAGTGCCGTGATGCCGTCTCACATTTTGATAACTTTAAAACAGATGTCTGATGTTGTCATTAATATACTTTAGTTTTAATCGTTAATAGAAATCAATGCTATATTATGGATGCTTAAGAGAGCTCCTAATTGCTTCAGCCTTGCCACTATGTTGGTGGTCCTAATTGCAGGTATATATCTTTCACTTAATTCAGAAGCATTGTCCAGTTAATGTAGTTGATTTGTCTCGAGCATTTTGACGCTAATTAATGTTAAAATGTTAAATTCCTATCAGTTAGCTTTTTTGACATTCTACACCCCTTGATAAAAGAAGTTTAAGCAGAAGTATTTGCAGAAATCTAGAATGTATTTATCTATTCAAGTAATTCAGTCATTTCATCTTTTTCTCATGAGTCAATTAATTTTGTATTCACCTGTTACTATTCTTCTATCTTGCCACATAACCTCAATGTTTCACTAGCACTTACATGTTCAAGCTTCAGATTGTTGATCGTTGCCTCCTTGTGGAAGCACTGGAGGAAAAGGTAAGAGAGCTTGCATTGGACAGCATATCAACCTGTCAAAAGGGCAAGCAGTAGCCTTCTCTTTGTAAAAGTAGCCATCTTTCACGACAACACTGAAGCAGGAAGTACATTAAGATTTATGTTCACCCACTGCAGTCAATTGCCTGCAAACTGTGATAATTGCATAGGTGTCATACGCATTTAAGATTTGTGGTTAATTCATATTTGAGATTTTGACTATCTTTATTGGCTATATGATATTTATAAACATCAGCAACCATTGTCAATGGTCTGATGCTTTCTTTTTCTTTTTTCTTTTGTTCTTTTTGTGATGCACGTACAAGGATTTTTTTATATAATTATTTGCTTGTTCTTTGACGTCCAAGAAGCTGATCCAGTATACTGATGAAATTGATATTTGTTCTCATTGGTTCGTCTCGAGGATTTGAAGTGTTGTTGGGCTACAAGTGTTTTTAAACCAGATTGAGTCTGGAACTTAATCGATTGGCTCAAACTCAAATGGCTCGGCCGGATCTAATTTGATAGATACAAGCCTTGATCCGTTTTCAATCGGATTTGACAGATTCCAGATTAGATTTGATTGTGGTTGGACTAATCAGATATCCTCTTCTTTACGCTAAGATCAGATATTTTCAACTCCAAAGATCATGTATAGTCTTACATGAATAAAAATGAATCAAATGGTTGTTTATAGCATAATTTCAATTATAAAACTAGCTAATAAGTCGTATCAACTCACCAATTTTATATACTTTAAGCTCGTAGCCACATGCTCTTTCGTCCTCTTTTTTAACCTTTTGTTCTTGAACTAAAACAAGCATGGAAGATTCAAGCTGGAAACATGAGCTTTTCCTTATTTAGTAATCCTGTGAAACCCGCCAACCCGGTGCAGTTTGATATACTATATTATATGCGTATACTAGTTCCCAATATATTCTATTAATCATACTTTTTGCAAAATACTCGGCGCAGAATGCGCTGATACCGAACAGAAAGCAGAGAATGATGACGTTGAAAAGAGTTATTTTTTTTCCATAAAACGAACTACACTGTACGTTATATATAACACATTGAAACAGTGCACGCAGAGGATAACAAACCGCAGTATTTTGGTTTTTATAGAAGCAGAAAACATTAATTTGCAGGAGAATTGGAACGGCCTTCATGCAATATTTGGCGACAGCTTCCACTGGATCTTGTTGCAGAAAACAAAAACACAGATATATTTACACATCCAAACTCTTGGCCTCCTCCTACAAGCTCAGGCTGAGCGCTGCCTTCACATCGAGCCTCCATCCCCAACCGCCGTCGTCGAGCCTCCAGACGTCGCACGGCGCTGCCAGCGACGCACACGCCGAAAGCGACCCATGCCTCTTTGCCGGCCGCCTCGCGTACCGCACGCGCACCCTGCATGTGAACGCCCGGCATGCCGCCGCTGCTGGCACCAACCCCCGCGCCACCAGCCCCACCCGCACATCCTCTTCCTCCTCAGCTCCGCCCTCCGAGGAAGCGTCGCCAGAGCCCGCTACCATCCTCCGGTACGCCTCGTTGGTCCACGTAACGCGGCCCCACTCGTCGGAGACGAAGCCGGGGCACTCGTCCGCCTCCAGCGCCGCCCTCACAGCCTCGTCGCTCCTCCACGCGACCTCCCCCTCCCTCCACGTGTCCGTTACGCACTCCACCGTTACCCAGGATCCCACCGCCCTCACCGGCCTCGGCGCCACTACCACCACCCCCGCCCTCGCCGGTGCCTCTCCTTCTGCCCGCGCCATCCATGCCGGCACCACGTGAGCGGGAGAATGATGAGAATGAGAACCAGGAGACTCCCTCGGCGTGTCCGCCGGGTCATCCTTCCTCTCCGGCGTCTCCGGCATCAGCGGAAGCGTCACGATCGTCAACGAAGACGTAGTCGTGGTGGTCGACGATGAAGACGACGAGGTCGACGTCTTCCCATCGTCCTTAGACGGGGAAGAACTCGCCTCCACCTTCCTCGGCTTCCTCCCTCTGCCCCTGCCGCCAGGGTTGCGAGATCCCTTCCGTTTCGGCCTCCTGCCCCCGGTGGCTGCCTCCGCAGCTGCGGCGACGGCTGGAGAGCCGACGGCGGGCTTGGGGGCGATAGGGCGGAACCTGAGCATGATCCGACCCATCCTCCACGCCGCCTCGGCGTCTCCGCCTCCGCCGTACATGGCGATGCAGCAACCGCCTCTGCGATCCATCTCCGGATACTTTCTTTTTTTCTTTCTTAATTTAATTTCTTCGCTCGTAATACCGATCAACTTGCAAGGAAGGAGCTTAAATAGCGCTGGGCAGGCTGACACGTGCCCTTGGCAGCACGTGTCAGTTGGGCATCTCGGGCTTCTATTGGGTCACAGGGACAGGTGGCGGGTGGATGAGGGCAGTGCACGTGAAGACGGGGTAGCGGATAAGGAAAGAGAGCTACAGAGGGAGGAGGGGTGTACGGGGCCAATGAAGCGGCGAGGAGTGTCCCACGCAAGGGCGCGGGGGAACACGTGGGCGTCGGGAGAGGGGAAAGCGGAAGCCGAGTGGGGGTGTTTCGAGAGAGGAGACACGTGGACGAATGATATGTGGATAGGGACCAAGCCCGGTGGGGAAGCGGGTTGGTCATTGTTGCCACCACTGGAGTGTGATGGTCTAGATAGGGATTAGGGACCGGTTTTCGTGGGCTTTTCGGGAAATTAAAAAAAAATAGAAATGGAATTTGAGAGATAAATTGGGAAGAAAAGGGAAACGTGGAGGGTCCGATGGCGACGTGGATGCCGTCGGACGGGATCACTGTCTCACTGACATCACCTCTCGGTGTATCTGCTCCCCGTTGTGAAAACAATACTGTGATCTGTACCCGCTCGCTACTTGCCTCGTGATTGGGCTAAGCTAAGCGTGGAGCCCACCACGAAGGCGAGCGGGTAGGGAGTTAATGGTTCATTTTGGGGTACAAGAATGAACCCATCCCTGATGGAGGAGTTTTTAGATTGATAGAGGGTTATTTTCGTCAATGACGAAAAGGCGAGGTGAAATCGTGATTGGTGGATAATCACAGGGCCTACTTCTGGCTCCAGCTCAAAGGGAGCCGAATCTGCTCCAAATAATAAGATAATAATTTTTATAATATCATACCATATAATATTAAATTATATCATATATTATTAAATTATATTTCACATCATCCAATTAACACTCTAAAATATCTTACAACGGCGGCAAATCCTTAGTTTGAACGCGAATCTCAAAGCATTGGCTTCTTTTTTTTTCTCGCTTGCAACCACATGCATCACGCAATTGCAGAAGCATTAAAGAGATAGAACACTCACTAATCAGTACAACAGCGCATCATCTCCAATCATGTAATTTACGAATCATTTTTAGGCTCGACGGAGCGAAAGCAGCCAGTGACCGTCGGCCGCGTCGTCCGACAAAGCCCAAAGTCACATGACGCGGACGTCTCAACTCAATCATCGCTGCACAGCTGTGTATTCTAGATGAGCCGTTAAGCGAACGAAAGAACATATGTAATGGCAACACCGACAAGTAAACTTGTTCCAATCAAACGAACGGACAGTACGCGCGTGGGGGCTACCCGGACGGGCGGATGGACGTCCATTGGCAGGGCGATCTCCACCTAGCTTGTACGGCGCAACGATCTAACCAATCGCGGGTACGTCTTGAGATGTGGATGACCGAGGGGCAAAGTGGACCTTTTCTCTCCACATATGGCCATGATGGGTTGTCGGTCAATTTGGGTTCAAATACACCTACCTAATTAGGTTCAAAGAAGACCTAATTATATTCTTCTTCTTCTTCGTGAGGGTTGTTTCCTCGGTGGAGCCCGAACGAGATGAGGGATATTGCTATCCCATCCCATCCCTATCGATGGAACCATTTATGGAGATATTTGGAGTTCATTTCTCTCTCCGCACAGGTCAAGGGGAACTATATGTTTTCTCAGCACGTATGACAGTATTATATATTTATATGTCATCGTGGAATAAATGGCTGGGAATAGAAAAGGACAAGAGCTAGCTGATGTCATCAATCATTGATCTAAATCTATTACTCGCAATAACTTCATGATTTGTAAGGGTAATTTTTAATGTAAAGTTGTATTGTAATGTTACAAAATAATCTGCTAAGAATATAATTAATTGAGATTTTAATTTCTTAATTTTTAATTGAGTTCGAAGCGACTGTTAATTGAATTGAATTAATAAATATCGACATCGTGCAGCTCGCAATCTAACATAGAGGGGGGAAAAGTGTGTGGGGTCCAGCAACGATATAATAGTGCGGTGAAGGAGTGGTCCGGATTAAACTATTTATACTTTTATAGTATGAGACCGAGGTACTTTTGCCACGAATCAACGCAACCATGTTCTGCGGTGTCGCCATCGGACACGTAGCTGCCGTGCATTTAAAGATGGAGAGATTCTGGTCCTCGTCCAATCCGGGGCGGACAATTTGCCGCTGCAGCGCGGTTTGGTTGTACTGCCACCTCTACTTTATTGCACTCGGCACATCTCTTCACGCACTCGGCGAACCAGTTCTTTTATCAGGTTTATTGGGCATTGGTTCGGTGGTTTGAGAGTTTTATTAATTTGGATATTCGGGTAAGCTTTAGGGTTAAGGATGATTTTTGTTTTAGGGTTAAGAATAATTTTTATTCTTGAATTGTTAGAAATGAAGGTAAAAATATTTTAAATTTTATTTTGATTGATTTTTAGACAAATAAAAATTATTGAAAATCTTTATATTTTGAATAAAATACACAACTAGCAAACGACACTAAAAACATTCAATCACAACCTAACACGTAGGACTCTAGATGACACTCACTCTCCCAGCAAGTAATAAATAATAAAAATAGTTAAAGATAATTTTTGCCCTTGAACTATTGAAGATGGATACAAATACCTCTATTTTTATAATCAATTTTTACGCCTAGACAAACAAAAAATTATTATTGAAAAATGTTCTTATTTTGGACGAAATACCCAACTCACAAACGACATTAACGACGTCCAATCATAAGTCGACACGTAGGATGTCAGATGATACTCGCTCTCTCAGTCAACAATAAATAATAAAAGAACTAAATTACATTTATAACGTGATAAAAAAAAATTAAATGCCCTAAATTACAATAAATAATAAAAGAACTAAATTGCATGAGTTTAGAGCGGATTTCGAAATCACTCTAATTGCATCTAATCTACAATGACGTACAAAATCTCATACTTTCGGCAACATATTGTGTTAGGGCTATGGAGGATGGAGTTAATTTTTTGAGCTTTCGTTTTAGGGGAAAAAGAAATTAGGACCCTTTTTAAAAAAACAATTTTTTTTGCCATGCTAGAAATGTAATTTATTTTTGTGGGTATTTATTGCTGACTAGGAGATAGAGTGTCATTTAGCATTCTACGTGTCGTCTTGTGATTGGACATCGTTACTGTCGTTTGTTAGTTGTGTATTTCATTTAAAATAAAAGTATTTTTCAAAAATATCCATTTATCTAAGGGTAAAATCGATCAAAACAAAGTGCAAGAGTATCATGCATTTTCAATAGTTCAAGAGAAAAAAATCATCCTTAACTCTAAACTATATATGTACCAAATGTAAAGTTTTAATTAAAACATTAAATAGAAGATGTCTCGTATAATGACAGTCATGTATGATGTATCTTCTTCTGCACCACCCTTAATGTTGTCATATAGAGCCTCGTTATCTCCTTAAAGTACTACCTTTCGAAGGTCAAATTCTAGTGCCAATAGCAAACCTTCTCGAGATGCACAAACTTTAGCAAGATGTGAATCGAATATGTTGTAAAGATTCTTAATTAGATTTGGCTACAACAATTAAATGGTCCAAGTCATTTTCTGATAATAATTCCAACACCAATAAAATTTTCTTCACCAAAAATAGTGGCATCCATGTTAATCTTGAAGAAATGTAATTGAGGTTTATTCCAAAATCCAACCACATCACCCTGGTCATGAGTAGACGTTGGCATACTCTCAATGCCATTAAATTGAAGTTTGCGTGAATGAGCTAAAATAACAATAGCCTAATGAGTATTTAGAATCTTACTAAGCCTTACTTCATTTTTGTAAAACCAAATGCTATTCCATGCATACGTGAACAAACAAGTTTTATCTTGATTCAGTTCATCAAATATCCATGAAATGTTTTGAAGCCATGTGTTTTTTTCAAAATTATGCACATTAGTCGCCAAACCCAAACTCTGGATTACCCTGCTATTGAAAGGGCATGAATAAAAAAATTACTGAATAGATTCAAAGTGTTAGCTACATAGGCTATATATATATATGGTATGTCACAATGTCTCTTTGATGGAGATTCACTTTAGTTGGTAAAATATTTGCACATACTCTCCAAAGAAAAATTTGAGTTCTAGATGGTACACTCAGAAACAATCAAAGGACGTACTCTTTCCACTTGGAAGGCATTTAAACAGACTCCGAATGATGCTTAGCAATATTGTAGGTAGATTTCACATTAAAATTGTCTTTTTGTCAAAAGTCCAATGTAACAAGTAATAAAGCAGCTGACCTTTTAGCTAATCAAGCTAGACAACATCTAATTAATGAAAATATATGGTTCGACAGTCCACCAACTTTCACTTGTACTGCTTTGGAAATTGACAATTACGTTAAAGAGTGTTTTTTCTAAAAAAATAAAATATTACAATATTAAATAATATATCATATTATTAAAATATTATATTGCATTATATTAATTATCACTATAAATAAGGTTAATGATGATTTTTGCCATTGAACTATTATAAATAGAATAAAAATATCGTTAAACTTTGTTTTGATTAGTTTTTACCCTTAGACAAACGTAATATGTTGAAAAATGTCATTATTTTGGACGGAATATCTAATTGGCAAACGACACTAATGACGTCTAATCACAAGCCGACACGTAAGACGTCATATGTCACACATTCTCCCAGACGAAAATAAATAATAATAAAAGTTAAGGGTGATATATTTTTGTCATGGACTATTGGAAATGAGATAAATTTACCTCTAAACTTTGTTTTGATCGATTTTTAACCCTTAGACAAATGGAAACTGTTAAAAAATACTTTTATTTTGGACGAAATACCCAGCTAGCAAACGACACTAACGATGTCCAATCATAATTTCTGCATTTGTAATACACCTTGCATGGGTTTAGAGCAAATTTCGTAATCGATCTAGTTGCCTCTAATCTACAATGACAAAACCTCTTACTTTCAGCATGTGAATTTGTGATAGGGCTATAGAGGAGGAGTTGATTTTTTGAGATTTCGTTTTAGGGGAGAAAAAAATTAGGGATGTATTTTTTTTTTCCATTACAACACAATTGACCTATAGAGACATAAAATTAGAGATAAATTATATTTTTATTTCTAAATCTTTACATTTAGAGACTAATAGACATAAAATTTGTTTCTAATTAATCTCTAAAGATCTATAAAACAACAATAACATAATCACTTAATTGATTTATCTCTAAGCTATAGAAACACCAGCAACAAAGTCACTTAATTGATGTGACTCTAAAGCTAATTTTAGAAGCTAATTATGAATAAATTTTGTATTTATTAGTATCTAAATGTGAAGATTTAGAAATTAAAATCTAATTTATCTCTAATTATGTGTCTCTATAGGCCGATTGTGTTGTAGTGTTAAAAAAAAAATTACCACGTTAAAAAATATAATTAATTTAGTTTTATTATTATTTATTATTGACTCGGAAAGAGTGTGTCATCTAATGTCCTACGTGTCAGGTTGTGATTGGACGTCGTTAGTGTCGTTTGCCAACGGAGTATTTTGTCTAAAATAAAAATATTTTTTAATAATTTTTTATTTATCTAAGGGTAAAAACCGATCAAAATAAAATTTAGGAATATTCTTATCTAGTTTGCCATAATTCGAGTGTAAAAATCATTATTTATTTTATTATTTATTATTTATTGTTAATTGAGAGAAAAAGAGAGTAACATATGGCATCCAGTCAGTAATACGGGCAAGTAATATATATATATATATATATATAATATAATATAATATAATATGATAAAGCTCTTTCTCACGCCGTCTATCTAATTTTATTCAGTCTCAATATATGGACGTGATGACGAGGAATATATATATGCACACGATAAACTATGAAAAATGTTTGGCATTTTGTTTAAATAAGCTTTAACTTAATGCACCTGAAAAATATATGCGACCCTCTACCTTAACCTATTGACTTTCCTCCTCTCTGCTAAGTTTTATGTTAAGTGGATACCGTACACTTTTCAACAAGATTTCCTTCTCAAAGCCGTCAACTTCCATCTCATTTTCCACCCTTAAAATGCAATCTCAGTACAGTAGCTTAATTATTCTGAAACATCTTTCACCATGTCAAAGTGCCCTAGAGCCATTGTTCCTGAATTATCTTCTTAGACCAGTAACATTTATTGACAGAATAGCATGCAGAGATGAGGACAAAAAACCTGGGACCTCCCTGGATATCTGCTTCCTTTCAAGCCCTTGAATAGATCTGGGCCTCAAACCAGTAAGAGTACGTGAAGGATGCTCATCAGTTCATATGCTTTCATGATATGACAACATTAAAGGTCCTTGTTGGCTTGCACTATGAGTAAAGACCAAGTAGAAATTAATGGACAGTAATAAGTAGTTACTAAAAAAAATGACTTTTTACGAGGGCTAATTTGCGACGGCACAGGATGCGGTTGCAGATGCGACGGGTCTGCAATCGCTGTCCATTGGGATCGCGGACTGGCCAAGATTGTGATGGCATTGCGACCGCCTTGAGTGTCGTCGCAAAATTACGACGACACTGCGACCGCATAGAGTGTCATCGCAATATGACGACGGTTTGACGACCAATTGTGACCGTCACGTTACGACTGCTGATTTGCGACCGTTAAGGCCATCACAAAATGTTATTAAATTCTCTGCCAAATCCTTTTTTTTTCACTTCCCCTGCTCGATCATCCCTAGCCGATCTCTGCCGCTAGCATAAGACTCTCACTCTCGATCTCACTTCTCACTCTCATTCTCGATCTCTGCCGCTGCACGCCGACCGCCGCCTGCCGCAAGCAGGCCACCCATTGAACCCTAACCGACGGTACTCTCTCTCTCTCTCTCTCTCTTATCCGCAAGCTAAGGTTGTCCGTTAGAAAAAAAAATCAGTCCATTAATTTCGGTTTATCAAAACCATTAATCGTAAACCGGTCCATTAACTTCAATTAACTGTTATTTCGGTTTCGGTTTTTTCGGTTCGATTAACCGATAATTTTTGATTAACCAATAAAAATTTTTAACCTACAAACATAATAATATTACGCAAATCATAGAGAAAAATTCAAGCAAATACCAAATTCTCATTGAGAAAAAGAAAAAGAAAAAGTGAAACCAATTGAACCAAGATAATATTCTACAAAAATCAATATTTTTATTTTTATTTTTTAAATATTTTTTATAATATTTTTTATATTTTTATATATTTTTTAAATTTTTTATAAGTTTTTGTAATTTTTTTATAATTTTCTATAATTTTTTTATAATTTTCTGTAATTTCTTATATTATTTATTATTTATAAATTATTATTTAACATATATTTTTAGAAATTAATAAATTATATCGAATCGGTCGATTAACCGAAACAAGTGTACTTTTTATCTCTTAGACCAAAATTAGATCCTAAACCGAAAAAACCGATTCGATTAACCGAAAAAATTGGTTCGGTTTCGGATTAATTTTTCGGTTAGCCGAAAAACTAGTTTTTTTTCTCACCCTTACGCAGAATTGTATTTTGATGAGAAATCTTACAATCAGAATTGTACTATTAATTTGATGTTATTGATGAGAAACCAAGGCTCCTTCTTGTATTTTGCCGGGTCCTACCATGGTGCAGGCCATCATCTCATAGATGATAAATCCTGTTAGATACATATGGTATGTTGTATTTGGTTATCATATATGTTTGTAAAAGGTTATCATATAGTCCTCTGTCACAACTTTATGTCAAAATCTTATTTTGCAATCAAGCTTGTAGATTTTGTCAAGTATCTTGTGTCATAGTTGTCAATACTTGTAGAAAAAGGCATTCATTTCATCTGCTAAGCCCTAAGCAATTTTTGACCTGGAAGGAGTCTTCAACATGTTGGACCACTAGTTCAAGGTAGGTCCGGCAAATCGTGCCGGACCGGCTCGAAATTCTTTTTTGTCCGGCCCGATAACAGTTCGGGCCCGAAGTCATCGGCCCGGCCCGACACGAAAATATAGCGTGCCGGGCCGGCACAACCCTTTAGCCCGAAAATGATTAGGATTTTAGAATTGAGTTATTAGAATTGCAATTTTGAATAAATAATTTAATGTGTATTATTAACGGATCATAAAAAAAATGCTAAACTCATATTTATTATCGAGCTATCGAGCTATTGGCAGGCACGGCCCGATAGCACTAGGCCCGGCCCAGCCCGATAAGTGTTCGGGCCATATCGGGCCGACCCAAAATTGGTCTGAACCCGATTTTATCGGGCCGGATTGATAATTGCCGGGTCTAGTTCAAGGCTCAACGGGTCTGGGTAAAAATAAAGTAATAAATTAAAAAATTGAAATAAAAAGTTGACATAAAATCTACGTTAATATGAGTCAATTGGTCTATAAGCCTTAGCCACGCAAAATCCAAATTGGATTTCGACCGATTTCCTATTGAACTGATTGAACCTGATCTGATATTTGAAACCTTGTTGCTAAGTAAGAATCAAAGGTTAATGCTTTGGATTTGCTAAGTATTTTACAGACTTCTGCTACATCAAAACGAACTTGAAATATATCATTAATCAACTTCTTGATTGAGACAATGATTGAAGATAATTTAAAAGGCAAGTTCTTATGTTTCTAAGTAGTAAGTACCTCGAAATATTTTCTATGATTGCTGCTTGTTCTGTCATTTTGTGACATGACAGAATATCTAAAATAATAGCATCTTGAGATGTCATGTGATCTACTTAGTTAGTTTTTTGGTTTTTTTCTTGAATTGCAAATGATCATAATGCTTATATATCATCCTGAAGAAGCCATGATTAGTTCTAATTCAGAAATATATAATTTTGTTCGTTCTCCCGTTCATGCATTCCAAACTCATTATTCTGAGAGTGTATTCTGGCTTTATTTTTGTCTATATAAGCAATACAAACCATACATTATTGTACATAAGCAATGATATCCATTCATGGAGCTTGCGCCTATCAACCTACTAATTGATTAATCAATCAGCAAAGAGATGACCTATATATTAAACACCACTTGTTTCTCTCAATTCTCTAGCGCAATCTATGCAAGTTGTGATTGATAGATTAACTACATACTTTCAATTGAATGAGATTAACTACATATTTATGTGTAATTTATATATTGAGTAGTGTTCAATATATTGAAATTAATATTAATATATGACGGTAGTGTTTTGTTTTAGTATTCAATAGTATTAGTGTATAATTTTATATTGGTGAGCTTGAAATTGAAAAAATAATGTTTTGATTCACGAGTTGATAAAGTGACACGAATTTATCGATCGTTGGATCATAATTTTTTTTACAATACCTTAGATCCGTTCGGAGATCGTATCGTTGTCTATAAGAAGTACAAAACTTATAGATTCTTTACGATTTCTGAATTATCCTTGATCGGACAGTTTGAGATTAAAATTATTTTACTTGCAGTTAAATATATTTTTTTAACATTCATTTCAGTTTGAAATTCTAGCAGATATCTCTTGTTCTCCAAGTATGCGCCCAGATGATATGCATACTTGAAGAACTGTAGGGAAATGCTGTCGGAATTTCGATTGAAATTGAATGTTAAAAAATATATTTAAATGCAAATAGAATAATTTGATTCCCGAATGGAATATGACCACCCCACCTATGAAGATTTCTAAAGAAGTAATTATTGTAATATATCATGTACAGAATCATAATGGAAGATCGTAGTTGGATGTACCGTCGGATGTACCGTGGAGGTTTACTTGAAGAATTCGAGAGCGGTGTTCAGGAATTTTTGAACTTCGCATATTCAAATCCGTAATTTGTCAGTGTTGACAAAATCAGATGTCTGTGTCGTCGGTGTGTCAATTTTTTTTTCCTAGACCGACAGGTAGTGACATTGCACCTATACAAAAATGGTTTCATAAATCATTACTATCGATGAATTTCACACGGTGAGTCATTCATAAGCATGTCATCGTATGAATTAGGAGGCCAGTCGTCTAATATTGGATCTTCGTCCGCAACTCATACAACATTCGTTGAGCAACCGTATCGAAATATGGTCTTGGATGCTCTGGGCGGTCGTGAATTCCAAAGGTTGCCAATGCCCCACACAGAATTAGGAGGTCAGTCGTCAAGTACTGAAGTGACAATGGATATGGAGTGTGAGCCACAAGTAGAACTGAAAATTCAAATGAAGTTACCAAATCCAGAAGCAGCGCCGTTTTATGATTTACTGAAAGCTGCCGATAGGGCTGTAAATGAACCAATACACTCGTTAATAACTCGTGAACATACTCGTTTAGGGCTCGTTTATGTTCGATTATTTATTAAATAAACAAGTATGAACCAAATTTGTAAGCTCGTTTAATAAACGAGCCGAGTTCAAACACAAACAAGCTCGACTCGTTTATGTTCACGAATTAATGGAAGATCGTAGTTGGATGTACCGTCGGATGTACCGTGGAGGTTTACTTGAAGAATTTGAGAGCGATGTTCAGGAATTTTTGAACTTCGCATATTCAAATCCGTAATTTGTCAGTGTTGACAAAATCAGATGTCTGTGTCGTCGGTGTGTCAATTTTTTTTTCCTAGACCGACAGGTAGTGACATTGCACCTATACAAAAATGGTTTCATAAATCATTACTATCGATGAATTTCACACGGTGAGTCATTCATAAGCACGTCATCGTATGAATTAGGAGGCCAGTCGTCTAATATTGGATCTTCGTCCGCAACTCATACAACATTCGTTGAGCAACCGTATCGAAATATGGTCTTGGATGCTCTAGGCGGTCGTGAATTCCAAAGGTTGCCAATGCCCCACACAGAATTAGGAGGTCAGTCGTCAAGTACTGAAGTGACACTGGATATGGAGTGTGAGCCACAAGTAGAACTGAAAATTCAAATGAAGTTACCAAATCCAGAAGCAGCGCCGTTTTATGATTTACTGAAAGCTGCCGATAGGGCTGTAAATGAACCAATACACTCGTTAATAACTCGTGAACATACTCGTTTAGGGCTCGTTTATGTTCGATTATTTATTAAATAAACAAGTATGAACCAAATTTGTAAGCTCGTTTAATAAACGAGCCGAGTTCAAACACAAACAAGCTCGACTCGTTTATGTTCACGAACATGCTCATTTATTGTTCATGAACATACTCGTTTAAATACCCGTTTATTGTTTGCGAACAAATTATTTAAATACTTATTTAACTATTTGTAACTTTTATAAATTATAAATTAATAGATTACTTGATTAATTAATATAATATTAAATTTTAATATTACCCAAACTCATTACCTATTTATTAAACCAATAAACATTAAAAGTCAAACCTCTCACACTTCACCCACTCACGTGACTCACCCACACACCCTCTTCACGTGACTCACCCACTCACCCACTCTCTCTGGCTCTCTCACTCTCTGCTGCCGACTGCCTTCATAGCACACACCCACACGACGAGATCCCGACTGGCCGACTCCCTCCTCACCCATCCCAACTCCCAGCCATCTGACCTCCCCATCCACGCCGGCCACGCCACTCCTCTCGCCGGAGCATCTCGACGACCTCCCCACCCATGCGGATCCTCTCATCGTGCTCGTCGGATATGCTCGTGCATAGTCGACTCTCGTCGGATCTGCTCTCAGCCACGCGACTCCTCTCGCCGGAGCATCTCAACGACCTCCCCACCCACGCGAATCCTCTCATCTCGCATCTGCTCATGGATCTGCTCGTGCGTCGTCAGATCTACTCTCGACGGATCTGCTCTCAGCCACGTGACTCCTCTCGCCGGAGCATCTCGACGACCTCCCCACCCACACGGATCCTCTCATCTCGCATCTGCTCGTGCCCTCGCTGGATCATCTCGCATCTGCTCGTGCCCTCGCTGGATCATCTCGTCGGATCTGTTCATTTAAAGTTTGTTTGTTTGTTTGTTTGTGGTTCATTTATGTATTCACTTACAACTCGATTATTTGTTCGTTTATACGCTCGTTTTCGTGCGTTTAGTGGTTTGTTTAGTGGTTCGTTTACTGTTCGTTTATGTACTCGTCTATCTGTTCATTTATCTTTAACGAATCGAGTTCGAGTCGAGCTCGAACAATTTTAAAATCAAACGAACCGAGTTCGAACATAAGTTAAAATACTCGAATCGAGTTCGAGCCGAGTTCGAACATGACTTAAAATAAACGAGCCGAGTTCGAACAAGCCAGTACTCGGCTCGGCTCGGCTCGTTTACAGCCCTAGCTGCCGATGAACCATTGTATGAAGGCTGTGATGAATATTCAAAGTTGTCAATAATGACTCAAATGTTAAACATTAAGTCTGACTGCAACGTAACTGAGATAGCATATAATCGATTTTTCGAGCTTTACTAGTCACATAGATATAGATATGGCCCGACATATTCATCACATTTACTAGTTGAGCTTTACCAGTCACATAGGTAGCATATAACTGAGATAGCGCACCGGAACTGGATGACGCTAGTTGAGGGATCCGTGGCCCGACATACCGGTGGGTCCATCCCATTTACTAGTCACGAGCGTCGCATTGTAAGTAATTTAATAATAATTTTTATTATTTATTATAGAAAAACTAATTATATTTATTTTATTGCAGGGGTTGCGAGATGAGCAGGGGACGCTCATTCCGGCTGATCCTTTGAGGGTCTTCGAGGAGACACATAGATATAGACATGGTCCTCGCCGGGGTGAGTTCATCAATGGGAGGCCGGAGATGATCCTAGTAAGTTCATATTTAATAAAGTTTATATTTTTAAAAAAAATTATATTAGTTCAATTATGTATAATTAATTTAATTAATCAATCTTTAAAGATCACGTATACTGAGTTGGTGACCCAGTAGGGAGGTGATCCTGCGCAACATCAGCTTGATGTTGACGCATGGATGCAGGTGACAGGAGTCGACCACGGTCGTGTATATGGCATTGGCACAACGACCCACGTAGGGATGTTGTTGCAGCCACATGGTGCGGGGTCGTCTGTCTTCACCTCTTCCGCCGCTGGTCAATCAACATCACATGCGGGCTAGGATCAATTTGTAGCCTTAGAGGCTTCGCACGCATAATTACAGGCTTCTCATGCACGCCTCATCGGTGAGGTGGCCGCTATGAGGGAGTACATGACACATATTGCTTCTTCCATATATGTCAGGTGCTTCGACCCCTCCCCCTCTCTCGTCATTTGACCCGACGCCAGCTGATGCCCTCCCAACGCAACCCCTCTCCTCGCCGCCACATGATGAACTTCATAATTGATGTACTTTATTTTCTATTTTGATGTAAACATGTTTTGATAGGATGTAAATATTACATTTAGATATAAATATGTATAAACATTATAATTTGATGTACGTCTTGAATATTCTCTTGTTGTGGCACCATTTTGATATAATTTGATATCATGTATATTCTCTAGTTGTGGCATTGTATTTTGATATAATTTGATGTTAAATATTGTAAATAGACATTTTTTTAAAAAAAAATATTATAAATTATTTTTTTTTAAAAAAATACACATTTGCGACGGTTGTGCGACCACTAGCCGTCGCAAAAGGTATATTGAACTAGTCGCCAAAAGCGATCGCAGTTACAATTGCGACCGTTATGCGACGACAAACGCGATCGCAATATCGTCGTCGATAAAATATTTGCGACGGTCAAAGAAGGTCGCAAATGTCACGCGATCACATTCTGCGACCGATGTATACCGTCGCAGAGCAGTCACAACATATTCTCATTTGCGACCGCTGCTTTTGCCATCGTACATTTTCTGTGACAAGATCTTTTGCTACCGCCCTTTGCGACCGCATCTTGCCGTCGCAGAAGGTCTTTAGCGATCGTTTTGCGACAGTATAATTCATCGCAGATATCTCATTTTTTAGTAGTTTTACTATAGCAGATTGTACCGAATTATTTGGTATATAATTACTGTAATTATTATTATTAAAAAAAACACTCACCCGCTCAAATCATCATTTTCTTCGTGGTTTTCCATCATCTTAAAGCTCAAATGTTCACTACGAGAGTCATCACCTTGGTTCTCTTCAACCTTCACACTAAATTGCCGTGGTGTTATATTCCCCTTTTTAGAAAAAAAAGAACAAATGTTAGAAATGAGAAGTAAAAGAAAAAGAAGAAAATTGAAATATTTAATTGCTCAATCATAATATAATTTCCAAAAATAGTAAAATTAACAAATAATTATTAGGAACCAATCAGTATGGAGTCTCCTAGTCATAGGGGTGTGTATGAATACCGAATAGACTCAAAATTGGTTGAAATCTACCTGATCGAATAGCTAGGTTCCGGGTAGATCCAAACTAAATTCGGATCGGATGCAGGATAAAAATAAAAAAATTGATTAAAATCGATTCCAGTTTCGAATCAAACACATTGGATACCCAAAGTCGAAATCGAAATCGATCGGTGCTTGAAATTTGTACCATGTAGCCTATAGATGAACATATTCCAACAAGATACCTGGAACCTATAAATAAACATATTATTACCGGTTCCAATAAGGTACTCAGAACCTGTACCCTGGAAAGTATAAATGAACACGTTTAAACAATGTACGTGGATCTCAACATGGGAGGGTTTGGGTCCAAAACTTAGGAACCGATCATATACATGATAGGGTCTGAACATCATAAAAAATACTGGGTATCTGATCCTGCTCGCCCTTAGATTCTCCAATCCTATCCAATCCTTTTATCATACGAGAGGAGGACCCTAAGAAATTAAGTGTAAATTGTACGAAATCCCTTCGACTACAGGCCATGTACGCAAGACCTATCTTGACTTCAAAGTGTGTGCAGAACCACTCTACTTAATTAGTGCTTCGAAGAAGCCACATCTATTAGCCATTTTGTTAGTAAGTTAACGTTTATAATCATCTACGCGCGTAACCCCCCTTCGACATCTTTGTTTTCCTTCGCTTCTGCACTGCAACCCTAATCATCCAACGAGGATTTTTTTTTGAAACACCAATGAACCCTAATCGTCCAACAAGGGGAAGAGGGAGGATAGGAAAGATCTAGTTGGCAGAACAACCGAACTAAAAGAAATAGAAACAAAAAAATAAGTAGAAACTTATAGCACAAGGAAGAAGAGATCGTGAAACTAGAATGAAGTGGCAAATGGCCTTTGCCTTCATCTTCTACCTCCTGATCATCCACCTGGCCATCCTGACAGACGCCGACGCCCTCGTCCTGCATTATCAGGGATGACAATGGATTGAATTTGATGACAATGGTACCTCAATTATTAGGGATGAAAATGGATTGAATATGATGCACATACTACATTTTCTGCATTCACACTATATTTTACATATGCACATTCGCATCCATAATGCATCTAAATACGAATATCTGCATTGTATTTTAATACAAAATAATATATTTAATAAAAATTAATGGAATAAAATGATAATTATATAATTTATAATATATAATATGTAAAACAGTAACTATATATGCAAATAATACAATGCAAATATAGATTGGATGCAGTATAGATCAACATTCATATCACATCCGTGTGGATAAGAATTTTTTACATCTCCGTATCTATTTTTTCAAAAAAATAATTAATCTACTATAAACATGTTGATATAATTTCCATCCCCACTAACAATATAATAGGATCCAATTATTCAAAAATTCATATCTAGTTTTTAGAATAAAAATTAAATATATTTATGAATAGATTAAAAGTTTAGGATATATTTATATAATATATCTTCTTTTTTTACCAAAATCAAAATACTTTTATTAATGCCTAGCCAGAGCCAAAAAAATCATTATACAAAATTGCATCCACTTCCGGAGGCCGGATGGAAGACCAAATCAACATATCACGATTCTGGCGAGCCCTCGTTGCTGCCCAATGGGCAGCTTCATTTTCCTCTCTATAACAAAAGATAAAACTTTGAAGGTTACATTGCATAGATAAATGGAAAATATCTTCAACAACCGAGTTAATCTCCCAAGGTATGTCTATCTTCTTGTTTAGCACCTCGATCATTATCTTAGAATCAGTCTTCGCTTGAAACATAGACAAATTATGTGTCAGAGCAAAGTTTAAAGCTTTTTTGATTGCCAGTGCTTCTAAATGTAAAGCAGATTGTCTAGAACTTTCATAGTAACTTAAAATAAAAGAGCATTGACCATTATTTGACCGAACCACCATACCCAAGCCACCATTATTATCTGCAAAAAATGCATCACAGTTAATTTTGAGAATTCCTAGTGGTGGGGGATTCCATTTGACCAGGATAGATTTACTCATAGAATTGCCCTCAGGATGCGTTTTACTGAAGTAGGATTCAGTGAACGCTAAAATTTTTGTCACTAAGACCGAGGGGGTAGGCTGTCTAACTTCATGCACCAAGAGGTTCCTAGCGTGCCAGATGAACCAACATCCATTGATAATTATCACAGGTCAGTAGGAGGTTCCTCTGGGATGGGGGTAAGTTAAAAAAATCCAAGTAGAAGAATCCCAAACAGAAGGAAGGTCAATGTTTATATTGGTTTTTTCCTAGATAAGGCTCGAAATGATGTTGGCAAAAGGGCATGAAAGGAACAGATGTTCAACGATTTCAGGAACTAGATTGCAAAAAGGACAGTGCGTGGGTGTATTAAGGCCCAAGTAATGAAGATGAGCTCGGGTGGGTAATCATTGGTGGAAGATTTTCCAGCAAAACAATTTAATTTTCGGAGCAGAATGTAACTTCCAGATAGAACCATACAACGGTCATATTGCCCGGTTGAAAGTTCATGGCTTCTAAGAAACTCATAGGCGAATTTAGTGGTAACTCTACCCCGAAACGAGTCCTTCCAAATAAGCTTATCATCATTGGGGTTCATAGGCAACTCGATCCGGCTAATAGAATCCCACATCACCGAGCCAAAGTAATTATTACACAAAGTTTCATTCCAAGCAGAGTTTGAAATAAAAGAACTTACATTCAATCCATCCGTATTAGTGATCAAATCTATATGGATGAAAGAATGTTTCAAAGATAACGGTAAATTAAAAAGCCAATTATCATAAAAAATAGAAGATGTTTTCCCATTATTTATTAGTTTTAAAAAACCAGGAATTAATTGTTCAAAGGCTGAGCGAAACAGACGCCAACTCCCAGAAAATTTTTTATGGATACAAATCAAATATAATATAAGTATAGGATAATAAATTGAAAAAAATAGAAAAAACTTGAATAAAAAAAATAATATTTGCAATTATTATTCAAAAAATAATAAATACAAAAATTAAAAGTATAAAAATAGATGCATATAGAGAAAATAAGTGGGATAACATTTTTTATTACGAATTTAAGTGAGGTAAAAATTTGAGAGAAATAATTTAGGTGAGGAAAGTGAAAAAAATTTGAGGGGAGGGGTAAACATAAAAATATAAGTGAAGTAAAAATAAAGATAAAAATTTGAGGGAGTGGAGGGAGTTTAGGCGGGAATGAATCATTTTTTGTTTTTTATATATATATATTACACTATTTTATATATTTTTCTTTATTTATTCTTAGAACATATTATCTTTTTATGCTAATAATTATAGATTTACTAAATTATTGTTGAAAATATTTTCTAATTTAAAAAAATATTTTTATATTAGCTTTGTGTTTTAAAAATATCATTTATTATTATTATTTTTGAACAAAAAATATATAATTTAAAATATCTTATTTTTAATTTTAGTTATCTACAATTTTATTCCATTTTAATTGATATAGTTTACTCTATATACTGTGTTATTTGATATTTATCCTTAAAATTAATTTATTATTTAATTTTAATTAAATTTTATTTTAAAATAATATTTATCATACCTAATTAATTAAGACTAATAATAAATATCATATATTTATATAATTTGCAATGTTAATTTTTTAAATTATGATAATGATGATATCAACCAAGTAATATATGTTTTAAAAATCTTAGATAAAAAATAATTCTATAATTTAGTAGTGAAATAAATATTTACAATTGAATTTTTAGAAGATAATATTTTAAATATTTAATGTTAATTATACACTCTTAGTATTTTGTTATTTTTAATTACATATTTGGTCATATATTTTAATTTTAGAATATACTCTTATTAAATAATATCTAAAAAAATTTATCAATCAAATATTATAATAAAGTTGTTATAAATTAATAAATGAATAGTTTAGTTATACTTTTAGATATGAATACGTGTAATTGAAAAAAAAATTGAATAAAAATAGTTAAATTACTAATATTAGAATAATCATATTTAAACATAAAAAGTTAATTATAATGAGTTTTAGTTTATTTTTTACATTTTATGAATGTATTAACGTGTTGATAAATTCAAGCAATAAAAAAAAAAATCATATTTTAAAAAATATTTGTATATTTTTCTTACTTTTATGATTATATAGGTTAAATTAAACTGATATTTATTATTTTATTTACACTTATGAATTTTCATATATGTTAGATTTAATATTACTCTAAATTATTTAAGTATGAATATTATTATTGAAAAATATAATTTAATTTAAAATAATTTTGATATTAATTTTACAAATTAATTATATACCTATACAATTGTGCAAAACAAGTGTACTATTCGAAGAAAATATTATATATTATATTACAAATTTAATAAATATATACTATATAAATTTATTTGATTATTCATGATTATTAAAATAAAATTATATATATATATATATATATATTTGAACAACACGCGAGCTCTCGACCGGTCATAATAATAATAATAATAATAATAATAATAATAATAATAATAATAATAATAATAATAATAATAATAATAATAAAAGTTTACTTAACTCATTTAACCATTATGCCATATGTTCACATGGAAGAGGAGTATGAGTCAAACTAAGCGAGATAATTAATATAATAAATGTAAGGGGATATGTGTAAAATTTTAAAAATGGAATCTAATTTAAGATATAACAAAATATATATTATATATGAATGATTAAATTATAGGTCTCGTTTGGTTGCCATGAAAAGTAAATTCCCATAAAAAATTGCAATTCACTTGAATTAATTTTTTACCAATATTTCTTGGGACGTATCAAAAATGTATTTGGTTGACAAAAAAATATTTGATAGAAAGTGTAATTTTTTACTCGTAATATGTTTGGTTGACATGAATGCTTCCTATGAAATATTCATCAAATGACTAATATACTATTTTTTTATAAATTAATATTTTATTTATAAATTAAAATATACGAAAAAATTATTTGTAAATAAAATATATATTAGAATATATGAAAAAATTAAAATTTATTTATAAATTATTATTTTAACGCAAATATAATATATTTTTTCATATATCTCTAATATAATATATAATTTATTATATATAAAAATTAATTTTTATTTGAAGTTAATATAAAAAAATTACATATTTTGTTCAAATATAAATTAAAATAAAATAAATAAGTCAATAATTTATAAATTATCTAATTTTATAATGTTGAAAACATAAATTAAGTATATCATTAAATTCAAATATGAGGATATAATTGTTTTTTTCTTTTAAATACAACACATGAAGTGCAACTTAGCTAGGTCCCCCAGGTAAATTACTTCCTGCATTTTACAGAAAGTCAGACTTTCTGAGAAAATTATACTTTCTGCAAATTGCAAAAAGTGTGTCAACCAAACAAGGTCAAAAAATACAATTTTCTGAAAAATACAACTTTCTGAAAAATATAAGTTCTTGCAGGAAATTGTGTCAACCAAACGACACCGTAGTAAAAGATAGCAATGAATATAGTAAGAGCCTTGCTATATCCTTCTAAAATTAACCTAATAATCTTTTTAATCACTCACAATGATATATTGTAATTTTATTAATAATCATGAGCATTTTATTATACGTGAGTACGTATTAAGAGGATTATTAGGCACATGAGCTAGGATGATTTATTATTTCTAATATAATAATAGAAGATTTCAGTCGACAAATCAAATAAATAGGTTCTAGTCATTGCCGTTGTAATAATAATATTGTATGTAGGCATTTAAGTTACGATAAGAAGATAGTGTTGCACGACATGCGATAATAGGAGATGTTACATCACTTGTAGACTGTACAATATGAGTCACACAATAGCAAGTATTTTCATGCATCTTATAGAGTTAACAAATATCATATGTAGTGCAATATTGAAATGATAATTGATATTAGTGGCGTGCTTGTTTCACGGGATATGACTCGTGAATAAGATTTGTCAAATCTTATCAGTTGTTTGCTACGAGTTTTGAATATCATTTAAATTGGATATAATCGGATTCAAATCCGATTCTAATGGGATATAAATATCCTCCGGGGGATTGAGAATTAAAATCCTTGATTTTTTTCTTCTCCTGTCATTTAAGTTGGATATTTGTGATAAGTCAATTATAATTTAATTTTTAGAAATATTTTATCAATGTTTATTATTATTATTATTATTATTATATGTTAAAATAATTATTTAAATTTATTTCATAATTTTTAAAATAAAATTATGTAAAATCATATTTAAATATTATATTATTAATATCTGACTCTTTTATCCAGAGCCAACACAAATATAGGATTTCAAAGTCTTATCTTTTGTGATATTCTTATCCAATATTTTAATAAATATTGGATATGATATAATTTTATTTCACGTGATTTTTATCCTAGTTAATTCCAATTGAATTTTTATTTATCTGAAATTTTATCCGGCAAAACAAACGCGACATAGATGAATTGATCGGGACTCGCACAATACTAAGTCAACAAGGGTCAAGCCAAAAAAAAAACATCAAATATCATTGCGAGATTAAAGGTAGAGTACGTGCATGTTCATGAAAAAGTACAGTAGATGTATAATCAATGCTAAACTTTTTCTATTATTTGTTTTCATTTCTTAATTATAATATGATAATTTTTACAACAAAAACTGGTGGCCATTGTGCCCTAACACAAGTCAACTAATGGCTATAACAAATTTTGAAAAAAAAAAATTAAATAATATTGCATTGTTTTTAATTGTGCTATTTGATCAATTTCTTTTTGAAAAAAATACACTCAAGTTAGGTCATCTCCCACACAATTGTTGGGTGGAATGAGCATAGTGCCACTAGTCGTGCATCCTTCGTCAATCAATTGAGCAAAATTATATTCTCACTGAGTACCCTGATTTTTATTAAAATGTTTAATCATCAAACTATTATACAATGTACAATTATGTAAAATGAACTACATTGCTTAACTCTCTATTCCTATTATCCACACTATTGACAACATATGATATTTTATTGAAAACACAGCTTTGAGATAAGACTCCATTACTACTTGTGCTCTCCTCTGTCAGCCCATCAGGATAACCTTTCTTCGCCAAGTTATGAGCTTCAACATTTAACACCCTGCAGATATGCACCCAGTCTCCATCAATTTGCTTGCTAGCATCCCATATATCAAGAACAAGACCATGTAGATGCCATGGAGCTTTATATTTCTTGTTTAATATATTTACAACTTGGAGACAGCAAGTGAGAACCTTTACCTTTTTCAGCCCCATTTCCTTGGTTTTCAAAATATTCATCCATACTACTACTTCCTTCAAATAAATTCCTCCCTTCCTTGTCAGCTATTATGAAGCCAATCCCAGCCCTTTCATTTTCATTTTTTCAGGCTGCATCACAGTTGATATAGAACTCATTGTCTTTCATGTATGAGCTGACAAACATTTGTTTTTTACCTCTAGAATTTTCAATATTGCAGTCATTGCTCCAGTTTATATCTGCCATTACTTTGCAGAACAAGGAATTCATCCCAATTTTTTCCCCTTTGAAACAACAAGTGTTCATGTTCTTCCATAGGTGCCAAAGAGATGAGGCTATTACCTCTCCAATGGTTGTTGCCTACTCGTTTGGCTTCCATGAGCCATTTACCCATATGCCATTCATGTCTAAACATGAAATTGAAACCATACTTCTGTTCCAACATCACTACTAGAATAATGGGCATCAGCAACGGCTGATGCCGTTACTGAGCCGTTGCTGAAGAGCATCAGCAACGGCCGAGCCGTTGCAATAGAGCCGTGACAGAAAGTCGCGTTGCTGATGACTTAGCAACGGATCAGCAACGGCCGCTCGGGCCGTCGCTCAAAACATTATCCGCAACGGCCGCTCAGGCCGTCGCTAAAAATATTATCAGCAACGGTTTTGCCACAGACACGGAGCCGTTGCTGATAACATTAATAGCAACGGCCGCTGAGTCCGTAGCAAAGCCGTTAGTAAAAACCTATCGCTAAGCCGTTGCTGTAGGTCATCAGCAACGGCTTTCGATACACTTTTAGCAACGGCTTTCCCACGGACGGCCGTGGGAACGCCGTTGCTAATGACGTATACCTGGGAACAGAAAAATTGAAAATTTCAAATTTCCATTGATACATTGATACATTATCTGATACATAACTCACACACCCATACCCTCATACACACATTCATTCACACATCACAAACACACCAAGATATACATCAAAACAATTATATTTATATTGATAATTATCCACGATAGTATAAAAACAATTCAAATGCAAAATTGAAGTATCAATATCCAAACAAAATAAGTTAAACAAGTTCAATATCTCAGTAACAAGTTCAATATCCAAACAAAAAATCTCACGATCACGATGGAGGATGGTTTGGTTCATCTGGAGTGCTTGAGTGTACACCGGCGTGGACTGACTCGAGGACGATGGATTAGATGATGCCGAATAGATGCCTGCTTCGGGATGACCTGACATGTTGCGTAGCATAGCTTGTATATTCGCCATCATCTGACTCTGGCGCTCCATCATCTCAGTCTGACGCGCGACCGTCTCCTCTAGAGTCCTTATTCTGCTAGTATGATCATAACTGGATCCTAGAGGTGGACGGCCGCTCACCAGCGACCGGAGGGGTCGGTGCCCCAAGTGGCCCTAGTACGGCTCGCGCATGACCACTATCTGCGAAGCCATATACGCGGCCATGGTCCCAGCCACCTGCGGCCTCGACCCACGATGCTGCGTCAAAGTCCTCGGGGGTACCCCCGCGCTGCACCACCGTTTGGCTGTAGGTCTCCTGCTCGAGTTTGATTTTTTATTTAATATTTATCATAAAACTTAAATTATAAATATATAATGAATAATTTAAACAAATATATAATTACCATAATGTATGCAGCGCGGTTGTCGATGTACTCCCCCGTCCCATGTGCTCGACAGTGAGTCCGCTCAAACACCGCCATCGGGGAGGGTCGCTGGACACTCCCGTCATCCGACACCGTCGTCTACATTTACAAAACAAATACATTAATTAGTACACATAGTAACAAATAAAATATATAATTAAAAGATATACTTACCATACGGTTCGCGTGCACTGCAAATGCAATAGAGCCGCCGGTGTGACGCGCTGCTCCCCCCGACATGCGATTTCTAGCCGCATTCCGAGAAACCTCCTGCCATCGATCCGTCGACCATATCCCCACGAGCTGGTCCCATATATCCGGAGTAATCCAACCGGGGCCGTATCCCCGAGTCTCCGCGATGTTAGTGGTCCCAGCTCGGGCCATCGCTTGGGACCGAGCCTGCCCCAGCTGCCCGTTGTACCTTGCCCGGGAAATAGCCTCCCAGGCAGCGTATATGAAGGGCCTCTGGTCCTCGGCCCATGTATAGCGAGCCTGCAAAATAATAATATTAGTACCAATATTAATATATCATCATGCATGTAAAAAATAATAATAATACGTGCCTCAAACTCGCGCCATAACATGTCGACGTGCTCGCTAGGCACGTGAGACCACGTAGGCCATGCCCCGTGCATGTATCGTCGAATAGTAGAAGAAATGCTCTTCGGCACTTCTTCTTGCTCGAACCTGCACAACAAAAATAAATTTTAATATTATATTATGATATAATGAATTTGTAATGATTCATAATTCATGATATATTACCGCTCCCCAATCACGCTAATCAATCTACGTGACTCTGTGGCTGGTGGAGGCTGCCACCAGTTCGGCCCGCGTGGCCGCCTGCGTCTGGATGTACTAGCCTCGGCAGTATCATCCTCATGAGGATCAGCAACAGGAGGATCAGCAGCATGAGTAAGTGCTGGAGTCTCACCGATCGGAGACTCCGAAGCTCTCCTGCGTCGATAACCACGACTAGACATATCTGTCGAACAGACATATAATCAGATTATTGTATAAATAGTAGAGATATATTTAATAAAATATATACTTTACAATTATTCCTCATCATCTGAATAATAGTCTTCGAATTCTTCTTCTTCCTCTTCTTCCTCTTCTTCATCTCCAGCTACCTCAATTTCATGATCGTCATCATCAGCATATTCAACTTCTAATTGAATTGACGTTGTGTCTACATCCTCAAGTATTGGAATAATACGATCCATAGCAGGAGGATCATCTTCTTGATAGAAACCATGTGTCATATCAGGTATCAGCTCATTTTCTCCTACTATCGAATCAATTTTTCCTCTACCTTTTGTCTTACAGACTACACGCCAATCTGCTCTATCTTTATTTCGAGCCGGATACTTCGCGTAATATACTTGTTCGGCTTGTGATGCCAATATAAAAGGCTCATTTGCTGCCAATTTCGATTTGTAATTAACCTCAACAAGTTTGTATTTTGGATGAACTTTCATGCCCCTTTCTGTTGTATCGAACCAATGACATCTAAATAGGATCACTGATTTCAAGCCGAAGTAGTGCAACTCTATCACTTCTTCCACCAGTCCATAAAAATCCATATCACATTCAACATAGGTTGTCCCTTTCACGCAGACCCCAGCATTCATCGTCTTCTTTGTAAATGAATATTCAACCGTGTGAAATTTATACCCGTTAACAAAATATCCGCTATAGCACGACACAAGTCGCGACGGTCCACTAACAAAATCAAATATTCTTTCATCTATTTCAGCTCTGTGATCTTTGTTGTAAGTCTGAATCCAAGTAGGGAAATCACAATTCCGTAATCTCTCCAATTCTTGATCGTTGTGAATAGAGTATTTTTGCACCATCTCAATGTCAAATATTTCAATGAATTATTCAATCTCTGGACAATTGAGTAATACATACAAGTGTGCCAAATGATACTCTTCATCGCTTAAGTCTCGAGATGGACGAGAACCAAAAGCACGACCAGAGTGACAAAATATATTTAAACGTCCATCTAAATGTCGAACACCCCCGTCGTCGTTACGTGGAAGATGATCAAATCTTATCTGTACTGTCGATTCAAAGTAAAATGAGCAGAATGCTGAAATTTCTTGGATGATATACGATTCAGATATTGATCCTTCAACAGCTGCGGTGTTCTTTACTTTTTTCTTCAGACGATTCATGTATCTTTCAAATAAGTACATCCACCGATATTGAACGGGGCCACCAACTCGTGCCTCGTATGCCAAGTGTATCGGTAGATGCTCCATCGAGTCAAAAAATGCAGGAGGGAAAAACTGCTCCAGCTTGCATATGATTTCAACAATATTATTTTCAAGTGTTGACATATCTTCGACTCGAAGGACATTTGCACAGATGTTTCTAAAAAACATACTTAATTCAGTCAACGGACCCCAAATATTATCAGGTAGAAGATCTCGAAATGCGATCGGAAGTAATCTCTGCATGAATACATGACAATCATGGCTCTTCATCCCTGATATTTTGCAATCATCGACGTTCACACATCGAGATAAGTTTGAAGCATATCCATCGGGTAATCTGAGTTCTTTTACCCATTGACAAACATCTTTGATCTGTTGTTTATTTAACACATATAGGACCTTCGGTTTCAGATATCGTCCGTTGACCTCTTGTAACTCCAACTCTGGTCTTTTACAAAGTATTTTCAGATCATGTCGGGCTTTGACATTATCTTTAGTTTTTCCAGAAATATCCATCAAAGTGTTGAAAATATTATCAAACACATTTTTTTCAATGTGCATGACATCTAAATTATGTCGAATCAATAATGAACTCCAATAGGGCAATTCCCAAAAGATACTTTTTTTCACCCAGTTGTGTGTTTGGCCAAAACGTGAAACTCTTTCATTGCGACCAAATACTATATCTGGAAGTGCTGAAACACGTGCTAATATTTGTTCACCAGACAACATCGGTGGTGGCCCATCTCTTTCGACTCTGCCCTTAGTAAATTTATTACGATTCCTTCGATACTGATGATTAACCGGTAGGAATCGACGATGACAATCAAAGAATGAGATTTTTCGTCCGTTCTGAAGACTGATTGATTTAGAGTGTTCCATACAATACGGGCAAGAGAGTCGGCCGTGAGTGCTCCAACCCGACAACATGCCGTACGCGGGAAAATCATTGATTGTCCACAAGACCGCGGTCTTTAAATTGAAGTTTTGCTTCCGATGACAATCATAAGTGACAGCTCCCTCAGTCCACAATGTTTTCAATTCATCTATCAAGGGTCTGAGAAATATGTCAATTTCTTTTCGCGGACCCTTAGGACCCGGAATAATCATCGAAAGATAAATAAATTCATCTTTCATGCACATTGACGGTGGCAAATTATAAACTGTCAGCAGCACTGTCCAAACTGAATAAGGAGTTGCAGAATGTCCAAACGGATTAAAACCACCTGTGCACAATCCCAATCTGATATTTCTAGTATCCCTAGCAAATGAAGGATAACATGTATCCAAATGTTTTCATGCTTCACTGTCAGATGGATGAGTCATTACTGTATCATCACGACTTCTTGCATGCCAACTCATGTAGGGGGCTGTCTTTTCCGACATGAATAATCTTTGAAGCCTCGGTGTTAGTGGAAAATACCGAAGCACCTTAAACGGGATATTTTTCTGTCGGACCGATTTCTTCTCCTTGTAACGAGGGTGTTGACATACAGGGCATTTATCCAACTGCACATTTTCTTTATAATATAAAATGCAGTTATTTTGGCACGCGTGAATTTTTTCGTACCCTAGCCCCAATTTTCTCATTAGCTTTTTAGTCTTATAAAAAGTAGGCTCAAACTTGTTATCAGTAGGCAGCATTCCATTAATCAATCCAGCTATCCGATCATACGCAACTCCGCTGATATTACAATCGACCTTGATGTTTAAGAGTTGTGTCATTGCTGAAAACATAGTGTATTTAGGACAATTCTCATACAAAGGTTCATCGGCAGCTTTCAACATCTCGTAAAATTCTGCAGCTTCTTTATTCGGTAATTCAATCTCTACCGCAGCCCCTACTTCTGTGATATCAACCGCTGTAGTATCTGGTGGGACTGATGTCTGAAGAACTGGCCGATCAACATTATCATTCAGGCGGAATTGACCCCCAAGACTATCAAGTATCATAGTTCTATAGGGATTACATTGACCGGATGAAGAAGCACCAGCAGAGGAAGATTCACCATATGTCTGAACGACAGGATTGCTCGACGTCCCGACTTCGCGTGACTCCCCGTGACAAGTCCATAGAAAATATCTTGGTGCAAATCCTTTGCTATATAGATGCAGAGTGACAGTCTCCCGATCCAAAAATCATCCATTTGAACAAATGCGGCACGGACATCGGATTTGATCACCCATGCTAACGAAATTCCGATTCGAATAGGCGAAATTTAGGAAGTACGTTACGCCTAATCGAAACTCATTCGTTAAAGCTCATTCGTTAAAGTTCTATAGGGATTACATTGACCGGATGAAGAAGCACCAGCAGAGGAAGATTCACCATATGTCTGAACGACAGGATTGCTCGACGTCCCGACTTCGCGTGACTCCCCGTGACAAGTCCATAGAAAATATCTTGGTGCAAATCCTTTGCTATATAGATGCAGAGTGACAGTCTCCCGATCCAAAAATCATCCATTTGAACAAATGCGGCACGGACATCGGATTTGATCACCCATGCTAACGAAATTCCGATTCGAATAGGCGAAATTTAGGAAGTACGTTACGCCTAATCGAAACTCATTCGTTAAAGCTCATTCGTTAAAGTTCTATACGGATTACATTGACCGGATGAAGAAGCACCAGCAGAGGAAGATTCACCATATGTCTGAACGACAGGATTGCTCGACGTCCCGACTTCGCGTGACTCCCCGTGACAAGTCCATAGAAAATATCTTGGTGCAAATCCTTTGCTATATAGATGCAGAGTGACAGTCTCCCGATCCAAAAATCATCCATTTGAACAAATGCGGCACGGACATCGGATTTGATCACCTATGCTAACGAAATTCCGATTCGAATAGGCGAAATTTAGGAAGTACGTTACGCCTAATCGAAACTCATTCGTTAAAGCTCCACGATCAAGACGTCGGTACATCCAACTTCGATCAGCCGACATGATTCTGTCAATCAATGACAATTTCTTTGGTTAATGTCTTTAGGTGAGATTGTCCTATTCCATTCGGGATTTATGTTATTCGTACTGCACTTACGTTTTTATTTTAACTGTTAACTAATTATTCTAAATTTCGATAGCATCTCCCTACAGTTCTCCGAATACGCATATCATTTGGGCGCGTATCGGAGAACAAGAGAGATGTTGCCGAATTTTAGAATAATTAGTTAACAGTTAAAATAAAAACGTAAGTGCAGTACAAATAACTATATTCCCAAATTGTCCAATCAGGGACAATTCAAGAATTGTACGTCGTATAAAAGATCATCTACTTCTTTTACACGAACATACAATTCCCGAACGGATCTAAGGTTTTGCTAAATCATATCCGATTCGTCGATGCGTACGTGAAACATATCAACTCGTCGGATGGATGATTATTTTCTAAATGTTTCGAGACAGTTCGAGTCCATATTGGACGATTTCGGCGCGCGTCCGAAGTGGACGATTCCGGCGCGAGTCCGAATTGGACGATTCCGACGCGCGTCCGAAGTGGACGATTCCGGCGCGAGTCCGAATTGGACGATTCCGGCGCGTGTCCAAAATTAATGTAAACCCTAATAATTAATCTAACAAATTAAATAATTAATCTAAACAATTAATTAACAATTATAAAACAATTAATTAACAATTATCAAACAATATAAAAAATATATATAATTATAAATTCCGGCGCCGGAGTCCACCCTCCGGCGCCGGCGTACAGTGGCCGGACACACTGTCCGGCCACTGTAGGAGGTCCGGCGGCGGCCATCAGCCGACCGCCGCCGGCCGAAACCCTAGAAATAGGGTTTCGGTCGGATTGATTCCCGCCGGCCGCAGGAAAGAGACGGCCGGCCGATCAACATACCTGAACAACTCGGCAGCAGCGGGAGGAGGAAGAGGCGTCGTCGGCGTCGGCAGCAGCGGCAGCGGCGGCGAGAGGAGTCGGCAGGAGCGGCGGCGGCAGCAGCGGGAGGAAGAAGGGTCGGGCGCGAGAGCGTGCCCTATATAAACTTATCAGCAACGGCTCACTCGCCCGTTAGAAAGCCGTTGCTGATAAGTTATCATCAGCAACGGCTCACTTACCGTTAGCAAGCCGTTGCTGATAATTAAAATATCAGCAACGGCTCGCCTTTCCGTCAGAAAGCCGTTGCTGATAATTAAAATAATCCGCAACGGCTCGGGTGTTCGTTAGAACGCCGTTGCAGATACAAATATCTGCAACGTCTCGGGCGGCCGTAAGAATGCCGTTGCAAATAGCAACGGCTTGAGCGGCCGTTGCTGATAGCCGTTGCTGAAGACCTAGTTTCTAGTAGTGCATATTCTAGAATTTTTTGCAAAACTGCATTCAAATAATATATGCTTGATGTTGTCATCCTTCTTGCCACACACATAGCAACAATTAGGCTCTATCTTAGTTATGTTAGATAAGTACCTAGCCGTAGGCAGCCTCCCCCATGAAAGCTTCCAAATGAAGTTTTTCACTCTGGGAATAGTTTTCAATTTCCACATATCAACCTAATTTTTTTTTTACTGAAAAGCATTGTATTTGATTCATGAGTAAGAATGGAATACAAGGGGGAGAGGAAGAGAGGTTAAAAGTTACAATCTTAAAAGTTTAAAAAAGAAAAAGAAAAAGAAAAACAGGTCCAGACATTGGACCAAAATTATAAAACAAAACTATACGACCCCACATATCAACCCAGTTGATGACATTCTCTACATTCATAAATTGCTTCTCTACTATGTAATTGTAAGCAGTTTTGCAACTTAGCTCCTCATTGAAACACCAAACCCACTTGTCTTTAACTTTCTTCTTAGGTAGATAGATATGAGCTATGTTGTTGAAGTGATGTTTCCCAAACAATTCTAGGATTAAATCAAAATCCCATGTATTGTTTTTTATCAGCTCATTCACATTGTTTAACCTGGAAATTTCCTCCATGTTTAAATATGTTGGCCACAAGTTAATTGGTATATTAGATAGCCATGAGTCTTTCCATATGTAGTGCTTGAGTCATCCCCAATTCTTATTCACAGGCCATCCCTTAATTTTTGGATTGCACTGTGAATGTATTTGAATGACCAGGAGAATCTACTGCTATTTTTAGAATACCAAGGATGAGAATCACCATATTTGCTTAGGAGAATGTTTGACCAAGACATCTATCTTTGTTAAGGAATGGAAGAATTGTTTTAGCATGTATTGAAAGTCTCATAATCCCCCAGTCTTTAATACCCAAACCTCATGAATTTTTTCTTAGTAGCAGTGTAGCACTTTATTTTATCCAATTAAGTGGAAGTCTTTCCTATTTGCTTTGGAACTCCAAAGGTACCCCTTGTCAGACTTTGAAACTTATCTATTACCCCCAGAGGAGGATAATGTATGCATTGTCAGTGAACCATTAGTCATACTTGATATTGATAGAGATTTCCCTACCAGTGAATTAAGCAAAGTCATCCTTCCCGCCTGAGAGATTTCCCTACCAGTCGAACCATCAATTATGGCCATGGCCTTGTGAACCATTACTTCTTGGCAGCTTTTATCTAATTTTTTAGGATTGATAGAGGCACCAAGGTACTTCATGGGAAAAGAACCCTCTCTAAACTCAGTCAAATTACAAATTGCTATTTTGGTATTGGCTTGACAATGCATTGGGAAGAGAACTTCATACTTTTCTTTATTAATTTTTTGATAAGTGAGTTTGCAGTATAAGTCCAATGCTTTCATAACTTTTTTGCAGTTTCTCAAATTCCCTTTGACTATCAACAGTAAGTCATCAGCAAATGCCAAGTGTCAGAGTTTGATCTCTTTATGCTTGAACCCTTTGATAATGCCCTCCTATGTGAATTTTTCCAATTCTAGATAACAACCATTGCATTAAGATGAACACATACGGAGATAATGGATCCCTATGTCTGACCCCCTTTGTACTTGAGAAGCTATCAGATAAGATGTCATTTACACTGCAATTAAACTAATTAGCTGAGCTTAAGCAAGAAAGTATCCATTTTTTTAAAGTGTCAGGGAAGTTCATGTAGCACATGATCTTATCAACTGCTCTCCAAGACACCATGTCGAAAGCCTTTTCAAGGTCTAGCTTCAAAATGATAAAAGGCCATTTCCTTTTAAATTTGTGAACCACATTCACAATCTCATTAGCCACTAGAATATTATCTTGCATCTTTCTTCCTTCTATAAGGGCACATTGTTCTTTTGAAATTAGATTCCTTATGAGTGGCTTAATACGATTGACAATAGCTTTTAACAAGATTTTATAGATGACATTGCAGAGGACTATTGGTCTATAATATGTAACTTTGGAGGGGTTATCAACCTTTGGAACAAAAACCAATGTGGTATTGCCCCATGAAGTAGGGATTCTAGCCTCAGTAGTGAATTAATTGAATTCATCTCCCATGGATTTACATATGATGTTCCAATACTTAATGTAAAATTCTACATTGAACCCATCTGATGTTGTAACCTTTTTCCATTTAAGTTTGCTTGCATATTCCCATTCTTGCATCATATCATTAGTGTTTTCATTTATCCAAAGCTTTTTATATGCTGGCAAAATCATTTATTAAAGTATTCCCTGACTTTATATCTATAATGACATTCTGGCACTTTTTGTATTTTGCCAGGTTATGAAAAAACTTAATGTTTTTATTATTTTTCTCCATCCACTTAGACCTTGTCTTGGACCACCATTTCAGGTGGAGTTGTCTATTTAAGGTTGCCACTTTAGTAGATAGGTATTTCATTATGACAATGTCAGCAGCACTACTCATACCAGCTTCATCCAGATTATCAATTGTATTTAGCTTTTCCTTAGTATTTTTTAGCTCTTTTTCAATTGGGCTGATATTACTTTTTGCCCATTTTGTTAGCCTAGTACTGAGTGTTGAGAAGTTCTATCCAATGAACTCCATTTTCCTTGATTACTGTTTCTAGTTCATTGTACTCCATTCAATAGTACTCAAAGACAAATTTCCCTTCACCATTTCTAGAGGCAATCCTGCTTAGATGAAATTACAAAATTGTGACCATATGTGTTGAACCAACTCCACTTCATTAGGACTTTGACGAGCCTTGCGAGGATTCTATCTTTACTAGCTTTATTATTGTTCCAAGTGAATTTATTGCCTTTGAATTTGGCCTCCATTAACCCTGCCGAGGTGCACATTTTTTGGTAGTCACTAATGGATTCACCTCGTTTGAATGATTTACTTGACTACAGACACAATTGAAGTCTCCAATGATTAGCCATGACAGCTCATCCATGTCCATTTTACTTAGAAAGTTCCAGAGAATCCTTCTTTCTTCAGCATTATTGATAGCATATATGTCACTTAACATCCAAGGTTTGCCATTTTTGGATGTACATTCATCAACTGCTTACAACCAAATACAAGCTTTTCTTCCATACAATTACCATTCCTCTTGCTATAAAGGACCCAAACCAGTTAGTTCCAAATTCCCTGATGCATAGTAAAGAGTTTTCCTCATTTAGATGAGTCTCAATAAGAAAAATAAGGGCAGGCCTATGGTTTCTTATCACGACAAATAGGTGATCCCAAGTTGCCATCTTGAGCCCCCCCCCCTCTAATATTCCTGGATAGATTTAGCAATATCAATCCCCATCTCCTCGACCTTAGGGCTGAGAAAAATCCGATCCGATCCGAAAAACTCAAAAAAATTGACCCGGAAATTTATTTCAGGTCGGATTATTCAGGTATATCAGGTCGGGTTACATTTTTAAAAATTTCTGTTACTATTTCGGGTCGGGTCGAGTTCGGGTGAAAACCCTATTTTATTCAACCCGACCCGACCTGATTTTAAGTTGAATAGATATTTATATTATATATATTGATAAAAGATTATGTTAGTTTTGTGGTTAGAAGGATAGAGATAAAGTTTATGATGTTCTTGAGTTCAAGTCTTACTTAAGTTATAATTTTAATACAATTATTCACATTTTTTTATCATCATTTTCAAGATAAATTTTATTATTTTATTATTATTTAAATCGAATTCAGGTTATTCGGGTCGGGGCCCGATTAAAAAATAGGGTCGGGTCGGATATTGACTTGACCCGCCCGATGCTCAGCCCTACTCGACCTTGCTGTGGGTCATCATCATCTTGAACCACTTTAGTATCATTATAATATATTCTCTTGGTGATATTTGACAATTCACACGTAAGTTTTCATTCATTAACCTTTTTCAAAATAAATACTACAACATTTATTTTTATTTTATTGACTTTTGTTTAATACACGTTCATTCGACATTCACCTAGTTTTTTCGCCCGAATGCAAAGCTGAGGCAGGCAGAGCGTTTGGTATAGGGATGACAATGGTTCGATTAATTTCACTTTTGGGGATTAACCGAAGCCGAAATCGATTTCCAAACTCGTTAATCGAAACCAAAACTAAAATCGATTGGTTTCAAAAACCTATATTCGAAACCGAAATCGAAATCGGCTCGGTTTCGGTCATCCACGGATAACCGAAGCTGAATTTTTCGATTCGGATAGAACTGATTATCTGTTTACTAATTGATTAATCGATAGTAAACGGATAACCGGTTCAAAGATTTAATGGGTAATTGGTTATGGATAAATGGGTAAATGGATAAGGATAACAGGTTTCGAGTTTATATTTAATATAAATGATATTACTACCGATTTCAAATATTGATTAATCGTAAAAAACGATAACTGAAACCGAATATATAACCGATTTTGGGTATCGATTAACCACGACCCAATAATCGAAACCAAATCAATTTTAAACGGTTTTTGGTTTTTACTATTCGAACCCAAAAATGAACCGCAAATCCACTATCCAAAATTGGATTTTGCGGTTCGGTTAACTAGTTAACCGATTTGAATTGCCATCCTTAGTTCGGCAACTAATATGTGTCCACTCTCAAGTTTGGTAGTTATATGTGTATATATTAGTACGCACAAAAAGATATCGAGAAATTTAGAGAGAGCATGCCCTGGATAGCCGTGGTTAGGGATGTCAACAGGGCGGGGCGGGTACGGGGGGTGCCTACCCGCTACCCGCCCCGCGAAATAAACGGCTACTCGCTATCAATTTATTCCATGCGGGTATCAAAAATAGGTACTCATTTAATTATCTGCAGGGGGACGAATACCTACAGGTATTGGTTGTACCCATGATACTTAAAAAATATATATAAATTACAATATTTTAATAGTACTTCAACTCTTCATGTATTTTGATAACAACTTCATTTTGATAAACACACAATATTTTAATAACAACATTATCATAAGGTTTCAAAAACACAAAATATACGAGTATTGAATTAGGTTAGAGTTTTTTTAGTATATGTACCGAAGGTAATATTGTAATTTACTAATTCTCACGGGTATGAGTACTATAATGCTCGTACTTGTCACATATAATAAACGAATAAGAAAAATTATCCGCGATATCTCTGTGTCATTCCTACCCTCCATACTTATCATAAATGGGTAAATTCCCACGAGTATCCCCTAAACGGATAACATTGTCATTCCTAGCCGGGTCCAGTGGAGGCTAAAAAGCAACAATTTTTTGGCGGGAAAATTGCCTTCGATATAAAACCTCAAGAAGATCCACTCCTTTCCTCTACTCTCTGCATCGTCTCCCTCGCCTTCTGTCTTCTCGTTCGCAATGGATTCCGACTCCGATTCTGACGCCTCCCATATCTCCGCCACGCCTCCCCGGAACTCTAACCCTGATCCTCCCAAGCATACATTCAGGGTTTCTCCTTCTCTCAAATCGAACCCCAAATCCAAGTCCACCCTCAGAAACCCTCGGAAACCCAACCCCAAATCCAAGTCCACCCTCAGAAACCCTCGGGAACCCGAGCCCAAATCAGAACCTAAGCCCTCCAATCCGCCGCCGGAGGTTTTCCCATCTGTCGAACTCTCCAATCCCCATGCCTTGTCCGTCGTCAACATCCGGCAGCCAGCCGGCCTCCCCAATCGCTCGAGCTCCTTCTCCCGCCTTGTCATGTCTCGGCGGTCTTCCTTTGACCCTTCCGAATTTCAGAACGGTGGCAAATTTACGGCTTGTGATGAGTCCATTGACAGTTCGGCTGATGGAAGGTCTTCCTTGAATGGGCCGCCGAAGCCAATGAACGTACATCCTAATCAGATCGGACCTGAAGCGCCCGCGGAACAGCCGAAGCGGCGGGAGTGCGGTGGCGATGGCAAAAACAGATCTTTTGATGAAGCCATTGGAACTAATGGCATGATTTCGTCGAGGGAGAAAGTGAAACCCAAACGTGTTCATCCTAATTGGATTGGGTTTGATGCACCTGTGGAGCCGCCGAAGCGGCTAAAATGTAGTAGAGAGGGAAATTTCGTAAGATTAAATATTAATGGCCGTGGGAGGAGATTCACCTTCATGAATCGAAAAAGAAGGTCTTCCTTCTCCTACCGAGGTCGCCGATCCCGTCCGAGGCCTGTAGCACGCAAATCTGACACTCCCGAAGGGGAAGATTCTGTTTTGGATTCCCCAGTTGAGCAGAGGAAGAGCACAAATTGTAGCAACCAGTTGCTTGATGAGACAGTGATGGCTATTCGAGAGGATCCATCTGATGAAAATTTCCAGAAATTGCTAAAGCTTACCCATGGATATAATTCATTTCGTGAGGGGCAGCTAGAAGCAATCAGGAGGGTGGTTTTAGGAGAGTCGACAATGCTAATCTTGCCAACTGGTGCTGGCAAATCACTCTGCTATGAGGTCAGCTTAGTTCAATTCTCACTTCTGATGAATGATTTCAATAGGATTTTGTCCATATTTAAAGAAAATTAGGCAAATGTGAATTTTGTGGTCTGCGTTATTTCTTTGTTTGCTGGCGCTGAAAGAATAAAATCCATGCCTTTATGTATATTTGCGATAATGTTTTGCCAATAACAATAATGTTCATTCAGTTGCCAGCTTTGATATTACCTGGAGTGACATTGGTTGTAAGTCCTCTTGTGGCGTTAATGATTGATCAACTACGGAAACTGCCTTCTTTAATACCTGGCGGTCTTCTTTCCAGCGCCCAGGTAGCTAAACATATGCTTCTCTCTAATGTGCAAAAATAACTTTTGAGTTGCTTACCTTTTGCCTTGTCCCAATCTTCTTTTCTTGCACCAGACAAATGATGAGGCTTCTGAAACCCTACAAAAACTTCACGAGGGAAACATCAAGGTGAAACTATGTTGTTCTTACTTTTCTTGAGAAGTCGTATTCAATATTTCTCTTTTTGTAGAGAATGCCATGATCCTTTGTTCATGATTATGAAATAAAGCAAGATTTAAAATCTCCATTTCGGTACCGGTACCGACATGTACCATACCATCCAGTACAGGAAATGGTACCGAGTGATTTATTTTACTTTTTTAAGCTGTTAAATACCACTTTGAACTTCACTAAGTGTTAAATATCACTTTGATGATCAAATTTGAAGTCTAAAACTTTGTTTAAAACTAGAAAACATCATACTTGACTAAGAAATGATGAAAATATTCATAAAATTCTTAACTTAATAGTCAAATACATTAAGGTATGAATACAAGGTTTTAAACACAATTTAAAATGCAGACAAATGATGTCCGTCATAAAAATTAGCCATCTCTTGGGGACCAACACGACTAAGGTCGATTCCATAGGCCTCAATTGCCCACATATGAAAATTTTCCCAAGTCATTATGTTTTGGTATCTAGAATACCACATTGACATGAGAGATTCTTTAGTGAGAGCCCAAGCACTAGTCCCTGTATTTGCAAAGTCATGTGAGTAGGTATTGAATATAGAGTAGGTTGAGTTTGTAACCTCTTGCAAGGTACTCAACATATCGTGATGGTAATCTTGCAAGGCTGTTGGTCCTCCTCCCGGTTTTGGTTGATGATGATCTTTGACTCTTTTCACATACACCTTAGTTGTTCTTGCCCTCCAACTATCATGATCGGTATCTTGCGTGCAGAGGTAGAAGTAGAGCTCATTATCCAAAGATCAGCAGGTGTTGGTTGATGGTATGACGGGCGTGTTGCCATGCGACGTTGGATTGAGATTTCGGCTCCATTTCAACAACGTTTCAGTGTGGAGATGAAGAAATAAGAGAGTTTGAGAAATTTTGAGAGAGGTTGAGAGAGTTTGAGAGTTGAGAGAGTTAGGGGGTTAGTGGGATGAAAGGGGGGTTTTGGGGTGTTTATATAGCTCCAAAACAATTCCCAAAACCGGCCCCACCATTGGTGAACAGTACCGAACAGCTCAAAAAAAGCCGTTGGGTGATACCGGGCGGTACCGCCCGATATCATGTAAATACCGCCCGGTACGGGCGGTATATACCGTACACTTGGTACTGACCGGTACCGGGTGTACCGAATACCAGAAGTTTGCATTTCCGGTATGTATCGGGCTTACCGCCCGGTACGTTACGAGATTTCGAACCATGAAATAAAGATATGTGCTTCTTGTGACTAACAGCTGATGTAGGTGTTATTGGATTTGGGCCCATAAATCCATCAAGTGTTTTAGTTTGAGAGAAAAACAAAATTTATAATGAAAAACTATCGTCCAAAGTAGAATATGTAAAGGTTAAATTGGTGTTATATAAAGGTTCTCGCTTTGGCATAATATGCATATCTGAAAATGTGATCAATATGCCAGCATGGATGAATAGAGTTATGAATTATCTGATTCAATTATTGAACTGCATATTCCCTTTTTTATGACAATCTGCTAGCATGCATATGTCATTGATATACTCTTTTGGGTTCTAACTTCTAACTCATGCTTGTCTGTTTAGCTTAATGTTATAATCTCAGAAAAATTCTTAGGACCACAGTCTCCACACCTTCTGTCAAGACCTAAGACACTATTGTGTTCATCTTTGCATTTTCTACATCAAGTCTCAAAATTTAGGATTTTGCATATTAATGTCCCTTTCAGTCTTATTTCATGATATCTAGATATAAATCTTGTGGAATTATGGTGCTAAAAGTACAAGATGACCATCCTATTATATCAGGTGCTCTTTGTTTCTCCCGAGAGATTTCTTAATGCTGAGTTCCTATCTATATTTGTGGATGGACTTTCTATATCACTTTTAGTAATCGATGAAGCTCACTGCATTTCTGAATGGTAAGTGGTTATTTGGAATGTTGATATGATCTGTGGACTTTGATTTGAAATTGAATGGTTGGTCTTCAACACTTTCACCTACAGTTTCTCACCTTGAACAGGTCACATAATTTTAGGCCTTCATATTTGAGGCTGAAGACATCCATACTTAGAACGAAACTCACTGTTCAGTGCATCCTTGCAATGACAGCAACTGCAACAACCAAAACTTTTCATGATATCATGTGCTCTTTAGAAATTCAACAGAGAAATCTTATTAGGGTGTGCCACGTAAGAGACAACTTACAGCTTTTTGTGACTTGGAGTGAGAATAGGCAAGTTTGATTTATTTTGTTATCTTATTTTGCAAATTTCCTTTCTTATTTATCCTTTTTCTGTCTGTTGATTGCACTTTTTCCAATACATTTTAATTATCAGATTGAAGGATTTATTGCTTTTAATGAAGGCTTCCCCTTTGGTTGACATGCACAGCATCATTGTGTACTGTAAGTTTCAGGTTAGGCTTCTGTTCAGCTGTATGTATGCATGTTTCAAAAGGATCCCAAATGTCAGTTCATGTGGTCTTCCTTCTAAGATATTAACTTTGCAAATTGGATGATTGTAATGTCTTGTTATATCTTTTCTTTTATGTACTCCATTCGTTCTTCCATTGCGAGAACATTAGTTGGAGAACTTGGTAACCCACATAACATAAAATTGAATAGGGCAAATCTTGAATTTGTATGGTACTTTCATAACAAAGGAAATTAAAACATTCTTGTGTATCGAAGAATGATTTAGGTTTCCTTGCAGTTAGATACTAACAAGGCCGTAGCTTTTGATAATAGTATGCTGTTAACTCTAGGTTGTGGTTAGGACTGCACAATTTGGTTTGACAAGGATATTTTTGGAACTTAAAACAAAAATGGTAAGTCAGGATCTGTGAAGTTCTTCAACAACATCAGTTCATTTGAACTGCACAAACCATGCTCAAACCTAGACAAGCTAATCCTATTTCCTTGTTATTCTGATTTCTTCTGTGATTTGTTTTAAGTCTTAGCACACTTTTAAATATTCCACCCCATTAATATGAAAGCATAATGTTGATTTAAACTTAGCACCTGTGCAATGCTGCCAATGCACAATAGATGTCGCGCCCCGGCCCCCGGCCCGGGAAGCGACGGCTACTCGAACACCGCGCAGCGGAAGGAAAAGCCACGATCATAACATTTAATAATACAACAACATAAAAACCAATAATTACAATTCATAAGTCCGATCAAATACAATTATCAAAATATAAAATAGATCTACAAATTACAGCTCCAAAATAACAATGTCAATGATTAGCATATAAGGCGACAAAATGAAACAAAATACGAAAGCAGTCGTCATCAGAGCTCCACATCTACGACTGACTACTAGCTGATTAAAAACTATCTACACCTCGATCTACAAATCGACTGCTCACCCGGAGTTCAATAAATTTCAAGAAGCAAACCAAACAATGGAAACAAAGGTATTTCCGTAATTTATCTCCGACGACAAATCAACAACAAACATGGAACAACAAACTTGCAGGCTCAACTCATGCTCAATCCACTCTCCGAACACTCATGCTCAACCCATTCTCCAAACACCATGCTCAACCCATTCTCCAAACATCCAGGCTCAACCCACTCTCCAAACACAATTATTTCACACCAATCAATCAACTAAATTCTCAAATCAATAATTTAATATTATTTAAACACATCGACAACCCCAACAACTAACCAACTGAAAGAACATCCTAACAATGTTTTCTCGGAAAACCAACCCCACCATTGCGTTCAGCACGCGAAAATGATCAAGATTGCTATTCACCTCAACTGCAACCGACAACTCGGGGCCCACCAACTAAATTAATTCCAAACACAATTATCACCCAATTATTCAACAATAGTAAAATACTGTAAATATAAAAATCATATCAACTGATCTCCAATCTGAAATCCGATACCACCATCGCATTCAGCACGCGAAAATGATCAAGATTGCTATTCACCTCAACTTCAACCGACAACTCGGAGCCCACCAACTAAATTAATTCCAAACACAACTATATCACTAACTTACTAAACAACATCAATACTGAAATATATCAAAATCATATCAAATGATCTGCAATCTGAAATTCGACACCATCATCGCGTTCAGCACGCGAAAATCTACAACTTTGATATTCACCTCAACTCGATCCGACGACTTTACGATCAATTACAAAAATACCCTAATAATTTATAAATCAATCCCATTTCATACAATACAGCTCTCTTCTCTTAACACTATTTATCCCTCTTCACCCACTCGTCTCCCTCTCCCCTCTCCCCTCGCACTTGCGCCCGACGTCGCCTCCCTTGCTCCGCTCGAACCCACGCCGGCCGGCCATCCCAGCCGCCGGCGATCACCCTGCCCCCCCCGACCTCGCCGGTCTCTCCCGGCGCCGGCGGGACATCCAAACACACACACACACACACACACACACACACACACTCCCGATCTCTCTCTTCTCCTTCGATCACCCCGGTCCTCTCCCCCTCTCGGCCAGCCGCTACCCGTCGCCGACCGGCGACTCCACAACCCCCGCCCTCTCCTCGACCCTCCGGCCCCGCCCAATCCCAGGACCGACCGAGCGGCGGCCTGGATGGCCCACCCCGGCAGCGCTCGACTGCTCGGCCCGGATGGCCGCCTGGCAGCTCGCAACCCTCACGCGACCGCCCGCTGCGTGCGACTTCCGCACGCGATCAGCCCGGGGGTACGGCGCAACAACCTCCCCCTTGTCTTCCGTCGTCGGATTCGTCGGAAATAACAAACAGAAATGAAGCAACGAAGAGGATGAGATCTGCTACCTCGATTCCGCGACTCCGGCGACGACGAGCTCCATCGGCGACACGCGCCGACTCCTCCGCCTGCCGGCGCCTTCTCTCCCTCTTCCGCTTCTCAACCTCTCGCTCTCTCACAGCTCCCCTCTTTAAAACCCCTCAACAGCCACACCACCTCTCTCTCACCGCCACCTGCCACTTCTATAACCATCCATCTTTTTTTCTTTTTCTTTTTATACCCGGACATAACAATAGAAGTACCATGAGAAAGAACCATGAATTAGGGTTTGAGAGCTACATACCTGCAGTATTTACGAGTCTGATTAAATTCTAGTATTGTTACGCAAGTCCACATATCCCTATCTATTTTTAATCTTCTTTATTCATTTTTTCAATAACATGAGGAGTAATTATTTTCCAGGAAAAAATAAAGGGAAAAGGGAGCAATTGTCATGAAATTTTTAATGAGTTCCAAATTGGCCTTGAATGATTACTTTTGATAAAAAAATGAATCCTAGGTGTTGCATAGGTTGTTTTTTTTGTGGTTTGCTAATACACTGTAAGAAGTTACTATGATATAATTTTTTTTTCTTGCCGAGAAGTTAACTGTTGATTGTATGTATGACTGTTAATGTGATTACAAGTAAACTTATATTATTTGGATGCTTAAGAAACCATCTTCTTTTAACTTCACTTTTCTTGGCAGACTGAGACTGACTTAGTGAGCAAGTATCTTTGTGATAATAATATCTCTGCTAAGGTCAGTACTCACTTTCACTTTAAGGCTCTAACTATTTTAACTGGGCTTTGCAATATGGAATCCATACCTTAAAAAGCTGTTGCTTCCATGAAGGCTTACCACAGTGGCATCCCTGCAAAGAATAGGAGTCGTATACAGGAACTTTTCTGTTCTAACAAAATAAGAGTGGTAAATTTTTTTTATATAGTACTAAACTATTAATAATTGAACTTCATTCTCTGCTGCATTCTTATCAATATGAAGCCAGCATGTGTTCAGTAAACATTGTTGAATACTGTTTGTCTTTTTTGCCTTGGAAGGTTGTAGCAACAGTGGCATTTGGCATGGGGCTTGATAAGAGTGATGTTCAGGCGGTATGAGAAAACCATTATTCTCCTACATTTACAGAGTAAAACTAGATTTTTTATAAAAAAATATTTTTCAAAAGTTATGCTTCTGTTAGTCTGCATGTTTAAAGTTTTTATTGTAGGCATTGTGCTCTCGTTCATTTAAAGCTTACAATATATGCTTCCGTTAGCTAATTCCGATTTTTCAGGTAATACATTATTGTATGCCAGAAAGTTTGGAAGAATATGTTCAGGTCCCTATCTGCACAGATTTCGCTCATTTCTTTATAGCTCATCATTCAAACTCACAAATAATTTCCTTTTGTAGGAAACTGGACGTGCTGGAAGGGATGGTAAGCTGTCTTACTGCCATCTCCTTCTAGATACCACTACTTACTATAAGCTTCGTAGTCTATCATACAGGTAAGATAATTGACTCTCACTTAATTGTGCTCTTGCAATAGTACTCTTTACACAATTAACTTGCATTCATTTGGTGGCAGTGATGGTGTGGATGAGTATACAATAGGCAAATTTCTATCGCAAGTTTTTTCCAGTGATGATCACCTAACTGGACAAGTTTGCTCCTTGGTTAAAGAGTCTATTTCTAGGAAATTTGATATGAAAGAACAGGTATTGTTTCTGCTTTGTTGATTCATGTGTTACTTACAGCGAAGGTTTAAAATTTTGGTATTGGTACCGGTTACCACTGGCATGGTTTAAAAAATCGGCCGAAACGGTACGGTAAGCCTGGTATTTACCGGTTTTTGGGGATTCCGGTATACGATATACCCGGTATTTGAAAATACCGGGTATATAAGGTATACTGGGTGGTATATGGCGGTATTTCGCTATATACCGCCCGGTATGACGCGATATCGGGTTGTTGTTTTTTTTTTAGAGTTAGATATAACTCTAATAATACATAATTGATGAATAAATGTTTAAAATCAATATTCAAATGTCAAATACATGAATACAATGTTTAAAAGCTATTTGGTACTGTATTAGGATTTTTCACATATACAAGAAAATTACATTAGAATTAATATAGGGTGACACAATCCCACAACACAAAGGGTCCAAAAAATTTCCGGGGGCTCCGCCCCCACACCCTTGGCAGGGGAAGCTGCCCCCTTGACCCTCGCCGGTTAGCGGGACCGCCGAAGACTCTGCGTAGCGCAACATCAACTAAGATGATGAATACCATGTGTCGCCATATATTAATTCTAATGTAATTCTCTTGTACCTGTGAAAAATCCTAATAGAGTACCAAATAGCTTTTAAACATTGTATTCATGTATTTGATATTTGAATATTAATTTTAAGCATTTATTCAACAATTATGTATTATTAGAGTTATATCTAACTCTTAAAAAAAAACGTTATGCTATTTTCCGTACCGTGTGTCGGTACGGTACGGTACCGGTTTCGGCCGGTGACCGAAATCGGTACCAGTACCGAGATTTTAAACCTTGACCACCGGTACCGGTACGTACCGCCACTGTACTGACACATGGTATGGTTCAGAACCAGTTTTGGTACTGAACGTATGGTGCAACGGCACCATACTACAGTAAGTTGCAGCAGCACCATACTACAGTAAGTTGCAGCAGCACCATACTACAGTAAGAGTGCAGTATGGTGCTTCCACTGTAGTAGGGTGCAAGCTGCACCATACTACACTGCAGCATGGTGCAGCTGCACCATACCGGGCGGTATGTATCGGTACACCGGTACTGGGTGTATGGAATATCAGTTTTCTAAAAAGCCGATACGTATTGTCCGTACCGAACTGTCACAGACTAACTATTTTTGGCAAAAAATGTCCGTGCGGCTCCCTTGCCCCCGCAAGGGATAAGCCTTGGGCAAAGACCACTTTGCCAATGTCGAAAGTCGCGGGCTCCCAGATCGCCCGTGTTCGAGCCTCGGTGTGCTTGGACGCAAAAACGTTTGGGCCAAATGGCTGTTTGTATGAAAAATGCTTACAAATGCTTGGACGGATGCTTGAGCGAATGAACTAGAGAGATGTTTGCCTGGGGCAATATAGGTGTGTGCCACCCACAGGGTTCCCAAAAGCACGAGGAGCATGAGAAAATTTCCTATGGCCGCACACCCCATCGGCCATGCCACGGCTAGGAAACGAGGGGCGTTACCTAGTCGTGCACGAGAGCGGTGGGCGGTGCGCGGTGCGCGAGCGCTTTTACAATGCATAATTACATGATCCGCACACCCCACTGGTCATGCAGCGGGTAACAAACGAGGGTCGTTCCCTAGTCGCGGGCAAGAGCGGTGGGTGGTGCGCGAACGTTTTACATGGATGCGAATGATGTGATATTTACAATGCACGTTAGGGACCGTCATGACACGTAGAGGACTTGACAAACCCGAGGGTCCCTAACATTCTCCCCCACTTACGAAGTCGACGCCCTCGTCGACCCCTTCTTGAATGCGGTGATGACGCTTTCTTCATGTCGCAAGGTACTCTCCTTCTCCCAGCTAGCTTCGGAGGTAGGGAGTCTCTTCCACTTGACAAGGTACTCTCACTCTTTGTTGCTTTTAGGAAGTTTCACTTTGCGGTCCGCCAAGATCTCCTCTGCTTCACGTTGCACCGCCTTGGTTGTGGCTGGTGGACGTATTGGAATGTTGCGTTTGTTATCGTGCGGGTCGGTGTGGTAGGGCTTCAGGTTGCTCACATGGAAGACGGTGTATCTTGCACCATGCTGGCAGTTGGAGTCGATAGGCCACCGGCCCTACTCTTTCTATAACGGGGAAGGGGCCATCGTATTTGCCTACGAGGCCCTTGTGTATCGTGCACCGAAAGATTGCGAGGGATGCCAGGTAGAGTCTTATCAATACTTGATCCCCGACCTTGAATTCTCGATGTCTCCTTCCTTCATCGGTCCACTTCTTCATTTTGTGTGCCGCCGATTCGAGGTAGGCTCGAGTGATCTCTTGATTTTGTTGCCACTCCTTAGCCATTTGATAAGCAACCGGACTGCTTCGAGTGTAGCCAAAAACCAATGAGTGGGGTGTGTCTGGTTGCCGTCCCAATATAATCTCGAAAGGACTCTTGTTGGTCGCGGAGCTCTTCTGCAGATTGTAGGAGAATTGGGCTATGTCTAGCAGTTTCGTCCAATCCATTTGGTTTGCCGCTACGAAGTGTCGGAGGTATTGTTCGAGGAGTGCATTCATGCGCTCCGTCTGCCCATTCGTTTGAGGGTGTAAGCTCGTGGAGAAGTATAGTTGAGACCCCAATAATTTGAACATCTCTGTCCAGAACTTGCCAAGGAACCGTGGGTCTCGATCGCTGATGACATTCTTTGGCACGCCGAAAGTTTCACGACGCTCTGCATCACAAGTTTTGCGGCTTCGCTTGCTGTGTAGTGTGAGGGGGCTGCCATGAATGTGACGTATTTGGAGAAGCGATCCACGACCTCAAGGATGGAACCGAACTCCCACACTTTGGGTAGACTCGCTATGAAGTCAAGGGAGATGCTTTCCCATAGTCGCTCGGGAACAGGCAGGGGTTCGAGGAGACCCACAGACTTCTGCCTCTCGATCTTGTCTTGCTGGCAGATCAAGCATGTCTTTACATACTCCTCGACGTCGTCCGCCATCTTTGGCCAATAGAACACTCTCTTTAGTAGGGCTACTGTTCGGTGTACGCCAGGGTGCCCTGCCTAGATAGTGTCGTGACACTCCTTCAATAATTCCCTGCGCAGGCCATCTGCCCTAGGCACGTACAGTCGGTTTCCTTTGGTGAGGATGAGTCCGTCTGGACCCAAAACTTCCTTGTCTTCCCGTCTTTGATTAATTGGTGTCTTTGAGCAAAGCCCATGCTTATCTTCCCGCGGAAGTTGGATTGCACTTAACTAACACTACTCCCAGTTTCTCCTTGAACGACTGCAACCCGTTCTATATTTCGGCTCAGGGCGTTTGCCACCACGTTGGAACGTCCCGGCTTGTATTCCAACGCCATGTCAAACTCAGCTAAGAAGTCCTGCCATTGAGCTTGCTTTGGCGAGAGCTTCTTCCGAGTCTGAAAGTAACTCAGCGCTATGTTGTCCGTCTTCACAACAAAGCGTGATGTAAGCAAGTAGTGCCTCCAAACACGGAGACAATGCACTATTGCTGTCATTTCTTTTTCGTGGGCAGGGTATCGTCGCTCCGTGTCGTTTAGCTTACGAGTCTCGATGACGACGGGGTGTCCTTCCCGCATAAGGACCCCTCCAATGGCGTAGTCTGAGGCGTCGGTGTGGACTTCAAAGGGCTTCCCATAGTCGGAAAGTTTGAGGATTGGTTTCTCGACCACCACCCACTTCAGGTCTTCAAACGCTTCCACACAAGGTTGGGACCAATGCCATGCCTTTTCCTTCTTGAGCAAGTCCGTCGATGGAGTTGCTCGCCTTGAGTATCCGGCGATGAATCTTCGGTAGTAGTTCACAAAATCAAGAAATGACCTGAGTTTTATGACCTTTGTGTGTGGTTGTCATTCTACCACGGCGCGGACTTTCACATTGTCCATTCGGATTTTTTCGCTCCCAACACGGTGTCCCAGAAAGTCGATCTCTTCTTGGGCGAAGTAGCACTTCTCCCGTTTCACGAACAAAGTGTTCTCCCGGAGGATCTTGAAGATGATTTTCAAATGTTGAATGTGCTCCTCCAATGTCCGACTATAGACCACAATATCGTCTAAGTACACCACAACGAATTTGTCCAAGTGTTCATGGAACAGTTGATTCATCATGGTGCTAAACGTGGCTGGTGCATTCGTGAGGCCGAACGGCATCACCAAGAATTCGTAGGCTCCATAGCGCGTTACGCAAGTTGTCTTTCCTTCGTCCCCTTCAGCAATCCGCACTTGCTAGTACCCCGATCTCAGGTCCAGCTTGGAAAAGTATCTTACTTGGCCAAGTTAGTCGAACAAGTCCATAATGAGCGGAATGGGGTATTTGTTCTTCATAGTTACTTTGTTCAAAGCCCGGTAGTTCACGCAGAGGCGGAGACTCCCGTCCTTCTCTTGGAAGAGCACAAGGGCTTCAAATGGAGCTTTGGAGTTGCGAATCAATCCTCCGTCGAGTAGTTCTTTCAATTGTCTCCGCAGTTCCGCCAATTCGGGTGGCATCATTCGGTAAGGTGGTCGGTATGGGGGCTTAGTCCCCGGCTCCTGCTCGATTCGATGATCCACCCCTCTCTTTGGTGTTAAGGTCTTTGGCAGTTCGTGTGGCATCACATCTTCGAACTCGTTGAGTACTCTAGAGACTGCTGCGGGTTCTCGTTCCGCCCCATCGAGTGATCCTTCCGGCTTTATTGCAGCCACCATTGTGAGTTCGCCTCGTCGAACTCCTTTCTTCACTTGTATGGCGGAGAGGAGTTTGTCTCCGCTTTCCGGTGTCGAACGCACCGTTGGAACAACGCTGGGATTGTTCTCCTCCATCATGCATAAAGTGTCGAGGAAGGACATGGGTACCACCTTCGCCGACTTGAGGAACTCTATCGCCAAAAGAACTTGGTAGTCGTTGAGAGGTATTGCCATCAGGTTGGTTTGGCCCTTCCATCCTCCAATCTTCAGCGGGATGTTTTGTGCGACGCCGTTGATTTCTTGTGCTTCGGAGTTCACTGCCTTGACATGACTCGAGCTCTTTTCTAGCTTGAGCCCTAGCTGCTTTGCTTCTCCCTTGGCGATGAAATTATGAGTTGCTTCCGAGTCGACCATCGCTCGAGTATTCTTGCCATTGAGCTTGATGTCAATGAACATAAGCTCGTGTGCTGCCTTGGGGGGTCCCTTCTTTGGGCCTTGCAACCCCACTTGAGTCTTGATGGCATTGAGGAGACGCATTGCTCCCATGTTAGGCCTTCTAGTATCTTCGTCTTCGGATAGTCCTCCGTATCGGGGATTGCAGGAGATTTGCCCTTCTCCTTCTTGGCGGTGATGTTGGCTATGTTCTACGCCACTGATTCTGCTATGATGGTGTTCAATGCTTGCCGTTGAGGACATTCTCGGATCACGTGGGGTCCTCTGCACAAGAAGCAGATAGGCCCGGGTCTTTGTTGGTTCCCCCTCGGAGGGTGTTCTCTTTGCGGGCGATCCCTCCATCTCGTATCGCCTGCAGTGCCTTTGCCCTTGTAGTTGTCGGGCTTCTAGAATGCGGCCTGTAGGACGCCACCTTTGTTGTGTTTTTTTCCGAATTATAGTCAGTGAGTCGCTCTGCGACGATCTTTGCCTCTGACAAGGTCTTGAAATTCCTCCTAGCAAGTTCTTGTTGCGCCCACGGCCTTAGGCCTTCAATGAATGTGAACAGTTGATCTGTCTCGGCCATGTCCGATACATCTAACATGATGGTTGAGAATTCTTTCACGTACTCCCAGATTAGTTGGTGTGACGTAGTTGCTGTAACTTCCGTTGGGAGATGAACTCTACATTCTCGGGGAAAAATTGAACTTTTATTTCTCGCTTTAGCTCGTCCCAAGTGTTGATCTTTGCTTGTCCCTTTTGGATTTCGTCATATTTGGTCCGCCACCAAAACTTTGCATCCTCAGACAGATACATGGTTGCGACAGACACTTTCATATCATCGTCGATCGTCCTCGTGACCTTGAAGTACTGCTCCAAGTCGAAGAGGAAGTTCTTCACCACTTTTGCTTCTCGAGTCCCATTGTAAGGCTTTGGTTCAGGTACTTTGAGGTGGTGTTGTGGCGTCTCGCATTGCTGGGAGTTGCCACCGTCCGAGTGGACTTCTCGGGTTAGGAATGAAAGTGCAGCCCTTAGTCCTGCAATCTCCTCTTAAAGTTGCTTGATCGTTTCTTGAGTGTCGTCCTGGAGTCCATCTAGCCTTGCGTCCAGAACTTCTTGTGTCTTGGCTAGCTTGCCGACCTGCGGGCCCATGCCGTTCTCAATGACGTTTATGGCTACGTCGTGAGCGGCCACCATTGTTTCCAAGTCTCCAAGCCGTTGGACGGTGCGGCTTCCCGTCCTACCTTGTTGAGTTTGTGTTGGGTCCTCCCCCAACGGTTCCTCAGGAATGGTCGTCACTACTTGGGCAACACCACTCGTTTCACCGACTCTTTTGCGAGCCATGCTTGTTCAAGAAAATCTCTCCTGCGAGATTGTCGAGTGCCCCAACGTCGTTTGTCTCCAACGACGAAGGCACAAGCTTGTTGACGGTTTGCGTCGGTTGCTTGCGCCAAAGTTTTGCGAGCTTGCCTTGCTCTGATACCAACTGTCACAGATTAACTGTTTTGGGCGGAAAATGTCCGTGTGGCTCCCTTGCCCCCGCAAGGGAAAAGCCTTGGGCAAAGATCGCTTTGCCAATGTCGAAAGTCGCGGGCTCCCGGGTCGCCCGCGTTTGAGCCTCGGTGTGCTTGGACGCAAAAACGTTTGGGCCAAATGGCCGTTTGTATGAGAAATGCTTACAAATGCTTGGACGGATGCTTGAGCGAATGAACTAGAGAGATGTTTGCCCGGGGGCAATATAGGTGTGGAGCCTAACCCCCTTGTGCCATCCACGGGGTTCCCAAAAGCACGAGGAGCTTGACAAAATTTCCTATGGCCGCACACCCCATCGGCCATGCCACGGCTAGGAAACGAGGGACGTTACCTAGTCGTGCGCGAGAGTGGTGGGCAGTGAGCGAGCGCTTTTACAATGCATAATTACATGATCCGCACACCCCACCGGCCATGCCGCGGGTAGCAAACGAGGGTCATTCCCTAGTCGCAGGCAAGAGCGGTGGGTGGTGCGTGAACGTTTTACATGGATGCGAATGATGCGATATTTACAATGCACGTTAGGGACAAACCCGAGGGTCCCTAACAGGACGGTACGGTACTATTTTTGAAATTGTGCTTGCAGCCTTAGTTTGTCCTTTATGCTTTTCTGATTTATTTATACTTGTATATTTTATATTTTTATGTTTGATGTACATTCTTTTCCTGAGTTCATTTGGATAATTCAAACTTAATGTAACAGAATAGTCTTTTGGGTGCATGGTATCTAGCTTCCCCAAAATGGTTGACCTTGATCCAACTTTTAATAGACTGGATATTTATTATTTTTTAGGCATTTGTTTTATGTTATGTATCATTTAGTTTGACATTTAAAATATGTTGTAGTCTTGAACCACTCTATCTATTTTCAGTTTTTCACTATGTATTTTAATATCAATTTTATCTGAATGTAATGCGCATATATTATCCTAATCTGTCTTAACCATTACTCCTGCATAGTCTTGTGACATTGTTTTTTCTTGTTTTATTATAGACTTGAATTCAATCTTTGAAATAATATTTTATATAAATGTATTGACAGGTACTTCTAACAATCCTTACACAACTTGAGATCGGCGATGAGCAATACCTTGTCCTACTTCCGCAACTTAATGTGACATGTTCGTTGTATTTTCATAAGGTATTCTGTTAAGCAGATCTGATAAACCATATTTTACTATAGCTGTTAAACTGTTCTGGTAGCTATATGTCATTCTTCTAGAAAGTGTTTTTTGTGCATTAATTCCACTATTTCTCCTACTGCGTTAGCATTTTGATGTTTTCAAACTGAGACTACATTTGCATTATATGTATGGCTTTATCTGGTGTCTCTATTACCTTATCTGAAATTGAACCTTTTAATTTTCTTCTCTTATTTGATCCCACTCTCCAATTGGAGAAAACAATCTTGTTAACCTTATCATTTTTTGCCTGGTCCTTACTACAATATATGAAATGCATCTAGCTTTTCCTACTAAAAAAACTCATTTGGTTTGGTATGAAGTAGAGGTTGGATACTGAAAGCCTGTGTTTCCATTATGTTTGTCAAGGTCTGGTTATTAGTACCTTGGAATAAATGCTGATAGGTCTTGCACTCATGATATGCAACGTGTAGAATATAATTAGGCATTGAATCTTCTGGTGGCATTGCAAATATGCCTTGTAATATGGACCTTTTTCACAATTTCTTTAATATGTGGGTTTCTATTGCTGCAGACATCCCCATCATTGCTCTCGGACAAGGATATCTTAATTGCATCAATTGTGAAGAAGTATGTTATAGTACAACTACAACTTCTGTGTTACCATTTGTTTTTGAAAGTTGTTCAAACTTCAAACTCAATTAGAGTTACTTTGATAAAATTGCAGATCAGAAGTCAAGGATGGACACTATGACTTTGATATACCAACAATATCCAATAATGTTAGAATGAAACCAGCTGACTTGCTAAATAGGCTGCAACACCTCAAGGTTTGGTCTGATGATCTGATCTATTATACTAAATGATTGTTAAACTCTTTGTAAGCATCTCTGGTTGGAGATTTATTAATACACATGTTTTGAATACTGGTCCACTATCAGTCTCAACTCCTTGTTAGACTGGTACTATATCAGTTACCAAGTGGAATACAAAACCATATTGCCTATTATCGTAAATATACTGATACCAATAAATACCAGATTGTTTGGTCTCCTTTTTTGGACCATTTGTACCAACAGGTCTGTGTTAAGTGCCAATCACTGATTTCTTAGAGAATGCTTGACACATCATTTTTCCCTTTCGTCCGAGTCTCTAAGAATATATTGGGCAAAAAATGCTCCCGAACAACTAGAGAGATGAATGATCATTATGGTATTTGTTTGCTTGTTTTACATGTTTTGCTTATTAAATTAAGGGACTTATCTGCTGCTACCTTATAAATAGTAGCCTATGTCTGGGGTGTTTCCTTACCTGAGAGTGAAGAGAGACTATTTCTGCATTACTTATATGTCAGAGGTCTTGGACTGAGATCTGATCCAGGGCTAGGAAATTCCTAGATCTGGATCCGCCACCTCTATATCTTGATACTAGACCTCCTCCAATTCAAGTTGGAGCAGGTCTTGATGTTGCTTCCTAACTATGATGCCGGTAAGAAGAACCAGCCCTCAAGGAAGAGTTCGGGGAACACAAGAAGAGCCAAAGAAGTAGAAGAAAAGAAGAGAAGAGAAGAAGAGGGAAAGAAAGAGATTTTTATTTGAATAGGATTCTTGCTTGGTTTTTAGAGAACTCGCCCTTCATCTTATATACGAAACCATCTTTTAGTTACAACTGAAAATGACTATTAAACCCCTTACAATATCAGCTATTGCATCTCTACTTATAGAAGAGTAAAAAAGTGAAAAATGTAATAAGAAGGAATGAATCAACAAAAAGAATTGAAAGCAACAAGAATTGAAATCTGAATTCCTTATTTCTCTTCTTTCCTAATTCTTCTCCCATTTGCCATGTTCAAATGGAATCCAAGCTTATCCAGTAATAGTTGATCCTTAACACTATAATTCATTGTTTAAATGTTCCAGAATGCCAATCAAACTCAAGTTGAGTGATCTAGTGATTTGTGTGTGTTGACCATTAAGTATTTTGGGGAGAGGGGCACCAAAATGAGAAATTTGATTATGTGATCTTGATGTTAACGAGGGGCAGTTATTTATTTGATCTGATACATTTCATCTACCAGCACAACTTACCCATCTCTCTTTCTTTGCATCTATTCAGCTTTGCCGAAGTTGATCACTAGAAGAGTATTAATTCATGTTCAACTATGGTAGATGAAACACGTGTTATATTGTTTCTAATTTGCTATGCAAACATGAGATTATGAACTTTTGTAGAAGATGCGTTTGGCTAGATTAACTTGGTTCTGACTTCCGAGGTTCAGAATTTTCACCTCTGTAGCAAATGATGTCCAATGCTCTATGAACTCTCCTATCTTCTTCTTGATAGTTCTGTAATTTTATTTTCGTTTTATTTGATTATGCCTTGTTCCTTTCTATGAATGGATATATGAAGTTATGAACTAATGGGGTTTTTATTATGTTTCAAATTGGACTCAGTCTCTTGGGGAAGTAACATATGAGCTGAAGGATCCAGCCTTCTGTTACACCATAGTGAAGAAGCCAGATGATTTTTGCTCCCTATCAGTGGATCTCACAAAAAGGCTCTCTCAGGTCGAAAACTGCAAGGTGGTTTGCTTGTGAATTGTGATAACCTTCTCTATCACTTCATTCTGTATGATACTTGAACTGAGAAAATGGACAGTTGACAAGGCTAATTTAGCCTCCAGCTGATGAGTTTGTTACTGCCTTGTATTACCAATGTTGTTAATAGTTGACAATTCTTACTGGATGGATATTCAAAAAGAATTATGACAGGAATATTTCTGTATTTTGAACAGATACAAAAAATAGATGCAATGTTCAGTGTCGCATGGTCAGCAGTGAAAGAGTGTAAATGCATCAATGGTTGTTCCAATTCGTTGCATAGTGCATGCATTCAAAGAAAAATTCTGGACTACTTTGATGGGAGGCATGATCTACTGGATAATATTGTATCTTTGAAGATGACACGAAGCAGGTTATTGCTATCCATAGTTCTTATATGTTCAATCCAAAATACCATGAAGCCGAGCTGCCATGTCTTAGTATTTTTGAAATTCACATGCTTCACTTAATTGAACTAATGCCAGTGTTATTGTTTTCCTTCAGTCCTTTTCTGCGAGCAGATATAAAGGTCAGCTCTTGCTTGCACTGAGTATGCTATGCCCATATTTTTGAGGGCTTGCAGTTCACTTCTTTTTTTCAACAGGTTTTTCTGCAGAGTAATTCGTACACTAACTTTACCCCAAGAGCTGTTGCACGCATTATGCATGGCATTCCAAGCCCGGCTTATCCTTCATCAACTTGGTCCAAGAGCCACTTCTGGTATCTTTCAACCTTTTTAAACATTGTCTTATTTCATCTTAGTTCGTATTAAGGAGAATGCCGCCATATGACTTCATGTATTTTCTGCATCACACATTTCATGTCAGACCTTTTTTATATTTTGATAACTTTTTTGCTACATTTTTAATGTCAATTGTTTGCAGAAATAAACTTGTTTTGGAAAAGGAAAAACATTTTGCTAATTGTTTTTTTAGGTTTAAACTGGGAGTGGTATACGTGTAAAAAGAAAGACCACTTTGTTACTTGTGAAGCAAATTATGTTAAGACTTCAATTTTCTTCTCCGTTGAAGTAGCTGATGTCCCAACTAATTGACAGGGGACGGTATGTGGAGTTAGATTTTGCAGTGGTTATGGAAGCTGCAAAAGTAGAACTTCTGAATTTTGTGGGCAAGCATGACTAGTGTAAGTTCTCCTTGTCACAACTATTCTAATAAAGCCAATCATTTCTTTCAAGCACTCAAATTATAATAGTTTGTTTCTCTTCATAATTCACGTACATCTTCAGCTACGTTTTCTCCTTTAAGTAGCAGTTGATAGTCCACAATGCAAGCATTCAGTCAAACAACAGCTTAGGAAGCTGGTTTGATAACTATTGTTCTAATTTTGGTCATGTCCTTTACATGCATAGAACGTCACATTGATGCAAAGATAAATTTGTATTTGTCTTGTGGAAAGCAAACATAACAACAAGGAATAGAAGTTGTAACCTTATTTCTGCCTAATAATTTATTTAGAGGGAACAATTTAACTTATCAATTCAAACCTGTAAATTTCTTTTTTGAGCGAACTCAAAACTTTTCAATTTGTTTAGCAAGTTCCTTTTAAGATGATTGATGGGTAAACAACACCTCATATTTATTCAACTTAACATATGAGCTTGGTGCTTAACCATGGTAACTTGTGTGAAATCAATACCACCTTGACCTTCCATACCCTTGTATTATATGATTTATTGTCTATTGCACTAAGATTGTGTTAGGTAGCGAGTAATCTATCAGTTTAAGTTACATGAGCCCACAAGATTGTCATGTTTGGTTGAACCACATTACCAACAATTCTAATTGCCATGGTAATTCACATTACCATTAAACTGGCAATGTAGATAGCCACTGTTATGGACCTATACCTTAAATTGAATTGCCATATGTATTCAATTCTCTTATCTCGTTTTTACCTTTTTACCCCTTTTGTAATAACTGGTACTATAGGAGTTAATAGGCATTTGATTGTACTTGAAGGTAGTTACATCTCAAGATATAAAATGTGAGAGTCTTGTAATGGGGCAGCAACAATTATTCAAATAAAGAAGTCTCCTCTAATTCTTCTTCTCTCCTCTTTCTTCTTCTATTCTTCTATTCTTCCATTCTTCTATTCTTCTCTATTTCAATTACACTTGTGATTCTCCCAATCTTCACCATAGGCAAGAAGAGAGGAAAGGATCTACTCCAACTTGGATTGGAGGAGATCCAATTTCGAGATCAAGGGCTAACCGAGGCAATTCAAGAAGTATCAAGACCAAGAACGAGATCTCAATCTCAGGACTTTGACAGATTGGTATTAGAGCCTCAAGAAGAGATGGCGGAAGCCTTCTTCAAGAGGTTTGATGAATTTCTACACTGATACGAAGAGGATCAAGCGGCGGCTAGAAGGGAGCGAGAGTTGCTGAGAACCAGTCAACAAGAAATGAGAACCGACCAATAAGAAATGAGAAACAGTCAACAAGAAATGCTCAAGAAGTATGAAGAAGACCAAGTTGCAATCCAAATTGAAAGAGAGGTGTGGAGGGCCAGTTACCGAGTTATCTCCAATCGCCTGGAGATGATTGTGGCTGAATCTGAAGTTTCCAGGACTAGCCGACTGCAACCCGGAGAAGAATTGGGAGCCACTGGGTCCCAAAATTAAAATGAAGTAGGATTATTACCCACTCCAAAGGAGCGGGAATTTAGATCCTTGAAACTGCCATCCCTTAAGGATCCTGTTCTGATCAAAGGAGTGGATGGGAGGCCTATACCAGATGGTTCATTGAAGATAGCAGAAAAAAGGGAGGAATTCGGGGGAGGAAAACTACATGCAAATCATAGAAGAAACGTCTCCTAACCATTGTCTCCTTCCTAGGTATGTCAAACTGAATTTTCCCAAGTTTGATGGCAAGAGAGATCCATTGGCCGGGTTGTGTAGGTGCGAAAGCTTCTTCCAACACCAACAAGTGGCGGAAGAATTCAGGGTGACTTTGGCATCTTTCCATCTAGAAGATGAGGCTCAGATTTGGTTCTTTAAGGTGAGACAAAACAGACCTGATTTAAGATGGGAGGAGTTTAAAAATATCTGTCATCTCAGGTTTGGGCCTCCAGTTCTAGGAAGCAGGTTGGGAGAACTGGCTAAGCTGAGACAAATGGGGAATGTATCAGATTACCAATGTAGATTTGAGCTCCTTTTCTCTAGAGTTGGAAATTTGACTCAAAACCAGGAAATGGAATTTTTTATTAGCGGCCTGCAGTCTGAATTGAGGTAGAGGCTCATCGTCCGGGGGATCTATTGGAGGCTATGTGCCTAGCCCGACTTTATGAAAGAAGGGCACCTTTGCCCAGGGTAGACAACTCTAGACATGTTAATGGTACGTTCCAGAGTTATACCGACTCTTCAGCCCCAACATTTAAGAGATTAACGTGAACGGAGAGCAAGGGGTCTATGTTTTAATTGTGATGAACCTTTCTCCAAGGATCATAAATGTAAAAGATTGTTCTGGATTGACTGCATAGCTGAGGATGAAATTGACAAAGGAGATGATCAGCCGGAAATACCCTAATGGGAAAAAGAGAAAACCTTGCTGCATGATTTTCCTGCTTCCCGGCTTGAGGACAAGCCTTATTCGGAAGGGGGAATGATGTTATGGACCTATACCTTAAATTGAATTGCCATCTGTATTCAATTCTCTTATCTCGTTTTTACCTTTTTACCCCTTTTGTAATAATTGGTACTATAGGAGTTAATAGGCATTTGATTGTACTTGAAGGTAGTTACATCTCAAGATATAAAATGTGAGAGTCTTGTAATGGGGCAGCAACAATTATTCAAATAAAGAAGTCTCCTCTAATTCTTCTTCTCTCCTCTTTCTTCTTCTATTCTTCTATTCTTCCATTCTTCTATTCTTCTCTATTTCAATTACACTTGTGATTCTCCCAATCTTCACCATAGGCAAGAAGAGAGGAAAGGATCTACTCCAACTTGGATTGGAGGAGATCCAGTTTCGAGATCAAGGGCTAACCGAGGCAATTCAAGAAGTATCAAAACCAAGAACGAGATCTCAATCTCAGGACTCTGACAGCCACCATGGGGTATCTATGTGGATTACTATCAAAATGGTAATTCTCAATATTTTTTTCTAACAAAAAATACCCTCACCAAACTCTAGTCTCCATCAACTACTATTCTCTTATTAGTGTTCTTCTCTACTTGTGCTTATACGCCTCACCACCTCCTTATGCGTTCTTTACCTCACCACCTCCTTATGCCTTCTTTACCTATATTGCTCCTCGTCACCTCCTCCCTCACCTCCATTGACTCCACCATCGACTCCTGTTAGGTTCCTCCACTAATTGGGAGATGAAAGGGGTGCTACTAAGAGGTGCATCCATTAGTAAGAGGTGCTTTTTGTGACTCCTCCACATTATAAAAGGAGAAGAGGTGAAGAGAGTTCACCATCACAAAAACCAAGTAGAGATTCACCAAATAGAGTGAAAAAGTTTGAGTTCTCCCTAAACTCAAACTTGTGAGAGTGCTGGTTTATACCGAAGAAGTTTGTATGAGTTGTTGTAATCCACCTAGTTAAGTGAGGAAACATTGTAAACATATTTATATAGTGCAAGTCATTTGTGGTATAGGCTGGTTACGTTGATGACAAGGTATTGCACATCGATTCTTTTTGCCCTTGGTCGGGAGTTGAATGTTGTCCTTAACCATATGGCTCATTGGACGTCAACTTTCTCCCCGGAGAAGCCTGCGAGATTTCCCTTGCATGGGGTAAGTGAGGCTTCTGTTAATTGCATCCTTTCGAAGGTAGAGTGGAAAAGGATATCTTCCTTAACCATATGGCTCATCGGACGTCAACTTTCTCCCCGGAGAAGCCCGCGAGATTTCCCTTGCATGGGGTAAGTGAGGCTTTTGTTAATTGTATCCTTTCGAAGGTAGAGTGGAAAAGGATATCGGTCGAGGTGCCCTGGTCGGCTAGGACCTTTTTAATAATGAAATTTCCTACAATCATAGAGATTACGACTGGATCGTGCAGATTTTGATTAGTCCTGTGAAAATCAGATTCATACAACGATATTATCAGGGTTCTTGAGGGAAACCGTGTAGTCAGGTGCTGTTGTTGACCAGGGCGATCAGCTATGTAATTGTGATTCCTCGGGGTTCGCCTTTTGGGCGATCAACTCGCTTGTCGTCCTTGTGGCCTAAATGAGGGTCAGGGGGTGTTCGACTTTGTTGCCCAAGATCACGGCTTCTGCTTCGACCTCTTTCTTCTTGTGGTGGAGGTACTTATCTAGGCGTCCTACTCGGACCAAGTCTTCCAGCTGATCAGCGAGTATCACACATTCCTTCGTTGTGTGTCCATAGGTGTCATAAAATGTGCATCTAATGAGCTGATGTCGTGAAGAATAGTTTCCTTCTTGGTATTGAAGGGAATGTATTTCTCGAATCGGGCGCTCAATCGAGGTGGTGACCTTGGCCCTCTTTCGCTGTTCTGCTCGCGATGATTGTGATCCTCACTTTTCCTATCGTGCTTCTTAGATTTTGTCGTCGACGATGGCCTTAAGGTTTTGCCAGTCGATCTTTTTGCTTCTCGTTGATCTTCCATTTTTATAAAACCTGCCTATTTTCCTAAAATTCGGCCATGTCTTTAGGCTCGATTAAGGCGATCTCTGGTTGGCGATAGGCCCGGGTTTCAGCCTGTGTTGGATGCAGGAAAGCTCGATTGCTGGATCGAGGTTGGGGATGTCGGTCGCTCTGGCTTGGAACCTGTTCAGGTATTCTCTTAAGGGCTCATGTTGCCCCTGCCTAATATAGTGTAGGACTGCTTCTGTTTTGTGATATATTCGCGATGCGGTGAATCAGTTGAGGAAGACATGGCAAAGGTCGTCGAAAGAGCAAATTGATTATGGTGGGAGGGAGGCGAACCATCACGACGGTTTTCCCCTGGAAGGTCGGGAAGGCTCTACAAAGTGTGGAGTCGGTTGCTCTGTGATAGAGCATCGCGGTTCAAAACGCTATTAGGTGCAGCATGGGGTCACCCTTACCGTCGTAGGGTGTTACAGTGGTGGGTAGCTCACTTCTTGGTGGGAGACGAGTTGCCATGATATGCTTGGCGAAGGGTTCTGCGTCGAGGTGCGAAACGACCTAAATTTTTTGAGCCTTTGGAGCTGTTAAGAAATTAGTCTGCCTAACTCACTCTAAAAGCTAGCTCATGAGGAGAGAATTGCCCAAACTATTTGAAGGCTATCTTGGCCATATTTTAACCAATGTGGGACTTTAATACACCCCCTCACACACCAGGATTAGACATCTGGAGCGTGGAGTTTTGCAGGACTGGATATCTGCGGATGACACAATATCAACCACAGGATAGGCTCTGATACCATGTTAAGAAATTAGTGGGCCTAACTCACTCCAAAAACTAGCTCATGGGGAGAGGATTGCCCAAACTATTTAAATGCTATCTTGGCCATATTTTAACCAATGTGAGACTTTAACAGGAGCTTTGTCCTTTTCCGGTCTAGGGGTGCTGGAGACCTCGTCTCGAAGGATACTGGTCTTCTTCTTTCTGAGCGGCAACGTTCGTGTTCAATCTTGCTAGAATTGCTGCCTAGAATGGGTCGAGCCCAATCACGGGTTTATGATGGTATATCCCTCTTAATAAGGAAGGACGTAGGAGGCCATGTATGGCCGGGTGGGTTCCTCGGATAGAGCCGTCTGGCCTGGCTTGAGTTTGGCTCAAGGGTGTAATTTGAGCGAAGCCCTTTGTGCGGAGCCGTGGTTTGGTTCGGGGTGAATGATGGGACGCTGCTGGGTCTAGTTTGACCGGGCCCAATAGTTCTAGTCTAGTCAATTTTTATGTTAAATTTTTTTATTGGTTAATAAAAAATTATTGATTAACCGAACCACAAAAATTGAAATCGAAGTTAATGGACCGGTTTATGATTAATGATTTTGAAAAATCAATGTTAATAGATTGGTTTAAAAACTTGTTGACCATGCTCACCCCTACCTGTGGATGGTAACGTGGATTATTAATAAAATTACCTGAGCATACCAAACACTAGAACGTAACATTATCACTTATTTATAATATGGGTTATTTGAATTGCTTGATAATCTAGTTGACAATATACATCTCTCTATTACAATATTTGTACCAAAAAAAAAATCTAGTTGACAATTACCAAACACACCTAAGTCTAAATCTTAGATCTTAATGCTCTCAAACTTAACAGCACAATCATATGAGATCATTTTTTATGAACCCAATCATATGAAATCATTGTCCATTTTCAGTGTTTAGTAGAAATTTAAAATTTGAATGGAAGAAGTTTGTGCAGGTCATTGGATAAGGTGGATATGGATATTACTGAATTCTTTTCCTGACAAGTTGATCAGAAGGAAAGAAAACCGACAAAGGAATCTGTATATATACTGTATTCATTTCTTTATAACAACAGATGTCTTGGAGTTGTCGGAAAGTTTCGCAGGTACTGGTCCACATGGTTCATATCCACGATCGAACTATACACTACATCTTGATACGAAAATCCAAGATATACAGCCTTTGTGACAATAAGTTCCTCTGAGCCGCAGCTACATTTGCTGATGACTCAGCTGTTCCAGTGAAGGAAAACAAGGCCATTCCTCAGTGCCAGAAACGCATGGATGGAGAAATAAAATGCACAACTGCACAAGTTTATGCTCGGTAGATTAGATAAAACATATGATGTCCAAATTGACTGATATAGTATATACCATGTACTGTTATCAGCATCTGAAGACAATCTAACTACAGCTGTAGATTGGAATTGTTGGTTCATTAAAAGCTAGGAAAGACTGTCAGATGTGTCATCTTAGTTTATGCTATGTGTTTGTACAAATTACCTGGCAGTCCGAGTGGCTAAATTGCTCCACTTCTCGATTGCATGTGATCCTCTGATCTATGCTCCTTTATCTAATGTATTTACTTGGCCATTTCTGATATCTTCATATTCACTGACTTGGCTCACATGGATTCTTTCATTTATGCACCTAGGTTTCGTGTTTTATTTGTGATATGACTTTAGTTCTCATTTTATATATACTCTTCAAGGATTCCTAACTATCTTCTGTCGCATGAAACAAAAACATTTGATATGAATACAATTGTTGATATGACATAGTTGACTTGTATATCGTATTTTTTTGTATTTTAAATACAAATGATATTAATTACATTTACTTAAAGGAAAAATGCACATTTACCTAAAGACTGGGAAGAAAATTTAAAAAACTATAAGTCACAACGGGGACGGTGGAGATAAGAAAGTTGTTTCACCTTACCCCACCTCAATTATATTGAATTGTCTTGCTTACATGGCCTTTCAATGTTCCTCTCTAGGGTCTATCTAAATTTTGCTAGTTACCTAAGGGAATAAGCGACATCTCGTCGAGTGCAAAGCATCATATACATGATGGATTCCATTGTTGAGGAATAATTGGATCTCATTCATCCTTTGTCTCTCATCAGGTGTCTTTGGGGACATCTTCTTGGAGAAATAGTATCTTAGTTTAGTCTCACATTAACAATATATTGAATATTGTGTTAGTTACTAAGGGATATACTATCATCAATTTCAACTTAAGCATTAGGTGAGTAGTTAAGGTCTATGAAGTTGATTGGTGAAGGAGCGAATGTGTGAGAAAGTGTTGCCAATGTTGAGATGGAGCTACTATTAGACTATAGGCTCTACATCATGTTAACTAAGTGTATGTGCAAATGAATAGCAAGATCCATCGGCTCTGTGGGCCTTTATGTTCCAGGGGGTACTATAGTCTTACCTTCAACTGCTTTGATGCTTTCAGTGCCTGCACAGACTGCTGGGTGCAAAACTATTGTTCTTGCAACTCCACCAGGTCGTGATGGTAGCATTTGCAAAGAAGTGTTATATTGCGCCAAAAAAGCTGGTGTTACTCACATCCTAAAAGTTGGGGGAGCTCAGGCTATCTCTGCAATGGCTTGGGGAACTTCATCCCGTCCAAAGAGTCGACGCAACTTCGGAAGTGGTTCCTCCCGAACCTCCTCCCCGCTCCACGAGGCGCCGGTGTTGGTCCCCATCTCGACGACTACGCACGGGGCTCACTCTCAGAGCCCTACTGAGGATGAATGGACCTTGGTTCAACACCGGCGGCGTGGGCGTCGGGTCTCGTTCACAATCGCTCCTCAGCCATCCTCGTCTTGCCGGGTGGCCAAAGCTTCTTCTTATGCAGATGTGGTTGGAAGGGCTCCTCCCTCGGATGCTCGGGTTCCCCTGGTTTCCCCGGCTACATGGGTGCGGATTTCTTCTTAGCGTGATGATCTCTCTGTCCTCTTGGAGCATCTACGGCGTGAGGGTAGATGCTTCAACTGTTGTGGTAGGGGACACCGGAGCTTCCAGTGTAAGGCTCCTTTGGCTTGCTTTAAGTGTCGCCGATCGGGTCACCGGGCGAATGGTTGTCATGCTCTACCTTCGATGCTTCCTCCAAATGTTCCATCGGATAGGCCTAGCAATGTTGGGTATATGCTGGTGGCTCCTCCTCCGTCTTCCCTTGCCTCAGGGAAGATGGTCTCCTCGTTGGGCTCTAGCTCCCTGGCAGATCGCTGCTCTATGTCGGATCGATCGACCTCCATTGATATTTTTCTCTCACCTTTTGAATCTACGCTCAATCGCATAGGATACCTTGTCGAGCTTGTATCCTTGTCTTTGTGAAGGGGGCACTCACGGGCAGCCACGACATTGCAAGCTTCCTCGCCTCCTGCTTATGAAATGGGTTTGAGCAGAGACGCCTTCCGGACGGTCTCTTCCTCATTACCACGCGGGAAGGATCTGATTCTTACTTTAAGTGAGAGCTAGGGCTGTCCATTCGGTTCAACCCGAACCGAACCGAACCAAAGTTAATCAAATCGAAATTTTTTTATACCGAAATTCCAACCCGAACCCGAATCGAATTGTGCGTAAACCGATCTAACCCGAATCGAAATTATTCGGTTTGGTTCGGTTTCCAACCCGAAAACCGAAACTTTAATTAATTCGATTAAAAATTGTTTCCTAATACTCATTTAATTACCTGGGTTAAAAATTAAAAAATATATATTATTTTTTAATTATTCAATTTTCGGTTTGGGTCGGTTGTCGAATTTCGGGAACTGAATCCGAACCGAAACCCAAAATTCAGATTCGGTTTGGGTCAAGAACCGAACCTACAACCGTTGAAACCGAACCGAACCGAAAAATTCGATTCGGTTTTTCGGTTTGGTTCGGTGTGAACCAAACAATGGACACCCATAGCGAGAGCTCCTGCGAAGGCATGTACTGCGTTGGCATTCGGCTTCCTGTGGATCGATGATTGGAAGGAGGACGAGATCTTTGAATCGGCTCCGCCTTTTGAGCTTAGCGTCGGCCTTGAGCTCTCGGGGCCGCCTATGGTTTTTTCGAATGAGGCTGCTCTCTTGGTGCTTGTCGGACCTTTCAGACATTTTGATGCGGTTGATGCTTGCTCGTTGCGCTGGTCTGATCTCTCATCGTGTCGTATCCGCATTCGAGTCCACTCGCTGTAGATTATTCCTCGGATCATCTTCGCCATGGCGGAGCGACGCAAATATGCGATTCAGGTGGAAGTTTCTTGGTATCAGTGGATATATCGTGACTCTGTTTCTCAGATTGGCGTCGATTTTGATCCATGCGGAGCTGACCCGTCGGATGATCCGAATGGTGCCGGTGTGGGAGGGAGTTCTGCACTTCTTCCCTCTCGCCTTGACACCCTCTCTGCACCGGCCCTTTGGATGATGGGAGTGGGGATCAGACTCTTGTCTCTTCACCCCCCGCTGGCAAGGAGGCGTCGGTCGGGGTTAAGATGGTTTCGATGCCGGGCGAAGGCAACCAGGCATCCTCTTCCTCGCGCTCGACTTTGCTTGATGTTATCTTTGCACCTTCCCGCCATGACTCCGGCGGCACCCAACCCCTGGCGAGCGACTCCACCGACTCTCGCATTTTTCGGCGTCTCCATGGGTACGGATATACATTCTGACAACTTTGTGGTTTCTTGTGTGGCAGGAGAAAATATTTGTTCAAACGATTCTCTCGTACCTTCCTTTCTGGAAGCTGAAAGAAGCCTCCTTCCACTTGTAATCTCCAGTTCCTCCCCCTCCTCGGCTTTAATTTTGTCGGGGAGCTCTCAGTCGGACCTGTCGGCCTCACATCCTGATGCTGGCGATCTGCCGACGCGCTTTTTAGCATCTCTCCTTCGGAGGCTTTTTGATCTTCTATCGAGGAGCGGCATATGGATGGACTTAATGGTTGAGTGTAGAGGAGCCTAGCTGATTGGGCTCAATGTGAAGTGGTCCCTTTCTTTTTGGGTTGGTCCCACGACCTCAACCTTTGGGGGTCACCCACTGGCCCATTGTTGGTTATGAAGGAAGGAAATTAAATCAAGGCCTCCTATTTAATATTTGAACCTGGCTTAACCGCACCAGCTCATGGCCCCTATGCCCCCTATGAGCCTGATTTGTTGCCGAACAATTTTTCACCCGAGGCTTGTGCTATGGGATCCTGCTCTCTCACTTACACCCGGCGGCGACAACGGGTCCTCAAAACATTGGTGAGAAGGAGCAGTAGACTTCGCTCATCCTCCTCCCCCGGTGGATGTCTTCGTCAAGCAAAAGCTCGGAAGGCAGCTTTAAATGGTGACATTGCCTCTGCTCTGGAGCTTGACAACTCGAGCACGCCAATGGTCTCCAGTCGCGCCCCCTCTTCCAACACTGATGCTTCTAGAGGACTCGTGGTCTCCGCCGCATCAACATCGCTCTCCTCCTTATCATTGAGAGACCAAGATCTTGCTCTGGGTTTTTGTTATGCTGCTTCAACAGGGCGAGTAGAATCAAAGCTGGCGGGCTTCTCGACTTAGGGTGGTCGTTGTTTGGTAGTGGTCTTTTCCTCCTGAGCTGTGTGTTTCTTTTCTTATGAATGCACACAATTTCGGAGCCATGTTCTGGAACGTGAGGGGTCTATGTAGAATGACTAAAAAATTCATGGTGAAATCATATTGTCGAGAGAATAATTGTTCAGTAGTTGCTTTGAATGAAACAAAACTTTCCTACATTCCCAGATTTTGTGCGAAGCAATGTTCATGTTTTCAGCAGCCATCCTTTATTGTTCGGAACTCCATTGGCCTAGCGGGAGGTCAGATCCTTATCTGGGATGAAGCTTGTTGGGATACAATTCACGCCTACACTAGTAATTACATGTTGGTTGCAAAGCTGGAGCAAACAAGAACGAAGTTACAATTCACATTTGTTAGTGTTTACGGGCCTCCGAGAACGACGGGAAGAAGAATATTTTTTGATGAGCTCGAAAGGCTATTGCTTGGCTCAAATGAGAAGTTCATTATAGGGGGCGATTTCAATATCACCAGGTTTGATTTTGAGAGACAAAATTGTGTGGGATACTCTGGTGACTCCGTGAGACTCTCTAAACTCATAGCTGATCACGACTTGCTAGATATGCCAATCATGGGGAAGAGGTTTACTTGGTCCAACAACCGGCGGAGGCCCAATTTGGCGCACCTGGATCGCATTCTACTCTCCTCCTCCGCTACCTTGGCCCTCCCTCTAGCTGTGGTAATTGGGGGAGAACGTAGATTATCTAATCACAACGCGCTTTTCTTTCGTGCCGCGGAAAATTGCATGAATCAAGCGTAATAAGCAATTTCGAATTGAAAACTACTGGCTATATAAGAATAGTTTTCGTGGCATTATTCATGCCGCATGGAATGAGCCTCTTGGTGAGCCTACAACAACTGCTTCTTGGATTAGGCGATGGAAGAAACTTCGCCAAATAATTCCACAGTGGGCGGCCCAAATGGAAAGAGAACAATCTCTGCAAAGGAAGAAACTTGAGGAGGATATTGAGTCCTTGTACCAGAAGGCTGAGATTTCAGACCTTAACAACGTTGACCTGCACACTCTCATGAAAAAAAAACGCAGTCTGGATTCTATCTACAAGGACGAAGATTTATGTTGGAGGCAAAGAGCAAAAAAAAGGTGGACTAAGGAAGGAGACCTTAACACCCGGTTCTTCCATCAATGAGCCTCTCTGAGAAAGAAACAAAATTAGATTCATCAAATTATCACCGATTCTGGGGTGGCATCCGAAGTTAGAGAGATTGCTGAAGCCTTTCGAAGGTTTTATTTGAATTTATTGGGCACTAAGGCCACTCCATTGCTTAAGATCAATTGGTTGGATCTGGAAATGCCAACCATTCCTAATCCTCTAACACTTGATGAACCATTCACCCTTGATGAGATTCGTGCTGCTGTATTTGATATGGGCTCATTCAAGGCCCCTGGACCGGATGGCTTGACTCCAGAATTCTTCCATACCTATTGGAATACTATTCGGCATGCCCTCCTCAATATTTTCAATGTATATCTTGAGCCGAATACCTTGAAGAGGTTCAATTTTGGGCATATTGTTCTGACACTAAAAAGCGAAGGGGCTTCCTCAGTTCGAGATTTTAGGCCTATCAGTATTGAAAATAGCATTATTCGGATCTTTTCAAAGGTTCTAGCGACAAGGATCAAGCCGAGGATGGATGCTCTAGTGCATGGATATCAATTTGGATATTTGGCAGGCAAAGGTACCCTAGATTGTTTCATGGGGGTTAATGAGACTATATGGGCTTGCAACAGATTAAGAGCGGATGACATTCTCTTGAAGGTCGACTTTGAAAACGCTTTCGACTCCATCAGTTGGACGCTCATTCTGGATATGATGGTCGCTCGGGGCTTCCCCCTGATGTGGCGAGCTTGGATTTCACATCTTCTGGACACCGAGTCAGCTATCATCAATAATGGTTGCATTGGATCTTTCTTTCGGCACCAAAGTGGAGTGTGCCAAGGTAATCCATTGTCTCCTTACATCTTCATTTTGGCCTTGGATTGTTTATCTGGATTGATAGACCTTGCCGTGAGACGAGGCTTCATTAGGGGTGCACTTGACCTTAGAGTCAATGGTGGCGTCACACATTTTATGTTCGCGGATGACCTAATACTTTTTTGTAAGAAAGGTGATGACAGCTTACACAACCTGCTCTTCCTTCTAAAGTGCTTTGAATTAGCGACAGGGCTGAAGATGAATCTAAGCAAAATTAGTATCCTTTGTTTAAATGGTGACACAGCTGAATTTGAATGACTTGCAAGTGAGATAGGCTGCCAAGCTGGTGTTTTTCCTCTTTAGTATCTCGGCCTTCCTCTCATGGTGGGCCGGTTATGCAAACAGGACTGGTTACATTTGATTGCCAAAATTGATACTCTGTCACACCTCAAATCCGGTATGACCGGCCAGGATACACCACATATCCGGAAGCCTAATCCAACTCAAACACAACAACAATAACCTGAATAGTGGGAGACTTTTTTTTGTTGAAAAGAATAAACATGACATCACAAACCAAATCAAACCAAAACTCAATATGAACACACTGAACAAGTCATTAAAAAGGAGTTCAAATAAATAAACAAGACTCCCCAAATAAAAATAAAATTCGAAAACCACGACCGGAGTCAACATGACTCAACAACCAAAGAGACACTAAAATGACTCGGGTATCCTCCTCGATCACGACATGTCACGAGACCCGCTGCCCTGTCGCCACCAACCGCGCTACTGCACATCGGTACCTCTCTGATCTAGCTCAGGTGCTGCAAAACAATAGAAATGAGGGGGTAAGTCCAACTAGAACTTAGTGAGCAGATCAGTCCTCAATTCATCAAATCAATCATCATGCATAAAAACACAAATAACCGATATAAATAACGTAACATCAACGTTAGAAGAAATCAGCAATAATCTATCCATAGCTCTATGCATGAAATCAACATCCGTCAACAAGTATTAAATATCTTTAAAAATGACGGAACAAGCATCGGTAACACATCCACTACCCTACTCATATCCACATATAGATATTAACAAGATATGCTATTAACAAGAAATAAAGGGTATGTCAAGTGCATACCTCATCCTCTACCTTCTCCTGCCATACATCTCAATCACATATAGATATATATGTAGAAGTAGTGCTCATAAATCATGAATGCTCAGCACAAGTAAACAACCATAAAATAGAATTATAGCACGGTAAGAAAGGAAGCATGTGTATCATGAAAGCAGTGCAAAAAGAAACTCCAACTGTAAATCAATAGACTAGAACATGATAAAATAACTCGTCATAGAAATCACTGATTTAGGATAAAATTCACCTTGTTAACTACTATATCCATGAATCATCTCCATTTGAATCATAAAAAAATAAAGTTTGATTTTTCAGCTTGGCACGCAAAACGATGCGATGCTCGGCTACTGTTTTCAAAATCCGAAGGTCTAATGGCAAAACAGACCTCACCAATGAATCTAGAACGTTGATTAGGTGAAAATTCATATATAACATGAATAATTTTGCTAACTTTAATGCCTTCAAATAATTATTTAGAATAATGAAAGAAATATCTTAATTTATTTAATAAATCACTACTATAAATAAATATAACGGTGTTACAATCAATAAACCAGTAATGAAATCTCAGCCCTTCATCTAAACATGATCACATCACAGCCTTCTATCTAATATGATGCAATCACAGCCATCTATTTAATATGATGCAAGCTCAGCCTTACATCTAACTAGATGCAATCACCACCCTCAATCTACATGATGAAATCATAACCTTACATCTAATCAGATGCAATCACAGTCCTCCATCTAATCAGATGCAATCACAGCTCTTCATCTACATGATGCAATAACAGTCTTACATCTAACCAGATGCAATCACAACTCTCCATTTAACCAGATGCAATCATAGCTCTCCATCTAACCTGATGCAATATCCACCCTCCATCTACATGATGAAATCATAACCTTACATCTAATCAGATACAATCACAGCTCTCCATCTACACAAGATCAAATCCCTGTCATTCATCTCAACCACTTCAATCTAGCCCTTCATCTCACCCAAATTAATCTCAACCCTCTGTTCCATCTTCTCACCTAATCTCTTCATCTTCATCCTCCCCTCACCCACCGGCGCCACCGCCACAGCCGCCGCTCACTGACGGGGTCCGGCTAGACAAGGACCTCGCCGGGTCTCCTGTCGTCCAGCGACGGCGGCCCCAAATGAGGCGGCTAGGCCGGCTACCCCAAGGGGCGGGCAGCCGCCTAGCCCAGCCGCGGGCCGCACCCGTCGGCGCCCACCAGGGCAGGCGACAGCTCTGCCGGCATCATCGTCGCCGGCCTGACCCACCTCCGCTCGGAAGCGACCGCTCCTAGCGGCGGCCGTGTCGACGGCCGCTGCTCAAGGGCCCATGTTTAAATCAATAAGAGGAAGGACAATAATTTTTTACTTCCGATCCGATACAAGAAAACGCGTCAAAATCGATGAAAAACTCCAAAACATAAGAACAACGACATGAATCCAGAATTGGAGAAAAGAAGGCCTAAATTCACTCACCGGACGGAGAGAAAATGGAAGGAAAAGACGCGCGGGATCTTCCCCCGATCGACACCGACGAACTCGCGAAAATCCGGCTCCGACGGTTCCTCCTCCTCGACGGCACCCTCTCTCTCCTCTCTCCTTTGCCTTGGATGGAACATGGCTCAAAACCCCTAGCTGCACACCCCAGGGTCTAATTTATAGACATCGGTTGGGTCCAAATGACCAAAATACCCCTACATAAGCTATCCGACTTAAACAGTCCATAACTCATCCGATCTAACTCCGATTCGAGATCCGATTATACCGCTAAATTTGCCTCGAGACCCTCTATCACCCTAGCATGCTAAATCACATATATAAGAAAAATAATTTTTTTCTTAATTTTCCTACATTGAATGCTTACTCGGGTCTAATCCCGAAGCTTCCCTCCAATCTGCGCTAACTATGGCCCACGATCCCCCACTCAAGAATAAAATATTATTATTAAGATTTTTTGGGTATTACATACTCGGTTGGAAAGCTGGCAAGGAACACTATTATCTAGGGCGGGTCGTCTCACACTTATTAACAGCTATATCACTAGTTCCGCGGCTTACTTGCTCTTAATGTTCAAAGCTCCGGAGTGGGTCATCTCTAGAATCAACAGAAGACGCAAAAAATTTCTTTGGGTAGGAGCTGATACCCAATCGATTAGAGGTAAATGTTTAATTGGTTGGAATACTATTACCTGTCCAAAGAATGATGGCGGTCTCGGCATTCTTGACTTGCGAGCTCACAACATGGCACAGTTGGGCTCTTGGGTTTGGAAGCTTATTCAAAGGCAAAAACTTTCTTGGATCAAAATACTTCAGCACCTCTACGACGATTTTCATAGTTGGACCAACAACAACAACTTCCAAAGAATCGCCTCACCAATTTGGAAGGAGCTGGGCCGTCTCTTGGAGGTCTTCCTCTCTTGTATCTCTTTCCAAGTGGGACGGGGAGACACTATTAAGCTTTGGACTGATAATTGATTGGCTGGTGGTTGCTTAGCATCGAAATATCCTTCCCTGTACAGCCTTTCAAACAACCCGAGTTGTTTTATCTTTGAGGCGCGGATGTTAAATAGCAGCAGCATTTTTGTAGTCTGGGACATCTCTTTTTCATCCTTGGTGGAAGAAGAAAGCCTAGCTTCCTTGGCTCAAGATCTAGTGAGTATTTTAGAACTCTATGGAGGAAGATTTAATTAGATGGAAATGGACACCTGAGGGGGTTTTTACAACAAAAAGCTTCTATAAAATGCTCATCTTTTGGGGTATCAAGGATTGATTCTTTCATTTTATTTGGCAGCGCAAACTCCCTTCGAAGATTTCGATATTTGGATGGCTTCGGATTAGGAAGCGATTACTCACAAGAGATCGTCTCGCAAGATGGGGAATCACCTCTGACACCTCATGCATTCTTTGTGTCACTGCTCATGAATCTCACTCACATCTCTTCACTGAATGTCCATTTAGTACAAGCGGATGGAATGCTTTCCTATCTATACTGAAATGTAGCTTCTTCTCATTGGCAATCTTACCTTGGGAAGGGAGGGACGACCAAACATCCAAAACTAGGAGTTTCAAGACGCGTCTGATGTTGGTATGGAGTTGGTTCCTCTGGTATGAAAGAAACTTAATGCTATTTCAGAATGAGAGCTCAACAACACAACAACACAACAACTGGCCACATCTGTTATAATTTTTTTTGAACTATATGCCAACTGATAGCTATTTGATATGTAGTTGCTCCTATGTGATTTCTTGCTATTATGTTTTCTTTCTTATTTCCATATTTTTACTTCTACACTACCCCCACACCTGTAACTTTTCATCACTCTTGAATAAATTGCAGGTTTCTTTTTTTTAAAAAAAAACTAAGTGTATGTGGTTTTATGTTATGCATTGATTTAACTTGGGTCTTAGTAATGACATCAAAAACTCAAGAGGAAATAATTAACTTTGGCTCGAACATTTTAATTTGAATAATGTTTTGGGCGAATGAAGTTGATGAGCTAGTTCTCTCATCGAGCATATCATAACACTTAGATTGATTCAATTCAACTCATTCTAACACAATTGATCCAACTTTGCGTCGGGTCGACTTAACTTTGTTCCACTTGATCCGATTCGATGGATCAAACTCTATGTTGATTTCGTTCAATTAAATTCAACCCAAACCAACATGATTCGGACTTAATCTAATTTAATTGTAATTTTGGTCGGATCTAATGGATCCCATTCCAATTGAATCCAATTCAATTTTGACATAATAGAATCAAACAATTAAGTCCAACCATGAATTGATGCAAGTTCAACCATATTTATTGAACATGGCTTTGACGATTAAAAAAATATAAAATATTAAGGGCGCATTTGTTTGCGAAAATATTTTTTGACTTTTCGTTTCGTGAAAATCAAAATGGATTTTGAAAATTTGAAATTTGAAATTTTGATTTTGATTTTTTTGTTTGGCGAAAATGCGTTTGTTTGACATGTCTAAATTTCATGTTTCGCGAAATGAAATCGACGAAAACTTGTTTGTTTCGTGTTGATTTTGTTGATAATTTTGGGGACGAAACTTGAAACTGTGTTTGTTTATCAAACATAGTTTTAGTCTCAGTTTATTAAGTTATATTATTTTATTAATTATAAATTTTAATTTGATATTATTAACTTAAATTTAAAAAATATATGTATAATATTAATTAGTTGATAAATATATTGCGAATATTATTTATTTAGTATATAAAAATTATTAAAATATATTTTATTATATTTTTTAATTTATAAATAATTCAAAATAATATTTGTAAATAATATTAATTAATTAATTAATTAAGTTACGTATCAACTAAATATTAATAATATTTGTAATTAATTAATTAATTAATTAATATTATTAATTAATTATCATGAATTAATTATCAATTAAATATCAACTAAATATGAGCTACCTATTAACTAAGTATAAACTCGTATTTTTTTACTTCTTTAACTAACTCAACTTAATAATGATTGAAATTATTGACGTAGTAGTTTTCATGAAGTTATAAAGTTACATTTAATTAATGCATATATAGAGTTACATAGAATTACATAGAATTACATGAGTTGAATATAAAGTTATTATACACACATGATAGTATTAATACAATGATATTCAACCTTCCATTAACATTCATAAGTGTAATAAATCGAGAGTTAGTCCACATTCTTTCTTATTACTTAGATCAGGGGATAAGCTATAAGCTATACACATAGTGTAAAATTGGATAATAATATATTAGTTAATTCACATTCTTTCTTATTACTCTACACCAAAGAAAGCTGAAATCGATGCTATTGTTGTCGAGATAGAGGCAGAGAAAGCGGCAACTGAAGCAGCAAAAATATTTTTATTAACTATCGATGATATTTTTTAAGTATCAAATACAATGACATATTTTTGTTAACTTAGATTGTAACTTGGTACTAATGATCAATGACATACAAGATTTTTTAAGTATCAAATACAATAACATATTTTTGTTAACTTAGATTGTAATTTGGTAACACTAATCAATAGCATACAAGATTTTTTAAGTATCAAATACAATAACATATTTTTATTAGCATAGATTGTAATTTGGTAACACTGAACAATGACATACAAGATTTTTTAAGTATCAAATACAATAACATATTTTTTCATACACTGAGCAAGTTACTGCATCCGCCTGAGGTTGATGAGTTGGAAGTTGGCAATCGAAAAACATCGGCCGGGATCAAGCATTGTTACATTTCTTTTTTTTCATACACTCACCGATAAGCATTGCATAATAGATACAACCCAACAGCCAAGCACCATCAACAATATTGTTGTCAATTTTGACGGTGAAAATATAGGACAATGAAGGAAAATGCGTATCACCATTCATTGGTGATCGCCTCCAATTCATAGTCCACCAAAATAAAGTTTGCCCATTATCTTAAAACAACCAAAATATAAAGCACAACCACACATTTATATAAGCACAACCAAACAATGAAATATAAGCACAACCACACATTTATATAAAACCATAACTGATAAAGGCAACATTACTTTACGACCTTAGGAGGAAAGTGCGCATAACCATTGATTGGTTATCGCCTCCAATTCCCCGTCGATATAAAACTAAAGTTAATCAAATAATAAGATAAAATAATCAAATTTCATTAGTAGTCCAATAAAGTATTTAGGTTTACATCATTATTGTTATCTACCCTACTTAAATAAAAAAATAATTGCAATGAAAATAAGTACTATCAACCTCTTGCAACCCATGTTAAGGAGCTTGTCCATTTTTACCTCAAGTGAAAAGAGGTCCCTACTTCTTTGGCTCACTTCGTCTCCTTCCTCATCGTGTATTGTCGTTGCAATGGGGGTGATCCATCGGAAGAATTGACAACTGTGAATGCCAATTTTGTCTCTATTTATGCAAGTCGCATATAATCGACCGGGATTTTTCTCACTTTCACTTATCCTTATCGTGGCTCGCAAACCGCAAAAACATTCGTTGTTTCGATATCTCAAATATGTTTCGCTTATTCGGGGTGAAGAAGCTGTCATACTATTTAATGAAACTAAAATTAGTATATTGTTGGTAACATACACTATTATAGAATTCTAAGTAGCAATTAAGTTTATTACAAGTCCAAGACATAGAATTTTATTTACATGTTTAAACATAATTAAAATAGCAAGAGCAATTGGCGTCGATGTGCCCAAAGCTGATTTGCAATCCCTTCCCAAATGTCATGCATAGCATTTTGAGTTGAAGAAGATTCATCATCTACCGATGAGGAAATAGGTGATTGTTCTTCATCATTAATAATAACTTCTTTATTGTTCCAAATATCGATTAATTCATCTGAATTACGATATTTAATAATGAAGTTATGAATTGTACAACACGCCAATACGATATTGTTTTGTCTTGCTAGCGAGTAATTCAGCATCATCTTTAATATCAAAAAACATGCTTTCGATAGTCCAAAGCATCGTTCGATTACGTTCTGAACGGAGGAATGCCGTTGATTGAACAATTCTCTTTTTGTTGAGGGGCCTCGCCTACGATAATATGATCTATGGTACCTTTCACCACAGTAAGGTGCCAAAAATCCAGATACGTTCGGGTATCCCGCATCAACCACGTAGAATTCATCTAACAAAAGATAAGAAAAATTTTCTATTAAAACCAAATCAACACACAAGGAAGTGATTACGTTGAGTTAAACTTACCTTCTATTGGTATAGGCAAATCTAAGTTGGGAGAATAAATAGTGTGACTGAAAATACGCGCATCATTCGCGCTTCCTTCCCAACCACTCTTTACGTAGGTGAATAGCATGTTCTGAGTGCATACTGCCATTACATTTTGTGTAATGGTTCCCTTACGACCCCGATATAAAGATGCCTTATTTGCGAGAACAAATGCCGAGATATGTGTCTCATCTATCGCCCCTATGCAATTCTACAAAAGGATTATTCAAATGTTAGACAAACCCCTATGCAATTATACATAAGGATTAGGAAAGAATTTTACCTTAAAATAAGGGAACCACCTAGGGTGCCCTTGAATTTCAGGTTGAACAGTTCGAGGTTCTCGGGGTTTGATAATTTCTGTCCCCAACCGAAGAACCGTTGCAAGTGTCAACTTAAACCACTTGTGACACGTTTGAGTGGAGTGTTGATAGCGCTCCGCAACCACTCTCACTCGTTCATTATGACAAAGCGTATACAAGAACATTGCAACTGCTTCATCCACAAATATATTTAGGTCTTCTAAGCCAAGTCTTCTAAGATCGGTGCATAATCTAAGGAATAGACTTGGCTCCATACGCAAGTTCTCGTAGCATCGTACAGGACTATGTATTAACTCCTGCACATAGTCCGCACCTCTCAAAATTGAAGTGCGCACTGCTCTTCTTGGGGTTGGATTTTCTAATTCATCAAACTTATCCAATATATCCAACATGAGTAATAATACCAAGTCATCGAAAATTTCTTCATCGTTATCAAATGTATGTGAAGGTTGATGACTCATTCTACGATAATTAAAAAATAAGTTATACTATTTGCATGAAAACATAACGCATAAAAGTAAACAAACTAGAAATAAATTATTCAGTTCAGTTCATAACCAAAGCATGAAAAACAAAGAATTCTTACACACATTGTTCAATCCGACATCATAAAAATTAAAATAGTGTCACCCATGCAAACTTTGCATCCATTTCTTCAGCTGTTCGTCATCTAATGACATAATAAGTGGTCGAGCATCAGGGTGCTCAACCAAGTAAGTCATTGTCTTAAACAAGTGAGCTTTAGGTAGCCCTTCCACACTAGTAATGCGTCCAACACAATTTCGGACGTTATATGGATCCGGGGGTGATGTGTACACTGAACCTGCATCACTTCGACGGGTTGCATAGTGATTTGAAATAAGTTCATACAACTTTTTCTTCTCTTGTTCTAGAGTTGATCTCACCGATGATTTACCTCTTTTATTGCCACGTGAGGAAATAGATGGACGTCTATCTACCTCCTCAACACTATCATCATCTTCCTCCACTAGGGGCTCCTTCCCACGTACATTCAGATTCAAATATTCCTTCTATAATATACGCTATTCATCTGAATTCATTGGAGGTTGTGTTGATTATCGGGTCATCCCACCAGTTGCAGATTGATTTTAAAATATCAATTCCATCAAATTATAGTGTGGTGATGGCCCGTTCTTAAAGGGTTTGAAATAACTTTTTGTCGTTCCTTTCTGCATACGAAAAAAAAAATTCTAAAACCAACTAACTAAAACCCCATTGATTAAATACAAAATAACATACCGATGAGTTCCACACTGTTTCATCGGCATCAATCTTCCCTGTGTCAAGATTCCATGTGACCCCAGTGTGGTTAATCAACTCTTGGAAATGCTTATATAAACGAAAAAGTCATATTTTTTTGGACTTACATTTCTCCACCCCGTAATTAATCTCACACTTCTCATCCAGATTTTTACTAATGTCTTCCCACACAGTTTTATCAAAATTGATATTGCCTAATTCAGCTTGTTTATTATGCAAGAGGTACAAAAATTCTTCCGTGGCATTCTTTGACCACGACTCTGACTTTTCCCTCGGATTCCGATGGCCACCCATATATTCAACTATTATATCTAGGGGGAAACATATTTGTAAGCTAATCATAAGCCACATATAAATATTTACATAAATATAAATGAAACAGTAAAACAATATAAATGAAGTAAGCAATAAACAGTCAAATGTTGTCAATAAACGATCAAATGAAGTCAATAAACAACCAATAAACAGTCATTCGTAACATTTTGCAGAGAGTGCATAATGAACTCATAAAAGCGTACTAACAATAGATTAATTGAAGTGCATCATAACAACATAACAACATACATACCAACTCAAATTGAAGTGCATCATAACAGCATACAGAAGCATACAAATTAACTCAAATTGATCCATATAGCGTACATAACAACATATTAACAGCAACATATGAATGAAGTGCATAATGAACTCATAAAAGTATACTAACAGTAGATTAACTGAAGTGCATCATAACAGCATAACAACATACTTACCAACTCAAATTGAAGTGCATCATAACAGCATACAGAAGCATACAAATTAACTCAAATTGATCCATACAACATACATAACAGTAGATTAACAACAATATATGAATGAAGTGCATAATGAACTCATAAAAGCATACTAACAGCATACTAACAATAGATTAACTGAAGTGCATCATAACAGCATACAAAAGCATACAAATTAACTCAAATTGATCCATACAACATACATAACAGTAAATTAACAGCAACATATGAATGAAGTGCATAATGAACTCATAAAAGCATACTAACAACATACTAATAGTAGATTAACTGAAGTACATCATAACAGCATAACATCATACTTACCAACTCAAATTGATCCATAACAGCATACTGAACAAAAGCGCGCATACTCACAGTAGATTAATTGAAGTGCATCATAACAGTATACAGAAGCATACAAATTAACTCAAATTGATCTATACAACATACATAACAACATATTAACAGCAACATATGAATGAAGTGCATAATGAACTCATAAAAGCATACTAACATCATACTAATAGTAAATTAACTGAAGTGCATCATAACAACATACTTACCAACTCAAATTGATCCATAACAACATACTGAACAAAAGCATACTCACAGTAGATTAACTGAAGTCATGAAATTAACCATTCATACTAATACAAATTAAATGTCTATCATACTAAGATCCAAGCAAGATCCATACTAGCAATTAATTATCTATCATGAAATCATATATGAATAGTCAAGCAATCCATAACAGCATACTGAACAAAAGCATACTAACAGTAGATTAACTATCGAATGATCAATCTCAAATTGATCCATACATCATACATAACAACATACATACAAACAGCATACATCGAAAGCAAGACAGTATATATAGAAACATAACATAGATACATACAAACATCATTCAATATTACAATTTATATGCATTAACGAGCAATTTCTATGAATGATCTAAACAGATCATGAAACAGAACATGAACCACAGATATATAGAAACATAACATAGATACAACTATCAAACAATATAGATAATGACATATTAAACTGATAAACTAATAACAAACATATAAAAAATCCTAGATCGGGCAAAAAAATGTAATATTGAATACTGTTGGGCAAGAAGAACAAAGAAACAGATTACCCTAGATCGGACAAAAAAATCCTAGATCAGACAATAAACCGAGCAACATCAATAAGAAGAAGAATGTACACAACTTCTAGGTCTAGATCAAGAAGTAAGAATACGAAACCCTAATATGAGAAATAGCGGCGACGAAAAAGACCATGGAGCAAGAAGAACAAAACAACAGATAACCCTAGATCGGGCAAAAAAATCTTAGATCAGACAATAAACCGAGCAACATCAATAAGAAGAAGAATGTACACAACTTTTAATCCTAGATCAAGAAGTAAGAATACGAAACCCCAATCCGAGAAATAACGACGATGAAAAAGACCATGGAGCAAGAAGAACAAAGCAACAGATAACCCTAGATCGGGCAAAAAAATCATAGATCAGATAATAAACCGAGCAACATCAATAAGAAAAAGAATGTACACAATTTTTAATCCTAGATCAAGAAGTCGAAGAATATGAAACCCATCCGAGAAATAGCGACGATGAAAAAGACCATGAGCAAGATGAACAAAGCAACAGATAACCCTAGATCAGGCCGAGATCTCAAAGAAGACCATGGAACAAGAAGAACACATAAGAATTCGAAACCCTAGATCGGGCGAACAGTGAAAATATGATGAATCAACCAAAGAAATACATACGTTGAGTGGTGTTGCGTTCGGTAGAATGGAAGGAGAAGTAGTATTATCCGTCGGCGAAGTGGAATGTCGGGGCTCTGTCGAAGGAGTGAGATCGATGACAACTTGTCGCCTGTTGTCGCCGAAGTGAGGCTTGCGATCACAAGGCAGGGGGGGAGGATGCTCTAACCCGAGTCGCGGGTTTTGTTCCGCTTCTCGCGAAACGAGCGGAAACTTGATTTAATTTCAAGTTTGCCACCGCCAATTTCGAACCGGTTTCGTGAAAACGGAAATTCTACTCGGAGTAGAATTCCAGTCCATGTGTATTTTGCTGTCTCGCGAAAAATAGGTTTTGCGAAACGGAGACCCGATTTCGATCAACAAACACAATTTCGGGAGCGGGTTTCGGTTTCAAACGAAACGAAAACCCGAAAACGACTCTAGCAAACATGCCCTAAGTAATTCAAAATCTACACTTTTGATGATTAATATCTCAAAATTTGAATCACCTATCACATGGCTTGATGTCGTGTGAACAGGTCAAAGGAATTTTTGTAAGCCCACATTTGGGTTCTCAAATTGCAGTAGTAGAAACATAATAAAGAAATTGAAAAAAGCCAAAAAAAGAGAGAGAGACCAATTATGGTGGGGTAATTTAGGAGGACCACTCAAGATGGGTATATTTATCCATGGGGAGCAAATATGGAAGTTAGCCCCTACTTAGTATTGTTTAATTAGCAATTTTGTTGCCATCACAAGTAAAGCACATGCCAATATGCCTTTCATCTGCTCACCTTAAATGCTCCAAGGCAGGCAAAGACAAGGAAGCTCTACCCCACAAAGATACATTGGCCCCCTCTTGGAAATTTGGTCTGCCTTAAACCATGAACATACAATTCAACCTTAGCTGGACCTGCCACCATTTCAAACTTAAGAGCTACCCCATATCAGTTGCATTGTTGGGAAGGAAGCAAAGCTTGTTGTGATAAGCATGGCTTCACAGACTATGTTTGTTCATTGATTTTTTTGAATATATTGGAATGAAGGTACATTTGAAAGTTGTATGAAATCTTATTTTGTTTATTTGGATATGTTTTGAATGCCTATAGAAAAATATTTATAAATCTATCTTTGCGAAAATACTAGCTAGCTAGTAGATTATTTTCATTCGGTTTCGACAAAATTAATTCAAGTCAAGCCAAAATTAATTCACCGTTTACTATAAAAGTTTATTTGCTTTTAATTTTTTTTGACTTAAAATTATTTAAAAATTTTTAAAAATCGTTGCTATACCACCTTTGATGTTCGAACGTCAAAAATTTGTTAACAAAACTGACGTGTCATTCACTAATACAATCACTCAACATGACATCTCACAAATATATTATTTTGTCTTCCACATTTATCTAAAGGCTCTATTTTGCCTCTCAAATTTTTGTGGAGTAAAAGACCTCTACAATAGCAAAAATGTGCAAAATTGTCCTAATTTTGAGATGTTTATCTCGTTAATGATGACGAGGTGAGATCTGAATTATTGGATATTGACTAAAATATCCTCCACATCAACGTGGGATTCACATCTAACTCATCGTCTCGCTAGTGTCGCTATTCGTCTTTCCCACCATCTTCATCATCCTCCTTGCACCGATCTATGCCCACGTCATCATACCCTTGCGCGTCGTGTGACGTGGTTGGAGCGGCGACAGGAGAGATAGGTACCAACTTCGGTAGGATGATGAGTTAGTGGGATGTGGAACCCACGTTGATGTGGAGTGTATTTTAGTCAAAATTCAATAAGTCAAATGTCATGTCAGCATCGTTAACGAGACATTGATAATGTTTCAAAAGAGGGATAATTTTGTACCCTTTTTCATTATTGTAGGGGTTTTTTGCTCCATAAAAATTTGAGGGAAAAAATAAAACCTCTAGATAAACGTGAGAGCCAAAATAATACATTTGGCAAATGACATGTCGGTGATTGTATTATTGAATGACATATCAGCTCCGTTAACAAATTCTTGACGCCGTTCCGATGTTAGTGGCAGTATAGCAATGATTTTTAAAATCTTTTGAGTAATTTTGAGCTAAAAAATGTGAATGACAAATAAGTTCTTTTTAGTAAACGCGTGGTCCCAAAATAAAAATAGCGAGATAGGATATATGCAATCAACCAATTGAATAAATATATTAATAAGAAATCAATAGTTGTACTAATTCAAATTAGTTCATATTTAAAAAAAACACTTGCGACCTTATTAATAAAAATATTTTCAAATAAATTTACCAAAAAAGTTCTTAATTTGTGACCCAAGTAATCAATATTTTCAAAAAATCAAATTAGGTAGAATATATTCCATACAGTTTGATTTTGTAGCCAATCCTTAACTTAATTTCTTTTTCTTTACTTCTTTGTACATTGAAAATTGGGTAAAGGATAAAAAGCCTCCTAATTTTTAGCCTAATTAGCAAAAATCTCCCACGAATTTTAAAAATATGCAAAAAAATACACGGACTATTGAAATTAGCAAAAAGCACCATGTCTCATCTCTTTCTTAACTTTTTAATAGAATTTCACTTCAACGTCATGTGTCGACACTTCATTCGTCCATGTGTAATTTATTTTTTACATCATATTTAATATATATTCCGTTAGAAATAAAAATATATAAATATTTCAAAAAATATATTTTTTAATTCTCTCTCTCAACTTGCAGTAGTACTATGCAAAAAACCTCATAAACTTCAATTGTAATGCAAAAAAATCTCATGAATTTTGATTGTGATGTAAAAAACTCCCGAACTTTGATTATGATACAAAAAACCTCTTAAACTTTAATTATGATTAAAAAAACTCTAGAACTTTTATTGTTACATTTCAAACCTTAGAGGTTTGGATGACTATCACCTTAAGAGTAAGTTCAAGGGGCAGTTATTGTGTGCCATTGTGGGAGTTATGTGAAACATGGTCCTTTTTCTGATAGTGGTGAACTTGACCATATTACCACACCACTTTTTGGTGTTTGTTTTAATGTTGCTTTTGACAATTTTATTATAAAGTGGGAAAGATTTTTAGTATATTTTTATCATTGTCTTGTATATATTATCCGTTGTGATTGCATTTTTTCTACTGTCATACATGTTTAAAATGTAAGAATAAAAGTTCAGATTTTTCTGATAGTGGGAAAAGTTTTTTACATCACGATTAAAGTTTAAGGGTTTCTTTGCATCCCAATCAAAGTTGAGGAGTTTTTTGTCTCAGATCAAAAGGTTTTTTTGCATTGTAATTAAAGTTTATGAAATATATATATATATACATATATATTAAATATGACGTAAAAAATAAATTATATGTGGACGAATGAGATGTCAACACATAGCACTGGCATGGAATTATGTTAAAAAGTTAATAGAGAGATGACGACATATGACTTTTTGCTAATTTTCAATAGTACATTAGTTTTTAAAAAAAATGTTTTTAAAGTTCCTAGATTTTTTTTTAATTAGGCTAAAATTCAAGAGCTTTTTGTCATTTATCATTGATATAATTTGTTCTTATCCTAAACTCATTCATAATCAATCATAATTCATAATGTGAAACACTGTACGCACAAGCCAACCATGACTAGCACAATTAGTGACAACATCTTGGATGTTTCTTAGAAATCTAGAGTTTAAATCTTAGTACGGTTACATTTTGTGACTTACCATTTTTAAGCCAATTGTGAGTAGCACAATTGGTGACAATATTTTGTATGTTGTCTAGAGGCCTATGGCGTTCGAATTGCCGATGCAGTGAACCTAGTCGAGGACCCTCCGACTGTTGTGTTCGGGGATGCAAGCATACATATGATTGATGCAAAGACGGTGACTTTTGCACAGGGCAGATAGGCCCCTAAGACGCAAAGTCGTTTGCAAGCAGAGCGAGAATTGCAAACCTCCAACTGATAAAGCCCTCGATGCAGGCATAGCCGACGTGCATTCCGTCTATGGTGCTCGAGTTGCTGAGGCAATGAACCAATCGATGAACTTTCTGACTATTGTATTCAAGGAGGCAAGCATACATTTATTGATGCGAAGGTGGTGACTTTTGTGCAGGGCGGATAGGCCCTAAGACGCAAAGTCATTTGCAAGCAGAGCGAGAATTGCGAACCTCCAACTGATAAAACCCTTGATGCAGACATAGCCTACGTGCATTCCGTCTATGGTGCTCGAGTTGCCGAGGCAGTGATCCAGTCGATGAACTTTTCGACTGTTGTATTCAAGGAGGCAAGCATACATTTATTGATGCGAAGATGATGACTTTTGCGTAGGGCGGATAGGCCCCTAAGACGCAAAGTCGTTCACCCGCAGAACGAGAATTGCAAGCCCCAACTGAGAAAGCCCTCGATGCAGACATAGTCGACGTGCATTCCGTCTGTGGCGCGCGAGTTGCTGATGCAGTGAACCCAGTCGACGAACATTCCGACTGTTGTATTCGGGGAGGCATGCATACATTGATGGAGGTGAAGATTAAGACTTTTGCGCAGGGCGGATGGGCTCATAAGACGCAAAGTCGTTTGCGCAAGGTGGATGGTCCCCTGTAAGATGCAAAGTCTCGCGCAGAGTAGATCTCTTGCAAGATGCACATTATGCGCAAAGTAGACTCTCTCATAAGATGCGAGGATGGTGAGCAGGGCGTTCCTAAGACGCACCGCAGAGCCGATGGCTCGTGAGTTACCGAGTCCTTTGCGTGAAGCAGACTCTTTCGTAAGACACACATTGTGTGCAAAGCAGACAATCTTGTAAGTCGCAAGGATAGTGCGCAGGGCGTAGTCCCATAAGTCGCAAGGATTGTGCGCAGGGCGTTGTCCCCTAAGTCGCAAGGATTGTGCGCAGGGCATTGTCCCCTCAGTTGCAAGATTGGTGCGCATGGCATGATGGCCTATAAGGCGCAAGGTTTGTACGGAGAGCAGCGTAAGACTTGAAGCTCGTTGAGATGGGCTCGGTGGTGGGCGCCATGACCTCTGCGGGGGGCGAGTGAACAAGCAGTGATCTGTAAGACTTGAAGCTCGTTGAGATGGGCTCGGTGGTGGGCGCCATGACTCCTGCGCGGGGCGAGTGAGCAAGTAGTGATCGGCTCAAAGCGACGGTGCGGGCGATGCTCTAGTGTGGCGTGGCCACGGAGCTATGCTCGTTGGCTCTATAAGTCTGGGACCTTCCATTGCCCAGCAAGAACGGGACTTGGTGAATGGAGTAACCATTTCCCGGGTTCCCTCCTGCGATCGTTGCTCAACGACGCTCGTGTGCTCCACAAGTCTGGGACTTTTCATTGCCTAGCAAAAATGGGACTTGGTGAATCGAGTAACCATTTCTCGGGTTCCCTCACGCGAGCGTTGCCCAACGGCGCTCGTGTGCCCCACAAGTTTGGGACTTTTCATTGCCCAGCAAAAATAGAACTTGGTGAATTGAGTAACCATTTCTCGGGTTCCTTCACGCGAGCGTTGCTCAACGACGTTCGTGTGCCCCACAAGTCTGGGACTTTTCATTGCCCAGCAAGAACAAGACTTGGTGAATTGAGTAACTATTTCTTGGGTTCCTTCACGCGAGTGTTGCTCAACGGCGCTCGTGTGCCCCATATAGTCTGGGACTCTTCATTGCCCAGCAAGAGCGAGACTTGATGAATTGAGTAACCACTTCTCGGGTTCCTTCACGCGAGCGTTGCTCAACAGCACTCGTGTGCCCCCACAAAGTCTGGGACCCTCATAGCCCAGCAACACCGAGACTTGGTGAATACAGTAGCTATTTCTCAGTGTCCATTCAAGCGAGCGTTGCCCAACGGCACTGGTGCCCCTTCAAGCGAGCGTTGCTCAACGACACTCGTTTGCTCCATAAGTCTGGGACTTCATTGCCCAGCAACGAGTTTGGGAATATCATAATCCTTTCTCGCAACAACAGGAGATGATGAAACTCAAGGACGTTCCAAGTAGTCATTTCCTGGTGGTGAACTTCACGGCGAAACTCGATATGTTACAGTCCCACTATGGTGTGTCGTTACTCAGGCGGTGTTCCATTCGACAACTTATGAAGAATTCACTTCAGCAATTGCAGCCAAAGGCGGTGCGGCCGAGGCGAGTTCGACGAGGACGTCGAAGTTTGAAGTGGGGGAGGATGTTAGGAAATTTTCCGATGCCCCATGCAACGTCGAACCATGACGGAAGGTTCCCTACATGTTTGTAAATATGTGTTCATGTGTATGTAAACATACATTTTATTCTTGCTCATTCATGTAAAATCCATTTGTGCGATCCCCGTGGGCCCATGGTACGAGTTGTATGCATTTCGAGGTCGTTCGACACTTGGTGCGTGCGTTACGGCTAAGCGGAACACATTGTGTGAATTCGTCATGGTTGTGACCATGGAAAATCACCATGTCGGGTGGCCAAAATTTTGTCATGCTCCTCGTGCTTTGCGGAACCTTGGGGGTGGCACTTGGGGGTTAGAGGTCCCATGTATAGTGTAGGGGAGTGTTGGCTTACGAAAGCGGTTGTCTTGCGCGAAAACGAACGAGCGGCCCACATGGGCATGCGACATGTCGAATTCGCCCAAGGCGATTGCGGAACTCACCCTACATTCGTTTTTGCATTTTCTTGTGTCCATAGTCCTGTAAATGTTGCATTTTACTTTATGCATTCAATATCATTCGGCCAACATGATCATTTGAAGGCGCGGACATGGAATGCGAGGTTAGCATGTGGTCCGACATATGCCCCGTGATGTTAAGTCGGGAAGCCCAATCGGGACGGATTTCATATCAAGGTTTATCCCTTGCATTCGATGCAAGGGTGTCGCACGGATTATTTCGCACCAAAACAATTGGATCTATTATGATTTTTTATTTTTGTTATAAAAAAAATACATTTGCACGTACATGGATAAAGTTGGGCATTCAAATAGGATAACTAGTTTGTGATTTGATATGTTTACATGCAAAATATAAAGTTGAATTAGTTAATATAGTTGAATTAGTTAATAGCCTCGTAGTTAAGTTCTATTGATCAATATAATTTTAGTAATTTTATCATATAAACATAAATAAAATAATTTTATGCCATACACGCAATTATGTAAAGTTCTCACTTACTAAATATAAAAATATATAAAAATTGAATTGATAACAAAATAAAATTATATTGGTCAATAGCATGACAAAATGGATGGATATATGGGTTAAAGTGTTTGCTTTTCTACTTGTTTCATTTTGTAAATGAGGTAAGGCAGGGGTATGGTTATCCCATTTAGGACCAAATTATTATCCTCAATATTGTCATTAATCAAATTTCCCATATTGTATTGTTGAGATATTCTCACATGATTTTAGTACAAGTCATGTGACCAATAACAACAACAATGATTCTGCTAGATGACATTTGATGAGACCAACACTGACTTTAGTTTTGAGACACAAAAACAAGCTTACTCATTTCAATTTTCTTTGTAATGATTGCCCTTTTAACTTTTAAATGTCTTGATCTAATCATTTGAGTGTAAAGAATTTGTTTCTTCATTTCCAAATTATTTAAGTTAATACACTGGATTCAATTCCTAATTCAAACATCTTGTATGTATTTTTTTAATAATGAGTGAATATAAAGTCTTTTTTTTCAAAAAAAATAAAATTACTTAAATTTAAGTTGAAACTTATTGCATGGCTACATATTATAATTAAGTAAAAAATAGTTTTTTTTAAATATCAATTGAGTTCAAATAAGATTTGCAGGTTAATGAAGCTTTTTGAATTTGAGTAATTAACTTGAATTGAATTAAATTGATATAACTTAAGTGATGCTGAAACAAAAGTTTTCAAACTAACGTAAAATTTCAAACTCAATCTGATTAGAAAATCCAAAAAATTCCATGTAAGAACAACATTTACCATGGATTTTTTTTTTGCACTAGTTATGTGTGACTTAAATGCTACGTTGAAAATCACACTAAATTAATTTTGTGTGAATATTTCGCGAATCATAATTTATGGTCAAATATAAAAACTATGCTTAAAAGTACTCATCGGACAAGAACTCGATACTCAAGCACTTAACACTCAATATCAGCGCTCATATTTTACCATGTTTCTATATATTCACTCTTTAGAATTCAAAATATAGGGGCGACAATTAAAATCAATTAATCATGATTAATCGGTTGATCGAATCATAAGATTCGATTTCAAATAGTAAATTTTTTATTCAGTTTCAATTTCGATTATAAAGTATGAAAAACCTATTACATTTGGTTCAATTTCGACTACTGGTTCGCAAATAATCGATAAGACGAAATCGATTATATATTTTATTTTGGTTCCAGTCACTAGTTATCCGCGGATAATCAACATTTAAAACTGCAATAATTAATTATTTTAATAATATTTGGATATTTCATAATCTAATTTTTTAGTTAATAAACGGATAATCGATTCTATTCGAACCGAACTAACCGATTTTTATTTCAGATACTAGTAATTGAAATCAACAATTCCGGTCTCGATTTCGACTAACGAGTTATTAATTCGGTTCCGGTTTCGATTAACCATAAAAAATACAGTTAATTGAACCGTTATTACCCATAATATTCATTTTTTAGAATTTTTTTTTAAAAAATTTATCCTAATTTATTTAAATTTTAAGATTCAATGCTTTCTATGATTCTTCTTGTACAAGAGTTTAACTGCATTTTTTGGCTGTATAAGGGTTTTTCATCTAAATTTCCTGTGTCTGGATTTGGTATGCAAAAGTTACAACATCCTCAATGCTTGAAAGCTCATCATAGTATATTAATTAAACTAAATGACATTATTATTTACTAATTAATTGATCATTAAATTAGTCGGTACTCGACGGGCACATGCCGGCCCTTTTGTTCACGTGCTCCCCCCAACGGCTAATATTATTCATATTTAAACCTTTTCTTGCTCCAATTAATTAAGACATTTCACCTTTAAGATATTATTATTATAAGCTAACGTGACATGTTAATCATAACAAAATTATCCTTTTTTGTTATATATAAGTAAACAACTAAATTCTCTAGAAAATAAAATTTGAAAATTATTTTTCATCAGAAAAAATATATATAGTTTTGTAAAATAAAGTGCTGGTTGTATTTAATCTAATTCGTTTACAACGCCCTCGTGGTCTCCTGCTCAGTCTACATTGAAGGCCATGAATGGGGACAAGAACCAGAGAAAGAGAGAGTGAACAAACTGCAATTAATTATTTCCCTTCCTCGCACTGGAGCTGCATTCATGGAGATCCTCTCTCTCTCATGCTCCTTTCCTTCCTAGGGCGAGAAAGGTCTCTCTTTCCAAGGTGCTATCATTCCATCTTTTCACTCCTCTGAGCCCGTCTCCATTTCCATTCCCTTGGTCCTTTCACCGCACTAATTCCCACGCCGTATCCCTTTGTCCTCTACCCCTCTCTATTGCTAGATCTTGATCTATTTTGCCTTGTATAACTCTCTAGATCCGAAAGACACGATTCAATGAGTCGATTTGCTGCTTGGGTTGGCGAGTTTCTGCTGCTGAAGATGGTCGTAGGTTCGAGATAAGAACGAAGAAGACAACTGGTTTTGCATGTTCTAATTATTCGCTGGCCCTGTTCTCGATTGCTTGAAAGAATCGGATAGTGAATCTTTCGAGAATGAGACCGGTGGATGGTAAGGCGAGCTATCACTACGAGTCGGCTCAGGACAGCCCCAGCAACTTCGAGTCCTACAATGGCGGCGCCGCGGGCAAGGCTCTTCGCCATCGCAAGGCGCTGGTGTCGCGCAGCAAGCCCACGCCTTCCAAGTGGGACGACGCCCAGAAGTGGCTCGTCGGGTTCTCCGGCCGCGGAGGCGGGGACCACAAGCACGCCATGAGCAAGCCGCGGAACTCCAATGCCGATGACCGGAAGCTGCTCGCTTCATTGTCTCAGAGAGCGAGGGACTCCTGCAGCAGCGCCGATGGGGTTTTGGAGAACGACATTGTTCTCGCGAACGCTGCCGCTCAAGATGACGGGGAGACGAAGAAGATTGACTGCGGCGAATTGTACTGGAGGACGAACAAGCCGGTGGAGAATTCGCCGGTGGTGGTTCGATCGATTTGTTTGAGAGACACTGGCACGGAGATGACACCAATTGCGAGCAAGGAGCCATCAAGAACCGGGACGCCACTGAGAGCTACGACTCCGGTGCTCAAGAGCCCAATTTCTTCGAGATCGTCGACCCCGGGGAGATGCCGTCAAGGAGCACAGCAACATGAGAGCTACCAAGCAGGGATGAGGAATGTGGAGAGGGGGAACGAGGTAGTGCCTTATGGTCGGTCGAGCGGCAGTGGTTGGCCTCCGAGAGGGGAAGCCGAGATTGATGGTGGTAGCAATTTATCCGAGATCAATGGATCAGAACAACATAGGAAGACAAATTCGCTGGATTCCCGGGCCACGGCATGGGATGAAGCAGAACGAGCAAAGTACATGGCAAGGTAAATTCATGTTTTCTCCATCTACTTTAACTCTGCTCTTTCAAGGTCTGCATTGGTGATGGTTATCTTGTCTAACTTTCTAAGAACTGGAGATTTTGATAATATTATTTGATGCATGCCACATTTCTCTCTTCTGGATCATAATTGGTTGTGCTTTGGATAAAATCATATAGAAGCTCAATTAGGCTGAGGGAACTACTGTTACAAAACTTGTGGCCGAACTCTGAAAGCAGAAAGGCATTCATTTCTCTAAAGAAAAGTATTTGGTGTTTCTATTTTCATATTGGAGTAGGAAAATTCAATAGTTCATATTGTTAGAGCAAACATCAAGTCGCATAAACAAAAGAGAAAGAGTAAAAAGCAATTTGCCCCCACCTATAGGGTAGGCAACATTTGCCCTCCAACCTTTTAAAAGTTGCACTTAATCACCCCACCTTCTGAAAAATAGGCAATTTACACCATCCGACTGAATTTTTCTAGTCAAAATATGTCATGTGCAACGCACATAAATTTTCCAAGGGCAACTAGGTTACTGACTACTATCGCATCAGCAAATTAACATAAATATTTCACCATTTTTTTAAATTTTTGTTTCAAGTTTTGATTACACTGATCCAATTGCCCTTGAAAAATTCATGTGCCGGGCACATGACATATTTTGGCCGGAAAAATCTCCAGTGGTGCAAGTTGCATATTTTTGAGAAGGTGAGATGATTAAGTACAACTTTAAAAGGTTGAGGAACAAATATTGCCTAACCCCATAGATAAGAGGGCAAACTGCTTTTCAAAGAGAAAAGAAGAAAACACAAGACACATGCGACTTACATGGAAAGATCCCCAAAAGGAAGAAAACCATGAGCTATAGAAGAAGTACATAATACATATATTCAACGAATCAAGAAGCCTACAGAATATTGGTTATCAAAATCGTTCACTGCGTATCACAGACATCTCAACATATAAAGAAAACTGTAACAGGTGCAAAGGTCCTTTTCCTCCTTAAAACTTATATACACATTGCAACTATGCAGGTCACTAAGCTGGATAACATTAGAGTTTGAGTCACACATAGATAGTAGGATGCCACTAGCCGTAGACCTTATTTGTGATGTAAATATGAACATTGCGGAGACTTTCCCTATGAGATTGCAACTTGCAAGCACCAAAGTGGCATGGGCATCAGCAGGGTAGTCATTTCCAATATTACTTGAAAACTTAATTTATAACTCTAAATTCAAATCGTTTGATTGTTTAAACATAGACAACTACTGCATATCTTGCATCTTGTAACATTGAACGACCTAATTACTCTATAGCAGGAAGATTGAGCTCCTGAAGGCCTTGGGTTTTGTTGCTTGAGTATATGTATTTAACATGCATATCAGAATGCTTAGTTGCAACCTTAGAACCTTATGAGAATTGCTCTTCATGTTCTCCAAGATTTGTGTGAATCTCCAATGAAGTTGATGGATGTATTGCAGTGGAAAACGCATGTATGTGGACTACTGATTGCAAGTTATTCCAAACATATTTTGTACAGCATCCCCTACTATATATTTCTCTTCAATATGTTAAGATCCTTCGCTAGTCCAGTGGTCACACACTCCTTTTGCTCATTGCTGGCTATCCTAGAAGAACTCGTGATTTCTTATAAGCCCGGTTTATTTTTGCTGGTTTTCTGCAGTACTGGACTGCTATTAGCATTTGATTGTTTTGATCTCCAATGCATTATGAATTCTCAGATACAAGCGTGAAGAGATGAAGATACAAGCATGGGAAAATCATGAGAAAAGAAAAGCTGAAATGGAGATGAGGAGGATGGAGGTACAAAACCTAAACATGTTCTTCCTCTCTTTTTTTTCACTAAAGATTTATCTTCCCCCCCCCCCCCCCCCCCCCCAACCCCACCCCTCCCCAGAAATCTCTCGCAGACATGCTCATTATCGATCTTCAAACTAATGCATGTTCAGTATCAATCACTAGTTTCGTTTTTAAAAAGAAAACTGAATGTTAATTGTAGACAAATTTATGCACACACAGGTCACGGCAGAAAGACTCAAGTCACAAGCCCAAGAAAAATATGCGAGCAAGTTGGCAGCCGCGCGAAGAATGGCAGAAGAGAAGCGCGCCAATGCAGAGGCCCAACTCAATGAGCGTGCCGCGAGAACAACTGAGAAGGCAGATTACATTAGAAGGACGGGACACTTGCCATCCTCCTTTTTCTTATTCAAGTTACCTTCTCTCTGTAATTGACCTGAGGGCCAATTATATCATTGTCTCGTGTCGTGTTACTGCTTCATTTGATTTTGGTCACAAGACGTTTGCTATGATTGTATTTGGTTGAAAGAAATGCATTTTGTGCATTTTCTTTGCTCTCATCTTCAGCTAACTTGCATCAGAAGATGAGTTTGGTGATGTTCGAACTCACGATTTTATTGAGTTAAATTTGAGCTCATATATAAATATTTAAATTTGTCTGTCAACTCCTGTTTTATTAAGCTCAAAGCACAGTGAGCAACTGAGCATGAGCTACTTCGGAGCTCCAAAAGTGGATCGCTAAATAAAGCTTTGACTCCTCCTAAGGGTGAGCATCGGTTGGGTCGGATCAAAATTTGACCCGATCTGAATAATTCGAACCCGAATAAGAAGGCTCTTACACCACTTGACCTACTCGAATAAAATTTCGGGGCCCAACCCGGTTAACCCGAATTCTTTTTAAGAAGTAAAATAAAAATTCATTATAATAAAAGAAAAGAATTCTCCAATTGTAAAGATGATGAAAAAACAAGGTAAAAAATTGTATTATAAATATGACCATAGTCGGAGTTGAACTTAAAATCTTTAACTTTTATATGAAATCTTCTAACCACTAGGCCAACATTATTTTTTATACCAATAAAATACATTAATATATATTTAATTATATTTCGGGTTGGGTTGGATATATCAAGATTTTCACCCGATCCGATCTGACTAGAATAAGGAGTATGAAATTTCTAAAGTTCAAACCCGACCCGAATTGAATTTTCGGATTGATTTTTTTAAATTATTCGGATTGATTCGGATTTTGCTCATCTTGATATTATAAATATTATAAAGGTATTTATGATTTTACTAATAAATTATAAAATATTTATAATTTTATCAAAATTCTCTTTATAATATTCAAATTAATATACAACTAAGAAACCCATAGGAAAAAAAGTAACTTTTGAAAATTAAAAATTGCCAATCCACCGACACATGACAGATAGCAACGCGTTTGTGCCCGCGGCGGGATGGTTACGATTTAGGTATCGACCAAGCTCACGGCTCAGTGATGTGGCGCATACGTGAAGCCTCATCGCCTCATCGCCTCATCGCCTCATCGGTAAGCTAAGCCGTGCCTGGACTCGCGAGTCGCGACCCCCCTTATACTCCGTGAGTTAAGTCGCGCCGCACCGATTGTGACCCCGACAGTGCAGTAAACCGGTTCCGGCGGAGTAATAGAGCTCTCGATCCTCTTGCCCCCGAAAGTATGGTCACTCACTGAAGCAACCGGAACTCGTCCTCCCTTTCCCCGTTCCAATCGTACCAGCTTTTCTCTTCCGGAGCTTCTTCTCCTCGCCTCCTCCCGTCATTGATCGATCTCCAATCTCTTCTTGGGTTTTCTCCTCCGGGGATCTCGATGGCGAGATCCAATGTGTCGGGGAGGTACTTCTTGGTGCTGTCCTGCTTCGCGCTTCTCGGAATCGCCCTCGTCGCGGATTTCCTCTGGGCTTCGTCCAATTCCGCCTCTTCTTCTCTCGTTTGGTCCAATAACCTCGATCTGATAACGGAGAAACCTTCTGCGGCCAACGATCTGGCAGCTAATTCGGCGGTGAGTCTGGTGCCGAGCTCGTTCTCTCGTTGTACTTTCTAATTTCCTGTGCCGACTCTAGGGTTTAAATTCTTGGTGATCATCAATGATTCATAGCTGAAAATACTTTTCTTGCTTTGCTATGATTTCAGTTATCATGGGAACGCTTAGGTTATCTGATTACAAGTGACTCCTCAGACTGTTTATTAAAGGGGAAAGAAACTTGGGAATTTGATGATAAGAGTAGGACTGCTGAATATTTCAAGTTTGGAAAAACTGAAGCATGGTTTTTTATGGTTAATACGATTGATCTTCAGCAACTTTCTTACACGTAAAGAAGAAATAAAATGCAGGAAGTTATAGCAAAAGAATAGGATTGTTTTCAGTATTCTTTTATTAATTAGTAATTAAGGTTTTGTGTATTTATGTTTGAGCAATATTTAATCTTATCATCAATGCTGGATGTGGTAACTTGACCTTATATATGGTTTTGTTTCTTTCTATATGACATCCCTAGGTCATGTTTTTGGGTTGGAGGCGGGCATGTTTAACCTTGAATAAGACTAGGTGCGTAGTGACTTGTGATACAGTTATTCCACTAGCTAAGAGAGTTCCTTTTAGCGTGTTCATAAAATGTGTTATACCAATTAGACGGTGAAAGAATACTCCATGATATCAGAGAAGTCATAGTGGATTCTTTGTCCCAAGGTAGCTGAAGAAGTTGTTTATAGTGGTGTATGTATCCACTAGATACGTAATCATGTTGTATAGTTGCTAGAAAAGAAATATTACAACCATATTTTTGCATTGTGCTTTTCAATGCATCAATATGTGCTGGATTAGACTGTTCCTGAAAGAGTGAAGGATTAGAGTTGAACTTTGAAGAGAATTTTTGTTGTGGAACTTCTGATTTAACTTACTAGTATCAAAAGTAAGAGTACACAGGAGCTTAGATGAATCATTGCTTTAACATGTTGAATTATTGATCAAGGAATATGAATGGGAAAGTGGAAAAAACAAAGATCACAATCAAGTAGTTTTGTTGAGAGTTCATCAGCAAACTTGCCTACTCTTGCTACAGTACTTTCTTTGCTACATTATGGATATCAGACAGATTTCCTGATTTACAATTCCACCACTAAAATGACCCGTCTAAAATTTTTACGTAATGTAAAGCCAAGAATTGAAATCCTGGCGCAATATCAGTACTGATAACTTATTGGAACAGTACTGAGAATAATAACTACCAACAGTGCACCTTAATACTATTTTATGCTGCTTGTGAAACCTTCCTTATTTCTTTCACACATGTGGCTTTCAACATTTTATGTCTGTAGGTCCAGCTTAAGCATTATTGTTATTTATGTTGCATTCATCAAATCTCGACGAACCTTCTTTTTTCAGGATAAGGAGAACAAGGATAAAAAAATATTGACTTCAAAAGAACTGAATGCAACTTTTGCTGATATACCAGCACCACAATTACAATGGGAAGAGATGGCAGAGGCACCTGTGCCACGCCTAGATGGGGCTGCTATACAGATTAAGAATCTTTTATATGTCTTTGCCGGATATGGTACAATTAACTATGTGAGAATCTTTATATAGCTACTATCCTACTTGATTTCATGTTTTCCTCTTCTCCTTATAATAAATTTCATATTTTACATTTTGTTAAAACTGCAAGTATTACTTCGTCAGAACAATTAGTCCTATACACATTATGAACCTTGTAATCTTTAAGTTTCAGATGAAAGCTACAATGGATTACTTTTGTTCCAAATCTATATATATCTATTCAGTTTTGTATGGGTGGCTGTGACTAGCTTTAACAAGTTTCTTCTAGTTTTTCAGCTAGGTTGATGAATTTTAGCTAGACTCAACAATTAACACCTCCATTCATGTCAGTAGGTTCCAGTTAGTTTTGGCAGAGATTTAAGGTTTCCTTAATTAATTAAGTGTGAAATAATATATCCTAAGAGTTGAGATTACTCTTCTTTTTCATGTGTACGAAATTTCTATATTATGTGGTAGGTTTGATATAAGTTCCATTCCTACATCTAAGATAAATTCTCTAGAAATTTAAATATTCACCATAGCTATATCAAACCATTAATGTTCATGAATGAAATAATTTAGCTTTCTTGTTTCTATGGCTAAATCAGTAAAACTTGTAAAAGTAGGAGAAAAAAGAATACTAATTCCATGTTTTCAGGCTAGGCACCAGTTAATTTTTTACAACTAGTCCAACCTTTTCCCTTTATAGCATAAAAGTTACTTTTACATGGCTAATGGAATTTTCTGCTTCAATCTCATTTTAGGTGCATTCCCATGTTGATGTCTATAATTTTACTGATAACACATGGGGAGGAAGATTTGACATGCCAAAAGAAATGGCACATTCTCATTTGGGAATGGTAACTGATGGAAGATACATTTATGTTGTGACTGGACAATATGGTCCTCAATGTAGGGGCCCTACAGCTCGCACTTTTGTGCTAGATACAGAGAAGAAAGAGTGGCATGACTTGCCTCCCTTGCCCGTGCCAAGGTGAGTTCATGGATGATGGAACTTAGAGATCATAAGCATTTTTAACATGGCATTGCCTCATGCAAGGCAGAGTGTAGATTGTACTTGATGAACTTTGTCTAAGTCAGCATATAGGTACTTTTTTTTTTGGTCCAAAATTTTCTAATACTCTGATTCTTTAAGTGTATTTAACTAACATCTGAAGCTTGTTCCAGTCTTTTAAAGTGATGTTTAATGTACCATTTACTTTTAACATTCCAATACTGTTTTAAATGAATATTAATCAGTCAAGAGTCATCCTCTAATTAGTTACCCCTTTCTTCTCTTTGTGGATGTTTCCAATTGCAAAACTTGAATTTACATGTCCCATGATGGAAATGCATTATTGGATGGCTTTTAGGTATGCCCCAGCCACCCAACTTTGGAGAGGCAGACTTCATGTCATGGGTGGAAGCAAGGAGGATCGCCATGAGCCTGGATTAGAACATTGGAGTCTTGCAGTGAAAGATGGAAAAGCCTTGGAGAAAAAATGGCGGAGTGAAATCCCTATACCACGTGGTGGTCCCCACAGGTTTGCGGGCCCTATCTAAAGTTAGTACCTATTTTTGTTCCATACTTGATCAATATTTTCTTCTATAAATGATTAAATGGCATACCTATCTTGTATACAGCATGTAGTCACTTAGTGCTACATGTCATTTTGATTTTTTATTAGCATCAAGTATATGTACTTCTCATTTGTTAAGTATAGTCTACAGGTACTCATAGATGTTGATCATTTTTTATTTGTACTTTTGTAGTTCCCATTTATGAGTTGCATCCTGGCTTTGCAGAAAGAGGATTGTTGTCTTCTATTCTGCTTTCATTCTTGAAATAGAACTTTATTTTTCAGTATGTAGGTAAATTCACTTATTGACCTGATCAAACAGAAGATCATTAGACAGTTACCAGTTACCAAATGAAATACTGGTTATTGAGGCATACTTCCATAATCATGCTTATCACAAAACATATAACACTAGAAAACATGATAGCGCTTAACTGACTAAAGATAGTTCAGTTTGTACCTGACCCAACTGTTCTTCAGAGCTCTTCTTTTTATTTGGTGATTGCGGATTAGATGTATAAATTAAATATGATATTAGTTTGTTAGCTTCTGCAATGAATGATATTTTAGATTTTTAGTTACTTTTCATTTAACACATCATTAACTATCATCTTGTTAAATTTGATTGGATGATCAACTTTCCCAAAAGCTTAAGCTTGTTAAAAAAGGGACCAATCTATGCATTTACATTATTAACACTCCCCCTCGTGTGTGGACACGTAAACTTGAGGAAATTGACCCAAGCCCAACACGTGGATCCATTTTATTGAAGTGAGGGCACTTTTTTTAATACTAATACTAGGAGGATTTGAACTCAAGGCCTCATGCTTTGAAATCATGTTAAATTTGATTGGACGACCAACTTTTCCCAAAACTTAAGCTTGTTAGAAAAGGGATCAATCTATGCATTTATATTCTTGACACATCTTAGCTGTTGCATATTCGTGTTTGTCTTTGATCGATTAATCTAGTTTGTTTTGCATTAAGTATCTTGTTAGGTTATTAATACCATGACAATAGTTAACCTAAATGTTTTTTACCATCAGGGCTTGTGTTGTTGCTAATGATCAACTCATTGTTATTGGTGGTCAAGAGGGTGACTTTATGGCCAAACCTGGATCACCAATTTTCAAGTGTGTTCGGCGAAGTGAGGTAAGCTATTAATTATTATGTTAGTTGAAAGTTCCTATATGTTTAATTTAGTAAGCTTTTGCTGTAAAGCCTTGTTTACAGGCTACACTTGGATGGTGTTATCCATGTTAGAACTAATGGGACGGTGGTCCACTTCAGATTTCCACATTCAAGTACCACGTGGACTTTTGCTTACCTCAATAAAAAGTTTATATGCTTAAATCATGGAAATATTCAGGGGCATCTAACATCTTAGTTCTTATTTAGAATGTAATGTCTATCTTTATCACCTTTTATATCTAACCCTAGAACTTCTTAGTTTCAGACAATTCATGGAACCCATATTCTTTTGCCTTTTATTTGCTTCTAATTGCAATGTCTCCTTTTCTCTTACTTTTCACATATAAGTATTCTCATAGGGTTGCAAATTCATTTTCTTGCTTATGCAGGTGGTGTACAGCGATGTTTACTTGCTTGATGGTGAGATGAAATGGAAGGAGCTACCGCCCATGCCTAAACCAGATTCTCACATAGAATTTGCATGGGTTAGTGTTAATAATTCAATTATTATTGCTGGAGGGACAACAGAAAAACATCCCATAACCAAGAAAATGGTGCTGGTTGGTGAAGTATTTCGATTCAATTTGGATACATTGGTAGGAAATTTTTCTTTACAAAGAAATTCTTTTCTCTTGTACTTGGTGCATAGCATCATATTATCTGTTGCTAATTCTGTTCGGATTTTTTATCATTCATATGACTTTCAATTTAGTACCTGTTAGCATTTTTCATATTTTATATCATTTCTGGTTTTTCTGTTACTGTATATAAAATTTTCAATTGACAAAATACAATAATTGAATTAAGTATCCAATTTGTATGATGGAATGGGATAAAAAGATAGTGTACATACTGCATAAGAAACTGATTTATTCTACGATTTATCAGCTCAGCAAGGACCTATCACAATTAGTTTCTTCAAGATTTGCTAGACAGTAAACCAGCAAGAACTAATGATAGCTTGATGAATAAAATAATCATTAAACTGAAGTTCCTGCATGTATCTTCTTTACTAGGAAACAATATTGAAATTTTCATTTTCATTTTCACTGCAATATAGACAAAATTGCAATTTTTGGTAAATGCAATCAAATTTATGCATGACAGAAGCTTAAAAAAGCACAAAACATGTTTGAAATATCTTCTCTAAATGAACTTATACTTCTTTTGTTATGTTTTGTGTTTGATTTGAATGCTATGAAGCAAGAATGTTCATTGAGGCTTGTACAAACTCTAGCAGCATTGTTGCATTAGCAAGACCAAAACATAATGCACAAGAATCTCCACATCTTGTGTGACCTTCACACTGTCCCCATAACTCCAGTCTAGATAAGGCAACATGAGGCTGACTACCATCTTATTTTGGAAGGGGAGATTATGATTTTCCCAAGTGGAGCAAACACTTGGCGGGGTCACTGAGCAAAGTTTGCTAGGCCCGAAGCAGCAAACAGAAAGGGCTTGGTAAACTGCATATTTAGATAGTTCAGGTCAGGGATTCTGCCTAAGATTCCAATCAGGAAACTTGGAAAATATGGTGTAGGACCATTAGTAGGAGTTGGAACATTATTAGCATATATATGATCTTTGTAAGCTTAGTGACATGATTAAATATTCATCTCTTTCATTTGCACCAATAAAATTAGGTTTGTTTAGTTGAATATCTCTTGGAAGTCCTCAACTCAAACTAGAGAGCTCTAACACATGAAACATAATTTAATCACAATCATTAAATGCAGTTCTTAACTTTTTGGATCAGCTGAAAAAGTGAATTAGGGAAAGTTTTAGCTGATTAAGAGACAATCACAATCATCAAGTGCAGTTCACAGTCATCAGTTGATTCAAATTCAAGTTTCAGTTGAATAAGTTAGGTTGATTCAAATACAATCACAATCATCAACACAAAAACAAATGCTTTTGACCGGAAAAGTTGGAAATTAGAAATTACCATTTTCCAATAATGAGAACTTTAAATTTCTCTTAAAGTTGGAAATACAGAGATTCTAGTATTGGGTCTTTCATTAATCTTTAAGGTTCTTTCAATTGTAGCAAATCTATGTACAGTCTACATTTTTTTAAATTGTGACTCCCTGACATGCACATTAGAACTATTTAAATTCTCTGATTTTGGTAAAAAGTTGAAGTGATCAGGGGATATTTCTTTTTATTTTATTGTGACTGGAAAACTCACTGTAATTGTGGCCACACTATGATCTGGTAGCTAGTTCTTCTAAAACCCTGGGATTTGGGGATGAAAACATGAAACTCTCTCTCATTGGAGGTAAGGTGCCATTATCTGATCCACAGTTCCTGTGGTTAACAGCTTCACGCTGTATTCATTCATGCTTAAGCTAATTCTATATCGGAGCATCTTTATTTATTGCACAAGTGCCATGACATTTGCCATTTCTTGTGAAGTGAAACCTTCCTGGTTAAAATCAACTTGTCTTTTCTCCCGTCCAAATAGTGGAGTGTAATCTGAAACTGCTTTAACTTTTCCTTCTTTTTCTTATCAACTTTCTTAGTTGCAGAGGCGTACTTGAGTACTCCTACTGATCTCCTATTAAAGTAAAAAATATTACACAAATGAAGTGTGCCAAATCTTCAATTATCATTCTGCTTTCACTTGTTATTTCTGTGTGATATCTAATGGCTTGTACTCTAAACTCTGCACATAGTCTCATGTTGCTTGCCAATCAGGCTCATTATTCATTTTGGAAGAAATATACAAATCTTTTCATTTGGTAGTGCATGTTTGATGTTAACACTACTATCGAGATAATATCAAACATTTGAATGATGTTTCTCTTGAACCTGCAGGAATGGTCAGTGATCGGAAGAATGCCTTTCCGCATCAAGACTACCTTGGTTGGCTACTGGAATGGTTGGCTTTATTTCACATCTGGCCAAAGAGACAAGGGACCGGACAATCCATCTCCCAAGAAGGTTGTTGGATGCATGTGGAGAACTAAATTGCATTTATAACTTCTAGTTAATCTGTACGTTCAAATCATCTCATTTTCTTTACTATTATTTGCAATGAGTTGAAATTTATTCATTTAGGCTCAATCTTTTTGCACTTGTCTTCTATGGGCCTTAGCACATGCTTCATCTTGTAGTTACTCTTAAAACTCTTTTCTTTTTCTCCTGGAAGAGTTACTCAAAAGCTTGCAATTTTCGATTTTTGGAGTAAGTGCTTTAGTTGTTGTGTTCCTGTTCAAGACAAAAGAGTCGCCTAGCTCATGTCTCTTTTGTTCTCATATAATAACTACTATGTGCATTCTTTTTCAATATGGTTGGAGCAGGGGACAAGGATGCTGCTCCATGGGGTAGTTTCATGGGTGTAAATGGGATGGGTTTGGTTAGGTTGAAGAAAACCGAACTCAATTTGAACTGAGTTCTATAGGTTAGGGGAAAACATGAACATTAAGGCAATAAAAACAATCTGTGTTTTAATTATATATGTATATGATATCTCAGTTAGGTAAAATTAAATCAAGTTGGTTTAGGTCAATTTGGATTTTATAATATTTTAATATTTTTTTGATCTTTATGTTTTTTATGAAAAGTTGGGTTCGGTCTTTGTCTCTGTGATAAGCAATGATATATTTTATTTGGATTCGAATTTTAAAATTTTCAACTTGATTCTCAATAAATCTTCAAATCTGATCCAAAAAATAATTTATTCATGACTTAGCTCAGGTGTTGTACATAAATGTTAGTTAACTTAATACGAAAAAATTACTATGAAGTCGAGCTCCATAGATCTTTTATGGAGCCCTACACATGAGTGAATTTAACGTTTTTAAGAGTGAACTTAAAATGAAAGTATTAGAATCATTATTTCACTACACATGTTGACTCTTTGTATTCAATCATAAACATACTAAGTTCGATTAGATTCACTTTTATAAGAGGCTCCATAGAATCTTAAACCAAGCTTGTCAAAAGCGCATGCCTGGGTGCCTAGGCGCACCAAGCGAGGCGGACAAGAGGCCTAGCATCTCTACGCGGTCAAGGCGCAGCGCCTTCACCCAGGCACGCGCCTTGGCCGCGCTTCTAGGATTTTTTTTAAGCCATAGGCGCACCAAGCGGGCGCCTGGGTGAAGTCAAGTTTTTCGACTTTAAGTGAGGGGCCTACCACTTTAAAAAATAAATCCATTTAGGGCTTCACATGTGAAGTCACGACTTTTTTTGCTTGATGGTAACTGTGGTTTGATTTGCTATTAAGTCTATTATTGTTTGGTACATGTCGGATTCATATTGTTGGGAATAGATCTAGCGGAATAGACAAGAAACGAGAAGAAAAATAAACACACATGGGATTTACGTGGTTTGGAGAAAACTGTCTACTCTCACAACCACACTAGAAGTTTTCACTATTAGGATTTTCTTCAGATACAAGACAAACAAATACATGTGAGTTTATATAGGGCGACACAGACCCACAGCCCAACAAAAAAGGGCTTTAGGCAGATCAGTCGCCACACATCCCAACAATTGTTTAATTTGCTATATGTTTGGTACTTTGGTGTATGTTATATTGCTTATGGCTTATGCATAATTTTTAATTTTTATCTGAATTTAGTAAGGTGCGCCTTATTTTAGTCAGGAGCGCGTTTTTTTACGCTTTGCGCCTCAGGCGATATGGATCATTTGCGTCTTGAGTGCGCTTAACGCTTTTGACAACCTTGTCTTAAACATACTAAGTTCGATTAGATTCACTTTTATAAGCGGCTCCATAGAAGTTGCACCGTCTCTAATTAGACTTGCTGAAATTAGATGCAACAAATGGGTGAAATTTTATGTTTGGTTTATTGTTATTTATTTATTTAAAACATTTTATATATGAATTTAAGATACAAATGTTGTGAAATAGTTGCAACTAACAAGTCACAAGTGGACAGTAATATTAGGGGCTACTAAGTAGATCTGAGGTTCGAACCCTAGCATACTTGCTGAAATGCATATTTTCCAATTTATCTAGTATTGATGATTTGTGATGTTGATTTGTTCATCCTTTCGTTTGTGGACGTGATCTTGAATGTTTATCCACTGTAGTATTTGATTGTTACAAATTATATTATAATTTTGCTTCATTCTAGAAATGAATTTCGTTATCTTTCGAAAGAAAAAAAAAGTCAAATTATGCATGTTTATTAATTATTCTTTTTCATCCAACCAAGCACTTGCAATTGTAGGGGTGGCAAAACGGGCCGGTCCGCTAACTCCGTGGGCCGAAAATTCCCGGGCCGGCTCGGCCCGCAAAATATTGCGAGCCGCCTGGCACGGCTCGCGAACCCGTTTATCAACTAAAAATTTGCTAAAAAATATTTAAAAAATTAATTAAAAATATTTGAAAGACTAAATAAACACCAAATATAGCATTTCACGTGAAAAGCTCTATGAATTAACTTCACATTCAATTTTAAAACACTAAACAAGCACTAAATTAGATTTGAAATTATTTTTTTAATACTAAACGGGCCAAACAGGCTGGCCCGGCCCGATAAGAGCCGGCCCGCATCGGCCCACAATGTAATCGTGCCGAGCCAGGCCGGTCCGTAGTTATCATGCCGTGTCCATTTTTGGTAGCCCTATGTAATTGCAATATGTAATAATATTTGCAGGCAATCAAATGATAATATTACATATATAACCTACAGTATTTATTTTATAAGCAAATATTATTTAGAGTATTTTAACTTATTAGCAATCAAACACTTTCTAAGTGGAAGTTTCAAATTATCAAAAAAAAAAAAGAGCTTTAGGTTGATAAAGAAAAACGTCAATAATATACATAACTATCTCACAAAGAATATGAGTGACCATCTCATAAAAAAAATATTTATCAATTTTTATTGTTTAATGTAACTATCTCTTGAAGAACATTAGTGATAGGTTAACAATAGGTTGATTTCTACCAGGTTGCGAATTGAGAAAAATAACTATTGCTTGCTAACGATGTTTGGAGAAAAAATGGTCATTGTGACGCTTTGATGCCACTGGCCGCCTTCAAGTGAGAAAGTGGTCGCTTGGTATTAAATAAGATCGACTTCAGCAAAAGACTACTGGTCGACTATATACTAGAGAGTAAATTGATTAAAGGTCAATTTTGGTCAAGTCCAACTAATAAATGTCTCTTTGACCAAATTATTATTATTTGTATGAATTAAAGACACACAGATATCTATAATGGGAGAAGTCACAGGTAGTTTAGTAATTAGACATCCGAATATACTTTTAGGATTCGTTTATTTCGCAAACTATCTAGTACAGTATAATATTAATCGGTACAATATAAGATTGTACATGACAATATAAAAAATAATTTCATGTTCATTTTACACGGTACTGGACATCAATTTTAGAACTATCTTACACATGACAAAACAATTTGACAAAAATACTCTTTGCACTATTTCTTGTTCATTTCATCGTATAAAACATATCAGACAAGATCATATTATTATTAAATATTCATTAATATAATGATTATAAATTCAATTAATATGTTCTATTATAATCATCAAGTAGATTAATTAACTAATATGTTATGACATGAAGGCTCTATCATCATTGACGACGCGACCACACCGTCTCACATATACTAAGTATACCTACTAATATAGTGAGTATACATAGTAAGTAACTAAGTATACATAATTAGTGTTTTATTTGACAAATATCTTTGATATATATATATGCTATCAAAATATATTATCTTTTAATCCAAATATACTCTCTTTTAATTTAAATATTCTCTCTAAACACATACATAACTATTTTTACAAAAATATACTCTCTTTAAGTCCAAATATACCCTATTTTAATATTAATATTTTCTCTAAACACATATATACACTATTTCTACAAAAATATACTTTTTTTGAGTCCAAATATACACTATATATATATATACTCTATTTCTATCAAATATATTTTCTTTTGATCCAAATATATTCTCTTTAAATATATAGATATACCACTTTTTCTATCTAAATATACTTTCTTTTGATCCAAATATATTCTCTTTAGGTATACAAATATACTTATTTTCTATCAAAATATATTCTTTTTTAATCCAAATATATTCATTTTAGGAAAATCGAACATTCTTGAATTTTTTTTACGTATATTGAAAATATATATGAAAAAAATCACTATTGTCATTTTCAACCTTGTACCAAACTAACAAGCTCTTGTTACTCCAATTAGGGCTTGGTGTACGTACCAAGACATTACTCTTTGTCCTATCAATGATATATTTTCGCAAACGAACACGGAACATCGAGTGTTGTCCAATATTGTACCTTAAAATTATGCGAAACGAACGGACCCTTAGTATGTCTTGGGTTCATTATGCGTTTAATTTTGCATCTATGCAAGCTTACAAATGCGTCTTGTAATAATTATGCTACAAAACTATATATATATATAGGGAGAAGCCAGACAGAAGATTAATTAAACTTCTCCCAGCAATCGACAAAAGATTAAACTGAAAAAAAATAAAGAAACTTGCCCGATAATGTCAAGTTAACCATATAAAGACTATTTTTTGAATTTCTACAACAAATCAAGTTAAACAAAATCTGAATTAAATTCATGGTCAAATTCTGATGGAACCATGCCAAGAAAACAGTGTCTAAAGGTCAGTAGTAGATCTTATTCATTGAGGTTAATAGCATGTGCAAATCATACTCGGACAACTCATTCATCCATTTTCCACGTGACAATATCTTGTCTACTTGCTAATAGACTATCTCTCTTCGCTAACATAACTTCGGAGATGTTTGGTTGAGGATCCCCTAACAGCTCCTAAAAGTTTGCGTTCAAAGTTCAATTGTTGATCCAAATTTTTTTAATAATCAGTTATTTGGATAGCTGATAGCTGATAACTATGGATTACCAACTATTATTTATTAACCATCCAACTTAATCAAAAAATTAAACTCTTGGACATGTAATAGATTGGGCAAGTTCTCTATAATCAAGATTATAGGACATTTACCTCAAGTTTCATCTAGTTTATCAATTTAGTTGATGTTTGACTAAAATTGACCAATGTAGGATTCTATATTTCAACCGAACCAAATGTGAAATTGGTTTCCCAATCGAAACAGGTCATTCCGGTTCATGTTAGAAAATGTTGCATCCAACCCGTATAAGCATACCACACAATTGGACCAAATTTTGATCAAGCTCGCCCGTTTCATCCAATTCTATCGGGATGACGGACACAGTGAATTTTGATGGTAGTTTTAAGTTGAAAGAGTAAAAAATTATTTATGACAACACTCCATAAAAGAAATAATCATTAACATTTCAGCATTTTTGTACCGAACATCCATTTAAAAGCATGAATCCTCATCTTGAAATGTGGTCCCACGAACACAATTATTATGAGAACAATATAGCACAATGATGACCAACGGCACGCACATGCGTTCTATGAGCCTCATCATGAATGCCTAATATATCACTAGGGTACTCCGTATTCCCTACTCAGTCTAAGATCGAGTAACTTTATAAGATTTGATGACTATATTATCAAATTTAGAATACTAGAATTATAATATATGAATACAAAAAAAATAAAATAAAGAATATCTCAATGAAGCAAATATTATCACTATGGAAGGGGAGGAAAGGAAGAAGAAGAATAACCCAATCTTTCTTTGATCTAAAAATTTTATTGGTTTAAATACTTTTCCTATATAATATATTTTCTCAAATAAGAAGAAATTTCACCCTTAGTTTTTCCCCTTTTCTTTCCCTTCCTAATCCCTCCATCCACATTTTCTATTTAACTCCATAATTGAAGTCTGTTTCTGTTCTTTTAAGCAACTAATTATATTCTTTTCTAGCTAATCTAATTCAGTTAGCATCAATGTAGTCACGATCGTATACTAGAAGCAGAATAAATTAAAATGCCCGTATGTTCAAGTGTTACCATAAAAACAATATGAAACTTCAGCAAGAAACTAGAGCATGTTAATGAACAATGGTTTCAACAACAGTAATAACTTGTAAGCTCTTTCATAATTATGGTGCATTTGGGGTCCCACTGCACCAAATTGTATTTGCAGGAAGATTAACAGAAGTGTGAATAAGTAGTCCATAGCACTCAATTCAGTAGAAATTGTACCTTTTAATTGAACTAGCTAGTGCAGTTTTTCTGAATCCTGAAAGATTGATGCCGAAACCCAGCAGCTGCATCTTGATAGTTGCTAATTCATTATCATTCGGGCAAGGCGGCTCGATGAACCTGCTCTTAATCATAACCTTCGTTGCAGACAGAATTTACCATATATTGCATACCTAATAAATGATAAGGCTTTAAAAGAGCCATCATAATATAGATGACAGCAAAATCCCATGAATATAAGCTTACCTTGTTGTCTCAAAAAATGGTAAGATAACAATCATCCTTCTTATGATAAACCTAACTCCAACAACTTCTTCAACTGACCGCTGGTTCAAAATCCATAGGGAATTGGATAGTGGGTGTCAAAGAGTAAATTATCTGTCATCATGCAGATCTTGATCATCCTATATTAGTAAAAAGGCAAAAATGTGAACAGAGAATATGCAAATACCAAGAACAAATAAAAGTAATCAACCTTAAGCTGCTTCAATCTCATGAAGTTTTAGGAAGATCATTTGTCCATCATTATGCTCCAAATAATTATGCTGTAGAGCCATAAATAAACCATAGAGTATTGCGAAAAAGGTGCTCAACAGAATGCAATTCCTACAAAAAATACCATTCTGATTTCTGACAATTGATACTCCATAGCAATACAAGGACACAAATCTTATATCACTTGACATGACAAATAAGATGATTAATACACAATATAGTGCTTCTTCTTCTTCAATTATATAAAATATGAAAAGTCCATGTGCACCAACCATTTTGTCTTCATTTTTTCAGTAATGGTCTGCTCAAATGACAATCCATGACAATAGATTAGGAATTTTGTCCAGTTTTTCAAAATTAAAAGATTAGAACTCCAAAATATGGTTATTCAATAGGGGGCAGATTCATTTTTCATTAACAACAGAACTTACTCCTGCTGAATGCTTCTGAGAGCCAAACAATCAGTTTGAATGAAAATGTAGTATTGCTTCTCGGAAAACAGGAGGGAAAGCCCAAATTCCACTACATCTCCACTTTACATAATGCATATTTGTTACTTTAAAACCCAGAAAATGAATATTCAAGAGAACAAAATTGAATGAGCAAATAAGAAAGTAATGACATTTTTCATTTGACTATCAGATTAGAAAGAGTAACAAAAATGAAACCACAAAGAACTATCTAGATGCTAACCTAAGCTGCATAGCACTCTGGTGAAGGATAAAACTATACATATATGGTAACCACCAAATAAACTGATGTATATATCTAAATTAGGTGTGTATATATATATCTGAAATTAGGTAGAAGTAAGCTAAGAAGCAACCAACAAGGTTTTAACAGGACCGTAAACTTACTGATGAAAGAACCAGCAATCATATAAAATAAGAGCAAAAACCACAAGACATTTGGAACCAATGAGGATAGAAGCATCATAATGAAAATGTTAGATGATCTAACCAATGTTGCTTGAAAAATCACTGAAAGCATAAGTTAGTAAAAGATTCAGTTCGGTGCCTGATCACTGGAAAGTATTTTAGATACCCCGACAAGGGATGTACAGCCGTTGAGAGAGCTTGCAAAAGCTGCAGTTTGTGCTAATACTTGATCATACAACAACAATATTACAGATAGATCAAATCTATATAAGGTCTTCAAAATCATAGCAAGGATAGATCTACCACCCAGCTGAAGCCATACCATTTTGTGGATGAAGACTTCCATGACATATCCATGAAGTTTATCCAAAGGCAAACACCAGTAGCCAAACATCTTCTGCAATTACAGAGTCTCTGTCTCATCCTTCCCATAAACAAGTGGAAACTCATCAACATGCTCTGAATATTCATATCCATCACCAATTTTCTTCAAATTTTGGAAAACTTTGTACATGGAAGGCCTCTCCTTCGGTGAGGCAACAACACAGCTAGAAGCAATCTTCAAGACCTGCATAATCTCATTATCCTTGCCTTTTCCCTGGAGTGAGATGTCAATAGCTTCACGAGCTCTACCAGTAACAGAAAGCCGATTCACCCAGTCCACCAGGCTCCCCTTAAACCCTTCCCCTGCTGCATCACTGCTTATCTCAGTCGCCCTTTGCGCTGTAACGAGCTCCAACAAAATGATTCCAAATGCGTACACATCCCCCTTGGTGGTTGGATCAGCGTTAGTAGCATACTCTGGAGCAATATATCCAAACTCCCCAAAATCTCCATTCAAAAATGGGCTCGTATCAGCTCCATCCCCAGCCGAAGTCCTCACGAGCCTTGTGAGTCCAAAGTCAGTGATCCTTGCCTCGTAGTCCTCGTCGAGGAGGATGGCCTTCAAGCTCAAGTTCTGGTGGAGGACCGGTACCTGGAAGCCATGGTGGAGCCAGGCGAGACCACGAGCAGCGCCGATCCCTATCTTGACCCTAGCTGGCCAATCAAGTGCATCTTCGGGCGACTCGAGTGCCGACGAGAGAGCGCCGTTGGGCATGTGTTTGTACACGAGAAGTCGCTCGTCCTCGACGACGCAGAAGCCGAGGAGGGGAACCAGGTTGGGGTGGCGGAGCTGCCCGATCCGACCCATCTCTGCCCGGAATTGCTTCTCCGGCAGCGGGCATGAATGGAGCCGCTTTACGGTGAGCGCCGATCCGTCTGGCAGCACGGCCTTGTACGACGTCCCCGTCCGAGGGCTCCCGGCGACAATTATGTTGCTCGAGTGGAAGTCGGCGGTGGCCGCCATCAGATCCGCAAGCTTTACCTTCACGATTGGCTTCTGGAACAGCGAGACGGGAACAAGGCGGTTGTGCGCTGCCCGCAGTCGCTCGGCCCACCACCTCCCGTCCTCCCCGCCGCGCCCGGGGACCGCCCACTTGCCCGCCGGCGACCAGCACTGCCAGATCAAGTAGGCGAGGGCGAGGGACGCGACGGCACCGAATACGCCGGCGGCGACTATGATGATGAGGCTGGACCGGGTGAGTGATCTGCCGCAGCGGGAGGATACAGGGTGCCCGCAGAGGCCTTCGTTGTCGCCGAAGGCGGAGGAGTCGAACTTCTCGCCGAGGGGAGCAGGGACAGGGCCGGAGAGGCGATTGCCGGTAAGATCGAGCCGGTTGAGGCGGTCGAGCTGGGCGAGCGAGGGCGGAATGGCGCCGTCGAGGCGGTTGCCTTTGAGGATTAGAGTGTTGAGGAATCGGCAGGCGGAGAGGCCCGGGGGGATGGCGCCTGCCAGCTGGTTGTTTGAGAGGTCGAGTGTAACAAGGTAGGGGAGCCAGGAGCACAGCTCGGCGGGGATGGCGCCAGAGAGGGCGTTGGAGGAGAGGTCGAGGACGGTGACGGCGGCGCAATACTGGATTTCGGCGGGGATGGAGCCGGCCAGGGACAAGCCCTTTAGATTGAGCCCCAGCACACGGTTCTCCTGCGGGTTCCAGCACGACACGCCCACGAAGCTACAGACGAAGCCGACGGTGCCGTTGGAGAGGTTCCAGCTGAGCCGGTGGCCACCGTCCAGCGCCGCTTTCACGCCGCGGAGGCAACGCACATCGTCCTCCGTCGCCGCCTCTGCGGCCGCTCGTAGCAGCGCCAGAAGAAGAATCCACAAGATCCTCCTCCTCATCTTGGTGGAAAGAGTAAAGGAGACCTAGGAAGGGAAATGGAGAACGAAATGGAGCTGCGGGAGAATCTCGAGTTTGACTTCTAAGACGAGTAAAAAAAAAAGGAAGAAGGTTAAAGAAGAGGAATCGAGGAGTGGATGAAGATGCAGCTGAGAGTGGCTGAATGGAGAAGGCTGCTCATTCATTCACCAGGAGACAGGTGGGGTTAAGATTTTTCATTTTTTTGCAGAGCATGATCCATACATGCCAATTACTAACCCGGACCGGAATGAATCGGTCCGATTGCATTCGGTTCGGTCCAAATTAACCGATTCGATTACTTAAACCGTAAATAATTCCTATTTCTTTTACAAGACACTCAAAATCAAATTCAGATTAAAAAACAGTCTCTTCCCGCCCCATTGCCGGACCGGTCAAAATTATTCGGTTTGGCGTGGCATGTTGGGCTTAAATTTGGAAAAAATAATTGATGGGATTGAGCTGCGGCAAGCGGGTACCTCGTTGTGGGGCGTGCACTTAAATAACTAGGCGCACCCATTTTGTCGTAGCGTGCAGAACCGGAGAAGGTCGGGCCTATGTGAGAGGTGGTAAGTTGGGTAGGCTAATATTGAGTGGATTTTTATTATCGGAATAATTTAAATTCAGTTGCGTCCACGTCATTGAGGTGGGTTTTGTGGACAGCGTGACCCACATGATGTAGCGCTACTTCCAAAGCTGACCATCTTGGAGCCCCAATTTAATCAGGTAATATTTATACAAGTGTCTTTGATGCGATGGATTACATGTGACATCTTTAGGTTACAAATTGGTCTTTGATGGATGACTTATATTAATGAAAAGAATCCCCCGGCGGGTAAATGCCAGTGACAGTTCTAATTAAGACAAAGCATTCATTTATTAAGTCGTTGATGGGAACCGAACCGAGCAGTTGCCAACTGGACCGAGCCCCTTAATCCGGTCCATTTGACGGCTCTCCAGCTTAATCAAATCAATAGTTGTTTAATTTTGGGCCCGTTAATGCAAAAAACATTCATAACCCAACACATTGATTGGGTTGGGTTGCACCGTCTCGATCTTGCCCAATCCAAGTTCGACCCAAACCGCTTGTTCGTAGATTAACGACGAAAGCCCAGCGACTTCCCGAAGCTTCCTCGCCTAGTCTGATATCGTGGTAAGCTCGGTGGATAGAATTTGAGAGTTGTGGTACCTCGAACGATTTGGGGATTGCGTCGTCGTTGATGCAGTGGCTCACAAACCCCCGCCGCAACTGGTTCGTAGCCCTGCACTACAAGGCTCTCTCCAAGCGACTCAAGAAATATGGTGATCTCTCGCGCCTTCCTCTTCTCGATCGGATTATATATGTATATTTATATATATTGATCGCTGCTTTGTTTTCCTTGCTTCTAGATTAGGGCTGCGATACGACGATCTTTACGACCCATGTATGACCTTGACATCAAGGAGGCACTGTCGCGACTCCCACGCGAGGTGGTGGACGCCAGGAACCAGCGCCTTAAGCGCGCCCTGGATTTATCCATGAAGCGCGAGTACCTTCCCGAAGATTTGCAGGTTTGTCTAGATTAAATAGGTTCTCTTGGTATATCATAACATCATTTTTTTAGAAAAAGTTGCATGTTTTTGAAACATATGGAATGAGAATTGTTTACTTTATGAACTTGTCCCCGGCTTGGTCGGGTTATTTTAATTTATCACATACATATCCTTAATGATTTCTAATGAATAGAAACTGATATAGGAATCATATATGACGAACTTCTTTATGTCCAACAATAAAGTTCAGGTTAATTTTTTTCTGGGTAAAGCAGACTTACTGAGGCGGCAAAACATGTCAAACAACTGTGGGTAATTAATAGCAGAAGTAAAATTAAGCGTATTTAGTTAATAGTAAGTGTTTCAAATCCTTTTTATCTGAAATGTTTTGTATTTATGATTTTATCTTTTATGAGTTTGTGGTCGTGGGTGGCACTGCGGTAGCAAAAACTTTAAGGGTGTAAAATACTAAAATTAGATGTTTGTGTTCCATCCAAAAGACCAATTTTCTAATCTAATTAATCTAATTTTGTGTTTTAATGTGCACTATTCATCTTTTCGCTTGATTCTCATATTCTTTTGATTATTCTTCTAATTAAGAGAGTGACCAAAAAGCTGCATACAGATCTAGTTCTTGGTGATTTCCGTTCATAGCCATCATAGGTCATTGATTTTCTATTTATGTTGATATATACAGTGGCGGATCCACTCTAGGCTTAGTGGGGGCCGTTTTTACTAAAAAAAATTTTGAATGGCCCCAAATACGAATAAAACTTGTATGAGCGGCCTGCTCATACAAATTTATATGAGCAGGCCGCTCATCTTCCGCCACGTCAGCCCAGCACGCATCGCGATGCAGAATTTGAGTTCGGGATGCAGTCTGACGTGCTGCTCATACGAGTTACTGACTGCATCCCGAACTCAAATTCTGCATCGCGATGCGTGCTGGGCTGACGTGGCGGAAGATAAGTGGCCTGCTCATATAAATTTGTATGAGCAGGCCGCTCATACAAGTTTTATTCCCCCAATACCCCATGTTCACAGCAGTTTGAAATCAATGAATGCCCCACGTTCACAACAGTTTGTACGGATCCATTTTTGGATGCAAGCGGCACAGTTCTATTCAATCAAATCTCAAAAAAAAATCTTTGCATTTAATGTTGTCGTGTTTAGCTTCCATAAACAAATGACACTATTCATTACCATTTAATAACACCCGCTAAATTTTTACTCCTCCCGCCTTCTACTCATAACTTGCTCATCACTCTCTCTCTCTCTCTCGTCACCCTCTCTCGCTCAGTCGCTTTGAATTTGCCGACTCGCTGTTGCGCCTGTGCCGCTAGACTGCCGCCCGCCTCCTGCTGCCTTCCGCCGAGCTGCCCTGCCGTCGGGCTGCAACCAGCAATCCATCGTGTGACTGCATGCTGCAGCGCCTACCACCTACCTCCATCGTGTGACTGCAGCCTGCCGCCTTCACAGTGCTTCCGCCGGGCTACTCGCTGCTGCCGCTGGACTGCTCGGTGCCGATCGTCGGATCACCTTCAATCTTCGCCGGGCTACCGGCATCGTACGGTATTTTATAAAAATAAACTACGTAATCGGATGGGAGATGAATGGTTAAATGATTGTTTGGTTACATGCATTGAGAAAGAAGTATTTGACACCATTGATAACAAAAAAAAAATGCAACGTTTTCAAAGCATGAAGACTCGTCGAGGTCAACTATCAAAATTAGTTTGAACCAGTCTTAAAAAATTATGTATTAGTTTGCCCCCACTAATAAAATTTTCTGGATCCGCCACTAGATATATATGATATTAAGAAACCCTCAAGAGAGTTTCTTTTTAAAAATCCCACAAGGTAGAATGTTTTAAACAATATATTGTTACCATTACGCTGTTAATTGTTAGCTAAGCCTTTCAGATATACTGTATCCTATAGTCTTATTGTATCTCTTCCCTTCTCCGTTCAAGGCATGACCTTCCAAAAAAAAACTGAGTTAATTGTGCTAAGGAAGATGTTTTCTGGTTAATTATGTACTTTAGACTCTCTGGTCACTATTTCTATCATACTTGCGATGGAAGATAACTTATCATTTCTAAGATTTTATCTTTACAATTATTTGAATTTTACAGGCATTGCAGACACCTTTTAGAAGCTATCTTCAAGACATGCTGGCTCTTGTGAGTATCATTTTTCTTTGTTATTACAATTCTGGAGTAATAGTTCTACCAATTTGTTAGTGCTTAATTGCTTATATCTATAGAATAGTTTGGATTGTCTTAGTCTTCTCCTGGTATGATTGAGGTTGGTGCAACTAATTAATAGAATCCAAGTCCCAATTTAAGAAAGTGGCATACAATTAAGTGAGATCAGCATTGCTTTATTGTAATTGGAAAACTCAGAAGAAAGAGTACAGAGTCACTTATGAAGAAAATCCCAAATTTCCTTTGTCGAAATTTAGAACGTGACGGTGGAGAGGCTAAAGCAGGACTTGAGATTGTCAATTAGTCATGTAAGAACAGCACAATACGATTCAAGCCACTTGGAGTAGGAGGCATCTTTCTTATCAAACAGCTCTTCATCAAGTGGGTGAGCTGGCCATGAGAGCCCATGAGGAAAAGGAGCACACATAATCATAGGAGATAGTGGTGATGTTAAAATTTGATGGTGCTATCAATAGAGGACAGTGAGTTGTTTGAGGAGGATATTGCGAAGAAAATGATGCCCGACAAGCCGACAATCATATTATTAAATAAAGAAGGCTGAAGTGGAGAAAAGGAGGTAAAAGGAAAGGCACTAGGGTTCTCTTGCATTGCAGGGAGAGCGGTGGTTGTGTGCGAAACAACTTAAATGGGGCAACTGGAACAGTGCCTAAGTTATTCAATTTCATCCTTGCCCTGTTATCCAAATGGTGAGAGGTGAGGTACGTAGCCCCAGTTTGGTGCAGGTTTTTGACCATGGCAACCCAAGTTCACCTACCTCTGAGTAAGCTTGCGTTAATAAGGTGCTTTAGTAGCGGCGGATCCAATGCAGGCCCATAGTTATTTTTTTAGAAAAATTTTGAATGGCCCCCGCTCAAGCACAACTAATAACATGGCTAGTGATCGCTCATTGTTACTTGACGCACAGGCGCACAGCGGTATGACTCAAAATCTAATTTTTTTTTTGAATTTAATATTTACCTTCTAATTAATTACTATTTAATACCGCTGACTAAAAGTTTACTCATCTTGTCTTCTCTCTACCGCTCGTTACTCCTCTCTCTCTCGTCTTCTAAATCTCTCGATCGTTGCCGCCGCTCGCTGCTCGTTGCCGCTGCTCGCTGTCGCCGCTCGCTACTCGCTGCCGCCGCTCACTACTCGCCGGCTCGCTGCTCGCTGCATGCTGCCGCCGCTCGCCGCCGCCACTCAACGCTCGTTGCCGCTCGCTGCAATTGTCGCTCGTCGGATCGCCTTCAATCTTCGTCGGGCTACCGACATTGTACGATATTTTTAGTTTATTGATTTTTTTACTTTATTTGGGTGTTAAGACCGATATTTTTATTATTATTTCAGCATTATTAATTTTTGTATTTAAAACATTATTAATTATTTTAATATTTAATTTTTATTTACTTGCTAATTAAATTGATGGATAAAATTATGAAATAATTTATGAAAAGTTTTTTTTTAAAAAAAAATTAATAGATAATAATTCTAGTTTCGAAAATGAAACATAATCTCCATATAAAAAAAAATATTTAGAAATTGACTTAAAAAAAATTTCCACCCATTCCGCTAAAGGAATGAAAATATTTGAGTATAATATTATTTATTAGTTTATCCCCACTAATCAAATTTTCTGGATCCGTAGTGATTGTTTTTTCTTTCTCCGTACTTTGCCTCTTCTAAATTCACATATCATCTCTTCCATTCTCTCTAGAACCACCAAACCAACTCCACAAGTCTAAACGACTTGCAGTATTCCATTTTACATGGCGGCACGCAACGCCGTGAAGCCTCCGCCTCCGTCGTTCGACCCTCGGAGCGGCTTCGACGCCGTCACTCGGAGCTTCCGCAGTCTCCGCCCTCCTGCGCCGCTCCCGCCCCTATCTCGCCCGCTCTCCTTCGCCACCTACATCGCCTCCCTCCTCCCCTCCCCGCTCCCCGCAAACCCCGCCCTCGTCCACGACGCTTCCGGCTCTGCCATCTCTTTTTCCGAACTCTTCTCGCAGGTCCGCTCCCTCGCCGCCGCCCTCCGCTCCCATGTCAGCCTCTCCAAAGGCCACGTGGCCTTCGTCCTCGCCCCTACCAGCCTCGACATTCCCCCGCTCTACCTCGCTCTCCTCTCCCTTGGCGCCGTCGTCTCCCCGGCCAACCCCTTATCCAATGCCTCCGAGCTTGCCTACCTCGTCGACCTCTGTCGACCCCGAGTGGCCTTCGCCACCTCCGCCGCCGCTGCCAAGCTCCCCCCTCACGTTGCCACCATCATCCTCGATTCCCCTCGGTTTCAGTCGCTCCTCGCCGGCGGCGACGGGAATATGGAGGCGACGGAGGACGATGAGGTTCAGCAGTCCGACGTGGCCTGCATACAGTACTCTTCGGGGACGACGGGGAGGGTGAAAGCGGTAGCGATCTCGCACCGGAGCTTTATCTCAATGGTGGCGTCTTTGCACGCTACCCGTGACCTGGGCGCGAGGCGGAGGGAGCAAGGGGCCGTGGTGAGGGTAGTCCTGGGGGCACCGCTGTTCCACTCGATGGGCTTCATGTCCGTGCTAGGAGAAGTGGCGTTGGGGGTGACGACGGTTCTGATGGGCAGCGGCGGCGGGGTGAGGGGGATGCTGCAGGCTGCAGAGAGGTACCGGGCGACACGTATGTCGGTGTCGACGCCGGTGGTGGTAGCCATGGCGAGCTGGGAGGAGCCGATCGACCTGACAGCGCTGGAGCACGTTATCTGCGGCGGCGCGCCGCTGCACGAGTCGGCAGCGAAGCGGTTCAAGGCGAGGTTTCCCGACGTGGAACTTTGTCAGGTAGTGGTTTCACACATTCACTGTAATTGAATAATAATTTTATCTCAATGATTGGACGCAATATCACATACTTTTTCTAAATTAACATAAAAAGGTTCTTCCTTCACATTAAAAAATTTACCGAACGGCCGACGTTTATGAAAAGCTGTTTCCTATCAAGTGCTGCATTTACGTTGCTTTTTAAAATGGTTATTATGTTTTAAATACATTATGTTATATTTCAGAAATAATTGATTAAAAAGGGTTATTATGAAAAGGCAATACAAATTAAATTAACTACTTAATGTTTGGTTTATTTTAGTCCTCTCATATTTTTCCCCTTAAAACACAAATATATTTTCCTTAATTTTTCCTCGAAAAGCTAATTCTACATCGACATTAAGAAACTGCCTTTGATTCAATACGCTATAGATCGACATAATCGGGCTTAAAAATTCAATTAATGCTATAGTCACATATATACTTGAACACGTGTCAGGGTTACGGAGCAACAGAGACAGGAGGCATAGCGAGGACGATAGGCCAGGAAGAGTGTCGTAATATGAGGTCTGTTGGTCGCCTCCTCCAAAATATTACTGAAGCTAAGATTGTGGATATTGTCACAGGCGAATCACTCTCGATTGGCCAAGTTGGAGAATTATGGGTTCGAGGGCCTTCCATCATGATAGGTAACATATATTATCTATGGCATCTATGGATTCCAGGATTTGTACTCGACTCCGATAATTATTTATTTACGTGTGATCAGGTTATGTGGGAAATGAAGAAGCAAATGCTTCCAGCTTTGATGGCGATGGGTGGCTGAAGACAGGAGATCTCTGTTACTTTGATGCAGATGGATTTCTTTACGTTGTGGATAGGATAAAGGAATTGATCAAGTACAAGGCCTACCAGGTTCATTCATTTCTCTTCGACTTAAACAGGATCAGTTAACTTTGGCAATACCTGTTTTGCTGAACTATAACGAAGAATGGACGTACTGATCAATTAATTGCAGGTTCCTCCAGCTGAGTTGGAGGATTTGCTGCAGTCTCTGCCGGGAGTTGCTGATGCTGCCGTGATCCCGTACGGTTCCAAGCTTTACAATTTCAGTCATGCAATTTGGGAACTTTCAGAAACTGATCAAAATAATTTGACCAATTTCTTTTGTTTACATATAACGACAGATATCCGGATGAGGAGGTAGGTGAAATACCAATGGCATTTGTAGTGAGAGAGGCAGGAAGCAACCTAAGTGAACAACAAGTCATGGATTTCATTGCAAAGCAGGTATTGAATCTCTCTCTCTCTCTCTCTCATAATTTTTTATCTACTTAATTAAAAGAGCTTAATTTATTAAGGGCCTGCAATATTGTTTTTTGTTGTGTTTAAGGTTGCACCATATAAGAAGATTCGCAAAGTTGTATTCACAAACTCCATACCCAAAACAGCATCTGGAAAAATATTGAGGCCGGAATTGCGCAATCTCGCAAAGTTCAGCTCCATGTCTAAATTATGATGCAGATTGCAGCTACCAAGATTGTGGTAACTCATTTCAACCAAAAGAAGGCATTTTTGTCAATCTTTTGAATATGTACTCTGGCTTGTTATTTGATAATCCCAATATTACTCCTTCTTGATATATATATTGTATAATTAAGCCTTTTCTGTAACTGATTGAATAATCCTATGGTCCTTTTAGTGATTTTGGATTAATGGTGGATGATTTAACATCGTTTTGTTTAGTATCATTTGGATTAGTGGTGGAAAATATTTTAGTTTTCGGTTCTTTTTGCTGATCTTGTTTTCTTTTATTAGTTTGTTTCCTTCTTATTTATTTTGTTCATGGTAAATAGACCACAAAGAGATTACAAACGGCTTCCTCTCAACTTTCCACCATCTAAACAAAGAAGGCCAACAATTTCTATCTCATATGGATAAACACAATTGTTTTTTTATAATGCATGAGGCATAGTAGTGATCAACTCAACAAATTTGCTCACCTCTCTTTACTCCAAATTCATTGATATATGGCGCATGAATTCCTCAAACTTGTACAAGCCTGCACAAATCATGTAATACATGCACCAAGGATACTACTACTACCTCTATACTCAAAAGGGAATCATTCTTATCAGCTGATCCTTCATATTGATATGCTGTTCGGAATTCCACGGCCCGTCACTCCGGGACCGGAGGAGGGAAGAAGAAGCTCATATGGTGGAACACCTGCCCCACTCCTATTCTTCAGACAGAAGTCTTTGTTTCTTCTATTTATGATCTCCTCAATCTCCTCCAGCCTCGCAGCCAACTTCTCAAAGCAGCTCACAATATGCCTGTCGTTTGTCCAATGCCTGTGTGATTCAATTAACTGACCGAGGTACTCTTCGTCTTCTGAGTGCGTTGACAAGGTATCTTGAACTGCCATCACTTGAGTGGCTTGCAGTCGAGATGGTAGAGATGATAGAAACATGTACTGAGGATTAAGAAGTAGCTTTTGGTACTCAGGTTCGTCTTCCTGTGGAATCAGTTTCTTCATCAGGGTAGGCCGATTCGGCATGTAGCCTCCAAAAGGATACTGCCCGAAGTTTATTGCTGCGTGTTGTCCTGATGCAGTCCAAATCATTATCGTTAGAATGCGGACCAAGTCTTCCTTGGTGTTCAAGGTAGGCCACCATGGCTCATTTCTTTTGTCAGGGTGGCCTTTGTTCTTTATCTCATCCCACCAAGCTTGGAGCTCTGTATCCGGAGTTAGGATACCGTTGTCTGAATAGTAATGAGAGACATAATCCTTGACCCATTGCTCAATCGCTGACCACACGAGAAGACCATCTGCAGCATAAGGGTAGTCCTCGATGACCAATTTTACTCCGCAAGGCATTGAAGGATCCTCAACAGCCATGCCCCTGGATTTAAAGGTGGAACAAATCATCATATATTCAAGCTAGACTTTTCAAAGATTCAATTCAACATTATGAATGCATAGAAGAGATTGTTTCTCATAGTTTTTCACCCAAACATTCTTACCAGCATAATGTAAGTCATCAAGCTATACATTTAAACTTCTAAAAAAAACATCTTGGTTCAGAAACAGTTTACTTAGGGGCTTACCTCCTAAGAAGATCTGCTGGTAGAGCTTCCATATCAAATTGCCAGAGACTCCCATAAGCAGCAGAACTCAGCTCCATAGCATACTTCCCCGGAGCGAAACAATTTTCAATGACACCTCCCGCATTGATTAGACTTTGGCGTGCCAAAGCATTTATCTCCATTGTGTACCGCAAGTGTGGATGCAACAGCTTGAAAACTGGGTGCATCGAGCTAAGCTGTCGATGAGTAGCAATGATGTATGGTTCCATCGCAGCATGAGTCCTCAACCTAAAATTTTAATATAGGAAGAGTTGAATGAATGATGAAATAATTCACTTATAAAGATTTCAATTGAAAATGAATATCTTTGGGTTAATTACAAAATATATCCCGACTTTTGACGTGTTTCCCAAATCTATCCTCATTTTCCAATTTTTCAAATTCAGTACACCATTTTTCGATTTATTACAAATCTATCCCACCGTCTACCCAGCGTTAACTTTGTCGTCAGAATGCTGACGTGGTAATAATCCCAGTCAGCATTCAGATGCAATTTTTTTAACTTATTTTTTTTCGGCCCTACCAAACCTAGTCAACAACCATTTAAGGGTTAATTACAAAATATATCCCAACTTTTGACGTGCTTCCCTAATTTATCCCCACTTTCCAATTTTCCCAATTCAGTACACCACTTTTCGATTTGTTACAAATCTATCCCACCGTCTACCCAGCGTCAACTTCGCAATTTTCAATAGAGAGAAGAAATCTCTCTCTTATGTTGAAAATTTTATTGTCAAAATAAAGCCCACAACGGCAAATCATATTTAACAATATTATCATTGTTGGAAAATTTTACAGTATCATATGAAATCCTACATTTAATAGTATCATCACTGATGAGAAATATTTCTAGGGTTTATACTAACCATATTAGACGGAAGGGGAGAAGGCGAGCGAGCGGGTAAAAATTAATAGAGGGATACCAGAGTCGACGGGGATGAAGACAGGGAGCACGAAGAAATGCAGGCGACGTCGGGGATTGAGAGAAAGGCGAGCGGCGAGCAGGCGACAAGGTCGGGGAAGAGGTGAGCAGGAGATTTTAAAGGTGGATTTTTTTAATTAACTTGTTGTGATCTGCTGACTGGGTTTGGTGGGGCCGAAAAAAAAGAAGTTAAAGTTCGCGTCTGAATGCTAACTGGGATTATTAGCCACGTCAACATTCAAGCGTGCGAAGTTGACGCTGGGATAAATTTGTAACAAATCGAATTGGGAAAATTGGAAAGTGGGGATAGATTAGGGAAACACATCAAAAGTCGGGATATATTTTGTAATTAACCATGTTGCTGATTAGGTTTGGTGGGGCCGGAAAAAAAATAAGTTTAAAAAATCGTGTCTGAATGCTGACTGGGATTATTAGCCACGTCAGCATTCTAACGGCAAAGTTAACACTGGATAGACGGTAGGACAGATTTGTAACAAATCGAAAAGTGGTGTACTTAATTGGGAAAATTGAAAAGTAGTGATAGATTTGGGAAACACGTCAAAAGTCGGGATATATTTTGTAATTAACCAAATAACTTTTTAGAAGATAGATGCCCGTTGATGTACATTATTATTGATGAATGTCGTACAATATGTTTTTTGATACTTGGAAAAAAAGAGCAAATAGTTATATGTGAATTATAACGATCATGAAAATATCAATGTTTCCGAGATTAGGTACATATTCCTAGTCATAGAAGCTTACCAGTGGTTCACTAGCTGATGAACACCAGCATCATCTGCACAGGCATGAGCTTTGGCTAATTTCCATATCCAGTTTGTTGTCGCATCATGCCCATGAGTGTATACCCTTTTCCTTGAAGAGCCTGATGGCTTAGGTGGCAAGCTAAGCTCGATCGCGATTGGTCTAAGGATACCATTACGAGTGAGGAACAAGATTGTCCTCGAGGCATAGATTTTCCTTCCTTCTAAGGAATTGATTTTTTTAACAAAAGGCAAAAGGATATCATGATAATCTATTATAAACAGTCTGTTGTTATCCATTGCCTGCACAAGGAATTAAAAGAGAATCATCACCTCTCATGAGAGAGCAACAACAATAGAGAAAAAAAGTATTTGATAGGCAGCATCATTACCTCTTCAAGGGTCATTCCATTTAGTTCATGCTCAAGGCATTCCTTAGTTATTGCAGACTCGGGTGATCCATAAATTTCAGGATCTAGCTTACTAAGTATTGGGAACTCCTGCAACCAAGAAATAACATGTTGGTAAGATAAAAGGAGTTTTGGGATATCGAACGATCATTTCGAAAGATTGTACCCTTAATCGTTGAATATCCACTGGATTAACACCAGCAAGTGTCTGCCTAGCAAACTCATTGTCCCTCAACCAAGCAAATCTATCTCCTGAAGAAAAAAAATCCTTTGTGAGATGACATTACATAAATAAGTCTTTTTTGAGACAAAATAAAGAGTATCAGTTTATACTAGTACACAAGAAGTCGTTATGCTTACTTGATATAATCGTTGGCATATCATATTTCAACAGTTTTTGACCCATACTCATCATGTTATTGAGCACCGAAGGGAGTGAAAGCTTCTTAGTAAGTTTATCCTCCTCGTTCTTAATGAGCAAACCCTCTTTGTATAGTCCATCAATATCTGAAAAACACTCAAACTGGCTATCTGATTTTGATAGCGCAACCCTCATAGCTGGTATCAAATTGTGAAACAATGCTCTCAGCGCTCCAGCAGAGAAGTTGTTTTGCTTTATTTCCTCAAATGTTTCATCCCGCGGCACATACACGGCATTAGGTTTCTCAATTCTGCTCTCAGCTCTAAGATCTGCATACGAACACATCAAGCATGAAGTTGTATTAGTCCTCATGGCAACTTGAATTGGGATATAGTCAACAGTGTTGTATAAAAAGAAAATTTCTCAAGCCTAGTGAGGTACCTGATTTTGTTGGAGGTCTGCCTGTACGACAACGTCTGGGATATGGCCTTTCTGAGCCACCTAGAATAGGCCTAGCCAGATCTGCATCCTTCTCAGGATCGCCAAGGTCATTATAACAGGCATAGTCATAGATCATCTCAAACTTCTTCCTTTCGCCTTTGCCATCCCCACACAGACTAACTAGCATATCCTTCCGGAGGTCCTTTAATCCATCTGGAGTTTGTGAAGGTAAGTATGCCTGTTCATATCAACAGTGGCATCAAGAAACAAGACCATGCACTATACTAACAATTGTAGATCTTGGACTAGGCAAACCACAAAAGATATCATAGCAAAGAAACAGATTCCTTAACCCCGGACTAAAAACAATTATCATGCATGTCAAATTAATTACCATATCATTTTTGCATCTACTCAATGTTTTGTGTGGTAAAGGAGAATTTGTTCCTGAAACAATAATTTTGAGGTACTGTTTAGGATGTTGATTTACTTTCCGTCTCACCTGATTGCTGAAAAGGATCCTGCTCTCTGGATTGTCGTTGTGAGTATGGATCCATGAATTTGCAGGGAAGAAAAGTGACCCTTCATTGCAAACATGAACAACAATCTCCACCAGGAAGAACTCTTTTTTATGGAGGTTCGTGATGACAACGGCGCCCGGGTGGCCGAAACCAGATGGGACAGTCAAATTGGCTGCATACTCAACAAGTGAAGGATGGCTAGGAGATCTTGGTAGGAAACCCCTGACAGAAACCTCTGCACTCCTTTTTCCTGATTTTGTGTCTGAAGAGGTAAAACATAAATAATTAATGGTACGAAGAGAATTCTGAATGCCCAGGAAGTTAGTTTTGTGTAAATTTTCAGAACAAAATGACAATGGAAAGTCGGAGAAAGACTGTCAAGTCTATTGGTCTTGATGAAAATTGCCATAATGGAAAAAAAGAAATATATAACACCTTCCACATACAGCATTTAGATGTGTCAGATTTGTTGTATCATGGAAAATCCCCTTGACAAAGAAAAAAGTGCAGGAATGCAACAAAACTGGAAGCCGCATTGTCCTCCTTTGATGTAAAAAGAATCACATTACAAGTAGTTTAACCTCAATTCTATCTTTCTGAACAATCACTCCAACTTGCTTATTGGTTCTATGTGAAGATCAGCATCACTTCAGAAATATGGAAGTGACACTTTCCTCCTTTGATGTAAAAAGATTCATATACAAGTGGTTTACCAAAAATCTACCATTTGAACAATCATTCCAACTTTTTTTATAATCATTTCTATGCCAAGATCAGCATCATATGACAAATATCTTAATTTCTTGATTTGAAGTAGGAACTACTAATTTGATTGGGGGCAACAAATTGCCTGATCAATCAAGATTCACATCTGCAGGTTAAAAGAGGCATTTTCACAAATGACTTAGATGCTCAAAGAACAGAAGAGGTCTTATTTTATCCTAGAAGAGAAGGGGAATTAGCAAAAGAAAATAAAAGATAGATTAAGAATTTGACTCCATAACATTCTCAGATGAGCACTAAAAAGATTTTTTTACAGGAAAACAACCTCATAAATAGTAGCAAATATGAAGCTGATCTTTCTAATATAAAAATCTATAACTCATCACCACCAAAATTCCTATTTTGAACATCAATAGATACCGGGAAAATGCAATAGATCAACAAAATAAGAAGAACGAGATTCAAGATGAGATTTTTATCCCTCACCGGGATCGATCTCCTCGCTGACGAGCTGCACAGTGATCCCCTGCCCAACCCCATTCACGAAATACTCCCACTGGTTCTCGATCTTGTCCACCAACTTCTGCCTGATCCTGTTCCTCACAGTGAGCACCACCCTGACGTCGACAGGATCTCCCGGCCGCGGCACCGCAGGCTTCAGCGCACCGTCGGAAGCGGCCAGCTGCTGCGGGAGCATGCTCACGCTCTTGTCGTCGCTTCTTAGCACGGCGCGGACGGTCCGGCCGGCAAGGGACCTACAGCGGTGGCTGCCTAGGTTGACCAAACCAGCTGCCCTCCTTCTATTGCCGACGGTGAGCTGCGCGCCGACCGCAGAGACGAAGGAGGTTGGCTTGGCCGAAAGCATATCGGAGGTCGAAGTGTAAGAAGTGAAGAACGGCGGCAACTTTGTAGGATCTAAAGAATCTACGTTGATGTTCCAAAAAAGCTATAGCAGCAGCAGCAGTAGGAGAAGAAGAAAGAAAAGAAGATGATGAACGAAACACATAGATTTGGTGATCACTGCAGCAGCAGGTGCTGATTGATGTTGATGGGAAATATATATATGTTCTCGTACTTAAACTTGTTGACTGAATTATATATGTATATATCTACAATTTATTCAAGAAAAAAAATATATAAAACATTACAATAAATTTCCGATTCGAATAAGAGAATCCTAAATTCTCATAATCAGAATGCATCCGTTTAAAATCCCAAAATACCCTCAATTTAATCTGTAAGCAACATGTAGTATAAAAATGAACAGTGAAAAATGAAACTGGGCAACCCGATTACCCAGTCAGCATTTAATATTTCCACCACCTCTCTCATCGTTGCATTTGGTATACTTCCCTGGTTCTATTTTCGTCACGAAAGCATGTCGATTAACGCCCCGTCATTTATTCAACGGTGAATGTTCCCGTGCTTCTGGTGAAATTCTAGAAGCCCTCCGTCATTTGCACTCTCTCCGTCATCGATAGGAAGTACTGCCCCTTCATCTGTTCGACGGTGAATGTTCATGTGCTTCTGGTGCTTCTGGTGAAATTGTAGAAGCCTTCCATCATCTGCACTCTCTCCGTCATCTACACTCTCTCCATCATCGATAGGAAGTACCGCCTCGTCATCCGTTCGACGGTGAATGTTCATGTGCTTCTGGTGCTTCTGGTGAAATTGTAGAAGCCCTCCGTCATCTGCACTCTCTCCGTCATCTGCACTCTCTCTGTCAGCTGCACTCTATCCGTCATCGACAGGAAGCTCCTTGTTGATTACCGCCCCAAGTCGTTGTTGTTCTTAGTGATCGACTTCAGATTGCAGAATCCTATACAATCCTATCTCATTCCTCTTCCTACGACGTGAGTAATTTAATTACAAAGTAGATAATAATGTTTGATTAATTATTGTTTCTTGAAATCTCATTTTTTCTTTTTTTGATCTTGTAAAACATGTGGTATGGCTGAGAAAGGAACCATTAGAGACTGTAATAAGCAACATGATAAATTTTGCAGAAGTCTCTAATCCATTATAGAGTTTGTACAAAATCTATAATTGCATTACCTGATGGAGGAAATGTAATTACAACGTCACAATAAATTTACTAACATACACGTCACAATAAATGTAATTACTACGTCACAATAAATCTTAGATTTCTTACGTTTTGATAAAAGTCTCTAAGCTGTCATAGACTTTTGACCAAAAGCACTGAATATGTATTTTAGTATGAAAAATTTGTAATAGAGGCATGATATGTATATTATACGATCAAATAGAGGTCGTATGGTCCCTAAATAATAATTATTGGGGAAATAATCATCTTATGTAAAAGTTTCTAACCAATTAGAGACTTTGCCCATATGTGTGTAAGAGGTACTTTAGTGCAAAGATGATCCATAATATCTATTTTATACCATAAAATAAATGTCCTAAAGACTCCACAAATATATTTTTTATAAAATATTACAGTCTTTTTAAAAGTCTCTAATCAGTTAGAGACTTTGCCCAAATATTTTGAATAGTTACTTTTGTTATAGCCAATATGAAAATCTCTAGTAATTCTGACTATTTATCTCTTTTATATACTTTATTTAAGTTTATGATTTGAAAGTTGTGACGGTTGACAAAATGAAGTAGATGACTACTGATAGTGTTGCTGAAAATATTATGTCAGAGCCTATTCCTAAAAAAGTCCTTGAGAGCCAGAATAATATTTCATCTATATCAACACAATATGGTTCTAATGTAGTTGACAATGGAGATAGAATTCATTTTCTGATTGATCTTAATATGTCACTTATATTTGAGGATGATACATATGATATAGTGGAGGAGGAATTGACTAATGAGAGGATTAGAGAAGAAGTGGAGCAAGTTGAGAATTTGTCATTTGATATGTTCACTTCACATGATATACTTGGAAGTATAATTACATTAAATCGATCTATGTATGGAGCTCATCATACAGAGGTTGGTTATTGCAGTGATGAAGAGAATGAAACTATTGTCAACAATGATGACTTTGATAGCCTGCTTGATTTCACTCCAGAAGATCAAAGAGACATAAACAATGATTTAAATGAAGATATGTATGACAACAGAGCATCTTCAGCATCAGGGGATGAAGAAGATGATACTATCATTACTGCCCCGAATACATTTCATTGTAATCAAACGCAAAATAGTGAATTATATCTTCATCAGGTATAACATAAGATATAAAACACTTATTTATGATCAAATGTATTGATACTAATTTATTTTTCTTATGACTATGTAATTCAGGTATTTGAAGATAGAGAGGAATTTAGGAGAGTTCTAAGATGATATTGCATCAAGCGTAACTTTGAGCTGAGACACATCGAAAGTAGACTACGTTATATCAAAGTTGGATGTAAACGTGGTGATTGTCCATGGCCGTTGTCTGCAAGTGGCAAAGGAAGATTTACTATTGTCAACTTTCTGAACAAGCATACATGCACAGTGTCAAGACTTAATTTAGATCACAAAGACTGCAGTGCAAAGTTTGTTGCAAATCATATCAAGGATCACCTAGTAAGGAATCAAAAGTACACACCCGCTATGATTGTGACCGAAATTCAAAAAGCATTTGGGGTTCGTATTTCATATAAGAAAGCATACAATGCACTTCAATTAGCTCTTATATCAGTTCGTGGGGACTTTGATGAGTGCTACAAAGATCTACCTGCTTACCTTAGAGAATTGAAGATACATGATAATGAAACAATGATTAAATTGTTGAAATGTTCCGTATCTTCTCGTTTTCTCCGAGTATTTTGGGCATTTGGTGCATGCTTGCGTGGGTTTAGAGAATATCTAAGGCCCATTATATGTATTGATGCCACACACTCGAGGAGAAAATATCCTGGAGCTCTAATGATAGCGACGGTTGTTGACGCTGAGAGTAGACTTTTTCCAGTGGCATTTGGAGTTTGTGAGATTGAAAAAAGAGACACATGGGAATGGTTTTTGGATGAATTTACACATTGTATACCTAGCTTCCACGATTTGAGCATTATGAGTGATAAAAATCCTGGTATTTTAGCAGCAGTGAGAAAGGTATTCTCAGAAGCATCGCATGGTTATTGTATGGTGCACTTAGCCAAAAACCTAATACACGATGTGAAAACAAATGTTGGTTGTCCTTTATTTTGGTCTGCTGCAAGAGCCACTACGGAACATAACTTCAATGAATGTATGCAAAAGTTGCTGGATATTCATGAGCCTAGTTACCAATGGGTAACCCGATTGGAAAAGGAATGATGGGCAACGTTATTTTTCCCTGGTCGTAGGTACGATATCATTACTACAAATGCAGTAGAAAGTATGAATTCTTTGTTTAGGGAAGTACGGGAGATGCCTATTACAACATTAATTGAACTGACGAGAGGCAAAGTTGCTGAATGGTTCTATAAGCGCCGTAAAGTGTCACTCAAATTGTCTGGAATTCATGTCCACAAATATTATGTTTGAAATTGGAATAATATAGATCACCATATCAATTTTTTTTGTTCAAGAACTATGAAAGTCTCTAACCGATTAGAGACTTTCGTATAACCCGCTATTTTGGTTGAAATAAAATAATATTTTCGGTCGAATAGATCCCAGATGATGTTAATTCATGTTCAAAAATATTAAGTTTGAAATTGAAATAGTATACATCATCGTATCAATTTTTTTGTTCAAGAACTACGAAAGTCTCTAACTGGTTAGAGACTTTCGTATAACCCGCTATTCTGGTTGAAATAAAATAATATTTTCGGTCGAATAGATCCCATATGATGTTAATTCATGTCCAAAAATATTAAGTTTGAAATTGGAATAATATAGATCACTGTATCAATTTTTTTATTCAAGAACTGTGAAAGTCTCTAACCGGTTAGAGACTTTCGTATAACCCGCTATTTTGGTTGAAATAAAATAATATTTTCGGTCGAATAGATCTCAGCTGATGTTAATTCATGTCCAAAAATATTAAGTTTGAAATTGGAATAATATACATCACCGTATCAATTTTTTTGTTCAAGAACTGCGAAAGTCTCTAACCGGTGACTTTCGTATAACCCGATATTTTGGTTGAAATAAAATAATATTTTCGGTCGAATAGATCTCAACTGATGTTAATTCATGTCCACAAACATTATCTTTGAAATTGGAATAATATAGATCACCATATCAATTTTTTTGTTCAAGAACAGAGAAAGTCTCTAACCAGTTAGAGACTTTCGTATAACTCACTATTTTGGTTGAAAAGTCTATAACCTCCATATAAATGACACCATATGAATAAACTACACCGGATGATGTTAATACCTCAACATCTATTCTAAGTCAATATATTAACACCAAATAATAGCTCAATATAATGCATCAACATTAGTAAACTACCAAATATGAATAAACTACATCAGATTATGTTGTTACCATAACATTAGTTTAACCACACAACGTTAGTCAGCAGTAGCACATCTCCATTCATTGTTTAACAAGAGAATAAATGTCATCCATGAAGTGATGCCCAATATTTATTCTAAATTTTTTCATGTCTGCCTGGACCAGTTCATTTGTCTATCTTCCAATAGGTATTCCATGTATTTCATTATGAATATTCCACAATCTACAGAAGGACCCTGTTCAGGACAATTTACCATAACTCGACTCCAACTGGGACTCTTGAAGTTTAAGCCTGGGCTGATCATATTCAAATCCTCGGGTTCCATCGTCTCCATTAGCAAGCACTGTATGAAAAATGGATATTGGATCATCAACATTATTAAAGCTCAATATCAAAAAATTAAATTTCAAACACTTACAGCCTCCTCAAAGTCTCTTTTGGAGTTTACATAGGTACTGAATAAATTATAATGGAAGAATATTTTTTGCTTAATGTCAATCACCATCAAATGCCAATGTCCACCCGTGTCATTTCGAGGGTTGGTATGTCTCATCCTACTACTAGAAATTGGAACAAAAATATATTTGATCTCCAATGCAACAAGGGATAACTTCCTTAATTGCATTAACGCAGATTTTCCCATCGTTTGATAGTGTCTCTACAAATAATTTAAAAACATCACTTGCATAAAAATATTCTCTAAATTTAAAAGCATCACTTGCATAGATAATTTACCTCAAATATTGTTCCCATGTAGATGTAGTTTGGGGTAGACTTGCTTGCTTTTCTCAATAAAATAGTCGCATATGCATCAATTGAATCATCCTCAGTTAATGCGTCAAAGTCAAAAATGTTCAACAAATTTCTCACCGGTAAAGATATCAGCCCATCAGACCACAAATACTCCATGGTTAGGCTACAAAATTAAACAAAAAAAGTTAGTATATCTATAAACTCTTTAAAGATTTAAAGACTTTTAAAAGTCTCTAAAAATTTATAGACTAAAAAATTCTATAAATGTTTTTAGACTTTTCACCCAAAACTCTTGAAGGGATTAGACTATTTTCCAAGCTGAGGTCAAGTCTTCATTGGTTGAAAGACTTCAACCGAAATGGTTAAATTCATTTTTAGAACTATTGAAAATATTGGCTCAACAACATTGGATGCTATAATCAAACATCAATACAGTAAATCCGTTTAAACAATATGTTTTATAGTTGTCGACAGTTATTCATAAAATAAGTTAACACACTCACTCAATCTTATTAAGAGACATTATTATGGCTGCTGCATCAAGCTCAGGTGAAGATTTAACCTGCATCAAAACAAACCACATTAATTTCCATGTATTGCAAGTATAAGAAACTATATTTGATTTAGTAAAAAAAATACCTTGTGAATTATTTGATTCATTTTACCCTTGTTTTCTTTCAACAACAATTCATTCCTCTTTTGAATTGTTATTTTTTCCCGTTCTTCTCTTTGTTTGTTATGTACAGTCAAATCTTCAATTTGTTTTTCTTGCTTTAAATGTTTCACACGTCCTGATCTTCTACTTTTGTAAGTTGCTAGAGGCTCATAATCCTGAAGTCTTAAATCTTCAATTAGTTCCTTCTCCTTCTCTTTCTTTTTCTTCTTTTTCTCTTTTTCATTCTTTTTCTCTTGGTCCTTGTCTTCCTCTATTTCTTTCAAGTATTTGATTTTCTCCTTTTGAACTTGTTTCCTGGGTCTTCTGTCGTTCTTTTTCTTATTTTTTTCTTGCTGCTGTAAATCTTCAACGACTATATGTTGAATTTTCTTCTTCTTTTTCTTGTTCTTCATATAAACCTTCACCCACAATGGAGTACCTATTCGGTCCCTCAATGCATACATGTGGTTAGGTTTCTTAACACAATATCTTACAGTTGAAATAGAGGATTTGACAATACTTCTCGCAATACTCTTTAGAATAGGAGGTGAAAAAATATTTACAACAGGGATAGGGGTAGGGGAAGGACAGTACTCCTGATATATAGGAGTAGAGACATTGACAAGAGAGGTGTCATTTTTAGAAAGTTCTATTTGAAGACATTCTTCAACATGTTTATTAACATATACAGCAACAAAATCATCAAGAACTCTAAAAATATCAAATTTATCCTGAAGACAAGGAAAATAAATCTTAGTTGGCTAACATTGTCAAATCAATTCATAAAAAACTAAAATTACAAACCTTTGCAAGATCATTTCTAGGGTCATATTGCTTTAACTCCTCTTCACCCTCCCGTGGCTCTAAATATTTGATAACCTACACAACAAAATCATATGTATTGGGAATCTATATATTTAATAATTAATACAAGTCTACTTACAGAGTTTTGGTCCAAGGATTTTCATAGGGCTTGGAGGGTCTTGCTCTGCCAATTTTTTAACTCCCACCTAAGGATTCGAGGGAGAGTTTCTGACTTCTTAGGTTCCATAATATGAACATGTTCAAAGAATCATCCCTACAATTATGAAGTATAAAATACAATAAAATATTTTAAATTTCAAACATAAAATAAATTTGATAGTATAATACTTACAATTAGTAGAATGATGCAACCTCTCATGTAGGTTGCTGACTGAATTTGTCCTCGATTCTTCCTGGCAGTTCTCATTTTCTCCCCAATTGAGGGGAGTTGCGCAGAGAAGTAAGAATATATACATCTTGTCCAATTATAATTACATATGTTTTCTAAGTTGTCCACATAAGGCAACAAAAATAATAGAACAGTGTAGGCTGAGGTACAAAACAAAATACAACAAAAAACATACAATATGAATAATCTGCAGAAGTCCATAATCTCCTCAGGATCATTTGATGTGTGTAATCGCAACATATGGTCTTCGATTGTAGATCGGTTGCATGGATTACCATCATAAAAAAAAATTGACTTCATGTAGCTTTCTCCACTTGGTTCAATAGCAGATGAGAGCATTGGTATAATAATTCCATTATCTGGAATGCCAAGCAGTAGTGAAATATCGTTTGGCAAAAAATTTACTCTAACACCTTTAAATCTGAAAGTGGTTTCCCTAACCCAGTGATTCATAATCAAGCAAATCACATTTCTTAGGGCAGGGAAGTCTTGCATTCTCAGAAATACTCCAAATGGAGTTTTCTCAATTATCTCTCTTTGGGTATCTTGGATGCGAACCGATTGTAAAAATCCACTCCAATTTTTATCTACTCCAATGGAAATAAACTTGCGGAAGCGATGGACAAAACATGTCCATTGAACCAACTGGGACTTGTCATCTTATTATAATTTGTTTTTTTTTTTTGACTTAGCTGTAATATATAATAAGGGGACTTATTATATTTAACATCCAAAAATAAAATTAAAGCAAATGCACACAATATAAACATCAAACCTAAATGCTTCCTTTTTCTACCCATAACGAATATATCAAGCTTTCACACTGCTAAATTAATTTTAATATTTCAATCACCAAGATATAATATATGATAACTACAATAATGATAAAGATACACACTAGTTATTTATCAAATAAAGAACTAGAGAGTTTTGATAAAGTTTCTAACTCATTATAGACTTTTTCAAATAGTCTTCAGCACAGAATTTACTTGCTATTATGGTGAAAATACTATGCATATTATGTTTACAACACTAATAAAATAGAAAAACTCACTTTAAATAGTGTTTGAAATAGTCTCTAATGAGTTAGAGAGTTTCCACGTTACGCTATAAAACTACTAAAATTATACTACTAAATAATTATTTTTTGTGCACAATACTATAGAGTGATAATGATACATGTTTTAAAAATTAGACTACTAACAGACAGTTTTGGCCAAAGTCTCTAACTCATTAGAGAGTTTGGCCATAACTCTCAAACACATACTAATCTACTGTCAGACACTACACAAATAGTCTACTATCCTAATAGTCTATTCAATGAACAACTACATAAAATTTTTAGCAAGTATTGAACTCAATTAACAACTATAGTCTACTCAAGGAAACATCATTACTAGGATTCCTAATGCTAGGGGCATTGAAGGAGAGAGCATCTGAACCTGTCGTCGAGAGGAGGAAGTTGGACGACGAGAGTGTCGCAGGGCCGCCGGTGGCGAGTATAATGGAAAGCAGTAACTTCTAGGGCTCGAGTATAATGGAGAGCTTCGAACCTGTCGTCGAGCTGAGGAAGTTGGCCGAGGGGAGGAGAGTGTTGGATGAGAACTGCGACGTTCGCCGGTGGCGAATAAAATCGCGGTAAAATCTAGGGCTCGGTGTAAAAAGGTAAGAAGGGGAGGGGAAAAAAAATTTGACCGGGAGGGGAGCGGGGGAAAACTGGTAACCGGCTGGGAAGGTGCAACCGGGGAGCTGGCGGTGGAACCGATTTAGTTGAGGGTATTTTGGGGTTTTAAATAGATGCATTCGGATTCTAGGAATTTAGGATTCCCTTATCCGGAACCGAGAATTTCCATTGAGGAAATTCCGATTCCGGGAAATTGCTGAAAACATTAAATGTTTCCTACTTTATTTAATTTTATTTATCTTTTGAGGGCATATCTAATTATCTAATTATTAATATCTTAGAATATGGTTTTATATTTTTAAATTTTATAATGACACATTTAACATTTTCCAATAAAAGTACTACTGCAAATATGTTCTTTCACAGATTGAAATTTCCATTTAGTACAATAAATAAATTATTTTTAGAAAAATTAAAATTAAAAAAAGAAGAAGCAAAAGTACGTGACATCATCTATTATTTTTCTTTTTCATATATCAATATTAATAAGTGCTGCATTACAAGTCAACCTATTAATTTTTCTTAAAATAAATGACTGATTTCTCCTCTATTTATCCAGGTTATAATCATCTTTCTTGAGTAATCTTTGAATAATTTTTTTAGAAAATATTTGTGTAATATTTTACAAAACCCAAGAGAAATTTGTGTAATCTTATTTCGTAATATGGGAGGTTTGTGTAATCTTTTATAAAATTCAGAGGGTTATAAGATAAAATTACAACTAGAAGGGAGTCAGTGTAATTTCACTAAACCTCAAAAAAAAAAAGTATAATTTATCCTTTTTATTACGTTTCTGCGTGTAGCCAGTGCTATAGATAAACCTATAAATTAATCTATGATTTTTTTGTACTTTTGCAGATAGATTTGTTATTAAATTGTATGCATCATTGTATATTGAGAAAATTATTGAATTCGAATTATTATCTAAAAACCACGTGAAATTTGCATTCATATGATAATGGGAAGAAATTAATAAAATGCAACGAGGACCACCAAGTGTAGCATGTGGACAAAACTTTTAGATATTTATTAAATTAGTCAAAACAATTGTCAGCAATTATTGGTTTGCATGCGTAGTAATTAATATTTAACTTTGAGATTAATTAATTAATCTTGAGCTAGTCTTCCTCGTGTTTCTCGTATAAAACTTGTGTATGCATGTGTATTTAGAACTCATCAGTTGTCGTACTTGTTGCTTGCATGTGAATGTGACAGTAAGTGTGGTTGGTGCGTGTAGGAGTATTATTGGCAATTAAACTGAAAAGAATTTTCATGATTAATTAGTTGTAATGTTCTTTGATATATATATTAAGTAAGAATTTTCTCATTCATGATCACTTTATTAGATATTCTCTGTAAATTGTTAAATTTATCCAGTAATTTTTATTTTTATTTTTCAGAATATATATATATATATATATATAATGTACTCTCTTTTTTTCAAAAATTTAGCTACCATAATTTTTATATATAAACTTGATCAAATTAATTTTATCTAATTGTTTTTTAGAATTTTAAAGGCTCGATGGTTGGTTTGTGAGATTAACTTTCAGAAGAATCTTTTATGCAAAAATGGCTAAATCTAGGTTTGTAATGGCTTAGAATTCTAATCATTATCTCATTAAGGAGTAACACAGTCGTCGTGAACGAGGAAAGAGGAACAACGTGATAAGAGTTCGAGGAAGAGTACGTTCATGCATGTTAAGGGAGATTTTAGATGGATCAAAATAGGATTCTCGTCTCTTCTAGAGTTTATTAATTGTGGGGATAACAATATGTATTTAGAGTTTATTGTAGTGATCGAAAGGGGTGAGGTTGGTGGCGGTGGGTGTCAACCACTGTGCTTTCGGCATGGTGTGATCAATGTGACTCGATCTAATGGCCACTTGGCGACCTAGCCAAGGGAGAGAAGCCGTATGGCAGCCCCTGCCAATGAAGAGTGGTCGTGTGATGGCTTTGTGGAGAGGTTGCCAGTAGCCCTACCAAGCTACCGCAAGCGACATGGAGGATGTGTGACGGCCTTGCCAGGTTGTTTTGGGAGAGGGAGGCACGTACAACAGCCTCGTTGGGAGAAAATCACGCAATAACCCCGAAGGGTCGTCACTAGTTACTGATGGGAGCAGCAACCTTGCAAGGCCGCTGGTAGCCTGATGATCACACGACGACCACTGGGTAGCAGTTGGCTAACAAAGGGGTTAGTCTAGAGTCGGTGTAGCGTTGGATGCAGGAAGAAGAAGGAATAGAGAGAGGAAAGAAAAGAGGAACAATAGCGGTTGTGAATGCATGTGCTACAATGTGATGCCAACATGATTTATTAGTAAAGTTGTGTTAGGTTTCTCTATGAACATGTAATAATTTATGAGTTCATCACATACATATTATTGTTCTTACAGATCGAGTTTAGATGATTAATAATATACATGTACTATTTATTGATTCACGTGGGATATAAAGTTAGTGTAATTTACATCTGTGAGTTAGTTTAGTGTTTATATGAGTTAATTTAAATACTGATCTATTTGCGGCCCATAGCCTTTGAGTTATTAGGCGAGAACACTTTGTGGTCCATCTAACCTTAGATAAATAATTTTTGGCAAGGTTATCAATTATCCATGGATATGCTACAACATAAGAGCACAACGGACACAAGTGCGGTGTCTATGAGATATTTTTGAATAGTCGTTCTAGCTTGTTATTTGAGCGAACAAGAAGGATCACTCCTAGTTGTTCGAGAGTGCAGGAGGAAACTCTTGATTGGTATTAAGTGTTAATGAATTTATAAAGTAGAGTTCAAATTGTATTGTATTTTTCGAGATGCATGAAATGAGATATAATGAGTCTTATGAGTTAGCATCTCAAATGGTGGTTGATTTGCATGCTGCTTATTTGCATGAGTTAATAAGTAGGAGGGAGTTTGAGTTAGATTGCTTTTCATGGTGCTTCATTTATATTGTGTCTATCTTAGTGTTTGGGAGATATAATTTTACTTCATTTTTCGCTAATTTTTTGTGTGTTTGATTTGGATTCGCATGTATGAACTAGTAGCCGAGAAAAACTAGTTAGATATAGTAGATGATGTTTTGCTTTTAAGTTGGTTTCTTTCCCTTATGTTTTAATAGTTTCTTTTGTTGTACATCACTTCATTGTATAAAAATAGTATAATCATTTGCATTCTAAGTTTTTGTTTGATTTTTGGTTCTTGAACTCCAATAGTTTGATATTTTGACATATATGAATTGCTACATGTTAAAAACTAGTATGGATAATTAACTACAATTAATCTTTCAATTATGGAAATAAGTACATCATTTAGTGATTATATATAACTAGCTGCCAAGGAGAGTACTCATCATTATTAGTTAAAAGAGAACAGTATGCATGTGCATTATATAATGACAGCATGTTGATCAAGTTTATTCTTTATGGAAGTTTGTCTATTGAGCTATAATATTTCAATACAATTTCTTTTCTATTTTCTTCTATAATTTAAATACAAATATGGCATGACCATAAATGACTAGTTTAAAGTTCAAATGTTAAGTTTATAATATTTTTTTTCAAAAAGAACTTGACAGTACAAAGACGCGAGAATATATACATAAACAATATTATAGACATACATAGACGCAGAAATAAGCACATAAAGCGCTATAATCAGATAGCGAACCCATGATCTATTGGCAATAGGGTTGTATAAGCTAGACCCGAATAAATCGATCCGAAATTTGCATTTGGGTCTGGTTATTAAGGTTATTCGAGTCAAATCGGGTAGTAAAATTTGATATTTTTTGAGTTCAGGTAGGGTCGGGTTAAAACCCGAATAACCTAAATTTAACTAAAATATATAATTATGTATATGAAATTGCAAAAGGTAATAGCTTGCTTGGTGGTTGGTATATTGGACATGAAATCCAATGTCTTGAATTCAAATCCCATTAGAGACATATGTTTATACCATTTTAAAAACATTTTTGAACCTTTTTAAAGAAAATTCAGGTTATAAGGATTATTAGGGTCAAGGCCCGATCTTATTCGGGTCGAGCCCCGAATTCTTATTCGGATAGGACCGAGTAGGGATGGCAACGGTTAGATTAATCGCACTTTTGGAGATTAACCAAAACCGAAATCGATTTCCAAACCCGCTAACCGAAATCGATTTCCAAACCCGCTAATCGAAATCGAAACCGGACGGTTTCAAAAACCTATATCCGAAACCGAAATCGGCTCGATTTTGATTATCTGCGGATAACCGAAAACTAAATTTTTTGATTCGATCTGAATCGGTTATCCGTTTACTAACCGATTAACCGGTAGTAAACGGATGACCGATTCAAAGATTAATAACGTACAAAACTGGTTTCGGATATCGATTAACCGTAAAAAAGACCGATAGTAAACGAATAACGATTTAAAGATTAATAACAAAACCAGTTTCGGATACCGGTTAACCGAAAAAAACCGATAACCGAAACCGAATATATAACCTGTTTCAGTTACCGATTAACCACGGCCCAATAACCGAAACCGAACTGGTTTTAAACAATTTTTAGTTTTTACTATCCGAAACCGAAATTGAACCGCAAATCCACTATCCAAAACCGGATTTTACGATTCGATTAACCGGTTAATCAGTTTGAATTGTCATCCCTAGGACCGGGTGGTTTTGGAGCCTCTTTATTCAGGTGGAGTCATGTTTTTATATACCTTTAAAAAAAATCACCATTTTTTTAAAAATAAATAAAGGCAATTCGGGTTATTAGGGTCAGGATCCGATCTTGTTCAGGTTAATTGGGTCGGGCCTCGAATTCTTATTCGAATAGGGTCAGGACGTGGTGTTGGAGCCTCCTTATACAGGTTAGGGTTATTCGGGTCTGGTTGGATTTTGACTCGACCCGATCGATTCTCACCCCTAATTGGCAACATACCCGGATATCTAACCACTACGTTACAAGTTTATAATACTTGATTTAGTCTCACTTGTGAAGTTCCCAAATATTATATTAAGGTCTTGTTTGATTGGCATTAGAAGTAATTTTCTATAGAAAAAATATACTTATCATGGATTATCTTTCCACGTATATTTTCTAAGAAGTAAAAATAATATTTGGTTGATAAAAAAGATAATTCATGAAAAATTATCATGAATTAACTTTGTACAACATGTTTGATTGACATGGTCACTTCTTAGGAAGTACATATCAAATGATCAATATATCTAACTTTTGTATATTTATATTTTTATCATATATAGTTATATTTTCTAGTATATATGACAAATTAAATGTCATTTGTACATTAATATGAAAAAAAAATACTTGTCTTGAATATCAATTAAAAGTAAATTAAAAATATCAAAAATATATGAATTATCTAATTTTAAAATAATGTCAACATAAAATAAAAATTCAACATTAGTGCAAATAAAAATAATAAAATTATCTTTAACACAATACAGCGAGGACAACTAACCTAGATCCTCTTGGTAGGTTACTTTCTATTTTTTTACAAGGTTGCACTTTCTGCTTTTGCAAGAAGTGTGTCAACGGAACAAGACATGTTTTGTCTACTTCTTAGGAAATACAATTTTTTTGTAAGAAATTATGTGAACCAAACAATCACTATTATAAATAAGGTAAACTCCGACGACCATTTTGCGACGGCAAGCTAGCAATTGCAGATGCGATGGTTCTGCGATCGTCGATCACGGGGGTCGCAGAGTCGCCACATTCGCGACAGCATTGCAACAGGTACATTTATCGTCGCAAAATTAATAACTCTGTGATGGCATGGCTATCGCATAGCGATCGCCATTTGCGACAAATTGACATCGCAAAATCGTCAGTGGTTCATTATTTAACTCTCTCTCACTCTCTCTCTCCGGTCGAAACCCTAGCCATTGTCGACTAGGGTTTTAGTCGGCGACTGCAAAAGAGGAGGGTTGACTAGCCCTCCCTTTCGTCTATCGTCATCCCTCCCTGATGCTACTTGAGAGGCCAACCTCTCTCTCCGGCCGAAACCCTGGCCACCGTTGGCTAGGGTTTCGACCGACGACTGCAAAAGAGGAGGGCCGACGTCGGCCCTCCCTCTTGCCACCGGCGATGGAGCTGGTTGTAATACTCAACAAATGGCAATTTGGTGGCTATTCGTGAACGGGTTTTTGTATCAATATTAGTTCGTAGCTATTAGGGGTGTTTTTTTATATGATCTTTTTGGGATAAACGTTTTAAAAAAGTGACCTTCCTTATAAGTTTAACAAAAACTAGTCAAGAGAATAATTTTTTGGACAAAAATTGCCCTCATTAATACATGACCCGTATGATGAAAAATGTGTTTGTTTCAACAACTTGTCCATATGCCAACAAACAATAGACAAAGACAACACTCCCCGCTTTGGATGTCAACAACCCATGACAACCCGGGAATACCTTGTCCGTATGTCAACAATAAGAGACAAAAATAACACACCTCGCTCTAGATGTCAACAACTCAAAACGACCCGGAAAAACCCGTCCAAGGTGTCGACAACTCAGGACAACCTATCGATGGACTTAACAACCCTGGACAAAGACAAAATACCCCGCACTCATATCTATGTTGCTTCTGTGATTTTTGTTTATGTTATAGATCACTTATAAGGAATAGAAGAATCTAATTCATGCCAAAGATAGATTCACGAAATCGTGATGCGGGGTTGCACGTTGATCGGTGAGAGGAGGGGTGGGTGAGTGGTGAGGGGCGAGGGGCGACCACCGGTAGTGAATCCAACGAGGGAGATAGATGAGCAGAGGACGGAAGGGGAAGAAAAAATAAAGATGAAGAGTACTTTTGTCCATTCATATAAAATTTGATCAAAAATTATATAAAGTGTCACTTTTTAAGTCGTTTATCCTAAGAGAGTCAGTCGATGCAATTTCATCTAGCTATTGTCTTTATTTTGGATCACTATGTTGCCATTGACAGGCTCATCAAGTTTCAATGGGTAAGCAATTTGGTTGTTCAGCAATGGTGGTAATTTTCCTGAAACTATTCTTGATCACGAGTAATACTTTTATAGATGACTATTTTATTTGTTCATTTTTATATCAGATAGACCAGAAAGAAACGTCAACATATCTCTTGAGGTATTAAGAATGCAATGTTTTTTATTTTATTTGTTCATTTTTTATTGGTGTTGCTTTTAACATATTAGATCTTCCAAAAGTAGGAAATCTCTAGTGGTATGCTTGCTTCATTGAATAAGATATGATTAGATTGAATAATAAATGAGAGATGATTGAATATAAATTTTTTATATCCAGTGTACGTAAATCATGTATAATATCAATTTTATATTCTTTTATTCTTTTTTTTTAATTCATGTATTAAATAAATAATGTAATGCTTTTTATATTCTCTCCGTACCAGGTATAATAAATACATTCTTGATTTTGCCTTACATAAGGATCATTTTGCCTCTAATTCTTGATTTATTTGCACTGAGCAGCAGGTTCTTGTCCATGTATTTGACCCAGTAATGAGCTTAAAATTTTGTGGACCCAGCATCAAGCAAAGAAAAGCAAGTACTTATTCTTTATTTAAGTAAATCCAATACTTTATTTGGATCAACAAGATTAATCAACAAGATCTGCAGTGCTCAAACCAAAGTTAAGGAGTTGTAGCAATCAATGAATATGGTGACAAATGAAAGCAAGAAATTGGAGGTAATTCATATGATTAATCCTTGGTAGCACGTGGATCTTTTGTGTATATATATGGTTCATAGGGAGAAGCGAGGAAGGCCGGTGTTTGGCATTAATAATATTTCTATGTTGTTGAGATATATGTATTTTATTTTATTTTATTTTTAAATAAAACTATATGCGACGGCCTTTTGATAGCTTGTCATCGCAAAAGGTGTGCCAACAGGGTCGCCAAGGCCATCGCAATAATTCAACGATGGCCTCGTGCGGTCGTTGTGCACGACTTTCTACAACGCCTGAATCTGTCGTCGTAGATTATTTGCGACGAAATTTTCTACGATGGACTATTGCGACGATCATTTGCCATCGCAGAAGACCGTTGGCGACGATTTTGCAACCGCAGTAGTCGTCGGCAACGGTTTCACGACCGCGATAGCCGTCGTAGATGACCAATTTTCTGCTAACTTCACGTAAGGATGGATTAGTTATCCCATTGGCTAGCTAAGCAGATCATAACAAAATTGCTCTAATTCAAACAATTAGATAAGTTTTGAAATAATTCAAATGTACAACACACAATTTGGATCTGTATTTCATTTTACACATTTGATCGACCTCATAAATTAGTCATGTAACTTAAGCAATTTTCGGTTAAATTTTAGAAAATTCATACAATTAATATCAATAATTTAAGATATGTTTGATGAGATTAAAATACATTTCTTAACTTTAAAAAAAAAAGTGGGAACGTCAACGGCATTTTCTCTTGCAGGCTTATGATTTAAATTTGGGCAGGACCGGTCGAGTCAGACCAATTTTATCACAACATCGATCATACATCCAGATTGAGTTTTATATTTTTTAATATATAAAACTCACATTAGTCAAGATCAGGTTAAATTCTATAAAACTTTAAGTCACATATAGATCAAACCAAGTGGCCAATGGATTGACAAAATTTAAACCCGACGAGAAAAATGAGGTGGGCTCGACCCACTTGTCTGGCCCATCATGGCCGGTGAGCCCATAAAGAAGAGCAGGCTCAGCCTGCCTATAAACCCAGTTCATCGTGATTCAATTCAGTATTGGTTCAAACATATATGGATCAAATCAACTTTGATTTGGGTGCGATTGAACTTGTTGGATTCGATTCGGACCCAATTTGAATCAATACCTAACGATCTCTCAATTAATTTAGTTATGTTATTTGAAAAAAGAGAACATCACAACTTAAAAAAGGTAAAAAAGCATTCTAGTTGCGCCAGCAAATAATTAAACTAAATTCTAAATTGTGCCAGCCAACATGGAAAGAACCAGAAGAAGATGAACAACACCACCATGCAATAAAACAACAATCCTCGTATTTCATCAAAATATGTACCTTGTAGCATACCAGCAATTGCACAGTACCAAGGAGCAGCCTAGAAGAGGAAATAATTCCTTGACAAGGGAACAGAGGAAGCTGGATCACACTTGAGAACTTCACCATCGGCTGTCACGGTATACCTCTCAGGATCCACATCTATCTTGGGCAATGCATCATTGAGTTTCATATCTAGCTTTGTGAGACCACGCACGCCACCAACAGCCTGCACCTGCTTCTTCAGCCCATACTGTTTCGCAATGCCTGCATCTTTGGCAGCCTGAATTGATGTTTTTTGGGAAATGAGAAAAATATCAGTTTAGCAACACTGCAGCAACCAAGCATACTTTTGTAATAAATTTCGGTTTAATGTTTCTGTAGTTCCTGATATTTATATTTTATTTACTTACTATGCAAATTAAGCATTATAACTAATAAATACTACTAACATAAGGCTGAAGAGTGAAGAGGACCATTAAGTTTAGCTTCCCTTTGGCATTAAGTTATGGTAGAAAGAAGACTCACCTTGCTTACAAAAGCAATGGAATTGGAGCTTGCTGCTTTGCCAAATGCACCAAACATAGGCCTCATCATAACCTGCATTTAGCCGTAATGGAGAGATTAAAAGTCAGATTGACAACAAGCCATGATAATCACCCAAAGGACCAATACGTTTAACCTAACAGGTAACGCCAAGAAAACAATTATTTCAGAGCCACGCACTATTAAATATTATAACTGATATAAATGTACACAAATTTTTACTAAAATGGAGAATACCTGTGAGCTAAAATCTAAACAAAAATCAGAAAGAAAGAAAGAAAGGATACCGGTTCTGGTGTGGGGATGCTAGCATTTGGGTCACCCATATTAGCCCATGCAATCACACCACCTTTAATAACCATCTCAGGTTTTGCACCAAAGAAAGAAGGTTTCCAGATAACAAGATCAGCAAATTTACCAGCCTGTCCAGATTTTAAGATAAGAAATGATGTGATGCCACTGAAGATGATACTATGGTTTAAAATCTCGGTACCGGTACCGGTTTCGGTCACCGGCCGGTACCGGTATATACCGGTACCGTACCGTACCGACACACGGTACGGACCAGTATGAAAATGCATACCGGCCGGGTTTTTTTTTTTTTTTCGTGACATACCGCCCGGTATACACAATATACCCGGTTTTTTCAAATACCGGGTATATCGTATACCGGAAACCTAAAAAACCGGTAAATACCGGACTTACCGTACCGTACCGACCAAGATTTTAAACCTTAGATGATACTATCATGGAAAAATGAGGGTAAACATGAAATACTTAACAGAAAAGTTCTGCAATACATGTATGCCCTTTCCGCATTCTTTCATTTAGTTATTAGGTTCTTACTTGAGCATAAATTTACAAGTAAAACATGTATCTTCAATAAAAGTGACATTGTTTATTTTGCATATTCTTGAATTTAGGGTGTTAACTACATATTCACGAGTACAAGCCACACATGAATATATGATGACTCAGAATCCAACCAGAGGGTAAAACTAGGATGTATACCTCTATAGAGCCAATATACTGTGAGAAACCATTAGCTATAGCTGGATTAATGGTGTACTTTGCAATGTACCGCTTGATCCGGAAATTGTCATTATCAGATCCACTGGGATCGAGTGATCTACCTCTCTGCTTCTTCATCTTGTCAGCCGTTTGCCATGTTCGAGTAATCACCTATCAAATAACTTAATCATGATAAGTATTCCTAGAGGAAACAAAATAACACATTGTTTATTTCCTTACTGAAATAAAGAAAGAACAAAACGAACAATAGGTAAATAGGCTTAGTGGCAATGCATTCACAGAAGATATATCTATGAGTGACTTGAAGTTTTCCAGCAAACTTTGATACCCATTACATAATTATCCAGGCTTATAACAAAATATTTCATAAAATTATCTAAATTCTTAACAGCAAGTAGAATTATATATATATATATATATATATATATATATATATATAAACCTTACTGTTAACATTTAAATTATATAAGATGTATAAAGGATATTGAATTGCACTGAATGTCATGGCATGCCCAGAAACATCATCAATTAAAATTAGAAAAGCAATTACTAATCCCACCTTAAATTTTGTTATAATGGCAACCAAAAGCAAGTTTTTAGAATTTCCATCCATGGGATGGGAAAGAAAAATCCCATACCAAATGAGACCTCACAGGAATTACCAAAATATACTATTATCTGTGGTCATTTCTTAGCATTTATTTCCATATAAAGCAAATCCAACAACCAGATCATCACCAAATTATGAATTTGATTGTTATATGGATTTAGTCCATCATAACAACCACGAATAACAATGCAAATTTAAACTACCAAATTTAATCCATTTAATTAAGGAATCTCATATATCTAGGGAAGTGCACATCATCCTTCAAACTGCAACATATATCTTGATTAACACAATCATGTCTATAACTATTAATTTTACAATCAACTCTTGAAGTTCACATACATACAGTTTCAACTGTCAGAAAACCTTTCTGTAAGCACTATGCAGAATGCTTCAGTCCCTCTGTAGAGTTTTATCTTTATATTAATAGATAAACAAGAATTAGTAGTATATAGTTATGAGGAATTTGTTCTCCAAGAATTCCAAATTTAGCTGTGAAATCCTTGCCTCCCATGAGCTACAAAAAGTCTTGGAGTTTGCAATCTAAATATTGAACTTGGACGATTTTTCAGCAAATTTTTCAAAGAATGGGCAGCTCATTCCTTACTATGTATATGTTCATGCAAGTCTGTTATAAGGGAGGTAGATGTCAGATGCCTATAGGTATGCTTAGATGGCAAATCCAAGACTACCAAAGCATGCTCTTAATCATTCTTTCAGCACAGTAATAGCAACTCAATAATACTTTCTACTTGCCTACATAGAATTGCATGAAATGAATACTATCCATAGACTGCCGATCATCCAACATTTGTGCTATCTGGACTAAATCATGCCAACACAAAATTAGCAATACCCTCAGCAAAGTGATCTCATGATGCTAGCAAGTTAATGATGGGAAGAATTTTGACTTTCTGTTGAGTTTTTAGTGCCTAGGGCAGCCTATATGGATTTTCTGGAAACCCGGTGGATCACTTTCTTATTTGATCAGCATGGAGCTGTGAACTGTCATGTGCAGTCACACTAACTGTAATAAATAATAAACAGCATGGGGCATCACATCACAAGTAAATATTGCTCACATCACAAGTAAATATTGCTCAGGATATAATAAAGACCTCTCCAACACGGCCCATAGCTTGTGAATCAGAAGATATGATACTGATAGCTCCCATATCATGCAAAATGTCTTCTGCAGCAATTGTTTCGGCACGGATCCGAGATTCAGCGAAAGCCACATCTTCTGGGATGTCTTTATCAAGGTGATGGCAAACCAACTGTGAGAGTCAGCTAAGTATCAGATGACAATTAGAAGTAGATGTCATAAAAACAATAACAGTTTTGGTACCTACCAGCATGTCAAGGTGCTCATCCACAGTATTTGAAGTATAAGGTCTTGTTGGATTTGTTGATGAAGGTATGACATTTTTTACACCACAGACTTTAATGATATCTGGAGCATGACCACCACCTGCACCTTCACTGTGAATGCGATTAATCTAATAGCCAACTTGTTCGTGTAAGGACCTTATTAACTCTAACCCTTTTTTCAAGTGCAATGTCCTTGTTTGTGTCAGTACAAAGTCAAAATTATTAGGGCTCTGATAGTCCTAAACTTGTGTTGTTGATTTTCTTCTGACTAACCTGGACAATCATGAAGTATAATATGGTATTGTTTCTGCATCTAAATCCAAAGTCATTACTAGGATCCTAGCCTTTAATGGATCTATAGGCCTTCTTTTGCTGACACCATGAAATACAATTTAGTATTGTTTCATGAAGGCTTGAAAAATAGCAGACAATGACATGCAGATGTATCAACTAAGAGGAATGTATGTTCTGGCGACTTATATATATTTCACCATGTGCAATCCTGACTATCCTTTCTGATATTCTTACTTTATTACATACCATTTGCGAATAGTATCAGAGAAAATAATTTGTTTTCATAAATAAACAGTAAAGGTGTATAACTATAAGGGTCTTAACTCTTAAGTAACCAAAATCGCAATTGATCTTAACTGCTTGCAGATGCAGTACCTGTGATAAGTATGTATAGTCCTATCTTTAAAAGCAGCAATTGTATGCTCTACGCATCCTGACTCATTTAGCGTGTCTGTGTGTATATTGACCTACACAAAAAACAAACATCAAGAAAAATACATCTAAAGCCAAAAATCACAAGAGATCAGGGGAACTACTTGAACATCAAAAGCATCAGCAACTGTCAAGCAATTATCAATTGCAGAAGGGGTACTCCCCCAGTCTTCATGCAGCTTAAGACCCATAGCTCCTGCTTTAATTATCTCCACAATTCCCTCAGGTTTTGCACTATTTCCCTGGGCATGCCCAAAAAATGTTTATAAAGAGTCAAATCATTTCTCATACATGACCATAGTACTGGCGACACGATTAATGTGTTTTCTTGAATGAACATAAAATAGCTAATACAAACTTCTTGATGTCATAGTAGTAGTACTATCTCTCTCAGAATAATGTAACTAGTCTCGAGTGATATTAGGTGAACTGAAGTTTATAAAAAATGAAGAGAAGTATATGATTGTTTCTTTACCTTCTTATTTTGTCATGCAAAAATTGTGAGCTTTAGAATTAATCTAGCCAAAGTAATCAGTGGCATTACCATTTGATGCATATAAGCACTTGAGATGAAACACGTGTAGTACCTTTCCGGTAAAGCCAATATTGATTGGAAAATCATCAGTTGATTGGAGCATTAACTGCATTTGGAATGGAGCAGGTGTACAAGTAGTTGCCCGAGTCCCATCTGCAGGTCCAGTGCCACCTCCTACTAATGTTGTAATACCTGACCACAAAATATTGAAGTCTATTCAGAACTTCAAATTTAGTAAGAACTATTACTATTTACAGTGAAATTATCCAAAATTTCAGATACTATGATAAATTTTTGTACCATCAACCGAAAACAATTGAAGTCAATGACCCAAGGGATTCTTCCATTATAGCTGATGCACCAGGGTACGCATGAACATGTATACAAAATGCAATAAACACTCGAGAACTAAGTTGCCAATGCAAATTGTGCACAAGCCTAGTAAATTATCAACAGCCATATAATATATTGTGTTATGTTTTGCCGGTGCGTAATGAAGCACAGTCAACTCCCATGAAAGCATGTTACATTTTATGTCAATGACCAATCTGAATGTGTACAGCCTAAGCAGAACTATAGTATGCAGCTTCATTGTCAAAATGTTCTGATAGTCCATTTCATTTCTCAGGAGCCGACGGCAACGGCAATATGGCATTACAAAGGCTCAACCAAGCTTTCATTTCTCTCATTCCGAAGACAGCTGGTGCTAGAAATGTCAAAGATTTCCGGCCCATAAGTCTTGAGAACAGCATCATACGCATTTTTTCAAAAGTCATCGCCATCGAATTAAGCCACTCATGAACTTGATGATCAATAGATGCCAAGGAGCTTTCATATCGGGCTGCAGTTCATTAGACAATTTACTTAATATTCATGAGACCATATGGGCTTGCCACAGATTACAGGAGGACGGTTTCTTGATCAAGATTGATTTCCAAAAGGCATTTGATTCTCTTAATTGGGACTTTATCTTACAAATGTTAGAAGCCCGAGGTTTCAAGCATAAATGGATTGAATGGATGAAGCAACGTCTGATTACTAGACGCAACTGAGACTATTTTGTTGATCAATGGCGATATGGCTCATCCTTTCTAGCATCGTAGGGAGGTTAGGCAAAGTGATTCCTCTCACCCTACCTCTTCAACCTCGCCATTGACTACTTCTCCTGCCTCATTGACAATGCAGTCCATAATGGCCTTTTGGAAGAGGTCATAACTCATTATGTTCAAGGAGGTGTTACACACACTACTTTGCTGATGATCTTGTTCTCCTAAGCGGCAACAACACCTCCAGTCTATGTAACCTTTGTCTGCTCTTGAACTTCTTTGGACTTGCATCCAGCTTAAAGGCTAATCCCAAAAGCAAATTGTGTGAAGCTTCAAGTCTTGTTAATTTTAATTGGATGACCACTTATCCCAAAAGCTTATCTTCCTAAGAAAGGACCCAATCTATATAGTTATATACTTCATACTCTCCATCATCACGTGTGCAAGTGGATTGGACTAGACCAAACCCAACACTTGAACTTACTTAACTGGGATATATATACTTCTTTTGTTTAATATGTGACTGAAAGGACATGAACCAATACCATGTTAAGTTTGAACATGATTTAAGGACAGTTGAAGTTTCTTGATACAGGTGAGCACATGACTTAATGGCAAGGTATATCCCAACTTCATGGCATCCTTAATGACATGTTAATTGACTTTGAATGAGCAATATGATCATTACAGCATAGAAAACAAGTTTATACTAAGCAATAATGGATCTAATCAGAAAGAGCAGCTTTTCGGATTCTTGCATCTGAACTGAAGTAAATAACAAATCACTGACTGTATTTTATTTATGTGTTCCCCTCCTCAAAAATTGCAAAATATATGTAGTATTCAAACTTCAAAGATAACCTTTATATTTTATAGTGGTCCCTGAGTAAAGGATACATGTGGAATCCCAAATTTATGCAGCCCAAGAAACCATTGAAAATTTTGGAATTTTTTTAGTGTGTTTGGTTGACACAACTTCCTGCACGAAGTTGTACTTCCCAAGAAGTAGATAAAACATTGCCCGTTCACAAGTCGGGTCGGGTTTAGAGGAAAAATCGACCCAACCCGACCAAGTGTAATCGGGTCGGGTCGGGTTCAAAAATTTTCACCTCTCAAACCCAACCCGACCCGATCTAGTTCACGTCGGGTTGGGTCAGGTAGTCAAGTTTACCTGTTTAGGTAAAATGAGTTTTTAAAAATTATTTTTTAATATAATATTTTAAAAATAATTAAAAAATATAAATAATCGGGTCATCCCGACCCGACCCAAATAGTTCAGGTCGGGTCAGGTCGGGTTCTCATGTTCATTGGGTCAACCCGACCCAATTAAAGGTGGAAATGGGCTCAACTACTTTTCTATGCAAATAATTTACAAACTGCATAGACAGAATGCACTCCTATAAATTAGTTGCTATTATTTTAAGTTGTCAAATCCTACTAATGTCACATCAAAGAAAATTCTTTACATGGATAAATTCTCAAGTTCCTTATACAAAGTTCACGCGGAGTATTTTCAGTAGTTACTAGTTAGCAATCACACTCGGCAAGTAAAAGCACTGACCACTACATATTGCCTCTTGTGCCAACTGAGGGCATATGAAATGGACATGACAATCTATACCCCCTGCAGTTACTATCATGCCCTCTGCAGCAATAACTTCAGTACTTACCTGCATTGAGATGTATAGGATCCACAATTTGGTTAAGTTCAAAATATCTACTATTACTTGCAAAGAAACTAATGTTTTGATCAACAGAGGAAAAAAGATACCCCCACAATCATGTTTGCATGCACACCATCCATTACATCTGGGTTTCCTGCCTTCCCAATAGCAACAATAATTCCACCCTTTATACCAATGTCTGCTTTGTAAATTCCAGTGTAGTCAATGATAGCAGCATTTGTGATAACTGTATCTAGGCAGCTAGAGGTTGGATAGCCAGTAGCCTGTCCCATTCCATCACGTAAAACTTTTCCACCTCCAAAAACACATTCATCACCATAGACTGCAAAATCCTTTTCAATTTCTGCATATAGTTCAGTGTCACCAAGCCTTATCTTATCCCCCCTAGTAGGGCCATACATGTTGGCATATTTTTCTCTTGGAACTTCTGTGGTGAAGTTAGAATCGGACCCAGTGAAACCTTCACTGCAAGTAACAGTTAGGTATAGACAACAAATCAGGTGAAGTAACCAATGGATTATGCAAACCAAATAAAAGGGGCAGTGTAGAGCATATCCACCTGGCATTTGGCTGATCCGTATGCCCAAATCCTTTTGCTATTACATCTTTCATCACCTTTTCTATATGAGAGTCATCAACAGGACCATCTGCAAGTCCATTTCCACCTCTGATAACTCTTCCACCTCCTATGCTGACAAGGGTTACATATTTGGCATCCCCTGGCTGCACATTTTATCATTGCAAAAGGAGAATTGTCAAATGTTGTGGAAACTTCTCATGACTTCCTTATTGGCCTAAGAAGAATGCCGAGGAAACTGGCTGGAAAACTAAAGTAAGAATAACTGGGAATATTAAACCAGTTTATCTATATTTTCTTTGATAATTAATTTCTTGCAAATCAATTGTTATTGCCTCCTCTTCCCCCTTTGGTTTTCCTTTTCTTTTAATTTACTGTTTTCACAATCCTAATCCATAAATCGCCTAAAAAGCAAATATATAAGAAACCCCACCCCCAATTGGTTGTCCTGCATTAGCTCCATAAACACAGAAGCAATGCTAAACTTTCCATGTAACTCCTAAAAGCACTCTCCTTATTTGTTTTCAGTATTTCTAAAGATGCATGTGAAATTTCATAAAGCATGTTAAAAATGAAGGGATATTTGCAATAAGATTAGAAACCCAGGAATTCTTAATATCTTCCTGATGTACCAATTGATCATAGGGAAATTTCAAAATCATATATAGACAAACCAGAGTAAAATATTATTGATTTTTGCATCTATTAAGGGTCAAACAGAAAATAAGAAGTGTGCCTGCTAAAAATATTTCAAACATTGGTAGGCATAACCTCAAATCGTATAGCAGTTCCTGCTGATATATTTAATCGCATACCATAAGCCCTTCTTCTATCAAAAACCAAGTATGGATTCACCTCAATAAAGTGATAATGACTCCCAATCTGCAAAAAGAGGAAAATAAAAAGGTATGTCAGAGCATTCTATAATATATATATATATTATCTATAATATATATATATATTATCTATAATATATATTTGAGAGGCAATGAATATTAAAAAAGATGTGAGGCATTGACATAAAACACAAACACCTAATTTACCCCAATCTTCTGTCTCAAACTTCGTTTTGCCTATTCAAGTACTGTACCAGAAATTACTAGTAATGATGCATACCACCAATTTGAAACGTTGGAGCATGATAAATTTAGTTCCAACATATGTAGTCATGGATAGTTTGGTATTACAAAATAGTAAACCATTTTAGTTGCATTTTTTATCAAGTTACAAGAAGAATAGAACAATTGAAGAACATAAAAGTAAGCACAGGAACCTAGTTGCTGTATAGGTTCCATTTAAGTAGTGAACAAAGTACATAGTGAAGTAGCCAATGCATGTGAGGATTATATTACGGCCGTGCCAAGAGTAAATTAGTTTTATGTGAATGGTAAAGAATGAAGACTGCACCTCACTCCGTCACCTCTACAGTAGGTATTTTGCATTGTCCAACAATTGAAACTTCCAAAGACTAATTGCACAGAACCAGAAATAGACCGCATTACCTGAATAGGTCTATCTGCTTTATTTATAACTTTTATTGTTGTAGCCTTCCTTCCAGAATTTATTACAATTTTTCCAGACCCAAAAAATATTTCACCAGGGTAGCTGTCATGTTCATCCCCCAGAAACTTAACAATTGAAGGGACTGCAGAGATAAAATACAGTTATTTCATTTGAACTGGAAGGGTTACTTTTGCACTTAAGGTTAACTGGAATTTTTCAAGTTCTAACATCTTTTTTATACTCCTCATAAAATAGTCAGCAAAGAAAAATACAAATAGTACTATAGTTCTTTCAAGTGTTAAGGCTCAAGAAATGCAGAATAACCCCCTGAAACAAAACACTGACACAATAAGGTTATCATTGTAACAATCAGCATATCCAAATCTTCATATATATATATATATATATATATATCAGATATTGAGGTTATGAAGCAAACAACATAAGATCATTCATCATTGTCTTCATTGTTGTTAAGTCATGCTTACTTTTTTGCTCCATTAGGTTCTCATGCAAGAAATTTATTTGATGATAAAAGAAGACTAGATACATAAGCAGGTGAAAAGTTTTAGGAAGCCTTTTGTTTCTACACAGTACACACATGAGGCTGAAAAAAACTAGTTTTTGGAGAATAGAAAAGAATTCATAGTTATGAATAGGACCAGTTATTCAACCAGTTAGATCCTATAGGTATTAGCCTACAAACACACACTACAAAGTACAAACTTTGTGCATTAATATTCATAGCTTGTCAAAATGTACAGGATCCTAGCTTGTCAAAATGTTTGAGAAGATGATCTTCTCAATAATTTACCAGGAAGGAAAGAACCATGTAATGCCAGCTCTAGATTTCCATTATCACTTGCAATTGGATCATGTATGGTGATTAACTTTGTCCCATCCACAAATGTTGCCTCAACCTTAAGAGAAAAATATCAGGTATTACAGGAATTTGTAATTGCAAATTGAACAATAATTCTCATAAACCAAAGTATAAATGTTAAAAGACAATTCAAAAGCAAAAAAAAAACATTCTGAAGATAATACAGGAAAAACAAAAGGTCTGACAGAGTATGTTGGGCATCTACATAAAGCAGAAAGGAGAAAACTATAACTTGTTATGGAATGACTAAGACGAGTACTAATTCAATTACGAAAAGAATGAGAAACATCCATTGACGGTAAAGAAAATGTTTAAAGATTGGAACGTTTAGATTGAACCCAAGAAACCACAATAGCTCCAATAGTAGAAATACTATAGAAGCAAATATATTTAGAAAAAACTTGTTTTTCCTGCTGCTGGCAATACATTTGCAGAATAATAATATCTAGAACGAAATATATGCCAACTTTTTTAGAGGAAAGATAGCCAAGGTTTTTCACTTATTTGACATTCTTTAACTGTAGTTGAATATGCCCAACACAATGCTATGAGTTCCTGTATATCCTATAGGAAGATGTTTATAAGCAAATAGAGTAGCATCTTCTCACCCCAAAAAAAAATAAAACAAAGATAATAATTAAAAGAAGGTACTTGGACCAAAAAATCTCGTAAATGTGAATTGGAACTACTTCATCTCATGCATGTTTTCGGTTATTCAAAAAAGGAATTAGTAACATTATAAACAAGGTTATACCTAGAAGTTTAAGATGACTATGATAAAAGATAAATCTCATACAAATGCACGGCTACTTTTTTGAAGACAAAAAGGATCAGATACCTCACCGCTAAAAGTAAAATATATGTGCAAGACTACTGAAGATAAGATTAAGGTTTAAAATACCGCCCGAAACGGTATATACCGGCCGGTATATACCGGTTTTTGAGTTTCCCGGTATTCGATATACCCGGTTTTGAAAAAAACCGGGTATACTGTGTAAACCGGGCGGTATATAGCGGTATGATGCGATATACCGCCCGGTATGGGCGGTATATGCTCATACCGCCCGGTATGGGCGATACCGGGCGGTATGTCACCGCAATGCCGTTGGCGTTGCCAACGGCTCTGTGGCCGACAGCCCGACAGGGCTGTCGGCCACATGAGGAATCATACCGCCCGGTTTGGGCGGTATATATCAAATACCGCCCGATATCGGGCGGTATTTGATATATACCGCCCAAACCGGGCGGTATTACATACATACCGGGCGGTATACCGCCCGGTATGATCAATAGTGATCCCAAACGGCTATAGAGCCGTTTGGGATGGTTTTGGGTTGTTTTGGGGCTATATAAAGCCCCCAAAACACCCTTCTTTCATCCTCACTCACCCCTCTAAACTCTCAATCTCTCAATCTCTCTCAATCTCTCTCTTTATTAATTTCTACGTCGAAATTCTATCGAAATGGCGCCGAAATCTCAACCCGACCCCGCATGGCAACACGGTACTCGGTTGGAGAAGGCTCATCACTGGCAATGCTAGCACTGTAATATGATTTCACGTGGTGGAGGCATCACTCGATTGAAGCAACACTTGGCCGGAGGATATCCCGACGTCGTCAATTGCGCCAAAGTACCGCCCGAAGTCCGGAAGATGTTCAAAGCGCAACTCAACAACAAGGAGGAACGTCTTAAGACTGCAGCTCAACAAGCCGAGTTCGACCGACGAGCTACCCAAGATGTCAGCGGTGGCCATTATGAGGCTCGAGGTGGCGATAACGACGAGGATCCGGAACTTGAAGCCGGCATCCGAGCTTCATTGGAGCATGCAGAATTCGAACGAGAACGGATGTATTATCCCGGATCTCAATTCGAATATGGCGGCGGCAGTGGCAGCGGTGGGATAAGCAGCGTCGGCTCAACTTCGGCTGCCGGAGCAATGGACCGAAGCGGTCCAATTCCCTCCGGTCCTTATATTGGTCGGAGTTCTAGCATGAGAGCACCTCAAACTCAGAGCAGAGGAAGCAGCAGAGGAAGCAGCAGAGGAGGCCTTCGTGGATTCTTCACAAACCTCGGAGCAAGTGGTAGGAGAACTAATGTTGATATTTCTGATCTTGATCCCAGGGCATTTCCTCCTTCATCGGCAAAGCAACAACGCATAGACGATATGTACAGCAAGTCGAAGAAGTGGGAGTTGGGAAAAGCCATCTCCAAATGGTTCCACTTCAGCCGGATTCCCGCAAATGCAGCCAACAACCCGTACTACCGAACTATGGTGTCTACCATCCAAAAGGTAGGCCCAGGTATTACCCCTCCAACTCCGTATGAAATTTCAGGACCTTTCCTTGAAGAAGAGGTCAAGGAAATAAATCAATGGATCGACAGAATCAAGCGCCAATGGGGGGATTACGGATGCACTTTGATGTGCGATAGTTGGACCGGTCCAACCCGAATGAGCATCATCAACTTCCTCATCTATTGCAACAGAAGGGTTATCTATCACAAGTCGGTGAACGCATCCGATGAAGTCCATAGTTCTCTCTACATCTCGAAGCTGATGAAGGAGGTGATCGAGGAGAATGGACCCGAGAACTTTGTTCAAATTATAACCGACAACGGAGCTAATTTCAAAAGGGCTGGTGAGATAATTGAACTGGATTATTCTCACATATATTGGACTCCATGTGCAGCGCATTGTCTAGACCTAATGATGAAAGATATCGGTGATATATCGATGGTCAATAAGACGGTAAAAATGGGGCAACAAATTACGCGCTTCATATACAACCACACATGGGTACACGCCCTTATGAGAAAATTTACAGAAGGTATTTTTTTAAAATAATTTATAGTATTTATTTATTAATTAGTTTAGGTGATAATTACTAATAATAATTTCATATTTTAGGTGAAATTCTTCGACCGGGAGCGACTCGTTTTGCAACCAATTTCATCGCATTAAGGTCGCTCCAACAACGTAAGGTGGGCCTTCGATCAATGTTTACGAGTGATGAATGGTCTACATCAAGATATGTCGGAACTAATGATGGAAAGCAAACCGAGAAGAACGTCCTCAACACGCGGTTCTGGGATCGCATTGCGGAGATAGTCGTCGCCGTAGAACCATTGTACAAGGTTCTACAACAGGTGGAGATGGAAAAGACGCCTCAAATGGGTCATCTCTACTACTACATCCATCAAGCACAAGAAGAAATCAAGAGGGTGTTGATTTCGGAGACCAAGTATAAACCCTTCATCGACATTATCTCCAGAGGTGGGAGGATCAAATGGGTCGTGACATACACATCGCGGGTAATTTTTTATTTAATTTTCTAAAATTTATTTAATTTTAATTCATTATGCTAAATTACTTATTAAATTGATAATTTTTTGTAGCGTATTATTTAAATCCCGCATACCAGTATCGATATGATCTTGGAACGACGGATAGTTTCTTATATCCGCTTCGCAAGGTCATACAACGAATGTCGGCAACAACCAGAGAAGCGGCGCAAGCTCTAAATGAATCAAAATATTTTCGAGATTCAAGTGGCAATTTCGGAGATCCATTTGCAATATCGTGCCGAGATTCTATGGATCCAGGTAGATATAATTTTTTTTAATTTATTTATTAATTATAAAATTGGTAATCTCGTTACTAAAATCAATTTTAAATCTATTGCAGTTGAATGGTGGTTGCAATTTGGAATCGAAGCTCCAACTCTTCGGAAGATTGCAACACGTATTCTCTCGCAAACCACATCAGCAAGTGGATGCGAGAGAAATTGGTCGACCTTCTCCTTAATTCATACCAAGCCGCGCAATCGGCTTTCATATGCCCGATTAGAGAAGCTAGTATATGTTCATTACAACATGCGGCTTCGAATGCGGACATTACAAAACGAAGATATTCGACATGTAGATCCGTTCGATGTTGAGTTCGTCCAAGACGATACGGACCCGATAATTGATTGGTGGAGTGCAATCGAGAGCGACCAGCCTCTTCTTGATGAACCAGGCGAACCACCTCAGCCTTCACCAATTATATCTGATGCACTTGAGTCTGAGAGCCAACCAGAAGACATAGGCATTACTCCCTTGGACTCTCAACGAATTCGGCAAGCAAGACGCCGATCGAAATCAGACTCTCCATCTTCCCGATCAAAGGGAAAAAAGAAGGCAACACCTTCAACGGCAAAAGGCAAAGCCAAAGGTAAACGACCAATTGATCCTTTGGAAGCGATTGCAGAAGCAGAAGAGGACGAAGAAGACGAACCCTCCATTCATAGCAGTAGCAGCACAAAAGACGGAGGAGATGATGATGATGATGGAGCTGGTGGAGAAGACACCGTCGTGCCATCAACATTGCCATATGATGATCCATGGACAAATGAGCAATACTTCGATCACGCCAGCCAATATGATGACTGTGGTGCTAGTACCGGACAAACAACTCAGGTGTACAAGAAGAGAGGCTCGCGTCGAAGAGGTGGACCGACAGCTTTGCAAGATTACCATCACGATATGATGAGTAGTTTGCAAGAGGTTTCTGAATCCACCTACTCTGTATCCAGTACCTACTCAACTGATGATACAGGGTCTAGTTCTTGGAAACCCAACAAAGAAACGCTAATGTCAATGTGGTATAATGGATACCAAGGCATTATGCCGTGGGAAAATTTTCAAATATGGGCATTAGAGAACTATAGTGTTGACCTTAGCCGTGTATGTCCCGAAGCAGAAGATATGTATGGGTACGACGGACGTCATTCGTCCGCATTTTAAAAATTGTATTCTTGTATTTGACATTTGAATATTAATTTTAAGCATTTCTTCATCAGTTATGTGTTATTGGAGTTAGTTCTTAAAAAAAAAAAAAAAAAAAAAAAAAAAACCAACCGGCCGGTATGCATTATCCATACCGGACCGTACCGTGTGTCGGTACGGTATGTACCGGTACCGGCCGGTGACCGAAACCGGTACCGGTACCGAGATTTTAAACCTTGGATAAGATTATCAATTGTATAGAAATGTTAATCAGGAGTAGTAAAGGTTTAGGGCATCTTGCCATTATTATATTTTATGTTCCAATTTCCAAATATCACTGATAATTATGTCAAAATAGTAACCATATGTATATTAAATATAATAATACAATGATGGCAATGTTTGGGAAGCAACTCTTGGTTAAAATGAACATAAGAGATAACCTGAACAGTATCTAAAAGGTGTCGAACAGCTGGGAGAACCTGCCGCCTGTTTAAACAACAACAAAACAATCAGATTGCAGAAGCAAGAAAAACTCTCATCAATAAGCCATAAGAAAAGTCACAGTAATAACAATGGGCACATTCAATTCGCTTAAAATTTAAACCTCTAAAAAGATATACTAGTCAGGATTTGCCTATGTATCATATCAATGCCAGTTGCCCAGTTGGTGAGTAGTCTGATATGTGAACATGCCACCATGATTACAAAGGAGATAATATAAAAGAACCAGAATCAATGGAAGAAAAGATAAAGTGACAAACAAAAGAAAGATAGCTATCCAGAACTTCCAAAATTAGACAAAGGACAATGGAGATATTTACTTAAAGTTTTTTCTCCACAAAGAAATTTACTTAATAGTTAATTATTGAAATTTAAGATGGAGGAAAGTAATCTAGTGAGAACCTCAAACCATCTTGTAAGAAGGTTATGAATTACCTGTGTCTTAAAGGTCAAAAAATGAACAAAACGCATCCAAAATTTGGCATATCAAACTTGATTTACTTAAGATAAGCTACAGAAAAACAACTTAACTTCCAGTGGAACACCTAACCTAGTGTTTATTTCATACAAAGACCCAAGTTATAATGATCTTAGAGTAACAGAATAATAATCTTCAAGACAAAGGACAAGCCTAATATGACCAAAACCAAATAAGCTCAAGATTTATATGCAGAATTGGTAGCAAAAGAAAAAAGGAAGAACCTTAGACAAGAAATACAAATCCTTCCGTCAAGAGAGAAACGAAAAAGAAAAAAAAAACGGTCTTTACCTCAGTGGAGAGAGACACCAGTTAAAATGATAGTCTTCCTTACCATTATACTTGACTACCATATCTAAGATAAGTCGCTTATGATTACCTCCCTAATAGCTGCTTTCCAAGGTCCATTAAATCAGAAACTGTTCTGTTTCCATCACGAACAAATTCTAGAATCTACAAAATAGGTTGACAAGTTATCCAACAAAGAAAACTCCAAAACTTATGGTACCATCAAAAATCGTTCATGCAAATTCGATATTAAAAGCACAAAGTATTAGATGAGGTCACAACGAAAAATAACCATCATATATCAAAAGAAAAAGCCAACAGAACGGCTTCTAAAAGGTTGGTGTATATAACAGGCTAAAGATTCAGACATCATAACAGCCATAATAACTTCTGCATCTTGTACTAGTAAGGTTTCTATTAGAATATCTGAGAAGCACTTTAATTGGGCATATATGCAAAAAGCTATGATGCTTAAGAGATTGATTCATCTTTCTACATTAGAAATATGTGGTGACAGAAGGGTGCATAGGGGTTTTGGGCTGAATTTGAGAAAAAATCAAAAGGCTCCTCTACTCTACACAAGAGAAATTTATTGTGTGCTACATATTAAGCCTTAACAAGGATTCAAGTCTTCAGTGAGATTTCGATACCCTGATAATATGACGTTGATAGTTGAAGGTGGGTTGGACTAGTATCAAGCTTTATGGTTCTCTACCAACTAGTAACTTAGATCTTAAGCATTTTGAGCTATTTAATTATAAGTGTGTATAACTACAAGTAGGTTAGTTAGGCTCAGTGTTATTAATAGCGAATGGCGGCTTATGGCGGAAAGCCAAAAATCCGCCATACAAATATGGCGGATGGCGTTGCGGCCAATGGCGGAAGCATGGCGGCTGAAAATATTATATATATATATATATAACAACTAAGAAGTAAGCATTAATAAGTAATAACATATATCAAGAACAATAAAATTAGAAACATTATAGGAAATAAAATTCACCAAATGTAACATAATTAAAGTAAATAAAATTCAAGAATATACTATAGAACAAATGAAAAGTAAAATAAAAAAGAAAGAAACATAAAAAAAATATGACTAGAACTGTCGGTTGAAATTAAAAAAATAAAAGAATAGAACAAAACACAACTACAAGCAAAAACACAAGTAAAATAAAAAAAGAAATAGAAAAAATATGAAGGGCTGTCGGCTGAAATAAAAAATATAAAAAAAATAGAACAGAAAATAAGTAAAAAAAGAAAGAAACGGAAAAAATTCCTTTGTTGAGTGTGTAAATACCTAAAAAAACAAGAAAACTTAAATGAAGATAGGGAGAGAATTGAATGGGAGAGAAATACATAAAAGAAACGACAAAAACTGTTATCTTTTATGCTCTTTAGCTCTCTTGAGTCGTCGGAGTGGAGCAGCCGCAGGTAGGAGTGTTCTATGTTTAGAGTCCAGAGCAGCCGCCAACCTTTAGGCCTTTAGGATTAGGGTTTTTTTTATCCTTAACCCTTTTCATAAAATTACAAAAACACCCTTCCTTTAAGAAAAAAACATGTAAAAGGTGCCATTTCCGCCATTGGCGCCATTTCCGCCATAGCGCTATGGCGGATTGCGGGCGCCATAAAATACCACGCAAAAATTGTGGCGTTGCAGTTTCCGCGTGGCGGTTTCTCTAAAATCCGCCACGCCATGGCGGAAATTTGACAACACTGGTTTAGGCTATTTGGCTAAGTAAGTTAATATCTTATTTAAATATAGATTTCAACTCCCCCAAAAAATATGAAAACTAAGAACCCTGTTCCTGCCTTATCCAAAATGTTTGAGTTAGATCCAATAGTGCCGAGGTTTCTTATACTACAGTTAATATATATGGCTAACTGACATAAGTACATAAGATAATCAAAAGGTAGAGCTGATGGTCTAATGATAACATGCACTGATGCAGCACCAACAGACCTCATACATGTCAAATTAACCAGTTGTTGGGTTTATGAGGAAGTCCAAACTAAACAAAGGAATATGAGCTATTAACGGATTGCATTCTCTTTTTAGAAATACAATGGGGACTTGGGGTAATTTAGTTCGGAAAGCAACTTTTTCACTATTATATGAAAAAAATTCTATGGGTCATTTGGTTCAAAATTAAAAAGATAGGATAGACAAGGAGTAAGAATTGAAAATGAATGGAATAGAGAGGGAATAGTTGTCTTGTTTTATTTGCAGTGAGAATATCCTCTCTCTCTTTTTTGAAAGGAATAGAAATTAGTAATAGTGAAAAATGATCAAAAAGTACTTTTGTCAAAATTGGAACATTTATTAAGGCCACTAGAAATAGACTAGGAATTCCATTCTTTGGGGTGAGGTTGGAATAATTTTCTGAGTTCATCATGGCCCACCTATTCCTTAGCAAATTGTGCAAGTAATCAAGGGAATAATATTCCACCAGGAATATACTAGGTATGAAATAGCTATTGCCCTGAACCAAATGCCTTCCAAGCATTTCCTAGTTTAGCTGATTTTATTTGAAGTAGTAACAGCACTAAGATATAATTATTTTGTTTGTTTGTTTGATCAAAATTAGCTATATGTCAAATGACTCAAATCATGTTTAGTTTGTTCTCATGATTATTCATCTGCTATCATTCTATTATTTTATGGCTGACAAAGAATTTGTGCCAACGTTTCTTTTTTGTTTAGTCATAAGTTTGATATCTTACCTTTTTTTAGTTCATCTTTGGGTTAACACTTGACATGTACCTTGCATAAACAAGTATGGTTGAAATTACTAACTGGTTAGTTTATAACCAAAAGGAACCTCCAGCAAGCCCCATATTTGATTTTCAGTATCCTGGTTGTCCTAATTCCCTATGGAAGCCAACTTGGCCTTTCCTTCATTGACCAAACTAGAAAGCAATGCATCACTTACCAAAACTTGTCACTCGAAATAATGCTTCGCTACACACTTCAAAAGTTATCTTTTACTTACAATTTTGTTTTCTACTAGTTAAACTCACCAACAAAGGGCGTTCTACATTCAATTTGTGGAAGACCAACAAGTCATCAAGATTCCAGACTTCAAAAGGTACCTGAGTCGCAATCAATGCCACGGCTTCAGTGTAGTTGAGGCGCAAGCCGCGAGCCAGGCGCTTCTGCGCTAAGAATCCAGCGTTGTGCAGAGCTACCTTCTCCACCTCCCTCGGCACCAACTTCATCTCTTGACATCGAACAGAACAGAAAATGAACTATATTTAGAAGAATTTTAAGATCCTAATCTGAATAAACGTCTTGCAAAATGTTGAGACAAATCGGAATCTTAAACCGAGAAAAAGAAATCGATGGGGGATTCAACTTGTTTAACAGTAAATAAACAAATAAAATGGAATCCAATACTCAATAAGGAGATCCCTAGGAGGTCAAATGATGAGCCTATCCATCATTCTTCTCCGTTTTAATCTGCTTTTTCCTCTAACAATTGACTTCTTCTTTACCCATCTTCTCGTTACAACATTGTTCAACTCAAGCGGCGAGCATTTGCCATCGAGGGACAGAATCCGTTATTTCGCCAATTAGGCAGTAAAAGGGAAAGAAAGTAACAAAAAAAGAAAGATTTCATCTTTGGTCATAACAGAGAATGAAGAGATGTATGCTCACTGGATAGATCAAAATGGCCGCTGTTTTTTTAAGTTCTACGGAGGTCTTCACCGAATCCTCACCCTCGTCGCTCACTCTCGCTAATACCAGCGAAGAGCCGAAGAAAATACATCGAGGGCGACGGGTTCCTTTTTATCCTTAGGCATTCGGTATGTATTCCATCCGGTAATCTAAGTTAAAATTAAGTGGGCTCATCAAATTATCGGGCATTTGATTGGCACATATTATCGATAATTTTGATGCCCATAATAATTTACATTATCACTCAAATGATAATTACCAGTAAAGTAATAATATTAATTTTTTATGTTTGACAAAAATACCCTCATTAAAATACCTCCATCCCCAATAACATAGAAAAAAACCTACCTTCTTATGTGCTCTTTCACCGTCGTGAACTCCTCGCATCCTTTGCTCCTTTCTATTGGCGGCGCACCAAGTATTATTTTTTGTTCTCTATTCTTCTCCTCTTCTTTCTTGCATCTGAAGAATAGAAACATTATTATTCTTCACTGTCGCACGTTTTTATTCATCACCTGATTTTTATGCCGAGACCTAGCGATTTACTAGGGATGGTTGTAGTCTATGATTTTTTTTAAAACGGTTTTACATACTTATGGAAGCTTAGTGTCATGATAGTTGGACTAGTTAAGTTTGATTGTTTATATTGAGTGGACGTTGGAACAATTGAATTGTGCATGATTATTTTATGAATTACTACTTTTTGTTATGCATGATTATTTTATGGTTCAGTCATGTAAAAGCAACAATTAAACTATAATAAGTAGCTTTTTATTTAAATTAATTTGCAATTGATATTAATTTTTGTTGACTTGATCCTGATTTAATTGTCTCACACTTGAGGAGTAGTGCTTTCAAAATGTATAGATGTGACTAAATAATTAACTAATTGAGAATTATATATTGAGAGTTATCCAATTTTATTTGAGGGTATTTTAGTCAAAGATATAAATTTTTCAGTAATCTTTTTTTTATAACAAACAAGATAATATTTGATTACTAGCAAGATTACCAGTACATACCAAACATGGTGATGTAACATTATTGATAATTTTAAAAATAGTAATCTATTTGGATGGTAATCTAGATATCCAGTAATCTTAAGTAGTAATGTATCAAACGCCCCCTTAATTTTTAGCAGCAAGTCTGCGTCAGCTATAGACGTGGCAGATGGTCAGTAGCCACGCCAAACGGCATTTACGCGCGTAGTCCGTCATCTTGTCCGTACGTGTGGCCGACGAGGCATGGAGTGTACCGCCATTGGATCCAAAGTCAACTGTTGATGTAGATTGGTCGTGGTCTACAAATGGCCATTTTGGGGGGATTTTTAATAATGTTAATACAAATTTCCAAAGTTTCTTAAGAAGCACCAAAAGAGAAGAGAGAAGGATTTGAATATTGAATCAAAATTCTTCAATGAATCCTCAAATATTCCCTTGTTGGTGGGTAATCAAATGCTTCTCATCCAAGGGCCACACTTGATAGATGCAACTTTGGCTTGAAGATGAGCGGGTGGCCAAAAATTGAAGGTCTTCTTAACGGCGAACCTAGGAAATGGATTCAGCACAATAAATGACTAAGACAAGGCAACCCCATCTCTCCCCATCTCTTTCTACTAGCAGCAGGCATCTTCGCACGAATGATGAACTTAGCGGGACAAAATGATCTCATAAAGGGAGTCAAAATGAATAGAGACCTTGAAGTATCTCATTTGGAGTTTGTATATGACTTCGTGGTATTCACTATTGGGGAGGGAAATGACCTGCTTATCTGGAACTGCTTCTCTCGAGTTTTGAACTGATGACGGGGTTGAAAGCCAACCTCTCGAAAATGGAAGCAGTTCATGTGGCCGGTAATGAGGATAAAAGTCTCGCTGTTGCGGCCATCCTCAGATGTAAAGCTGACTCATTTCCACTCAAATATCTTGGCCTTCATCTTAGAGGAGGTCATTTACTAAGAGAGGATTGGAATCTAATAATTGAAAAGGTCGAGATGAGGCTTAGCTCTTGGAAGGGTAGACTATTGTCGAGAGGTGGAAGACTTGTTCTTATAAATAGTGTGTTGAGCTCTATCCGAGCTATTGCTTATCCATTTTTAAGGTGTCAAAATGGGTTATCCAAATGATTGACAAAAGACGAAGACATTTCTTCTGGAAAGGGGGGGAGCGATGATAGTAGGAGTGAAGGTTTGATAAACTGGGAGGATGTGACAAGTCCTACGGATCATGGGGGTTTGGGCATTTTAAACATAGAAATGCACAACCTAGCGCGGCAAGGTCGTTGGTGGTGGGAGCTAGCAATTAACAGGGATCTTATCTGGGTGAACATCGTGAAAGCTAACTACTTTACCAGAAGGAGATGGTCCGATGAGATTAGTACATGGTTCGATGAGATTAGTACAGGAAGATGGTCAAACATTTGGAAAGGCATCCTCAAGGCTAAGGACCTGTTCGAATTGGGACTGAAAAGTGGATGGGTGACGGAAAGTCCACCTCTCGAATTTGGAAGGAACATTGGTGCAAAAATTTGAAACTTGCACTTGTTCTTCCGAATCTTTTCAGGGCTAAAAGATTTAAAAATGCAACGGTTGAACAATGTTACGATGGATCATCAAGGTCCTGTAACTTCTTTTGGGTTTCGCAAGTCGGCCCATCTTTCGTCAGAAAACTTCTTGATTATATAGATGCTCCTACTTTCTTTGAGAGACCGGACCAGTCCATTTGGAGATGGAACGCAAACGGTAATTTTTCAACAGCTTCCATGTATAGCCGGTACATGGACTCGGGAGTCAAATGGGAAGCTGCAAGAAGCATTTGAGAATCTCACATCCCGCTAAAATTTAAAATCCACTCTTGTATTGTACTAAAGAAAAGACTTCCTACAAAAAGAAGACTTATAAGACATGGGTCTCAATTAACGGATGACAAATGCGTTTTTTTGCAAAAGAGCGGTGGAGGACCTTGATCATCTCCTATTTCAGTGCACCTTCATTCTGGACGGCGGGAAATTATTAGTTGAAAAAGTTGAAATACGCTGGGTTTAGTTCCCATTGGGGGAGGCACAAGCTCTCAGAGTTGCGGATGCTCAGATTATGAGCCGTGCGATGATCTGGAGCAAAAATATATCGTTTGCGCAAAATATGGTCATTTTCAAGGATAAAAAATATGAGTTAACGGATCTGATCTCTTCTTATCTTACAATATGGGGGAGGAACAAAGCTCCTTTATGACTTCCCTAGTCAAGTTCTTTTGAGTTCTGGTTTATTGATTTGGTTTTGTTGGTTTACTATCTTTTGCCTTTGCCTTACTAGTTGCCGATTTTTGCCTTTGGTTCCTTCCCTCTATCATTGGTTGCATGTTTTCAATCAGTCAATGAGCTCTTTTTAATTTTGCTCTTGCTTCTAGCCAATCTATGGATGGCTATGTAAAAGTTAAAATACGACTGGTACTAGTAATTTGTAGCATGACTTCTAGTCATGCATCTAGGTTTTTACATGTAATCCTTTATTTATCTAAATGAAGTATGTGGCTCTTACGTGTCTCACTTTTAACTTCAAAAAATATTGCTAGAATAGAATACCAAAAAAAATGATCAAGTGCACGAAACAATCTCATTTTTGTGGACTCTCGAAGGATTGATGTTAGTCTTCCTCTTGCTTTTTTTGTAGAGATGTTTCCGTCTAGATTTGAGTTAATTTCTACATTTGAGTTATTGCATTTGGCTCATCATAGATTAAAAATATATTAAGATCCCCTCTTATATGCTTGAACTAATATCATTGCATTTGCATCCCCATTAATTATAAAATATTTCATCTAGTCAATACCTAATATTTGCATGTTGATTTCTACATTTAATCTTAATATATTATAGATTATGTTGAATGATTTTGGATATGCTTAAAAATAATTCAGTGTTAGTATTAGATAAGCTCATCGAATTAGTAATAATGGACAACTCTTGACCCACCAAATCACCAAATTAATAATAATGAAATTTTCATCTTCTTAAAGTATTTCATTTGTAATTGAACCATTTGGGCTTCATTGGGCTTGCTTTAATGGGCGAAAGAAGATTTAAATAGGGAATTTGTAAAACTTTTAAGATATATTAATAAATATATATATCACCTTGATTTAGTCTCACATCGAAACTATATGAAAATTTATTTGAAGACGGAGTGGAGCCATTACTGGGCTAGATCTCATTTGTTGTGCGACTAAGATGTAATTTTGGATTGTGCGTTAGACTTAACTAACCACTAACTTCATAGGTCTAATTATTTATCCAAAATATTCAACATTTAACCTTGATGTTATAGTAATACTATACATGAAAGATCTCTTGAGAAGAAGCCTTCTATTTCTCCTACATTGGATCAATAATGTTTTGCTTCACACACACACAATTATGCATTAAAAACAATTAACTTCGTATTTGTCACATATGTTTAGTTCATAAAGGAGTATTTTTTAAAATTGAACTAGTTCAATTGGTCCAACCGTGACCTATATATACCTAAAAAATCTAGCTAAATTTTAAATAAATTTTATTTTTTAAAAAAATGGACCAAGCTATGAAAGTATATATTACTCAGGTAAACCCGAATGATCCTGGCCAATCCGAGTTGAGATCTTGCCAAATTTTGAAACATTAATTGGTTTATACGAGTGAATTTTGCTTGTTTCGATGCAAATTAAAATTTGGATCAAAGAATAAATACTATTTCAGAATTATCAATGGATGAGAATATGTTAACTGACACCAAGGAAATAGTCAATGCTTTAATGAGATGGTATATGGAGTTGTGGAAAATTGAGGAATGTGAGGTGATTAATTGGGCCAGTTTGGAAGAGTTAGCATGGGTGAAGATTCCAAAACACAAACATAGAAAGCTAACTCATAAATTCACTGAAATGGAAGTGGTATCAGCTATGAAGAGTTTGGGAAAGGGGAAGGCTCTTGGACCAGATGGCTTCAGTTTGGAGTATTTTTTGAACTTTTGGGAGGATATCAGAGAGTCCTATATGCAAGCTGTGGAAGAATTTTAATTTGGAGTAAAGAGCAGATGCCTGACTCATGGGGCCAAACAAACTTAGTATTTATTCCTAAGTGTGATTGCCCCAAGGTGATAAAGGATTATGGGCCTATTGCATTATGCAATGTAGCTTATAAAATTATGTCTAAAATGATTGTTAATAGACTGAAACCTTGGATTAAATTGTTGATATCAAAAAAGCATGTAGCATTTGTGGAGAAAAGAAAACTACATGACAATATATTAATTCTTTCTGAGATTGTGGACATAGTTAGAAAATCAAAGAGAAAGAATCCATATTTCATATTGAAATTGGATTTGGAAGAGGCATATGCTAGGGTTGATTGGACATCCCTAATAGAAATTTGCAAGCTGATGAATTTTCAATAAAGTTAGTTGAGTGGTTGAAAGCTTGTCTAAGGGAAGCCAATTTTAGATGTGTTTTGAATGGTGAGCAATCTGAGGTATTCAAAAGTGATAGGGGAGTAAGACAGGAAGATCCATTATCCCCATACTTATTTATCCTACAACATGAGTTGTTATCAAAAATGATAAAAAGGGAAGTGAACAATGGGCATATCAAAGCATTTAAATACAAAGGCTTAAAAGTGAGTCACTTATTCTTTGTAAATGATATAATACTGGTGATCAAGAGTTGTGAGAGGTTCTGTGCTTACTTAAAAGAGCTATTGAGTTTCTACGGGATGGTAACAAATCAAAGAGTTAACTATGACAAATCTGATGTATATTTTCCATGTGTTGTAGGAGCTAAAAAAAGAGAAGCTATCAGGAGATTGACTGGGATAAAGGAAGGTACTTTACCTTTCAAATATTTGGAGACTCAAATTGATAAGGGAAGGCTGCCAAAAAATGTTCAAAGACAAATAATTGAAAAAGCTGAAAAGAAACTTGAGAGCTGGGCTAATAAGGAGATATCTCAAGCGGGTAAGAAAACTCTGATCAATTCAGTGATTAACTCAATGTCTTTGCACTCTCTAGAAACAATGTGGATTAATGAAGGTGTGGTGGAGGAGCATGAAAAACTAGTCATGAATTATTTATGGAAATCAGGTAGCAAAAATAAAGGATTTCATCTGGTGAAATAAAAAAATGTCTCTCTTTGCAAATCTAAAGGGGGGCTAGGGGTGAAGGATCTCAATACCTTTAAAATTGCCATGTATGCGAAGATAATTCTTCCTATTATGAACATGAATGATTCATTGTGGAATAGATTGGTGAATGCAAGGTATAAAGATATGCACCCATGGGGAAGGAGGAAAAAAAGAATTAGTTGGTCTATGAAGGGTATTGTTACTGCAATGGAAATATGTGTGTGTGGGGGGGTGGGAGGGGGGGGGATTAAAGATAAAGATTGGTAATGGAATGAATACCAATGTTTGGACTGACCCATGGGTCGATTACATCTCTATCTATTTGTGGCCTACATACGTTAATATGGATAGAGTTCATGAGGTGTGTAAGGTGAACAACTTCATAAAGGATGGAGCTTAGGATACCAATCTGGTAGAAGGAATCTTGGGCAAGGATTTGATGGACAGAGTATGTCAGATGTACATTTCAAGAGAGAACAATGAAGATAGATGGGTTTGGGCCCTAAATGAAAAAGGCAAACTAAATGATAAAATTGCCTATAATTTTATAAAAATCAATGATAAAGAGGGGGGATGAAAGTTGGGACTGGCATTGGATATGGAATATTAAGGTGATTCCCAGGATCAAAATGTTTATGTGGAAGTTCGTTCAGGAAAAGTTACCTACTATTGATATCTTGGCAAAAATTAGCAAAGTGGAGAAGAGTAGATGCTTCGTTTGTAAGGTGGAGGAGGATAATATTCTTCATATCTTTTTCAAGTGTAAGGTAGCTGAACTATTCTGGAATGCTATGGAGAAGATAATCAAATATAAATTAATTTTAGAGATGATTGGAGCAAAGGAAGATGGCTTGCGGAGGGCAGGAAACTTGACAAATCAACTAGGAATGTTCTGATCGAATGTTTGGTTGCAGGATTTTGGTACCTGTGGAAAAACGGGAATGAAGCATGCTTCAAAAATAAAATCAACAGTGTTAATGCAATGGTATATAAAGCTTTGGCTGAAATCAATAACAAAGAGCTAAGTTGGCAAGGAGAGCCGACTCTGTTGAGGACTGACATGGATAATTGTGAAGAGCAGAGGGTGGATCAAGGTGAAATGGATACTGATGTGTTTGTGGGTATAAGGGCTTTTAGTGATGCTGCTTGGGATGCCAAGTCAAACAAAGCTGGTTTTGGTTTTAGAGTAAAAAATGAAATGAATGAAATTGTTATAATTGAGAGTGGGAATTCATTCAACGGGAATGTGCTATCGGCTGAAATGGAAGCTATATGGATGTGTTTGATCAAATTAAAGTAAATATAATTCTGATTGCAAAAGAGCTGTGGACATTTTGGGTGGTAAAGCAAAAGCACCCTGGTACTTGAAGGAGCATGTAAAAGATATCTTAATGGTCGGTAAGGATGTCAATTTGGTTGAATGGTGCTATGTAAAAAGAGAAAGGAATCAGGTGGCTTGTCTATTAGCTAGACAAGGCTTCAATGGCGATCAAATCCAAGCTGAGGATGTAGGGAAATGGAATGTAGAAGAGTACCATCCTAACGAAGGCATGAGAAGATAAATACTTACAAGCATAGATGTAATGACAAGTAGGAATGCCAACTTGAATGAGGGAAGGAGTAGAACTGAAGATGTAATGGGACCTGAGAGTGATATTGTAGTTGGTGAGAATAGGAGTGTTGTAATAAATGATGTATTTGACTGTGTTGAGATGAATGAAATTTACCCTTGTTGGGAGGAATATGGTGGTGCTCAAGGGATTGGCGAGAAGTGCACGATTGGTAGCCATCTGTCTTCTTTACTCGATACTTGAGTGCAATCTGACCTCTTAAGGGGGTGTTGGGTTTTTTTTTTAAAAAAAAAAAAAATTGGATCGAATCAAAATGAAGTTATAAATTCAATGACTAAATTATTTTAAAAAAAATTGAACGGTGAAACTGCAAAAAGACCCTTTTTTATGCTCAAATTAAAATTTGAACCACAAGAGACTACAAAAAAAAGCTGCTTGTAACAGCCTTACCACAAAAGTCTTTGCCTTAGTAGATAATCTACTTCCAATATTTCTACCGTCTCCTTTTTCTTTTGGATCTTGACAAGATGTTTTTTTTCTCCTTTTTTTTGTCTTTTCTTCGATTTATGAATATCATAAATATACCTATACTATTCTTGCTACTACAATATTCTTGATGAGGAAATTAGAAAAAAAGGATTAATTTAATAGTATTTGTATCATTTATTTGTTCTCTTAGTGTTCACTATATTTGAAATATCATTAATAATTAATTTTGGTCTTGTTGTGAATTGGAGAGTACTAGTCACAAATCATCACTAATACTGATCTACTAATCATTTAGTGGTGAGATATTCAAGTATGTTATTAATGGATCATGATTTGATCCTTAATTGTAACACTTTATGTGTTTATTTTTACGTCTATGTGTACGTCTTGTAAAGCGTCTTGTGCGTGTATATATAACTTTCACATTTATATACTTTTTGTAATGATTATATTATAAAATTATTTAAAAAAACAAATTATCACCGATAAATTCTAATTAGCTTGCATCAATTCACATCCAAGTTGACAAACATGTGATGTTTACCTTTCATGATGTGCCCATTTTGCTTAATTAGATGGCATATGATTGTCATCTCATGTGGGCTAATTACTTCTTCCTTAATTATATAGCCGAATACCTTTAATTTTTCCCTACCAAGCAAATAGCATAAACCAAAATTATATACTCGTTTGTAGGGGTGAGCAAAATTCATCGATTCATCGAAAAAATCGAAAAACCAAATTAACCGAAAAAAAATTGATTTGGTTAACGGTTAAATTTTTTTGAAAATTCGGTTTGGTAAATTTACCAATTAATCGAAATTGATTTTAATATATAAAGAATAAAAATTATATATTATTTGTTATGGTTTGCTTTGGTGGTTAAGATGCTAAAGTTATATTTTACCAACCCAGGTTCAAATCTTGGTTAGACATAATATTTATTTTATTTTGATCATTATAGATATAATAATTTCGGTTGTAAGATTTATATTAAATAACAATGTTTGTTTGAGTGGTTAATGTGATATATATGTATTTGAGTGGTCCAAAGTTTTTTGATAAAGTATTGATATATATTTTTTCACCATTTTTTTGGTGAATTCGGTAAACTAACCGAACTAAATCGAAAAATTCGATTAACCGAACCAAATTAATCAAATTTTTTGGTTCGCGGTAAACAGTTAATAGATAAGTCAAAATTTCGGTTCGGTTAACCGATGGTTCAGTTCGATTATTAACCGAACCATTACTCACCCCTACTCATTTGTGATTGAGTTAAATAATATTATCTAGGGATGATAATATTACTCGTACTCGCGGATATCCGCAGATATTCATGTGACACGGGTCGACTATGGGGAACATATTATTCCCACGAGTATGAGTACTAGTATAAAATTTTACCCATTTAATAAACAGGTACATATATATATATATATTATACTATCTACACCCATGGATACTCGCTACCCGCCAATATATGAAAAATTAAAATTATAGTTTTATATAAAAATTATACTTTTGGTCCCCATAGTATGCTTCAATTTTGGTTTTAGTCCTTATAGTTTCAAAATTTTGGTTTTACTCCCCACACGTTACTTCCGTTTAGGATTTGGTCCCTACCGTCAAATAAAATTTAAACGGTGTTGACGTGGATAACATGTACTGACTGGACAATGCTCATATGGTGCCTGCAGGGACCAACTTTGTAAACTATAGGGATTAAAACCAAAATTTTATAAACTATGAGGGCTAAAACCAAAATTTTGTAAACTATAAGGACTAAAATCAAATTTTAAGTAATTATTTTTTTTAATAAATATAAAAAAATTATATGATATTTTTTAATTTATTTATAAATAATTATATTATTTAAAAATATTAAAATTGAGCAAATTTTTTATCGATTAAGGTGATTTATTTTGGATTTTATTTTGAAAAAATGATGACATGTTTATATATTTAGAAGATTAGTTTAATATTTGCAAGAATAATTTTTTTTTAATTTAAGATACAAATATCTGATTTCATATTCTTGCATTGACAACATTAATTGAATAAGGAACATATTAATATTTTACAGTATGTTCTGTATCTCTGAATATCCCTTAATAATGCCCATAAAATTATAGCAATAACTTTGGATTATGATGTTTACACTATAGCTAATACACGGGAAACCGATATTTATTAGAGTGAAAATAAATATTTTTTTGACATTCGAAATCTAATTTAAACCACTTTGAATGTGCCAAATTTAAGATCAAAATGGAGGTGAGGAGGTGATCAGTAAAGAGATGAGCAGATTAGGAGAGCACGTTTTTGAATCCTGCAACCACTACGAAATTCACGCTAAATCAGGATAATTAACGAAAAAAATCGATGCCTAATGACGGTGTCGATTTAAATATACCCAAATTAACGTAAATCATTGTAGTTTGCTCAAATTCAATATTTTTAAATATTATAATTAATTATAAATAAATTTAAAAAATGTGATTTTTTTTTAAAAGATAATAATAATTTTGGTCCTATAATTATTTGAATTTTGGTTTTAGTCTCTATAATTTACAAAATTTTGATTTTAGTCCCTATAGTTTACAAAGTTGATCCCTGCAAGCTCCACGTCAGCACCGTTTAAACCTCATGTGACTAGGGGTGAGCGGGTCCGGGTACCATGTATTTTTCATGATACCCAGACCCTACCCTGTATATGACCGGTTCCTAAGTTTTGGAATCGGACCCTACCCGGAATCACAAGTTCTGATTCCGGTTCTAGGTACCCTGTTGGAACCTGTTCGGTACAAGTTTCGAGTACCCTGTTGGAACATGTTCTGAAACCTGTAAATGAACAGGTTCCAATATGGTACTATGTTCTGTATCTCTGAATATCCCTTAATAATGCCCACAAAATTATAGCAATAACTTTGTATTATGATGTTTACACTATAGCTAATACATGGGAAACCGATATTTATTAGAGTGAAAATAAATATTTTTTTGACGTTCGAAATCTAATTTAAACCACTTTGAATGTGCCAAATTTAAGATCAAAATGGAGGTGAGGAGGTGATCAGTAAAGAGATGAGCAGATTAGGAGAGCAAGTTTTTGAATCCTGCAACCACTACGGAATTCACGCTAAATCAGGATAATTAACGAAAAAAATCGACGCCTAATAACGGTGTCGATTTAAATATACTCAAATTAACGTAAATCATTGTAGCTTGCTCAAATTCAATATTTTTAAATATTATAATTAGTTATAAATAAATTAAAAAATGTGATTTTTTATATTTTTTTAAGATAATAATAATTTTGGTCCTATAATTACTTGAATTTTGGTTTTAGTCCCTATAATTTACAAAATTTTGATTTTAGTCCCTATAGTTTACAAAGTTGATTCCTGCAAGCTCCACATCAGCACCGTTTAAACCTCATGTGACTAGGGGTGAGCGGGTCCGGGTACCATGTATTTTTCATGATACCCAGACCCTACCCTGTATATGACCGGTTCCTAAGTTTTGGAATCGGACCATACCCTGTTGGAACCTGGAACCGGACCCTACCCGGAATCATAAGTTCCGATTCTGGTTCCGGGTACCTTGTTGGAACCTGTTCGGTACAAGTTCCGAGTACCCTGTTGGAACATGTTCTAAAACTTGTAAATGAACAGGTTCCAATATGGTACTATGTTGGAATCTGTTCTAAAACTTGTAAATGTACCCTGTTGGAACCTGTAAATGAACAAGTTCCAAAGTACAGGTTTCGGATATCGGTTTCGGTTCCGATTCTGGGTACCCGATGTGTTGGACCCGGAACCGAAACCGGTTTTAATCGGTTCCTAAATTTTTATTTCGAACCATATCTGAATTTAATTCGGGTCTACCCAAAACCTACCCAATCGGGTTGGTTCCAACCGGTATCGAGTAGTTTCGGGTCTACTCGGTACCCATGCACACCCTTACATGTGACGGTAGTGATCAAATCCTAAATGGAAGTAAAGTGTGAGGACTAAAATTAAAATTTTAAAATTATAGGGACTAAAACAAAAATTAGAGCAAACTGTGATGGTCAAAAGTATAATTTTCCATTAATATATAATGAAAAGTTTAAAACTAAATTTCAATCATATATTCATTAATTAGATTCATTTATCTAAATATAATATATTTTTATATATTATATCAATTACCAATTTTTGTTGAAAGTACTTTTATTTTAAATTTAATATTGTATGAATGGATATTGCTATTTTTTAAGATAATTTTATGGTTTGATTTAATATTTATTTGTTATATAGTCTATTTGATGGTTTAATGTTTCTCAATCAATTTATTAATATGAATGAAATGAGAATAATTGATGATATATTATTAAAATAAAATAATTTTTTTTGTCACAACTTAAATGGATATTTGCGGATATCCGTGGGTATCAATTACTCGCGGTGGGACAGGTGGCGAATACCCATCGCGGGTGCAAATACAAGAGACAAATTTAGTAAATGATTGCGGGTGTGGATGTGGCACTATCCATCCGTCGACATTTCTAATATTGTTCGAGTTAAGCTTTTTTTTGAATCCTTATATAGAACTTTAAATATACTTAAATCAGATTATTTTAATGTCTGAAATTATTACTATAACATTTTATCAAATAAAAATGAGTATATTGTTAAATACATTAAATTGACATTAATTAGAGTTGCATGCAATGTACATAAATGGAACATATGCATATGTCAAGCATAATTAATAATGTATATGGGTATATATGTAAATTTGTTATATATATGAGCTAATTAAGCTAGGTTTGATTTTCCAACTTAAGATCTTGACCTGGTCTACTAAATAGGTCAGATAAATCCAGAAAAATGAAGGGTATGGAGTTGTTGGAAAGTGGTGAGATAAATAAATAAATAAATAAATAATATTTTTCTAGTTAGGATATATCAAATATATATGACCAAATTACAAGTCGGTTTAGAGGAGAGGACATCCACATTGCTAGATTTTGCCCGGAAATCTTATTGAAGAACTAGTTTTAATTTGACTTCGTCACATTTATTTCAATTATTAATTTATTATTATTCTACTGATGAAGCTTGAATTCAAAAATTACTATCAAGTTGAAACTTTATGAATATATATACATTGTATTGATTGTCAAATTAATTACTTATTATTAATTATATCAAAAAATGCCACAAATTTAGATAATTATAAAAATTATAAATTTTTGCTCGATTAAAAATGTAATTAAATTTATATTTTTTATCTCGCATAGAAGGTAGAAAGTACAACTTAATTATGTAAGGGTAGGTAAGTGATCACTAAATTAGTTAAACTAAATTAGTGCTGAATTTGTTAAACCTTGTTGGGAAGTGGTATGTATCCTTTAAACAAAGGTTAATTTAGATTTGGCACTAAAATTTACATCAATTTTCTAAAATCTCATTTTGACATGTAAAAATTATTTTGAATCTAGTTTTATGCCTAAAGTTTGAAACATTCACCTTAGCCTAGCTATCAAATGTCTTAGTTTTGATTCTCAATTTGGTAGTTATATCTTGAAAATGTTATTTTTGACTCCTTTAATATATTTTAGACGATTATCAAAATCACTTATTAGTTAATATTATCTTTATATTAAATCTCAAACTTTTATATATCTTACGTACTTCATCGTATACACTCTAATGAACTCGTACTTATCTGTTAGTGTATGCGACACTGATAATTATTATCGTAAGATTATTGTCATAAAATAATATTCTTTTTCTTTCTCTTCAAGCATGCAATATAGTATTAAACTTCATTATTGTCACAAAATAATATTTTTTCTTTCTCTTCAAACATGCAATATAGTATTAAATTTCGCATATTCTTACAAATACTTGTACATCATTGTTATAAAAAAAATCAATATTTTTTAAGAAAAAAATTGATTGATTAATAAAAGATAATACAATACTTTTTAAATTCAAGAGGTGAGAGTGAGACTCGTTGCAATTATAGATTTAAACAAAATATCAGAATAAATTGGAAGTGTATTTTTTTTACAAAAAAATCAATGGTAAAACAGAGACTCGAAAAAAACTCTTAAATATCAATAATAAAACCTTTTAAATTTTATGGATCACGATGAAAATTAAATCAATTAAAGAAAATAAACTTAGCCCATAATAGTGAGTAATATATTAAAAAATAATAATTGAAGTGATCCAACTCATTTAAAATTTCGACTAATATAACCCAACATTTAACTTAATTAATCGCACCTCGTCCCTGTTTTGATTAGTTCGGTCAGTATGTAATAAATACATTTAAAACCTAATATAAATAAATAAATTCAAGTATCTGAGGCTGTAATTAATTAGGAGATTTTCTAGCAAAATTCGTGTAACACAGTTAAAAAATAACAATTAGTTAGATCAGATCAAATTTTACTGAGACATTGGAGATCAACGTGGACTTATTTATAAAGTTAAATTATTTCAAATTTATATTTTATCTTTACCTTCCTTAATCCTATAAAGTAGATAATCACTTATTAATTATATTTCCATTAGCGTAAATCCTCTTGGAGATTGACTTTCATTTTTAGATGCTCATCGTTTCAATTGCTTAATTTTTGTCATTTTGTTGTTGAATTTTTCTTTTATTGTCGTGAATATAATTAAGTTGTTCATTGGCCAGCAAACTAATCCCATCTATTGGTAGGTCTTCAAAATTAGGAAAAAAAATTTATACAACGATTTCAATGATAAAGTAAATTTTTTTTTTATTATTTTTGGCAAAACTAAAAGTTATGAGTCATTACGGAGGGTAATTAATTAAGAAATGAATGAATTAATTACTAAGACAACCTGAATGTAAAGGTGGAAAAGCCGGCCGTTGATCAAATAATTAATGACATCATCTCATTTCAAGTCTCCATAATTAGTGCACATTACTTATTAATTACACACCTGGTCGGTATAATTAAAGGAGATAGCAATCAGACCTAGGAGACTTTTCAGTTTGCATTAAGTGGCCCAATATCTGAGAATATTAATTTATTCCTTAATTGATCGATCAAATAATTACTAGCTAGCAAAGATTGCCATGATTCTCAATATAATTTAGGATCTATTTCGATTATGCTGTTGAATATAGCTGGTAGCTCGTATCTATCGACTGCTCAAATTAGGTAGCTGCTAACTGATGATTTCTTCTGAGCTTCCGGGCCTATGGACGGCAACGATTCAATGTTTGCTGTTTTAATTAGATTTTGAATTTTACTAAGGTGCGTTTGGTTGCGGAGGGATGCAATCGAGCCGAGCCGAGCTTGGCTCGGCTCGAGCTCGGCTCGGCTCGAGCTCGGCTCATTTGAAAATTAACGAGCTCGAGCTTTGGTCTATCGGCTCAAGCTTGGCTCGAGCTACATTCAAGCCACTCGAGCTCGGCTCGGAAAAAAAATCAAGTTGCACGAGCCGAGCTCGAGCTCGACTAAGCTCGAGTTCTTTTTAGAGGGTAACAGATTCATAAAATTTAAAAATCAAACCCGGTATATAATATATATAGAATGCTCAATTAGGCTCGCGAGCCGCTCGAGCCGAGTATAGATTAGCTTGAACTAGGCTCGCTCGCATGCATGTTTGGCTCGGCTCGGCTCGAGCTCGATAAGTTCGAGTCGAGTTCGAGTTTTTACCGAATTGATCTCGAGTAGCTCTCGAGCGGCTTGGCTCGCTTACACCCCTATGGTTGCCCACAAGTACAGATGCTGCAACATTTATTCGCATGTAAAAATAAATGTCCGCAAGTAAATTTTGCAGTCTACCATTTGGTTGCTCACAAATAGAGTAGTAACTTCTATTTGCAAGCGTTTGGTTCGCCGCAAATGGAAGTTACAATTACATTTGCAACTTGCAATTAGCATTTTACAATTTTTTTCAAGCCAGGTCGGGTACGAATTTTTCAAGCCGGGCCAAACACGAATTTTTTTGGGCTAGGTCGGGCACGAATTTTTTCGAGTCAGGCTGAGCCGGGCTGAGTCGTGCAAGAATTTTTTTCGGCTTAGGCACAATTTTTTTTGGGTCGGGCTAGACATGAATTTTTTCGGGAAAGGTCGGGCACGAATTTTTTCGGGTCGGGCCGAGCCGGGTTGGGCCGTGCACAAATTTGTTTCGGGTTGGGCCAAGTCGTGCGTGAATTTTTTTGAGTTGGGCCGGGCTGGGCCGAGCCGACACAAATTTTTTTCGGGTCGGGCTGAGCTATGCACGAATTTTTTCGGGTTGGGCCGAGCCGTACACAAATTTTTTCGGGTTGGGCACGATTTTTATTTCTTATTGCGCCGAGCACGAATATTTTCAAGCCAAGTCGGGTCGGGTACGAATCTTTTTCGAGTCGGGCCGAGCCAGGCTGGGCCGTGCGCGAATTTTTCGGGTCATGCATGAATTTTTTTGAGCCGGGTAGGGTTGGGCTGGGCTGAGCCAAGACAAATTTTTTTCAGGCCGGGCCGGGCTGTGCACGAATTTTTTCGGGCCGAGCCGGGCTGGGGCCGGACATGAACTTTTTCGAGTTGGGCACGATTTTTTTTCTTATCGCGTCGGGCACGAATTTTTTTGGGCTAGGCTGGGTCGAGCACAAATATTTTCAAGCCAAGTCGAGCCGGACACGAATTTTTTTTAGATCAGGTCGAAAACTTAGGCTCGACATGATTTGCCAGACGTAATCTGATAAATTAATAATTTTTAATTTTTAATTTTTTTATAATACTAAAAATATATAAGAAAAATCTATCAAACTAGCTCTCTTGTGATCCCGTCAAACACCTTTAAGAACTCTTAGGAAAATCAATAGTCAACAATATCCACCGAATAATTCCATCGAATACTTTCTCTTAGCCTCTCGGTGTTTTCCGCATTTGCGACTTCTCACCCTAATGCAATCCACATTAATTAACTAGGGATGAAGAGCTTTTCGGTATCTAATTTTGTCAAGTTGTAATTTACAAAACTTTTAATATAAGATTAGATTGAAAAACGTTATGCCTTTCATTTATATTTTGACGTCCTTATCAAAACTTATGTCAACTCAATATATAATTTAAAGACCTTGCTTGATAACATTTTCATTCCATTTCAATGTAGTTTTTTTAGGTGAGCTCTCTCTCTCAAACTGATCAATCTCGGAACATATATTGGATTTGAATCGATCGAACCGATGGATTCGGTTCGGGTTAAGAAACACATTGAGATGTCTTTTCATCATGATTCATGACAACTGTTCTAAAAGCCATGTGAAACGCATCATGCATGCATCACTGAAACATATAATGATGTTCCCCATACGACTATTATCACGGCCAACAAATTAAATTGAGATGATGTCATGATGATGCCTTTGTATGTCTTCTTCTACAAGGCACATGCTGACATGCACATCCATTTGGCATTCTTCTAACAAATTTGCATGAATATCCTTCCAAATTTACTTATTTCTATATACTCGCCGCTTTAAATATTCAAATACATTAATTATTTAAAAAAACTAAAGAAAAAAATATTCGTATAATGAAACATCATTTAATCAATCAAACACACTCCTCTATGAATCATTAAAAATGCTCATCCAAGTAATTAATCAAACAAAAATAACATTAATTAGCATTTTTATTTTAATATTATTGTGCTCACATCCATATATTTAAGACATGGAAGTGCTACCTACTCCTCAAGACACTAACATTTTAACAGCCTCATCCCCACATATATTCAATTATGGCCCCTAGTTTTTTTTATGACATTTTTTTTGTTTACGATGCCATTGCTTGTCCTTATTGAAGGACAAAGAGTCCTGGTCCTGTGGTGATTATTAGGAGGCAATCAATTCTTTTGTTTTTAAATTTCAATTGATTATTGTAAAAATAGTCAATGAAGAATTGGTAAGACATCAATGGTTTGGCCAATGATCACAATGAGCACTCATCCTTTATCAACCTTGAATATTCTATTAAAATTAATCTAAATAATATTGAAATTTAAAATTAATTATCATGACTACCAATTCAATCAATTTAATAAATAATATTAATCCAGTAATTGTTTAGTGGTGAAGTATTCGAATACATTGTCAATAAATTATGAGTTCGATCCCTAATTATAACGTGTGATCGTCAAATTATTAGATATGTATTATTGATTTATGGACAGATTAATTGGCTAGTTATAAAAAGATAAAACAATGGAAAATATAATTTATTTAAAAATTATAGGTTGGACGGTTAAACGCTCTATAAATGTTACAATTAAAATAAGTTAATAATTTATGAATTATCAAATGTCGTGTGACGTTTGGCAAAGAGATAGACCACCGACCACAATGGACAACTGACGCAGCGCACCTTCTAGTCCTTTTATCTTCTTACCCGTTCATCTATTGGATGATGATCTGGGACCCTGGGTTCTACTGAGAAAAGGCGTACTGTTTGGACGGCAGAGATCGGTTGATCACCGGGCCCGAACTTTGAGATCACTCGAACGAGGAGACCATGTGCCACGTGGTCGCAAGAATAGTAACTTCACTTGCGACTTGCGGAGCTTGTCTAGCGCGCGGAACACCACCACCACCAAGCGGGCCCAACGTTGGTCATCGTCTCTTTTTGCCGTCCGATCTCCATCGCACGGCCCCTTTCATCTCGCGTCGTCTCGTGCCTCCTCCCTTGGCGTCGGCGAATGCTTCCTAATCTCTCTCTCTCTCTCTCTCGTACACACACAGATCACGCAGCAGACAAACAGAAGGAATACGGACTGTAAATAAATATTCTACGCCCGCGAAGGCTGCTGCTCTTATTAAAAGTTTGCTCTTTTCAAGCGTCACGTTGAGAGAGAGATTGTGTATATATATATATTCTTCTTCGCTTCTGGTCATCTATTTCTTTACTCTTTATGGGCGGCCTCTGCTTGCCGTCGTCCTTTGACCACCGCCGGCTTGTACGCGGAGGGTCTCTTGCGTTTGGAATGCAGGGACGTGGCACCGATCCGGAGCTCGCTTAGACGTCTGGAGTCCCGGTGTCAGGTGATCTTTCCTCTCCTTATCTCTCACACCCGGATGTAGGACTGTTTGGGCCTTGGATTGCTCAAAGTTTTGATCTTTGACTCTTCGTTGTTCGTCTTTTGTTTGCCACAAGAATCTTATGATAGGGTTTTGCCTAAACCGCAGAGCGAGGTGATCTTTCCTCTCTCTGTTCTTTGCGTACATCTTTTTGGGCTTTGATTCGGTGGAAAATTGACCCTATCTTTTGTTTTCCTTTGCTTTTCGTGGATTTATGTCTTTTTGGTGGTGGATTCGGGAAATGGGATCGCATCTTTGTATTTATTTCGGAGATTTGGGTGCATTGTTCGAATTCGCGGGGGTTCTCTAACAATTTTGGGTTGTTGATCTCTTCTGATTCTCTTTTCCTCTCCTTATTGAGTCGATGGGTAAACTGTGAGGAATCGATCAGAATGTGTAACGTCATATGAATACGCCAGATATTTTTCCTTCATATTCCTGCTTTTTATTGGAATTAGTACAGTTCAGACACAACCTTCGATGGGTAAATTGACTACATTTTTGTGATCTAACTTGAGGCAATAATTGAGTTCTTAATTTACTGTTTAGTAATCTCCAGTACATTCATTGGATCTGCTAGGTAGGAATTAATTTTTATTTTCAAAAAATCTCCAGCTTGATAATTTTTTTCTCTGACTGCATCAGTACTCTCTTCAACGTTGAGATCTCACAGGAAACACCATTATCCACATCGTCTTCGTCTTTACTGAGCTACACCTTCCGCCGATAAAATCCAATCTTGCAGTCATGGTGTTAGGCCTACGGTCAAAGAACAAGAAAAACTCTTCCGTTCATGTAGATTACATCATTCATATACAGGAAATAAAACCATGGCCGCCATCCCAATCCCTGAAATCCCTTCGTTCCGTGGTCCTGCATTGGGAGAATGGGGACCGCAATTCTGGGACCACAAGCATTGTCACTCCTAACCTCGGATCAAGTGCAGCAGAGGGGAAGATTGAATTCAATGAGTCATTCAAGCTTGAAGTCACATTTTTGAAGGAAGGTTCAAGCAAAGGCAATGACAAGGGTGCATTTCAGAAGAATCTTCTTGAGTTCAACTTGTATGAACCCAGAAGAGACAAGTCAAAGGGACAGCACCTGGGCAGTGCACTGATAGACTTGGCAGAGCATGGCATAGTTAAAAACACTGTCAACACTAGCATCCCAGTGAACAGCAAGAGAAGCTTCAGGAACACAGCGTTGCCAATGCTGTATGTTAAGATCCATCCTGTAGACAATGGCAGTGTTGGTTCCTCATCCAGAGAGAGTCTGTCTAAGGAGGTGTCATTGGATAAAGATGGGAAAGAGTCAGTATCTGATTTGATGACTGAGGAGTATGCCGAGGAAGCTGAAATTGCCTCCTTCACTGATGATGATGTCTCTTCTCATTCGTCTCTCGATAATTTGTCGTCTGCTGTGGCCGCAAATGCTGCTCATAGTACCTGTGATGTAGAGGAGGTAATTATGTAATCCATGACTATCTCATTATTATACACAACGATTATAGTTGACAGGTTATTCACTTTGCTAGTCAGTGTGCAATAGAGACCTAGACTATTCCATTTTGCAAAATCTGGTCGTCATAAGTCCGGTTGCAAGTTAGTTATTTATGAAAAATGATATTCTGCACTTGCAACTTGCACAAATGCAGAATGACGGCTATTTGCTTATTTATCAAGCATGACAGTAAATCAAAAACACCTTGTTGCAGTAATTGCATAAATGTGTTGTACTTTACTAACAGAGGTTGTAAGTGCATAACCTAATATAATTTGGTTTTAATATATGCTTTTATTTCAGTACTGAAAGTTGTGTATGTTCTTTGTCTTTGGATGAGCAATTACTTACTTTTTGTTGGTTTTGCAGAATGTGCCTGAGACAGTGAAGAAGAATGGAGGGGGTTGTGATGATGAATCTAACTCATCTTTGGCATCAGGGCCTCCAAAAGTGGAGTCACAAGTGACAAATGCTTCCCATATGATGGATGTTGCCGATCAAAATGGGATTTTGCCAGAGTCTCTATCAGTATGCTCTTTAAGTAATACTAAGAGCTTAGAAGAAATTAATGTTGATCCTAAGTCTCCTAGAGAAAGTTCAATGCCCGCCATAGAGAAATCTGACAACCCCAGCATGACATCTTCTCCACTTTTGATTCATGAAGCTGCAGAGAAAGACGTTAGCTCTAGCAGAACAGAAGAGGTTGGGGAGAGGAATCCTCTGATTCAGGAAGTTGAAGAAAAGTTGATAGATTGCGGTGGTAGAGAAGACATTCTAGAAGACCATCCACATAAAGAAGATACTAGTGATATAACTGACATAGTTGAATCTTCGAATTCTGCTTTCCAGACAAAACAATCAAACATGTCTGAAGATGAGCAAAATCTTGAGCAGGATGGGAAATTACAAGAGAGTAGAAATAATTCAGAGGAAGCTGCAAATAATGATGGTGCAGGCTTCATGTTCAAGGAAACAGAAATTGAATTGCCTGTCAGGGCAAAAGTTGTGGAAAACAGTTTAAGTGGCAATCAAAATGTAATTGATGCCCTTCAAGGTCCTATTATTACCACAGTTGCAAGTTTAGAACAAAATTCAGTCACCGAGCAGCATAGTTTTAAGCAAAACAATGGAAAAGTTGTGGAAAATCATTTAAGTGGGAATCAAAATGTAACTGATGCCCTTGAAGGTCCTATTATTACCACACTTGCTAGTTCAGAACAAAATTCAGTCACGCAGCAGCATAATTTTAAGCAAAACAATGGAACTATATCCACTGACTTGGCTATATCCAGCCGGAGGTCTCTTGGTGAGAAACTTAGCGGCACTTTCACTAGTGAAAGGATGAGGACGATGAGGCTTTCAGTAAGATCACCTCCACACTTGATTGGAAGCATCCCTTATAAAGAAGATGTCAAAGAAATCGATATCCAAGAAGATATATGTGATACTAGCACAAACTCAAGCACAGATGATGGAAGGGATGACAATGAAAGCACCAGCTCAGGTTCAAGTAAGGTGAAGCATGTTTCTAGAGTTAATGGAAGAGGATTTTCAAGTAATAAAGTCCACGAATTGGAGCTCAGAGTCAAATTACTTGAAGCAGAGCTGAGAGAAGCTGCTGCCATAGAAATAGGCCTTTACTCCATAGTAGCAGAGCATGGGAGTTCAGCACATAAGGTCCACACTCCTGCTCGGCGGCTTTCAAGGTTGTATAATCATGCATCAAGACAATGGTCAACAGAAAGGAGGGCAAGTGCAGCTAGAAGTATTGTATCGGGACTAGCTTTGGCTGCAAAAGCCTGCGGAAATGATGTGTCAAGGTATGTACTCTGCAGAATGTTCATTTTCTTTAATAGAATTAACTATTGTATGCACATCAAACTACTAAAGGAATACCATGATTTGAAGTAAGGGATTGAACTAGGTCTTGGTTGATTTTTTAATTGTGAAACAAATTAAACATCAATGATTTTGTATTTGCATTGGTGGACCAGTGGAGTTTGATTTCTTTTTTCCCTTCCTATTTCTTACCCATATGGTACCATGCCCGTTGGAACTTTGATAAATGTTGTCTAGTAACTATCTAATCTTACCGTCCAAGTAATTTTTTGCATGGAAGCAGTTGACCTATAATTTGTGTCTTGCTGGTCATCGGATCAGTTATTTTCTCGCTATTGGCTATGTTTGCTATATGAACCAACCAAGCTGCACTTTACATACTGATTGTTATGCTGTATCAAATGTTCAAATTTTATTTTTGTTTTTCTGAAAACAGGTTGACATTTTGGTTATCAAACTCAATTTTGCTGAGAGCCATTGTGACTGAAACAACTAAGTATCCAGACATTCGAAAATCTTCTAGTATGCACTTCACAAATAATGGTTCTTTAAAGTTGCCCAAGACCAAATCTTCTCCTTTGAAATGGGAATCTATATCTCGTAAGAATGAGAAGTTTTCTTTATCTGAAGAGTTTGGAGACTGGGAAGACCCAGATACATTTGTATCTGCATTGGAAAAGATTGAAACCTGGATGTTCTCTCGAACTGTTGAGTCTGTGTGGTGGCAGGTCTGTACTATTTTGCAGATTGCTATTGACTCCTGATCCACATAAGAGATTTATGTTATAATTTGAAGTCTTGGAGTCTATTCCTTCCTGTAATGACTGACACCAATACTTTGGTTTCAGACTTTAGCTCCATGTATGCAGTCTGGCACTGAAGGTAGTGAACAACAGTTGGGCTCATACTCAGCAAAAAACTATGCAAGGACACCAAGTATGGGCGATCAACAACAAGCAAACTTTTCCGTGGAAATTTGGAATAAAGCATTCAAGGATGCCTCTGAAAGGCTTTGCCCTCTTAGGAGTGAAGGACTCGAGTGTGGGTGCTTACCTATGTTAGTTAGATTGGTAAGTATAAAATCTTAACTGAGTTTGCTTGAAGTCATTAATCTCTCCTAGTTCATAAAAACATATGAGACTGTCATTTCTAGCAGTGAGCTAAATACAATGACGAAGTATAGTAAGTGTATGTCATCAAAATAAAATTATGTCTAACCAAGTGAAGATTGGTACCTTGACCTGACTATAATGTGCAATCACAAAGTAAGTATGTGCATATTTAAATCCAGCTTAAATTGAAAAATTGAGTTTCATCTAATGTGAAAAACCTGTTGGTTAGAGTGAGAAAGGAGTGAGAAATTGCTTAAGATCCACCATAGCAGGTAGCCTGATCATTGTGTTTTAAGAAATAAGTCCAAATTCTGTTTTAGCCGCTATCAGATGGATGCTACATTGCTATTTCTTCTTTTGAAAAATTGATCACCATAACAATCGGAAAGATCTGCTTTCTTATAACTTTGCCCTAACAAGATACACATTCCTTTTTCTCAGTTATTTTTTTCCTTAGAAGTTTGTGTTATATCTGATATGAAATTAGATCAATATTCAGAGGAATTTTCATTATTTTTTTAGCAGCCATTGTTGAAAGTTTTTAAGAGTAATTATTGTCCTTACCAGGTCATGGAGCAATGTGTGGCAAGACTTGATGTGGCTATGTTCAATGCTATTTTACGCAAATCAGATGATGAAATTCCAACTGATCCAGTGTCAGACCCAATTGGTGATCCAAAGGTGCTCCCTACTCCTACTGGTGAACTAAGTTTTGGTTCCGGAGCTCAACTAAAAAATGCTGTAAGTAAAAAATTGCAATATTAATTTGTATGTCCATAGTCTTTCAATTAGACAATTGACATGTTTCAAAAGAATTGCACAAGCAATTCCTAGGCAATTCATGTTAAATCCTTTTTTTTGCATTATCTCATTTGTGATTAATGACAACCTAGTACTGAAATTGATATCTGCCTTTATGCTATGTGACAGGTTGGCAATTGGTCTAGATGGCTCACTGATCTGTTTGGTATGGACATTGATGAGGATCCTACAAATGAGACGAATCAAGATGATCGGATTTCAATTGCAGCATCCTTTAAGTCCTTCCATCTCCTGAATGCACTAAGTGACCTTCTAATGCTCCCAAAGGACATGCTCTTGGAAGAGTCAATCAGAAAAGAGGTTTGTCTATATCTAGGATGATCCCTCTCAATTGGCAGTAATTTCCACTTTGCCACACATCATATACACTTTTATTGGATAATGTGATGTTGATTATGTTTATCATTGCTTTGCCAAGGTATGTCCGGCATTCAGTTCATCTATGATCAAGCATGTTCTCGACATATTTCTACCAGATGAGTTTTGTCCAGAGCCAATTCCAAATGCTGTCCTTGAAGCACTGGAATCTGAGGTCAGTATCAAAGAACTCGTCCATCTCATAGTCCTTTCAATTTATATTAGCATTTCGAGCCAATTGATCATCCTCTATGACCATTGGGATAAACACAAGTAAATGAGAAGCTTGTTAATGCTCGACCTCTGATTTACGATCCCATTTGGCCAGTGAGTGTCCATTATGTGGTTCAAAATTCATGTATTTTAGTTTGCTGTGTGGCTTCTGAAAACACTTCCAATCTTATTGGAAAAGAAAACAAATAATACTTTTTGTGAGGGATTTTGGAAGTGTGTTTTGCTGAAATTTTTTGGATTGCTACATTATTTAATATTTCTCTGTTTCAGGCTTCCAGCTATTTTCATATTTTAGTTAGTAAATGCCTAAGGTGAAGGATGCTTTGTAGTTCAGATATCCTTTTGGGTTCAGAAAGAAAATTTAAAAATATATTGTTTATTGCTCTTTCAAATAATATCCAGATTCTTTTAATTTTTGTTTTCTCAAGAGATTTATTTAGATTTGCAAATATTGTCAGGAATATCTTGAGAGCAACCAGGAAGAGATAAGAAATATCCCCTGTAATGCATCTCCAATCATCTATTGTCCGCCATCAGTTACTTCAATAAAGAACATTGTTGGAGAAATCCGAAGCACATCACTTCTAAGGAGGAGTGGATCGTCGGTCATCCGAAAATGCCACACGAGCGATGATGAGCTCGAAGAACTGGATTCCCCTCTAGCCTCCATCATCATTGATAAATCCCCTACTCCAAAATTTGAGACCAAGGGAAATGGCAATTCCTGTGCTATTAGATACCAGTTGCTCCGGGAGGTTTGGAAAGGCGACAATTAAGTTATCTTTTTCATTTTTTTTCCTTGCATTCTTTTTGTTAAATCTTTGTTCTTGCTCCTTATATGTAAAGTTTTGAAAAAGAAATAATGTCACCATCTGTCTATATATAGTATGTTTTAAAAGCAACTTTAGTCCCAGATGAATGTATGTCTCCCTTAATAATGATACTTTTTTGTTATTCTTAAAGCTTGAAGATTGGAATATATATCTTTGTATATTATCTATATACTTGTTAGGTAGAGGCACCGAGTTTTTATAGGCTACCTAAAAAACATTGCCATGCAGAGAAAAAAATGAGCATCACAGCATTTTACAAAAGTGATGCAAGAATGATAAGAAAAGAATATAATTAGTATAATTTGGACAGGAGTGTGCTCAATTTTTTCAACGATTGGTATAGCTGCAACGAGATTCAAAAATAAAATTATCAAAGAATTTTAAAATTAGAATTATGATTAAAAATATAATTTATTTAATGTACTTTTATTTAATATTATCACTTTTTAATTCTTAAAGGCGTTCTTCCCTAATCGAGGGTTGAGCCTCCTCCGTTAGTGAGCTTTTATGATCTTCACCCATCATTTTTAAGCCTCTTGAATTATGCGTTATTTACTTCTTTTTAAACTGAAACGATCTCAATAATTTCGATGCCTTGGCGAATGAATGTGCTATTGGGTTGGAAATCTTGTATTGGTTGATTTCACTGTGCGTGATATATAATATCAACTATAAAAGATAAATAGTATGTAGAAATAAAATATGTTTATTTTGATAAAAAAACATTTATTTTTAATAATACAAATCAACAAACTAACAAATCAATGTAAATTATATATATATATATATATTAAATGTCCCGGAACAAAGGTCACCCCCTATTCAATTAGAGGGTAGAGAGAGCAGAGGGTCACCGATTGTACTACACTCGCCTCTAAACTGAACAAGGGTATATTCCCCTCGGATCATAGTTTTTTTATTTGAATCAACATCAAACATTACATTCCCAATCCTAGACTGGATTGTGTTACAAATATAAACTCTATCACTCTTTACATCTTTATTTACAATACTCTCTTCTTCTACAACTAGCTTCATCTATTTCCTGTATCTTTTTTCTAACCTTTCCTTCAAAATTGCATTTCTATGCATAACTGGTCTTTGATTCTCAATACTCTCTTTTGCTATAATGTGAGCTTCTGTATTCATTTCTCTCCTGATATGAATCCAGACAGTAATAATCACCAATTCAGCTAATTTCCTGATTTCAAAAATCAAAGTTGACAGCTTCCAAGGGCTGTAGAATTCATTTCTCATAATTTTTGTCAACCTTAGGCAATTTGACTTGACTCTTACTTGTTTCAAACCTTTCTTTCTCACATTATCTAATCCAAACCAAATTATTTTAGCCTCCGCAAACAAATGGCTATCACCTATTTCAATACTTTCCCCCTCCCATGTTACTTTACCATTCCTATCTTTGATTACTACACCACACCCAGCTTGTTCTTTCCATTTCCAAGGCAGCATCACTTAGTAATTCCCATTGCCAATCATCCTTCTCAATTACTTCCTCCCTTCCTTGCTCATTTCTTCCTTTTATGTTTCGGAACTCATTCACCTTGTTATACTCCCACATCTCTCTTAAAGCCCTGTCAAACAAGCTTTTCAGTTCCCAACCTTTAGCATCAAACTTCCACTTGTTTCTATTTTTCCACATTAGCCACGTAGAGGCAGCCAAAAAAGCTTTTAGTTTTGTTGCAGAATCAGTATCAAACACATTTGCCTCCTCCAACCATTTTCCTCTCATCCAGTCCCCATAATACCTGAATCTGATATTTAGTTCTCTCTCAACCATATCCCAATAAGCCTTAGCAAATTTGCAATAAAAAAATATATGAGATATGTCATCAACACCATTTTTACAAATGTAATATTTTTCCACTTCTGTTCCTGAAAATCTAGCAAATCAGCATGAGGTTGGCAGCCTTCCCCATAAGAAATTCCAAACAAATATTTTTGTTCTTTCTGGACACTTTGTATTCCATACCGACTTTCAATTTATGTTTGATCCCTATGCTATTCCTTCTTGTTTTTTCAAATACAAATATGCATTCTTTACTGATAAGACTCCTTGCCAATTGTCAGCCCATATCCAATTATCCATGCCATCTTTCATCTTCAAGTGAATACCAGCTACTTCCTGTTTCAGACAAGTGCCAAAACAAGTATCAATCACTTCATAATTCCATCCCACCTCTGATGTTAATTCTTCAACCTTTCTATATTTTTCTAATTCTGTAACATTGACATAAGTTGGCCATTTGCATAGAGGATAACTTCCCAACCAAGGATCATTCCATACATCAGTTTCTTTGCCATTTTCTACTTTCCTTCTTATGCCTTCTTTCAAAACATCCATACTTCTCATTACTGTTTTCATAGTCCATGAGTGTCTTTTAGTCATATTTTCCTCCCAAGGATGTATATTATCATATTTCTCAATCATTAGAGAAGTCCAAGTTAGATTCTCTATATTAACATCCATACTTCCTGCCCGATCGGTCGTGCCTGTAGTTGACCCCTGTCGGGCCCTGCCTGGACCGGGTGGAATCATGCTGGACCGGTCCCCTACGGCTCAACCAGATCTGCTTGGAAATCAACTAATTCCTAGCGGATCTAATCTCGCTCTATACTTAAGTCATCCGCCAGCCGCCGCTACTCAAATTACTGCTCCGTCGATCCCCTCTTCTTGGCAGTCTCCTGTCATTGAGTCTGAAAGTTCGCAACATTGCTCCCCAACCTCCAAGCTTATCACTTATCAGAGGCGGCCCCGTGGTGACTCGATTTCCACTCCGAAGCCATGCTTACTGCGTCGCAGCGCTCGTCTCCACTCGTCAAGCATCCGAGGCAACTCCCTAAAGCGAGCATCCGACAGAAAAGCTAGACTCCTTGACTTCAGACATCGCAGAATCGACAATTCAGAGGCAAGGACATCCCGTCCGTCGGTAGCTTCGTCACAGCCCCTGGGACTTCAGCCAACAAGGATGATCAAAGACCTCCGACACTTATCGATTGAAGACCAGACGGTGGCTATGGGCTTCTGCGGAGGCAATACAGTGCACTGGGATGCTCTTTGTGCAAATGCAGTAGGAGGCCATGTGTGAAGGACCTCTTTAGTGTTTTAGATTCAAGTAGGTGGAATTCTGTCTGATGTCAGCAATCTTTGATATGTTTTTTTGGAACGTTAGGGGACTCTCTCGCCTCTCCAAGAGGTATATGTGTAAAAAATCTTGTAAAGACTTGAATTGTTCAATTCTCGCTCTACAAGAAACCAAGTTATCTGATGTTTCATCTATCAAAATCAAGCAACTTTCGGGCTTCAAAAACTCTGGTTTTCTATGTTTGGATGCTACTGGGTTGGCGGGGGGGCAACTATTAGTGTGGAATTCGGATATTTGGGCGATTGAAACTTCATTCTGCGGTCAATTCATTATTGCAGCACTTCTCATTTACAAACAATCAGCCACGAAGATCATGGTGGCATCAGTTTATGGCCCGCCCCATCACTCTGATCGCTCAAACTTCTTTAGGGAGCTTTCAGCCTTCATTAACTCGTGTTCTGACCCGTTAATTCTTGGTGGGGACTTCAATGTGACTTTGGGTGTGCATGAGCGATCAAACTGCATGGGCAACATCCGTGACTCTCATAAGCTTTCTAGAATTTTTGCGAATTCTAGCCTTATTGATCTTCCATTAACTGGCTTGCAATACACTTGGAGTAATGGTCAATCGACCCCGCGATTGGCAAAACTTGATAGGGTTCTCATCTCCCTATCGGCTTCTCAGCTTATGCCCTTGGCGTCGGTGCAGGGTGGTGAAAGGAAATTATCAGATCATAATTTATTGCACTTTAAATCCCACATCAGGGTCGGCTATAGATCCAAACCTTTCCGTCTTGAATTGCACTGGTTTAATAGGCCGACCTTCAAAGAAATGATTAAAAGCTGCTGGGACACTTCTATTCCGAGGCATTTAGGTATTAAACACTGGAATGATAGTTGGAGGATCCTCAGGAGAACTATCCGTCAATGGGCTTCCCTAGTCCACAAGGAGTCAAAATATGCACGAACTGAATTGGAAGCTAAGGTGGCTAAGTTCAATGAGAAGGCAGATTCAATGGGCCTAAATGATCAAGAGTTGGCGGACTTTCGAGACACCAAAGTAAATCTAGATAATCTTTATAGCGAAGAGGATTCTTATTGGAGGCAACGGGCGAAGCAAAGGTGGGTTAGCCTTGGTGATCGGAACACTCGCTTCTTTCACCAATGCGCTTCCATCTCCAAGAAAAGGAACTGGATTTCAGCCATCGACTCTCCAAGTGGTATTCTTGTTGAAGCTGAAGCGATTAGAAATGCTTTCAGAGGGTTCTATGTGTCTTTGTTAGGTATTCCCGCGCCTACTCAGTTGGATCTAAATTGGAACTATCTTCAGCTAGATCAAAATCCAAGCCTGCGGGAGTTGGATGGACCCTTCACCGAGGAGGAGATCCTTCAGACAATTAAGGAAATGGGGTCATTCAAATCACCGGGCCCCGATGGAGTACCCAATGAATTCTTCATCCAATTCTGGGAGCACATCAAGGAAGATCTTAATGCTATTTTCTTGGAGCTGCATACAAATCCGGCGAAGTTACAAAGAGTTAACAAGGCTCACATCATCCTGATTCCGAAGAAATTAGGTGCCCGCGACATGAAGGATTACCGGCCAATAAGCCTTGAGAACAGTATTATCAGAATTTTCTCTAAACTACTTGCTCGGAGAATTAAACCGCTAATGGATGCCCTCATTAATAAGCAACAAAGTGCATTTACTGCGGGCCGAAGTGCTCTTGACAGTTTCTTAAGTGCGCATGAAACTATTTGGGGTTGCCACAAAGATAGGGAGGATGGATTCCTATTCAAGATTGATTTTCAAAAGGCTTTCGATACTCTCAGTTGGGATTTCATTTCGCGGATGATGATCGCTCGGGGATTCTCTATCAAATGGATCGATTGGATTAAAAATCTACTCATCACCGAATCTGCCCTAGTCATCAATGGCGAGCCATCTTCGACGTTCAGACATAGACGAGGGGTGCGGCAAGGAAACCCCCTTTCTCCATTCCTTTTCAATCTCGCTTTGGATTGTCTTTCAGCTCTGATAGAAAGAGGGGTGGAAAATGGACTTCTGGAGGGTGTGCTCAGTTCCTACATCCATGGAGGAATCACTCATTCTCTCTTCGCCGATGACTTGGTCATCTTCTCCTCTAATAATGAAGTAGGCCTTTACAACTTGAGACTTCTACTGCGATGCTTTGGCCTTGCATCGGGACTTCACGCGAATCCAAGTAAAACTTCAGTGCTTCACCTTCAAGGGAATGAATTGGCAGCACAAGACACGGCAGATTTCTTTGGTTTCTCTGCGGGAGCTTTTCCGATCACGTACCTAGGACTGCCCCTGCGGATAGGAGGCCTCCACAAAAATGATTGGCTATCAGTCATTAATCGTATAGATCAAAGACTTAGTGGGTGGAAGGGCCTTCTTCTCTCTCGAGGGGGCCGACTCACACTCATCAACAGTACGATCTCAAGCAGCCCCAGCTACACTCTCTCACTTTTTAAAGCCCCAACTTGGGTTATCAAAAAGATCGACTGTCGTCGGCGAAAATTTTTCTGGATTGGGACGGAGAATAATTCTTCACAAGGCAAATGTCTAATTAGTTGGGACTCGATCACTTGCCCTCGCTCCGAAGGCGGATTGGGAATTCTCAATCTACATGATCACAACCTAGCTCGGCTCGGATCATGGTTATGGAAGTATATCACTCGATCTGACCTTCAATGGATTGCCATTATACGTGCGACCTCCGGAGATCGCGCTGAATGGTATGACTCTTGGAATAGTCAGCATGCCTCCCCAATCTGGCGACATATCATCAAGCTTCAAGAAATTTTTAAAAATGCCATTTCTTACTCAGTGGGCATCGGTTCGCGGATCAACCTTTGGCGTGAACCATGGAGAGGAAGTGAAAGTCTAGCAACACAATTTCCTCAGTTCTTCAAATTTGCAACGGATCCGAACATTAGCATTGCCGATGCCAGGCTATTAGATGACCAAGGAAACTTTGCAGGCTGGAATATCTCATTCTCTACATTATTGAGATATGATTCCATACAAGTCATGGTGCATGAGCTGGAGGCTATTCAATCCTCTGAAGGTGAAGACTCTCTTATCTGGCAGTGGTCGGCTGACAAATGCTTCTCTACTAAGTCCATGTATCAAGTTTTATCTTATAGAGGGGTAGAGGCTCATTTTCATCGACTCATCTGGCAAACAAAAATTCCAATAAAGTTATCTATCCATGGCTGGATTTGGATGCGTAACCGGTTGCTAACAAGGGATAGACTGCTTCGTTGGGGTATGAATGTCAGTGCTTCTTGCCCTCTATGTGAAGTAGAGCTGGAATCTCACGTTCACTTGTTCTCGACTTGTCAATTTTCCCAACTTGCTTGGAATAGTTACCTTCTTCAATTAAAGCTGCCCTTCTTCGAACCGACCTGGAATGCTGTTACCCTCAGGGGAAATCAGGATGACAAATCATGCTTTCTCAAGGCTAGGGTGTTGTTGGTCTGGAGTTGGTTCATATGGCATGAGAGGAATAAGAGATGTTTTGAGAGCTCCTCAAGGAGCGTGGTAGTTCTTACTTCCTCTATGACCTCTTTCTTGTCTTCTCACAGGATCCTTTAATCATGGGTCTATGTTGGTTGTTGGGTTTCTCTATGAATCTTGTATTTTAACTTTTTCTCTCTCTCTACTCTCTGATGTATTCTATTCTTTCTCATGAATCGAATACATAGTTCTATTTCAAAAAAAAAAAAGATTCTCTTTATTCAATATAGGCAAGATTCTCTTAGCAATTAGGGCCTTTTTCATAATAACAAGGTCCCTAATTCCCAATCCTCCATCACCTTTATTTGTGGTTATCTTTTTTCAACTCATCATTTTTGCTGATTTCCTTTTGTTATTTGACCCCTCAAAAAACTCTCTGGTGATACTAGTCATCTTCTTCACTGCTCCTTCACTGGTCCAGGATGTCATAGAAGAATATGTTGGATTGAATTAATTGCAGAATTCAGCAGCACCTTCCTTCATGTTTGAGAAAGTATACTTTTAGCCCAAGGTTCAATTCTATTTATTACTTTGTTGACCAATTTTATTTCAACATCTCTTTTCAGTCTCCTAGGGGATATGTATGATCCTAGATACCTCATAGGGAAACTCCCCTCTTTCATTCCAAACATCTTGCAGATCTCATGTTTAATATCTGCTTTGCATCCCTTTGGAAAAAGTAACTCAGATTTTTTAACATTTATTTTTCGTCCTGATATACTGCAATATTTCTTCAAGGCTTCTTTTATTCCCAAACAAGACTTTTTGTTTCCTTTTGCAACTATAACAATATCATCCACAAAGCAAAGATGATTCAGGTTGAATTCACCAGCTTTAAATGGATCTATTTTCCCTTTTTTTGCAGCCTTGTTTAGAATTTTTGAGAGTATCTCTTTCATTATTATGAATATGTAAGGTGATAAGGGGTCACCCTGCCTAATTCCCTTATAACCTCTGAATTCATTGGATATTTCCCCATTTATTTTGCACATCATGCATACAAGCTCTCATCCATCCTATCATTTCTTTTGGGAATTTCATTAACTCCATAGACTTGCAAATTAACTCTCAATTGGCCCTGTCATAGGCCTTTTTCAAATCCAATTTCATGATGAAGTATGATCCCCTTGCCTTCGAATTATAGAAAGAATTCACTATCTCATTTACAACCATGATATTATCCAGAATCCGTCTTCCAGAAATAAATGCTGATTGCTCCTTACATTTAAGTGAGGTCTTATTCTGTTTGCAAGGATTTTTGTCAAGATTTTGTACAGAACATTGCATAATGCAATGGGTCTGAAGTCAATAACATCTTTTGGTTTTTCCTTTTTGGGAATCATGACCAGTAGAGTTTCCTTCCAGCTCTCAGGCATCATAGAGTTCATAGCTATACATCAGGAATTCTTTTAGCAAGTCCTCCTTCATTATTTCCTAGCTGAATAAGTAAAATTCCAGGGTGTATCCATCCACCCCTGGACTTTTACCCCTCCCCATAGAGTTCATAGCTTTCCAGATTTCACTAATAGATATTTTCTTTTTCAGGTCACTACCTTCTTCATCAGTCAATTTAGACCACTCCAATTCTTCAAGGCTATCCCATTCCCTCATCTCTGACATTTTCTTTCTTCCACAATTTTTCATACCATCCTGCCATCCAGTTTGCCATCTCTTTACCATTCTTAGTGATCAAGTCACTATCTCTAAGTTCATCTAACCCATCTTTTTGTCTTCTTATTTTAACCACATTGTGATAATATCTTGTGTTCTTCTCACCTCCCTCAATCCAATTCTTTCTTGATTTGGTCCACCATTTAATCTGAATTTATTTGCATAGAGCAACACTCCTATTTGATAAACATCTCATTAGCATTCTTTCATTACTTGTCAACTCATCTCTCTCTTTTTTTATTTCAAGCCTTCTCAGTTCAAGCCTTGTATCCTCCAAATTCTTTTCTAAACATCCTACTTTCTGTCTATTCCAATTTTCCAATTTCATTCTTAAACTATTGAGCTTTTTCATGGCCTCTATATTTGAATTGCTTTCCTCATCCTAGTGATCCTTCACAATACATTTCAATTTCGGATATTCTAACCAAAACTGCTCAAACACAAATTGATTTTTTTTCTTTTGCTACTATTCTTATGATCACAACTATGTAAGTTATATTTAAGTGCTGCAAATAGCTGCATTTACACTTCACAAACTGTGGGGGTGTTTGGTTGCTCGCAATAGCAAATGCTGCAAAAGCAAATGCCCACAAATAAATTTTGCAGCCTACCGTTTGGTTGCCCGCAAGTAGAGTTGCAACTTCTATTTGCAAGCGTTTGGTTGGCTGCAAATGGAAGTTGCAATTACACTTGCAACTTGCATCTTACAAATTTTTTTCGGCCTGGTTGGGCATGAATTTTTTCGGGCTAGGTCGGGCACGATTTTTGTTGGGTCGGGACGAGTCGAGCTAGAACAGGCCATGCACGAATTTTTTTGGGCCGAGCACAAATTTTTTTGAGCCGGATCGGGCTGAGCCAGGCTTGGCCGAGCACAAAATTTTTCGGGTTAGGACGGGCCGGGCATGAATTTTTTTGGGTCGGGTCGAGTAGGGCACGAATTTTTTCGGGTCGGGCAGGGCATGCATTTTTTCGGGTCGAGTCGGGCACGAAGTTTTTTAGGTCGGGCCAGGTCGGGCATGATTTTTTTTTGGGTCGGGCCGGGCACAAATTTTTCTGGGCTATGCCGATCCGAGCAGTTCCGTGCACGAATTATTCTAGGTCGGGCCGTACACAATTTTTTTCGGGACGGGTTGGACGCGAATTTTTTCGGGACGGGCAGACATGAATTTTTTTGGGCCTGGCCGGGCACTAATTTTTTGGGCCGGGTCGAGCACGAATTTTTTCGGGTCGGGCCGAGTCGCGCAAGGCCTTTCACGAATTTTTTCGGGTGTAGTCGGGCTGGGCACAAATTTTTTTTGGGCTAAGCTGGGCACGATCTTTTTTCGGTCGGGCTGAGCCGGGCCTGGCACGAATTTTTTTGGGCCAGGCCTAGCACAAATTTTTTCGGGTCCGACCTTGCACGAATTTTTTTGGGATGGGCCGAAAAGTTAGGACTAACACGATTTGCTAGACCTAATCTGAGAAATTAATAATTTTAATTTTTGTATAATACTAAAAATATATTAAAAAATCTATCAAACGATATCAGATCTAAAATTTGATACTACCATTGCGTTCAGCACGCGAAAATCTACCACTTTGATATTCGCCCCGTCTCCATCCGACGATTTTAAATCACCCAAATTAATTATTTTTTAATACTTAAATTATTGCATTTGCAGTCCGCAATCTTGTATTGCGGTTTTTTGGGCTGCAATTCCATTTGCGGCCCACAAATGATATTAGAAATACAAGTTGCAACTAGTAAATGCTGCAAAATATTTTTACGGCCAATCAAATAAATTTATTATCTAAATGCTGCAACTAGAGTTGCAGTATTTGCACTTGCGGGCAACCAAACGTCCATTGTATGTATCGGCAATAATTCATTTTCTCAATGGGTTATCGGATCTCCAATGTAAATATAGGCCACGGCCCACGGCTACCTATAAAATCTGACCCAATAGCGACGAATAGAGTCGATTCAGCAGCATGCGGTTCGGGTAGGACTCTCGGACGCGTTCGGCCCATCAACTAAGCTGCCTTGTAGCCTAAGCAGCGTGCTGCTCGGGTCGGATCTTTCATCAACAAAAGGCTCTCTGCTTGTTCCTCTTCGCAACGAGAGCTCTTGTTTCAGCTTTCGAACCCCTCTCCTCGATCTAGGGTTTCTATTTCTCTCCTCGCCCTCGGACTCTGAATCATGAAGCTTGATTTGAGTGGATTTGAATCGACCCCTTCGTTACACGGAGGTGCTGTCGATGATGTCGGAGAGGACCTCTTCTCGCGCCCTTCTTTCCAACTCCCAGCCTGTTCTGATGTGTGTCTTCGGCGGCTATGTTGCTTTTGTTCTTGGCACTGAGATTGTAGTGATTGGTTATGTGTTGATCTGCTTTTTTTCCCTTTTTCTACTTGCTTCAGTTCGATGGGTTTCAGAAGGACGCGGTGCAGATGGTGAAGCCGGCAAAGGGAACGACCACGCTCGCTTTCATTTTCAAGGAAGGCGTTATTGTTGCTGCCGATTCGCGTGCTAGCATGGGAGGATATATCTGTAAGAATTTTAACCTTTTGAGGATATATCTGCCGATTCGCGTTAATTTTCTTCTTTAGCTCTATTGTTGAAATGACTTCTAGCATACTATCCAATTGTGTTATATACGATGAATAAATTTCTACTTTTGCTACTGGCGATCATATGGTGGGTTATTGAATTGTTAAGTGCATCGAACTATATTTGTATGAACAACATAGTTTCTTTTTGCCATAGATAATAATTGCAATAGAGGATGCTTGGAATCAACTTTTTATTTTCATATTAAGTCCCAAAACAAGAAATTAGAAAAAACTCCAGCTTTTTTTTCCACTTACTGTGTCCATCTGCATTATGAGAATTTATATGCGAGTCTGCAGAATGTGATAGGAATTTTGTGCTGTATCGGAGAGTTATCTGAATATCTGCTTGAGAAAGTATTTCTGCATGATAAAAACGAGTTATATAAATGGATATTTTATAAATATTAGTTAGCTGAATTGATTTTTAATTATTTTGAGCAATCATTCTCTTGTTATCTTTCTGAAGAATTGAGGGCAATTACGTTTTTGTAGTTTAGTTTTGTGCATTGAATTCGAGGAAGCCAAAGCCCCCGTAAAATTGAATTGTATACTTAGAAGATCTTACTTAACAAACAATTGGCAATAGATTATCGTTCGAAAGAGGAATGCTATTTTGATCAATACATTTGTCCTTTCCGAGTTTCTGTAAGTTAATAATGACAATTGTGACAACACTGACATAGAAATTATGATGTCTGATATGGTGACCTTGAACACATTGCTACATGGTCACAAAGATCTGCTACTGCCACTATTTTGTTGTCCTCAGATGTTCAACATCGATTATGTATAAACTGATTTTACATGAATGATTAAATTCCAGATACATCATATTCATGCATGTGATTCTTGTCGTTTGCATACCTGTGCCATTGAAGAGTTAATGTGATACATCAGCATGTAGATCTGGCCTCTGGGTGCAGTCAGGTTTATATGGATGTTTTCCATGTAGCGAACTAGAATTGCCTATACTGTGTCAGAACATGATGGTTGCATGAATTGCAATCACCAAAATGATTTCTAGGTGAAATTACAAAGATTAGAGGAATTCAGGAGCCCCCCTAAAGTTGGCAAGGTTCCTTATTGAATGCTTATTTGAGGACTATTCTTTCTTGTGCTTTCTAGTTTAATGAGTTTCTTTTCACTTTCAATGCAATTTTTATTTCACATCTCCTTTTATATGTGTAATTATATAATTGTAGTCTTTTTAAGCTAAAAAATCTTGAGTTCTAATTACTGGCCCTACTTTAGAGGGGGGAAATTAGCTGATTATTGTTCAAGAGTTTTGCATAAAGTGTCATATCTAGTTTATATATTACGTGCATTTCATATCTAATACAAAGGTGCCTTTAAATAATGAGTTCATTAAGATTAGATTAAATCCTCATTTTCTAACTTATTTATGTTTACTCAAATTCCATCTAGATTACTATTTTCCTACAATTTGTTCCTTCTTTTGTTTGTTGTTTAAGATCATTCATTATTTCTGCTCACATATGTTTGTTAAATTCAATGTGTTAACTTCAATTTGTGTCTCATATTATGCCAGGTTTTCTCAATGGATTATCTAAGCTTGATAAATATCTAAGAATTTATTTCCAGCTTGATAATAGATCTTGGTAATTTATTTCTATACTAGCAGTATCCAGCTGAAAATATTTGTTCATTCCCACGTGTCATGATTAGTTGTTGTCTTCTACATGTGCCTCTATTTAACGTTATAAATATTATGCTCTTTTGACTGCTTATCACGTGCTTGCTAAATTAAATGTCAGTTGATTGAGCAGTGAGCAGCTTGGCCAATGTTGTGCTATTTTCTCACTGCTTCTTTTATTCTTTTTTCCTTCTGCAGCTTCACAGAGTGTAAAGAAAATCATTGAGATCAATCCATATATGCTTGGTACAATGGCTGGAGGTGCTGCAGATTGCCAATTCTGGCACAGGAATTTGGGCATCAAGGTAAATCTGTTGTTGTGCATTGAATCTGCACATACAAGTCAGATTTTGTTTCTCATTCATCCTATTATTTGTTTCAATGTTTGTGAATACTGAATTGAGGTTTGTAATCCATATCATACAGTGATTCTCATTTTCTTTTGTTCCTAAATAGTGCCGCCTACATGAACTGGCTAACAAGAGAAGGATCTCAGTCACAGGTGCTTCAAAACTATTAGCAAACATTCTTTACTCTTATCGAGGAATGGGCCTTTCAGTAGGAACCATGATTGCTGGATGGGATGAAAAGGTATCAGACTAATTTTGATTTCAATCCCGTCTCTTCCACTCATCTGTCTGACAAATTCTCTTGATGATTTTAGGGCCCTGGACTCTACTATGTTGACAGTGAAGGTGGAAGGCTCAAGGGAGCTCGTTTCTCAGTTGGTTCAGGAAGTCCATATGCTTATGGTGTCCTGGATAGCGGGTGGGCCATCGTCTTCTGTTGTTTTCCTCTCTTTCATGGTTATTTATGTTTTCATTAACATGCATTATTTCTATCACTTAGATATCGTTATGACATGACCAAAGAAGAAGCTGCAGAATTGGCACGTCGAGCCATTTATCATGCAACTTTTCGTGATGGAGCTAGTGGTGGAGTGGCTAGTGGTATGTGTACTTTTATTCAGACAATTTATTTTTTCTACTTAACTCCTTGGTTGAGCTATTTATCATTATTGTTTCTATTATTACCCAGAGAAGCTTAGTCATTTCTAAATGTTGATTTATCATATCTTTATGTTTCAGTTTTCTTATTTTCATTTTTCTTATGATTCTATATAAAATCTTGAAAATGATTGGTTGTTTTATACTCTGCAACACAGTAAAATGATATATTAGCTTGTTAATTCTAGGTCCATTTAAAACTTGATACTTTCTGCCTTTCATGGGTGCTTACTGATCTTCGCTTTCATGAGGTTTTAACACGAGTGCTTTTCTTACAGTCTATTATGTTGGGCCCGATGGGTGGACGAAGCTTTCTGGAGATGATGTTGGCGAGCTTCATTACAAGTACTACCCTGTGGTTCCAACCCCTATTGAGCAAGAAATGGCTGACGCTCCTGCTGCCTAAGAGATCAGCCTGAACTGTCAATTGGCTGCACGCAGTTGAATCTGGCAACTGTACTTCTCACGCAACCTGGATATGATGAAAGCACACTGGACTTTGAATTATGTTGAATCACAATTTATCCTTGTTGTGGTAGTCATATGTTGAAACCCTTTGGATTTATGCTTTGTCATTGCCAATAGTAATTTTCATTTTGTTGATTGAACTTGTTGATCTATCGCTACTCCTAATTTGAGTTGATGTCACCAACATAATATTAATTCCTGTCTGATACAGCAGATGAAATGCGTGGTTACTAGATGTGTCATTTCTGCTCTGTAGTAGTATAACTTCATCAATTCTCGTACGCCCGATATGATTGGGAATCCCGAGCAATTCTATTGCCGTGAGATTGGGTTAATTGTGTAAAAAATTCCTCCTACTCCGACTCGTACGCCCGAGATAATTCGGCCCTGATCAATTCCATTGCTGTGAGATTGGGTTGATTGTTGTGTAACACCGAAGCATACCTGTGCATTCATACCAATATTGATGCCATTGCCGCTGCAATCATAGTATTTTCTTTTACAACATTCACAAGCATCCTACTTTTTGGCCATCAGTATTTACACGCTCTTTCATCCAGAATCCAAGTTATATGTTTTTGTAAAGGAGCACTCTAAAGTAGAGGTTATGCCGATTTAGAGCTGGAAAATAGCTTCATCAGGATTTATAAATATGCAAAAAATCGACAAACACGCAGCTAAACGGGATCCTGTCTATTGTCCACGAGCTTGTTCCATTGATCTGCCATTAGCACACATGGGTCCCAACGTATTGCTGTCGAAGGGTGTATCACTAAGGGCCCGTTTGATTTGCTAAAAAACGGGGGACTGGACTGGACATCCGCCCATGTCCCCCGTTTGGTTTGCAAAAGAAGCTTCGGGACAAGGACTTCTCCTTGTCCGGGACAGGATTTCCACCCATTTTGGTGTACCGAGAAATTTCTCGGTACACCGAAATCGGGCGGAGGACAAGGGCTGCAATTGTCAAAATTATTCCTTCCTTTGATCGTAGAATCGTTGGATCGAGTCGAGGTGAATACCAAAGTTGTAAATTTTCGCGTGCTGAACGCGATGGTGGTGTCAGATTTCAGATTGAAAATCATTTGGTATGATTTTTATATTTTTCGGTATTATCCTATTGTTATATTTTTAGGTTAATTGAAAATTAGTTGAACACTTATTAGTTAAACTAAAACTTCTTATTGTATTGAAGTATTTGATACTATATATTAATATTTTTTTACATATTAATTAATTTTAAGACTAATTTACAAGGGTATTTTAGTCATTTGTCATATATAATACTTTGTTATAGCGAAACAAACGCAGGACAGAACGAAATATCGTGTCCTGTTCTTGACGAAACAAACACGGTATAGCTATTATTCCAGGACATCTGATGTCCTGTCCTTGTCCCTGACTGGTGTCCTGTGATGAGCAGTTTGCGAACCAAACGGGCCCTAAGGCAATTGATGTAAATGGAAGTTGACAGATGAATACAGAAAGACAGTATGAAGTCAATTCAAAGCTGGAAGCTGGAAGGCGGAAGCCCAGCTTTTTTGCCATTGCTTCTTTTTGCACTTGAGATCAGACGGGGATCCTTACTCCAAAAGAGCAAAACAGGTCATAAACAAAACCGTCTCACGAGAATTGTAGGCAGCAACCTAGAAATAAAAAGTGGCATCACTTTCCTTTAACATCTAATGCTTCTTCCCCAAGTCCATAAAGCCCCACAAATGTCATATTGTAATGTCCAAGACAAAGCAACATCAAACTTTCCGCTGCCCTTCTCACCATCTCCTCGTTCACAAAACCAGAACAGAACAAACCCCATCTCCACCAACAACAACCTACAACCTCTCTCTCTCTCATACACACACAGTTAGCATTCTCTTTGCTTCCCTTCTACTCCCTTTCCAGACACGCCTCCCTTTCCATGACACACACTCATTACTAAAGATTGATAATTCGAGTCTGCCAGACGTAATAGCATTGTAGTAGCTAGAATTGATTACTAAACTTTCATCAAAAACAAATTCTCTTTTAAATACCAATCTCCCCATCTCAGTTTTGAGACTCCCACTTCTCAGTTGGCAATTGCAGTCAGTAGCAGCAAAAGTAGTTCGAATTAAACAGTAGCACTGCTGCTGCTGCTACTACTACTACCAGATGAGAAGAAGGAGATTGTACTTGTTCACCATCATTTTCTACATAATTCATGTGTTGAGGAGATGCCCCGCATTGTCCCCGGACGGCCTCGCTCTCCTCGCTCTCAAGGCCGCCGTCTCCGACGACCCCTCCTCGTCCCTCTCAGAATGGAATCAGGACGACTACAACCCGTGCCGGTGGCCTGGTATCACCTGCGCCAACGCCACCGGCTTCGCCTATCCCCGGGTCGTCGGCGTCTCCGTCTCCGGCAAAAACCTCTCTGGACACATCCCTTCCGAGATCGGCACCCTCCTCTTTCTCCGCCGGCTCAACCTCCACGGCAACCGCTTCTCCGGCACCATCCCGCCGCAACTCTTTAATGCCTCCTCACTCCACTCCCTCTTCCTCTACGACAACCTCCTCTCCGGCGCATTCCCCGCCGCCGCCTGTGATCTCCCCCGCCTCCAGAACCTCGACCTCTCCCGCAACGCCCTATCCGGACCTCTTCCACCGGTGCTGCGAGGCTGCCGCCAGCTCCAGCGCCTGCGCCTGGCCGGCAACCGGCTTTCCGGCGAGATCCCCGCCAGGATCTGGGCGGATATTGTGAGCCTCGTCCAACTCGACCTCTCCTCCAATGGGTTCACGGGACGCCTTCCACCAGACCTCGGCGAGCTCGACTCCCTCGCCACGCTCAACCTGTCACACAACCACTTCTCCGGTTCCATTCCCACGTCGCTGGGAAACCTTCCGTCGACGGTGAGCCTCGACCTGCGCTACAACAACCTTTCAGGCGAGATCCCGGATTTCGGGTCCCTTGCCAACCAGGGCCCTACTGCGTTCTTCGACAACCCGGGGCTGTGCGGATTCCCTCTCATGGTCCCCTGCGAGCGTCCGGCTACGCCAGCAGCGGAGACGCCGGAAGGGGGACGGGGGGCGGAGTTCGCGGCGATGGGGAATGAGGGCCGGAAAGGGATTTCGACGGGGCTGATCGTGCTAATCTCGGCGGCGGACGTGGCTGGTGTGGCGCTGTTGGGGCTGCTGGTGGTGTGCGCCTATTGGAAAGTGAGGGGCAAAGAGGAATGCTCCGCGAAAACGGGAGGCGGCGGCAAGGGACTTGGCCGGCGGGGGTGGTGTGGATGGCCGTGCGCAGAAGCAGGGGAGGAGAATGGGGAAGGGCCGTCGTCGGGGGAGGAGGTGTATGACGAGGAGGAGGGGGGCGGCAGCGGCGTAGGAGGCGTGGAGGGGGAGCTGGTGACGATGGACAAAGGGTTCAAGGTGGACTTGGACGAGCTGCTTCGGGCGTCCGCGTACGTGCTGGGTAAAGGGGGGAAGGGGATCGTGTACAAGGTAGTGGTGGGGAACGGGGAGGCGGTGGCAGTGAGGAGGCTCGGTGAGGGCGGTGGCGGAGGAGGAAGGTACAAGGAATTCGCGGCAGAGGTAAGGGCAATGGGGCGGGTGCGCCACCCTAATTTGGTGCGACTTCGGGCCTTCTACTGGGCGGCCGACGAGAAGCTGCTCATCGCCGACTTCATCGCCAACGGCAACCTCTCCGGCGCCATTCGAGGTCACCACTTCCTCAACCTTTCTTCCACTACTACTCATTACAAATAAATTTAAATTACAATTTAGCATGTGAATTGCACGTGATCTATAAAACTGATTAACCGTCGTGATACCAAGCGCGCGTCTAAAGCACGAATCTCTTTGCAATAGATCGCGCGGGAACATCACGGATCTTAATTCTTAAGACGTAGAGGGAAATGTTTCGAGGAAGCATTTTTTTATTTGCTTTTGTTAAAGTCTTAAGTAGGTTAAAGATATGAACAATGTAATCTTTAAATAATTTGGACAATTCTTTTCTCGTAAGCTAACTTTTGGGATGAGTTAGATTCACTAATTTTTTAACATGATATTAAAACCAATTTTGTGATTGATATTGTGCCACCGACAAATGTTCAATCTTACAAAATTTCACGCTTCAGATGTTTAATCCTGAAAGTGAGGAGAGTGAGTTAAAATCTCACATTGATTAAAAATATGATCAAAATAATCTTTAAATAATTTGAACAATCATCTTCTCATAAATTAGCTTTTGGATAAGTTAGGCTCATTAATTTTAAATTAATAAGAAATTACTTTTTAATTACTTTTTTTTTTCTCAACGTTGGCAAATTCATTATGAGAATGAGAATCAATTATACAACCAAGTACAGAATTTACCGGGGATCGAACCCCAAACCTCCATGAAATATCCATGATGTTACTTTTTAGTTTAATGATTTAATTATAATTTGTATTCATGATTAATATTTTACTTGTTTAATTCTAATTATTTTTAAATATAAAAATAAAAAATTGATCTTACTATTGGGTAAAATGGATGATGAAACATGCACATTTGAATCCATTACTCCATCAGTGACTATAAATCTATTTCATTTGTTGTCTGTCTGATCCAATATTTTATTTTCTTAATCTCCCTCTCATTTTTCATTTGATTTAACTCGAGTTTGATTGAATTATGTGATCGTGTTGGTGTTGGTCCAGGCCGGTCGGGGCACGTGAGTTTGCCATGGTCAGCGCGCCTGAGCATCGCAAGAGGCGCTGCCCGCGGCCTCGCTCACCTCCACGACTGCAGCCCTCGCAAGTTCGTCCATGGCGATCTCAAACCGTCCAACATCCTCCTCGACGCCGATTTCAATCCCTACATCTCCGACTTCGGTCTCCTCCGCCTCCTCTCCCTGATCACCTCCCCATCGTCTTCCTCAGCCAATCCCACATCCGCCCCCTCCTCCTCCTCCTTCTCCTCCACCACCGGTCTCATCGGCGCCGCACTGCCGTTTTCCTCCTCCTCCTCCAAATCCGGCCTCCTCGAACGCCCCAACCCCTACCGCGCTCCGGAGACCCGCGCCGCCGTGAGCCGCTTCACACAGAAGTCCGACGTGTACTCCTTCGGCGTCGTGCTGCTGGAGATGCTAACCGGGAAGCCACCGGAGATGTCGCCATCGCCGGCGTCGTCGGGGGAGCAGCTGGTGCCGGGGCTCGTGAAGTGGGTGAGGAAGGTGTTCGACGAGACCAGGCCGCTGTCGGAGGTGCTGGATCCGGTGCTGCTCCAGGATGGGAATGCGAAGAAAGAGGTGGTGGCGGCGTTCCACGTCGCGCTCGCGTGCACGGAAATGGATCCGGACGCGAGGCCGAGGATGAAGACAGTATCAGAAGACCTCGAGAAGATCGGGTCTTCAAGGAAGTGATCGATCAAGCGACAAGACCGATCGAGTACGCAGCCATGGAGGATTCAGCAGTGGCAGATATGCACGAGAGAAGTCAATGTTGGTGATTTCAAGTATTAATTTGATTACAAGATATAGTAATTGCTTCTTGTTCAGAATTTCAAGTATTAATTTGATTACAAAATATCAAGGCAGCTTTGGAATTTTGGAGAATGTGAAATAAAAACATAGGTATCAAATTGATTTTCTTAGACGGTGTTCGGCCTGCATTAATTTTGATCCCACAATTCTAAACAATTTCAATCTAACTCCTTCAATTAATGGTGTTAATTAGATATAGTAATCCGCCTTCGTGGGAATTCTTCGATTGGTGTATAATTTCATGTAGCTCGCAAGTGTGTGATATGAGACTCTGTGTTAGTGTGCTTAGATCAATCATCTAATTTTTTTCTGATGACAACCTTGTTTATCCATTGTCTAGATTTTTGAGACTCCAATTAAAATTGGGTTGGGCTAGAATGAGCCCTTCACCCGCCCAACAAGACAACAAGTCAACAACACATCCATATGGAACTTTCTCAAATGTGTTTCCTTCCAGAGTGATGAAGATTTCTTCTTTGGATGGCATTGTTTGAGGGATTAATATCTATTTTTATTTTATCCTTTACATAATTAACAAATCTATCTCGTAGTATTAATTTTATTACAAACCTATCTCCTCTTATAAAAAATCATAAGAGCATATTTACTTAACGGGCTGAAGTTGGATAGAATAAAAGATAGATTTTAATTCTTTATTAGATGAAACCTCGCATACAATCTGTTGAGACTTGAGAATTAAATATAGAAATAAATTAATTTCTTAAAAGATAGTCTATTGATGAATAGTTAATGAAAAATAAAATTTGATAATACAATAAGACTCAAAATGAAATAAACAGACAAATTTGTTTTGTGTTTAAATGGATCAATTCATTTGTGATTCGTCAAAAAATAGGCCATAAATAGATTGACTTGTCTAATCCATTTATTTAATATACAATATATAAATAGTTTAATTTATTAATTTTTAAGTAAATTTAAATAAAACGTCATCCTGACCTGCGTCAATGATTGGCGCTTCTTGTCATATTATCAACATACTATTATATATACCAGCTATATTTATTATTTTGTTGAACAGAACAAATTCATATTCCTTCTTGCATGTCGCCCATATTATGTTTCCTATCATCTTTTATGCGCATGACCCTTTGCACCTGGAAGAGTCAGACTCCCCAAAAGTGGAGAGGAAAATAAATTATAAATAATAATAATAATAGTAATAATAATAATAATAATAATAATGTTGAAATATCACAAAGGGCATAGCCGTTAGATCCTGATCCAACGGGGATGGTATATCCCTTACAAGCTCAATTTTTTGTTATGATTTATTCTTTTGCTTTGTTTTGGTTTTGTTGACGAGTGAATGAGTCCATGAAGATCACAGGATCCACTCAGTGATTGGTGGCTTCAATTAATCTATGGAATTAGTTTATTTTCCAACCATAATTTCTTCTTCTTTATTCTCATCTCTTGTTGTTTGTTGTTTTGTTTTTATATAATTTTAGTTGTTATTTATTGATCACCTTTTCCACCACCTCCAAAGCTTCCACCTTTACCATTTGTTCCCCGTGGTTTCCAGTTTCCACCAATTCCTCGGTCCGATCGATTGGGTTTGACGACCTTCGATTTCCATGGATTTTTAGCCCAGGGCTCTTCGGAGAGTGTGAAAAAGTTTGGTATTTTGGGCCTGATTTCGACTTCCACCCGCTCATCTTTCTTGTTTGCTCTTCAATCAATTAAAGCGTAAATTTCATGTCTTTTCTCCTTAATATCATTCAAAAGAACCGATCTTGCTGAATTTTTCCTACGATTTTTGTTCCTCGCGGTCTGCAAAAGTCCTGTGGAAGTTTTGGTGTTGATTCGCTTCGATTAATTCTGGTTTGTTTTGTTATCAAAAGGTTTGATTTCATTTTGGTGGATTTGATCTGTTTCAACAAATTTCAAATGGCTGGGGAAAGCTGTAATCTTGATAAAGATGAGGCGGAGATCTTCAAGCCCTCATCTGCTTCTTCACCTTCTGCTTCGCCGCCCTCTCCCCCTTCATCAGCATCACCACCACCACCGGCGCCGCTGCCACCTTCTTCTATGAATCTGAAACCTTGCGAGAAATCCGCAGTCCAAAGGTCAAAGAGGCCGCAATCTCCACCGCGAGAGATGACAACCTCGGCATCTTCCAAGCCGAAGCTTGATGAGGAACCCCGGACGCCTGTTAAATTCAGCAACAGGTGCTCCACCTGCCGGAAGAGGGTCGGGCTCACCGGCTTCCGGTGCCGCTGCGGCGATCTCTTCTGCGGCCGCCATCGCTACTCCGACGCCCACGAGTGCTCTTTCGATTACAAGGCCGCCGGGAGGGAGGAGATCGCCAAGGCCAACCCTGTGATCAAAGCTGCCAAAATCATCAAGATCTGAGGTATAAAAGCTGAAACCTTCCATCTTCTTCATAGACCTGCTCTGCTATTGAAAGAACAAATATGCATCATTTTATTTGGATTTGGTTGTTCAATTGCTCATAGCTTAATGCATCCATCTTCATGTTTCTTGGATGTCCATTCTTTTAAGATTTTGCTTGATGCAGATATTCCACTTGTTGCAATTGAATGCTTATTTTTGTGAATTTAATTTGTTTGAGGAGTTGATCCTAATCCTTTTAAGCTTTCCTTCTCTCAAAGAATGGGATAAGAAAGTTGCAGTTTGGTAAAGAAAGAGTAGCTTTCATTTGGTGAAGAAGATGAGCTTTTGATTTGGCAGCAGATTCCTTATCTTTGATGTGTGACCTCACTATCACTAACTTGTGAAACACAGCAATATCTCACACTATTTCTCTAGAAAACTATGTTTATCTAATCAAACACAGCCATTTCTCAAGCTATTTCTCTAGAAAACTATATCTGTCTAATCAACATGCAGCTACTCAAAAGTTCTTGCTTATCTTGCTCTTTTATTGAAACAATAGAACACTCGATGAAGTTTAAATGTCACCCTCAATATGTATATATAACTAGTTTAACAAATTGGTTTCTTATTTGAGCATTTTGTTTCTGAAAAGCAAGTGAAATGCACAACATAGCATTTCTAATAGTTGGCAGGAACTAAATGCCTACTTTATCATCGAGAATGAGTGGGTTCTCCAACTTTATTGACATGGCCAATCGTTTTCCCCTACATGCAGTGTAGGTTGGAATGATTAAGAAGTTTGTGGAAGACCAGCATGGAAATGACTGCAAGTGGGGCTCAAGCATGCATGCTAATGGCATAAACAAAAGCTTTCTGAATGGATGAATAAGTGGCCTCAAGGAATTGTTGTGATTGCAGCCTTTCTACTGTCAACAGTCTAATCTGGGGGGTGGCTTTTCAATTCAGCACAAGGCTGAAGGCTCAGGTCCACCAAGGCAGCGAGCACCATCTTTGAGCTCCATATATGGGTTTCAGTTGTCGTCATTTGAGGATTTATGCATTTAGCAAATTGTGAACTAGGTTGTGTAACTTTTCAGTTCCACTTAGCTTCAGATGTTATGATTATTTTCAACTTAATCAGGTGCCATTTTTTATTAGATGTTGCTTGCCTGCTGTGTGTAATCTTCAAAGGTTGTGCTTTTAAAAATGACCTTCAGTTTATGATGCCTTGATAGGTTTTCTTGGAGCTAACAATATGAGTTTGTGGATCATAACCATTTCATAAGCTAACACAGAACTGACATATATAATTGATATGACCATGATGCATTTATTAGGCAGATGATGCAACACAACATGACAAATATTATTGTTTGATGAAAAATATGCAATGATTAAAGCAAATGATAATATCCATTCAAAAAAAAGAAAAGAAAATCATTTTCAAGATTAAAGATTAATTATTTATTGCTTTCATGTCATATTTGATAGAAATCTTTTGGTTGGTCTTGGTCAAATTAGGAGAATAACTAGAATAAGAAACACTAAATATTTATACCAATATCTTGACTGTTGCATTTCAAAAACAATGACTCGGTATTATTTTGAAACTTAATTCTGAAGATGAGCAAGTTAGGTTCATTGAATTAAGAAAACTAAAACTAATTTTTATAGTGATGAAATTGAATAGATTAAAATTATTACACAATAACAACCATAATTCTTGATTTTAAAAGTTGTATATCAAAATATATTTTTTTAAAAAAAATCACTATATATTGATTTTATTAATGTAATTTATTTAAGTTTTTAACATAGTAAATTCTTTTTTTCCTGTTTAAGGAAATATAGTGGAGGGCTCATGTCGGCCTACCTCATTTGGGCTTGTTTTGTTTTTACTTTTTAATAGGTAGATTTATATGTCATAATAGGTTGAAAAAAAAAAGTGGACTACTTACAAAGTTACAAGTATTTTCTAATAAATAAATCTGCCTACTGTTCAACCAAACCCGCAATTGAGTCTAAGAAATATGGCAAACAAGCATTTAATTTTTGAAATTTAAAATTTATTTTTGAGCTTTTTCATGAAGAGAGAATGGAAAAGAAGAGAAAATAAAAGGAAGAATAGAACAAAAGGAATATAAAAGAATATTAACTTTAGTTAGATTGTTGTATACATCTTTGGGGTTGTTTAATTAACATGAAGAAATATGAGAAGTATATTTTTGGAAAGTAAAAAAAATCATTTTTTTATGACAAATAGTTGGCAAAAATCGGAAAATTTCTACTTTATGACATTTTTAAGAGCGTATAAGCATAAAAAAATATCTTTTAAAAAATAAGATTATGAATTTGATAATTAATTTGTATCGTATAAGTAATATGTAATTTTTTTTATCAAATGTATGTAGATATATTGAAATCATAAAATTCAAACACACAAGTTTCACTAGGGGTGTGCATGAGTACCGATAGACCCGAAATCGGTTGGAACCTACCTGATCGGGTAGGTTCTGGGTAGATCCGAACTAAATTTGGGTAGGATTCGGGACAAAAATTAAGAAATCGATTAAAATCAATTCTGGTTCCGGGTCCAACACATCGGGTACTCGGAACCGAAATCGATATCCGAAACCTGTACTAGAATTTGTTCCAGAACCTATTTTGAGACCTATTTTGAAACCTGTTAGAACCCTATTTCGAAACCTATTGGAACTTGTTTTGGAAATGAACATGTTCCAACAGGGTATCCGGAATCGGAACCAAAACCTGTGGTTTTAGGTAGGATCCGATTTCAGGTTCCAACAGGGTAGGGTTCAATTCTAAAATCTAGGAACCGGTCATATACAGGGTAGGGTCCAAGTATCATGAAAAGTATAGGGTATCCGGACCCACTCACCCCTAAGTTTCACAAGTAATACAAGTAAGAAAGAAATAAGGGGTTCTCCAAACAAGTGAGATGCTAAAAAATAAAGTATCTTAAAAGAGAGAAGAAATATTGGTGTAAAGTCTAGGGGTGAGCAAAAAAAACCGGTTTTCCGGTTAACCGGAAAACCGGTCCGAAACCGAACCGGTTTTTCCAGTTAACCGAACCGGTTTTTTCGGTTTCGGTTTTTTTTTTGCAAAATCGGTTTTCGGTTTCGGTTTCGGTCCAAGAGGTAAAAAGTCCACCGGTTTCGGTTAACCGACCGGTTGGAAATAATTTATTAATTTATTAATTTTATTTATATATATATATAATAATAATAATTTATAAATTATGAAAAATTATAAAAAATTACAGAAAATTATAAAAAAATTATAAAAAATTATAAAAAATTATAAAAAATTTAAAAAAATTTAAAAAATATTAAAAAATATTAAAAAATATTAAAAAATATTAAAAAAATCAAAAAAATATTTAAAATATTTGAAAAATTCAAAAAATATTTTAAAAAATAAAAATAAAAATATTAGTTTTTGTAGAACATTATCTTGGTTCAATGGTTTCACTTTTTTTTTCTTTTTTCTCAATGAGAATTTGCTATTTATTTAGATTTTTCTCCATGATTTGCATAATATTATTATGTTTGTAGGTTAAAAAAAATAAAAATTTATTGGTTAACCGAAAATTATCGGTTAACCGAAAATTATCGGTTAACCGAATCGAAAAAACCGAAACCGAAATAGCGGTTAACCGAAGTTAATGGACCGGTTTACGGTTAATGATTTTGAAAAGCCGAAGTTAATGGACCGGTTTTTTTTTTTGCTAATGGACCGGTTAACCGGTCCATGCTCACCCCTAGTAAAGTCTTAAAAATTCCTCAAAAAGAGCTTTAGCCTTGGACCAAATTTTCTGGTGAGAAGTGATCTTATTTTCAAAGACTCTTGCAGTCCTTGCTAACCAAATGCGCTAGGTGATGAAGACAATCAAACCAATTTAGCAGATCCATCAATCTCAAGATCGAGTGCGATGAAGACAATCAAACCAATTTAGCAAAGCAATCCAGGAGTCAGTCTGAATACGAATGTCAAAGTGTTACGACTCGTTTGATGAGATAATCGACCCATCAACTTCATATATCAATCTATTGGTCTAATTAAAATGCTGAAGCTAAAGTTGACAATAGTACATCTATCAAGCCTTATAAGCTAACACCACATTCAATATATTCCCAATGTGGGATTAAACTGAGGTATTATAATTTTTCCCATTTATCCAATTTGAGTCTAATGCATAGCCTAGAGTCACTCCCAAATCGATAGCATATGAGGTCTAACCTAGTAGCAGCTTCACCTCATCACATGAGCAATTTTTTCTCACATAGGCTCCTCCATCGTGTCTTGGACTATGTTCTGCTCTAAAATCATTTGTTGCGATTTATTTTATAAGATAACTGACCTATCAATTTCAAATACCAAGGGTATTTAGACAGAGTCATCTCCAACTACAATATAATATGTAATTTAAATATATAGCTATTAACTATAATATAATAATATAATAATAAGTGAATCACATGTTAGTTATTTTAAGTATATATTTTTTAAAAATAAATAAATAGTTGAATCAAATAAAATATAGAAAGTTATTTATTGAAAAATACAATTCCACCTACTCCCAAACAAACATGTTTTTTTATGTTTTACATAAAATTCATAAAAACATTTAATTTAGAAAAACTGCACATTTCTATGTAAACCAAATGATATCCTAATATTGTCAGTAGAATAATCAAATATACATCAATCTTTAATTCTTTAGTAATCAATAATCATTTTCTCTATAAAATAATAATAATAAAGGATCAAAGAAAATTAAGGAATTTAAAATCCTTCTTTCTACCAATATTTTTTTATTGTAGATTTCTAACTAAATCAATAGCCGAATTTGTTAATAAATCAATCGACAAAGTGATGTAATTAGCTATGGGTCGACCAAGGTGATTGCACTTTTAAATTTGATTTGAATATCCTTTGACATTGTGTTTGGATAATTTTGAGTAAGAGTTTCGGAGGAAAAATTTGAAGGGGTTTGAAGAATTTTGAAGAGGAAGAGATTTGAAGATTTTTGAAAGGATTTTAAAAATTTTATTTTGTTAAACTTCATAAAGGATTTGAAGAAATTTGAAGGAATTTGATAGATCACTATGTCCTCGTTTATAATAATATATTTTTTATTTTAAAAATATTTTTATAATTTAATTATTTTTAATTCATTAACTCTTCAATTTTTTTCAAATTCATATTTTGTAAGAGCGCGTTGGTTGGCATTTTTGTAAAAATATTTTTAAGAACTTATTTGCTTTCTAAGCTTGAAAGGAGATAGGATAAGAGATTAAATTTAATTTAAGTATATGAGTTTAAAAATATATATATAATTAAAAAAATATAATTGATGTTATATAATATGATTATCATATTTTTAAAAAATTATACAATATTACATATCATTTATTATTCTATCCTATAAAATAAAACAAACGAATCAAAAAAAATTAAGCTCTTTGGATACCCCCAGTCAATAAGTCATCTACGATTAAAAAAATGTGATAAAGAAGTTAACTATATTAATAATTAAATGAATCCATTCATAAATATTATATTATCTATATACCTAAACTATTATTGCTTGAAAATAATGAAAAAGAACAAGTCATCACTTGTTTTAGTGACATATGGTTCAAGTTGACACAACCAACCAAGCAGGAATCAAGTGACTCACGAGGCTCACTGGGATCTCCTTCTATCCAAGGTAGAGATGGCAACGAGCTGGGCCAGCCCATGGGCGGCACGGCTATGCCCAGAAGACGGGCCGGGCTCGCCTTCTGGGCACGGCCCGCGTGCCCGTGCTCTGGGCGAGCACGGGAGGTTTGGCGCGTGCCAGGCCTACGTCGACGCTGCCATACCATGTCTGGCAGCGTTGACCTGGATCTGGCGCACGTCAGACGTAGGTCGGCCCGAGCCAGACTTGGCTCGGGCCGACGGATATTTTATTTTTTAAAAAATCATATAAATATCCTCTCTCCTTCTTCATTTCTTCTATCTTCATCTTCAACTCTTTCTCTCGATCATCAACTCTCAACTCTCATTTTTCAACTCTCAACTCTCCTACTCTCAACAATCAACAACATTTTAAGCTCATCAAGAAACCAAGGATTCAAGATTGTTGTTAATTTTTTTTAATCTCTTCAGTTTGTTTCATTGATTAGTATAATATTTATACTTTTTATATTTTTAATTTTTACTAATGACGGATGGAGATTTTTCAAGTTATACTCCACAAACTGGATCAAATATGTTAGAAGAAATGTCTCATGCTACTCATACCACTCAACAAAATCAAAATATAGAGATAAATCTATCTATTAATTTATGTCCATCAGGTAGAAAAAAAAAGTGTGGTGTGGGAATATTTTGAGAAAATTATTGAACCTGATGACACTATAACAAAAGCCCGGTGCAAAAAATATCAAAAAATCTTTCGGCTTCAACAACCGGATGAACTGGTCATTTATTATGTCATGCAAAGGGTCATGACACTAAGGTTACACAAGCTCAATAAATTCTTAATTTATCTTCTTCTCGTTTAACAGCTTTTTCGTATGATCATGATTTTCAACGTCGAGAACATGTAAAATTAATTGTTCAAAGTGAATCTCCTTTTAGTTTTGTTGATCAACCAAGATTTTCAAGTTGGATTCAAAATACATTACGACCAAAATATAAAAAAAATTACTCAAAATACAATGAAAAATGATGCTTTAAAATTATTTTTTATATATAGAGAAAATATAATGACTAGTTTTCAAAATAATAAATTAAAAATTTCTTTAACATCTAATGTTTGGTCTAGTCAACGTATTACTAATTCTTACATTTGTATTACTGCACATTGGATTGATGAAAAAAATATTTTGCAAAAAGGAATAATTAGTTTTAAAGTTTTTGAATATCCACACATTTCTGTTGTCATATTTTCTACTATTAGATTTGTAACATCTTTCTATAATATAAATGATTAAAAAAATTCGATTAGTTTTGATAATGTTAGTAATAATGATGCTGCTATCCCTCCCCTTATACAGTTATTTAAACTAGTATTAGAAGGTGAATTATTTCATGTTCGTTGTGTTTGTCATGTTCTTAATTTATGTATACAAGATGATTTAAAACAAGTAAATATACATGTAGAAAAAAAAAATATTATTAGATATATGCGTTCTTCAAAAGCAAGAACACAAGAATTTAAAAAATTATGTCAATCTTTTAATAAACTATTAAAAAAATTTAATGATGATGTTATTACTAGATGAAATTCAATATATCATATGCTTATGTCTACTATAAGATATCAAGATATCCTTATAATATTTTACAATCAAAATATGTCTGGTGATCCAATTAATAATAATGATTGGTTAGTTGTTAGGCATATTACTCAAATTTTAGAACTTTTTAATAAAGCTACTGAATAATTTTCCGATGTTTATTATCCTACATGTAATTTAACTCTTTCACATATAGTTCGTATTAGTGAAATATTTTCTTCATATAGACATCATCCTTTATTTGCACAAATTATTTCTTTAATGGAATCTAAATTTAAAAAGTATTGGTCAAATATACATACTTTATTTTATTTGGCAATATGTTTAGATCCTAGAGTGAAAATTGATGGTTTAAATATGTTGTTAGATGATTATTATAACAATATGAAATTAGATAATGTTGAAGAAAAAAAAAATTCGAATTTATTGAATTCTATGTTCGTATTTTACGCTTCAAAATTTGGTGATACAATTACAAATAAGACAATATCTTCTTCTTCTAGATTAAGAGATGATGGTGGAAATAGTATTAATTCTCAACTTGGTCGTAGAATAAGAAAAACTAAATCTACTAATTTTAATAAATTACTTTTTTTTCTAGATCATAATCATTCTGAAGAAATAGATGATGATAAAATTTTAGCATGGTGGAAAAAACAAGAAAATACGTATCCTATTATTTTCATCATGGCACGTGATATACTAACTGTTCTTGTGTCTACAGTAGCTTCCGAGTCTTATTTTAGTGCAGGAAATAAAATTCTCGACGAAAAAAGGAGCCGAATGAGTGAAGAAACGGTTGAAATGTGCATTTGCTTAAAAGACTGGTTGGATGCTGAAGATAGATTACAAGATAAGGGAGGACACGACACTTCATCATCGGGAGAGGAGGAAGCTCAAACAAGCGAAGCTGGTGCTGTTGGTCCAAGTACAAGTTAAATCACCGGGACTACGGGTGATTAAAAATGTAAAAAGAACTATGTAGACCTGATTAGGGGTGTAATCGAGCCGAGCCGAGCTTGGCTCGGCTCGAGCTCGAGCTCGATCGAGCTTTGGTCTATCGGCTCAAGCTCGGCTCGAGCTACATTCAAGCCACTCGAGCTCGGCTCGGCTAGGCTCGGGAAAAAAATCAAGCCGCACGAGTCGAGCCGCGCGAGCCGAGCTCGAGCTCGACTAAGCTCGAGTTCTTTTTAGAGGGTAACGGGTTCATAAAATTTAAAAATCAAACCCGATATATAATATATATAGAAGGCTCGATTAGGCTCGCGAGCCGAGTAGAGGTTAGCTCGAACTCGGCTCGCTCGCATGTCTGGCTCGGCTCGAGCTCGATAAGTTCGAGTCGAGTTCGAGTTTTTACCGAATCGATCTCGAGTAGCTCGCGAGCGGCTTGGCTCGCTTACACCCCTAGACCTAATCATTTTATAGTTAATCATCGGGGAGTACAAGTTTAGCTATAAAGGTACGTATGCAATCTTTTAAGGTGCGGTCTATTATAATATTAAAAAAAAATATTTTATCATTGGATGAATATTTTTGTATTAAAGATAAATAAAAATTTAATTATAATTTAATTTTTAAAAAATATTTTTATTAATTTGCATTGCTTACAATGTTACATATAAAAAATCTGTTAAAAAATATATAATAAAGTTTAGTACAATGATTAAGCTATCTCAAATAAAATTAGAGGTTTAAGTTCAAAACTCACCTGTAACCATTAATTTTTATAATTAAATTTTAAACTTTTAAAAATTTAATAATTTAAATTAAATAATTTAAATTAAATAATTAATTTTTAGGCCGGTCGGAGTCCGACCTGAACTCGGCCCGGCCCAGGCACGACATGTTGCCACCTCTAGCCTCATCCCCACATATATTCCAAGGTCACCTTGAGATACTTTTGGGGGGCATACAACTTCATCATTTTAACGAAATTATTGATAATAATTTACGAGAAGATTCAATTGACACGAACATAATAATCTATGTTCGAGTAATAAAAAAATTAAGTATATTAACGAATAACAGATAATTACCCTAATTTGTTCGCAACTCATTCAGGGACCGAAATCAAGTACCGGATTCGAGTTTCATACCCGGATCCGGAACATCCCATCATGTCATGTCCACGACGCCCATAACGGCAAAACCTGAGTCCACTACGCGTTAAACGGTCCCGTGACCTTATAGAATCATCATGCGCACCCTCCTTCCTTAACTGCCGTAGTCTACCATCTCAAATATTGTTTATTTATTTACAACTTCCCTACCTTTCTTTCCCTATCAATGCAGTACATCCATGCAAAAAAAAGAAAGAAAGATATAATTTCATAAAAAATATATATATTAAATATATTATGCCATTCAAAAATAACCTAGTGCGACACGTTTCTTAAATCACTGCTTTTGCGATTCGACGTAGTGTTGTGTCTTCCGGGTGAAAAGTGGGTACATGGAACTTTCTCTTCTCCTTCCCCTCCTTCCTCCCCAAGAAATCAAACACCAGCCCTCTTCCTCTCTCCCTATATATACAAATAATACCCGATTCGTTTCATTTGCCGCTCCCACTACAATTCATTCGGTCCGATGCCGATGGAAGAACCACTATCGCCACCGCCCTTGGACCTCCGTGATCTGAAGGCCGTCTCCGTCCTTGGCCGCGGCGCCAAGGGTGTCGTCTTCCTCGTCCGCGCCGCTGCCGAGCCCTTCGCCCTCAAGGCTGTCTCCCGCTCCTCTATCGAGCGCAAGTCCTCCGGAGACGACGCCTACCGCCGCGTCTGGCTCGAGCGCGACGTCCTCCTCTCCCTCCACCACCCCTTGCTCCCCTCTCTCCGTGGCGTCGTCTCCACCGACCGGATCGTTGGTTTCGCCATCGACCGGTGTTCCGGCGGCGACCTGGCATCCCTCCGCCGCCGACAAAGCGAGAAGATGTTCTCCGATGACGTCATCAGGTGATTGTTAATTTCTCTTCCGTCGCCCCCTTTTTTTTCTCATCCGCCATCCTTGCGCATCCAATTCTAATGTGATTGCTCCGCAGATTCTACGCTGCCGAGTTGGTGCTGGCGCTGGAGTACCTCCACGGACTGGGGATCGTCTACCGAGATCTGAAGCCGGAGAACGTTTTAATCCAGGATAATGGTCACCTCATGCTCGTCGACTTCGATCTCTCCACCAAGCTTCCTCCGAGATCGCCTCCGGAACCACTCAAGTCCGCGCCTCCCGCTGTTGCCCGCAGCATCACCCCTAGCATGAAGAAGGAAGACGCCAAAAAGAAGACCAACAAAAAACAGAGGAAGGTCCCGCGCCTACCAAGCTGCTTTTTCAACGCCGGCGTCACCCCTGAAACCACCGAATCGCCTCCACTAACGGAGTCCAGCGAAAAGGCGCCTTCGTCTTCGATGGAATCGTCGAGCGAGAAGTCGAACTCTTTCGTAGGCACGGAGGAGTACGTGGCGCCGGAAATCATCGAGGGGCGGGGCCACGACTTCGCCGTCGACTGGTGGGGGCTCGGCGTGGTGCTCTACGAGATGCTCTACGGGCGGACGCCGTTCCGGGGGCAGGACCGGAAGGAGACCTTCTACCGGATCCTGACCAAGCAGCCGGAGCTCACCGGCGAGCCCACGGCGCTGCGCCGCCTCATCCGGCGGCTCCTGGAAAAGGACCCAGAGCGGCGCATCACCTGCGAGGGCATCAAGGCGCACGAATTCTTCATTGGGGTGGTGTGGGAGGAGGTGCTGCAGGTCTCGCGGCCGCCGTTCATTCCTTTACAGCCGGAGCACGAGGCAGGGGCAGACGATGGCGACGACGCAGAAATTGAGGGGCTCGACGTGGAGAGTACGGTGGAAGAAGTTTCCGCTGCCAAGGAGGCAGAGAAGGCGGCGGCAACCGATAGGAACCAGGCGGAAGCGGCATCCGCTTCTCCCCCGAAAGCTGATTTTTCTGTCTTCTAATTTCTCATTTTTTAACGAAAACCATTATTTTTTTATTATTTAACTTAAAGACGACTCGAGTCACGAATGACAACGACCTCGTGACTCGATTCGTCTCTTAATTCGCGATATAAATACTCTCTTGAGGCTTCAACCTAGTGCTGGAAACTTTTATTGTTAGGTGGAATAAAAATATGATGTAATCATATCATCATCTGATGAAATGTACATTTGGATTATTATTATTTTTCTGATATTTGACGAAGTTGGATTATATTATATTAACATTACATAATTTTTTATGTAAAGTGCTATTATTTGAAACGTGATGCTTGAGTTAGGCAACGTGAAAAAGGATACAAGTGTCTTATTCTAGACAAGTTTTCTTCTTTTAGATATCACATTTTGTTCTTATTCAATATAATATGTCGAGAAAGTTTGTTTTTTTTATTACAGCAGATATTATTCAGTCAAATCTGCCACCATTTCACACCTACCTTAGAAAATGCTGTCTGACCAATTTCATAAAAGCAATTTCTTATATTCATAATAAAAATTGATAGATTATTTTATCTGTAATAAAAAAGTAAAATTTTTAATTCATAAATGTTTTATATTCAGAATGTCTCCAAAATTATTTTTTTACATTTTTAAATACAATCTTCTTAGTATTTTTTTAATAATTAAACATTCTTTCGATGGTTAAAATTTTTATTTTATTGATTTTTTTGTAACTTAGAATTTAAATTGTTTTTTTCAAATATAGCATGATTTTTTTTAGTAATTTATATTAATATTTTAGTATTTTTTTAACGGATACCATCTCTCTACAAAAGAAGTACGAAGAATATTGCGTATATCAATTCTCCTCTCCTTTTATTTTAGTATTTTTTAATAGTTAAATATTTTTGCAATGATTAAAATTATCATTTTATTGATTTTTATAAAAGTTTTTAAATGATCAAAATGGTGTTTTTTTTGTTAAGTATAATATAAATTTATTTTTGGACATTTATATAATATTCTTTTAGTAGCTAAATATTTTTATTACTAAAATTATTGTTTCCATGATTTTGGAATGAATCATATTTAAAAATAAATAATAATTGTGATAACATTTCAGAAATAATTTCACTTAATGTTGTTATGCTAGACAGAAGTATGGAACATTTTTTCCTATGGTTATAATTACAAAAGTTTAGCAAAAGTAACAACCTGTTAAGTAATAATAAAAATTATGTAATAATTTGATAAATTAATTTTTTTTTTCCAGAAGAGAATGGTCACCACCTACTTATTTTTCGAATAAAGAGAGCATTGGACCATAACCGTACTCCCTCGCCGATCAAGTAAGTAGATGTATTCCCACCCCATTTCATTTTATGGTAAAAAAAACATTTATACCAATTTTATGGTAAATTTGAAAATTGAATAGTGATGGATGAATGAATCATTAATTAATGTACCGTATGTGCTCTTTATTATGTATATGACAAACATATTAATACAGCAATGCATTATTGTAAAGTAGATACGGTCCCCCTTGATATATATGGTCCTTAATTATTTCCCAACTCAACAACGTGAAGGTGGTCATTTAGATTTAATTATAATTGGTTAATGCTTACAAGAGAAATGTAATAAAAATATTTGATCCCATGATCATAGCATGAGATTTGTTGTACGGATCACCAAGACCAAATTTAAAAAAAATGCTCTTCCTTTTCTTCTTGCGACAGTGATTAGGTAGGTGATCTTTCTCTTTTTCTCGTGGATGATTCATCGTAGATTTGTTTAGAAATCCATGTGAAAAATTAGTAAGTATGCATCTTTCATTCTAAATTAATTCAGTTTTATATTAATTTGTCGTAATTGTTAATTTTGGATGAAGATGATTATTTTTTAATTTGTATTAAGAATATAAATAAGTAGATCGATTTTTTTACTAATAACTTAATTTTTTTAGAAAAATTAATCATCCAATCCCACAAGTAAAAAATAGTATTAAAAATATAAATACATAAATTAATTCCTTTTTTAATCACTTAAAATTTTAAAAAAATTAATCATCCAATCAAATTTAACAATTTATTTTAAACATATGATGAATACTCGTTCAAGTATAAATCACTCAGAGAACTAGATAGATTAAAATAAACTATTAAATTCATCATTTTTTCTTTATCATTTTTCAAAATTAATCGTAAAGGTGAGGGGATTCGGATACACTATATCTATTTTTGATACTCGAATCTTATCCGGTTGAGTATTTGAAATTGAACCATACTCAAAACTTGTGATGTAGTACAAATTCTCAAAATCAAAATTATTTTTTTTAAAAAAAAACCAATAACTTTATACTAAAATTGTTCAAAGTGGTTATTTTGATTATGAAAATGCGTTCTAAATTTTTTAAAAAAATACATTAATTCTAAATTAATAAATGAAATTTTTAATATTTAATTTTTGAAAATTTTAAGATGTATTTTCATGATCAAATGACTATTTTCAAGAATTTCAAATAACTATTTTAATCATGAAAATGCAATCTAAAATTTTAAAAACATTATTTAAAAAATAATTCATTCGCTAATTTAGATTTATTACAATTTTTTAAAAATTTTATGATAAATTTTCATGATTAAAATGATCACTTTTAGATATTTTTGAATTTAAATTTGAATTTGAGAAATTTTGATATTATATTATGATTTTGAGAATTTTAAAATTTTATATTCTGATTTAGAAAAATTACTGACCAAGAAATGAAAATTCAAGTTATTTATTTTTTTTAAATAATTAATAGGTTAACGTGGTTATAATCAAATTGGGACCCTTAGGGTCTGTTTGGTTAGCGAAACCAAGTCTGTTTTCCTGGTTTCAGTTTCACTGAAACCAAAACTGCTTACGAAAACGTGTTTGGTTTAGTATTTTCGTGAAACTGAATCGAAACCAGAATGAAAACGAAACCAGTTTTCTTAATAAAAATGAAAACAACAGAATGTTGTTTTTTGTGGTTTCGAGACTGTCGATTTCGTTATCAAAATGCTGTGACAACTTTGTAATTATAAATATTTTTTTATAAAATTAATTAATTTAAAAATAAATTAAACTATATCGATTTTTTGAAAATAAAAATAAAAATCATCATTTTTAACTCAAACTTTTATCTTAAATTTATAAAATAATTAAACCAATTTATATCTAATTGACTCAAACCCAAATTTTAACTAACTCAATTTTCTTAAAGTTGGTCTATTTATAATTTAATCAAACCTAATTTTGGATAATTGGACTTATTTTTTTTTGAAATTTTATAATAACTATTAATTAATTTTTATATCTAATTGAACAAAAAAAATCTTAAATTATCAATAACTTAATTAATTAAATCATTTAAATATTTTGTAATCATATTAACAAATATTTAATTTTGTAAACCAACTAAACATTTAATTACTACTAAAAATGTTCAAGAAAAATTAATATTATTTTTTATAATCAAATAAATATTTACTGATTTCAACTAACTAAAACTGATGTTGTTTTTATTAACCAAACGCGTTTTCAGAAAACTGAAAACTAAAAACCAAAACCAAGTTTTCGAAACCAAGTTTTCAATTTCACTGAAACCAAACCAGAAAATAATTTTCGCTAACCAAATAGCACCTTAGTTAATTGAGTTTGGCATCTGTCACTGTACTATATGTCTAATGCAAATTTGGTAAAATTAGGGGGCCGTGGTAACCCATTATTGCACCTCTCAACATTATCTCCTCACAAATCGCTATTGCCATTAATATAATAGCATGTGATTTGGTCCTCAGTCTGATGAATAAATGCACCGATTTAAGTATCAGAAGGCCATGCGAATTAATTAAAGAGGCGGTGGACTAATTAATTAATCACCTCTCACATGAAAAGCATGTAATCACTAGATTTTGGTTATTTAAGTAATTGCAATCTTTTCATCTTTGTTTTAATTAATGACATACGAAATAACTTTTTCTAAAATTTTAAGATTCGAATTAGGGACCTCCAAATTCCTAGAACTCTAATGAAATATGAAATATATATATATATATATATATATATATATATATATATATATATATATATATATATATATATATAATATTTTATATCCTAATAATTTTTTCATTCCGATTATCTAGTTTTCACCTAAACAATTCTTGAACTGTGTTCAACTTAAAAAACAAAACTGATAAAGTTCTTAAAATTATGAATAGTTCGTGAAAAAATATTATAATTGATATATGTGAGAAATAATCAGTTAATAAATAAATAATTGGATTGCTTCAATTAATTTGATTATGACATGATCCAATATCTATTACCTCTTAACAGGTTTGATTTATAATGATGTTATTTTATGTACAAGTTTTGTGATGCACATGCTATTTTGTTCTTCACTTTTGGCTATGCAAATAAATTAATTATATTTTCAGTTTTTTAAAATATTATATTTTTTTTCGTTTGATTCATCATTTTTATAAGTTTTCGTTTAGTCTTTTAAATATTATTTTCATTTTCGTTTGGTCCATTCGTTAACTTTTGATGTTAATGTCAATATGAAATGCTGACATGAATTAAAAAAGAGATCAAACGAAAAATATAAAATATTTTAAAAGATTAGATAAAAAAATATTTTAATAATTTAAAATATAATTATATATTGTTATGCTTTAGGTTACTAAAATGTATATTTATATATTTCATGTTCTAAAAATATATATTTTTCATCTAGTTTCTTAAAATATTTTATTTTTTTTCGTTTGATCCCTCTTTAATTCATATCAGCATTGTCATATTGGCACTTAACAGCAAAAGTTAGCGAAAAGTTAACGGATGGATCAAACGAAAATAAAAATAATTTTTGAGAGACTAAATGAATTTTTTTTAAAAAGAAATGACCAAATAAAAAAAATATAATATTTTTAGAATCAAAAATATAATTAAGTTTTTTTATTAAGTTTTTTTTTTCTAATGGGCTACTTTATTTACATTCTAAAAAAAATTAAAATAAAATAAAGAATGAATTTTGATATCTCGTTTGTTTGATGTTTGAGTTAAAAATTATAATATTAATGTTATATATATATATATATATATATATATATATATATATATATATATATATATATATATATATATATTGGATAAAAAATATTATCAAAATCTATTCATTTATTATTCTATTCAATCCAATAAAATGAATGGACCATAAATTATTTGAGTTCAGAGGTATCTCTTTATCTATGAATATCACATGATAGGTCTTTTACCATGCAAAAGGACAGCGTGAATAATGAAATTATGGTATATCTACTCTATAGTACAGTGTCGTTTGTAGGGGTGAGCAAAAAAAAAAAATCGATTAACCGGTAAACAGGTTCGAAATCGAATCGATTTTTCCGATTAACCGAACCGATTTTTACAGTTAACCGAACCAATTTTTACGGTTTCGATTTTTATTTTTTGAAAAACCAATTTTCGATTTCGGTTTCGATCCAAGAGGTAAAAAGTTCATCGATTTCGGTTAACCGATCGATTAGATATAATTTATTAATTTTTAATAATATATATTAAATAATGATTTATAAATTATAATTTTTTTTAAGAAATTACAAAAATTATAAAAAATATAAAAAAATATAAAAAATTATAAAACTTATAAATATTATAAAACAATAAAAAAATAAAAAAATGCACTTCCTGGGGAGATCTACATAAATAAAAAAATAAAATTATAAATATTTTTTTTTTAAAAAAATAACTTATCTAGGGAGATCTACATCAATTGCACTTCCTAAGTTGTATTTGAAAGAAAAATACATTTTTACCCTCACATTTATATTAAATGCTAAATTTATAATTTATATTGTCAATTTTAAGAGATTAGATAATTCATAAATTATTGATTTTTTAAAATTTATTTTTGAATAAAATATGCAATTCTTTTTATATCAACCTCAAATAAAAATTATCATGTATATATAATAAATAATATATTATATTAATTATATATGAAAAATTATAATATATATATTAGTAAAATAAATAATATATTGATCATTTTATATATAATTCCTAGGAATTATTTATGTCAACCAATATGTTATGAGTGAAAAATTACACTACCTATCAATTAATTTTTTTCAACCAAATATAATTTTGCTACTTCTCAAAAAATACAAGTAAAAAATTAATTCACGAATATTATAATTTTTCACAACAATTTATTTCTCATGCCAATTAAATTAGACCTAAATTTAAAAATTGAGAGCAGGCATACGGACGGAGCTACTGGTTAAAAAAAAAAGGGCATGCCCTATTTAAATTCTTTTGGACCTATACAACAGCGTTGAGGCTGAGAGAGTGAGAGACTCAGAGACCTCATATCTGCCTTGTTTTCTTTTAATATAATTTTTTTATTTGTTTTAAAAATTAACTGTTGTTTTCTTTTTTTTATATTTCTTATTTTATTTTATTTTGCTTATAATAATATATAGTATAATTTTATTTTATTTTATTTTATTAAAACATTGTTTTTTCTTTGTTTTTAAATTATTTTGGTTTATTCTGACTTTTATTCTTATTTATTTTTTAAGAAATTTATTGTTTTCCTTTGTTTATTGTTTTCAAAATATTTTTCTCATATATATTTTTCTTATTTTATTTTATTTTTCTTTCTTAAATATATATTTTTATTTTTATTGTTTAGATGTTTTTTATTTGTTTTTTTTAGTTTTTATATATTCTTATTTTACATAAAATTTTGATTTCGATTTTTCCTTTATTTTTTATTTCGGTTTTTTCTCCTTAATAAAGTTTTATTCTTCATTTTTTTAATTTTTCTTTATTTTTTCTTTATTAAATATTTTTCGTTTTCATATACTTTTTAATCTCATTTTGTTTTATTTTTTCCTATATTTTTAATCGTATTTTATTATTAAATTTATTTTTTTAATTGATTTGCTTTATTTCTTTTTTTATATATTTATTATTATTATTATTATTTTATATAAAATTTTGATTTTATACATTTCATTTTCTTTTTAGTTTTGGTAGTATTAAATTATATTATTTTTAATAAACATATAATACTATTATTATATTTTATTTATTACCTATTAAAATTTTACTTCATAGTTTGAATAATTTATTGTGTTTTTTATTCGATTCAATTTATTGCATTCAAAATTAAATTTGATCATCAATTTTAGAAGAAAATTTTATATTTTTAACCGAACTTATATCTTTTGATCATATTATTATTTTACAATATTTATTTTCTCCTAATTTTTTTTATGAATGATTTTATTTTCTTCCTCATTTTTCAAGAACAATTCAAAACTTCAAATTGAATAAAATCGAATATATATATAATATAAAGCTCAATGATATAATATTACATTATATATATTCATGCAATATAAATTTATTTAGAAAACTTTATGATTCAAATCGATCTAAAATTTAGTTATATTTAATTTGAATCTAATGGAATTTTTAAATTGATTTAAATTTTTATAAACTTTCGTTATATAATATCTATTTAAAGTTAAAGTTATAAAAAAATAATTTCATAATTTCAATTTCTTCACACCTTTCTGATATAAATTTTTCTTTGCATAAAAATATATTATAAAAATATACATTTTTCACACTATATATTATTTTTCTTTTTTTTTGACTTTCTGCTTTAAATTTTATTTTCTAAATTTATATTATCATTATTTTCTATATATTATTAATAGATACAGTATTAATTTCTTTTTTATTTTTGCATTATTTAGTTTATATTATCTTCTAATAGTTTATTATTATCTTTTATACATTTGGTTCAAAAATTATTATTTTTTTCAATTTTTTATCAAATATATATATGAATTTTAGAAAAAATCCAATGCTAAAAATTCTACTGATATCTTTTTGATCATATTACTAATTAAATATTTAACTTTTCATTAATCAAATTTAATTCCTAGATTTATTTCATTACAATTTTTGTTTTGGTTCTAAGTTCTACCTTATATAAGAAAAAATTCAAATCTTTAACAAATATAGTTTAGTCGATGTAAATAAATATATATATATATATATATTTCAATCAATTCATAATTGTCACGCCCCAACTCAGGATCACGTGATCGGCCAAGTTATACGTGCTTATACTCCGAAGCCTAACCCATGCACATGCCAACATCATAAACAATAAATAAATAACAACTTATAATAATAAAAGAACCAGAACAGATTTTCATTTCAAAACAATAAGATTTTAAATACATATCTCAAGTGCGGAAATAAATCGAAGAGCAACAGTTCTTTTAATAAATAAAATTGAATAAAACGTGAATGTCCCCACGGGACTACAACTCCAAATACCAAAATAAAAGTGCATGACAACCTACTACAGACTCGACTACGACCCATAACTAGGACTGCTATGAGATTATGTGACTCCTTTGCCCTCCAACTGCGCCAAGTGCTCCAGCCCACCTCACCGGTCAGACTCTGCAAAATAAAATAAAACAACGACAACGGATGAGTTCAAAAAACTCAGTGAACAGTTTTACCAACCCTCACAACTCAACATCACAAAGATAACAAGAATATGTCTATCTCTACAGAGGCAATGTCACAAAGGTGTGGCTAGCTACCAGATCAACATGCCACCCATGCCCACGAAATCTAGTTCTTCAAAGAGGTGCATCAGGCTGAAGCCCTACCATGCCCGAAGACAACGTCACCTAAAAATGTGCATCTGGTCGAGTCCTACCATGCCCAAATGCAACATCACCATTACTGAGATGCATCGGGTTAAAGTCCTACCATGCCAAAAGGCAACATCACCATTAATGAGGTGCATCGGGTTGAAGCTCTACCATGCCCGAAGGCAACGTCACCTAAAAATGTGCATAAGGTCGAGCCCTACCATGCCCAAAGGCAACATCACCATCACAGAGGTGCATCGGGTCAAAACCCTACCATGCCCAAAGACAACATCACCGTCAATGAGGTGCATCGGGTCGAATCCCTACCATACCTAGAGGCAACATCACCGTCAAGAGGTGCATCGGGTCGAATTCCTACCATGCCCAAAGGCAACATCACCGTCAAGAGGTGCATCGAGTCGAATCCCTACCATGTCCAAAGGCAACATCACCATCAAGAGATGCATCGGGTCGAATCCCTACAATGCCTAAAGGTAATCGCACACATATCAGGATAATCGGGGGCCCTCCGAACTGATCCTGCAGGTAGGGAATTTACATCCAACCACACGGGCGTAGCCCGTAACCCGGCTTCTAAATGAGCCCCTCCGTCATTCCCAAAGATATGACGCATCAAGACCTAAGTCAAAATTCTCCTACGGTGTCTTAAGGATGTCATCACTATGAAGCGTCTCAACACTTCAAACTCGACCCTTACCCCTTAGACCCGCAACGTCATGAATTCATGTGATTTTATTTCATGAATACCTTGTAAGTTAGTTCATAACAGATTATGCTCACCCTTAGACTCAATTTTAATTATAGAATTAAAATCTAGATCATCTCAATTAGGGTTTTGTTTTAGAGTTTTGTTTTAGGATTTTGTTCTGCCCAGAAGTGCTGTGTATACCCCGAATCTACTCTTCAAAGTGTGTCTTATGTTTTCAAACTATATTTTTTGATCAAAACGATAGGTTACACGACTATAATCAGAGATCAAATCACATAATAACAGAGAAATAAAAAAATCAGCCCAGATTCAATAAACAGCACATAAATTTCAGAAAGCTAAAATTTCCAGCACAACATGAAATAAAATCCGAATTTTGCAGAATTAAATTCCTAAATTTCTAACATCACAGATTCAAGTCATCATGCCAATCATGCATACAATCTCATAATTTTTACTAAATAAAAAGTAGCACATATAACAAGAATTCCTTAATCAATTAAGAATCAAGCATTAAGATCAAGAACTCATTCTCAAGAATCCTTAATTAGTCATTATCAAGATCTTAATCCTACCACATGATTTCTACCAAAATCACATATTTAATCCTAAGCATGGAATTCACAAATCAAGAAACCAAATTGGGAGAATAAATCATGATTTGCACATCAAGAAAACATGGCAAGAACTCGAAGAAAATCCAAGAACAAGACATAAATACCGAGCCGTCACAAACGGCTTCAAAAAATTCGATTAAAATCCCGAAGAGAGAGGGTAAACCACTCACCTTAATTTGGAAAAATATTAGTAAAGAAATCCCGGACGATGGCCTCGAATCCGGCTTCAAAAGACCGACGGCTCAACCAAAAAAATAGCTCCAAGGGGAAACAAGAGAGGGAGAGGAAGCAGGCGTCTCGGCTTGGCTCCTCTCGGCTCGGCTCCAAAGAGAAAGAAGGAAGAGAGGAAGGAGAAGAATCTGGCGGCTCGGCTCGGCTCGGCTCTGGGTGGCTGCGGCTCCAAGGAGAAAAGGGAAAGGGGGCTGACGGCTTGGCTTAGCTTGGCGGCTTGCTCCCTTTCTCAACTTTTTAGGTGGCTCCAAAATAGGAGCCACAAGCCATGAGGGGGGGGGGGTTATACACCCTCATCAACCCTAAGTCCTTACACCCTTAATTCACAACCCACATCCACATTAAGCCAAAACCAAAATCCGCTAATCCGATAGACTTAAATAATTTAATTAATCTCATTCTAATAAATCACGAGTAATTAATTAAATACTCATATGAACATAATTAGCAATTATGCGCACACAACACCAAATTAAATACTCTCAACTACCCAAGCCTAAAAATTTATAAATTTATATTCTACTTACCCGAGCTCGCAAGCTCACTCCGGACTATGAGTCGACTCGACTCGATCACAAACTAGTCCGCTAGGCTGGCAAATATATATAAAAGGAAAAATAATAAATTTAAATATCTGGGATATTACAATCCTACCTCCTTAAAGAAAATTCGTTCTCGAATTTCAGAAAGAAAATAAGGACTCACCACATGTGATACCCGTGAATTTTCCTAATTTAATCGAAATGTTTACATCGGGAAAATGTGGATGCGCATCGGAGCGAGTTGGAGGAAGTGCCGGATAATATGATTTAAGGTGAGACCTTTGCGCGTGTTTAGTATTTTATGTTTTGGGTATTAGTCGAGTTGAGTTGAATCCGACGACTCGATCGGAACCCAATTCGGATGAGTTTTGGTCGAGTTAACTAGAAACCGGGGTTAGGTTAAGTTAGGGGTAGAAACATAAAAATGAAATATATATATATATATATATATATATATATATATATATATATATATATATATATATATATATAAGAGGGGTTATTGAATGGTGCAGTTGGAGGAGCCGCACGCATCTGAGAAACCCGACTCTCGACAAGGGGCGGCGGCGCAGGAGGCGACGAGAGTGGTTGCCGCCGGACCAATTGCCGACGCCGACGATCATCGGCACCAGGAACGTTAAGGGCGTCTACCACTTTGCTTTCCCTTGCCGGTGAGTGGTTAAATCCTTGCAAAAAAATTCATGGTTTCTCCCCTCATCTTGCCGCTCCTCACCATGAAGAAATCTGGAAATTTCCTTGAGGATTTTAATCCTTTCTTCAATTGGGTTTGATTGTGGATTCTTATACCGATTCTTATTTGAAATTTGGGATTTAATGTGTATAAATATTAGACATTGGAAATTTTGATTTTGTGTGGCTGCCCATGGTCATGAATAAATCTTGAAGTTTCTCTTGTTAAATGGATTCCTTCTTTGGTTGTGTGATTAGCATTCTTGGTGGGTAAATTATATTCTTGGGTCAATTGGTAAGTGTGATTAAATGTAGCAATTGAAGACTTTAAAATTTTGGTTGTATGGCCGCATGTTTCTCTTCTTCTTGTAGCCGAATTATATGAAATGTGAAATCAATGATATATGTCAATGGCTTATTCCTTAATTTCTTTATTGTTAGCATCTACTGTTATTGTAGATTGAGTTGGCATGAAAACTTAAACTATGCTTAAATTTTAGTAGACATTTAAAGTATAAAAAGTAAGTATCCCTTGGTTCTTTTAGAAAAGTTAGTAGAGACTCAAGGAATTAGGATACTATAGATTTAAGTGTAGAAATCTTAGTGAGAAAGGAATGGTTAGTCATGCGGTTGTATCACGGGTGTTATCTATAAATTTTAGACTTCTATGTAGAAATCTCTTAATTTAGATATTTCATTTAGTTTGGAAATCTTAAACTACACTCTTGTAGGATACAAGCACTTGGTATTAAATGGTGTAGGGATACTGGTTTATATTAAATGCTTATGGTATTGGTGCATTCATTATTTTTCTTTGTAACGTGCTTGTGTTTGTGGACGAGATGGGGGTTCAGTTGGACTGATCAGCGGGGGAGGTTTGGACCGGGAACCTCGTCAGTGAGCCACGCTGACGACGGACCTGGAGTGGCACTGGTTGGAGGGTTTTCCCAACCAATTGGGGTTACTGAGGCTAGAGGGCCTGCCTAGCTCAGGAACCATGGGCGGGAAGCTCACTGGGCATATCCTAGTGACCGACTCGTTTTGTTTGGAAATATACTTGTATAAATGTGTGGTTTCTTTTCTTTATGGGATATGTATGGATTGGTTTAGAATTACATAGATAAAATGGTTTAATTCTGGATTTAAGAAATTATTCATGTACTTTGATACTGGTTGGATTATGGTATGGAAATTATCTATTATGTTATCATTATGCATCTTATACAACTGTATAGTTGTGGACCGTGGTAGGCTCAGGACCGAGCCACTCATTAAGTCCAATGTGGACTTACCATTTTGTTTTTATTTTTTTTAGCACCAGGTCAAAACCAGTAGCGATATTGGAGTACTTGGTAGCGTAGTTGGGAGCAGCGGGTTCAGGGCAGATCTCGTTACAAGTCGGAGTTAGGGTTAGGCTTGTGGTTGAGTTTAGAAAGAGTCTTGTAGTGAGATTTATTGTTTCTCTTTTCCATTCATTGTTTCAAAACATTATTTGAAGTTTGTTTCAGTTGGATATTCATGTTTCCGTACTTTCTTTAATAGTGAATTGGATTATTTCGTTTATATCATTTTATTGGTCATTAGTGTTTTAATAAAATAAAAGTTTGGTTTATCTATATGGTTTGTGATTTTGAGTTAGGCTTCGGTGTATGGTTGTATATCCTGGCCGGTCACACCATTCTATAATTGGGGTGTGACACCATAACATCAAACAATGAAGGATAACGCTCCCTCATATGAGACTGCTGAATCCACCTCTACTGTCGTAGGCTTGATCACATGGGACTCATCCCGAATATACCTCTTCAGCATAGACACATGGAATACTGGATGTACTCGGTCCATACTAAGAGGTAGGGCCAACTCATAGGCCACGGCTCCCTTGCGCCTGAGAATAAAAAACAACCCAATGAACCTAGGGCTTAGCTTTCCTTTATTACCAAACCTCATTACTCCTTTCATAGGGGACACATTGAGGAACACCATGTCCCCCTCAGCAAACTCTATCTCCCTGGTTTTTTCATCTGCGTACATCTTTTAGCAACTCTGAGCTGCCAACAATATCTCTCTGATTTGCTTCGCTTTTTCCATAGCCTCATCCACTAGATTAGGTCCCATCATAAGGGAATCTCCTGTCTCAAACCAGCCTACAGGCGACCTGCACCTCCGTCCGTACAACACCTCAAAGGGGGCCATCCTAATGCTACTGTGGTAGCTGTTATTATAAGCAAACTCAATCAAAGGTAGGTGTCTCTCCCAACTCCCCTCCAGGTCTAAGACACATTCCCTCAACATATCCTCCAGTGTCTGTATAGTTCGCTCCAACTTACCATCCATCTGAGGGTGAAATGCGGTACTGAACCGAACCTGAGTGCCCAACGCCTCCTGGAAGGACTGCCAAAATCGAGCAGTGAACCGAGTGCCCCAATCTGAGATAATCATAACTAGAACTCCATGATAAGCAACGATTTGATCCAAAAACAACCTCGCATACTGCTCGGCTGAAAATGTAGTCCTGACTGGTATGAAGTGTGATGACTTGGTTAGGCGATCCACCACTACCCAAGTAGAGTCTTTGCCTTTCCCGGACCTTGGCAACCCAGTCACGAAATCCATGATTATCTTCTCTCATTTCCACTTTGGTACCCCTAAGTTCTGGAGTAACCCTGTCGGCTTCAAATGCTCAGCTTTCACCCGCTAACACACTAAGCACCTAGGCACAAACTTGGCCACTTCTCTTTTTATGTCTTTCCACCAATAGTTTTGCCTTAGGTCCTGGTACATCTTCGTGACTCCCGAATGCATAGTATAGGTGGATCGATGAGCCATCTCCAGCACCTGCCTGCGAACCTCGGCCATATCTGGTACTATAACCTGGTTCTTAAACCTCAGGACGCCCTCCGAGTCCACATTGAACCCATTATCTGCATCTCCTCTCCTGGCCAGATCCTTGGTGAGTGCACAAAGGACATTCTCCTCCTACGCTGCCCACAACATGTCAACCAATATGGATTGCATTCTCAAGCGAGCCATCAACGTACCAGAATTCGATACTGACAAGATTGCCCCGCCATCCAAACATAGGGTCATCCAAAAATAGGGACCTCCAAATTTCTAGAACTCGAATGAAATATGAAAAAAATAAATAAATAATATATATTTTATATCCCAATAATCTTTCCATCCGATTATCTAGTTTTTATCTGAACAACTCTTGAATTGTGTTCGACTTAAAAAACAAAATTGATAAAGTTCCTAAAAATATGAATAGTCCGTGAAAAAAATATTATAATTGATATATATATGAGAAATAATCAGTTAATAAATAAATAATTGGATTGCTTCAATTAATTTGATTATGACATGATCCAATATCTATTACCTCTGTTCAGGGGTTTGATTTATAATGATGTTATTTTATGTACAAGTTTTGTTATGCGCGTGCTATTTTGAAATCAGATAGTGTTCTTCACTTTTGGCTATGCAAATAAATTAATTATATTTTTAATTTTTTAAAATATTATATTTTTTTCCGTTTGATCCATTCTTTTTACAAGTTTTTGTTTAGTCCTTCAAATATTATTTTCCTTTTCGTTTGATCCATCCGTTAACTTTTGATGTTAGGTGTCAACATGGAATGCTGACATGGATTAAAGAGAGATCAAACGAAAAAAATAAGATATTTTAAGATATTAGATGAAAAAAATATATATTTTAATAACCTAAAATATAATTATATGTTGTTATGCTTTAGATTACTAAAATATATATTTATATATTTCATGTTATAAAAATATACATTTTTCATCTAGTTCCTTAAAATATATATATTTTTTTTTCTGTTTGGTCCCTCTTTAATCCATACCAGCATTGACATGTTGGCACTTAACAGCAAAAGTTAGCGAAAAGTTAACGAATGGATCAAACGAAAATAAAAATAATTTTTGAGAGACTAAATGAAAATTTTTTAAGAAGAAAAGATCAAACGAGAAAAACATGATATTTTTGGGATCAAAAATATAATTAAGCCTTTTTTTTCTAATGAACTACTTTAATTACATTCTAAACGAAGAATAAAATAAGGAATGAATTTTGATATCTTGTTTGTTTGATTTTTGAGTTAAAAATTATAATATTAATATTATATATATATATATATATATATATATATATATCAGATAAAAAATATTATCAAAATCTATTTCATTTATTATTTTATTTATTCCAATAAAACGAATGGACCACAAATTATTTGAGTTAACAGGTATATCTTTTTCTATGAATATCACGTAGGCCTTTTACCCTGCAAGAGGGCAGCGTGAATGATGAAATTATAGTATATTTATTCTATAGTACGGCGTCGTTTGATTGACATAACTTTTGATAAAAAAATTATATTTTTTTAAAAAATTATGTTTTCTAATCTTATTTGATTGACACATTTTTTATATTTTGCAGCAAGTATAATTTTCTCAGAATATAACTTACCTAGGGAGATCTATATAAATTACACTTTCTGAGTTATATTTGAAAGAAAAATATATTTTTGCCCTCTCATTTATATTTAATGTTAAATTTATAATTTAAATTATCGACTCTATGAGATTAGATAATTTATAAATTATTTTTTTTTGAACAAAATATATAATTTTTTTTATATCAACGTCAAATAAAAATTATTATGTATATATAATAAATAATGTATTATATTAATTATATATAAAAAAATACACTTATATATATATATATATTAGCAAAAAGAATAATATATTAAAAATCATTTTATATATATTTCATATAAATTATTCATGTCAATCATGTTATGAGTGAAAAATTATATCCTATTAATTATTATTTTTTCAATCAAATACAATTATGCTACTTATCAAAAAAATATAGGTGAAAAATTATAATTTATAAAAATTAATTTTTCACAACAATTTTTCAAGCTAAACCTAAATTTGAAAATTGGGAGTAGGCATAGACAGCTCCTGGTTAAAAAAGAGAGAGGCCACGCCCTATTTAAATTCTTTTGGACCTATACCACAGCGTTGAGGCTGAGAGAGTGAGAGACCTCAGATCTGCGTTGTTTTTTTTTTAATATAATTTTTTTATTTGTTTTTAAAATTAACTGTTGTTTTCTTTTTCATATATTTCTAATCTTATTTTATTTTGCTTATAATAATATATAGTATTATTTTATTTTATTTTATTTTATTAAAACATTGTTTTTTCTTTGTTTTTAAATTATTTTGGTTTATTCTGACTTTTATTCTTATTTATTTTTAAGAAATTTATTATTTTCAAAATATTTTTCTGATATATATTATTCTTATTTTATTTTTCTTTCTTATATATTTTTATTTTTATTGTTATTGTCTGGATGTTTTTTATTTGTTTTTAAATAGTTTTTGTTTTTTTTCGTTTTTATATATTCTTATTTTATTTTATTTTACATAAAATTTTGATTTTGATTTTTGTTTTATTTTTTATTTCGGGTTTTTCTCTTTGATAAAGTTTAATTCTTCATTTTTTTAATTTTTCTTTATTTTTTATTTATTAAATATTTTTCGTTTTCATATACTTTTTAATCTCATTTTGTTTTATTTTTTCTCCTATATTTTTGATCCTATTTTATTATTAAATTTCTTTTTTATTTTTTTGTTTTAAATTGATTTGCTTTATTTCTTTTTTATATATTTATTATTATTATTTTATTTTATATAAAATTTTAATTTGTACATTTTATTTTATTTTTTAGTTTTGGTAGTATTAAATTATATTATTTTTAATAAACATATAACACTATCATTATATTTTATTTATTACCTATTAAAATTTTACTTCATAGTTTGAATAATTTATTGTGTTTTTATTCGATTCAATTTATTGCATTCAAAATTAAATTTGATTATCAAATTTGGAAGAAAATTTTAAATTTTTAACCAAACTTATATCTTTTGATCATATTATTATTTTCCAATATTTATTTTTTTCCTATTTTTTATTAATGAATGATTTTATTTGCTTCATCATTTTTCAAGAACAATTCAAAACTTCAAATTGAATAAAATCGAATATATATATATATATATATATATATATATATATATATATATATATATATAATATTTTAAGCTCAATGATATAATATTACATTATACATATACATGCAATATAAATTTATTTAGAAAACTTTATGATTCAAATCGATCTAAAATTTAATTAGATTTAATTTGAATCTAATCGAATTTTTAAATTAATTTAAATTTTTATAAACTTTCGTTATATAATATCATTTAAAGTTAAAGTTATAAGAAAATAATTTCATAATTTCAATTTCTTCAAACCTTTCTGATATACATTTTTCTTTGCATAAAAAAATATTATAAAAATATACATTTTTCACACTATATATTATTTTTCTTTTTTTGACTTTCTGCTTTAAATTTTATTTTCTAAATTTATATTATCATTATTTACTATATATTATTAATAAATACAGTATTAACTTCTTTTTTATTTTTGCATTATTTAGTTTATATTAACTTCTAATAGTTTATTATTATCTTTTATACATTTGGTTAAAAAAATTATTTATTTTTTCAATTTTTTATCAAGTTTATATATGAATTTTAGAGAAAATTCAATGCTAAAAATTCTATTGATATCTTTTTGATCATATTTTTAATTAAATATTTAACTTTTCATTAATCTAATTTAAATCCTAGATTTATTTCATTACAATTTTTGTTTTGGTTCTAAGTTCTAGGTTATATAAGAAAAATTTCAAATCTTTAACAAATCTAGGTTAGTCGATGTAAATAAATAGTTATATATATATATATATATATATATATATATATATATTTCAATCAATTCATAATTTAACTATATTTGACTTAAATTGAATTAAATCTTTCAAATTATTTGAAATTTTTTGAAACCTCAATTTCAGAGAAAAATGACATGATTTCAAACATCTTCAAATTTTGATATATATTCAAATAAATAAATAAAATTATCAATCAATCACAATTTGCAAAACCAACTTGAATTAACACCACGTATCAAACCATACACACATAACACAAATTATTACTTATCAACTTCATAAGCCTTAATCACACGCCTAATGCTTAAGTTAGAGTTTAATCGTAACACAATAGCACCAAATCACACACATTTTAGTCTGTATATGAAAAATGACTACCCAGGTAGTGGTGGAGTTGCTACTATGAGAGAAATGAAACAGAGGAAAGGTGAAACGATGATTGCAGGATGGAAAAATGAATTGATCCTTCTTCCTCAATGGTTACAGTATATATATACACAAGAAGAATGTTCTGGAGAGAACTAGAGACAATTATTACAGAGGCATAACAGCCTGGTTCGTGGAAAGGTGAAGGACGAGTGGAGCAGGCGCAGGTGACGAGTGGAGAACAAGTGTTGCATGATATTATTCACGTAGAAGATGTGTTTGAGGCCGTTGGATCATTTCTTCTAGTATTTATCTGAGTCGTTGGATCAATAGTCTTAATATGCCCCCGCAAGATAGGTGTTACTTCGATAACACCTATCTTGGTTATGTGATCCATAAATGATCTGGACGAAACAATTTTTGTTAATGAGTCTGCCAACTAATCGCTGCTGGGAACATACTTTATTGAAAGAAGACCATCTCTAACTTGTACGCGGACGAAGTGATAATCTATTGCCAAGTGCTTCATCCTGCTATGAAATGTCGGATTGTTTGCTAAGAAGGTAGCTCCAAGATTGTCACAATGTATTGTTGGGGTTCGAGCAGATGTAATTTCATCCCATGTAATAAATTGGTGATCCAGTTAGCTTCAGCTGCTGCGTTAGCCAAGGCCCGATACTCAGCTTCTGTAGAGGACCTTGCGACCGTTCGCTGCTTTTTGGAGGTCCAACTAATCAGAGTTTTACCGAGGAATGATATGTATCCACTTGTGGAGCAGCGGTCATGTATATTTCCTCCCCAATCTGAGTCCGAAAATAACTCAAGATTTAATGGTTCTTGTGGTGAAATTTTGAAGCCAAAGGACACTGTGTGTTTGAGGTATATCATAATTCGTTTGCAGGCCTGCCAATGTGAGTGTTTGGGTGAGTGCATGAATTGAGACAGCCTATTCACAGAAAAGCATATGTCTGGTTGTGTGAATGTTAAGTATTGGAAGATGACGATGGCTTTCCTGTATTGAGTTGCATTTGTTGAAGTGGAGCCATCCTCGAGTTTGAGAATTGCAGAAGAAGCTAGAGGTGTTCGAATGCCTTTTGCATCTTGCATTTGAAAACGATCCAGAATGTCATTTATGTACTTCTTCTGAGTTAGGATTAAACTAACTGTTCAATGAGAACTTAGTCGATAGACTTGCATAGATTGTTGGCGAATGGCGACACTAGAGGGGGGTGAATAGTGTGTTTACTAATTCTATTAGCCTAAATCCAATTTTAAATGTTTACTTAAGACGATTAGGCAATATGCCATTATGCGATCGAATGCGGAAGCGATAATAAATAGTTCAGCACAAATAAAAAATAATGCAAACACAAGTGATTTATAGTGGTTCGGCCCCAATGCCTACTCCACTACCTAAGCACCCCGCTTAGGATTTCCAAACTAAGTTTTACTAGATTAATTAGTTTCCCTTACAACAAGGACTTTTCACCAGAAATACTCGTTCTCCAACCGAAGGCACTTCCACACCCGGAAGTATCCCGCCTCCCTACCGAGAGCTCTTTCCCACCTTAACCTAAGGGACAACTAGAATTAATCCTAGTAACAACTAAGTTTTCACAAGTGACTTTACTCATACACCAAGTATACCACTTCACACAACAAGACCTAACACACAGGTCTTCACAAACACAATTTTAAGAAACAATTAACAATTAAAAATACAACGGAAAGAGCTAAAAATGAAACCAAGTGTTTGTGCTCTTTTTCAAGCCTTGAATCCTCCAACTCGTCAAGTCGTGAAGCTTGAACAATTTTTGAGTTGAGGCAACAATAGGCGGCGCTTGAAGAAGAACTCCATGAAGAACATGGCACGCTTTGATTAATCTTTTGGAAGGCTTTTAAATCTTCCTTTTGATGGCTCAATGAAATCTATAAGAATGAAGGAAAAAAAAAAATTAAAACAAGTTGTAGAGGGTATATTTATAGCCAGGTGAAGAAACGGTGCTCAACGGATAGAAAACTATCCGTTGCAGACCGCCGGTCGAAGCACCTGTCGAAGCATCGGTCGACCGATCATTCGACCGCTTCTATTTACCCTATGGTCAATCGACTGACTGGTCGACTGCCAGACACAGATCATGCGATCCGCGATCTTCAGTCGACCGACACGATCACGCGTCGCGCTTATATGCAGGTCGGTCGATCGATTGGTCGACTGCCAGCTTCGGGCAGATTCTGCCTCCATTCGATCGACCCATCGGTCGACCGACGCGATCTTTCGTCGCAGGTATCAGCAGGTCGGTCGACCGACGGGTCGACCGCCTGAGCTACTGCCCGTTTTGGGCTTCCATCGGTCGCCCGAAGTAGCTCTGCTACCTTTTTACCTTCGGTCGGTCGACCGAACCTAGGCTGAATGTTATTTCTTCATCCTATTTCTTTCGCTCTTCGTTTTCGGGTTCTGGCTTTCAACGAGCATCATCTTGGAGAGCTTTTGACTTGATCTTTGGACTCGTCCAAGTGACTTTGGTGCACTCGTCGATCTTCGGGAAACTTCCGCGATGAACAATGAAAGTGCTAAGTCTCAAGATTTTCTATCTACTCATGTTTTCTCAAACTTAGGCATTTGGACATCTAACATGAGATAAAATAAGTCTATGAATCAAGTTTGGGCTTAAGATGAGATTTTTTAATTCACTTTGTTGACTTAGGTCAACCTAAACTTCAAATTTTAAAAAATTAAACTTTTAAGTTTATACATAAATCATATTTTCAATGAAAAATTTGGTACCATTTTTTGGATGACGATTTTTGATACCAAATATAGAATATTCATTTTGATACCAATTGTGGGATGAAAATTTTGATACTAATTATTGAATAGACATTTGAAATGTATGCATCAAAGTTGAACTCAAAATGAATTTAAAAGTCAAAGCACATTTTTCATCCTATATTATTTTCAAATAAACAAATGGATCCTAGCTATCTTCCAAAATATCAAAATCATTCCTAAAAATAATTTTACTCATGAAAATGTGTGAATGATATTAGAATTAGAATCCAAATGATGTACATGAGCTTTTTTTGAAGTTTGTGAAGAAAAATCAAAGTATAGAAGATTGATTTTTCAATTAAGATGATACTTTTTATTTTGAAAATCTAACTTCAAAATTTCACTAAAATTTAGATTCTTGATGAAACTTTTTGGAATTTTTACACAACATTCTAGATTTTTCAATGAAGGTGTAGCTTTAAGAATCATTTCAAAATCAATTTTCTATATTTCTTTAGAAATAACTAAAATTTGATACCAAATGTAGATTGAAGTGGTATTTTTTAAATTTCAATTTTTCCTAAAACTTCTTCAATTTTCATTCAAACTTTCATGACATTACATGATGGTCATGTAAAGAGTATATGTCAAGTTTGAAATGAAAATTAAGTTCTTAAGTCAAGATATCATCCTAGCATGGTTTCATTCAAAACTAAACTAGTTTTTATGAAACTTGCTAAGTTTCAATCTTAACATTTACTCATGGTTTTTCAAGATTAAACCTATGAATACCTAACATGAGTAAATCTAAACATGTTCCACAAGTATGGATTGAAAATGAGACCTATAGGTCAACTTGTTGACTTGAGTCAACAAGGTTCAAAAGAGATTTGCATGAATTAACCTCAATTGTCAATTTATCCATATCCATATTAATTTGTCATTCTAAGAGCATGAACATATATCATACCTATTCCTAAACATGTTTATGAGGATTTGGACTTAAAATGAAATATCCAAATCAATTGATACCAATTGTGGTGTTTGACTTTGACCAAGTTTTTCAAGCTTAAGTCTCCTAAAGTGACATAAACATCACATTGTTCATCTAGACATGAATTTTTATTTTTAATTTTCTAGACTTATGTGATATGTGTATCTAAACATGTTCATCAAATTTTAACTTAACATGAAGTCTCTAAATAATAATTTTAACCTAGTTCAATTTCATAAATATCAAGATATCATGAAATGAGCTAAGTTATCAAGATTTTTCCTACTCATAAAAATTCAAACATATATCATGCAACATCAATCATTAGCATAGAGACATCATTAAACATGAAAATTTAATTTATTTTTCAAAAATTTTGCAAAATAAAATTCATACATTTTTCTAGAAAATTTGTCAAACTTTTTCATTTCCTTTTTCATTTACTTCTAGATAGCATAGCATTCTAATTTTTAACTTGCAAGTAGACTTCATTAGTATCATAATGAAATAATAAGACTACTAGCAAACTAATTTACTAAATAGCAAAGTTTTAAATGCAAAGATTCATTTAAAACATCAACCTATGCTAGATAGTAAAAGATTCATTTTAAATTAGTTTTCATGATATCTAGATGAATCTAAGAGATCTTAAGATATGAACTACTTAAAGAATAAGATCTTTACCTATGTTAAACTAGTTTGGACTTGAAAGGAATGTCTCTAATGATAAGTTCTAACTTAGGGCAAGTTTCATTTGATGAAATTTGCCTAAGTGCTAATATTCTATCTACTCATGAAAATTCAAGGGTTTAACATGCAACTCTAATCATGAGTATAGAGACATAGTTCAACCATGAAAATTGAGGTATTAGACTAGTAATATGCAATAACCAAAAACATACCTCATCCATGAATTTAGCCAAATTAATCTATTCTATTTAGTTATTAGCCTTCCTAAAAATATATAACTTGCAAGTAAGCTACACTAATATTTTTAGAGAAAATATAGCTACTTAGCAAGCTAACTCAACCAAAAAGCAAAGATAGACATCAAGTTTCATTATCAAAGGTTACTTTGCTAAATGGTTTCAAATTCGTTTCAAATAAAATCAAGGGATACCAAAAACGAATTTAAGAGATCACAAAGATAATATATGAAAAATATGATCTCCGACCCTTCCTATTGGTTGAAAATCGAAAGCCACAATTATAATTAGCCTACGATTTAGAACCGCAAGATCGCTTAGGCCCATTACAGACCACCGGGGTCTCCGAGGAGACCGGGAAATCAAAAATCAAAAATGTTTTTGAAAGAACTCTTTTGCAAGAGCGGGGAAAATCAATCAATTTAAACATGTATCATAATCTTCAACTAAGATTAAACAATACAAGATAGAAGATGATACCGAAGTAGTTTTGATGCCAACTTTACCTAAGACATCAATATAACTTGAAGTTGCAACCAATGGAGGATTCATCATTCAAGTCCATGGTCAACTCCAACATATCATCAATCTTTCACCCTTGTGTGGTAGCTCCCCCTACAATAGAAAATGAGATATTTGGTACCCATATAGCTTTGGGTCCTTGGGGGTTAGATGACCTAGGAATCCAAAGTGTCTTAGCAACATTTGGATTTCTTTTGAATGCACAATCATGTATGGCATGACCATAGATACCACAACAAAAATAATGTTCATGAAACTTTTTCTTTTCATTTTTAGCATAGACATGAGATTTGATTTTAGAATGCTTATCATGGGAAACATGATGAGAATGAGCATTCTTAGAAACCTCATTCATCTTCTTATAATTATGGGGTCTAATTATAGAATGCATGGCATGAGAGGCATGATGAGCTTGGACATTCTTAGATAAATCATTTTTCTTTTGAGCCTGAGGTTTAATGGTGGAATGCTTAGTATGAGAATGATGATGAACCTTACCATTCTTGACATGAGCATTTTTATTTTTAGAATTATAAGAGGAAGAATTAACTTTCCTACTCAAGGTCAACATCTCATTTTTCATATCATTCATGGATTTATGAATAGCATGCAATTGAGTTTTCAACGTGCTATTTTCATTCTTCAATATGTCATTTTTATTTTTCAATTCCTTAGTGTCAATACTTAAAGTATCATGGCATGGATTAGAGATACTAATTCTTAGCTTCTCATTTTCTAATTTTACATCATGTAATTGAGAGCTAAGAGTTGAATTTTCTTTCTTTAATTTTTTGTTTTCCTTGTTCTTTTTCATAAGCAAGGCATGCAATTTTTTACATTCCTCAACTAGTTCTTCATATGACATATTTAATGAACTAGAAGAGCTAGTACTATTATTATCATCATTATGACTAGAAGGGAAAGAATGTACCTCATCATTAGCAATTTTGAGACTCACTTTGGAAGTAGCTTCGTAGTCATGAATAGAGGATGCTTCGAATGAATGAGATGTGGAGGTGGAATCACTTGACCTCTTCCTTGCTTTGTTCATCAAGGTAAGGAAATTCTTCCTAACATGTCCTTTCTCTTTGCATGCATGACAGATTACTTTTTTTTTTCAGCTCTTGGTGCTACTTCTTTGCATGAAGAGCTATGGACATCAAAACTAATATTAGTAGTAGGCGAGTGACCATTGTCATCACCACCTTCATTAAAAGTGTCAATCTCTTTGGTTTTGGTATGATCGTATAAAACATTTAAACTAGCCCATAAATCATGAGCCGAAGAACAATGCATGACTTTTTCTAGTATGCCATTTGGTAATGTGCAAAGTATGCAATTCATGATATCTCCATTATACTTAAATATTTTCTTGTCCATTTCACTCCATGCGTGCATGCCAACCTTAGGTTCAATGAATTCTCAATGTTACATGTTAAGGACTCCAAACCATTTAGTCTTTAAATATGTGTACATTCTATATTTTCAAAGACCAAAGTTTGAGTCATCGAACCTAGGGGGTGAAGACACTACACTCTCTAGAGCCATTTCTAGATCGAGATAAGGTGTAGAAGAGATGGTGAAATCTCAAGCTACTAACCTCGCTCTGATACCAAATATTGGCGAAATGACGACACTAGATGGAGGGTGAATAGTGTATTTACTAATTCTATTAGCCTAAATTCAATTTTAAATATTTACTTAAGACGATTAGGCAATATGCGATTATGCAATCGAATGCGGAAGCGATAATAAATAGTTAAGCATAAATAAAAAACAATGCAAACACAAGTGATTTATAGTGGTTCAGCCCCAATGTCTACTCCACTACCTAAGCACCCCGCTTAGGATTTCCAAACTAAGTTTTACTAGATTAATTAGTTTCTCTTACAACAAGGACTTTTCATCGGAAAGACTCGCTCTCCAACCGAAAGCACTTCCACACCCGAAAGTATCTCGTCTTCCTACCGAGAGCTCTTTCCCACATTAACCTAAGGGACAACTAGAATTAATCCTAGTAACAACCAAGTTTACACAAGTGGCTTTACTCGTACACCAAGGATACCACTTCACACAACAAGACCTAACACCCAGGTCTTCACAAACATAAATTTAAGAAACAATTAACAATTAAAAATACAACGGAAAGAGCTAAAAATGAAACCAAGTGTTCGTGCTCTTTTCCAAGCCTTGAATCCTCCAACTCGTCAAGTCGTGAAGCTTAAACAATTTCTGAGTTGAGGCAACAACAGGCGGCGCTTGAAGAAAAACTCGATGAATTGCCATTTTCTATTCAGGCGCCATTCGGTCGATCGAAACTGGAAAAATCAGCTCAGTTTACTAATTTTTTTGCTCGTTTGCTCGTTTCTGGATTCGATCTTCGCTAAGTCTACTTATATAATATTTTTTAACTTTAAAACATAAATGTTATATAAGGATTACCCCCCATCTGGATTCAAAAAAAATATCTAAAAAAATCAAAATCCTTAAGAATCAAAATCTAACTTTTGGGGTCTAATACAAATTTCCGAAAAACGGAAATTTTCTAATCTTCCTGGTCAAATATAGGTAGGCTAAAGGCTTCCAAAATATCTTTAAAAATACATCGTTATCTAATTTTTACCTAAGGAACAATTATCGGTACTTTTGGTGCCAAGAAAATGTCTAGGTCATATAGCCCTCCAAGGAGCTCCCTAGGTTTAGTGAATTCCATGGTCATTTTCTAATTTGATGATTTTTCATGTTTAGGAATTCGGGATTAGTTTTTGGATTCTTATGCATCGTCATGAGGATTTACAACACAAGCTAGACACCCTAGACCTAAACTTACTTCCTGAAGAATCCTGAGCGTCGACGAGCGTCCTTGCCGATTTCTTCGATTTCTCTGATTTTTCCGATCGGGGACGTCGAGTGCTAATCGATATGGAACCTAAAAATAATTCTCCATGAAGCATTAGTTTCATATTTGTTATCATCAAAACTGAGATTAAGACCAATGTTGAAAACCTTAGTCCAACACATAAGACTCTCCAAATTTCTTTCTAATACGGACATTCAACATCTATTATCCCCTCCTCATACTCCACAACGAGTTGCTACAGCTGAACTCTGTCACCGGCATGTAATGGAGACCGCATTAACTATAATGCATTGATCCCAAACTCCCCTCCGCTATTGGCATCACGCCGGTGTTTAAGCTACCTATTTAATAAATCGAATGACTTCACCAAATCTTCAAAATTCCTCTCCTTATGAACTGTTGTTCCATGAACCTCCCAACTACACCTCTCTTCGCATTTTTGGTTGTCTCTACTACCCATGGCTGAAGCCATATGTGCCTCACAAATTCGCTACCAAATCAGAACCTTGCATCTACTTAGGCTTCTCAATCCAGTATCACACCCATAAATGTCTAAATCCCTCCACCTCAAAAATTCACCTATCTCGTCACGACCAATTCGTCGAAAATATTTTTCCTTTTGCATTTGCGGACAAACAAAATCTTGCCTCCTCTTCTCCAAATTTAACCCAATGGCCAACCCCAACTAAGAGCTCATATCAACTTGAAAATTTTAACCCAATGCCTTCTCCTTTATCGGATACTTTTCCTACTCCAATAACCATTCCTCACACCACTTCTACTTCAGAACAGCATCCACGTAACACAAGCTCCACCACCGAACCTGCTTTACCTTTGCCTTCTAACAGTCCCAGCCAAGGCACTTCCCTACCTCAAGCAGACCCCCCTGCCATCACAATTATTCCCTCTTCACCTCCTATCCGACGGATGGTGATATCAAAATAACATCTTCAAACCTCGTCGGCCTACTGAATACACTACTCTATTTACTTCTCCAAGTATGGACGGTGTTCCAACTACATATAGGCAAGCAGTGAAGGTTCATGAATAGCGTGAAGCCATGAATTAAGAAATTGCAGCTCTCCATAATAACAAAACTTGGACTCTGGTTCCTCCTTCCGATGATCAACATATCGTAGGATGCCAGTGGGTATTCCGCATTAAACATTCCTAAAAAATTGATGGAAGTCTACAAAGCATTGTCCACTAAGTTCTCTCTGAAAGATATGGAAGTCCTCAATTACTTCCTTGGGATTCAAATCACCTGCACATCATTTGGCTTGTTTTTGTCCCAAACAAAATATATCAATGATCTCCTCCAGCGATTCAATATGCACGACGCCAAGGGCGTTAAAACACTAGCAATTTTCTCTACAAAATTAATGCTCAATGATGGCTCGCCTCTCACTGATGCAACTGAGTACCGAAGGCTTGTAGGTGCTTTACGATACCTTTCTTTCACTCGCCCGGATATATGGTACATCACTAATAAACTCTCCCAATTCATGCATCAACCTTCTGTGCAACACCTAAAAGCCTGCAAGCAAGTTCTTCGCTACCTAAAGCACACTGCTAATTATGGGCTTACCTTATCACCCAGAGCCCCTCTAAACTTAATCGCCTACTCTGACTCGGATTGGGTTGGTGATCCACACGACAGATGTTCGATTGGCGCATTTATATTGTTCCTTGGCAGCGCTGCTATCAGTCGGTCAACGAAGAAGCAACAAACTATTGCAAGATCCTCCACGGAAATCGAGTATAAAGCTCTCGCTAATGGAGCTGTCGAAATAAACTGGGTTTCCAATTTGCTACAAGAACTTCACTTTTCTGCTCTAGTGTTCCCACCATCCTCTGTGATAACTTGAGCACCACTGCCTTCTCTCAGAACCCCGTTTTCCACAGCCGCATGAAGCACTTGGCTCTTAACTACCACTTCGTCATAGAGCAGGTCCAAGCTAATAAGCTTTGTGTCGAGTTCACTCTGTTGTCTCTTCAATTTGCAGATTTTCTAACCAAAGTCGTTCTTCGACAACCTTTTTGTTTCAGCGAGAGAAGATAGGCGTTGGTTGCCCGTCGCCTATCTTGAGGGGGTGTATTAACGCAACAAATAGCGACACGTCGGCTGGCTTGTCTTCTTCTCCACGTGTAAGTCACGATAGCAGTTTCTCATGCACTCACTCATGCAGCAGCACCGACAGCAACGACGCCCTCACGACTCTGCTCTCCACTCCTAGAAATCGCTCGTCTATCTTTTATTCTCTGCTCTACTACGTAACAACCCGATTCGATCCTCATGTATAAATACACATCAATGCAATAGAAAGAATAACGCTCTCTCTTCTTCATTTTCTCTCACTCTCCCCACTTGCCTTTTCTGCCTTTAAGCTCTCAGCCAACCATCGCGAGAAGCTCACCTTGAGCGGCAAATGAATCTATGGAGGGAACCTTGATATATATAACAACTTAGAAATTGAAAAAAAAAAGATTCCTATATACAGAAATCAATTAAAACTTTATAATGAATTTCAAACAGCTTTAACACAAGTGCTTTTTAGTTTCTAAAATCTACTACTGTTCAATGTATTCTTCCTTGATACAGCTTATTATTTCACACCATAATCATGGAGAAGTTTCAACAGGATTAATTGTTGCATGCAGCTAGTCGACAAGCTGGAAGATTGTGACAAGTCTTCGACTCATCACTGCATGCTCTACATATGTAATTTTTTGTCACTTCAATTACGGTAGCAATGTATTAATTGATGGGTGAATTCATATATAGTTTAGCTACTATTTTTTCTCTTACCCTCGTAATATAATGAATATATAAAATACATGCAAAAAAATTGTAAGCCATGACGCAATGTTGGATGCCAAATGGAATAAAGTAATCCACATGCCAGATATGGTGGCCTCCACCAACCCCCCAATTGAATTGATTATTCCACATCTGTTTTATAATAACTAGACCAAGAATATACCTTGTTTATTCTCTACACTAAAGTATCAATTAAATTTAAGTTTTTAATTCTTCAATTATAACCAAAATTTTCAAAATCTTGCTTTGCTTTTGTCAAAAATTAATAATTTTTTTCCTAATTTCAACTTTGAAATGGAAACTAAAAATAAAAAAATACTCACTAGTCTTGATAAATAACAAATGAAATATGGTTTGTAATGTCAAAAATGTGAGGCATTCGTTTGATTCCTTTATTCAACGAAGACTAAAAAGATATATTGACTAGTTGATTCTTTTAGTCAAACGGGGATTACAAAGTAGAAATGTGTTGATTTTCTCCACCAATCAAGTCTAATGGGAGGGGGAGACTTGGTGGTCAAGCAAATTAGTGACATCATGATCCTATTCTTCCTTCCTTCCTCTTTTCAAAGCTAATTAAATCGAGCCGATTAATAATTTGACGGCCATCCAATTGGAATTTAATTTGTCAACAACCAACCAATTTGAATTGAAATTGAAACCGAAGGGTGTCGAATTTATCAAAAATAAATATTTATTTTTTAAAATTTTATAATCGTAGCAAGTAAGGTCGAATTCACAAAGACCGATTAGTTTCAAATTCTTTCAAAGCAAAAAATTAAAAGGAAAAAAAGAAAAGAAAAATTGATTAGATGCAAGAAGAAGATTTAAATATAAGCGGTAATTAAAAATAATAATTAAATTTGAGAAGAAATCAATAAGAGGAAGGTCTAGCTAAATGTACGTTCTCGATTAAATCATGATCATAGACACAAAGGATGAGTTTCTTTATTTCTAGCAAATCGATTTGGTCGTTGACAAGTGTTAAGAATCGTGATCTTCTTTAAATCTATGGTTAACCCAAACAAGCGTTGCGATTAAATCCTTATTTATTAGTATTCCTAGAGACACTCTATGAAACTATCAATAGCTAAAGTTCTTGATATCATCGATTTTAATAGACTATGTGAATTGAACAACAATCTCACATGTCAAATTAATTCAAGAATTCCATTAGTCTAGATTGAACAGCAATCTCAACTAATTTGCCTCTAAATTCGGTATGGAACAGCCATACCGAAAGGCTAACTATCGTCCTAATTAATAACCCGGTAACATACCAACAATTAAAGAGGAACAATAGATAAATTTATGCATGAAATAAACGAATACTAGAAAACAAAAAAGGTTCAGCATAGAGGGATCTCACAATTCGTAGAATCGAAACGTCGAATCGTCCTTTAGCTAGAAATAAGTAAATTAGCCACACATCGCAAACACAAATATCTTCATTCTCCAAAAATCACTACTGAATTCAAACTTAATTCTAAACTAAAAATAAAAGATCAAAACCGCACTATTTATTTACAACTTTTATCCTCTTATAAAAGAATTTCAAACATAACTAAAATAGAAACGAAAATCAAATCAACTCATATAGTAATAAACTAACAATCAAATATCTTGGTTTAATATTTTAGACATAAAAGGATAGTCCAAATTCGCATGAAAATTTGGAAATAAAATTTCAGCCTTTAACATGGTAAATTCTGGATCTGTCACATGCATCTTTACTAAGGCGTGGGCACGTCCAAGGCAGGGCGGCCAAGTCCATTTTTTTTCCAATTTTTAACTTTTAAAAAACGTGCAAAGCGATTCTTTTTTATTTTTTTTATCATTTGTTGCCTAAAAATTAAACAAAATAATAAACATATTTTAGGAAGTATTTAATATGAATTTAGCATGAAAATAAGTAACAAAAGATGAAAAATAAATATGTCAACATAAACCATTTTGAATGGCATCATGTTGTTAGTTCTTGTAGATTCATTCTCATTTTTCTAATTTTTTTTTTAATATATAAGACCAATAATGTTCACCTCTAATCTTATCCCTCTAAATCCAAACTCATAACACATGGTAGATTGAAACAAGATTTGTAACGTAGTGGAACTATAAATAGCCTCCTAATCCCCAATTAGTATAATCCCAAGAGAAGCCTGCAATCAGTGGAATCCACTTCATTTCCTACTACGTAAACTCTAATTATGGGCCGGATTGGAGCACACAGATCTACCGCATAATTATGTAATGCGGGATCCAATACATTTCGATTTGGCATTGCATTGGATAATTACATCTATTCAATTCCATGACTCCATGCAATTAATTGTTTTTTACTCTTTTTTCCCAAAATTAATTGCTTTTAACTCAATCCACTCCCATCTTGGATCTTGGTATCATAAATTCATTAGTACGGCGCTTATATATATAAGAAATTTATTATCTAATTCTAATTCATTTTTAAAATGTAAATGTGTTTTTCAAATTGTCATTATTATTATTATTTATCTTCATGGGTTTTTTTTCTCGACACTTTTGATTTTAAAGAATGTGGATAGAATTAAGTTTATGAAATTAAAATATTTGATTATCCACAACATGAACACATATAATAACATATGCAAATTCTATGCCTAATTCACACTAAAGCACATGTACTAAACAAACAGATGAATTAATATATATCTCTTATTTTATCTATCTTTATCCTATGAAGCAAAAAAGTCGTAGATCGATATTTTTCATCTATTACTATTAGATCGAATGACAAAAATAAAAATAGGAGTTATTTTGATAAGTTCAGTTACGAGTTTGATGGGAAAATATTTGAGTATCAATCTTGAGCTTCGGATGTTTAGATATTTCATGTGCATTTTAACCTTATAATTAACTAAAATATTAAAGATAACTTTGAGTCACATCCATTCTTAGTTAGAATTCAAATTTAAATAATTTAATATTAAGTATAATTGTATCATCGAAAGTTGTTGATATGGATTAAAGAATTTTTTATCAATCCTTGAACTTTTTTTGATATGATTTAAAGAATATTTTTTTTATCAATCCTTGAATATTTTTTAAGTTAGCTAAAATATGTACATCTATTTGATGCTCAAATATAAATTTAGTCGTTTGTTAATGTGTTGATTTGAAAGTAAAAATGAGTTATGAAGATTGGCGCCTGAACTAGTACTAGTTCAGGAATTGACAGTAGTTTTCAAGATAGATGTGTTTGAAAATTGACGCTTGAATGGGTTTGAAAATTAGTGCATGTTATAGGTGCCATTTTTCTGGATGCCTTTTTAGTAGGGTGAGTATGTATGGATCGGTTAATTGATCTATTAGTAATTTTATTAATCGATTCATTAAGTTTGGTTTTTTAAAATTATTAATCGTAAATCGGTTCATTAACTTCGATTAACTGTCAGTTCAGTTTCAATTTTTTCGATTCGGTTAACCGATAGTTTTTGGTTAATCAATAAATTTTTTTAACCTACAAATATAGTAATATTATACAAATCACATAAGGAGAGAAATTTAAACAACTATCGAATCCTCATTGGGAAAAAAGAAAAAAAAGTGAAATCACTTAGAATCAAGATAACGTGATGCAAAAGTTAATAATTTATATATATTTATAATTTTTATAATTATATATATATATATATATACTTTTTATAATCTATAAATTATTTGATTATTTTTTTAATTTTTTATAATTTACGAATCATTATATATATATATATATATATATAAATTAATAAATTATATTTATGTGGTCGGTTAATCGAAATCGGTGGACTTTTTAAACCGTGAAACGAAAATTGAATTTTTCAAAAATATAGTCCGAAATCAAAAAAACCGGTTCGATTTCGAATCGATTTTTCGGTTAATTGAAAAATTGGGTCTTTTTTCACCCCTACTTTTTAGTGATAATTGGTGAAAAATATTTTTGACCTGAGTCATCAACTTTTAATAATAGATATTTAATATTAAAATACTTAAATTTAAATTCTAATTAGGAAGGTTGTTAACTCAAAGGTGAAGATGGCAGTTTAATTTTAGAAATTACATGAGAAAAAGATGATGCAATGAGAGTAAAATAGAAAGGATAATCTATCCAGAATATTAATTAGGTTCATTAAACAATTAATTTCGTAATTTTGGGCAAAGCAATCTCGTTTAACTCGGAGAGAGCTTATTGTGATGATAAGTCAGCATGAATTTATTGCCCTCGAACTATTAAAATGGGATAAAAATACTTTTAAATTTTTAATTATTTAATTGATTTTTTACTCTTAAATAAATAAAAATAGTTGAAAACTATCAAATTATTAGAAATATGTAAAAATATTCCTAAACTTTTTTTTTTGATAGATTTTTCTTTTAGACAAACGAAAATAGTTGAAAAATACTAGTATTTTTTTACCCATCTCTAATGAAAAAAAATCCTTTCTACCTTTAGACATGGGTAAATATATTGATATTTTTTAATTATTTTTATTTGTCTAAGGGTAAAAAACTTATGAAAAAAAAGTTTAAAAATATTTTTACACATTTCTAATAGTTCGAGGGTATTTTTCACCTATTTTTGTTTGTTTAAGGGTAAAAATCAATAATAATAAAAAGTTTAGAGGTATTTTTACCATATTTTCAATAGTTCAATGACAAAAATCACCCTTACCCCATTTGGAATGGGTTAAAAGTGATTTTTGCCTTCGAACTATTAAAAATAGGATAAAAATATCACTAAACTCTTATTTGATAGATTTTTACCCTTAAACAAACGAAAATAGTTGAAAAATATCATTGAACTATTAGAAATGGGTAAAAATACTCTTAAACTTTGTTTTGATAAAAATTTTTACCTTTAGACAAACGATAAATAGTTGATAATATCAGTATTTTTATACCCATGTCTAAAGGTAGAAAAGTTTTTTTTGCTTAGAAATGAGTAAAAATGCTAATATTTTTTAACTATTTTTGTTTGTCTAAGGGTAAAAAATCTATCTAAAAATAAATTTAGGAGTATTTTTACTCATTTCTAATAATTTGATAGTATTTTTTAACTGTTTTCGTTTGTTTAAGGATAAAAATCAATCAAAAAAATTATTAAGAATATTTTTACCCAATTTTCAATAATTCGAAAGCAAAAATCACTCTTAAACCATTTGGAATCCTAGCTAGCTACGGGGTTAATTATATACTTGTTTGTTATATATTTGAAATTCAAAGGAATTGTAATTAGTAAATAATTTTGTTCTAAAATAACATTTTAAAATTAAATGCATGAAGGATGTATTCCTTCTTAAGATGAAATATTATAGCCTCATTAATGTAATTAACTAGAATTAATTTAATCTAATCTTCATTCCCGAATGAACATTTAAAATATTTAGGCGTGTCCTTTCCATCAATTGGCAAAAGGTAAAGCGAGGAAGCTTCACATCCAACCATGTGCCTTCTTCCCTGGTCAAACGGAAGATTTATAGTAACTTGCATGCCCTCCTCCACCAATCAATTAAACCTTATTTTTGTATCTTAATTAATTAAATGTTTTGCATGGCTTAACTTTCATGTCATTCTTAATTCATTTGCAAGAACTTTTTTGTGTGTGTATTCGGTATAGTGTTTCACCAAAATAAAAATAGTGTATGTTCGTTATAGTTTTTCACCTCAAACATGCTTGAAACTTATGTTAATAAAAATAACAAATTCAAAACTTGACATATTAAATTAGACTAATTTTAATTTGAAACTACAATGGTTGAGTTGAAATTAATTAACCTTTTCAATAATATAAACCTAACGGAAAGGGATTTATACATAACATAATTGACGCATGCAATTGCATTTGTTAATTACAGAAAATTAACACAAAAAAATATATTCCACAAATTAATCATTTTCAGTACGATCGAACACCTGATTGCAATATATATATATATATATAATCAAACCCTATCTAGTTTAGAATTAATATTTAATCAAGTCTCTCCATGTAATTATAGCTTAATAATGTACAGATGGATCTCTAAATAAGCCAATAGGCTTCTTAGTTGAGACAAGAAGCTGGTGCTCTAAGCCAATAGCTGCATGCCCTTCTTAATCACAAACAACAAAACTCCATTCGTCCAAGTCTACCATAGCATGCATCAAAACCAACACTCATCATTTTACTAGCTGTCCTCTCATTCTTGTCAAAATAATTTCCCAATATTAATTAATAAGCTAAATAACCCTAGCTATAGCATAAAGATTACTGGCCATGAAGCTCGTCGATCCACCGCGTCCTATTTCCAGCATTAGCTAGGGTTTGTATCTCCTACAGTACTTAACATGTAGCTTGTTACAGCTTGGCATTTTTCTTGCGAATAATATACAATATATATGAATTACCATTGCTTTACGTCAAGGTGATCATTTAACTTTCCACCCTAACAAGTAACAGGGAACAGCTCTCTCTCTCTCTCTCTATATATATATACATATATATATATATGCAATATGCATGCATGTGGGGGAGATGAGATCGATGATACATATAGAATGAAGAAGCATGTGCATATGATGATATGATCCGGAGGGCCCCGCAAAGGAATGAAATGATGATACATGTATGCGCATGCACACGTGTGCGCGATCCTTCTCACATGCATGCGATGGGGATCAACGATATATGCTTCTCAAGACTCAATTCGTAGTGAAATTTGAATAGCTAGTGATGAGATGATATCTCTTCTCCCCATGCGGCTTTGAAAGTCTTCACGGCCGGTCAAAAGGCCTGCGTCTGCTCCTAATTTAATTAACCCTATTCTTAAGCATCGTTAAGACTGCATAATATATTGGGTGTTAGATATCATTATAGTAAGCCTTTTGGAAGTAATGGAATAATTAAACTACTCGCATTCCTAGGATTTAGCAGGATTCCATTTGGAAAATGAGAGCGCTCCATGTGAGACAAATCTCAGACACTTTTCTATATGTATTCGACGGACCGCACTCGTTCGGGAAAACCGGGTCCGAACCAGCGCGGTCGAGGGAGCTGCAGCTGCAGCTGCAGCTGCTGCGGCTTTGAGGTTCGCGAAAGGACGATGGAGGGAGGGGATTGGAGGGGAGGTCGTAATGATGGGGGGAGTTGTCTCGTCCTTTGTGCATGGAGATGGAAATATTCACGTCGTCGTCTTCATCATGATCATGTATATATGCAACCAAGGAGACACGGGCACCCCGCTGATTTCTCCTAGGCTTATATAAGGCAATATTATCCTAGTCCTAGGGCTTCGATTTAATTCGAGCGAGTGGTCCCTCTCTCTCTTTAAGCTTTCGTCTTGGTCTACGGACCCAATTAATTAATTAACCGCTCTCAATTGCCATTTTGATTAGTACTGGTGAAGGAAATGGAATCAGTGTGGGTGGGTAAAATTGCAGAAGGAGGAGGTGAGTAGTTGATGTTGGTTTTGGTGAAGGATGAGTGGTGGTTTTGGCTTGCTTTCTACTCTCCCTGGAGAAGACGGTGTCATATATAATCTCTCATTAATGAAATGGAAGAAGGGGATTGAATGAAGGAGGAAATAAATTATAAAAAGGTTAAAGGAAAGAGGGGGAGAGCCGACCGTGTGCCTTTGAAGGGATGGTGGCTGTCGACCACCGGGCACGTGGAGGAGGGCGGCCGCGCGGCCACCTTGCTCCACCAATGGGTGCACCCGCTTGGTGGAAGGTGGAGCACCGCACCGCTTAATTCCTTAATTTGATCGCTCCATCTCCCTCTCTCTCGCTGGAAATTATATATTTTCTTATTTTAAAATGCCTGATTTATGGCAATGGATGAGGCCAGTAGAATTAATTAATATATGCCTCAAATTTTTTTTAGTCGTTTTGTTTTTTGTTCTGTGATATCTGACTTTTTTTTAGCATTTATATATTGTCAATCAAAATAAGACTTGCGTGGTGGATAAGAATATTATTGTTGTTAATTGTTATTCTTCATTGATCAACATTAATGCAGTTTTGGTTTGCGAAATACAGAAAAACTAGAATTATTATTCTTAATTTATCCGTATATTTGTAGGGTTGTCCAGTATTCGGTTCAACCCGAATCGAACCGAATCTAATTTTTTGGTTCGGTTCGGTTTGAACCATTGTAGGTTCGGTTCTTTGACCCGAACCAAATCGAAATTTGGATTTCGATTCGGATTCGGTTTCCGAAATTAGGGAATCGACCCGAACCGAAAACCGAATTAATTAAAAAATAATATATATTTTTAAATTTTTAATATAGATAAGTAAATGGATATTATAAAATAATTTTTAATTTTTAACTGAATTAATTAAAATTTTAGTTTTCGGGTTGAAAACCGAACCGAACCGAATAATTTCGATTCGGGTTAAATCGGTTTAGGTATAGTTTGGTTCGGGTTCGGGTTAGAATTCGGGTATATAAAAAAATCGGTTTGGTAAAATTCGGTCCGGTTCGGTTCGGTTCGGGTTGAATCGAATGGACAACCCTATATATTTGTTTAACACCACCAAATTATATAGTAGCAAAAAAATTGTCATTTCTCGTGCCATGATTATTCCTAAGCCATCAAAATTAGTCATTTTCAACCTCAACATTAGGAACATTTATTCCTTAGCTAATCCCAAGTAATTTAAAATAGATAAATATTTGTTCCATTATTTTCCTTGATTATTTAAACAAATACATTAAAACCTTAAATTCTAGAATATAGATTTATATTATTTATTACTCCGTATTTATTTAAAATTAATCAACTAAAAAAAATATATTATTATTTTATTTCTTATTTATTTTTGTTCCTTAACTTCTATTTTATTCAAAGATTTATAAAAACGTTATACATACTTAATTTGGCGAAAGTATTTTTTATTTTCCAAACCAAACAGAACTTTAACTAATTAACTACCTTCTCTCCCTACTATATTTATCACAATCTTGCAGCGTTATTAGATCCATGTCTTCCACTATTGTTGATTCCAATATTTATTAATGAATTAATATGCTAAAAGAACTCAGGCATGCATTTAATTGAGATGTAACTATAATCTTTCCAAAAAAAGTCATGGTGGTCAGGATTTCAATATGCACGATTTATTATTTGAATCTCAAGTGTATTTTATGACAATATACGATATGGACGTAGACAACAAGTTAAAATAATTGGAGGATGAGGCGATAAGATGGTTTGCACTCATGAAACACCTAATCGACCTACATATTAGCAAATTAATGAACACGTGTGAGTACGTGTATACGAGCAGCAGCAGCTGCTGCAGCCGAGTACAGCGATGAGGATATGTTGTCTACGCTCAACCCGCAGCAAAAGGAATGGTGGGAGACACGAGTGTACAAACACAAGTACCATCTCATGTGGCCACGTGGGAACACCGCGCATGCAGCGCTCTCACCCGTACTATTTCACCTCTCGGGCTCAGAGAAAGAGAGAGAAGAGAAACCCTAGACTTCACTCGCCTTTGGCTTTTGGGATCCTTGCTTATTATAATTACTCGTTTAATAGTTTTTTTTTTAATCTCTCTTTGCTCTGCTAATTTAGGCTATCATAACGATTGGATTACCGAGAGGCATTTAATTTTTTACAGTGGATCACAGGCTTTGCATCTGACTTGGACGAGTTGGAATAATAGAAGAAGGAGGCCATGTGTTTTACCATCTTTGATTCCCTTTCTTGACGGTCAAACTTTCAACGAGGGGAGTGCACTTACCAAGATGGCAAAAAAATTTCTCTTTTATCTTGTCTACCTCCTGCTTTCAACTCGAGATCAAACTTTAATCTTTGGCCGTACTGCGGTGAACAAGTTCATACTGTGGACTGTGGACGCCTTTCAGCAATTAATTAATATATGATACTGAGGATGGAAAGTGGGGTTTAGGTTTAGGATGTGAAATAATTCCACTAGGATCTATAGCGAGTAAGTGGCTATGTTTCTCCTTTTTTTGTGGTCATCTCCTTCATCTTTGCTAACCAGAAGACAAGGGTTCATGTTCTTGTAAAGGGCGCAGGTGGCAAACCCAGCACTTTTAACCCCCTACAGATTTCTTTTCTGCAATTATTATAGGGTTAAACTAAGTTAATGTTTGAGTAAAATAAATAAATGGTTTGAAATGAGCCAATTAAAGCCTGGAGTCATAAAAGTTTAATTATTTCTAGTTTTTCTTTTTGTTAATTCTTAATTGTTCGAGTATGCTGAAACAAGTATTGGTCAAAAAAGTTAGTGAGATATGACAAAGGAGAAAAAAAATTAGACACGGCAGCCTTTTTAGAAAATGAATTACTAATTAATTAATGTACATTTCACACACTTCCTTACTCACCATGGTAAAGACAAGTATTTTTCAACTATGTATATCTCTTTAAAGACATTTACAAGTGAGAGCCTGCTGTCATCTACCAGGATTAATGCCATGCATCACCACCTTTCATTTGGCACCTCTTGCTTGTTTCCTTGCAGTGATATATAAATCCACAGTGCCAATGCTTGATGTGTTCCTTTTCTCTCTTTTCTCTTCTCCTCCTCCTCCATCTTCTTCTTCTTCTTCTTCTTCTTCAACTCTTCAAACCCCGATGCACTGCCTTCTCTCCTGTGTAACCCCCATATCATTGCACCATCCTCTTCTCATCTCCCCCTTCTCCTCGTTCTTATCTTTCCACTGTTGAAACCCTATCTCTTATTACCTTTTACTCATCTTTCTGACCGCAAAAGGACAACACCGCCTCCTTCCCCGCCCCTTCTCGTCCACCACATCTGTCAATGGCATCTATGAATAACTGGTTGGGTTTCTCTCTCTCCCCCCGAGAGCTACCCCCGTCCCAGGCGGCGCCTCCTCACCAAACCCACCCCTCTTCGGGCATCATCGCCGCCGACGAGGTCTCCGCTGACTGCTACGGCCTCTCCGCTGACTCTTCCTCCGCCGCTCTCCCCCTCGGCATCCCGACTCTGAGGCCCGATGGCTCCTTCGGCATCTTGGAAGCCCTCCACCGATCCGGCCATCATCATCCCCAAGGTATAGGGAGTATGATGACAATATTGCACTGTTGATGACTTGATGCATGAGTTCATTAATTAAGTCATGTTTTCTGTAAACCTAAAAGCTCGATCGAAAATATTGCAGATTGGAGCATGAAGGGCTTGGATCAGTACAAAGGGAGCTCTTCTGAGTTATCGATGTTGGTAGGATCCAGTAGCAACCAGACCGCCATCGACGATGAGCAGCCCAAACTGGAGGACTTCCTCGGCGGGCACTCGTTCGCGCAGGTACACGACCAAAAGCTCCCGTCCATCGCCGGAGAGTACATGTTCTCTCATGGTTGCAGTAACGGAGGGCTAATGAGCAGCAACAATGGCGGATGTAATAATACCAGCTCTATCGGGCTGTCGATGATCAAGAGCTGGTTGCGAAACCAGCCGGCGCCGCCGGCGACGCAGGTGGAGGGGAACGGCAGTGGCGATGGAGCGGCCGGCTGCAGCAATATTAACGCAGGCGGTGCAATGGTGGGAAACGTCGCCGGTGGAGCGTTAACGACTTCGCAGAGCTTGTCGCTGTCGATGAGCACGGGGTCGCAATCCGGGTCACCGCTGCCGATGGTGGCAGTGGCGAGTGCGGTAGGGGAGAGCTCGTCGTCGGATAATAAGCAGAAGGACGGCGGTGGGACCGGGATCGACGCCCAGAGTGGTGCGATGGAGGCCGTGCCGAGGAAGTCTATCGATACATTTGGGCAAAGGACTTCGATATATCGAGGCGTCACAAGGTGGAAGACGCGATACTTATAATTTGAAAGATAAAGAATTATACTGCACAACATTATTTCTGAATATATTGCATGAGATTTTAGTTATCAAAAGATGAAATCTAAAGAAATGAGTAGTAATGTTGGGGATTAATTAGCTCTTCTAATTAACGCGGTTTCTATTTTTCACAGGCATAGATGGACTGGGAGGTATGAAGCTCATCTATGGGATAACAGTTGCAGGAGAGAAGGGCAAACTCGCAAGGGTCGGCAAGGTACATTCCTCTAAATAACATCATCTCTTTAAAGCTAAGGAAAATGGAGGCAAGTTATATATATTAGTATGTTGCTGACTGCTCTTCGTTTTCCATTATCTCCTGGGACGCCACCATGATTCGGACTTGTAAATGCTCAATCTTCTACATGCAGTCTATTTAGGTAAGCAAGAACAAGTTCCTTTTTTTTATCTTTTGCCATGAACTTTTCTCTGTCGACATCGGGCGTTTATTTTCCTCACATATCTGATCTCTGCGTTCGAATATATATAGGTGGTTATGACAAAGAAGAAAAGGCAGCTCGGGCTTATGATTTGGCTGCTCTTAAGTACTGGGGAACCTCTACAACCACAAATTTTCCCGTAGGATTTTTTTTTCTCTTTCAGTATATATAATATATAGATTGCTATGTGCATATATTAATGAGGTTTTTGGTCTAAAATGAGTTACACAGATAAGTAATTATGAGAAGGAGTTGGAGGAGATGAAGCATATGACTCGGCAGGAATATGTTGCATCTCTGAGAAGGTACCTGTTAATATATCTAATTATTTAATTATGAGATTGGCTTTTATTTATTATATTTTTGTTATTTCACAAACCTTTCTCCAATGCAGGAAGAGTAGTGGATTTTCTCGTGGTGCTTCTATTTATCGTGGAGTGACAAGGTATATATATACACATGCAATCCAAATTTTCACTACGTTTGGCATCCAGTTTATTATGTGTTGCAAAAAATGTGCCATTGATTCTCTTTAATTATATTATATATCTATTTTAATCATTTTGTTAATTGCTAAATATGCTATCGATTAATTTTACAGACATCATCAACATGGAAGATGGCAAGCGAGGATAGGAAGGGTAGCTGGAAACAAGGATTTGTACCTGGGAACGTTCAGTAAGTATATTTTCCTTCTCTATATACTGTTATATAATACTGATCTCTTTTTAATTAGTTAACGTTATGCACAATTTTATAAAGGCACTCAAGAGGAGGCAGCAGAAGCCTACGACATCGCAGCGATAAAATTCCGAGGCCTGAACGCGGTCACCAACTTCGACATGAGCCGATACGACGTGAAGGCCATTCTAGAGAGCAGTACGCTCCCGATCGGCGGCGCCGCCAAGCGCCTCAAGGAGCTCTCCGACCATACCGAGGCGAGCGTCGATGGGCGGATGACCGACGACGGCAGCATCACTTCGCACATCACCGACACCATCAGCAGCTACGGCCACCACGGCTGGCCAACCATTGCCTTCCAGGCGCCGTCGCAACCTCTCGCCATCCATTACCCCAACTATGGCCAGGCCAGGGGATGGTGCAAGCAGGAGCAAGACGCCGCCATTGCCGCTGCCCACGGCTTGCAGGACATTCAGCAGCTTAACTTGAGCAGCAACACCCACAACTTCTTCCAGCCGTCCGTGATTCACAACCTCATTAACTTGGAATCGTCCTCCATGGACTACAATGGAAGCGTGGGCGGAAGCAGCGGAAGCTACCAGGTGGATGGCGCAGGGGGGTATATGATGCCCTTAAGCACCATGTTGGTGGACCAGAGCAACCAAGGCAGCAGCAGCTATGAGAACATGCTAGCTGCCGGCGATCCTTACGCTGGTAGGAACGTTTACTACTTGTCGCAGCAATCGGCGGCCGCTGCAGGCGGGATGGTGAAGGAGAATGGCTATGAGCAGCAGATGAACACTTGGATGCCCGCATCAGTGCAGACTGCTGCTGCGCCGGGAGGGAACAATGTCACCGTTTGCCATGGAGCTCCTCTTTTCACAGTATGGAATGATGCTTAGTAATTAGTGAAGAATTAGCGGATAGTTGCTGATCGCAAAAGTGAAAGAAAATGATTAATTCTAGCTAGTTAGATTCTGATCTCTATATTAACTTCTTTTTCTTGTATGGTTTATCGCTAATGAGATATTGATCTGATCGATAGAGGGAAACAGGAATAGGTGGCCTTAATTTTGATATATAGCATTAAGATCCTTGGGTTTTGGTTATGGCTAGTGAGTGTTGGAAGGGGAGACATCATGTCTCACTTTGCTGTGAATTTTGGGGAGTAACTCAGAAGAATGAATACACTAGTACTGCTAGCTGCTAATTAATTAGGCTCCTTGTAAATTGAAACATGAATGTTGCATGAAATATATTGAAGCTTACTCTTCTTCCCTTGCATTGAAAGAAGATATGTCCTTCTATTGATTGTTATCTGCTATTTATATCCGAGATATATAGTATTGCTGTTGACTTAATCTGAGATAGAAGTTCTGCAGATTGAATTGTTTCTTTGTGCACATGCATGTATCAGCTGCCAAATTGTACTTATATATGTGTAGAGGCCAATCTTTAAGTGTGCATGTTTCATGCATATAGTTGTTAGCTTTTATCCTCACTCTTTAGGGTTTCAATTTCTTCCTCTCCTCCCATGTGAGTTCTTCTACTGCAAGTCAACTTCGAAATTGCACATGCACTGCTTTGTTTAGTGTGAGACAGAAGGTATTACTTGGTAGATAATCTTCTTGCAGCTGCAAATGAGAAACCTGCTCATTGAAAAATGAAATATTATCAAGTTGTGGCCGTCCAGTTAATTAACGCAACTTTGACCGTCATTATTGTTATGGAAGTAATAGAATTTAATTAAGACTATATATATAGACATAAAAAACATAGAACCACAAGGGTCCATTGTACGTTTCTTAATCCTTTATGAAAGGAACTTTGAGTTGAGCCTTAACACCAGGAGAGTTGAGCCAGATGCACGTGCGTCGTCTCTGGTTTAATTGTAGAGTATTACAGGAGAATCCCTATGCATATATAGAATTGTACTCCTACTGCAAGTCTAAATCCCGACTCTCTGGTGCACAATTGTTAGTTGCTATTATGATCCTGTTATTTCAATTTAGTTCACACAGTTTAGTTTTCGCCAGCAGTGATTTGCTCATTTGGTTCTTTATATATAAAGAAGACTAATGATCAGAAATTGAAATAGAATATATATTTCACGCAATTCTCCAGCATGCATGCATGCGCTTCCTTTTTGGAGAACGATGCAAAAAAACGACTTTGTTTGCATGCATCAGTACTGACAAGAAAAAAAAAAGTGTAAAAGGTGTGCAACTGAGCCAGCATACGTCGAATCATCCAATACATATTGTCTTTGTAATTAATATGTATAATGTAGCACCAAGATAATTAACATATACCTTTTTCTTCTTCTTTTTTCCGGGCGCTTGCTTGATTGCCAAATTAATTAGTTCACTGATTCCTCCCTCACATTAATTTTCTCCCCCGTTAATCAAAAACGGGATTCGTGGAAAAAGGCAAAAATAAGTAGTTTTCTCGAGGAAAGCAATCTTTATATAAGCATGGTGGTGCATTTTTAGCATCTTTAAACGGCGGTCGATCGAGAATTGTGGAGTTTGAATCGAGGCATTATTTTAATCTTTTGTCTCGACCAACGAAGCTGATTACAAGGAACTAGCAGCAGCACCCACCAAGGGAAGCGAAAGAGAAGAAGAAGCTTCAAATCAAAGCCTACGCGCAGTCTCTGCTGACTGCTATGAGTAGGTCTTGTAGTTCCCGTAAATTTTGTTTTCTGTTCTTTATGCAGTTAAGCTGTCAATTCTTTTGTCTTTAATATATTCCCAAAGTTTAGTGGCCACAGTTTAGCTATCGCTTTCATCGAACTAGACGATCAAGAAGAAGAAGAAGAGTAAGTGAAGATTCATTAGAAAAACGAGCTGCCTAATTGCTGCTGCTGCTGCTGCTTAGTTATAAGTTGTAGCTGAGTGACTGATCGAGTCCATCAAATTTTTCCTAAGAGTACAGAGTGATAACTAAATTTGCAAGAGGCCACATCAGCCCGCATGACTTAATCTGTATATGGGTCCGTTGTCTTGATGCATGCATGGATTCTATTTCTATCCGTCCTCGGTAAACGGATATAGAAAGAGTAGATCGATGATGAATGCATGAATGAAGAGGCTTCGAGGGACGCACCGAAGACGACAAGGACAACGACGAGGGGGAGAGTTCGTTGGGCGTGCAGTGGCGTGTCGGCCCCACCGGCTGACAGGAAAAGAGACAAGTGATGGCGGCCGGGTCCCACCACTCCATGTCTGTTCTTCTCTCTCTCTCTCTCTCTCATATAAATATATAGTATATATGGATCGTCTTCTTCCAGTTCCAGCGATCGGCTCCGTTGCATGCAGGCACGGTGTTAATGATGCCTGTTTGCGGAAGTGGTTGATGGAGAGGCCGGGGATGAGTACATGCACCGCCGAATCGGTGGCCAATGGATCCTCATGCACTGCGGCTGACGCCAAATAAATCTGCGGCAGGGATCGGTTGCATGCAGTTGCTCGTCGATTGGCTGCCTCTGGGTCTTTTTGCTGTTCAATATATTGCTGTAAAATGATAGGAGAAAAAATGCTGTTAAAAAAAGGCTCCGTTTTCAGTTTAATTTTCTTCTGCTATTCTACTGTGATCCTCTCTTTAGTTATATATAGTGATATATAAGACTGTATAACTTAATTCATTCAATTAAGAAAAACTTGGAAGCTAAAAGAGGATTTGTGAGCAATTGCAAGAATGAGAATTATTGATATTCAATAGTAAATGCTATCACATGTACAGTCTGAACTCAATATGATTAATTTTTCTGATTTTCATAATTAGATGGTGAGGTGTTAAAATCATCAAAGACATGCTAGAGTCTTATTCAATGACAAATATATGTTCTTGTAGTTGCCCTCTTTAGCACATAATACTGCAACAACTTCACAAAATAAGATAGAATTGACTAAAACCATTTGATACTATTTATGAGAACATTAATCAGTAAAATCCCTAGCAAAAAAAGTAGTGCTAGTAATAACAGTGTATATCTAAGCGACATTTACTACTTACATATATCCCTCCATACCAAAGTGATTAGTCAATTTCTTAATTTGATATTAATCTATTAGTAGTTTAGTGATGAGACATTCAACATTAGTAGTTTAGTGGTGAGACATTCAACTATATTGCTATAGAACATTGTTTAATACTTAGTTGTAGCACTTTATATATCTACTTTTGCATCTATGTGTACGCCTTATATTATACATTGCATGTGAATATATTTCTACGTCTATGTACTTTTTCAATGACTATGTTATTAAATTATTTTAAAAAAAAATCTCATGTGTTTAACGCATAATGAATTTCAATGTATTAAATATTATAAGGTTATTGTCTTTTTCTTTACTTCTTTAAAATAGATCATGTAAATTTTTATTAGAAAATCCCCCAAAAATAAAAAAATCAACCGATCAAGAAATTTTATGGGATAACATTGGACAACTAAAATTACTAGAGTTGCCCATTGTTTTGCAAACATGGTTATTCACATGAGAAAAATATAACTTATGTACATAACAACATACCACTTTATTGTTATTAGAAATTAGAGTAACAAGAGACTTGTCGATCCCCAACAAAAAAAATACAAAAAGAACTAGCTGCCGTCATTTGCGAAAATATATCGTGGACATGACAAGAGTAATGGCTTGGTACAGTACACCAGACTCATTTTCTTGTTACTCCAAGAGCTTGTTACTTTGGTACAAGGTTGAAAATGACAACAATAGTCATTTTTATATATATTTTCAATATATGTAAAAAAATTTCAAGAATGTCCATTTTTTCCCAAATGAGTATATTTACATTTAAATAGAGTATATTTGGATTAAAAGAGAATATATTTGGATAGAAATGAGTATATTTATATATTTAAAGAGAATATATTTGGATCAAAAGAAAGTATAGCTAGATAGGAAAAGGGTATATCTATATATTTAAAGAGAATATATTTGGATCAAAAGAAAATATCACTACAACAAAATCATAATTTTTTGACGGATTTTTTTCGACTTTTCTTACCGACGTCAAAACGTTTAAAGAAAAAAAATTATAATAAAGAAAATTTTGACGCCTGCAGAAGGCGTCGAAAATTTTTCAACGTCACAGCAACAGGCGTCGAAATATTTTGGTGCCTGCCTGCAGGTGGTGCGGGCTCACGAGAGCGCGACCCACACCAGCGTCCGCGAACGCGGGTTAGCGTCCGTGCCCGCTAACCCGCTCGTGCAAACGGGCGGATGGGCGCTCAAACCCGCTAACCCGGTCGGGTTAATTAGCGAGCGCGCACGAGTAAAGCCCCTCAACACGCTCGCCGAGGGGTGCTTTGCCCAGGAGAAGCGGGAGAGTTCCCGCCTCCAGAATTCTTTATTTTTTTATTTTTTAAAACTTTTTTACTTCTATAAATATATCTATTTCTTCTTCTTTTTTTTTCTTCTCTTCTTTCTCATATCTTCTTCTTCATTTTTTCTTCATCTATTTTTTTTTCTTTACTTCTTAATTATTTTTCTACTCTAATTTTTCTTCATTATTTTTCAGATTATCGGAATTTTTTAAGGCATCACATTCATTTCAAAGGTTAGTACTTTAATTTTTTTTTGTATATTTTTTTTTGTTTTTATTTTGAGTTATTAAATTATTTATCAATTTATATAAATTTATTATTTAATTATTTAATTAAAATTAATAATTTTAAAATGAATTTACAGCGCGAAATTCAAAACGCCTGCTCAATTTCCGCCATGCGGCGAAAATCGAGTGGCGTTTGCTGTAACGATCGCTCGATTTTCGCCGCGTGGTGGAAATCGAGTAGCCGCAACTCCAATACTGGGTGAGGCGCACGCGGTATCCAAGCCGCGCGTGCTCGAATACCGACACCGCACATTGTATTTGAGCCACGCCTGTTCGAATACCAACGTGGTATTCGAGCATGTGCGGCTCGAATACCGCATACAAGCCGTACACGAAATTTGGATTCCTCGGCTATTTTTTAAATATATATATAATTGCATATCGATGCCACTGATAGGCGCCGATATACAAGGATTAATTTTTTTATAATGTTTTTGACGCTTGTTTCGACGACTGTTACAAGTGTCGATATGTAACATTTCGATGCCTGACAAGGCGTCGATACGTCAACTCCGGCTCCCTTCATCCTTCACTCACTTTTGTCACTTTTACAAGCGTCGAAACGTATGTTTCAACTCATGTAGACGTCGAAATTAACTCTTGATTCGACGTCAAAATTTAGATGGTTTGTTGTAGTATACATTTGGATCAAAAGAAAATATATTTAGACTTTAAAAAAAAATGATAGAAATGAGGTATATATATAGAGAGAGAAAGTATATTTGGACTCAAAGAGAGTATATATTTGTAGAAATAGTGTATATATGTGTTTAGAGAGAAAATTTAGATTAAAAGATAGTATAGAGAATATTTAGATTAAAAGAGAGTATATTTGGATTAAAAGATAATATATATATATATATATGGATCAATATTATTTTTTTTACAAATAAAACACTATGATTATATATACTTACTATGTAATCAGGTATACTCACTATATTAGCAGGTATACTTAGTATGTGAGGCAATGTGGCCGCGTCGTCGATGACGCAAGGGCCTTTATGTTCACAACATATTAGTTAATTAATCTACTTGTGATATAATTATAATAGAACATATTAATTAGATTTATAATGATTATATTAACAAATATTCAATAATACTAATAATAATAATAATAATAATAATAATAATAATAATAATAATAATAATAATAATAATAATAATAATAATAATAATAATAATAATAATATATGATCTTGTCTGATATGCTTTATACGATGAAATGAATAAAAAATAGTGCAAATGATATTTTTGTTAAATTGTCTTATCATGTGTTTTGATAATACGAAACGAACACAATATAGTACTATAATTGATGTCCAGTACCGTGAGAAACGAACATGAAATTATTTCTTATGCTGTCCTGTACAACATTATACTGTATTGACTAGTCTTGTTCTGTACTAGACAGTTTGTGAAACAAACGGACCCTATTTCAGTGTACTTGTTCAATGACTATGTTATTAAATTATTTTTAAAAAAAATCTCATGTGTTTGATGCATAATGAATTTCGATGTATTAAATATTATAAGGTTATTGTCTTTTTCTTTAGTTTTAAAAAATAGATCATGTAATTTTTTATTAGAAAATTCCTCAAAAATAAAAAATCAACCGATCAAGAAATTTTATGGGATGACATTGGACAACTAAAATTAGTAGAGTTGTCCATTGTTTTGCAAACATGATTATTCACGTGACAAAAATATAACTTATGTACATAATGTTAGGAACGAACGAGGAAGACGATTGAATGAAGAGTTGGAGGCCAACGGCTATAACAGGGAGGACACGCGTCGACCATCAACATATGCGAAGGAGAAATCCACACCGTTGTCGGATGCTGACGTGGTTAATGAGACACGTGGAAAAGGCTGCGTAAGGCGTAGGCCCTACTAGAGCTTTGACTACGTATTGTAATTAGGCGATGATTAACTGAGATTATTAAGACATATAACTAGTACTTTTGAAGCATTAATAAAGTTAGTCGAGATCATTCAAATTTAATTCCACTTCTTCTTCTCTTTCTCTCGCCTCTCGTCTTCTTCTCCAGATCCCCTTCTCCCTTCTCTATGGTAACTTGTCACTAATCCAAGCCGGGCGGTGACAATTGGTGCTTTCATTGTCCTACTCACAACAAGATGAAAACACGCTATCATGCGTTAGTCAAATCGATCAAATCATTGCAGGATGCCACTTCACGCCATGATCAATTACTCGAGTCAATCCAGACCAACATGAGCTCGCAACAGCAAGCAATCGAAGGCTAGCAAAAGATTTTACAGACGATTTCAGCTCAAATTGGGATATTGAACAATCAAATGGTGCAGTGGAACAAGAATAAGGCAAAGCATTCACCTACCGGGAGTGCGAGTTGCCCGCGTTCGCGCTGGCGATCGTTCGGGAAAAGCGAAGTCGGCGACGATGACGATGACTTCCCATTTCCACCCAAGCCGCCCTAGATCGAATTGCCATTATTCAACGGCACATATGCGGAAGAATGGATCGTGGCGGCGGAGGATTTCTTTGAGTTTTATGCCACTGAGGATCAACATCGGGTAACCATGGCGTCGTTCAGAATGGATGGCCTGACACACCGATGGTTTCAGTGGATGAAGAAGCGAAAGCAATTGTCCGGGTGGAAGCATTTGGTAGAAGCGATCCGTCGGCGCTTTGAGCTGACGGATTTGGAACCACCCGAAGGACAACTTACAGAGCTGATGCAGACAGGAAAAGTGGAGGATTACGAGAACAAGTTTGAAGAATTGGCACTAAGAACAACAGAGTTACCTGAATCATTCTTGGTCAATTGCTTCGTTTCAGGGCTGAGACACGACATAAAAACAGATGTGCTACAGACTCAGCCAACGTCTATGCACGAAGCAATCACACTGGCTAAGAGGTGTGAAGCAAAATTGCTAGCAACACGAAGATATTCACCTCAATTCACTGGTTTCAAAGGAGCAGGACTATTGCCGACTCCTCCTAAGGGTGGTATGAACAACTTTGCTGCTTCATCTTCTCGGTCCACCTCCAATTCATCTTCAGCATCTGTTGACAGTAAATTCACACCAAGGAGAATAACAGCAACTGAGGCCTAGAAGCGCATAAAACAAGGATTGTGTTTTTATTGTGATGATAAGTATTCATATGGACATAAGTGTAAAACTCCACAGATATTCATGTTGGATGATGGCATGTCGAATGGGGAAACTAATTTGCTTACAGATACAGTGGAGGAAGAAACAATTGAACAGTCCCTCATAACTTTTAATGCTCTATCAAGATGCATCTCTCCAACAACACTAAGGTTCACTGGCACAATCAAAGGTCGAAATGTGCAAGTATTGCTAGATTGCGGCAGCACACACAACTTCATTCAAATAAGAATTTTGAAGTATCTAGGCCTCACCATTGAACCATCAGTGGCATTGGGTGTTATGGTGGGGCACTACTAGAAACTAGGTTTTCAGCAACGGCTACCAGCAACGGCCGCTCAAGCCGTTGCTATTTGCAACGGCATTCTTACGGCCGCCCGAGCCGTTGCAGATATTTGTATCTGCAACGATGTTCTAACGGACACCCGAGCCGTTGCGGATTATTTTAATTATCAGCAACGGCTTTCTGACGGAAAGGCGAGCCGTTGCTGATAATTAAAATATCAGCAACGGCTTTTTAACGGACAAGTGAGCCGTTGCTGATGATAACTTATCAGCAACTGCTTTCTAACGGGCGAGTGAGCCGTTGCTGATAAGTTTATATAGGGCACGCTCTCGCGCCCGACCCTTCTTCCTCCCGCTGCTGCCGCCGCCGCTCCTGCCGATGCCTCTCGCCGCCGCTGCTGCCGACGCCGACGACGCCGACGACGCCTCTTCCTCCTCCCGCTGCTGCCGACTTGTTCAAGTATGTTGATCGGCCGGCCGTCTCTTCCCGTTGCGGCCGGCGGGAATCAATCCGACTGAAACCCTATTTCTAGGGTTTCGGCTGGCGGCGGTCGGCCGATGGCCGCCGCCGGACCTTCTACAGTGGCCGGACAGTGTGTCCGGCCACTGTACGCCGGCGCCGGAGGGTGGACTCCGGCGCCGAAATTTTTAATTATATATATATATTTTATATTGTTTTATAATTGTTAATTAATTGTTTAGATTAATTATTTAATTTGTTAGATTAATTATTAGGGTTTAGATTAATTTCGAACGCGCGCCGGTTTAATTTGTCCACTTCGGACGCGCGCCAGAATCGTCCAATTCGGACTCGCGCCGGAATCGTCCACTTCGGACGCGCGCCGGAATCGTCCAATTCGGACTCACGCCGGAATCGTCCAATCGGACTCATGCCGGAATCGTCCACTTCGGACGCGCGTCGGAATCGTCCAATTCGGACTCGCGCCGGAATCGTCCAATATGGACTCGAACTGTCTCGAAACATTTAGAAAATAATCATCCATCCGACGAGTTGATATGTTTCATGTACGCATCGACGAATCGGATATGATTTAGCAAAACCTTAGATCCGTTCGGGAATTGTATGTTCGTGTAAAAGAAGTAGATGATCTTTTATACGACGTACAATTCTTGAATTGTCCCTGATTGGACAATTTGGGAATATAGTTATTTGTACTGCACTTACGTTTTTATTTTAACTGTTAACTAATTATTCTAAAATTCGGCAACATCTCTCTTGTTCTCCGATACGCGCCCAGATGATATGCGTATTCAGAGAACTGTGGGGAGATGCTGTCGAAATTTAGAATAATTAGTTAACAGTTAAAATAAAAACGTAAGTGCAGTACGAATAACATAAATCCCGAATGGAATAGGACAATCTCACCTAAAGACATTAACCAAATAAATTGTCATTGATTGACAGAATCATGTCGGCTGATCGAAGTTGGATGTACCGACGTCTTGATCGTGGAGCTTTAACGAATGAGTTTCGATTAGGCGTAACGTACTTCCTAAATTTCGCCTATTCGAATCGGAATTTCGTTAGCATGGGTGATCAAATCCGATGTCCGTGCCGCATTTGTTCAAATGGACGATTTTTGGATCGGGAGACTGTCACTCTGCATCTATATAGCAAAGGATTTGCACCAAGATATTTTCTATGGACTTGTCACGGGGAGTCAAGCGAAGTCGGGACGTCGAGCAATCCTGTCGTTCAGACATATGGTGAATCTTCCTCTGCTGGTGCTTCTTCATCCGGTCAATGTAATCCCTATAGAACTATGATACTTGATAGTCTTGGGGGTCAATTCCGCCTGAATGATAATGTTGATCGGCCAGTTCTTCAGACATCAGTCCCACCAGATACTACAGCGGTTGATATCACAGAAGTAGGGGCTGCGGTAGAGATTGAATTACCGAATAAAGAAGCTGCAGAATTTTACGAGATGTTGAAAGCTGCCGATGAACCTTTGTATGAGAAATGTCCTAAATACACTAGGTTTTCAGCAATGACACAGCTCTTAAACATCAAGGCCGATTGTAATATCAGCGGAGTTGCGTATGATCGGATTGCTGGATTGATTTATGGAATGCTGCCTACTGATAACAAGTTTGAGCCTACTTTTTATAAGACAAAAAAGTTAATGAGAAAATTGAGGCTTGGGTACGAAAAAATACACGCGTGCCAAAATAACTGCATTTTATATTATAAAGAAAATGTGCAGTTGGATAAATGCCCTGTATGTCAACACCCTCGTTACAAGGAGAAGAAATCGGTCCGACAGAAAAATATCCCGTTTAAGGTGCTTCGGTATTTTCCACTAACACCGAGGCTTCAAAGATTATTCATGTCGGAAAAGACAGCCCCCTACATGAGTTGGTATGCAAGAAGTCGTGATGATACAGTAATGACTCATCCATCTGACAGTGAAGCATGGAAACATTTGGATACATGTTATCCTTCATTTGCTAGGGATACTAGAAATATCAGATTGGGATTGTGCACAGATGGTTTTAATCCGTTTGGACATTCTGCAACTCCTTATTCAGTTTGGCCAGTGCTGCTGACAGTTTATAATTTGCCACCGTCAATGTGCATGAAAGATGAATTTATTTATCTTTCGATGATTATTCCGGGTCCTAAGGGTCCGCGAAAAGAAATTGACATATTTCTCAGACCCTTGATAGATGAATTGAAAACATTGTGGAGTGAGGGAGCTGTCACTTATGATTGTCATCGGAAGCAAAACTTCAATTTAAAGGCCGCGGTCTTGTGGACAATCAATGATTTCCCCGCGTACGGCATGTTGTCGGGTTGGAGCACTCACGGCCGACTCTCTTGCCCGTATTGTATGGAACACTCTAAATCAATCAGTCTTCAGAACGGACGAAAAATCTCATTCTTTGATTGTCATCGTCGATTCCTACCGGTTAATCACCAGTATCGAAGGAATCGTAATAAATTTACTAAGGGCAGAGTCGAAAGAGATGGGCCACCACCGATGTTGTCTGGTGAACAAATGTTAGCACGTGTTTCAGCACTTCCAGATATAGTATTTGGTCGCAATGAAAGAGTGTCAGGTTTTGGCCAAACACACAACTGGGTGAAAAAAAGTATCTTTTGGGAATTGCCCTATTGGAGTTTATTATTGATTCGACATAATTTAGATGTCATGCACATTGAAAAAAATGTGTTTGATAATATTTTCAACACTTTGATGGATATTTCTGGAAAAACTAAAGATAATGTCAAAGCCCGACATGATCTGAAAATACTTTGTAAAAGACCAGAGTTGGAGTTACAAGAGGTCAACGGACGATATCTGAAACCGAAGGCCCTATATGTGTTAAATAAATAACAGATCAAAGATGTTTGTCAATGGGTAAAAGAACTCAGATTACCCGATGGATATGCTTCAAACTTATCTCGATGTGTGAACGTCGATGATTGCAAAATATCAGGGATGAAGAGCCATGATTGTCATGTATTCATGCAGAGATTACTTCCGATCGCATTTCGAGATCTTCTACCTGATAATATTTGGGGTCCGTTGACTGAATTAAGTATATTTTTTAGAAGCATCTGTACAAATGTCCTTCGAGTCGAAGATATGTCTACACTTGAAAATAATATTGTTGAAATCATATGCAAGCTGGAGCAGTTTTTCCCTCCTGCATTTTTTGACTCGATGGAGCATCTACCGATACACTTGGCATACGAGGCACGAGTTGGTGGCCCCGTTCAATATCGGTGGATGTACTTATTTGAAAGATACATGAAACGTCTGAAGAAAAAAGTAAAGAACACCGCAGCTGTTGAAGGATCAATATCTGAATCGTATATCATCCAAGAAATTTCAACATTCTACTCATTTTACTTTGAATCGACGGTACAGACAAGATTTGATCGTCTTCCACGTAACGACGACGGGGGTGTTCGACATTCAGATGGACGTTTAAATATATTTTGTCACTCTGGTAGTGCTTTTGGTTCTCGTCCATCTCGACACTTAAGCGATGAAGAGTATCATTTGACACACTTGTATGTATTACTCAATTGTCCAGAGATTGAACAATTCATTGAAATATTTGACATTGAGATGGTGCAAAAATACTCTATTCACAACGATCAAGAATTGGAGAGATTACAGAATCGTGATTTCCCTACTTGGATTCAGACTTACAGCAAAGATAACAGAACTGAAATAGATGAAAGAATATTTGAGTTTGTTAGTGGACCGTCGCGACTTGTGTCGTGCTATAGCGGATATTTTGTTAACGGGTATAAATTTTACACGGTTGAATATTCATTTACAAAGAAGACGATGAATGCTGGGGTCTGCGTGAAAGGGACAACCTATGTTGAATGTGATATGGATTTTTATGGACTGGTGGAAGAAGTGATAGAGTTGCACTACTTCGGCTTGAAATCAGTGATCCTATTTAGATGTCATTGGTTCGATACAACAGAAAGGGGCATGAAAGTTCATCCAAAATACAAACTTGTTGAGGTTAATTACAAATCGAAATTGACAGCAAATGAGCCTTTTATATTGGCATCACAAGCCGAACAAGTATATTACGCGAAGTATCCGGCTCGAAATAAAGATAGAGCAGATTGGCGTGTAGTCTGTAAGACAAAATGTAGAGGAAAAATTGATCCGATAGTAGGAGAAAATGATCCTCCTGGTTTCTATCAAGAAGATGATCTTCCTGCTGTGGATCGTATTATTCCAATACTCGAGGATGCAGACACAACGTCAATTCAATTAGAAGTTGAATATGCTGATGATGACGATCATGAAATTGAGGAAGCTGGAGATGAAGAAGATGAAGAAGAGGAAGAAGAAGAATTCGAAGACTATTATTTAGATGATGAGGAATAATTGTAAAGTATATATATTTTATTAAATATATCTCTACTATTTAAACAATAATCTGATTATATGTCTGTTCGACAGATATGTCTGGTCGTGGTTATCGACGCAGGAGAGCTTCGGAGTCTCCGATCGGTGAGACTCCAGCACTTACTCATGCTGCTGATCCTCCTGTTGCTGATCCTCATGAGGATGATACTGCCGAGGCTAGTACATCCAGACGCAGGCGGCCACGCGGGCCGAACAGGTGGCAGCCTCCACCAGCCACAGAGTCACGTAGATTGATTAGCGTGATTGGGGAGCGGTAATATATCATGAATTATGAATCATTACAAATTCATTATATCATAATATAATATTAAAATTTATTTTTGTTGTGCAGGTTCGAGCAAGAAGAAGTGCCGAGGAGCATTTCTTCTACTATTCGACGATACATGCACGGGTCATGGCCTACGTGATCTCACGTGCCTAGCGAGCACGTCGACATGTTATGGCGCGAGTTTGAGGCACGTATTATTATTATTTTTACATGCATGATGATATATTAATATTGGTACTGATATTATTATTTTGCAGACTCGCTATACATGGGCCGAGGACCAGAGGCCCTTCATTTACGCTGCCTGGGAGGCTATTTCTTGGGCAAGGTACAACGGGCAGCTGGGGCAGGCTCGGTCCCAAGCGATGGCCAGAGCTGGGACCACTAACATCGCGGAGACTCGGGGATACGGCCCCGGTTGGATTACTCCGGATATATGGGACCAGCTCGTGGGGATATGGTCGACGGATCGATGGCAGGAGGTTTCTCGGAATGCGGCTAGAAATCGCATGTCAGGGGGAGCAGCGCGTCACACCGGCGGCTCTGTTGCATTTGTAGTGCACGCGAACCGTATGGTAAGTATATCTTTTAATTATATATTTTATTTGTTACTATGTGTACTAATTAATGTATTTGTTTTGTAAATGTAGACGACGGTGTCGGATGACGGGAGTGTCCAGCGACCCTCCCCGATGGCGGTGTTTGAGCGGACTCACTGTCGAGCACATGGGACGGGGGAGTACATCGACAACCGCGCTGCATACATTATGGTAATTATATATTTGTTTAAATTATTCATTATATATTTATAATTTAAGTTTTATGATAAATATTAAATAAAAAATCAAACTCGAGTAGGAGACCTACAGCCAGACGGTGGTGCAGCGCGGGGGTACCCCCGAAGACTTTGACGCAGCATCGTGGGTCGAGGCCGCAGGTGGCTGGGACCATGGCCGCGTATATGGCTTCGCAGATAGTGGTCATGCGCGAGCCGTACTAGGGCCACTTGGGGCACCGACCCCTCCGGTCGCTGGTGAGCGGTCGTCCACCTCTTGATCCAGTTATGATCATACTAGCAGAATAAGGACTCTAGAGGAGACGGTCGCGCGTCAGACTGAGATGATGGAGCGCCAGAGTCAGATGATGGCGAATATACAAGCTATGCTACGCAACATGTCAGGTCATCCCGAAGCATGCATCTCTTCGGCATCATCTAATCCATCGTCCTCGAGTCAGTCCACGCCGGTGTACACCCAAGCACTCCAGACCCCGCCATATGATCCAGACCATCCTCCATCGTGATCGTGAGATTTTTTGTTTGGATATTGAACTTGTTACTGAGATATTGAACTTGTTTAACTTATTTTGTTTGGATATTGATACTTCAATTTTGCATTTGAATTGTTTTTATACTATCGTGGATAATTATCAATATAAATATAATTGTTTTGATGTATATCTTGGTGTGTTTGTGATGTGTGAATGAATGTGTGTATGAGGGTATGGATGTGTGAGTTATGTATCTGATAATGTATCAATGTATCAATGGAAATTTGAAATTTGAAATTTTTCTGTTCCCAAGTATACGTCATCAGCAACGGCTTTCCCACGGCCGTCCGTGGGAAAGCCGTTGCTAAAAGTGTATCGAAAGCCGTTGCTGATGACCTACAGCAACGGCTTAGCGACGAGCTTTTACTAACGGCGTTGCTACGGACTCAGCGACCGTTGCTATTAATGTTATCAGCAACGGCTCCGTGTTTGTGGCAAAATTGTTGCTGATAATATTTTTAGCGACGGCCTGAGCGGCCGTTGCTGATCCGTTGCTAAGTCATCAGCAACGCGACTTTCTGTCACGACTCTATTGCAACGGCGCGGCCGTTGCTGATTCTCTTCAGCAACGGCTCAGCAACGGCATCAGTCGTTGCCGATGACCATTTTTCTAGTAGTGGGGAGTGGTGAGAAAATTACTAGTGAAGGTGTGGTTTCAATTGGCAATCCAAGGTACAACAATCTCCACTGACTTTTATGCCTTACTTATTCAAGGTTCTGATGTAGTCCTAGCTGTGGCTTGGATGGCCACATTAGGACCCGTCCTTATAGATTTTGTCAAACTGCAATTTGAATTTAAACTGGATAACAAGGAATGCTTGTGGCAGGGGGTGCATTCAGCCCCAACAAAACCAATTCAGTGTAGTACTCTTACTAAAATTTGTGAAACTGATGCTGTTATGGCAATGTATCAGCTGAAAATACTTCCTACTGATACTCACAAGCAATGTTATCACCATGAAGAACTGAAGCAGTTAATAGTGGAGTTTGAGGATGTATTCAATCCCCCTTAAGGCCTGCCCCCAGTTCGAGTTACTAATCACAAGATTCATTTGATGGACAACCAAAAACCAGTGAATGTGAGGCCTTATAGGTACCCACACTTTCCGAAAGGAGAGATAGAAAAATAAGTGAAACATATGCTGAGTGAGGGGCTGATTAGAAATAGTACTAGCCCATTTTCCTCCCCAGTTTTGTTAGTAAAAAAAAGATGGAACTTGGAGGTTTTGTGTGGACTATAGGGCCTTGAATGCCGTCACTATTAGGGATAGATTTTCTATCCCTACTGCAGATGAGCTATTTGATGAGCTAGGAGGAGCTCAGATGTTCTCAAAGTTAGACCTGCTTGCTGGATATCACCAAATAAGAGTTCGTCAGTCGGATATCTTTAAGACTGCATTTAAAACTCATGAGGGTCACTATGAGTTTCTGGTAATGACATTTGGGTTGTCTAATGCTCCATCTACTTTCCAAGCAACTATGAACATGTTATTTCAAGCTCATTTATGCAAATTCATCTTGGTTTTCTTTGATGATATTTTGGTATATAGCAAGACTATGCAAGATCATAAGGTGCACTTAAGGCTGGTTTTGCATATTCTAAGAACTAACAAGCTGGTAGCAAAGCTTAGTAAATTTTCTTTTGGATGTACCTCAATTGAGTATCTAGGCCACATTGTCACTTCATCAGGCCTACAAGTAGACGCAAAGGTTTGGCTGGATATTACAAAAGATTCATCAGAAGTTTTGCCCAAATAGCTTCTCCCTTGACTGATTTACTAAAGAAATATGCTTTTTTATGGACTGACAAAGCACAACAGGCTTTCATTCAGCTAAAAACTGCTCTTAGTCAAGCTCCTGTCTTGACATTACCAGATTTTACTAAGGAATTCTGCATTGAAACAGATGCATCAGGCAGTGGAATTGGAGCAATATTATCTCAGGATAAGAAACCTATAGCATACTTCAGCCAAAAGTTATCAACCCGACTTCAAGCAGCTTCTACATACCAAAGAGAAATGCATGCAATCATTAGGGTTGTGGAAAAATGGAGACAATATCTGTTGGGAAGAAAATTCTGCATTCTCACTGATCATGGTTCTTTGAAAGAATTACAGACACAAGTAATTCAAACCCCTGATCAACACAAATGGCTTATGAAGCTTTTGGGGTATGAATTTGAAATCAGGTATAGGGCAGGGAAGTTTAATAAGGCAGTTGATGCTTTGTCCAGAGAGGCTGAATTCACTTCCTTAACATTGTCTCAACCTGTTTTTGGAATTGTAACCGAGCTGAAACATTTGAACAAATGCAATACTGAATTAAAAGCAATTCAGGATCAGCTGCAACAAGGTCAATCGATTGATAAATATGAAATGAGGGATGATATTCTTTTACACCAAGGTCGGATTATGATTCCTAATGATTCAGGTATCAAGACTCGACTGATTGCTGAGTTCCACAACTCTTTGGTGGGGGGTCATTCTGGAATCACTCGAACTCTCCATAGGTTATCAGCAAACTTCTACTGGGTTAATATGCGAAAGGATGTTAAACAATTTATTGAAGCATGTCAAACATGTCAACGGATGAAGACTGAGCAATTACATCCGGCTGGGTTGCTACAGCCCCTACCCATTCCCGAGAATGTATTTGAGGACATCTCGATGGATTTTATAACAAGGTTGCCTATTTCCAAAGGTCGAACTACTATATGGTAGTAGTAGACAGGTTAACCAAATATGCTCACTTCTTTGCTCTTCCAAAAAATATTCAACCAAACTGGTGGCTGAAGTTTTTCTACGGGGTGTGATTAAATTACATGGAATTTCAAAGTCGATTGTAAGCGACAGAGACACTCACTTTACTAGTGAGTTTTGGAAGGAATTGGCAACATTGCAGGGAACTGAATTGTTATTCAGTTCAGCTTACCATCCACAGACGGATGGACAAACAAAAGCTCTAAATAGATGTGTAGAGATGTACATCATGTGTTTCTCTGCGGGTGAACCTTCCACTTGGGAACAATATCTACCTTGGGCTGAATTCTGGTATAATACATCTTTTCAATCTTCAGTAGGTATGTCTCCATTCAAAGCACTGTATGGTGGCACTTCAGATAACTTGGTTGTGGACCATGAACTGATGAACAGGGATGCCATTCTCAGGCAGCTTAAGAGTAATCTTACTCGTTCTCAACTGCGCATAAAAACTCTGGCTGATAAGAAACTTCGGGAGAAAGAATTTCAAGTGAATGAATGGGTTCTGGTAAAACTCAAACCTTATCGTCAAATCTCAGTCCGTTTGCAGCATCAACAAAAACTCAACCCTCGCTACTTTGGACCTTTCCGAATTGTAAAGAGAGTGGGCACAGTAGCGTATAAATTGGAGCTACCAGAAGCATCACGGATTCATCCCGTCTTCCATGTTTCAGTGTTGAAACAATGCAAAGGGGCCCCGACAATGCAAGTTACTCCATTACCCTTACTATAAACTGGTGCGAGGGAGGACGACAGCCATAGTATGGATGTGCCAGAGAGGATCGCAGCTCGCTCTCAGAACCTTGAGGACAAGGTTCCTCCGCAGGGGGGAGTACTGTCGGGAGCGAGCGATGAAGATGATCGAATGAATAGTTGGAGGCAAACGGCTATAACAAGGAGGACACGCGTCGACCATCAACAGACGCGAAGGAGAAATCCACACCGTTGTCGGATGCTGACGTGGTTAGTGAGACACGTGGAAAAAGCCGCGTAAGACGTAGGCCCTACTGGAGCTCTGACTACATATTGTAATTAGGCGATGATTAACCGAGATTGTTAAGACATATAAATAGTACTTTTGAAGCATTAATAAAGTTAGTTGAGATCATTGAGATTTAATTCCACTTCTTCTTCTCTTTCTCCCGCCTCTCGTCTTCTTCTCCAGATCCCCTTCTCCCTTCTCTTTGGTAACTTGTCGCTGATCCAAGCCGGGCGATGACACATAACAACATACCACTTTTTTGTTATTAGAAATTAGAGTAACAAAAGACTTGTCCCCAACAAAAAAAAAACAAAAAGAACTAGCTGCCCTTGTTGCAAAGCAAACCTTATTTAGATAATATAATATTAACACAAATGTATTTTCAATACAATATATTAGTATTATATTATAATAACATATTTTGTATGAAGTTTTTTCTTCCTATTTTTTCACCATAGATTCCTCCTACTATGTTTCATTTGAAGACTTTTGAAATGGTGTTTCGACCGATGCCTCTTATATCCAATTTTAGATTAATTAAGGAGTTTAACAAACTTTTATATGTTTACACTTCATCGTAAAAAATTTCTCTCTTATTTGTTCTTTGATCTTTTCTACGTAGCTCGAAATGTGAGCCAGGATTATGCTTCGATAGGCTCTTGCGTTGATTTGAACTCAATTCAATCATACATTCTTTTCTTGCACTCATTCTTTATCAATATATTTTTACCTCTTTGTAAAAGGAATAATTTTGCGTTATGTTTGGTTTGAGATTTTTGGAGATTTAAAAAGGTATTCGAAGATGAGATTTTTGAAGGTGTTTGAAATAACGTATTTGCGTAATTTTTTTTAAGTGAGAAGAGTTATGGAGGGTTTCAAAAGTGTTTAAAATCCCTTTTAGAATATATTTTCAAAACCTCCAATTTTGAGAGGTTTGTGAGGGTTATTAGTAATATTTTTTAAAATTATTATTATAATAAAATTAATTAAAATACTAAAATACCCCAACATAGGATATAAGACCTACTAGTCTTCGCCGCTCACTAAAATACTTGCATATCTAAATTTTTAGAAATAAGTTACCATATTATTAGCATATTATAAAAGAATTATATTTTTAAGAATAAAAACCGTTAGTTATATTAAAAAATTAGTTTAAGTTAAACTATAGTTGTAAATAGTAATGTATAAACATACAACAACAAAATAAATATTAATTGGATTTGATGTATATAATTATGAAGGTGTTAAAGTATATTTGTATAATTTAATCTAAAAGAACTATAAGTAATAAATAAATTTAATATAAAAATAAGAAATAGAAAGGTAAAAAATGAATTGTCTTATATTAGTAATTAATAATTATTTTTACCATATAAACAATATGATCATATAGAAAAACATAGAAAAATAAAATACTATATAAATGAATTTATAATCTAGAGTAAAATAAAAAATAAAAAATTAATAAGATGTAAATCTAAAAGCAACAACAATCTTTTTATATAATAACATTAATTTATTTTAAAATATATAAATATTATTTAAAGTAATTTTTTTTGAATAAAAAATAAACTAATAATTTTTAAAATAAAAAATCAAAATTATTTGAAAACAAGTAATATTGCATATTTTAAACAAAAATATTGAAAAAATAAAATGAAAAAACTATTAATTTTTTAAGGGTAAAAATTAAATATAATGCAAATATAAAGTAAACTATATCAATTAAATCTTTATAAGTATATATAATTAATTCAAAAATAAGGAATTTAATTTTGTTTGTTCAAAGTAAAGAAAATAGATAAATACAAAAATAATATGAAAAACAACTATATACATTCAAAAATAAATCTATATAAATTTCAATGATAAAAAATTTAAAAATTATAAAAATTGTAATATTTTTTATGAATAAAAATCAAATATAACATAGATGTAAGATAACAAATTTAATTTTTTTTAAAAAAATGATATTTAAATAATTTTAAACTATATAAATTTCTTTGGTTTTGAAATACTATATTAAGTTTTCTTCGATAACAAACAAAAAAAATTGATATTTCAAAATCTAAAAATTAATATAAAAATTTAATAAATAAGAAATATTTACAATTATTTTTCAAAAAATAATAAATACAAAATAAAAAAAGTCCAACATAGGTGCACGTTGGGAAAATATTAATTGAATTTGATTTATATCATTATGAAATTGTTCAAGTACGTATATTTATATAATTTAATTTAAAATAACTATAAGTAATAAATAAATTTAATAAAAAATAAGAAAAAGAAAGCTAAAAAATGAATTATCCTAGAATCATAATTAGTAATTACTTTCAACCTTAAAAAATTAATATGTTCATATAGAAAAAAAATAGAAAAATAAAAGTCTATAGAATGAATTTATAATCTAGATTAAAATACAAAAAAAAACATGTAAGTCTAAAAGAGGCAACAAACTTTTTATATAATAGTATTAATTTAATTTGTTTCAAACTACATACAAATTATTTAAAGTGAAATTTATGAATAAAAAATTAAATTAATAAAAAAAATAAATTATTTCTAAACAAATAATGCTACATATTTTAAACAAAAAATATATAAAAAATAAAATGGAAAAACTATTAATTCTAAGGGTAAAAATCAAATATAATGTAAATGTAAAGTAAAGTATATCAATGAAAATTTTATAAGTATAGATAATTAATTCAAAAATAAAAAAGGAAAAAATCATATTTCATAAATACAAAAATAATATAAAAAATAATCATATACATTAAACAATAAATCTATATAGATCCCAATGATCAAAAAATAAATTTTTTTAAAAATAGAAATATGATATTTAAATTATTTTAAACTACACAAGTTCCGTTGATTTTGAAATAGTATATTAATTTTTTTTTTCAATAACAAAGCCAAAACTGATATTTTAAAATCCAAAAATTAATAAAAAAATTCAATAAATATATATTTAAAAAATCAAAATGAGGTGCATGTGGAGAAAATTAGAATATATATATATATATATATATATATATATATATATATATATATATTACATTTTATAATCTATTTTTTAAAAAATAAAAAATTATATTTGCGTGAGAAAAATTTTGTCGGGAAAAATAAGTTGCTTATATATATATTACGACTTAATACTTGATCATTTCCCTCCGATTCGAGTCATTGCACGGCTATGATTTAAACGATTATCCCCAATTACTATATCATATTGAAAGGTCTAAAACCAACTAGTTGAATCGTGAATCGAACTCGATTGTCAAATTGAACCTGGCTTTGCCTTCTCGTAAATTGCAAATATGCTCATTTACACTTGAAGCCAAAAGCCACATCGAGGACCATTTGGGTCTTTGTAGACTGCAGCACGCGATTACTCCATCAACCCTAATTTCTTCAATCATCGGAAAGGATCTAGATCCTAATCCTCCAAGTACGCTGATCTTTCTCTTCCGTGCTCGTTCAATATTCTATTTGTGAATCATTCCCTTTTTGCATTTGTCGGAGTCGCCCCGCTAGATATAAGGGTGTGGAGGTAAAGTAGGACTTGTATATTGAATTATCGGTTGACTCGGCTTTCTTCGATGCAATTGAAAGCCCATTTATGTTTTATGTTTATTATGGGAAGGAAACTGTTGGAGCCGACTTCAAATTTCGGCTTGTTCCTTGCATGCTATAAATTGTATGTGATTTATTTTGTTCTCAATCTAATACATGAAACAAAATTTTCTGATCTTTATAATGTAACTTGAATGAAGTGTTGCAGCTATTTATGGTGAAAGAAAACAAACATCTAGCTGTTTGCTTGTTGCGTAGGTGTAATACCCTTGGAAATTTTAATTTAATTTCGTTTTAGCGAAAAAATCGAGATGCGCGCGCGTCGAAGCGGGCCGAGTGAATCGCCAAAGGGCGTGATTAGAGGTATGACCCAGTTGGAAGAAGAATTATTTTAATTGTGTTTGTTTAGGATGCTGGATCTGAGTTGAGCATGAGTCCAAGGACTCGATTAGAATTCAATTTGGTTGATTCCAATATATATATATAAACAAGAAACGATTTCTTCTCGCCTAAATTTCTTCACTCTCTCAAATTTTTATCTTTATTTTTATCCCACTTATCTTTTTATTTTTACCCCTCAACTCAAACTTTTCACACTTTTATCACCTAAATTTTCTTTTCCAAATTTTTATCCCACTTAAATTTGTAATAAAACTTTTTACCCAATTTATTTTCTCTATATGCACCTATTTTGATAATTTCAATTTTGTATTTATTGTTTTTTGAATAATAATTATAAATATTTTTTATTTATTGAAGTTTTTTATATTAGTTTTTGGGTTTTGAAATATTATTTTTTGGGTTTATTATTGAAAAATAGTATTTCAAAATCAAAAAAATTTATGCAGTTTAGAATATTTAAATATCTTATTTTCTATTTTTTTTCAATTTATTATCTTATACTTATATTATATTTGATTTTTATTGATAAATTTTTTATTATTTTTGCATTTTCAAATTGTTTGATCATTGAAATTCATATAAATTAATTCTTTAATGTATATAATTATTTTTATATTACTTTTATTTTTATAAAATAATATTTTTTCTTTATTTTTGAAAAAAAATTAAATAATTTAAAATTATATATATATATATATATAAATATATATATAAGCAACATAACATTCCCGCATAAACTTCCTCCCTTCAATTTTTTGCCACTTTCCCCATCTAAATTTTTTTCACCTAAATTTTTTCCTCCCAAATTTTTATCCCACTTAAATTTGGAATAAATTTTTTTACCCCACTTATTTTCTCTATTTGCACATATTTTAATATTTTTAATTTTGTATTTATTATTTTTGAATAATAATTATAAATATTTTTTTATTTATTGAAGTTTTTTATATTAATTTTTTATTTTGAATTATCATTCTTTTATGTTTGTTAATGAAAAATAGTATTTTTAAATCAAAAAAATTATGTAGCTTAGAATAATTTAAATATTTTATTTTTAATTTTTTTTATTATGTTATCTTATATTTATATTATATTTGATTGTATCCATAAAAATATTATTATTATTGTATTTTTTTAATTTTTATCATTGAAATCTATATAATTTATTTTTTTAATGTATATAATTATTTTTTATATTATTTTTGTATTTATGAAATATCATTTTTCTTTTATTTTTGAAAAATTTAAATTATTTCAAATTTTTTAATTTTAAATTAATTATATATACTTCACTTTATATTTGCATTATATTTAATATTTACCCTTAAAATTATTAATCGTTTCTCTTTTTTTTCTATATATATTTTTGTTAAAAACTTATATAGTATTATTTATTTTGAAATAGTTTTAATTTTTTCTATTTTAAAATTATTAATTTAAATTTTTATTCAAAAAATTTTACTTGAAGATGTATACATTTTGAAATAAATTAATATCATTATATAAAAAAATTATTACCACTTCTAAATTTATATCTTATTGATATTTTATTTTATATGTCACATTAAATTATAAATTTATTTATATATTTTTTTTATTAAAATTATAAATTAATTGTGCAAAGCGCGGATACAGTAGCTAGTTTCTAAGTGAAATATTGGGTTCAACTTAAGTTAGGGACTGTTTTTTGTAAAAAATAATAATTAAATTATATATAGATATAACCCTTGGTACCGCCGCACGCAATCAAGGGTGTTCGGGCGAGTGAGGTGGAAGAAGGGCGCATCTTTGAGAATCCGGAATTTGTCGTCGCCGGAGAACTTTTGATCGAGGAATCGGGGGATTGCTTTCCTTCTCGTCTTCTCTTACCGGTGAGTGGTTTTGCACCCTTGTCATAGGTTTTCTTCTTCCTCATGTAGCCGCCAACTGAAATTGGGAAAATTCTGAAAATATTCTGTTTAATTGGATTTCTTCTTTGATTTGATGTTTGAAGGCATGTTTTGTTGTGGATTTAGAAACCCTAGATATAGGATTTCTTCCCCCTTTGTAGCCGCATGCTGTAGACGTATGTTGGTTGGAAATTATTCTGATCAGTTGAATATTTGATAGATTAAGTCTATGTTGGTGAATTCTTGGATGAAACTTAACTCTTGGATGAAGGGGGAGGGGGTTTATGCGGCAGCCAAGAAGGGTACCTGACACCCTTAATGTCGGCAGAATAAAACAGTAGAAAAATAAAAAGGGACTTTATAAATTTTCAGGTTTTAATTTATCAGGGTTACAATCCAGATATTTACTTCCGTTCTTGTTTACTGTACATCATGGGTTGGAAATGAATGCTTACTCTAATCTTTGAATCGATGTAAAATTAAATTGTTTTTAGGATGTGTAATCAACTATACTTGCTGGAAATAGAGTAGGTTCAATGCCATATAATTATATTATTGTATTGTTGATGTTAATCAGTAAATAAAATTTTTCTTTCAGATGCTAAATTTCAATCTAAATGGTGAAGAAATGTGTTTTAAAAAGGGTAGGCATAAGTTGAAAAAGAAGAGGCAAGAGTTGTGACTGGAATTTCTTGATTGATTTTCCATTCAACATAGAGGAGATATATATACATGCTTCATCTTAATTACTATTCCTATTTACAAGACTATAATAATGAGTTTAGGCTATTTCCTATGTCACTATCTTGATACATGTATCTCAATAATGACTACTAGTTCCAATATTCCAATACATGCACTTCATTAATTATGATTGCTAGTTCCAATATTCCAACACTCCCCCTCAAGCTGGTGCATGTATGTCATATACACCAAGGTTGTTACAAATATAGTTAATCCAAGGACCTCGTAGGGATTTAGTGAAAACATTCGCCAACTATTCATTGGAATTGACAAACGCAGTGGAAATTTCTCCAGACTGAATTTTCTTTCTCACAAAGTGGCAATCAATCTCAATATGTTTTATTCTTTCATGGAATACTGGATTTGAAGCTATATGCAAGGCTGCTTGATTATCACACACAAGTTTCATAGATTGCCCTTTAAAAACACCTAGTTCCTTTAGCAATTGTTTTAGCCATATGAGTTCACATGTTGCAACTTCCATTGCTCGATATTCAGCTTCAGCGCTTGACCTAGCGACCACAAATTGCTTCTTACTTTTCCAGGATATCATATTGCCTCCAAACAAAACACAATATCCTAAGGTGGAGCGCCTATCTGAGGGAGAACGGAGAACCTACCCAATCAGCATCTGTATAATCACATATCTCCATATGGCCTTTATCCTCATAGAGTAATCCTCTTCATGGAGCTCCTTTGATGTATATGAGTACCCGAATAGCTGCATCCCAGTGTGAGTCACAAGGAGAATCAAGGAATTGACTTAATACTGATACCGCAAAGGTAATGTCCGGCCTAGTTATTGTGAGATAATTCAGCTTCCCAATCATTCTTCGTTATCGCTTGGGGTCTGATAATGACTCCCTCTGACCTAGAAGAAGTTTGATATTTGGATCCATGGGTGTATCAATAGGCCTACATCCTGACATGCCAACTTCTTCTAGGATATCCAATGCATATTTCCTTTGGGAAATAGAGATGCCATGCTTAGATTGTGCAATTTCTATACTCAGTATCGAAGCTTGCCAAGATCCTTAGTTTGAAATTGCTTGAAGAGATATTGCTTCAACTCTTCAATACCAGCATAATCATTACCAGTAACAATGATGTCATCTACATAGACAATAAGGTAGAGACATCGATCGGGAGAATGATCAGCCTCACTCCTGGTCATGCCAAAAGCTTGTACAACAATACTAAAACGTCCAAACCAAGCATGAGGTGATTGATTGAGACCATATAGAGATTTACGAAGCTTACAAATCAGTACAGTCTCCCCTTGAGCAACAAACCCCAGGTGGTTGCTCCATATAGACCTCCTCTTGCAAATCACCATGAAGAAAGGCGTTCTTTATGTCGAGCTGATAAAGAGGCCAATGACGAATAGCAGCCAATGCAAGAACTAAACGAACTAAACGAACTAAACGAACTAAACGAACTAAACGAACTGAGACAATTTTAGCCACTGGAGAAAAGGTGTCACCATAATCAAGACCATAAATCTGGGTGTAGCCTTTAGCTACTAACCGAGCTTTCAACCAATCAATGGTTCCATTGGGGCCAACCTTCACTGTAAACACCCGTCGACAACCAACAACAAGCTTGCCAGGTGGACGAGAAACTAGGTCCCAGGTGCCATTGGAATGTAGGGCAGACATCTCATCAATCATTGCTTGGCACCAACCTGGATGAGACAGTGCTTCACCTGTGGTTTTGGGAATAGAAACAGAGGACAAACTCGAAACAAATGTATAATATGGAGGAGAAAGATGATCATAACTAAGAAAGGCATAGAGAGGATGAAGATTACGAGTAGAGCATGCACCTTTTTGAAGAGCAATAGGAGAACTCTCTAGTGCAGGATCCAAATCAAGAGAAGCAACTGATGTGGGTGGTGAGTTCTCGGGGGCATCCTCTCCAGTAGGCATGACACCAGACGGACGAGTGCGATGTCGATAAACAATAGGAAATTGAGGGAAGTGTGAGGAACTGTTGGGACAAGATGACATGGTAGGAAAGGAATCATAAACAGGTAGAGGAAGAATAGTGAAGAAAGGTTGTTCCTCGAAAAAGGTGACATCGGCAGAAACAATATATTGACTCAAATCAGGTGAATAACCAAGAAAAAGACATTTAAAAGCTTTGACAGAGAGTTTGTCTTTCCCTGGAAGTAAGATCATGAACGAAATATGTACATCCAAAAACATGTCGAGAGACAAGGATAAATAGGATCTTCAGGAAATAACATAGTGTGTGAGATCCTATCATTCAAAACAGAGGAGGGCATGCGATTAATTAACAAGCTGCAAGCACAACATCCCCCAAAAACGAAGTGAACATTCATATGTATGAGTAAGGTCCCGGCTATTTCAATCAAATGACGATTTTTACGTTCAACTACTCCATTTTGTTATGGAGTATGAGGACATTTTGTTTGATGTAGAATTCCCTGTTGTGCCAAGAACTCTTGAAACTGATTGGACAAATATTCACGGGCATTATCACTACGCAAGACATGAATGATTTTACCAAATTGAGTTTTTATCTCGGCACAAAATTTTTGAAAAATGGGAAACAGTTCTGAACGATTTTTCATTAGAAATACCCAAGTACAACAAGAGTAGTCATCAATAAAAGAGACAAAATATTGAAAGCTAAGACTAGAACTGACACGGCTCGGTCCCCAAATATCTGAATGGATAAGGGAAAAAGGACTCACATTTTTTATTGACACTACTAGAAAAGGAACTACGAGTATGCTTCCCTTTTTGACATGATTCACACTCTAAGGATTTCAGACTTAACAAATATGGAACCATCTTCTAAAGTTTTGGAAGACTAGGATGTCCAAGACGACTATGAATGACGTCCGGTGAGTCTGTTAAGGAGCATACCACTGGAGAATCTGGAACCATAAGTAGGGGTGAGCATCGGTTCGGTTAAAAACCGAACCGAAAATTCGGTTAACCGAACCGAACCAAAGGAAAAATTTTAATCGTTTACCGAACCGAAAAAATTCGGTTAAATTCGGTTCGGTTAACCAAATTTTTGGTTCGGTTCGGTTAATTTGGTTCGGTTAATCGAAAAAATTAAAAAAAAAAACATTTTTTTTTTCAAAAAACATACATGTGTTAAGACTCGAACCCAGACATTTGAAAACCAAGCTTTATTTTCTACCTCTCTAACCATCTTAGCAAATTTTATTATCAATTTTTTCTAACTAACACGTTATATATATATAATCGGATGTAAAATAAATAATATTACACAACACTAGGATTCGAACTTGGGCGGGTGGGAAGTTTAACATTAGGCTACATACCCTACACAGACGAAGCGCTGGCGTTAACGCCTTGATATTGTTACGGGACACTAGATGGTCAGATGACCGCTCCGTTATAAGTTCAATGGAGATTGACTTAACAACTGGTACACAACTTGCCTATACGGCACCTGATATGACTATAAGCATTCATGATTTCCGCGAGCATATTCAGCTCGTTATTCAGACGCATGGGTACACAGGATGGCAAGGAGGTGAGAGCAACCTCTTGCTATCCCGATCTTTGATGGGCAGATTGTCTAATTCAAGCCATACCAACTTTAGATACAACGTCCAACATGTTGCTGATCACCTCGCCAGCCGTGGAATTCGTGCAATTCCCGGACAGATCAGGACCACCGAGAGCCTACAGGGCCAACAATGGCTTATAAGACCTGCTTCCATCTCAGTTATCAGGAATCCACAAACATCAAGCATCCGTACCCGTACTGATGGACTGCTAGCTGTCCAATTTGCTGACTACGCAATCCAACCTAAACCTACTGAGGAAGATACTCCTGACGATGAGTTTGCTGGTATGATCTATGATGATCTACCCGACTGGTCCAGTGATTTCCAGGATGATCCCGAGGATTTATATCAATTCATGGCTATTACTGACTTTGATGATGATCAACCTCACTGGGATACTTCCGATAGCACGCCTGATGATTCGACGGCTACCAAGATTAAGTGGAACTTAATCTTTTCTGATGGGGAAGAGGAGGAGGTTGACGACCGACCAATTTTTGATGAATCCAATGATCAAGAGGAAGATGACGAAGATGACTACGAAGATGACTTTGAAGCAAAATACAGTAAGTACATACTGACAGAAAAATGTGATGATACAGAAGTAGCCTACACAGCAGAGTTAGAATACCCTACATTCCGTAAGCTGAAAGAAGCAGTAACCACCACAGAGTCAGTATTCACAACTGGTGAGTCATCAGTCACACAGATACCAAGAGAACCTATTATGGGGCCAGCCATGTACCCCCCAGCAATAATCTTCGACCTCAATACCAAGGAGATGTAGGAGTGATGAACTCCAAGATAAGTAATTTAAGAGGAGGCTATGCAAAGGCGTATAATGAAAGATATACCCTGCCATCTGCTCAATCAAATACGGGAGCTATCTTAGTTCTTCCTGAAAATACGGGACAATATAGCGATGTGATTTCTAGATGGGAATCCATAACGCTAAACCTTCTGAATGACAGAACCTGGGTAGATAACAGAGCAAAAGTCTGTTTCGTTGAAAATCTACTGGGCGAGAATGAGAAGAAAATGTGGATCCAGTGGAGGATGGCATACCCGGCAGAATACGAAGAAATAGTAGGCATAGCAGATGACCCGCAGAACATACTCTCGCAAGTTAGGCGAATGGTTCTGTTGGAAGATCCAACAACAGGCTCAGCCGATGAACAGAACAGAGCCTACGACGATCTAGAAAGACTGACATGCAATAATGTCAAGGATTTATTTGAGTACTTAAATGAGTACAGAATACTGGCATCCAAATCTGGACGAATGTATATCTCGTCAGAATTATCGGAAAAACTCTTCCGAAAGATGCCACCATTGATTGGAAAGGAAATTGAAGATGCCTTCAAACTTAAGCACAGAGGCAATACAATTGGAGTGTTACCACGAATACACTTCACCTATCAGTATGTAGAAGATCAGTGCAAGAGAGCTGCCATACAGAGAAGTTTTAAGGACCTTTCTATTTGCAACAAGATCCCCTTACCTGGTTATTACAATAAAACCAAGAAGTATAGCCTCAGAAAGGCTAAGAATTACAAGGGTAAACCGCACGACACACACGTCAGAATCTTTAAAAGAAAGCACTCTGATCGCATGAAGAAATGTAAGTGCTTTATTTGCGGTGAGGAAGGCCACTTCGCTCGAGATTGCCGAAAGAAACAGGGTAATATTGCTCGAGCAGCAATCATCGACAACTTAGAATTATCAGAGGATTGGGATGTCCTCTCTGTAGACCTAAATGAACCAGATAGTGATGCTATCTGTTCATTCTCTGAAGGAGAAAATGGAACAGCTCACACGCTGTCCCTAAGCCAAGCAGATCTCCCATATGAACTATCTCTAGTAGTGTTACTTGAAGACCCAATGACACGCGAGGAAGACTACGCTCTAGTCATTACTACCATGGGTAACACAGAGCAAATTTGGGGTGCGACAGAAAATAATTGGAGAACAAACATAGAACTCCCAGATGCAATGGCCAATTGCGTACATCGCTGGGAAGACAATTCTCAAAGTATTACTCCTGGCTCTGAACGATGTACCATTTGCAAAGAGTTCACAAACCCAAAGATGAGGGCGCATTGCAGAAGCTGCCTTTTAACAGTATGTCCTATGTGCTCACGCTTTGGACTTGGAAGGAAACTAACAATTATCAAGACAGAATTTCCACCCTACCAAGATAAGGATATTTTGATCAACGAATTACTAGAATATTCTAAATTCCTTATTGCAGAGAATAATTTTCTGAAGGAAGAAAATACAAGCCTAAAGGAGGAAAATGCTAAACTCAAGGTACAGTCAGTATTAGAAGATCTTGAAGAAGAGTTTCATAATCTGAGCTTGGAAGCAGATGAAGAAAGGGAAAGAAAAGGCAAATTCCCACTGATTGAAGAACAACCCAAGCCAATTCGTAAAACAGCCATAATGATTCAAGATCAGGAGGTTCTAAATAAACTATCGACACATGATCCCAATCTCCCGCAAGAGTTCGCCTCTATAGTGGATAAGGTGAACCAACCTATTGGGAAGAGAGTTCTTAACCGTCTATACAACATGACTCTCGTGATCGAGATCCCACAGGTAAAATCTTTTAAGATTCAAGCAATCTTAGACACTGGTGCTACAGTTTGCTGTGTAGACCAGGATTCAGTTCCAGAGGAAGCATTGGAACCGAGCTCATACCCTATTTTGATTAATGGGGTGAATTCTCAACAACTGGCAAACAAGAAGTTGAAAGGCGGATATATGATGATAGAGGAAAACAAATTTCCTATCCCATTTACTTACGCCTTTCCTATGAGCAAGAAAGACGGAATACAGATGCTCATAGGATGCAATTTTATCCGGTCAATGAAAGGTGGATTAAGGATCGAAGATCAGTCAATCACCTTTTACAAGAAGTTAACAACAATTACGACCAAAGCTGAAGCAGAAGTAATGTCAGCAACTTCTACATTAGATGAATACAGTTTATCAGAGGAAGAGATTCATGAGGTACTAAGCGCCACAACAGAAACAGAGTGCAAAGAATCGGAGAAATTCCATAGACGATTCAGGCCATTACTCCAAAAACTAAAGGATCAAGGCTACATAGGAGAAAATCCTATCGCTCATTGGAGTAAGAATAAGGTTACATGTAAGATTGATATCATCAACCCAGATCTAACAATTCAAGATCGGCCTTTGAAGCATGTAACCCCGGCTATGAAGGACCAGTTCAGCAAACACATTAGAAGCTTGCTACAACTTGGTGCAATAAGACCAAGTTCAAGCAGACATCGGACTATGGCAATGATAGTCCACTCCGGAACAAGTATTGATCCAGTTACGAAGAAGGAGACTAAGGGTAAGGAAAGACTAGTCTTCAACTACCGTACCTTAAACGATAATACGTATAAGGATCAGTACAGTCTGCCTGGAATCAACACAATACTCAAACGAGTAGGAAACAACAAGATCTTTTCTAAATTTGATCTTAAGAGCGGATTTCATCAAGTGGCGATGGATCCTGAGTCCATTCCATGGACAACTTTTACAGTACCCGGAGGTTTGTATGAATGGCTGGTCATGCCATTCGGACTAAAGAACGCACCTTCCGTTTTTCAGAGAAAAATGGATCACTGCTTTGAAGGAACTGAAAGTTTCATCGCAGTATATATTGACGACATCTTGGTATTTTCAGAGACAGAGGAAAAACATGCGGAGCATCTAAGACAAATGCTCAAGCTTTGTGAAAAATGGGGATTAGTACTTTCACCCTCAAAAATGAAAATAGCTGTGGAAGAAATCGAGTTCCTAGGGGCCATCATCGGAAAGAACAGAATCAAACTACAGCCACATATCATAAAAAGGATAGTAACCTTTGATGAGGAACAGTTAATGTCCAAGACAGGACTAAGAACTTGGCTCGGGATTTTAAACTATGCACGGAGCTATATCCCTAACATGGGAACTTTATTAGGCCCTCTGTATTCCAAAACAGGGCCACATGGAGACAAACGTCTGAAACCTTCCGACAGAGAACTCATAGCCAAAGTCAAGAAATTAGTACAGAATTTACCAGATCTGGAGTTACCACCCCCTGATGCATACATAATCTTGGAAACCGACGGTTGTATGGAAGGCTGGGGAGGGATCTGTAAATGGAAACCCAAAAAGAATGACAAGAGGCAGTCAGAAAGGATCTGTGCCTATGCAAGTGGAAAATTTCCAACGGTAAAGGCAACCATAGATGCGGAAATTCATGCATGTATGGAAACCCTCAATGCTTTAAAGATCCACTATCTAGACAAGAAGGAATTGACTCTACGAACAGACTGCCAAGCCATCATAAGTTTCCATAACAAATCAAGTCAGAACAAACCATCAAGAGTACGATGGTTGAACTTCGTCGACTTTATCACTGGAACTGGTATTCAAGTGCATTTTGAGCACATAGATGGTAAGCAAAATGTTCTAGCTGATGCCTTGTCACGACTGACTACAAAACTGGCGGTAATAGACGACGTTCCTGAGATCATGAGAAGTCATTTACAGACTCTGGAAGATGCTATTGACGAAACACGTGAAGCACCCATTGATGTATTAAGGGCACTAAGTACAACAATAGAAACTCTTAGTGACCACTTAAAACCATCTGAAGGCATATATTCAGCATTCACCTGGGATGATGAAACCCAGGAAATTATTGAAGATAACGACGAAGCAATTGCTATGCTAATGGAAGAGATGACTACTCAAAGATACGAATACTACCACTACTATCCAGAAGCCATGCACTACTTTCTCAACAGACCAGTAATCTGGAGAGAACCACCACCATGGGAAGTTGTGATGCAAGAAACCATACAGAAGGGGAAAGAGATAGAAGCGGCTAAAGAAGAAGAAGCCGCTGCTCAGTTAGATAAGCCCGAATCCTCTAGGGCTAAAGAACTCAAAGAAGAAGAAGCAATAACCCAACGCTTGCACGAAGATAATGAGGCATTCTTTGCCAGACTAAAAGCTGAGGCAGACGCTGAATTTATTCGACAGTTAGAAATGTTATTCCATGAAGAAACGGAAGAAATTCAAGCGGAAGAAGAACAACAACATAGGGATGCTGAAGCCCTACGAAAGGGGAAATTCCCTGCAGAAGACTAAAAACACCACACTAAGGGGAGGCGAAAACCCTGAAACAAAGGTCGCACTTAGATGTATATTAATTAATTAGTTTGTTAATTTTGCAGATGATCCTTGACGGTCTTAAGCAATTAGCTGATGCTAATAGATCCACCTATGCAACCACGAAGAGGGCCATTATGACAGCCCAACATTGGGCAATCCTTGGAGGAGGTACAGAACGATCAATCGGACTAGCAGAACTGGAGAGGCTAACAGGAAACATGCTATATGGTGAAATCCAATCCATGGATGAAGTAGACGAATGGGCCGCTAGAATACACGAGATCCATAAAAGCCAAACCCAAAAGACCTTAACGGAACTAAGACAACTGCTTGCAATGGCCTATCTCCTGATGCAGAATTTACCAGATCTGGAGTTAAGGTCTTTTGGGTTTGGCTTTTATGGATCTCGTGTATTCTAGCGGCCCATTCGTCTACTTCATCCATGGATTGGATTTCACCATATAGCATGTTTCCTGTTAGCCTCTCCAGTTCTGCTAGTCCGATTGATCGTTCTGTACCTCCTCCAAGGATTGCCCAATGTTGGGCTGTCATAATGGCCCTCTTCGTGGTTGCATAGGTGGATCTATTAGCATCAGCTAATTGCTTAAGACCGTCAAGGATCATCTGCAAAATTAACAAACTAATTAATTAATATTAATATACATCTAAGATTGCGAATGTTGGGAAATCTTCTCCTTAATTGGATACTGTTATCCCTTTTTATCGTCTATCCTAGTGTTCTTAACTTAGTTTTTACTGATATGAAGATAACTGATACTAAAATAGAGTGCAAGAATTACAACAGTAGTACAAAGTACCTAACCACCAAGGCAAATACCAACATCTGATATAATTGTTATTATATATATATATATACGGTTAATTCAGTAAATTAACCGAACCGAAAATAATTCGGTTTCGGTTTCGGTGAATTGGGGAATTTTGCTCACCCCTAACCATAAGAACAAAGTTTTTGTTAAAGGTAACAGAACAATTGAGAGACCGAATTAATTGGCTAACTGATATCAAATTGAAAGGACAACCAGGGGCATAAAGGACTGAGGTCAAGGGTAAAAGAGGACACGGTTGGGCTTTACCAATGCCAAGAACAAGAGCTTTTGTTCCATTTGCAAGGATAACAGAGGGTAAGGAGTTTGAAAAAGAAAAAGAGATAAGAAGATCTTTATTACCACAGAGATGTTCCAAAGCACCAGAATCAATTACCCAAGGTCCACGTGATGACTGAGTGATACAAGCGGTGCGGTGGGATTACCAGTTTGATCCATAACTGGAGTCACTGTTGAAGGCTGTGAGGTGGCTTTAAAGCGAAGGAAAGCCTCATAGTCTGCTGAAGTGAGGGTCACAATAGGAGGAGTTGAACCTTAATCAGTTTGGGCAACATTAGCAGCAACATGTTTACCATGCTTTGTCCAACAATGGTCTTCCCAGTGTCCCAATCTATTGCAAAAGGTACATTGAGGCCTTCCACGTCCTCTACCACGACCTCAACCACAACCACCAGATTTATCAGCATGCGAGATGAGAGTCGAGGATTCTAATGGAATAGTCGGGGTGGCAGGAGCATGAGATGATGCCATATCAGAAGTATTTAATAATCGGCGAAAGGTCTGTGCTAAGGTAGGAGTATCAGCACTAGTCAGAATTTGTTGTCGGACATTCTCCAAGTCGTTTGGAAGAGAAGACAAGGTAAGAACCATAAAGAACGTTTCTTGTTGTTTCTTGTGCTCTGCATGATCTTTAGCATAGGGCATCATTGTTGAAAAATTCTTGCATTAGAGAACGAACCTTCCCAAGAAAAGTTTCAATCTTCGTAAACTGTTGTCGCAAATTTATCATATCAGAAACAAAAGAATAGAGGCGCTGGATGTCATTGGCATAACAATTAAAAGCTTCTTGCCACACTTCATAACAAGTCTCAAATGGTTGAAAGAGATCCACAATAGATGGATCAATAGAAAGAAGAAGGATACTGAGAAGTTGTGAGTCGATTTGTTTCCATTTAATCGACTGATCTTTGGGAACATCCTCAAATTTAGTTGAAAGATGTTCTGCTTTGCCTTGTCCTGTAAACCAAACTTTAACAGAAGATGCCCATGATTTGTAAGTAGCTGAATTTGTTAATCGCTTACTTGTAATGGATGGAACAGAGAAGTTGGTGAGAGCAAAATGCTCTTTTGGGTCAGAGGTGACTTCAGAACTGTAAGAAGTCATTGCTGGAATGGTAGTACACAGGGGCTGAAACACTTAGGAAGATGAGCAGCAAGATGAGCTCCAAACTTCACGCGTCAACAGTGACGTTCTGGGTATTTTGGTGGCTGTGTTGTTGTACGCACGACGGAGAAGTCGCCGGGAGAAGGAACAGTCACCGAAAAGGAGAAGGGTTGCTGGTAGGATGCACAACAAAAGTGAGTGAAATAGAGCCAGGTCGAGACCAACTCTGATACCAAGTTGAAAAAGAAGAGGCAAGAGTTGTGACTGGAATTTCTTGATTGATTTTCCATTCAACATAGAGGAGATATATATACATGCTTCATCTTAATTACTATTCCTATTTACAAGACTATAATAATGAGTTTAGGCTATTTCCTATGTCACTATCTTGATACATGTATCTCAATAATGACTACTAGTTCCAATATTCCAATACATGCACCTCATTAATTATGACCGCTAGTTCCAATATTCCAACAGATTAGAGGGTAGAGCAGACCTCTATAAATTTTAGTTGTCGACTTTCTGAAACTGTGCTGTATTTAAAAAAAAGATCCAGATTGATACATGGAAAAATTCTAGATTTAAGTTTTTATTTAAGTTTGGTGATGCGTAGAAATATTTTATAAATTTCAGAATTTTTCTTGATTAAATTCGGATTAGAGCAAGATTAAATTTTAGGATTCTTAGATGTCAAGTTGTAAGCGTAACTATGCATGGTTTGATAGGCTTCGGAGTACGGACGTGTACTCTGGCCGGTCACGTGACCCTAGTTTTGGGGCGTGACATTAGGCAAGCGACAAGCCCAACTTTAAGAAAGTAGGTGGATGGATTTGTGAATAACTTCACTCTTCTCTCTCTTTTTAGCTCAATGCCAATTCGCTGACCAATAAATAGAAATACTTTTTAGGCACATAATTTTGTGTAGCGCTTAAGCCCATTGAGATTTCAGATAAGCTGGACTGACTTTTTGCAGCACCCTCTTAGTAAAGTTTCAGCTTCAGCATTGGATTACTTCATGCGATTGATATTTAAGATAAAGAGTGTCATTGCAAGACGAGATAAAATAGAGTGTTAGGAGGTCAGGAATACAGTATAGTAGGCACTACTGCCAAGTTTCTTTTTTATACGCCACTTTATACTTCACAAACTTATTAGTTGGATTGGACTGCTAGGTTAACTCGAGATCATCAACAGGATAAATGAAAGATATCCTGATAGAAAACTTAAGGAATTGCTTACTTGATAACCATGGCCAAACCCTTTTAATAATAACACTGGTGAATTTTTGAATCCTTTCCATGCCTATGATAAACTACAGGTATTCATTTCTTTCTTAACAATACACTCCAAAATCGAGATAAACTTCATTGTCAAAATCAGTCTTCTATTTACTTTATAATCAAACTCACATAATGTCTATTTTCATTTAATTGACCTGTAGAATGTTATAGAAGTCCTGACATTCAAAATAATTTAGGTTATGTTAACACTTCATAAGTATTTGGACTACTTTGTTAATGGAACTCTAAGTTATAATTTCAATTTCTCAAGTTTTCACCATCATGGTGTTTTCAAGCTTAACATTTCTCAGATTCTCATGGTTGTGCATGAAGATTTTATCGTCTTTTCTTATGTTGATTGCTTGACTTGTCATGTTAACCTTTTGGTTTTTGGTGATAAACAGATGGAAAGATCCACTTATTCTTTTACATACAAAGGCTCCATTTCTGATGCAATTAATGAATCAAGAAACCAGAAGAAACTCTTCATGGTCTACATTTCAGGTGACTTGACCATTGACTAGATATGTGTAGCTGTAGCAGATAAACCATTTTTGGTTATCCAAGGATAGACAATGCTATTACCTGTTTTATACGTTGTAATTTTCATGGTTTGGTATCAGGAGAGGATGAAAATTCAATCAAAATGGATCAACTTACATGGCTGGATAAAAAAGTATGTTTATTATTCTTCCATGTTTTATTTGTGTGTTTGACAATTGATATATTTAACTTCTATATAGTGTTACTTTATATAACTAATATTTTTTTTCCTTGTGATATCTACATCCACAATTAGGTGGCTGAATCAATATCAAAATATTGCATATTCTTGCACTTGACAGAAGGAAGTGTTGATGCATCGCAATTTTCTGCCATCTGTATCCTCTATTTTTCGTGCTATTATATTAATGTTCCTGCTAGATTATTTACTGTATGAATAACTTGATTTTTTTGCTTACTGACTCATGGTATACTTCCAAAGTTCTTCTGCCATTCCATGTGGCTTTTAGATAATGGCTTAATTATCTTAACAACCATGCTGATGTCTGACACAATTTTTTTTACAATGATAGTGCATTTATAGGTATTCTATGATTATTTACCTGCCATTTATCAATGAAGCCTATATTATATTCAGTCAGTGCTTTGGTGGCAATTTATCTGCAACTCCTTCCTCATAACTAAGGGGGTGTATGCGACTATAATCACCATTTATAGATCTTGTTTTAACTCTTTTGAGTTCATACCATGTTGCAATATCCTAATGGCAGTTTGCAAAATATTTAGAGAAACTATAAAAAAATTGCCCTAGCAACTACTAATGAAGATGGCTTACTCTCATTTAGTTATAGTTGGGTGGTTGTGGCAGAGTGGCAGTAAGCTAGTAACCCTCTTTGTGAAAATGGGAAGAACAGTTTGGTTGTATGATTTAGGTGGAAACATTGGCAAAAGTCTTGCAAATGCTATTAAAATTGTAGGCATAACTTAGTAGAAAAGTTCTCGAGATTTTGAAAAGCTACTGTTAATCGTTTTCGGAAGTTTTTACATAATCAGGAAATTTCCTGGACAAGTACTTCAAAAGAAAAGAAACTTCATTATTAGTTGATTTGCAGAATGTGAGGAGAAATATATAATAAACTAAATTTCTCAGCAAAGAGGCCCTTAGGGATGCAAATATTTCTCTTGTTTTCCCTTTGCTAAGAAGATTCTATATATCAATCACTCCATGCTAGTTATATATGAATCTACGTTGAAGCGACGGTGAATCGACGCTGAGGCGACGCTTACGCGCAGCGAAGCACACAGGATGCGCGTCGCTGCGCTACGCACTATAGCACACTATGTGCGCTATTGATAACTATGATTGTATGTACAGTTGTACACTTTGAGAGATTAGGGGCTTTTGAATGTGAAAAACAATGTCTTTGTCTTGGAAAAAACTTGAAATAGTCCTTGCAGAGGTTACATTACAGAAAAGATAGTTTTCAAGATCTTATCTACTGCAATAAAGGGGCTTGCGCAGCGAAGCACACAAGGTGCACGTCGTTGCGCTACGCACTATAGCGCGCTATGTGCGCTATTGATAACTATGATTGTATGTATACTTTCAGAGAGCCTAGGGGCTTTTTGAATGTGAAAAACTGCAGAGGGTACATTACAGAACAGATAGTTTTCAAGATCTTATCTACTGCAATAAAGGGGCTTGCTAGTGATTAGTGAATTCTTTTGGTCATATGAAAAAAGGAATCATTTGGTTATGTCATGAAGTTGTACCATATAATCGTTATTCTCCCTACTATGGGGAACTCATTTGCCTAGATGGTAGTTTTGTTTAAGATCTGTGTACCTACATCTTAAGTGCCACGAGTTTGAATGTTGGAAACAGTCTTTTTGCCAGTAGGGAGAACTGGAGAAGACTGCTCATTATATCTGCTGATTGCTCATGTTAGAAAGCACCTCATGTATTGAGCTTTACTTTGTTTTGTCTAATGGTCTATGGCATAGGTTTAACATTCAAACTACTTTTGCCTTAACTTTGTTCAGATCCACAGACATCTATACCAAATATCTCTACCATTGGGCTTAATGGTATTTTGCTGTGGCATTATGGTATGAATATTTGTATGGTTTTATGAGTCTACCTGGTCTTTGTGATGATTAATTCTGATGGTCATGTGTATCATATGTTAATTTTTCAGAAGGTTACATTACAGCTGAAAATCTTATAGAGAATGTTGACAAAGCTTGGGCAGCATTACGCATGCAGGTTTTCTACTATAAAATTGTTCTTTTGGTGTCTTTGATGGATATAATTTATATCTGTTTTGATTTAGGTACCACAATAAAACCATAATATCAAACCATTGAATGATTTCAGGAAGCAGCTCTAACATTTTTCACAGCAGCACTTGCATCTAAAGAGCCTGGCTCTCTGATTCCTACTCCCAATACTGTTCCACCTGAGCAAGTAATTTCTCCTGAAACAAATGTTCCATCAACTTCAGCCGGTAAACCCACTGAAGAATCAGAGATTGGGCCATTATCTGATTCTCAGCAATTGGAGGAGAGTCATAGTGTGCCAAATAGTCAAGTAAGCTCTTTTCATCTTTCTTGTATGTGTAATGATATTTCCCTGCATTGCCCAAGTTGCTAGTTTGTTATTTATAACTGTGTTTCAGGAAGACAATTTGCTGGCTGAAGAAACCTGTTCTATAGCGGATTCTCCTAATGATGTAAAGAGTAGAAGCATAGATGATTCAAGTTCAAAAGATTACACTAGTGAGGACACACATTCTGTCCTTAACAATGTTGATTCTTCAACCACCATTCTTGGAGTGAATTCTAATGTCCCAGTTGAAAACTCAACTTTGGATAAGAACCAGGCTGCAACCTCTTCAAAGTTGGAGGGGGTGAGGACAACTCTTAGTCCAGTACCTTCTCAACTAACCGCTGAAGTAGAAAAGGATATGTCTCAAGTTGAGATGGTTGATGGATTAAGTAATATTTCAAATGTTGTGAAGTCAAATGATATTCATCTTAATATTCGTATGCCCAATGGAACTGGTCTTCAGACAAAACTTACTTTAGCAGATACTCTGAGGTCCATAAAAATCTTTGTGGATGAGAACTTAGATACTGTAGTAGGCTCGTATGATCTTGCTGTTCCTTATCCACGGAAATTATTCGGTGATGAAGGTACTTAACCCATGAACTTTTGTTAATATTTAATCCTGTACCCATCTGGTAATTTTTTTGAACATGTCAAGGCTTGCTATCATTTTGTGATCCTAGTTTGGATCATCATGCTTCTACTGGTTATTTGACTTTATTGTATGATTCTTGTTAATCATTTGAAATTGCTAATTTATAAACACATCTTTTAAACTAAGTTGCTATTTATCTTAGTCTTCTCAAAGAGAAAATTGATTTACTTGTTGGAGTAGAACATCTATCATTCATAAATGTAGTTGGACTTTTAAGTGGCAAAAGTAGTTGGCTACATGATGAAAGCCTGTCATTGCTGGTTAAATAAATTGAAACCTAGATTTTTCTTTTTCTTTGATTCCAGATGACTACAGATTAAATTTTTTGTGGTCTTGAATCTCTTTAACGGCCTCATTAGTATTGTTGAATTGTTTTGTAACTATTCAGATGTTTCCATTTCTTTTTAGTCCTTGGAAGGGTCTAACGCAAAGTTCCCCCCAGTGCAGTGTCAATATATCTGCCCTTTTCCTTGCATAGTAAAAAGGTTATTCCTGCAACTAGGACTTGATCTCCCATATAGCAGTGTTGAAACCTTATTGTTGTGCCAAGTAACACTCAAACAATAAGAATTTTATATTACATTACTTCCCGCTCATCCTTGGAAAGCTCTGATTCATTTGGATGTTGCTTGGAAGCCTATATTGTAATGGCTTGGATTCTCAGTAAGATTTCAAGAAAGAAATATTTCCTATGATGACAGTTTAGTCTTAATCTACTTGATTGTTGCTTCTATATTCTTTACTTATATACTTGCTTGTAAAGCTTTTGGCATCTTGTATGTTGAATAATTGAGGACTTCAAAGCATTTGTTTTATTTGTCATCATATGCTGGTCATCATAAAAGACTCTCAAGTGGTTGCTGTTTATTTTTCCATGAATCAGCCATTTGTGATCATTTCATGGTCACTTTCTGCTTTGCTATCTGAGGCCCATGCTACACAGCTTTTTGTATGATGTCCCATACTGATTTTCAATTTAAAATCCTTTTTGCTACCTATGCATCATTGTAATGTGTATTTAATCTATCTTATTTGTTTCTTTGAGGGTTTATTATACATCTTGTTCACCTTTTGGCTTTCTGTTTTATTAAAGCCACTCTTGTTTATGAATGGATTTTTATGCAGACATGAATAGAACATTGTCTGAACTGGGTTTCGCTAGCCGGCAGGCATTAATAGTTGTTCCTCATCATCATGTCAACTGCCCTCCGAGGGTCCAATCATCATCAAATGACAGTCAGAATAGTGTGTCAGGGACTGTTTCAAGTGAGAACACAGGAGGATATTTTGATTATGTGAAAAGAATGTTATCATACGTGAATCCACTTTCCTATCTTGGAGGAAATACAAACTCATCGAATTCTGGAACAACTACAAATACTGGATTATGGGAGTATGGTGAGTTCTGTGTCCCCCAATTCTCATTCTTTTGATGTATTTCCTTTCATGATGAATTGTTTGAACTAGTTTGTCGTATATGTTCCTTAGCATTCATTTGTAGTTACAGGTTATGCTAATATTTTTACTTCACCCTAAATAGTTGAAATTAGAAACCCTACCATCTCTTGTCTTCTCATTTAATTTTGGAAATCACTATAGATAGAAGGCTTTGCCATTTGTTTGTTTGTACAGAAGATTTCTTTGCAGTACTTTTAGATCTAATCAGGTTGTTTTCTTTTTAGGCCCTAATCCTGCCCTTCAGAGTCATTCGTCAGGGTCAGGACCATCTCAGCACTTGTCTTCTCAAAGTGATCAAAATGCTGCTTCCCCCAATAGTGACAACAGCATGAGGCCAAGGCCATCTAGACAATTTGGTAGCAATATCCACACATTGAGGCATGACGATGATCCTTCTGGCGACAAGAATATTTTCTGGAACGGGAACTCCACACAATTTGGTGGTGACAACAAATGAGGTGATAGTTCAACTAGATAATAATGGGATGCTCCCTCAGGGTTGCACGAGTAGCAAGGAAATGGGACTTCAATATTGTTGATACTTAGTTGGCATTCGCTCAAGCTTGTGAAAAGTTGTTTTTGTTGAAATAGATATATAATTTGCAGGAATACTGCAACAGTTACTAAAAGTTACTTCGCCATGCAACATCTAGTTTGTTAATATTGTCTCATGTACCCTCAAAAAAAATGTTGCTTCTCATGTGCCATATCTTAAGATTGGTGTTCTTTTTAATGGTGTTAAGAAATCTAGTATTTTACCAGTGTTCAAATGTCAATGTCTTGCACCGTCAAGTTCATTCAAATGACAGGTTTTACAAGTAATCGATGGTAAGACATGCATTCAGCATTATTTGAAGTTTTTTGTTTTTGTTTTGAGGTTACAGTCGGCTGATAGAGGTAGCTCAGTTTTGTCTGTATGTGTTTGTGTATATGGATATGAAGTTATTAACTGTCTTTGCTTGTATGTGTTTGTATGCTATGAACACGCTTGCTCGTCATTTCAGGTATTGCTGCACGAAATCTGCGTGTTAGAGAATAAGTCCTTGTTTGGAGCATAAATTTCTTCATTTTATTGAATTGGATAGAGCATACATGTGGACACAAAAATTATCACATTGACATTAAGCAAACACATACAGAAATTAAGACGATAATGACACTAAAGCACTTTATTTCTTGGAAAATGATATACTCAACTTGAAACTAAAACTCCCTTTGCATCCTTCTTGAATGGAGAGTCAACCGGCTTCTTCACAGTTTGAACCCATCAAATCCATTCATTCACAGATCAACTAGTACCTTAAGGCCAAAAAGAAGGAAAAAAATTATTTTCATGAATCTCTATAAAAAATGCTTATGTACCCTTCTTTCTTTTGATTTGTTTCAGGATCTATTTCCTTATAAATTGTGTATATAAATGTAGACATCATTACAAAATGGATGTACTAATTGGCGAAACAAAGAAAGTAATAGTAGCAGTAACAAAGTGGACTAATATAGAGATTTTAGCATAATAAGTTGTTATCAGGTCATAATGAAGCTTTGCTGTTGCAGCAACTCAATGATTCTGTAAAAGATTTGTTGTCTGATCTGATTCAAATACATACCTTCTTCCACCACAGCCATTCTCCCTCTGGCAATTGAAGAACATTGCAGCAACAGGATTTCCAAGATTGTATAGTGCTGAAAAATCCCTGGTATTGAAGTTTTGTCTCCACCCAGGTGCATAAATTGTCTGCCGAACTGATTGGCGAAATAGAATGAACACAAATCTATGAATACCAGCTGTTGGCTTCGGACTTTCGTAGCAGACGATTTCATTTCCTAGAAAAAATCAGTAAATATTCAATGTTTTATATCACAAAAGAATATTTGCTTTAACTAAAGACATGGTATTACAAAGAGCTCAATGTTGTAATAAACACAAAAGTGACTTAAATTTAGTATCCTTACTTTTTCTTTGTTCTAGATGTTCACAATTGGCATTCTGAATTAAAATCTCATACATTTTTACAATCCAATGTTCTTCTACAGCATTAATTCTGTTGTAAAAGAACTAGCTGACCTTCATATATATGATATAAGGTTTTCCTTCTCCTACATATCTTGAGGTATATAAGTATTCAGCCAAACATAAAGCATCATGCTTATGTAAGTTAATGCAAGTTTCAAATATTTGTCTTGCATCACTAATGAATTTAAAAATTAGAGAATTTTGCAGTTTCAATCACACTCACCAAAGCTGGCGTTAGTAGTTTCTGGTATGTCTGTCACCAACCTAAAGCACCAACAAAGAACACTTAGTAGATTCTTTTTCTATAATTTGCATTACCTTCTGTTGCATGTTTAATTTAATCTTACCAATGCAGGTGCTCTCTTTTGGTTGGATTGCTGGGACTTGGTGCGTCTGGATCCACCATGACCTTTTCAAATCATGTCATGAATCAGTTAAAAGATTAAAAATATCATTAAAAAATGTTATTTTCTGTCCTCTTAATTAACCATGGATAAATCAATCATAACTTACTTATTAATTTGTACTTACAAGTGTATAAAGTGTCCTCATGTCATAGCCTCTGATCTCAACCCTTGGCTCCTTTGCCACTGCTGAAGGCTTGAGCTCTGATCCATTGGTCATCTCCCTGTTGTTATACATCACCCTAAATGTGGCTGTGCTCACAAATTGGTCCAACACATCCCCAATTACATTGCCCACAACAAGAGGATCCCTTGACATGATTAATTGACCTAGCAGTTCGTACTACTACTAGTAGATATTTGGATTGAGAGAAAGAAGGAAAGAGAAATGCAATGTTCCTTAGCAGTGGCTTGACAGAAGATGAACAAAGAGAGGTGCATTTATATAGCAGCAGCTACATGAATTAAATGATTGGAATCTACTTTTTTCACTAGATTGTATAGAGTATAGTTTTGATTTAATAAGTTGAAATGTTTGAAGATCTTCACCTCCACAAGGCCAAGTGGATTCACTGCTGTGAGTAAATCTGTGTACATATTCTCTAAATCTGGAACAACTTGGAATGAATGATTTGGTTTCAGCTAAAAGTGGATTGCCTTTTGACCTGCCCTGCTCCAATCAATGATCACCACTGAATCCGACGGCTCTCGGAATTCAACACATGCCCAAGGGACGTTTATTGTAGTGAGCTGCATGCATGAACCTAGCAGCAGCAGCATTGCCATTAAAGTGATTCCTTGAGCTCAAAAGGAGGAAGGTGACATCAGAATTGTGACTTCAGTTCAAGCATGGCAGTATCTGCCATCTCATAGGGTGTCAGGGAATTGGGTGCTGCAATTTGCTCAAATATTCAATATGTAAAAATATATGGGTGAAAGGTTTGCATAATTTGAGATTGCCAGTGCAGATTGAAGAGTTTGAATGCATGGAAAAGGTGGAAATCTAAAAAGAGAAAGAGAGGAATCTAGGTGATCATGGTACTGGTTTTGATGCCACTGACAGCCATAGTGTGCAAACTATGTGCTGTGACTTCTTCTTCTTCTTCTTCATCCATGATTGAATTCTAAGGGGAATGCATCTCTTAAATTGGTATGCCATGACTTAACTTATTGGGTAACCAATCAATTAATCTCATATGCTTCAACCACTTGCCCAAAATATTTTAATTGAAATTGATGGTAGTAGATCAACTCTTACTGAGCAATACAACTTCTCATAAACCCTAAATGCTAGACTAAATTGTAACTATTACACATTTTCTCACTTAAGAATTGGCATCATCAGGACCTAAGTTAAGTGCTAACATATAGTCTAAGAATAATTCCCAATGACATGTGAGGCTTAGTAAGACTCCACTTATCCCTGAACAACTCTTTCCTAAATAGGCTACCTCACTAAGACCTAATTAGAAGCAATCACCTAATTACAACCCAATTAGAAATTTGTAAGAGTAAAGAATTGAAATTAGCTTAATAACATGTTTTCATACAAGTATTAATTATTGAAATAAAAAATACAGTTGACTATAATGGAGTGGAAGATTGATAAATTTGTATCTATTCAACTACTTTGTAGCACCATTGCAATTAAACTTGTTGAAAATGTATTAATATCTTATATATATATATATATGCTAAATCATCATTAACAATTTTTTGTATCCATAATTCATTGCTATCATATGGCAAACAACTATTCAAATAATTATTAAGAATGCCTCATGTGTCACCTTTCTCTTCTCTTAATTTCAAAATTTGGGGTTTAAATTAAAAAATAACTTGAATGTATGATATCATCAAAAGTAGGATATAGATAATGGATGAAGTAGGGTAAGACGACATTCAAACCCATCCTTAACTCATCCCCTAGAGAGGGTAGGACAAGACAAATGGTCGAGCTTGTATAGCAAGGCAAGGGGTGTGATGCAAATTAAGTTTTTTAACACCATCTAATCACATAGGGCATATTTGCTTCATAGGATAAGGGAGGATATGATAAGTAATTTATAAAAAATTCGTATTCAATACTCCCTCATTTATTATCCAATCCAATCATATCTTATTCAATGAAGCAAATATACCAACAATGTAAATAGGATGAGAAGTAACTCTTATTATTGCAAGCCAAGTGGGTCCAAATTGAGATGGGTCTAATTGCGATCCTTTGAATAAAAGATTAAAAGTAGGGCGACGTGTAAGAAGAAGAGTAATACACATGCATTCTGTTCTAAATTCACGTCTCCTTATTCAAACTAAAACTAATTAAGGCGATACAAATGAATCAAAATTTCCTTTTTGTAAGCTATGTATGAAAAAAAGGTTGCACAAGATATGGAAAGTTGTTTTTCCCACATGCATAAAGGAAGAGAATCTGTGTTATCATAATTAAAACATATATAGGCAATGATTAAGAATAAAGAAGCTTGTTATGTAGGCAACTGTTTTTTTAGCATATATACATGAATAAACATGAGTAAAAAAACATGAGAAACACCAATATTTCATTAGTTTATTCAAAATTTTCCCTTTGGAATTTAGAATGTACATGTGGTTGGTTGGTCTTTTTCAATGAATTAACTTTTCTTCATTTATGATTTGTGCAAAAAATTAAGAATATATCCCTATAGATCTTGTATCCCTAACAATTTCTCTCATCACTTAGTTTGATGCGTTGGCCTTTTATCAATGTGGTTGCTTGTTGGAATATTGTTTCCACATAAACAAAATTAGAATGTTTGAATTGAGAAAAGCACTAAATTTTTTTATGTTGAGATATTTTATATTGTGGTCCATGATGCTAAACACTCTTGGGATATTGTTCATCGCTTTGGTTCCATTGGTTTGGGCGGATAAGATTTGAAAAAGCAATAAGTACACGATAGCATGAAATGTTCGATATATTTGATTTATGTTTGTTTCGGAAACTTCTATGAAGTATTAAAAAATTATGTACAATTATAAAACCTTTGAAATTTTTTATTTCTGAAAAATACTCCCCACCCTCTCTAAGAATTATATAATCCGGAACACATTTGATTGCGGATGATTTTATGCCGGAAAAATCAATTTGGACTAATTTGAGAAACCTATGTAACAAGCACACCCTTATTATTTTTTTGAAAAAATTAAGTTAATAAGTAACTTGTAAATAAATAATTGATATAATGCACATTAATTGTCTAATTAATATATAGCATCTAGCCTTGTATAGCTTCTTTACAAATAACGTTATATAAGTTAGGTATATGTTAAATCAATAAAAGTGTATAACTTTTCAACATGTATTGATTTCCTAAGAATTTTGGCTTTGTTGTCAAGCCTACAAAGCATGAGAACCTAAATAAAGGTTGTTGACTTTAAACCCTAGGCATAGCTAATATATTATATCTTGGAATAAATCATATCAATTGGTGCCTAATTGATCTTTTTTAATGAAAGCCTATAACTACGAGAATATTAAGCATCACCGGCGACTCAGGCCGTTGCTTAGCAGTCGGTGATGCTTATTACTGACAACACGAATTGTCGCTAAACCATGTGGCCGAATTAAGCAACCATTGCTGATAAGTTGCGACGGCCGCACACACCATTGCAAATAATATTATCAACAACAACTTCATCGGCAGTCATTGTCTATTCAAAAAATCAACGACGACTACGCGAGCTGTCACTGTTGATGCAGCTATTAGCGACGGCTAGCCGTTGGTAAGCCATCACCAATGACTTTCTCTATTTCTAAAAAAATAAAATAAAAATTCAAATATTCTTGTTTAGAATAATTTATATATGTACATACACCAAACGTCATACAACACAGTTTCTACATCACATAAAATACAAAATATATATGAATCAATTTATATTTATATAAACCAAAATATTAAGCATACATCATCATGTTCGAGTGGATACTGTGACGGAAGCCGTGTCCTCAAGTCTGCACGATGTGGGTGACACCCAACTTTCCCATCAATTGCCTGTTGTAGCGAGCGCGAGCAATTGCCTCCCTAAGCGCTCGCTACAAAGGGCTCCAGATCCTTCGCCCATATGTAGCATGCCAACAAAATAAAGCGATAATATTAGTGCATAAGTTTATAATTAATAAGAATTAAGTTATAATTAGATCATATGTACTTGGAACTCATGCCATGACAACTCGGCGCAACTGTGGCACATGAGACCATGTAGGCCATGCACCGTGCATGAAACGCCAGATAGAATCGACAATAGTCATCAACACCTCCTCTTGCTCAAACTTGCACAAAAAATTAAGTACAAATATAATAGATATTACATTATATATAAATAATTATTAATAAATAATATATACATTACCTCTTGTCGTGCACTGTAATACATGTGCGTGACTGGCCCTCAGTCGGCGGAGGTGCATAGCAATTAGTCCCTCGTGGCCAATGTCGTGACATGGATGGACGTTTGTTGGCAGCCAGAGGTGTCTTAAGGCATGACGATAGGAGCGACGTCGGTGTCTGGAGGCATGGCGATAGGGGAGACATTGGTGTTAGTGTAGTCGATGATGGAGTTGCCAGCCCCGTCAATGGCAATGACTTCTTGTCGTTGGGATCTGCGAAAAAATCCCCCTCGAGGCATATTTGTCGAATAGACATATAATTAAATAATATATGTATATACTAATTAGATTTAATAAAAATAAACATACGATCGAATAAATAATATTCGTTTAAGAATATTACATTTATTCTTCATCACCCGAATAATAGTCTTCTTCTTCTTAGAGTATCATACTAACTCGGTGCCACTACAACAAATTAAGGTAATACCGCGCGACCCTTTCTTATTGAGATACCGACTCTTTTTTGGAGTGAATTCGAGTGCACCAAAAAGAGTCAATTTGAGAGCCAATATTTAAGGGTGAATAAACTATAAACTCGACGCCCAAAAAGTGTCGGTTTTTGAAAACCGGCGCATATAATAGGCGCCAATTTTCAACTCGTATTTGAATACTGACGCCTAATAGGTGTCGATATTCAAATACATTTTTTTTCTTTCAAATTTTTATAATATATATTATTAATTTATAAAATATATAACATATTATATTTCATTATATTAACATAAAGTTTAAAATTATTATCGGTATTAGTTTATAAATTTTTAGAACCTACCAATGTATTTATAAAGTTTAAAATCAATAGAAAAAAATATTTTTTTTTTAAATTCCAAAAAGAAAATTAGATTATAGTTTAATCGGAAGAAGTAGAAAATAATTCCCCTAAAGTAACAAGATCTGGGGCCAATTGTACTCCCAATTGAAATTGCGCTCCATTTTCCTAGCATAGTTTGCGAGCCAATCAGCTACCTTATTAGCATCTCTGCCAACATAAGTAATGATACACTCGATAAATTAACCCGCATCAATAATAATATCATTAATAATGTTCCTAACATTCCAATCAATCCCAATTATGTTATTACACATTTCAACAATAGATTTTAACATCAGACTTGATTATGATTAAGAATGAAAGCTTGATTAATAGCCATTTTAATAGCAAGAGCCTCATTTAGTCATTTATAATAACAGAAGTATCCTGATTAAATTTTGCTAAGGCATAAATACTATCACTGTGAGAATTTCTACAAATTGCAACATAAGATCTATTCCTAGTATTGTTGGAAACAGAAGCATCCACATTCCATTTAACAACTTCATCCCTAGGGCCCTAGGGGGAGACCAAATATATTCAGGTTTAAGTGCTTCATTCTTCCCCTCATAACAAAATAAATTATGTATGGCTAAATTCTATTATATTTATAATAACTAAAAAATATTAAAAAATATTTTTATTCAATGTGAGACTAAATTTTTATTTTTTTCGTTTTATATTATTTAAAAAATTTGAAAACAAAAACAAAAGTTATGAAATCGACGCCTAAGTGGTGTCGATATCAAAAATTTTGGGCGACAACTCGTGCTGGCACCTATTGATACAAGCGCTAGCTTGACCTAGCGCCGGTATGAACATGCGCCAACTCAAACTGGCGTCATTCCGGCGCCAACTTGAGTTGGTGCCTGAGTAAGAAAAACTAGCGCCTTCATGACACTGGTTTTCGCACATACCGGTGCCATACAAGCACCAAAATGTAAAAAAACCAGCGCATGACTATTCCAAGCACCTGGCACCGATGTTTGGCACTGACGTCGATTTTTTTAAGCTAGTTTTTAAATATTTTTTTGTAGTGTGCACTTCGGGAGTATCATATTCTTTATAGAAGTCATCTGTTAGATCATGTATCAGCTCATTTTCTCTCGATACTAGATCAATTCTCCCTCTTGCTTTTAGTCTTACAGATAACGCGTCAATATGCTCTATCTTTCTTTCAAGACAAATACTGAGTATAATATACTTATTGGGTTTGTGATGCCAATATAAAATTTTCACAATTCATTTGATGCTGATGGTTAGCATGTAGTAATCAACGATGGCAATCAAAGAACAAAATTTTTATTTAGTGTAGGCCCGAACAAATATCGGGTCGGGTCAGGTCTACACAGTGTAGGCTCGACCCGACCCAATAGCCCAATAATAATTTTACATTATCGAAAATTTCAGGCTATCATGCTCGAATTGGCATGATAGTTTGATTTGGGTCCGATAGCCTGATTTTGATTTTTTTATCATCGTGCTAATTAACGGGCTAGCTGGTCCGTTTGTTGTTTGTGTCATGCAGGGCCAAGGGTCCCGGGCCCAAACTTTTATAGGGCCGGGCATAATTTTTGTCCAGGCCGAGCTAGCTCGGCTCGATATCTCCGATCCGACACGAATTGTCGGGTCCAATAGGAGTTCAATGGAATTTAGAAGTAATAACAAGTAAAAAGAGACAAAATGATAAATCTACCATTTTACACCATAATAATTCATCGACTACAATGAAATCGATTCGACCCAGAATAATACTATTTTATACTCTAAATCATCATTTAGTTTAGTATAATACTATTTTAAATATTGTTTAATTACTTGTCAAAATAAATTAATAATTTTAATTATTATATAATGCCAAAAATATATAAAACTATCAAACGACATCAGATCTAAAATTTGACACTACAACCACGTTCAGCGTGTGAAAATCTACAAACTTTGGTATTTATGTCGTCTCCATCCACAATCCAAATTAATTATTTTCTACTATTTAAATTATTGCATTTGCAACCCGCAATCTTGTATTGCGGCCTTTTTTTGCTGCAATTTCTTTTGCACCATGCAAATGATATTAGAAACACTAACTTGTAAATACTAAATATTGTAAAAGATTTTGCAGCCAACCAAACAAATTAAACTCGTCGACACGTACGTGACACGTATCAACTCGCTAGTCATGATTAATTTCAATTTAGTCAAGTCGATACAAACATGATACATCGATACAAATCTAAATTCAAACTAGCATTTATAATTAAATATAAGCAATGTTTTTCTTAATAATTATATAATTATGTTTCAATTATATAATTTATAAATAAATTAATCTATTAATCAACATAATTAACAACATTAAACAAATTAAACAAATTAAACAAATTAAACAAATTAATTAAACATATAATTAAATGATTAATTAAATCTAAACGTGACATATAATTCAACAATCATAATCAAATCCTAATTAATTAACATTATCAATTAATGAAAGTTGTAGATTATATATATATCTTACCTTCAGGAGCGGCAGCAAGTGGCCGTTGGCGGCGATCAACCGATGACGACAACGGGTAACACCAAAGGGCAAAAGAGAGAGGGAGAGGAGAAGCAACCAAATGAGGAAACAACGTTGCTAATCACTTAAATAGGCCATCAGCGATGACCGGTGCAGTCGTAGGCAAGTCATTAGTGATAATTATTTATCAACAAATTAAAGACTTGAGTGGCCTTTGCTAAGCCGTTGCCAGTAAGTTTTTATTCAGTGACAGCTTTAGCGGCCCTTGATATGTCGTCGTTGATAAGTATTTAATCATCGGCAAAATTGATCCTTTTATATAATCAATTTAATTAGGTCAACAATGCTATCATTTTATATATGATGTCATAAATTGACTACGGATCGATGAAAATGATATTTATGATATTTGATTTAAACTTTTTATTGCTATTTTTTGATTGAGACCAATTAAATCAATATTAATTAAGAGAATATGATTCAACCAATCCATTCAAGACCTAATAATTAATTAATTAAAGACATTTGACCTTGAATATATTCTACTTCATTTTCTAGAACTAATACTGAATCTTTAGATGAAATCTTTATAGCCAATCTTCTTTCCAACATCACACACAAAATCCAAGATATATCCATCAAATCCAAATATACCACGATCACATGCCCCAATAAAGTGGCTTTTAGCAAGCGAGTCCCCATTCATACCTATTACCTAATTAAGCAACTTAATTAAGTTATTAACAACACATGCTTCCTTCATCATCAATCCAAACAGTGATTCATTAGCTAGATATATTAAGACAGCTGTATATCTAGCTAGGATTTCTCTCATTCTCATCTCAATATTTAATTCCAAGCAAACTCCTCCAGAAATAACAGGAATTTCAACATGTCATGCATGGAATCTGAATAGCTTAATTGGTGTATCCACAAAAGGTGGGCAATATATTCTCTGGCCTCCATTATTAGTCCATAAACTACGTACACAAAAAAGGAGCTTCCATTCCACTCATTTGAGCTCGATTCAGTTCCCCCATTCTATACAAAACTCAAACCAGCTAGGTCTTCCGTACATTGCTTTTCAGAAGAAAAGGAAGCAGCTAGCTTGGTGATCATTAATTATTCAACACTTTGCACTGGTTGGCCAAGCCTATATCTCATGTCATTTCTAGCCCTAACTTACCTAGTCCAAGGTATATATAGCTAGGGTGGCCAAAGAGAATCGAATCAAAGGAAGGAACTTTAATGCAAGGAGAATTATATTGTGTTTGTGTACATCATCATCTGCAGAGAAGATCAATGCGAAAGCTGCAAAATGAACCTAGTGGCTCATCTCAATTTGGCGTGCATGGATTTCCAGTCCCCACTTGATAAAAGCGTGCATCAACGTACGCCCTTTTCTCTTTGTTTATCTACTCGATCACTTGCAACTTGCAACCTGCAAACTATTTGCACGTTTTACATATTCTTTTCTTTAATTCTCTTAATTTTAGCCCGGCCTTATTGATTGACGATGATCAAAGCTTTCTCTTACTCTTTTCATTAGTATTATATGTTATATATATACACTCGCAATGGCATTAGTTTTAGCTGAATTGAAGTTGTGAAAGTTGAAGTAGTAACTTGATGTCTGATTATTGGGCCATGATTTAAGCCCAAATTCTTCAGGCCCAAACGTGTAATTTCTCAGGCAATTGTTCTCTACTAATATTAGTTAAACCTTCTTTGTTTTCTAAAACATGCGTGAGTGCGTGACAATAAAATGATTTAGAAAAGAAGAAGCATGAGCTGTATCACGTACACTGTAGTGTGAACTGCTCACACAATTATTGCACCACTATTCTTATACATTAATTATAGTTGGAAATATTTAATTAATGAGATCAATTCCATGACAAACATTTCTTTTATTTTATTAACTTAGTCGGTGAAGTCTTTTTCCTTTTATTTTTTCTTGAAAAGTTGTGAACGAATGCAACTCGGCAAGAGAACTACAAGTTAAGATATTGGTGAAAACTAAAATTTATAATAGTCGACGACCAAATTTAATTAGTTGCTCGTCATAGTGCGAAGAAATAGGATTTACTTTTTTGAGCAAGGAACCTTAGAGAAACACTATTGCTCTAATAAAGAGACATTATTTGGTCCAAGGTTCCATTTGTTTGGATATCCTTCAAATTGAAGCATCTAAATCGAGATTGTGAGGAAGAAACATTTACGGCTATTGATGGTAAGGACTTGGATTGTTGTTAGCAGAGACCATGCCCGTAATAGCTCTTCTCAATTCAAGGCAATTTTCTTCGAGTATCACAAATGACAAAATCATGCATAAGTGAGAAGCTTTCACCATGACTAAGACCAAGGATGAAGAGGATTAATGCGAGATAGAAAATAAAGGAAAACGAGAGTGAAAATCGAGTGCAATGTTTGTTATAGGAGGCGAGTCTTCAATTAAACTAAACATAGAGATAAACTTACTGATTGCCTTAAATTTCAATATAGTCCTTAAAATTTAAGAATTTCAATATACACTTTTAAATTAATTTCAGTATAATTATCATAACGTTCAAATATTATCCATTCTAAAAATTTTTTAGCAACGGCTAATGCTAACACTACAAGAAATCATTAAAATTATGACGCATATGTCAACCGAAATATTAAAATGGACGTCTGCAAAGGTGACAGAAAGTACGTAGTTGGTAATCGTGGGAGCCGAATCTGACATAGTGGTACCTGACCATGAGCCCAAATGTTTGACATACTGACGCCTGTTATAAGCGTGCGCTGGTAAATAAGATTAAAAAAAAAAAATTGCACATCGTTACTAGCACCGGAACGAAAGTCGAGAGGACACAAAGACAACACGACAATTAAAAATATGTCAATTTGACTTACTCCGAGATGACAAAAAAATTACTACATACCAATCGTTCTCTCCAACTCAGCTCCCACAGCCATTCACTACCAGCTTGGCCTTAGCAACCACCTACTTCAACTCGGGCGTAGAAGGAAGTCTACAAGCGAACGCCAAGTGGTGGCCTCCTGAGGAATAATGAGGAACATGTGAGCGCCTTTTTCCGCCAAGATCACCTCTTAAATCGAGGGAGTAGAGAGCCAATCAAAAGGCGTCACGAAGAAAGAGAAAGTCCTACCATAAAACTGTCATACAAGACACAAAATCCAAAGAGATACAAGAACAACATGACAAGAATATGTCGATTCGATTTGCTTGAAGAGGAGTCAGGAGACAATTTTGGCCACCATGGCCCCTTACTCTAGCTCGCCCACCATAACCCCTTACTCGCCCACCATGACCTCTTACTCCAGCTCTGCCTCTGCGGTCGCTAGGTCCAAATCGGCCCTCGCATCCGTCAACTTCGACACGACCTCCGCGGTCACCCACTTCAGTTCGACCTTCACGATTACCTACTTCAGCTCGGCCTCAAAGGCCACTCAATACAACTCAGCCTTCATAATGGCTGAACATAACACGGTAAATATCTCCAGAAGTCCTCCAAAGTTACAAAGAAATCAGAGACAAGAAGTTAATCCCACTTAAGAGCTCAACACGCGGTCCTCCAGACTCTGGCTGAGTTCATGGGTTGTGGATTGAACTAGAACTATTGGGTCCGGTCGGATTAGACCCAACGGTGCCTCACAACCCAACTCGAGCAAACTAGACGGCTCTGCCCGGGGACCCCATCGGGTCATACATGGACATCAATTTCCTTCCTTATTACGAGGGGTACGCCATTACAAGCTTATCATCTCTGAGATCAACCTTGACTCATTTTGAGCAACATTCGCGGAAGATTATCGGGCGGCGTCATCACCTCTACTTGCAATAAATACAGACACGACACACCTTAAGTAACCTAAGTTCCAATTTTATTACCTCCACCTTGGAGTCCCACTAACTTGAGCGTTTGAGTGTCTTTTGCAGGTCCCCCGCCAATGTTGAACCGGATCAGGAGAGACACTGAACCGGACCAGATTACCCCAATCCTCATACAGAGCATTAGCTAAAACCATGAGAGATTGGAATGGTCTTACTTTGTTAAATGAGGAGCATATGCATATATATATGAGATGTTGTGCACATATTTTGAAAATAATTTTTAGCGATGAGTTAAAGAAATTTGATAATTCTGCTAGTAAGATAAGGACTTCTTGTAAGCATGTTAAGTCATATTCAGCTAGGTTAGCTACTTTCAAGAGGTGTTCAGAAGAGACAAATATAACTAGTAAGGCAATGCTTACACATAATGTGTCAACCAAGTGGAATTCAACTTATATGATGTTAGATTTTGCTAAAAAATTGAAAAATGTACTATTCATGCACTCTTGATAATGAAGAAGGACCTCCTACTTGTAGTGATTGGAGTTGTGCCCACATGTCTTTGTGAAGTTTTTAAATGTTTTTTATGATGTGACTCTTATATTTTTTTTGGATGCCATTGCATGTTACATCTAATACTTTCTTCCATAAGTTGTGTGTTTTTCAAAAGCAATTAAAATAAGTCGAGGCAAAGCAATGATAAGGTGCTACAAAGTATGACAAAAAATATGAAGGTCAAGTTTGATAAATATTGAGAAAATATGGAAATCTGAACTATCTCTTATTTGTGTATGTTTTTCTTGATCTGTGTTACAAGTTGTATTACATTGAGTTTTGTTTTAATTGGATTACAAGGAACTTATTTATAAATTGTTTGAGCATTACGCAGTGTTGTATCCCATTTCTATTGATAATGTTAACTCTACTAGTTTAGCATCGAGTGCTACCTCATAATCTTATATCAATAATGGGGATGAAGCTGATGATGGTTGGGAAGATAAATTTAGATTGAAAGTGAAGAAAAAATAAGGTAAGGTGAAAAGAAATGAGTTGGAAAGATACATGAAAGATGATGTTGAAGACAACTTTGATGGCTTTGAAATTTTAAAATGGTGGAAAGTGAAAAGAGAAAAGTGTCATGTTCTCTCTTATATGGTTAGGGACATTTAGTTATTCTAGTTTTTACTGGATTGTCAGAGTCTATATTTAGTATAGAAGGTCGAGTTCTTGATCAATTTTGTAGTTCCTTTCATCCTTCCACTGTTAGGCTTTGGTTTGTACTCAAAATTAGTTAAGAAATCATTCTAAAGAAATTTATATGAAGCCGAGAACATAGAATCATGTATAAACACTTAACTTTAAATCTATAATTTTTTTAACTTATTGTTATACTTATTATTTTTTATTAATTGTTCTATTTTTATTATTATTTTATTTTTAGAGTTGTCGAACATTCAAAATTAGCTTCAACCTTCATATGTTACGCCCTCGATGATAAAAATAACATATTAACATTAACATTATTCATTTTAGAATGTAATATATTTTGTTCTAACATTTTGCTTGCGTTTTTGTAGGAAGAAGATGAAGCTTGGAAGAAGAATGTAATTTTTATCGAGACTTCAAGACTTGTAATTTTAGAATGTAGTGATACATTTTGTTACTTGGATGAAGAATGTAATGTATTTTGTTACTTTGAGACTTTTTGACTTCTCATAGACTAATTAATTAAGTTAATTGCTAATTAGCTCCCAAATAACAATGATAACCGATCAAATATGGTGTGAATATTATATTTAATAAAAAAATAATAAATAATATATAAATATCCAAAAAAATACGAACTTTGGACTTTTTCCCATTTTTAGCATAAATTTTTTTCATTAGCAAGAAAATACACTAACTTTCATTCCGTTACCACTTTTAGCACGCACCGTCATTTTTGACGGTTTTGGCTGACGTGTCACTTAACGGCGACGACATGATAATTTTTGTCCGACGTGGAATATTATTTTATATTTAAATCAATTTTATTACTAATATATTATTTTAAAAATATTATTGTTTTGCTGCTTCCTTCAGCCCCTCCACCATTACGATGGTCGCTCACTGCACCACGTCGATGGCCTTCGGCGAGCCAATCTGCACCGACAACAAGGGTGATGGCGCGAACATGGACACATTAACGACGAGGACGTCGATGTCCGTCGGTGAGGAGGTCTATCAGAAGAGTGCGTCGAGGGTGGTGTGGAAGCACTCGTCCATTTCAATGATGTCGGCGGTGCAGTGTAAGGGGGAGGACTCACCGCCGGTGATGAAGTTGCGGGGGCCGTAGGTGTCCTCCCGATGCCGGAGCTAAGGCCGACCTTGATGAGGAACTTGTACCCCATCAAGTAAAGTGATACCTTATGGGGATACCCTTTTACCCGATTGGGAAGAGCTTTACCTGATCGGGATATTCCAAATAGAGGGAAAAAATCACTAGGGAGAAGACGATCTCTGATTGGCTGAGAGAAGGGCCCAGCGACCTGCTCGTTGTTCGTGCCTACCTCAAGGCGAATTGAAGATTGCATACGACAAAACCAAAAGTAATCTTACTCTTTGGTTGATGAGGAAGGGGGCCGCTCTAAAGTGCTTCTTTTGATTGAGTTATAGGCTTTGACCAAGTCTATTGAAAACATGCGGATGAAATTTAACTCAAATTAATTTTTCAAATAAAATAGGCTTTGATTTACCAAGGCTTTGACCATTGTAGTAAAAGTAACCTGAGGTTAAAGTTGTAGGACCACCGTAAAGCAACAAGGGAGAAAGATGAAACCAGTATCTTCCCTTATGAAATTGCCCTCGAGGAATAGGCAGACGGTAGCTGCTCCCAAATCTTCCCCAACCCGCTTCTCTCTCTCCCCTCTTTACCCACCATTTTTCAATGCTATTAAAGGCTAGGCGGGTGGGGTTCGGTGGCACCATTGAGTGAAGGAGAAGCTGATGGATTAATTCATGAGTCGAGAGCAAGAGAGGCAAGTAAAAAGCCATCACTAACTCAGCAATTAGATCGCGGAGAAGGGGATGGTGGGCTCCGGAGGGGATGGAAGAAGCAGCAAGGAGGCCGTGGGCATGGCGCCCACAAGGTCCTCCGCAACATTTGCCTCAGCTCCGACGAATGGACTTACTCCGTCTTCTGGACCATAAGACCTCGCCCGTACTTTGCTGCACCAATTCTCCCCTCCCCCTGTCTTCAATCTTTACCCTAGTAGAGTAACTTGTCCGACTATCTTCTCTCTATACTTCTGGCTTCAATATCTCTGCTCTTTTGCCGCCATGGCGCCAAGGTCATCATTGTCGACGTCCAAGACGAGCTTGGCAAGGTCGTTTGCAGCGACCTCGGCGCAACTGCCTCCTTCATCCACTATGATGGCACCAGCGAGGACGACGTAAGCGCCGCAGTTGATCACGCTGTCAACAACACTGGGGCGGCGAGCCTCGATGATGGCCTTTCAAATTGGGGGCGGTGTTGTTCCAAGGCAGCGAAGTCAGGGGCGGTGTTGTCCGCGACGAGCCTGCTGGGAAGAGATGCAAACAATATTCGGTTGTCGTCGTTGGAACGGGAGGGGATGATAATGACATCGCCGTCGTCAACGCGAACAACATCCACCGAGCGACATCATGGGCGTGAGTGAGATGGCCTTGTGCAGGTAAGGGGATGAGAATGACAAAATACAAATTTACCCTTTGTCACTTCACATATATCTATGGGTAAAATCGTAATAAACGCCACGTAGGATAATAACTTGCCATGTCATCTCCGTTAAGTGACACGTCAGCCAAAATCATCAAAAATGACGGTGCGTGCTAAAAGTGATAATGGAATAAAAATTAGTGTATTTTCTTGCTAATGGAAAAAATTTATGCTAAAAATGAGAAAATGTCCAAAGTTCGTATTTTTTTTGGTATTTACTCCATATAATATATATTAAATAACTTATATATAGGCAAAATGATCATTTTTCATATGCGGATATGTGGTGCGAATACAATGCAGATCTGAATCCATATCTGTATCTACACCGCATCTCTGCATATAGAAATTTTTAAATCCATATCCATTTTTATTTGCGGATATGGATCAGATACGGTGTGTACGCTATTTTTAGTTGACGGATGCGAATAAAATTATCACCCCTACTCTCAAATTATTTAGATAGTATATTAGTCATCAATATATCAGCATGTATTATCGTAATCAGCAACAAGCTATCACAAATTTGCAAAAAAAATTATAGGACTTCAATGAAGGTAAACATGTATACCCGGCTACCCGACATATCGGATATGTCGGATCTGGTCAGGTCGAATTTGAGGGTTGAAAAATCTTGAATCCGATCTAACCCAATTCGACTATTTTTAATCCAAGTGAATCTATTTGTTCTCTAACACTATGTTTGGATTGAAAATTTCGGAGGATTTTGAAGAGGTTTAAAATATTTTGTTTGGATAATTTTTTTAAGAGATTTGGAGGATTTCAAATTCCTCCAAACCCATCCTAGAATTTATTTTCAAAATCTTCAAAATGAGAGGTTTTGAAAAAATTTAGAGAGTGAATGAATTAAAAAAAAATTACAAAAATATTCTTAAAATAAAAAATATATTATTATAAATAATTCCTCCAAACCTCTTTTACCAAACAAAATTTTTAAAATTATTTTAAAATCTTCGAATCTCTCCCCCTTTGGAAACTCTTCGAACCCCTCTAAACTCGCTCAAAATTATTCAAACGTAGTTTAAATCTGAATCTATCCGACTCGTCAACGACCCTATTCACGACAATATTGCATGTAGCAGGCGGGGGTAGAAATTGCCATTCCTGCACCCGCCTCACCCTATTGCTGGAGAAGCCAGGACCCCACTCGACGTTGAAACACGTCAAATACGGTAAAAATGTCTTATTCACTACGCATTAGTGCATTCTCTGTCTTTATCTCTCTTCTCTGTCTCTCTCTCTCTCTCTCTGGCCTACATCTGCTCGACGGTTGGCTGGCTTGCACTTGGAACTTGGAAGATCTAATACCGTCTAGAAATCTATTCTATCTTTTCGCGTACCAAGAGAACGAGTTAAACGAGAAACAAGAATCCGATACCTTTCGCCATTACATACTGTGGCCTTGCCGATGTATCAAATCCAGAGTTGGATTTACTCAGCCCTGATCCCGGGTGTTTCTGTCCTCTTATTCTTCTATTGGAGACCTCCTCTTCAAGATATGGCCGGAGACATTCCCAAATCCATCTATGATATCACTGTCAAGGCAATGGGGCTTCTACTTCTTTCTTTTTTTTCCCTTCCTATTTCGTCCTAACTTAGAAATACCCCTTATATTTTGTTATATATTCTTTATTCTTGAAATCATGTGACAGGATATAAGGCGAAATGACGTTAGCATGAGCAGTTTTAGAGGAAAGGTTCTCCTCATTGTCAATGTTGCTTCTAATTGGTATTTTTCGCTTGTTCCTAATTACTAAATAATGGAATCCTTTCTGTTGGATTAATATAAGTAATTCATTCAGATTTTCCATAACGAAATTTGACTTTTTTTGGAGTATTTCAATTGATTTAGAAAGTACAATGATTTTTTTTTGTTTAAGTGTTTGAAGCTTGCATGAAATTTGGGAAATGTTGATATGAAGTGATTATTTCTAGGGTTTAGATTTGGGGGTTATTCTTGATCTGGAATGCTGCATTGATACTGCTCGCACCTTGGTGCTGCTTTCCCTCTCCTGTGTTCTAATTTTAGTTCTAATTTTATGGGATTGTGAGTAGCTTTTTATTATCATATATACTGAATGTTGTTTAAAAAATGTGGCTTGCATCTAGTTTTTGTTTCTTTACATTCCTTTAAATTTTGACATATTTATGCTAATAAGGAAGCATGTTAGGTTTTTTTTAAAAAGGGAAAACTCCATTTCTGTAGCTCAAATTCTATTGTTATGAGAACTCATAAGGTGGTGGTAGTTGTTCAAAAAATGGATATCCACTAATGGTTTGGAATGCTCCTAAAAGTGGGAAACTGCAAAGATTTATATGATATTTATTCTCATTTGCAAGAGAAGAACTAAGCTTGCTCCATCAATGGTTATGAATACATAAAAGAGAGAAAGGCTTGCTTTAAAAAAATGGGATGGAGAGCAAAATCCACATCTGATAGAACATCTTCCCCTTGATCATAAAGTCTGCATCTTGTTATCTGTTCGCAAAAGAGTAGGTTGATGATTGAATATACGCGGCTTAATCTATTCAATTTAAGCAACTTCTAAATGGAAAGGTTAGTATCCCTGAAATTTTTATGAGACTCTGCAACCTATTTCCTTGACATGCAACTTATATCATGTTATATCATTGTCCAATTATTTCAAACACTTTCTTGAATGCAAGAATTTGGGGTTATAAATAGCTCCTATTCGAAACATAAGTATTATCCCACAGATATAGATGCAAAGAGCTATTCATTTCACTAACGTTCTTATCATGTGTCTTGCATCAGTAGCTGTTACGGGTGTATGAAATTTTAAGATGAAGGCATTCCAGCACTTATGTATATTTGATCTTTATATGAAATTCTCAGATTCTTTGTTTCAATTATTGCAGTGGCTTCACAAATACCAACTACAATGAAATGAATGTTTTGTATGAGAAATACAAAGATAAGGGTCTGTTTATCATCCCTTCTCATGCTAGTCCATTGTTTTCATCACTCATTCTCATATTCTTATGCAGAAATATGGTTGTTGGAATTGTTTAATAGGATTTGAAATACTAGCATTCCCTTGCAACCAATTCGCGGGACAAGAACCAGGGACAAATGAAGAAATTACGCATACAGTCTGCAAAAGGTTCAAAGCTGAGTTTCCTGTATTTGATAAGGTAAGCACATACACAATAACACACTAGTGCATGCAGAAAAATCACGGAACTGAAATTTTTTTCTACGTCATATTTTTTCATATGACCTTTATTATTTTCACATTGTAGTAGTTGGATCTTTGGTCTAGTTGTGTGAAGATGTCAATTTTGAACTTTAAATGTTGATTCAAAACCAGCAACAGTAAGCAATTTGATCTTCAAGTGGAACTTTTTGTTGTTGTCATCTTAACACTCCGAGCCCTTAGCAAGTTATTTCTCACCACTTACCATTTTTATATAACAAGAATCATAATTTATTACTTTCAGATAGAAAAATTATTTCTTGAATAGCTTCCAAGATTCTTTAGAATGGATGTATATTGGGAAATAAGAGGCAATGCTTGATTGGTTGATGACAATGAATATCTTCATCCAAAATGATAAAACACGTGAGGAAGTAACTGGATGAAGATATATGACTCTCAAAACTTCTACATACATGGCAAAACTTATGGTTGTATGATTGATAACAAAGTTAAATTCAGATTTTCACATACGTGTATCTCTTTTCAGATTGAAGTGAATGGCAACAACGTTGCACTTCTATACAGGTTCTTGAAATCTAAGAAAGGCGGGTTTTTCGGGGATCGTATCAAGTGGAACTTCACAAAGTTTCTCGTAGACCAAAAAGGGAAAGTTTACAACAGATATTCACCAACTACCTCTCCCTTAAAACTTGAGGTCGTGTCTATTTGTGTTGTAAATTTTACTTGTATCTGCATTTAGCTTACCACACCAAATTATTTTTCTCTTCTTTGCAGGACGACATTAAGAAACTGCTCGGAATTTAGTGGTACCACACTCCACTCTGTTTGAAGGTATCGTCTTAGGGAACTGGTAAATAGCCTTCTCTGTTGATAGTTAAGGTCTTGGTGTCAAGTTCCACCACTCCACTTTTTCTTTGTAAGAAAAACAACAAAAAAGTTAATAAGATAGAGTTCTGGATTTGTATGATCACTTGGAACTTGGAAGTGCACTGGCTGCCTGCTTCCTATTTGATGCTACATTTGGTCATATAAATGTTGTCTAAGAAAGTTTAATCTTACTTCTGCCCTTTCTACGAATGACTTGCAAGTGAAGAATTGTGATATAGGAAATTGACTTATTGTCATCTGGTGAACTTTAGATATGCGTGAGACACTTTAGCCCTTGCAAACTTTATAAGATGATGAGGTGGATTTTTTCCCCCATTTTCTTGCTCTATTTAGCAAAACAGCCAACAAAAACGAGTCTTGAAATGAATTAGAACACCTTCATCTAGCTTTCATGCTTTGATCTGGCTACTTGACAGCTATATCTTTATGTCATTCATAGGTCATTTTTATGAAAGATTAAATGATATTATGATACCTAATATTTTGAGGGGCTGTATGAGGTACTTTTACGCTATGAGGTGATGTGTGCTTAATTTAGTTTAAGTGGAGAGAGTGCACATGTAAATTATCCATAAATATAATTAATTTAGTAATTGAAGAGTAATAATGGAAAAAAATATATGAATCTATCCACAATGACTTAGTAATAGTCATGGCTAATGGCTCAATGAATAATTAATCTTTTTTATTTCTTGATTTTGTCAAACCAAAAATAGAAATAGAAAATAACTATTTTATATTTTTGTCTAATTTACAAACCAATGCATTTTTTTCCAAAAAGAAGACAAAATTTATTTAATTATACATAGGAGCAGACTTCCACATTAATACAAGAAATTAACTTCGGTGTGCCATAAAAAATTCCTTTTCATCCTCCTAGCATAGCCAGCATGTCCGCAATCCAATTTGTTTTTCTTTCGATAAAAGATGAAATTTACCCAAACCAAATGATCTCTTAAATTGAAGTCAAAGGAGGAGGAAAGGATGAGATCCTTCGTTTAATATATTTTTGAAAAGGGATAAGGGTCAAATTTGCCTCTAAAGTATTAAAAAGAGTATAAATTTACCCTTAAATTTTCTCATTTTTTTTCAAAAATGCTCTTGTTGTTCAAATTTTGGGCAAAAAATGCCACTGCTTGTAACGGTTTGACAAGTCAACAAACGATTACTTATGTGACAATGATAAGGGTCATATTTGCCCCTAAAGTATTCGAAGATGTACAAATTTATTCTTATTTTATTTTTTTTTGAAAAATATCCTCGCCATCCAATTTTTGGGCCAAAAATCCCTCGCACCCCTGAGGGATGAAGTATAATTGTATGAATACTAAAATCTCAATCGCCAAAATACCAAAGTGCCCTCTAACTTAAGTTGAGTCTAAAACAAGTCATAACTCAACCAATACAAGTCTGATTCGAGTTTTGCTCGAACCTCCGGATTCGTCTTGAACCAAGCAACCCGTCTAAGGACTAATCAAACTTAGATGGATTAATTTTCTCTCACGCAAAGGCCAATCTTCAACTCAAGCCCTCCGATGTTTCATTCGGTCCATCCTAACGCTCGATTAAATTATCTTGTTGAAATAATTATAAGTATTTTAAAAAAAAATTAGTATTACAAGAGGTGGTGGGACATGTTTTTGCAGCACCCCTTAACCTACTAGTTTTTGCAGCCGGTTAGGCTACCTTATTTTCCTTTTCTTATTTCTCTTATCTTTTCAACTCGTTCAATTTGGCGCGTGTTTTAATGGCTTGTAACTAAAAGCTTAAGGCAAATTTGTACATTTTCTAATACTTTAGAGGCAAATATGATCCAAAATTTGGATGACGATGGCATTTTTTTTAAAAAAATAGTTTAAGGATAAATTTGTACCTTTTCGAATACTTTAGGGGCAAATATGACCCTTATCATTGCCACGTAAGCAATCGTTTGCTGGCTTGTCAAACTGTTACATGCAGTGATATTTTTTGTCCAAAATTTGAACGGCAAGGGTATTTTTGAAAAAAAAAAGTTTGATGATAAATTTGTACATTTTCGAATACTTTAGGGGCAAATATGACCCTTATCCCTTTTGAGAAAGGAGAAAAGAGACTTATTACTTTTGTAAGTACAAATATATTTTCCTCCAAATACATAATTTTCAATTTTTTAAAACGGAGTTGTTTGATTAAAATGTTAAATATTTTTTGAATAATGACACCATTAGTGATTTTTGGATAACTCTAAATGAAAATATATTTAACAAATCAAAGAGAAATTCTCTTTCAAGTGTGTTTTGGCAAAACAAAGCTGCTCCTTTTTCGAATTCGAAAGAGACACTAATTGCGCATTTGTTTCATTAGATAGAATTTCGATGGGATAGAAATTCAATTGAAATTAATCATAATAAAAATCCTATCGGATAAATCTATGTATCTGCATTTGTTTAGATCTCATATAAAAGGATCAGATGGTCATATTTTCATATCCTATGTTTTAACTTTGGATAAGAGAGTCGAATGTTAATAATTTAATACTTAAATTTATTTATTTATTTATTTTAAAAATTATAAAATTAATTTTAACATAATAATATAAAAATATCACCTAAGCAAGTAGCTATTATTTTTTTTCATTTATAAAGATGATATATGAATTTCTCTTCAGCTGAACCTTTTGGTACAGCTCAAGTTGAAACATATAAATTGGTATTTAAGCACCAATTTCATACATGCTGAAACAAATAAGCATTAGTATTTAAGCACCCATTTCATACATGTCCAAAATAAGATACTAGTATTTAATTATTCCAATCAAGGAATAGTAGTATACATGGAATTCAGGCAAGAAGCTAAAACATATAGAAATAATCTCATGGCAAACTGACAAGCAAGTCTAGTTTTTCTATGATATGAGAAATCAAAAAGATCTGATTTGAAACTGATACTCAGACCAACATATAGATTCCATGAAACTATAATACTCCAACCAACATGAATCATAAAGATCTGATCTGAAATTGAAACATTAACAAAAGGTTGTAGTTGAAGGTGTTTATTATGCTGGAGGTTCAGAGGTTAAATGTTGTTCATGAAAGTTTCGGCCTCAACAGAACACCAAGATGGCAGCATATGAAGTAAAATTATGAATTAGGTAATCATTCAAATGAATTAAGAATCAATTGATAAAACATAAGATGTAGAATTGTTCTGTATATATATCACAGTTCAAAATAAAATTCAGAGCTTCACAAAGCTGAACAAATCACAGAAGGAGAAGAAAATGAGAGGAGAAGAAAAAAAGAGAGAGAGAATGATAGATTTGGCAAAAGGAGGAGAAGAAGGAAAAAAAGAAAATGAAGGAGAAGAAGGAGAACTAGAAGAAAGTAAATTTGTCTTGATATAGTGAGAAGAGGGTTGGATTTGGTGATAAGAGAAAGGAGAAGAAAAAGGACAGGAAGAAGAAGAACCAACACATGAGGAAGGAGAAGAGAAAAAAAGAGGAGGAAGGAGATTGGTACTTGATCATGTCGGAGGATCGACCATTTTCACATAAGAGAAGTCGCCACTTATGTTGTGGTATGCCGAAATTCTCTTTACCCATGATTCAAAATACCTCTCCTTCCCCCGGATTCCCATATCCGTTGGGAGTTGGATTTGAGTCCGAACAAATCAGTCTTCTATTCTATCTAATGCCTCAAACAAACGACGGATAGGATATCTCCAAATCCTATCCTCCCTTCTTATCCGCCGAAACAAACTTGCAATAAGAGTCAAAGTGAGAATGAAAACAAATTTAAGAGACCAAAGTAAAAAATTTCATATTTAAAAGGTCAAAGTGTAACTAACAATAAGCTTTAAGGACCAAAATGAAATTAACCCATCTTATTATCTTGTCTTTCTACCTTTCTCTTCCCAAATACCTTTTATATCCAAATATATCAATCAGTTGCTTCAGTAATTAGTAAACTGTCACTATCAATTCCATTCCGCAAGCATTATATACACATACACAATGATGATCATTTATCACAGCTAAAGAACTCATTTACCACAAATATACATAATAAGTACAAATAATGCTAGTGTCTATAAATGCAGCCAACATGATAATATGATGTTCTCATTGACCCATATTTCAGGAATAACCCTGTACATCTTACATGATATTACCATTTTGATCCTGAATTCCAGATTTCAGGAACAACCCTGTGCATACTGAGCTTCATTTGCTCTGACTTCCATCTGCTTTGTGCACAGTGGGAAAGATGCAGAACATCTCAGATGGCATAAAGCAGCAATCCAAGCCTTTTTTTTTTTGCCAAATGAAGTCCACTTGCTGAACATCGAGGAAGATGAGTTGTAGCCACCGTGAATAATCCAAGACCGCACACCATCACCTGCATAATCTAACAGTGCAAGCCACTGCTTGAGCCCAAAACTTCAGCCTTGCTTTTACTTCATCAGGATGATCACCTGGAAATTACACAGGAAATGCAAAATGGGAATCAAGTCAGAGTCTAATCATTGTCATCGAAGTGCAAAAAAAATCCATAAAAAATCTACCACAAAAAGGAAAATAGCTCCCAACAAAAACTCGCTTTTCGGAGTCAATTTTTCTCATGTTTTAAAAATCAAGGCAACTTTTGATTAAAAGATCATCTCTTTCGACTTTCAAAATCACGACTCGACGAATTCATCTCCAGAAAATGAAAATCTTCTTTGAACGAAGTTAAACAATTTTGGGTAAATGTGATTAATTTCACGAGAACCATCCACAGAAATTAAATCTCTCTGTTGACCGCTCAAACCTTCCATTCCTAGAAAAATGAATTTTTTTACGGACGATGTCAACAAAACAACAAGTCCGCCCTAAAGTTTTAGAATCAAATCTTACCGGGACTGGATATCTTCCAATTCGCAACGGGAAGGGCTGCGACGGCGGCATCACTGCGCTCGGCGGCCGCATTCCCGTCGCCGGCCTCCAACGTCCGGCTCATAGAGTAGCAAAGCTCCAGAGCCGGCAGCGTGTTGCAGAGCTCCGGAATCTCATCGTAGCTAAATCCGAAGCCCAAGTCCAAGCAGCCCTTGAGCTCCTCAAGGTCGTCGTCCGTCAGGCTCTTTGTCCGCCCGACGCCGTCACCACCGTCGGATCCCAGATCCGACGCCTCCGCCGACTCCACGTAGCCCTGCAACATCACGCCGGGCCGGCTCCTCCGCGGCCACGCCGCCTCCCACTCCTTGCCGTTCCACCCGCTGTCGACCGTCTCGTCCGTCTCGGGTTGGACTCTCCGGTGTGCCTTCTTTTTGGTTCTGTTGGGCTTAGGGTTGGCGCTCGCGACAGGACACTCTGTTTCAGAGCAGTAGCTCCCCATCTCTCTCTCTCTCTCTCGGTTGATTTCTCTGTGGTAATGTAGGGGTTTAAAAGGAGGGCTCATGATGATGATGATGATGATGATGATGATGGCATGTATGAGAATGGCGCACGATGGCTTTTATGCGACGCAGGCAACTTTGTTGATGGCGTGGCGAGTGGGGGGACAACGTGGCACACGTTCTTGACAAAGTAATTTATCAATTAATAATTTGATATCTCCAATAAAAGAAAAATATTAATTTACTTACTCAAAAATAAGTCGAATTTTTCTCATTCTGTCCATATCAATTTCCATTTTTTTTATTTTAATTTATCTAAGTAGGTCTTCGTAAATTACTTTTTTATTCTTGAAAATAGAGGTATATCGTGACAGATAAATTACTTAAATTTGTTAACCAGGAAAATTGATAAAATATTCACACGTTGAGAAAAACTAAAATCTAGGAGTGGATTCAGGATCAAATTCGGATCCAGGACCTAATTGGATCCCTTTGGATCCGAATTCAATCCAAACTCGTGCCCCAAATTTTTACTTCATAATTATAACTTATATTATTTTATACCATATATTATAGTAACTTATGTAATTACTATTTTACCCAATTGATTCTTTATTAAACATATTATTTCATTATTTTTAATTAAAATACGATTCAAATGCGAATAATATAATATTTGTATTGTATCTAATTTCTTGTTATCCTTAACCTCGGACCTCACTTGCATGTGATTGCATCCCTATTAGGTGAAATGGTCACACTAAAGGGAGATGAATAGTATGTTTACTGATCAATTAGTTTAAATTTAATTTTAATTATTTTTTTAATTACTTTAGGCAAATTATAATTTGACGGCTAAATGCGAAAGCGATAAATGATAAAATAATTAAAACAAACAAGATATCAATGCAAACACAAGAATTTATAGTGGTTTGGCCACAATGTCTACTCCATTACCTAAGCACCCCGCTTGATTTCCAAACTAACTTTGTTAGATTTTCTTGTTTCCTTTACAACGAGGACGATTTCACCGGAAAGTCTACGCTCTCACACTGAAGGCACTTCCACATCCGGAAGTCTCCGCCTTCCTACCGAGAGCACTCTCTCACCTCAATCCTAAGGACAACAAGAACTAATCCTAGTAAAGTAAGTTTACAATTGTAGGTTTAAGCCTTAACACAAGGCAACCACCAACTCAATCAAACATAGCAATTTAGGTTTACACATTTGATGTACAATCAAAATAAACAACACAATATAATAACAATTGGAGCAATAAATCAATCAAACTATACTTAGCTCCAAAAGACACTCTCTAGTCCTCTTGATGCCTTGAGATGATGAATCGATAAATCTTGAAGGCTAAATCAAGGTGTTATCGTAGAAACTAGGGATTGCAGAGGAATGGCTCAAGAAATGCTTTAGAATGATCAAGGATTGACTCAATGGAAGCTTGGATCAATTGTTAAGAGTAGTTAATGAATGATAGAGAGGAGTATTTATAACCCCTCAATGAAACGGCAGCTAAACGGGCTAAAAACTAGTCGTTATCTTCGTTCGATCGCTTGTCGATCGATCGTTGGTCGATCGACCGATTGACTGCCTAGCGACCGCTGCCCTTCTGTGACTTAATCGGGTTGTTTGGTCGACCGAATGAGTCGCGAGCTTATCAATCCCCAATTCGGTCGATCGGTTGGTCGACCGAAGCCGTAATGCCATAGTCACGATTATGTGATTCTCAATTCGATCGATCGATGCACGTTCTGCCAATTTTTGGCCTCTGTCGGTCGATCGATCGGTCAATCGAACCTAGACTGGGTAGTTTGGTTACTTGGTTTTCTTTGCTTGTTTCTAGTTCCGTTTTCGCTAAGTCTACTTATATAATATTATATAATAATATTAAATTTATAATTTTATATATTAATATCTAACAGCAAATTTAAAAATAAATCTAAATAATTTATTCATTAGATTTCATTTATCTAAATATAATATATTTGTATATATTATATCAATTACCAATTTTAGTTGAAAGTATTTTGATTTTAAATTTTATATTGCATCAATGAATATTACTATTTCTTAAGATAATTTTATGATTTAGTACATATTTAATTATTACATAGTTTATTATATGGATTATTAATATGGGTAAAATGAGAATCATTGATGATATACTATCAAATAATTTTTTTTTGTAATAGCTTAAATGGGTATCCGTGAGTATCTATTACCCGCGTGAGGACGGGTGACGGATACCCGTCGCGGGTGTGGGTGCAAGTACGATAGACGAATTTAGTAAACGAAGATGAGTACGAGTGTGACACTCTTCGTCCCGAACATGTGTGGTTGACATCTCTATTCCCTTTCATTACCTTGTATATCACATCACTCTCCTTGTGCCTTTTTACTGGAGGTCGACGACAACAAGAAAGGGAGAGGTGCAACCCATAGTGGCATTGGGAAAAGGAGGAGCACAAAAGTGATGGAAAGAGAAAGAGAATGAGAGAGGGTGAGGAAGAGGATTATGAAACAATTAAATGCATCATCTAATGTTGGGTATTTGAGAGGTTTTAATCAAATTGATCACTCAACATAATAATCTATTTTTTATTCAAAATATTAGCCTCCATAACTTATTTCATTGGGTTTAGAATATATTTTATTGGGTTTAACTAGTTTGCTCAAGTTGGATTAATTGGATTTTAACCAATTTAATCTTTAACTTTGAACCCATCAAACCAACGTTAATTTGAATTATACATTTTTTTTTTCTAAATCTTATAACATAATCATTACAAAACGAATATAAATACAAAAATATACACATAAAGAGCTATAATTAGGAATCAAACTCATAATCATTAAGCAACATGCTTGAATATCGACAAAAGTCATCTACTGAACTTTGATAATACTCACAAAAGTCAAAAATCTTTTATAGCGCGTCTAATTAAAGACAAGAAACAAAGACACCGATTTTAGTAATGTTTTTTGAAAGGCTCAACATAAAAAAGTTACACAAATGAGAAATATTAAAAAAAACTCAAATTTTACAATAAAAGATAAAAATAAAATAAAATTGGGTACATCCTAGCCGTGGAGCAAGCCCAATCGTGGAGACATCCGTGGGAAAAGAGCCTCATCGGTAAGTTTGTCGAAAAACCCCGTCGTTGGATTTTGTGAAAAGATGGGCTTTTAAACTTTGATCTTCGTCCGATTTTTTGTCCGTGTTAGATCTTGAAGAAATTTTTTTCCTGTTTCGATTTTTATCTTCGGAATCCGCTGATCTTGTTCTTACCGGCGGTCCCTGGACCTTTCAGGGTGATGTGCTTCCTTTGATGCCATGGAAACCCCTATTTAGGCCTTGGGATGAACTGTTTACTACTGCTCCGGTCTAGATCCGATTTCATTCATTACCCCTTGAATTCTAGAACTTTGATTCGATTTTTGCTATCGCCCAGAGTTTTGGCAGAGTTCTTAAAATTGATGAGCGTTCCTTTTCATTTGAAAGAGGATGATATATTCGTGCCTGTGTAGAAATAGATCTTGCTTTGCCCATTCGTCAGGGCGTTTGGATTTCGATGGATGAATCTGAATTTTTTCAGCCAATAGTTTACTAAAACCTTCCTGTGGTTTGTTTTCAATGTGGAGTCATTGGTCATCGAGATTTGAATTGTCTGATTCTTTCTAACTGTGATTCTTCGAAAACAAATGTTTCTATTCCTGAGAATATTATCTCTAAGGATTATGTTTTGTCATCGGCTGCCACTAAAGCCCCTTCTCCCTCTGTCCCTGACCCTCCCGTAGTCCCAGAATCGGCCTGCAGACCTTGGATTTAAGTCCAACGTCGGAGTCCTAGCCGACGGGGTCCTCGTAGCGCGCGATCCCCTTCGGGAAACAACTGTGCTCGGACTGGAGAGGACTCTAGGGATCCTAAGGGCCGCAGCCATGGGGGTAGCGACTCATCGCCTCCCTCAAACGCCAATGCTAGGGGTCTTAACCTTAGCCCGAAAGGCTTTGTTTCATCTCCTAGCCCATCTAAGCATGCTAATATTTCTCCTTCTGCTATGTTAAATAATCCTGGTAATGCTATGCATGTGGATGTAGTGAATAATGTTAATTCTTCTACTAATGTTATAAGTGAATCTAATGTAGATGATTCTATGGATGTTATTATTCCTAATTCTAATGCTAATGTTGATCAGAATGTATTTTCTTTTACTCAGCCCTGTGTTGATTCCTTAGAGGTTTTTGCTTCAAAAATTGCTTCTATATTTAAAAATAACCCCTCCCTTCCTACTGACCCTCCCTCCTCCAAGCCCTCTAAGAAGAAGGTATTGAAACCTTCTAAACCTAAAAGCTTGCTTGGTCCTAAAGGTGAAGGTTCAAACAAGTTCAAAAGGCACAGGCTGATTATTGAGCCAGATGGTCCTAAAAATAAGAGTGAAGATGCACTCCCTGAATTCCAATCGCTTAATCCCTTTACTCTGTTAGATGAATGTGCTTAACTGGAATATAAGAGGGGCCAGTCGCAGGCCTGCAAAAGAATTTCTAATTTCTCAAATTAGGTTGAATTATATCAATGTCTTTGCTTCACAAGAAACTCACCTTGACTTTAATCAGGCTAGTAGACTTGTTAAGACCTTTGGAAAAACTTGGGAGGCTGCTATTCAGCCTAGCCTAGGTGCTTCTGGTGATCTCCTCATTGCTTGGGATACCTCTTATTCTAAAGCAAAAATTATATCTATTGATTCTTAGTTGGTTCATATTGTTATTCAAATGAAAAAATCTATACTTTTTTTACTGTCTTGTATTTATGCTAGCACAGACCCTAGGATTAGATCTTTTCTCTGGAATTCTTTCTCCAATATAAATCTTAGTTGCTTTCCTTGACTTATTTTAGGTGATTTTAATTGTATTCTTGATCATGTTGATAAGTGTAGATGTCTTCCTTTTAAATTAAATAAACTTATTCAGGACTTTTCTTCTTTTATTAATCATGTTGGTTTGATTGATTTGAGCTACTCTGGTCCTAAATATAATTGGTCAAATAACCGCAATGGTATTGCTAAAATCTTAATTATACTTGATAGATGTTTTGTCAATGCAGCATGGCTTCATTTCCATGGCAACTGTTTTATTTCTCATTTAAATAGATGTTTGCCTGATTATTGCCCCATTATTATGAATATCCGTGATTCTAAGCAGTCTAGGAATAGACTATTTAGATTTCAAAGCTTTTGGGTGGAATATGATGAAAGTACTAGAGTAGTCTCTAATGCTTGGAATAATGTTGTTTCTCATGATATTATTTCTGCTTTTAACTCTAAGCTTACGAACACAAGAGGTCCTCTTTCTTCCTGGAATAAATATGACCTTGGCAAATTAGAAAACCTCCTTGACTCTACCTCTAATGATATTTCTTTTCTTGAGTTGATGGAAGATTCCCCTTATACCCCTCCTAACTTGGACTCTAAACTTAGAGAACTCTATAATAGAAAGCTTGCTCTTCAAAGGCAAATCTGTTTAAAATGGTGGTCAAAATCTAAATCTAACTGGATTGCTAATGGAGACCTTAATACGACTTATTTTCATAGAATTGTAACCATACGTAGATGAACAAACTTCATTCATTCCATCACTACCCCTAACAATAATATCTTAACTCATGATAAAGAGATCATGACTGAGTTTGTTAATCATTATGTTTCTTTATGAAATGCTCTTATTAATGCTTCAATTCCTATGAGTGTCTGGCCTGTCATGGACTCTATCTCTCATGATCATGCAAATTCTTTAGTTACCCTTATCACCTTAAATGAAATTTGAGATATCATAAAATCATTTAAGAATGGTAAAAGCCCTGGTATATATGGATTTACTATTGAGTTTTATAAACATTATTGGAATATCATTGCTGAAACTTTCTTTCAGTCCATTAAATATATTTTTCAGCATGCTATTCTCCCTTGTAATTGGAATCAGAATTTACTTACCTTTATTCCTAAAGTCAAAGATTCAAAGTCTGTAAAAGACTTTAGACCTATTGCCCTATGCAATATATCATATCGTATCATCTCTAAGATCCTTGCTAATAGACTCAAAGTTTATCTTCCAAGTTTAATTTCTTGTAAACAATCGGCTTTTGTTAAATATTGAAATATTCACGATAATATTTTAATTGTCCAAGAACTTGTGCATTCTTTTTTTTATTCTAAAAGTAAAGTGTCTTATATTATTGTCAAAATTGATGTAAAGAAGGCTTATAATATCCTTAAGAGAGAGGCTATTATTAAAGTTTTGAATAGATTGCATTTCCCAGATAAATTTATTCAATGAATTCAAGCATGTATTAATTCCTTCTCTTTTGCATGTACTGTTAATTCTCATATTTCCTCATCTTTCCCTTCTAATAGGGGAATTAGACAAGGAGATCATATATCTCCTTTCCTCTTTATTTTGGTTTCTCAAATTCTTACTTTACTTATTAACAATGTCGTTTCTCAAAAGCGTATAATTTTTTTTAAATTCAAGAATAGATTGTTTGTAAGTCATTTAATTTTTGCGGATGATCTCATTTTTTCCTTCAAATCTAATAAAGCTGGTCTTGCTACTGTTAAATCCATTTTTGATTCCTATGAATCTCTTACTGGCCAAAAAATTAATTATGCTAAATCTAAAATCTTCTTTCCTAAAAATGTTTCTTCTCATGAAAAAACTAGGATATCAAGCTTACTTGGCATGAAAGTGGGATCATTCCCATTTAAATATCTAGGTGTATTGATGTCTCATAGAAAACCTCCTCATGATATCCATAATCATATCTTGTCTCAGATAGACTCTAAACTTAGTAATTGGAAGACTTCTTTGCTCTCTCAAGTTGGTCGGCTAGTTTTAATCAAATTTATTCTCAATTCTATTTCTACTCATACAATCTCAGTGACTTGGATAAATAAACACCTAAGTAATGAAATTGATAAAAAGATCAAAGATTTCCTTTAGAATCATGACCCAAATAAAAACAGCATGCATCTCATTAGTTGGGAGATGGTTACTCTTCCAAAACACTTAGGTGGCCTTGGCATTCATGATATTAAGTGTAACAGTATCTCTCTTCAGGCTAAAAGAGTACATGCATATTTAAATAATTCAAATTCCTTATGGGTTAATATTGTTAAAATCAAGTACCCTAAAGTTTCTTGTAATAATGTTGCTCCTCCAGCTCGATCTTCATGGGCTTGGAGACTATTTTTGAAAGCTTTTTCTAAGCTCCAGTTTGATTTTAAATCTATTATTGGCAATGACAGTACTACTTTCTTATTTAATGATAACTGGGTTTTTGATATCCCTTTAGCCTTGAAGCCTACTTATATTAACATGAATATTGTTGATAGCTTAACTCATGTTCACCACTTGCTGCATAATCATAATTGGTCCTCTTTTCTGGGTCGTACATTCTGTAATGAGGATATGTGGTTGGTTATTTTTAGTATTGAGGCGTCGGTATATCCCGATGATGATATAGTGGTTTGGACTGCCGAGATGGATGATAAGACAACCGCATCCTCCACTTATCTTTTTCTTAAAACTAATGGTCTCACTTCTACTGATAGGATATCTACTTGGGAGTATGTATAGAAATCAACTGTCACTCCTAGAGTTAAATTATTTTTATGGAAGTTCCTTCATAAAAGATTACTTACTCGTAAAAGACTTATGAATTTGGATTTATCTGTTGAGCATTTGTAATTCGGTTGAGGAATCTGCTTATCATTTATTCTGTTTTGTAATTTTTTTGTTTCTATTTGGCTTTCTCTCGGCAATTCTCTTAATGTAAATTAAACTAGTAGAAGTTATTGACATTTAGGTAGCTGGCTTGTCCCAGGGTCTGGCAATTAATTATTTGAATGCAGACTTACAAGCTATCGTTGTCAATGCCTAATGGACCATTTGGTTTATAAGAAATAAGATTTTGCATGGTGAAGGAGGGTCTTCCACTTCTTCGATAGTTTTGAGAATTCTAAACAATTCTATGAACTATCATAAACCACTCCGTCCTGAGGGCTCTATATCGGTTAATCCTAATACTACTTGGTTGTGTCCTCCCCCGGGATGGCATAAAATCAATTGTGATGGTATTTTTTCTAACTAAGATGGAGATGTCGGCATCATATTGAGAGATAATCAAGGCGAGTGTATTTTTGCTTCTGTTAATTACTTTTTATCAACATGTGCTTTACATTCAGAAGCTACTGTTATTTTCCTTGCTCTTTCTATGGCTAATTCCAGGAATTTAGACTATTTTTACTTGGAAACGAATTGTAAGCAGCTTGTGGACCTTATCAACAGCAATATCGTCCCTCCGTGGAAGCATCAAATTTTATTTCGTAATATTTGTAACATTCTCAGAAGCTTTAATAATATTCATATTTGTTTTGTAAGTCGTACGGCAAACAAAGTTGTCCATTGGGCAGCAAATTTTGCTAGGAGAAGAAAAGAGTCCACTGTTTGAACATCCATCCGTCCTCCTGAGCTCGTTGTAATTTTGGGTGCGGATGTCAATCATCCTGTCACCCTGAGTTAATATATCATTTTATATTTTGGGGAAGAAAAAAAAAAGCATGTTATCATCTTTTTTTTAATTAACTTTGTCTTTATTTGTTCAAGCAATAAATTGATGTTACATGCATCTGCCATAAAAAGTCGTTCTCTTGTAGGTGACAATGCCTAGCTGTGTACATTATCATTTGCTTAGGTTAATGGATGTCTCTTTTTTATTTTTTTAAGTAAAGGTAAAAAATTATAATTGATGATATTTAATTTTAAATTTTAAAATTTTAAAAATATATATAAGATGTTGTCATCAACTATACTATATCTATGAGCTTGTGATCCAATAATATTATATTTAAATAATTTTCATTAACTATTTTTCACTTTTCTGAATCATTTTAACTAAATTTAAGAATCACAAGTAATTACCACGTCATTTTAATTTTAAGATATATATTCATAGTTGCAGATGATCTTTACAGTAAAATATAAAAAAAAATGTTGAAAATTTAAAAGAAAATATAAAACAATAATTAATACCAGCCAAAGCATTTGACACAAAAACGGACCTGTTCTAACAAAACAAATTAAGACTAGAGACAGCCAATCAGCTTCTCTTTCTTCCCCACAACACAAGGAATATGCTTTATATATATCCAAGTGCTTGGAATATATTCTATTCTATAATTTGGCCACCTCCATTACCCTCAAAGATATTGATTTCCAAATCAAATGAGCCAATTAATTAAATCCATCATCTCACCATAAGTTTACGGTTTAGTTAATTAACTAATTAATGATGCAGCTCCAGCTCAGAAGACACATCTAGATAAGTCTTCAAACTCACAATTCCACTTGTCTTCACCACCTCCTCTGTTTGTGATCATTTCCTTTTCAATTAATCAATTTGGATATGTATTCCTTGAGACAAGGGTTTCCCAAGAAGCTCCCTAAAATGGTTCCACAATTAACTAATTTGCCTAACTAGATTGTGCATGAATTTTAAATAAGCACATGGATGCATTAATTATTTTCTAAGTGGATATTAGCTAAAAGAAAGAAGAAAATTGTGGAATTATCCCATAATTGTGCTATTTGGCTAAAACAGAAGGCCATTGAATAAATATATATATATATGAGATGACTTGTATGGTAGGTTAGGTATCAAGTCAACGTCTTGTGACTTCATCTCCCACAGCTTATCCCCGGGTCAATGTATTTGGTCAACGTGAGGGTGGATGCGCTGAAATCGATCTCGCCAGGACTCAAGAAGCTTCCTTTTTCTTGTTATCGCCAATTGCCGACTCAAATTAATTATTATATGACGTTAATTAACTTGGAAGAGTTACATCCTCATCCTGTTGCCAAAGTACGACTCGTTGACAAGTCAACGTTGGAGGGGGTAGTACAACTCGGTTTCCTCGGCTGAATCCGGTGGAGCCCACCGACACGTGGTCGTGAGTCGTGACTCGACCCGTGCGCATAATACATACATGGATGCCATGGCTTATGGCTATCTCATGCGTTCATGTAGAATGCCGACATGATGATGGCTGGGGCAGAGAATTACTTTCTGACACGTGGGCCCCGCGGCAGTTTTCAGGGGGGGAGGGGGGACAAAACAAGACAAGCACGAGCCACCAACCACACGTGGCTGGTCTTCACCCCCTCGTGAATAATGATTTGTGGTGGTAATTAACAGGGAATCCTTGTACCGGTCGCGGTGACCAAATAGCGCATTCCTCAAGCGAGAACGGGTCCCACATCCCATGGCCGCGCCGCGAATCACGATAAGACTCGTTGATTTGAAGATGCCCGGACCCCGGAGAGAACCCAACGAACTTTTGCAGCAGCTCGTGGGAGCGTCAGCGTAATGATAGTGGAATTAGAGGTGGCAATTCGCCCGGACCGGCCCGTCCATATTTTTTGGACCGGGCTGTGCGGTCGGCTCAACCCGTAGTTGGTCGTAGTTGATAATGTTGTGTTGAATGACCCATACTGGTGTGTTTTGGTATCAATGCATAATTTTTTTATATTTTGGTCTTTAAACTCATAGTTTAAGATGATTAAAAAACATACATGGTACACTAGTAAATTGTTGTAATTTCTCAAATTAAAGCTGCTTTTCCATTGAGAGTGTCATGGTCTATAGCAAGGAATCAAACATTGTAAATTACAGAAAACTATGCAGCAACTTTAACAAGGAGCGTATTTCATGGTGTTTTCAAAATGTTTCTTAATTTTTTTAATCAAAATTGTTTTTCTTTTTCTTTTCTTTTGATAAAAATAAAAAATCATAATAGATTATCGCACTAAAATTTGAATTTTAAATTTTTAAATAACCTACAATATATTATCATTAACAGTGAATAACATAATTAATATATTATAATTATGAATAAATTATACTGATCTCTCCTGGGGTTTAATGAAATTACATTAACTTTTTTTCTATTTATAATTTTATCTTGTAACCCTTCTGAATTTTATAAAAGATTACACAAACATCTCCTATTACGAAATAAGATTACACAAACCTCCCTTGAGTTTTGTAAAATATTATATAATTTTTTTCTAAAAAAATTACTCAAAGATTACTCATGGAATGTGATTATAACATGGACAAATAGAAAGGGAGTTTAATGTAATTTTACTAAATTTTATAGGAGATCAATATAATTTATCATATAATTATCCCTTGCCCCTCGTGGCTGTGATGTTGTATTATTTCTTAATTTTTAACCAAAGAGTAAAACATTATTAAAATCACAATAATTACTTCAGCCGAGAGATAAATCATGAATCCCTAATCATGGTAAGACCTAACGTTGAAGATATGCAGGCTTTGCTAGGCAAAGGGTATGGATTTTGGATCAGGTTTGGCATAACACGATTTAAGTTGGGCACTTGGGCTGTGCTAATTAACATGTTCAGTTACAAACTTGATCTATGGCTAATTAATAATACCCGCACAAGCCCTTATAGCTCAGTGGTAGAGCGTCAGTCTTGTAAACTGAAGGTCCGTAGTTCGATCCTGCGTGAGGGCAATTTTTTGAACTTTGTTAAACGCAGTTGTTTTTTTTCTCCCTTTCGCTAATGCCTTTGCTTGCATTTGCTAATAACTCCAATCATTATCATTGACTCCTACAAATTTGCATGCGGCTCCCAGTTTCGTCCGTTTTACACACTTCAATCGTTCTCATTGACTTCCACAGACTTGCATGAGGATCCCAACCTTCAGTGTCACTGATGCTATTTTGCTATAAACTTTCTTATTCTTCCAAAAAATCTTAAAAGAAAGCAGATATTTCCAGCTACCTAATCCAGTACACCCATCATTCTGTTGAAGCACAAACATATAATTTGTCGACAAAAGAATGAATAATTGGGTTCTTATTGCCTCTATTTTCTAAAAAGTTTTACTCATTGGATTTTTTACAAACTTTTTCAACCAGGTAGCAGCAAAACACTATCATTCAGCATGGAACAAGTTCACTGAAGGTGTACATATCATAAGAACATTATTTGATTCAATGGAGAGATCAGCAGTTGTTAATGCCAACAAGAAGATTACAAAATGACTTCAGAAATTATAACATAACACAAGAATCCAAGGATGCTGCAACATCCATCTACAAAATCCCACTCTCTGGATCACAAGAAAGGCAAGAAAAAAGAACAAACATTAATTCAAAATAAAATTAAATAGCCGATTGACCACGCAACATTTCTAATTACATTTAGTCATCCAGCATTGCAACCATTCAGAAATTATGTTGCAAGAAGAGATCTTGTTGTGGAGATGCTGGTCCAATCTCTTCCTCCAAGCACCTCAAACCATCAGCAGCTCCCCCATTTCCCAAACTCCTCCCCTCCGAATTCTTCCCTTCAATTTCACCTTCAGATCTCCTCTGAGAGGATGTTACGCTGGGAAATGTGATCCATGAAGGAGCTCTATATTCATATAACTGGTCATCAACATCGGTTGTGTCGTTCTCCGAACATGACTGGTTTGAAGATCTTTGTGAGCCCTTTTTGTGCAGCCTACTGCTGCCCAAGACCACCTCCGTTGGCAGGATTGGCTGCTCGTTGCACGGACTGCCCATCAACAGCGCAAGAGCCCTCTCCAAGGCAGTGGTCACCTTATCCATTGATGGCCGGTCCTTCCCCCTCATTCTGACGCACTTGCATGCTGTGGCTGCAATCTTCTTGAGTGCCTCAAGATCAGGTGGAGGTTTCAGCATTGGATCTAACAGTGCTGAAATATCTCCAGCTTTTATCAGTGGAACTGCCCATTCTACAATGTTTCCTTCTTCAAACTGCATATCAATCGCTTTTCTACCACTTAGAATTTCTAGAAGAAGAACCCCGAAGCTGTATACATCGGATTTCGTTGTCAAATAATGAAGTTTGTAATACTCAGGATCAAGGTATCCCAGAGTGCCAGCTGGAGGTTCAGATAATGGTGCACTACTATCTACTGGACCTAACAAAGAAAGACCGAAATCAGAAACTCTTGCATTGTGTTCCTCATCGATGAGAATATTTGAAGACTTGATGTCCCTGTGAATTACAGGAGGGCAAGCATATCCATGAAGATACTCTATTCCCCTAGCAGCTTGGACAGCAATCGTCACCCGACGAACCCAATCCAACCGCCTTTTTAGGTTTGGATCCTTGCCATGCAGGTGTTGATACAAGGATCCATGGGCCATGAACTCATACACCAAAAGCCTCTCACTGCCTTCTTCACAGTATCCAAGCAAGTTAAGCAAATGAGCATGATTTAGTCTCGAGAGCAGGTCGAGTTCTGTGTGGAATTCCTTGGAGTTTTTCACATCTGATGCTCTCATCGCTCTCTTAACAGCAACCACAGTTCCATCTTTCAAGATTCCTTTGAAAACACATGAAAAGCTGCCCTTTCCAACAAGCGATTCTTCACTGAATCCACTTGTTGCCTTTTCCAGCTCTTCATAAGTAAACATCTGAGCTCTCCTAATCTTCAACTCGTCCAAGTCTGGTCGGACTTTTACTGCTTCCTTGTGGAATGGATATGTTCGATTTTTTGGTTCAGTCACATCGGAATCTGAACATCTACAACTCTGCAATTTATGGCGAATATAAAGATATGCGACTACAGAAACTGAGCTCACAAAGATGACAGCAAAGGCAATCTCTGCAATGAAGATTGGCATTTGAAGAGATAGCATCTTGTGGCTCTTGGATTTCTTTCCTGACGAACAAAAAGAGGAACATTCAGTTGATGTGCAGCTTGAGCAATTGAAATCACAACCGCGATCAGAGGTCAAATTGCAGGACGATGACTGGTATGTCCCTTCGGGGCAACCAATGCTGCATGGTAAACAAACTCTTGAATCTGCTGGCTTGCAAACTTTATTCCCCAAGCTTGTGTGGATGAATTCATAATAACCTGGACCACAAGGATTGGATGCACAAATTCCAGGAGAAACAGCCATCGGTATTGACCAAGGGCCACCTGTGCCCCAGCATAGCGGCCTTAGCGAAGGCGCAGCAAGAACACCACATGTGAAGTAGTCTCCTGCTGCAATCTCATACAATCTTGAATCTTTAGGTGGGGGCAGACTGTTTTGAAGTTTGAAGCCCCAGCACACCACTTTGCGATCAATGCTCTTAATTCCGCAAGCATGGAACCTCCCTCCGGCTACCGAAACCATAGGATCCATAGGAACCATGTTGACATCTCCCTGTCCTAAAACATCAGTAGAATACTGCTGCATCTCCAAGCTCCTTCCCCAGCAAAACACTTGGGCATTCTCCAAAATCCCACAGACATGATACCCGCCAGCCGAAATCCATTGAAACCTTAAGCTTCTTGGTGTCAGGCTTATAACACTGCTCCCAGTCTCATCACCCCAACATAATGCTGTCCGGTTATAGGCAAACATCCCGCAATTAAACACTGACCCAGCCGTGAGCGACACAATGCTACCACTGAACTCATGAGAGGTAGTCATATTGTAGCCCCAGCAATCAATCACAGAGATACCTCTACGAGATCCCTTGCTTAGCTTGCGAAGGGCACATAGGTGGTCGTCACCAGCGCTGATCTCCGAGTAGGCTGCACCTTCCTCCATTGGCTGAGGCACACCCATTTTTACATAGATATTGCTCCCCCAGCAGTAGGGTTGGTGTGCATCCAACAAGAGCCCACAGACAAACCCATCACCAGCAGTAAGTCCCAGGAGAGGAAGCCTAAAAGGAGCACCATAGACAATGGAAGCATCAGCACCAAAGCAAGAGACCAAGTGAGATCCATCCGAGCTTAGACCGCAAAACACTGGGCCATTCTCACCGTAAGAGACAGCAATGGAGGACATCGATCCAATGCCTGAGACCCCCAAACTAGCCGAGCCCCAAATGATGGTCAAAATTGCAGCTTGGATGACAAATCCGGGCCTGAAAGAGTTCATCTTTCTCAAGCGCAAGAGTTCAGCCAAAAATGCCGGACTAATATTCCATCGTCCCACTCAATGTGCATGCATAACAAAATCTCAACAAAAATCATACAATTGCAGAGGTTCAACTTCAACAAAATCGCTCCTTTAACACCCAAATTGAGAACCAGTACGCTGCAAAGTCCGAAAGCGCATTAGATCGAACAGGGGTTATACGCCAAACACAGAGTCCTCGATTTCCTTCTCGTTAATCAACCTGACAAAAAAAAAGGACAACTTGAGAGGAAAAAGACAACGACCTCAGAGCAAATATAGAACAAAATCCAAACCTGAAATTCGGGACTTCCCATCAGAAGATATTTCGCAAGGTGAGGCCTTTCCAACGAAATCCATCGAGAATCCAAAAGGGGCGAGCAAAAACAGAAGCATGGTCCGCACAACTAGGGCAAAAACACAACTTTCCTTGTGTTCAGCTCCAAACGAATACCATCTCCCTCCGCAGAGTACTCTACAGCTCATCCCATGAGCATTTCTCTTTGGCTGTTGCTCTTGATATTGAAGCTTGGGAATGGTGAAGAACTTTTGGCAAAAACAGGAAAGGTGCAATCTTTTTACAAAACGGAGAGAGATAGGGTGGGGGAGGGAGCATTAAATGCAATAAATTGTAGTTCCTGGTTAGAGGCATGTGTAGGTGAGAATTTTAATGAGAAGTAAATGCCATATGTTTGCATGCCTGGATATCTGCACACTTGTCCATCAATGTTGATTCCTGCGCAAGATGAACACACCTTTCCTTCTCTTTGAATTCAAAGGTCCTTCCATGATGGAAGGCCTGTGTATGTGGTGGTCTACTGCTACCGGTAGCAGTGCCTAGTAAAAACTCTATAAGTATTTTTCTAAAAGTAAATAAGAAATATTTTTATTCTAAAAAAGTTATTAGACGAAAATAATTTCAACTTTCACAAATTTTTTAATTTTAATCAATTCTTTTGATTGATCTTGAGCTGCTTTTATTCCAAAAGGGTTATTAGATAAAAAATAGTTTTAACTTTCGCGAATTTTTTAATTTTGGTCAATCCTTTTATTGGTCTCAATTTTGGTTATTTCTCGAAGCGGCCTCTATGCGCGCCGAGCGCATCCAGCGAGGATCATAGCTCATTGGGCATGTCCACCCAAGTTTTCGATCGACAACATCAAGCTTAAGTCGAGCTGACTTCTTCCCTTTCAGAATACTTTTCATCAAATGGAAAGATTTCCTTGTTGGTTCCGGCCACTTCAACGTTGTGCAGTGACGAAGCAGTTTGGTCTTGGCTCGCTGTCGACGATCGAGAGTAAGATGGTTGATCATGAGTTTCCCCGGCTAGCTCGACCAAGATGCATGAACTGCTTCGACACAAGAACTCCTCAATGTCCATGATCAGTTGATCACTGCTCTTGGATTCAACTTTGTCATCCTTGAATAACTATTGCTTTGAATTAGAGTCGTCTGTTAATTGCTAGTAAATATATACTCTTTATCTTATTGCTTTATATATTAATTACCTCGTGAGGTTGGTGCTGCTGCTGCTTCAGTGCGACGAGATGCATCTGAAGAGCGTTGTAGTTGGTTCTAACTTGGTTCAGCGTCTCTGTCAGCTTCTTGTTCTCTTCCTTCATGCGTGCCAATTTTGTCAATTTCTGAATCAAACGGGTGCAAGAATTAATATGAATTCAACTTGATCAATTCAATTAATTAAATGACAAGGAAATTAATCATATAGATGGTTCCCACCTCACTCTTGCTTTCTTTGTCGTTGTCCTTTGCCGGAGATACCCCATCGTCGCTGCAGGCGTTAAGCCGCGCAAAGATTCAACCCAATCTACGTTCAGTCAAGTCAAAACGATCAATACTTGACATATGTGTATAAATAATTGTACGTGACTAATTATTAATGACTGAGTACTAACATTGATGGTGAGATATTCCTTCTTGATGGATGCAGAACTGGGAGCGTTGAGGTGGAGATTGGGCTCGGCTTTACCGGAGGCCTCCCACCTCTCAACTAAGAAGAAACCATCTCGTTCACGGTTATAGTACGACTCTCATCGGCGGCTCTTCTGCGGGGGCGATCTCAGTTGGACTCCATGGACCGCTAGCGCTCGAGATCGGCGTCGTTGTCGAAGGAGGCCGGAGCGAGAAAAAGATAGCACGAGGAGTTCAAGCCGAGGTAAATCCTCTGCCAGTAGAAGAATAAAATAATACATGCACATCTTCAAGATAATAATACATGCATCGTTCACTTCAAAATATTTCTCCAACACAATTGTGTTGCCCGCGTCGTTCCGAGCCCCGACGAGCTGCGGTCCTTGTTGGACACCCTCGGCGCGCACGGAGGGCGCCGATCGCGTCGCGCTTGTCGTCGATGATGCCACACTGCTACAAAGCGATGACGACGGGGAATGCAACTGACGGAGCGCCAGAAGGCCCAAGACGAGACTGCTACAACTCCATTTCCCATACAACTCCATTTCGCTCGCTGCAAGCTCCATTAGAGGAGGGCGGGTTTGTGGTGGCGGAGGAGAGGATTATGATATTGAGGATAAAAGATTACGAGCATGCATATGCTTCGCCCCTTGCAGCCGATCGTCGGAGGAGGACTTGGAGATGGATGGCAACAGCGGGAGGAAGAAAAAAAGGAGAGAGAGAGGTGGGACCCAATTAAAAATTATACTAAAAAATAATTCGATGTGTAATGAGCTGACACAGCAAATGAGTATTTTAAAAATCATTTCTGGATTGCCGCGTCAGCAAGTTAACGGGCAATCTCACGGTTTGTAGACGGGGGGCTATTATTGGAACAAATGTTAAAATTCTTATATACAATTGGGAAAAATCAAAGGATTGACCAAAATTGAAAAATTCGCGAAAGTTGAGGCCATTTTCGTCTAATAACCCTATTTCAAAAGCAGAATTCATATTCATTTTTTTTAATAAACCAAAAAGTAATATTCATATACCCAAATTACCCTATGCATATCATTTTTAACTGATTCGGCTAATTTTAGACAGTTTGAAAAATTCATCCTAAATTCACAATAAAATCACAAAAAATTGTTATTCATTGATAAATCACTTCCTTAACTTGTATCGGCAAAATAAGTTTTTTAGAGTTGAAAATCAATTTTTTTTCATAATTTTCAACCGATTCGAAATTGGCCGAACCAGTTAAAAATGATGAAAAAAATTGATTTTCAACTCTAAAAATGTATTTTACCGATACAAGTTATGGAAGTGATTTACCTATGAATAATAGATTTTTTATGATTTATTGTGAATTTATGATGAATTTTTCGAACTTATTTAAAATTGATCGAACCAGTTGAAAATGGTAATAATAAAAAAATCAACTCTAAAAAATTTATTTTACTGATACAAGTTATAGAAGTGATTTGCCTATGAATAATAGATTTTTTATGATTTTATTATGAATTTAGGATAAATTTTTTGAACTCGTTTAAAATTGGTTGAACCAGTTAAAAATGATATGCATAAATTAATCTGGGTATATGTATATTTAATTTTTAATTTAGAAAAAAAAATGAATATGAATTTTACTTTTGAGAATAAAAATATTTTTTATTCTCTCTCATGAAATTCGCTGTTTTTTTATCACCACACAAGCTAGGGTTATTAATTAATGATATCCTTTGTTTCCTTTTTTTATTGAGGTCTTGCACTGAATAATTATTAGATAAAATATTGTTAAAATATTGTGAAAATGAATTTGGTGTTTGGTATTATTTAATTTAGGAAGAATGTACTCATTTGTCTCTTACATTTATTAAAAAAATCTTATTTATCTTCCAAATTTTTTACCCAAAATTATTCAAAAAAAATTAAGAACCATTGATACGCTGTCTCATTTTTTGGAACAGTATAACATAGCTGACGTGTACGTCAGCATTAAATAGTCGCTTACGTGGACTTTACTAATAGAATCACGTTTACACATCATCTCCCAAAATGTACTACTTTACCTTTTTTTTTATTCCTTTTTTTTTGAAACAAAAATATCTCTACATAATGACAAAATATAAAATTATTTTATTTTTGAAACATCTTGCATGATAATATGACAATTAATCTATTAAATTTTGATTAAAATAACTTCCGCATCAGCGTGGGACCCACAACAAACATACTCTTAGGTATTAATTAGTGTTTGGATGGTTGTAAATTATTTCCAATGCTAAATTTAAAACATTGAATCCAATTGCCAGGGTAGTTTAAGAGAGTTGGTGGTATAAAACAAACTTTAATTAATACCAGGGCATTTTAATCTGTTTAATAGAATTAATATTAATTTTTATGTAAAAATTATTTTTCTATTTTTGAGATTTAAAGTTGGTAATTAAATTTGTAACAATGTTAGTCCATTGACTAAGATAATGAATATTTTTGCACTCATTTGATTCATTTGCATGCACGTTAGTCTTTTTACTAAACAGTGTCCCATATTTTCTGATTTAGTTTTTTATTTATTGTTAAAATTTTATCAAGGAGTACTCCTTTTTGAGATTATACCAAAGTTTCAATTATTCTTTTACTTTTACTTTTTTTTAATAACCATATTCATATTTTTTAATTGGCATATTTAAATTATTATGAGTACAAAAAATAATATATACCTATAAAGTATATATATTTTAAAAATAATATAAATTAAGAAAATATAATATTAGAGCAATAGAACCTATATATGAAGGTTGATTAACTTGATTGCAAAAGAGATCACTTTGCACCAGCAATTCAATGAAATATTATTACTTCAATTCAATAATTCTCAACAAATGAAAAAATGAAAAAGAAGAAGTGAATATGATTAAAAAAAGACACTTGGTTTTAAAATGAAAAAATTATAATTTGAAGAAAAATTAATTAAGTTATAGTTAAATATACAATTATTATGAATGAGAGAGAATAAGATTTATTAGATGATTAATATGAATTAATTAGATCATAGTTGACTAATATGAATGAGTCTGAATAAAATTATTATATAGGATATAGTAAAAAAATGAACTTGGACCCTTTTTCCAATTGGGACTAAAACATAACTTACCTATGTTCATGTAAGTGAAATATACACTTCCTGTCATATATATAATCATTGAAGATTCTAATTTTCATATAAATACTTAATACACATGTTAGAATCATCCATGGTGATAGATTTGAAGGAGGACGGCTTGCCCATCCTCAAATCCAACAATAAACTACTCAACAGCAAATCACTCAACCGGATCAAAGCACTCAATAGAGTACCACCACCTCAATACCAATAAGGAGCCATCCCAAACTTAAAGAAAAGAAGCAAAAATAGCAAGAAGGCAGTCAAACATCTTCTTCAAGTGTCCATCAACTGTGCTTATGGATTTTGGTGGATAAACAAGTATTAAGGATTTTGGTGGATAAATAAGTAGTGAACAAATAATTTCATTTTTTTTTTGTGGATTTTTAATAAAAATGAATGTATATGAATTTTCAATTTCATTTTTTGCCATAATATCCAACGATGTCATTATATTAACTGTAATTATATCCAACAAATGTACGTGGAATGATTGGAATGGAAATGTACGTGGATTTTGCTTGACTGCAGAATGAATGTCTCATGTGGAATCAATTATTTTCTTGCTTGACCGTGGAATGAATCTCTAGTTGTTAATTTCAATCAATTCTTTAGTTGTTTTCTTGCTTGTACATTCTCTAATTATTTGAATCAATTTAGCTATTTTAATAAGATAACAACCAAAATAACATGACAAGTGATGTCCAAATATTGAAATTGGATAGAGTAACAACAAAATACCACACCAACTTCACCAATACACATTCAGCTACCCACTTCATGACAGTAGCATTATGCTATTTTCTTTGTTCCCACCACCAATTAACAAACTAAAAAATAAGATGCATACAACCGATAACAGTATATACACACTGCCCTTCCCCATCGATACTTGGTTCTTGGCATTCAGTTGAATTATCTCATCTTCAAGTGTCTTGTTCCTCAGCTCCAGTGCTGCAAATTTTTCTTCTCAGGTCTTTTATTTCATCTTACTAATTTCTATCCTCTCCTCCAATAGCTTCAACTGCTCGACTAGAGCTCTTTTTTCAATCATCAATCTTCACAGAACACCCTTTGTGTGATTACATATGATTACATAGCGACAATCATTATCTTGGTTCACATATGATTACATAGCGTGAGGATAAGGGTTACAACAACGATATGGATTACATATTCACACATTCTAATATTTACATCCTCAAAATTTTCTTCCATGATTCTTTTGGCTCCATGAGCTGAAAAGTACAGCTCGATCTTTATGACCGTAAAACTTATGAGAATCATCAAGTACATAATTCACGGGACATTTCTCCATTTATCTCTTGATTTTCCTTGTTGACGTTATCATATATTGCAAAGTACAATCTCTCCTCAACGCCCTCAATAAAATTGTGTCATAATCAGAGCAGCACATGCATGTCCAAAGTTGAAGAAGACCATGCAAAATTATCAATTTATTTGTCCTCGATTAACATGCATGAGCAGTTGGCGACGGGTAAAATGGTAATACTTGCCACGTAGCTAGGACAAGTATTTGCCACGGCGTTGCCATTAATGTGATATATCAGTCATTTTTATTAAAATTGACGGGATATGACAAACGAGATAATATATCATAAGTTTGTGTATTGTCTTGCTAACGAAAAAAAATCGTGCTAAAAATTGGAAAATGATCAAAGTTCTTTTTCTTTTTTCTTTTTTTGCTATTAACCCTATTATATATTAAGTTAGGAAAGTCATAGACCTTATATTGTATAAATTATAAATATAATATTATTAAATTGGGCTTGAAATTTTGAGAGCCTTGGGCAAAGGTTATGTTTGAGTTGTTCCTATTCAATTAAAATTTAATGAATGACTTTTAAAAAAAAGGATAATTAAGGATGCATATTTGTTTTAGATATGAAAAAATAAATAATAATTCTATTTTTCTGGTTTAAAGATGTATTATTGGAGAATAAGCTATGGATGAATATTTCTAAGGAATTGATTTTCTTTCATATATAGTTTGAGCATGATAATACACTCTCAGGGTTCTTGATTTCTTTTCTAATAATTTAGGGTTTATAATTAATTTTAAATCCTCTGTCATTTTTTCACTTGAGATTCACAAATAAATTGCCTCCTTAATTTTTTATTTTTTATTTTTGCTTCCGTTCAAAATTTAAAAAATAAAATAAAATAGACCAAATTATATGTGATGGAATATCCACATGCATATTTGCTTCGTATTATAAAGAGATAGGATAATGAACAAATTAATATTCGTGCAAGAACATAATGAGAATAACAAAATATAAAATTAACATTATAATCGATTTACATCGAATTTAAAAAATTCTCTTATTTATTATCATATACTATTATATCCAGTGAAGCAAATATATCACAAAGATATTTTCGCTCGAGCGACGTCGAAGTAAGGTGGGACAATTGTCCCCTTCCAATTTAAAACTTTCATATATCTTAGAGGAGAAAAAGGCAAAATTATCTTCCTTATAAATAATATTTTCTTTTATTCTTTTTAAAATAAAATTATTTTACTTGCATATCTTATAGGAGATATTCTCATAGTTATTTTTTTTTCTTTTCTCTTGCATCATTAGAAGCTTACGATGGATCTTGATCTCACGTGTGTTCTCTGCGTACCTAACATAGTAAATCCTTCCCCATCACAAGACATAATTAATGAAATCTCTTCATGGCTTACCTTGATTGCCTTGTCATTACACAAGCAATTTGATTTTGATAAATTAATTAATCATTGCTCCTACCTACATATCAATATAATCTACTAATTCAACTTCTAAGCTTATATATTCCGAAGAATGACCAATGAATATTGAAAGATATTACTTCTCACACGTAGTGTATGTATATAATGTAATAAGGAGAAAGAATATCATCATCACGACTTACGATAATTGAGAGATACGAATACGATACTTTCGTAGCTTACACCAACATGGTGAAAAATTGAACATTATTTCTATTTCTTCTCTAATTAATCACTTTGATGTTGGCTTATTTAATTTGCACATATGCCCAATAGTTTTTCCTTGTTCTTATTTTTCCATAATTACACTCTTTAGCAGCAATTCCTTCCAAGCTTCAAGGAAGATGTTCAAACTCAATATATATAATTTAATCATTTCCTAAAAGTTGTTAAACACACAATCTCACAGACTTGGAGGATATTGATATCATCACAAGAAAGATGATGAACACAATAATATTATGTAGTTGGAGGGGACCCATTACCCATACTCTACACATCAAGACTTCTAGAGTTGGACTTGTTGCAAAATGACAAGTTCAAATTATACTGAAAACCATATCAAAAAATAATGTTGTCTAAACTAAATAGCTAGGGTGCATAAGAGAGCAGGCCTTGTGAACTGTCAGGGGTTCCTTTGTTTAAGGAAACAATTTGTTCTTTTCCTCCCAACTTGTCCTTCAATGTATATTAATGCACAAAAAGACACATTCACATGCTTGTAACTTTAAACTATTATTGAGACAAAAGTGGGATTCTCCATTGATGAGAATCTTGTCATTTAGTGAATTAATTGGGACACCATACCCATGAGCTTAAGAGACAAAAGCAAAGTAGGGTTGTAGCTAGGTTTTGCCTGGTTAGATGCTTACGAGGAATTTATAATCATTGCATGGCTACTCAACTTAATTTCTTGCTTTGCTAATTTTTATTCTAATGTGAACTCATAAGTCATCTCTGTTTGGATAGAGTTCATTAAGGAGAAGAAAAAAAATAAGAGAAGAGAAGAGAAGAAAAGAGAGAGGAGGAAAAGCAAGAGTAAAAATTTATCTTAATTGGATATAATTTAATAAAGGGAGGGAAAGAAAAGTGAAAAAAAAAATCTTATTTAGAAGTACATGATAAAGAAAAAGAATGGCAATGAAAATATTTTTTATTTAATAGATAATTATATTATTTTTTTGTATTATATGTGATGCTTCGATGCAAGACTAAAATTGACCGTAGAAGAGTAACCTCAACCAATAGGGATAGGAAGAGATCACTGGAGTTTAATAAATATCTTATAAATTTATGAAAATAATAACGACAATTTCGAAAATTTATTTTAGACATATTTTTTGTAATTTTATTCATCATCATTCAATTTTGAATCAAAGTTTAAAAAAAAATTGAGGTTTGGAGGGAGACTAATGTAAATAATTTTCCTCTATTTTCTTTCTCCTCCATTAAAATCACAAAATCAAACAAGAAAAAAATTTCTCCTCTTTATATATATATATATATATATATATATATTAACAAAGATAGAAAATCACAATAGGACTATCTATTCTATTGCTAATGGCATCTTATTTCTGAAAAAAATCATTGTCATTGTAATGTTGTCAACTTTGTATTTTGTTATAAAGAGGCGAACAAAACTACTTATTGGGCAATAAATAGGATGAGAATTGTTTTTTTTAGAAAAAAGAAAACTTGTATTTATCGAGAGAAATAACTAATACAAGTGGATGAATAGAAAAAAAAAAAGACCAAGAATGCCAAGGCAACCATAAATACAAATTGTGGACAAGAGAATTCGAGACTAGAGATGCGAGCGTATATGAAAGTGTGAAGGGCCTCTAAAAATAAAATTCGTTATCTGACTAGCTGTTAGGAACTGTCTTCAGACCAAGGACTGGCTGATCAAGGACATCGGATCAACTTTGGTTGACTCTAGATGTGTCTTTTGCCAAAATGAAGAAGAATCGGTGTCTCACCTATCGAGGTGTACTTCGATCTTGTAGACGCGGATGGAATAAATTCCTATATATGTCAGGTTGGGGAACAATATTTTAAGGTAATTTCGAGTTCAGAGGGATCAGCTCGGGCTTGGAAGAAGACCAGCCAGGTAACTCTGGCAATATTGTGGTGTTGGAGTGTCCGAACGGTCAGAAACCATCTAATCTTTAAGGAAAGATAGGCATAACGGGATGAGGCGGTGCAGCTAGGCTTTACTTTTTGAAATAAAATCAAGGCATCAGCATGATTCGAGCTCTTATGCAGTTATGCCCTATACATTTTTGTTTGCAAATCTTTTATATGTCTGCTTACTTCCAATTGTTTATGTTACTTTTTTTTTAAACTCCTTTTCTCCATGTCCCTTTCCTCCCGAGGGTGCCGGTTTCAGAAGTATCCTTCTTGACCAAATTCGTTGTACGTTTTAATATTCATGAAATGATATGTGTGGCCACTGACCTCACTTTTACTTCAAACAAAAAACTCTAAATACTAATTAAATTAAGTAGAATATGAGCCATCAATGGCTCGCTCAAAGAGATATTTGTTTAGTCATCTATTCGGCCTCCAAATTTGAATGTCATTATCATTTTGGATATGACGATAGTCGTTTAATAAAATAAGTCTTTTTTTCTTTTTGTTAAAAAATTGATAATTGTTGTATTATATAATGACAAAGAAGGAAACGATGTAAAATAAAAATTAAGAAGGTCATGTAATTTTTGAAATCGAGAGTAATAGCTCTAGTGTAATATAGTGTTTAGAGGTGATATTTATTTATTTTTATTCTTAAAAATTATTAAAGTGTAAGCTTACAATTGACACTTTTTTAAATATATTATCAAGTAGAGGGAAAAAATAAGCTTATAAGGCTCCAAAACTTAGTAGTAAAAAAAAACACTAGCATCACATGATGTGAACTTGAAGGAAATTAATTAATTAGATAGAGTGTCCCGTGAAAGGCACGGTTGGACCACCCAATATATAGTAATAATAATATATTGGGTCCCCCACAAGCTTCATGTGAAAAAAGAAAAGAGAAGTGTTTTTGGTCCCATGAATTAAAGTAGTTTCATTTAAATATGTTGAAATGAGTACTCTCTGTGTCTCTACGTCAGTTAAAAAGCACAAGTGTGTTCACAGTTCATATATATTTTGATTCTTGGAAGGAGCTGTATCCAATTTATTATCGAATGGGATTTGACCTAATTGACTAGCTAGGGTTCATGAACAGCACATTTATCAAATCTTATATTGTAGATTAATGTATTTGATCATGAACTTTTAGTATATATTATGCCAATAATTAATGTAGTGTAATCATTTCCCTCAACTCGATTCCCTTTCAAGGTTCAACTGATGTTGCCCTTTTTTTTTTTTGAGACTCAATTTGGTATGATATGTTTAAAAATCAAATCACATCAATGCAGTTGTAGATCAATTTTAGATCCGATCTGAATTCGGTCAATGAACTAAAGAGATTGAAATCGGTCGAATTTTGATTCGCAGATTTGCGGATAACCGAAACACATTGTAATTAATTATTATATATAATTAATAGTTATTAATTTTTTAAATTTATTTATTAATTAATTATCCTTTTATTAGCCGACTATGTGATTAGAAAACATATAACCGTACTCATCCTAATCGAACTAATCGATTTTGATTATCCGTTAGATAACTAATAATGAATCGGTTTCATATATTAGTTTCTAAAATCAAACGGTTTCGATTAACGGATTCTTAAACAGTTTCGATTAATCACAAGAAATGCGATGAACCGAATTGTTGTCATCCTTAATACATAATCAAGCATTCGTTTCTTTAGTTTTGGAGTGCAGCTCTTGTCTATAATTTAGTGAACTAAAAATTGTTGGGTAATTTAAGAACTCAAAGCCATATATTGATGAGGAGTAAAGTTTATTTTCAACTAGAGGTGGCAATGGGTTGGGCCTGCCCATGGGCGGCACTTGGCCAGAGTGGGGTCATGCTTAATTAACCCGACCCAAAAAATTTTGTGTCGGGCAAGGCACAATCGTAATACCCAAAAATCTTTAATAATACTATTTTATTCTTGAGCGGGGATCGTGGGCTCTAGTTAGCACGGATTGTCGGGAAGCTTCAGGATTATACCAGAGTAAGTATTAAATGTAGAAAAATTAAGAGAAAATTTATTTGCCTTATCCCCATGATCTAGCATGCTAGGTTGATAGAGGGTCTCGAGACGAATTTAGCAGTGCAATCGGATCTCGAATCAGAGTTAGAACGAGTGAGTTATGGGCTGTTTAAGTCAGATAATTTAGGTAGGGGTATTTTGGTCATTTGGACTCAATCGGTGTCCATAAATTAGACCCTCAGGGTATGCAGCAAGGGGTTTTTAGCCGCACATCACTCGAGGGAAAGGAGAGAGGAGAGAGAGGGAGCCGCCGGAGCTGAATTTTCGCGAATTCGTCAGTGTCGATCGGGGGAAGATCCTGCGCGTCTTTTCCTTCCATTTTCTCTCCGTCCGATGAGTGGATTTAGACCTTCTCTTCTCCAATTATTGATTCATGTCGTTGTTCTCATGTCTCGAGATTTTTGTTGATTTTTGACGCGTTTTCTTGTATTGGATAGGAAGTCGAATCAGTGATTTCTTAATTAAACCTTGTTATTTATCCCTTTTGGAATAAAATATTATTTTATTTTTTCTACCCTCCCCCCTTTTCCTGTTCACCTTGTCGGCCGGCGTCGACTGCGCCAGGAGGCGGCGAGGCGCCGCGGCGGCAACAGGCGCCGGCGAGGCGCTGCGGAGGTAGTCGCACGAGGCACTGCCACCGCCGCATGGTGGCGGCGGCACATTAGCAGGCGTCGACGTCAGTGTCGCTGGCGGCCCGACGGTGGCGGCTGGTTTGGGGAGGAGGTGGGGAAAATGACCTAAGGAGATGAGATGAAATGGATGGTTGAGATTGATTTGGGTGAGATGGAGGGCTGGATTGAATTGGTTGAGATGAATGACAGTGATTTGATCTTGTGTGGATGTAAGGCTTAGGTTGCATCATGTAGATGGAGGGATAAGATTTCATCATGTTAGATGTAAGACCGTGATTACATCATATAGATGAAGAGCTGTGATTGCATCTGGTTAGATGGAGGGCTATGATTGCATCTGGTTAGATGTAAGGCTGAGATTGCATCATATTAGAGGGAAGGCTATGATTTGATCCTGTTTAAATGAAGGGCTGAGATTTCATTATCGAGTTATTGATTGTAAAACCGTTATATTTATTCATAATAGTGATTTATTAAATAAATTAAGATATTTCTTTCATTATTCTAAATAATTATTTGGATGCCTTAAAGTTAGCAAAATTATTCAGGTTATATATGAATTTTCACCTAATCGACGTTCTGAATGCATTGGCGATGTCTGTTTCACCATTAGACCTTCATATTTCAAAAATAGTAGCTGGGACGTCGCCTCATTTTGCGTGCTAGGCTGAAAACTCATATTTTATATATTTTTATGATTCGATCTGAGATGATTCATGGATATAATAGTTAATGAGGTGAATTTTACCCTAGATCAGTGATTTCTATGACGAGTCATTTTATCATATTCCAGTTCATTGATTTATAGTTGGAGTTTCTTTTGTGCACTGCTTTTATGATACACGTGCATCCTTTCATACAGTGTCATAATTCTATTTTATGATTGTTTATTTGTGTTGAACATTCATGATATATGAGAGTTATTTCTACATATATATCTGTATGTGATTGTGATGTATAGCAGGAGGAAGTGGAGGATGAGGTATGCACTTGATATACCCTTTATTACTTGTTGATAACACATCTTGTTTATACTTATATACTTGTGTATGTGGTGTTGTGACGTGCTTGTTGCATTTCTCGAAAGCCTCGCTGGTGAGGGGAGGGTATGCCCCAAAGAGACAGCGTTGGTCTTATTCCGGAAGTTCGACTGGTGAGGGGAGATCATACCCCAAAGAGACAGTCCGGAGACCCGAGCAGGTGAGGAGAACATATGCCCCAACAGGCTAGCTCGGAAGAGCCAGTGCCGGTGAGGGGAGGGCATGCCCCAAAGAGACGACACTTAACTGGGTGGTAGTTCGGCGACCACCCGTCTACCTACCCTATGTGGCTATGTGGGACCGATGGGTCCGGGGAGCATGCATATGATTGAGGTGTTGCATTGCATGCATATGATTGGGGTGTTGCATTCTTCCTATTTTATTGCCATGGATATTTTATGCTTGTTGACGGATATTGACTTCGTGCATAGAGTTGGATGTATTATTGTTGGTTTCTTCTAACGTTGTTGTTACACTATTTATATCGGCTATTTGTATTTTTATGCATGATGATTGAGTTGGTGAATTGAGGACTAATCTGCTCCCTAAGTCCTAGTTGGACTTACCCCTCATTACTATTGTTTTGCAGCACCTGAGCTAGATTAGAGAGGTACTGAGGTGCAGTAGCGCGGCTGGTGGCGGCAGGGCAGTGGGTCTCGTGACATGTCGTGATCGAGGAGGATACCTGAGTCATTTTAGTGTCTCTTTGAGTTGTTGAGTCATGTTGACTCGAGTCGTGGTTTTCGCATTTATTTTTATTTGGGGAGTCTTGTTTATTTATTTGAACTACTTTTTAATAAACTTGTCTAGTGTGTTCATATTGAGTTTTGGTTTGATTTGGTTCGTGATGTCATGTCTATTTCTTTTCAAAAAAAAAAAAGCTTTCACTGTTCAGATTATTGTTGTTTTGTTTGAGTTGGATTAGACTTCGGGATACATGGCGTATCCTGACCGATCATACCAAATTTGGGGAGTGACAACGACGCGCCCATGCCCAAGGGACGAGTTGGGTTTGTCCCTTGGGGCACGTGGGTTGTGCTTGGCACTGCCTGCGTGCCAAGCTCGACACGACCAAAGGTCGACACTAGCGCAAGCCTAGGTCAGCGTCGGCCTGTGCCAGTGCTGGCTTGTGACAGTGTTGGCCTGTGCTTGGGCTTGCGCCAAGCGAGCCCCAAGGGCGGGCCATGTGCAAGGGTTAGGCCTTACCATTGAAACTTCGGGCTGTGCCTGGCACAACCCGATAGATAATGAGGCGGCCCATTGTCATCTCTACTTTCAACTTAATCTATATGGTAGCACAACCCGATAGATAATGAGGCGGTCCATTGTCATCTCTACTTTCAACTTAATCTATGCTACCATATAAGAGCTATTTAGTCATTTGTACTTATTTTGCCCTAATCTGATATATTCTCAGTATTATTGTGTAGTGTAGTCAAATTTTGATAATATAATATTTTTTGTGTGTGTGATTGTGAACGTAGGAAAATCTTTGTTGAATCATATAAAATTGCATGTGTTCTCCTCCAAGCATAAGGTTGACCTATGTCCACTCATACTCCATGTTCACTTATTTACTACCACATTCACTCATTTACTACCACATTCACTCATTTCCTATTCATATTTACTCACATTGTCCTTATATTTGATCCTTTCATAATCCCCTATGTGAAGAGGGGTTCAATTCATATAAGTTGGTTCCTTCTATCGTGGTTAACAACTTTTTTTCTAGGCAATTCTTATGCCAAAAAATACACTTATATTGATCCTTTTATTGCCATAAACAATTATGGGGATAAATTGTCTCTTTCACATTCTACTAACTCTTTGATGATTTGACGTGATCTAGCTGATTTGTTATTTTGCTTTAGCATATAATTTCTTCTTGGTGGGTATTGAAGATGGTTAAATTGTGTCAATTATGAATAGCACAGTTGATGACAACATCTTGTAGATTGTCTAAAAGTTTGAAGTTCAAATTCTAATATGATCACCTATTGTAATTTATTTATTTTTTTAAAAAAAAGAAGGTGAAATTATCCATAAAAAATCATTGCCCAAAATATTAAAAAGCATCCAATCAATTTTAAATAACTACTCGCAAGTTATAGTTAAAATTCAACAAATTTTTAAACGATAATGATTTGTGTTAAGAATAAAATTTGGCTGTCCTAATTGGATCTCTTGGAACTAACTTGATATAATTATCTGCTTGTGTCCTATCACCTCTAACCTCTATAGGTCGTGTGAGGTCGCTTCAAGAAGTTTGTTCTCGACTTGTCGGCCACGACAATAATCCACGATCTCTAATTAATGCCTAAAATGTATAAAAAGAGAGGTGGGAGACAATAGTAAAAGATGGACAATATTAAATCTCAACAATAAGCTTTTCATAATTACCTATTTTGAGCCGATTCTAACTTAATCTTTAGAGTTGTAACACCCATGATTTGAGCACTCGGGTGTTCTTTTTGCAAGTGGGTTGATCTAATTTCGAGTTTAACCTCTCACTCGATGGATCATAGGCATTTGTGGTGCGAGGATACAAGCAAATCAAAGATTAAGTCGATTCTAGGCGATCCAACTAAAACGACTCAAAATTTGTCATTAACAATTTCAATGTCATTCTAAAATTTACTTTAATGATTTAATCCTTTAAAAACATAGTTATCAATATAATTATTCGCATAGTCAATGTTGTGAACCAGCATCAAACTTGATTTAAATTGTACTAAAAAGTGAAATAATCAAAACCAATTCAGTTTCAACAAAAAAATTTAATTTTTAATTTGATGATTAGGTGGAGTTTAAGACATTCTTTTTCCATTTTTAAAATTTAAGGGATGGTGACTATTCTTTGACTAGCATTTACTATCACATTTTTTTGTGTCTAATGATAGTTGAATTGTACGTGGTCCAAACTAACATGATGCGAAAAGGGACAGGTAGTTGCCGTTGCCATTATTAATTAGGATAGGCAATAATTGCTTAATGCATAATTAATAATATGTAAAATTAACTAATATCTGATTTAATCCAGTACTTAACGTACTTTATTCAAAGAATGATTACAAAGCTTCAAATCCATAGGTTTGCTGAGGATGATCTCATTTGGTCCATAATTCGTCCTCCTAAATTAGAGATACTTTTGTATAATGATATTTTTGATCCCGGCATTAGTCGAATAATAAAATAATTTTTACTTTTTGATTAAAAAAAACATTTATATACACTATTTCATACTATTCATCCTCATCTCTCACCCTAGTTCTTGTTCCATGCCACTCCACAATACAACATCCATGAATCACCAACTGGCTTCATGATCTATTATTTGTTCATGTTTAACAATTTTCTTCTCGATTGGGTAAAATGTTTGACTTGATTTGAATTTTCTTTGATCCCATTGCACTCAGCTGCCTACCATGCCCTTGTTTAGATAAGTTATAGGTTTCTTTTTTCGAGGTTGTTTGGTTGCTCTCGAACTCACTTTCAACATTTATATTTACAGCATTTGATTAATTAAGTTATTTGGTAAGCAGCAATTAAGATAATAACAACGTTAAATTTTTATCGATTGATTGCGGGCTACAAATTTGCAATTTGCAAATTCGATTGCAACCCAAAAGTTTGCAAATTCAATTCACAACCTGCAAACGATAGAGTCTTCTCTATTCCTCTCTCCCACAACAACATCCCTCTTCGCGTGAGACTTTCGAGACAACCTCCTTCCGCTCGCAACAACCTCCCTCTACATCTCACTCAGGAAAACCTCATGCATCTCACTCGCGACAACCTTTCTCTTTCTCTCTCTCTCGCTCATAATAACCTCCCTCTCGCTCACAGTAGTTTTCTCCTTACTCGCGATAATATCTTTCTTGCTCACAACAATTTCCCTTCTCTATTTGCGGTCAATCAAATACCTACAAATAAAAATTGTAAGTCTATTTGTGTCATGTGTAACCAAATAGTAGGTTGTAACTTTCATTCACGGGTATTTACTTTTGTGGGCAAATGCTTTTTTAGCATTTGCATTTATAGTTAGATCGTTGTTATATGCTCAATAAAATAAATTATTTATGTGATCATTTATAAATGTATTAGTTGCAAATTTACTAATTCATGATTAGAAGATTCTTTATTCCGTTTTATATTTGCGCCTTCTTTATTCTCTAGGGGCGCATTTGTTTCACGAGATATGACTAGTGGATATGATTTGTCAAATCCTATCCGTCGTTTGTTACGAGCATCGGATATTATTTAAGTTGGATATGACCGAATCCAAATCTGATTCTAATGGGATATAGATATCCTCCTGACTCTTGAGGGGGTGGGAATTAAAATCTTAGGATTATTTCTTCTTATGACATTTAAATTGGATATTTACAATAAGTCAATTTTAATTCAATATTTAAGAATATTTTATAAATTATTATTATTATTATCATTACGCCAAAATAATTATTTAAAATTAATTTCATAATTTTAAAATAAAAATTTGATAAAATTAAATTTTAAAGTATTAAATTATTAATATTCGATTCTTTTATCCAAAGTCAACCCAAACATAGGATTCCAAAATCGTATCTTTTTTATCTTCTTATCCGAGAATTCAACAAACGTTGGATATGATATAAATTTATCCCACATATTTTTTATCCTAGTTAATTTCAAGTGAATTTTTATTCGTCTGAAATTTTATCATGCGAAACAAATGTGTCATTATATTATATATTAGCTGCAAATAATATTATAATTCTTATCCTAGAAACAAATAGAAAATAACTCACCATCTTATTTGCGAAACTCTCCAATTTTTTGTCCAGCAGGCCACGTGGCCTGCTTGCCTCGGCACAAAACATCGCGTCCGTTCCTCTTCTTCCTCGCGCAGTCACTGCAGAGGCACGGACCAGCACTCCTCACCGACGCCAAAGGTAGATCGCATTCCTCTTCTTCCTCTTCCTCCTCCTCATCTTTCTCTCTCTCTTTCTCGATGCGGCAGGAGGCGCGGCGACCCGATCGGGGCAGAGAGGCGCCGCAGCCTCCCCAGATGGACCAAAGATCTGAAAGTTCCACACTTCTACTCATCATCTTTTTTAGATAAACCTCGATGGTCCAATGTCTCTGAAATAATGGAGTATAGGCACCTTCTTATCACATCAATCCATTTCTTGACGTGTTGAAATGTTAATCTTTTTCTTTTTTAAAATTATTTTTTGGGTGTACAGTGTACTTATATTCCTTTCTCTTCAGATATCTTCTGACGAATCAAGCGATGGATTCTTCTTCTGCACTATTCAACCAACTCAAGGTTCAAACCTACCACTTTGATATCTGTAATTGTTTTTATCACGATCAATCGTGTGAAGAGGGACCTCTTCGTGTCTCGATGTGTAGCATAATTTTGCTTAACAAAAGCTATCACATTACCATCCTCTGCTCGCGCATTCTGATAGGGACATATTATCAAATGTCGTTTGCTGAGATCTGTAGCGACTAAAATTTGTCTTTTGGCTTGTATGCCTCACAAAGTCATCCATAGAACTTAAGTAATTTGACCAAAAGGCCATTACTATTCAATTTACTTATATCAACATGTATAATGTGGATGCTTTTATCATTTACATCAGTGTTACTGAAGTTAAACAAGGAGAGTCCTATCTTTCAACTCTAAAAGCATCCCAATGCTTCTCCAATACGTCTATGTTTTTACTTTCTTTTGTTTATCACATGTAGTGGGTTTGTATCTTGATAATTAACATTTCACATTCAATTGTAAATCCAAAGAGCGAGTGTGTTGATAGATGAGGGTAAACCCGTACCATAGTGTCATGCAATGGCAACAATTGTGGAGTTAAAAATCTGGTCAATAGAAAGTCGCTTTTTCAATAAGGCATGACTACCCTCTTGTCTTTCAATATATTTTTAAGTGCTTCTAAAATGAACAGGCTGGCAGGTATATGAAAGCTGTGCAATAATGTGGTTCAGTAATTGTTGTTTCATTACCAGAGAAGCATTAAAGGAGGATGATCTAGCAATCCCTCCCTTGTGATATTGGAACACAAATCCCATAATTGTCATCTGCATTTGCTTTTTTTAATAGCTGCAACATCTAAATTTATCTGTTCTCAATTTGTTGATTATGAACAGGCTGCAGAGCCATTCTTTTTACTGGCTGGCCCCAATGTAATTGAATCCGAGGAGCATATACTTAAGATGGCCAAAAATATAAAAGCTGTCACATCTAGGCAAGTTTCTTCTAACTCATTTAATGTGTATCTTGTGAACTCAAAATTTTATCCTCTAATACCACAGATTTATTTGCATTTTTTGATTGTCCACTCCCAGGCTTGGTTTGCCTCTGGTGTTCAAGTCTAGCTTTGATAAAGCTAATCGCACTTCATCGAAATCATTTCGTGGTCCTGGCCTGGAACAAGGTTTAAAGGTGGATCTGCCATTTGGTTGTTTTTGAGCTCAAGTTATAATCCTGAAGTTTAGCACTTCAGTGCAAATGAAGATGCTATACAGTATAAGCTAATAAAATTTCTGTAGAATACATTTTAATCAGGTGGAATCTAAGATAGATTAATTGAGGCAATATGCATATTTCTTTTTCCGAAATGTTGAAAAGAAAATAGATTTGGTGAGAAGATTCTGAGGGTTTGATAATTCACCTTCATTTTTTTTATAAAAGGGTTTTATTTTGGTATCAAGAATATATGTTCAGAAATAAGTCACTTGATATTTCTTATTTTACTTTTTGAGTTATCTAATTCACTTTTTATAGGAAACTAACTATTAATGCAGCTCCACTTGTAGTTGCAGTAGCTACTTAAAGTATTCTTTCATAAGTTGTTTAACTTAGAATATATGTAATATGCAATTTGCAATTCTACCTTGTTGGACATCTAAATGTTGAAAGTGAATAAATAAGATGTTCTTCATTAATTGCCTGGCAGTTCCCGACCAAGTAATTTTTGAGTAATTTTCTTTTTCCTAACATGGTTCATGATTGGGGTCATGGTCCTAATCAAATCAACAATTTTGTCTTGTTCCTTTCAAGGTTTTCGGCGATCAAGGTTGTCAAAACTAGTGAATTTCTTTTTCTTTTTGCTTTTGTAGTTGGAGGATAGAACTATTTCTTGTTTTACAATACTATGTTGGTTCCTTAGTTGTTTCACCCACCTAATGTAGCTTAAACTATTTGGTTTGAACCAATATTAACTAGTACATTACTGAGTTTTTCTGCATCAGCATGCACGGTCTGTCACAATCAATATTTCGTAGAGAAGTCATATCTCAACTTCTTTCATCAATGCAATTATTACCAAGTCTAGTCATGAAAGATAATACAAACGTGGAAATGAATAAATGAGTTTTCTTTCAGCAAAGAACAGTGACTACCCTAGTTGGAGAACTAGAGAGTCATGTTTTCACTTATTAGTTTTTCTTTTAGATAAAACACTTGTTAATGATAATTAAATACATTGACTTGCTATTTTGTAAGTTGTTCATCTTTGTTGTGAACTCTAGCATTAATGAACAGTTATTGGTTGTTTGGTCTATTAAAAGGAAATCCTTTCTCCATATACATATTCTCCTGTATGTCCTAATTTAATTGTGCTTGCACCCATACTAATTATTGTATTCTGCAATTTGCCTCAAATTCACAAAATATCTATATGATTGACAGATTCTTGAGAAAGTAAAGGTCGCATATGATCTTCCCATAGTAACTGATGTGCATGAGAGCAGTCAGGTAAACTGTTGCTTCCTCATGTATGTTTTGATTGTTTTACCAGTGGGTATAATCAAATGTCTGTTTCTCTTATTAATTAAGCTCTAAATCTGCCCCTCTGTATGATAAATATGTTATGAAATTCCTAATTAGTTTCACTTCAGTTAGTTCTTTGTCTGAACACAATCATATCAAAAGTACAATTTCTCTTCTAGGATTACAAAAGAAACAAAATGGCTTGAGATTCAGATTTCATGCTTTGTTCTCCAAGATTGATCTCTTTTATTCACTTTGGGGAGGCCAGATATAACCAAACCAACGTGTCCTTGTTATCAAAAAAATTGTATGCCATCCTACCATCATCATGAGAATTTATTGAAACTTCTCTTTTCAGAAGCTTCATAACTCTTTAAGGTAAATTTACATGGGACAGTCCTTCACTTAGCTACTGAACCTGATAACAAGAACATTTCCTTGTATTTCATGCTGTTTCAGTTGATCTGTTTGCTTAGCTTTATAGAAATATTGACATTTCAGTTGATCTGTTTGTTTAGTCTAATGGAAATACTGACATTCTTGATTGTTATCCTTAAGGAAGACCTAAAGTTTTTCAATTTGTTCTTTTTCCTGTTTAGTTTAAAAACAAAATTCACATTTGTGTTCTCCATCTTTTTCTCCAATATCATTTAACATTTCTGATTGGTTGCATATAATAACCCTCCCTAGACTCTGCATTGATGGGAGCTTCGTGCACTGAATTGCCTTCTCCCCCTACTTTTCATTGGACTTTGAAATTTTTTTCCCTTGTTCACAACTGAAAACAACTACCAATATGATGATTCTGTTTATGGCTAACCACAAATTAATATCAATGGTCTTTGAAAAAAAGAGATGCTTTAACAAAGACACCTAGGCCCTATATATATTGGTGATTGATGAGGAGACATATTCTGTAAAATTGCATATCTTACATTGTTTACATTCTTCGACATCCATGTCGAGTAAAGGTCTCCATTTTCAAAATGAAAATCTACTGTCTTGAAATGTCCATGAAATGTAGTAAAGCAAAGGTACAAACACCAAAAATAGGTATGCTAATGATCCAACTAAAGATTCCTATCTTATTGTTTTAGTTTTTCTTGAAGAATTTGTTGCAGAAAGGTGAAAGTTTTCTTCATAATCCTTCTTTGTTGCTGGTTATTTTATTTATATTTCATGGAAAGTTATAGGGCTTGGCAGATTTATTAGTCTAACCCATATTACTGAATTCAGTGTGAACCTGTTGGAAGAGTAGCAGATATCATTCAGATTCCCGCTTTCCTCTGCCGGCAGGTATAAGTGGTACCAATTAAGATTAACCAACCATTGGTGCTTCTATTCCATTACTATATACATTTTATACATTTCTTTTTTCTGAATGATGCAAAATGCAGAAAAAGCTTTCCTGGTCTGACATGATACATTACACTTTAACAGACAGACCTTCTAGTAGCAGCAGCTAAAACTGGAAGAATCATAAATATCAAGAAAGGCCAATTTTGTGCTCCTTCAGTAAGTGGAATCTTTCAGTTACTTTTCTATATCTCTAAATGCAGATGAACTTTTCTATATAGTTGCCCAGTTAGAAATGAGGAGTGATTTTCAAACCTGTGATACTTCTGTGCCATTGATATCTTCAATACAATATCTATTTTTTGGTCTACATAAATGATTCATATAGATGCATTGCAGGCTTTCATGGTTATTGTACTGAGCTTACATTCTTTACCCACACCATGCATGACCCCCTCTGACTGAGACAGATTCAAATTAGGAGAAACTGGACAAACCATGCATGTAGAACCATTATGGAAGAAGCCAGCCAGGAATTCAGTCATGGGCATGCATTCAAAATAAAACATTATAATCAAGAATAAAACCCTATATAAAAGCAACACCACTAGATGACCTAATTATATAACCTTGTAGAAAAATAGTAATTGGCCACTGATATATGATTTCTACATAATATTATAAAATATGCATACAAATTTGCCACCGGTACTTAATATACATGATGATTTTTTGAAAAACAAATCTAGAGAGGAAAAATCTAGCTAGATATATTTACCACGTAGGAATAAGAAAACTTATTGTGTATATATATATGTCGAACATATCTTATTTTGTGAGATTGTACGCAACTACGCATGTCATTTATCAAAACATTTATCTACTAAATTTTAAAATACTGTTATGGATCTACGTTACTAGATAAACATTTCTTTCCTATTACATTTTCACTTTTTACTCTTTTGTAAGTAGAGATGCAATAACTAATATTGTGAGGGATTTATTGTCATTTTTGTGAGGGGTTTAATTGTAATTTTCGGATGTAATTGAAAGGGGGTTCAAGGTAACTGAAATAGGTATATAAGGTGAAGAAAGAGTCATGTAAAAGCTAAGCAAGAATCTATTCAAATAAAAATCTCTTTTCTTTCTCTCTTAATCATAGAACTTTGACGAATTCCAAGTTTAACTTCTTCTTTTTTAATTTCATGATACAATTTTTTCAAAAAAAGGGATCTGTATACAAATTTTTATGACATTTAATATGTATCAAATATCAAGAAGATAAATTGAAAAGTAATAATCTTTTAAAACATAGTTGTATATACTATTGACATAATCATAAAAATATTACATTTTTTCAATAGTATTAAAGTAAACAAATATTTTATATTTAATCAACTTTATATAGTCGTGTTTTTCATCTTGGTATTATTTATTGCTAAATGGACTTCTAGACATATAACATTAGTCAATTATATCATGTACTATATTTGATATACTGTTGGTTTGACCCTCTGTCGTGGCTGTTCTGTTGTATTTTTGATCATTAGATAGCTTCTATACTAAATGACCAGGGAAAGGTTCTACAAAAACCTTTTTGTTTTTCGGATTTCCTGTGGTTCCTCATTCAGCTTGAAATTATTGAATTGATAAATAATTGCATGAAATTTTCCCAAAGGAAATCAATGCATTATTTTCTATAATTGCATGAATGCAGGTTCTGATTCTATTGCTATGGGTTTTCGCAGGTTATGGTGAATTCTGCAGAAAAAGTTAGACTTGCAGGAAATCCTAATGTGATGGTTTGTGAAAGAGGCACTATGTTTGGATACAGTAAGTTGGCACTAATATTGTCAGAATTTGCATGATTTCTACCACAATTTAATTTGACACTAGTGGTTTTATGGCAGCTTCTTTCTTTGTATTTGCTCTACAGGGAAAAGCATTATTCTATTTGTCATTTTGTCTGATTTATACAATACATCCTTTGTTTCTGTTGCTGAAATCATTCATTACTCATAAAAGCATCTAGCTAAGTCTACAATTTCTCTTGTTTTTTTTTTCATAGACACGTCTTCTCTTGTTTCACTTAGTTTTAATTCAGAAAATGCCTCCAACTGCCTCAGTAATCATAAATTTCCATATGGTCCTTGCCCAGTTGCTTTTTAGCATCTTCCTGATTTCTATTCTTAATTGTTTCTATCTATAACAATTTAATCACAAATTCTTTTTTTGGTGATATACTGAAGTAACATGAAGCCATCTGTCCTCTGTGCAAAAACAACATGGGTTGTGCTTTAGGAGGAAATGTTTCTAGGAAATTTGTGTTGCTGTAATGCCAGATTATAATCAGGGAATACCAACGTGTGACTAAAAAGATAGCTAAGAGACAAGTTGCAATATATAATGTGATGATTGTTTTCAGTAGATTAAAATGTTGACTGCATACTATACGGACTACGGAGTACTTCTATTCATTTTTGGATTACAGCCATGATGTGATTGAGCAAATCCAACTTCTATAGAGAAGCTCAAACTTGATTGATTAACAATTTCTAAATGCTACTAAGTTCTACAATTTTTAATTTTTAAATTTAACATTTTATTTTAGATGATTTGATTGTTGATCCACGCAATCTGGAATGGGTGAGGGAAGCAAATTGCCCTGTTGTAAGTACCTTAAGTTATAGTAACATGTATTTTCTTCTTTTGTTCTATGCTAATCTTGACTCCTATCATTTGAAGGCATGCATTGATTAAAATACTGATGTTATGGCTTAAAATTGATGCACTGTAATGTTTTTATGCATGCTGTGATTTACCTATTAAAATGATGGTCAGCTTTTGGAAAGTTGGTCACCTAGTAAAGTTTAACATGGTAAATTGGTATCAGAGTAGGAGGTCCTTAGTTTGAATCCTCCTAGCACTAATATTTTAAGCCTATTTAAATGAAGTAAATCCATTTGTTGGCCTTGGGTCAGGTTATCCACTCACATGTGATGCAGAGTGGAAAGAATATAAATGCATACATTGATCCTTTTCTTAATAGCCTAAGCTTTTGGAAAAGTTAGTCACCCAATCAAATTTAACATTGTGAAAAATACTACTTTATAGCCTAATATTTTCTCTTGATCGTCTTCTGTAGGCATTTTTCATGTTCAAATTGAGAAGAGCTAGTTAGAAGAAGCAAATTGTAACAAATAATAATAATAATAATAATAATAATAATAATAATAATAATAATGCAATTGTTATTTTCAGCAGTGTCAATGTGTATGTTAACAAAAATAAGAGATGCATGTTCTAGTACTGGCGATTGGTTTGACATGTAAAACTATCTTACTCCAACTGGCTTCTTAATCTATGTTAAAGATTATGAAATCACTTTATTTATTTAAAGCTTGTGTTACTTTTTCCCAAACCTGGATTTGAAATGGGTCTTATAAACACTAAGGCTACTGCTTCATTAGTTGGTTTTCCTCTAGAATGAAGTTCAGCTGTTAATATTAAACTATGGCAGGTAGCAGATGTTACACATTCACTACAACAACCTGCAGGGAAGAAGGTACAAACTGCATAAGCATTTTTTAATTGGTTAGTAAATTTAAATATTTGCTATTTCAGGCATATTCTATTCTTAATGTTGGATCCCTATCCTAAAAGTATGTAATCCTCTAGGCTCGTTCTCTATACTGTACACATATAGTGTTAAAACACAGATCTATTTGACATGCTGTAAATTTGAGGTAATGTTTGTTTCTAGGCTTTGCCTGACTATTATCTATATTTTTCATGTTAAAATAATGACACAATAAGCAATGACAAAAATTAAACAACTACTATGCAAACCCTCCAATATGGAAGTATTTTCAGAAATGGGCATACCAGTGGACTTTGTTATATAATAATAAAATATCATGTTCTTTCTTAACTTCTTAAACTTTTGGGATAAGTGGTCATCCTCAAACTTAATATGGTATGGGAGTAGAAGGTCTTCCCATGTTGGGATCAAGTTATATATTAAAAAAAGTACAACTATATATATAGCTATAGCCAGTTATGTCAGTTGTGTTGAGGCTTGAGTTAGTCCAATTTGCCTATTGGAGTGTTGAAAATATTAAAGTCGGGTTGAACCCCTTTTTAGAACTTGTTATGACTTGAAAGATGGAAATATAGGGCCAAAAAGCTTTCTCTTATCTACAATAGAAAAGGAGATGATGTCTTATTAAGAGGATACCTTGTTGCATCTTAAAATGGCCTTAAATGTTGCAATTTCATTTTCTCTTTTAGTTAAAAGAATTGAGATTGGAGAGGATAACCTGTTACAATTTGGGTTGATAAGATAATTGACTCATTCATTTAATAGACTTTAACCACCAATCCATGATGTGGGACTAAATCGATGTGTTGCAGTCTCCCCAACTTAAAATTTGACGGTCTCGTGAAGGTCCAAGTTTATTGTTTAGCCCAACTTCAAATCGTAGTCAATAGCATGTCAGGCCTAGTGGTGTCTCCATCCACCCTCGGGCAACCCTTTCCAATATTGACTCCTTCAGTAGGCTTAGAACTATGTTCATTTTGTTCCTACAATCTGACTTGATAGGATAATGGCCGATAGGTCCAAACCACTAACCCAAAATGCTTAAGCTGAAGTTAATGATAATGACCCATCAAGCTTTTTTAATCAATATAACTTAATTTGGTACAATTGAGATATGGCGATTAGCGGGGATAGCTCATTCCACCATTTAATAGCAAAGAAGATTGACATATACATGGTAACATCAAGCTCAACAGTTTAGTGATTGGGATGAAAAGAAAGGTCAAAAAAGTGTTAAATACTATATGATTATTCATATAGAGATTTAAAACAAGAAGCAACTTTGTTGATAACATTTCTTGTGAAATTAATCCAAACAGAAAGCATAAGAATGATATACAGATACATTTAGGTTAGTTCAGGGCTTATTTGGAGTGCAAACTCATCAGAATACCTATGTTAATCAGGCCACTAATGTGCCTTTATGATTATCTGCAAGCCATGAGAAGAAACAAAGCTGCAAATTGACCTTCTATGGTATGGTGATAACTTTAACAGTGTTCTAAAAGCATCTATAAGAGTAGTTTTTTGGAGAGCACTATGCTAGTTATCTAGACTTCTGGGGAGTCATAGTACTCAGTAGAGTAGGTTATCAGCATGTTTTCAGCCCCTACATGGATTGGTTGACTATAGATCCATGGTGGCAACTTCAAGCATATTACAGTTTTCAGTACTTAACTTTGTAGAAATGATTTCTCTCAAAATAATTTTGTAGAAATGGTTCGAAAAGGCTGTATTCATGTTCCCACTATTTGGTATCTGCAATGAGAATCCCCTATATGCATACTGCATTTTTCGTATTTCTAATTTTTGTAGCATTTTTTTGTGTTCCTTTAAATTGCGGATATCTTTGCAAATTTGGCACACCTATACACCCCTAGTTTGACAAACCATAGTTTGTTTTTCATATGTTAGTGTGTTCATGCCAAATCTGATATTGACTGTAAGCTTTTACGGAACACTGTTTTCTCAAAGCAAGCATCAGCAACTAGACTAACAGAATGGGAACTAAGGCATTATTGCAGCCCTTTTTATCACAAGGGGTATTGGATGAACTAGAGAGCATACTATGCAATGCATGAACAGGGGCGTTTGGTGCCTCAACAAGCTGCTGCTTATCAAATGCATGATTGACACTATTCTGATGATCATGTGAAGGCATTCATTTCTTTGTTGATTTTGCATTACCAATGCCCACTTTGACCATGATTTTGACATTGGTTTCTTTGTTGAATTTGCATTGTCTATGTCCAATTTGACCATGAATTTTGTTAGCTTAATCCCTTTCTTTCATTTATCATATTTTATTTGAGCTCCATTAGGCTGTCTTGGTTATGCTAGTAACAGTAAACGTATTCATGAATCATGATGTCAACTTGTATATCCTTTTTTGCAATATCTTCCTTCAGTTTATTTTTAGGTCATAAATGAGGTGACTGTTTTGTGGGCTATTGTCTCTTATTTTATCTATGAGCATTCTTACTTGTGCCTGTTCAATTATTTATGATACTAGAACTGTGCAATCCTTTAGTTCTGGTTCTGCGGTTTCTCCACCTAAAGATTCTGACATCCTCTTCTATCTTTAGCTTGAAGGCGGTGGCGTTGCAAGTGGTGGTCTTCGTGAATTAATTCCTTGTATTGCAAGGACAGCAGTTGCTGTTGGTGTTGATGGACTTTTCATGGAGGTACATGCTAAATGCATTTGCCATACTCAAATTCATAAAATTGGAATATTCACATATTTGAAGAACCTCTCACTGTTTTATATGGATGTCATCTGCCTCATGATTAGCATAGGAACTCATTTTCTATTCGAGGAAATCTTTAGTAGATGTCACCCTCTTAATATGGTGGTGGCGTAATAGAATGGGTAAAAAAACCTGTTCTTAGTTTTCACTTAGATTTAATAGCTATGATGTCTTGTTTGGAGAAAACAACAGTTATGGTGATGATTAAATATCTTGAAGATGGCTGAATTGAATAATAGATAGAAGAAAAGTAATTCTTAATACGCAGAAGTGGTTAATTTGGTTCATTTCTAGCTTCAACCTACTTACAGGTCTGGGTTATTATAATGAACACTACGTCAGTCTTTGTTGGGGTTTGTTAAAAAATTTAAATTTCAAATGAATAAATTGGGCTTCTTCCTAATAGCTTAAGCTTTTGGAGAAGTTACTCACCTAATCAAGCTTAATATTATATAGCAGTACAAAGTCTTGAGTTGGGCCATTAGTTAAGTTTGTTCATGTGGGCTTGGGCCAGTTTAATCCCATTTGCTTGCACATAAGGGAGAGTGTCAAAGTTTTAAATGAATAGATTGACCTTCTTCCTAAATCTTAACAACTTAACCTTTTGGAAAGTTGATTAGCCAATCAAATTTTAACAGTATTGCATCAAATAACCATTATACAAGGGACAAGGATTCAAGAAGAATTTTACAAATACAATTAATAGAGTCTTGCATAGTCATTTATTATTAGGATGACACTTGTCTTTGCAATGATTTAATTGGTATTTGCCATTAAGATTTGAGTCACTCGTTTCTGTGGTTAATGGCTTCTTTGTTTGCAGGTCATATACCCAATAGTAAGGGATGTTAAACCAAATCATTTCAGCTGCTTCTATTGATAATTCAGAGTCTTTAGGTTACTTATAATGTTTTTTTTGCATGGTAGGTACATGATGATCCCCTTAATGCACCTGTGGATGGCCCAACTCAATGGGTCAGTATCTCTTTCTCATATACATGAGGAATAATTTGCTTCTTGCTAATTATCCTACCGGAAATAACTTCACTAATCTAACTAAATAATTCAGCCATTGCGCAATTTGGAGGAGCTGCTAGAAGAGCTCATGGCTATTGCTGTACGTCTTTTGTCCTTGACGTCATAGGCTTTTTATACATGCAAATTCTTGTTTATCTTCAATTTCTGTATGTAATATATGTTGTTTCTTGTGTTTCCGAAGAGGGTCACAAAGGGAAAAAAAGCATTCAAGATTGATTTGACACCTTTCCATGAGTAAGGCGAGATCATCGTGATGAAGAAATGGAACCTCACCACTGCAACTTATCCATCCCATTTCCGATAATAACCATATTTGGTGTTTTTGTGTTTTTGTGTTTTTGTCATTTCCAGTCATAGATGGCTAAGATTTCATAAGAAAAAGGGACTCTGAGTGGCCGTTTATTGTTTTCAGGCTGCTCCCCTAGCAAAAAGGATTGCAATAAAAACTATACTTGGAAGTCCAATAACCTTTTAGAGTGTTGAATCTGATTAAGTGACTGACGCAGGAATTATTTTAATACAGGACCTACTTCAGTATGATGTTAAATTTAATTGGATGATTCTTCATTCTGAAAATTAAAAGTTGGTAAATCAATGTCATTTTATGTTTTTAACATATAAAACGGAATTCATCATTTTGATCATGAAGGTATCACTATAAAATTGACAGCCTAGAAACGTTATAAATCTTCTAAAGGGAATAGCAGCAAATACAAAAATAAAAAATAAAACATATGCTGCAAGCTTGAAATGTGATCATATAAAATACATGATTTGCTGTTTGAGAGAGAGAGAGAGAGAGAGATGAACATTAGTTTCTCTTGTTCTTAAGAACTCACCATTGAAAATTCTCCAAGAGAACATAAAAACCATCCAGTGATAAAGCTAACATCAAGTGCAGAATCAGCTATTCATTGTAAATGGTTATATTATTAGTTAATAGAAGATCTTTCTTACAACTGCATCACAAGTTCCGGAGAGAATTCCTATTTATCTATGCATGCTTTGACTGTGTATGAACTATGTTCTTCATAGTGTGTGGCACAAAAGTACATGAAATACCTGCATGGATATAATAAGGAATCAGCGTATGAACAGGCAAAATCATAAAGGGCACCGGATGGAGATTGAAGATAATTAAGGTGAAAATACTCAAAAAATTATGTTACAATATTGGATTCAGGAGCAAGACAAGGACTATATTTCAAGTTTATAAATCAAGGATTGAGATCTGTGTAGCCTTCAACAATCTGATTCAGGCATCCAGGTATCATCATTCATCAGGATGGGTTGTGCATCTATTTGACAAACTCAGTTTTTTCTTCCAACGCATCATCAATGTCACCAATACCAAGAATTTTCCTGAGGTACTCTAGTTGCTCATAAGCCCCTTGAAGTTCTTCCCACTGCAAGGAAACAATGTCTCTAGTACCTTAATAGTTACTTCTAAAGCATGTATAAAGAAAATTAATAATATGAAGAAAACAGAACAAGTCCAGCATTAGGGTTCCCTTGATATAATATTTAAAAATGTAAACAATGATGGATTAAATAAATACAGAAATCAGTGAAGAAAAATTAGTTCTATGCTAAATGAAGCATGCAAACCCGCAGTTTTGTATTCTTATTACCATGAAACATCTCATATACAAATATCTGGTTTTGCAACAAGCTTTAAGAAATAGCAATAGCAAATGAAATCATTTGTAGAATATATTTCCCAGGTTCAGCATCCTTCAGCTTCTTTTTTTGAGCAGTTTGCATTGTATTACAAACTCCCCAAGTGCCACTGCCAAGTAACTTCATGTCTTCATCTAATGTTTAAATTCAGATATTACTTGCTTCTATGAACTCAGTGACTGGGCATAGGAATCGAAGCTTAACAAACTATATGGACATAAGTTAAACTTAACTCATTAATTTGGTAATTAATGAGTTACCAAATTAACAGTTAAACTCTGAAGCCTCAATACACCATAACTAAAAAGTTATGATGGTACATGATCTTCTCAATGTTAACCAACTTCCGAATCCACTCACTCTCTTCCTTTACAATTTGAAAGTTCTTCATCTTTTCTTTTGCAATAATATGATATGCTAAGTTGCTAACATTAGAGATACTGTGACATGGGATGAATCTAAAGTATATGGCAAAAAAAATAGAAGACCTGAAGAAAACATTTGGCCAACTGCTTTAAGTTGCACATTATTCTCTTAAAACATTTGATCAATTGCTTTTTTGAACAGACTCATCCAATGAAAACGGTATTTTGTATGACTTGTGTATATGAAGTATAAGTAAAGAAAAGTTGTCTGGTTGAGATTCCTTTTCCAACAGACATTAGAATGAACTTAATTAATTGTACTAATTCAAAAATATCACCCCTTTCAATTTGAGATACCGATTGCAGATTACAAGATGAAGGCCGACTTTGGTCTCAACATAAACATCATCAAACATATTCATGGTATTTTCCTTTTTACACTAATGCATAATGTTAAATTCAATTGTGTGCCCAACTTCCTCAAAAGCTTAAGCTATTAGAAAAGAGCTGTGCATTTATATTCTTAATACTGCTTCTCAAGTGTGGGTGGATAAACTTGAGGAGAATGATCCAAATTCACCACGTAGATTGACTTAATTTAAGTAGGCAACTTTTTAGATACTGATGCTAAGAGGATTGGAAATCATGGCCTCATACTTTGATACATGTTAAATTTGATAGGGTAACCAACTTTTCCAAAGCTTAAGCTATTAGGAAAGAGACCAATTGATGCATTTATATTCTTAACACATAAAAGGTAACATGCCCGACATGCCCATTTTGTAAGAGCTCAAGAAAAAACTTCCTCTATATGTCTCTTTCTATTTTACCAATTGACAAGCAAGGGACAAAAAACTCTATGCATATCACAATGTATCATTTGTACTGGAATAAATATCAATCAGATTGTACAAAAAGCTCACCTCTTGAAGAGAAAGAGAAATTAGCTTCCAACCAGCAGCGGCAATATACCGACGTTTCAGTATTGTGTGGCCTAAAGGAGTACCTGTTAATATACGAAAAACGGTGGTGATTGTGAGAAGCAAGTAAACAACAATATCTAATATGTTACACAAGGAAACAATATATTATTACTTATACCTAAGTTTCTGGAGAAATGTGTTGGACCGTCAATCTCAAAAGCAAGCTTTTTATCAACAAGTACAGCATCTAGTGTGTATCCATCAACCATGTATTCTTTGACCCAATCAAGGCCTGTACTAACCAGAAGTCGTGCAACCTCCTTCTGGAATGAAGAAGTTTTTTTCTGATTGAATCGCTTAGTCTTCCCTGCTCGTGTTATTTTCTCCTCTAGATCATTCCTCAGTGATAAGCCAAGATGAGGATATTGAAGCTTCAAGCACTGGTTTGCTAGATGAACCTGTGAAGCAAACATGATATCTTCCCTGTACTGCTCTGATATCCTTTCCTCTTCAAACTTGCTCAGAGTAGTCCAAACATACGAGAAGAATGGGCGACCCATTTCTCCAAGTACAGCATAAGACCAAGCGATATTCCCAAGCTGATCTCTATTAAAACACAATGTATGGGAACTGGAAGATCCATCTATAGCACTACTTTCAATATTTTCACCTATCTCATGCTTCTCAGGAGCATCTGAAGTCTCTAAGGGAGATGACTTTTCTAGCGTAAAACATCGAACACTGCCTGCATCCTTGAAGAAATTATCAACTGAGTCCAGAAAAGGATCCGCGCGCTCATTTAAAGAAGCAAATGCCCACAATAATTGAGCAAGCTCTTGCTCCCTGAAAGTATGAACAGTTTCAGATGCTCTTTTAGCTAATCCCAAAAAGAGGTCTGGTGCAGAATGTTGCATGGAAGCAAATGCACCGGCAATATTAGCAACATTCTGTGAATTGAACTCCCCAACCTTGACCAGTGCCACCTCAGCGACTCTATCCATTTCTGACAAATATAGCAGCTCGCCACCAACCTTAGACAATGCCCAGGCAATATTGGATACCCCTTGAGGTGAGCATTCTGGTAACACAGTCATCGCAATACCTACAAGCATGGACATCTCTCTCTGACGAGCAAACGATAACCTTTGAGTCCTTGTCATGGAAACCTTTTCCATGTTCTTAGCTATCCGGTGGAGAGCCGTAGCAATATTCAACGGAGTAAGTGGAGAAGGGCTCAAACCTTTGGCCACTAAGGAAATAGCCTCAGCAGCTACTTCCAAGACCTCATCTGCGGTCTGTGCCTCCACAATCGCTCTGTTTAATGTAATCTCTTTCTTCCTATCTGAGGGTCCTGAAAACTGCGACAACCTCTCAATGAATTCCTCCTTGGCCTTAAGCCGCTTTTCCTCAAACATCCCATCTGCAAAGCCACCGATTCTCTTCCTAAGTTCATCCGTGCCATTTTCTATGTTCAATTCATCCAAATCAATTTCCTCGGAAACCCCATCAACATCATCAATGTCATCATCCCCCAAATCTTCCAAGACTGAATCTTTCTTCTTGCTAACCTTCATTGTCTTGCTAGTCTTGCTCTTCTTCTTCTTGTTTTTTTTCTTCGAAACCACCATCTTTTCAATTGAACTAGTCAGGCCCCTCGCCTCAATTGATCTCAACGCAACCTTCCTTGCATTGACACACCAATCCATGCTCTCTGTATCTTCCAGCAATCTCGATTTCTCCGGCTGCTTCTTCCTAGGGATTTCGGGCTGAGCTGAAGGAACCTCCCCCAAGAACTCTAATTCCCATTGTGAATTGAGCTCCTTCTGTTCATCCGCACCCCTCTTGTCCACTAAATCACGTCCTAGTGTACAAGAACAGAGCTTTCGATTGAAAGGAGCAGCCTTGAGCTTGAAGGGATGAAACTGTAACAAAGTTCGTGTCGTTGGAGAGGTCTGCGCGCTTTTTACAGGATAGTGCAGCGAAGGAAGACTTCTCCTTGGCAAGAGTGTGCAACAATGTGTTTCCATTGGAAACCTGAGAGATAGAAAGGTGGATTGCCCACGGAGGCGAAGACAGATCACTCGGACGCTCGCGATCGCGGCGGAAACCTCAATCCTTATCCGCGGGTTTTCTTAATCGGGCTGTCAGATTTGGGTCCCGGTTATATCCGGCCCATTTCCAGTCCATTTCTTGTCCCTCTAAAATCACGGATTACTTTAATTAATCTCTTATGATAAGCAATTCCCTATTATATATTTTTCCAAAAAATAATATACACAACCATGACTCTAATTAATTTCCAGATAATTATTGAAGTATTGGATGCATATATCTGAACATTAACACCCAAGGCCAGAACTCAGAAGCATTCATAGAATATATGCGTATGCCATCTCAAGATTAATGTGGAATGTTATATATGATTAATTAATTAATAATATCGTAACCTTTAAATTTAAGTATTTTATATAAAATACATTGATATTATTTTATGTTCACATGCCAAATGGTTAAAATAGAACATGCATATATACTATTCAAGTGACGAACACATAATTTTAACCAAGACATAAGAAAACACAATCAATTTAAGCGTGACTAATGAAATATTGCAATAGAGTAACAGAAATTATATAAATATCATTTTGTAAAGGATAGAAGGATTCGTCGCAAATAGAAAATTATTGCCTAAAACCATGGATAATGATAAGCATGAAATAAGTAGATTATAAAATTATTATAATATTCTTGATCCCCCTGATCCATATGTAACTTAGGCCTCACCAATCATGTCACTAAGTTATCATATTAATTCACAATAGTTGAAGGTTATATACAATTTTATTTTTCAAGAATTTCTCAAAATCAGAGGAAAATTTTCAGATCCGAATTTTGAAAGTCAAAATTTTCAAAATTAGAATTTAATAAATTTAATACTCATTTTATCCTTGGGCCAAAATCTCTAATCATAATAAAAATAAGGTGTTGGAGTCTAAAAAAACACCTCATTTTACCCCCGAGACTTTGGTTAAATATTAAAAAAATAATAAAAAAAATAATTTTAATTTATATAAAAATTATAATAAAAATGGGGTGTTAGAGTCTAAAAAATATTTTTTCAAACTCTCTAATTCATTAGAGAGTTTTGCACAAATTCTATAAATCTAAGTTTAAATTAAAATTATGAAATATTTTGATAAAAAATATTTTTTTGAACCATAACACATCTTTTATATTTTTAAAAAATATTTTTTTTTTTTAATTATAAAGCTATTATAGATTTTGGGCAAAAATTTCTAATGTAATTTTTGCCCAAAGTCTATCAAACTAATTTTTAATTAAAAATAGTAAAATATTTTTTGTCCAAAATATTTTGATAGACTCTAGCATATTTTTTATATCACATATATTTTTTTTGAATTAAATTTTATTTTTTATAATTATAAAATTATTATAAACAAAAGTCTCCAACCCATTAGAGACTTTTGTGTTAAGTCTATAATAGTTTCATATTTTTTTTAAAAAAAAATTGAATCCATGAAATAATTTTTTAATGATACAAAAAAAAATACTATGATCCAAAAAAATATTTCATAATTTTTAATTTAAATTTAAATTTATAGACTTTGTACAAAAGTCTTTAATACATTAGAAAGTTTAAAAAATATATTTTTTATTCTATAATATCTTACATTTATCATAAAAAATATTTCATAAATTTAAATTTTATATATATATATATATATATATATTAAATTTTTGATCAAAGTCTCTAATTAACCCAGGGGTAAAATAGGTATCCGATCAACAAAATTTCAATTTTAGAAATTTTTTCTTTCCAAAATTCGAATTTAAAAAATCTCTGTTTATTTTTTTGGAAAAAAAGACACTCCTTATAACTCAGAGATCTAGGATAAAAATATCTGAGTGCAAAATGTTTTCCAAGTCATGATCAGATATGACACCAAACTCTAGATTCTGTGAATGAGCAAACATGATTTGTTGTCCCTAAAACAATTTTGTTACATTATTTGACATGATAGAAAAAGCAAACATTACGACAAAGGCATATATAGAACTTAATGTTCAAAGTAATAGAGTTTTCAAACCCAAGTGGTTGTTTTATAATTATTCAATGTATAAAAGTATTGTATCTATTTTAGTTGCTAGCGTGATAGTGTTCTTTTGATCTTGCTTTTAGATGATATATATAATTTTTTTTAACAAAGATAAAAAATCATAATAGATGATTATATTATGAATTAAATTTTAAATCTTTAGACAAATAATATGTTATCATCAATTGTGTTATTAAAAAAAATATATTATTAACATGTTGTATGTTATTTAAATATTTAAAATTTAAATCCTAATATGATCACCTACTGTAATATTTAAAATTTTATTTTTTATTTTTATTTACCTTAATGAAAATGATCTTTAAGAGAAACATGATAGTAACAAAATACTCTACTCATATGCATGTCCTTTAATATAATCAACATCAAATCAAAGAGAATGAGACAAAAATCCTATTTCATATCATAAAAATTATTGTTTTTCGCACACGAATTCCTCCTCGATCATCGATCTTCTCGTAGTTACTTTCCATGCACAGGCTAGCATCAAACTCTTATTCATCCTTGTAAAACTAGGTCCAACTAGGTCCAACATTTATATCTACCTAGGCTTTAGCCCTTTTTAGAAAGAAATACACAAAAGGCATATTTTTATGATTCCTTGCTTCGCAAAGAAATTTTAAAAATAGGGAAAATCTAAAAATAAAATAAAATAATTATTTGAGATTTGAGACATAATAATATTAAATATCAAATATGAATTGTTGTATTTTGAAGAAGATTTGTCCCTAAACCCTGTATAGATAATATTTTATTAATACAAAATAAATAAAAAAACTATTCTAACCTAAACTGAATATAGGCAGCAATGTGAACTAGGAGTGTAATCGAGCCGAGCCGAGCCGAGCCGAGCTTGGCTCTGCTCGAGCTCGATCGAGCTTTAGTCTATCGGCTCAAGCTTGGCTCGAGTTACATTCAAGCAACTCGAGCTCGGCTCGGCTCGGCTTGAAAAAAAATCAAGGCTCATGAGTCGAGCCGCACGAGCCGAGCTCGTTTGCGAGCTCGATCGAGCTCGAGCTCGACTAAGCTCGGGTTCATTTTAGAGGGTAACGGGTTCATAAAATTTAAAAATCAAACCCGATATATAATATATATAGAAGGCTCGATTAGGCTCGCGAGCCGCTCGAGTCGAGTATAGGTTAGCTCGAACTCGGCTCGCTCGAATATCTGGCTCGGCTCGGCTCGGCTCGACTTGAGCTCGATAAGTTCGAGTCGAGTTCGAGTTTTTACCGAATCGATCTCGAGTAGCTCGCGAGCGGCTTGGCTCGTTTACACCCCTAATGTGAACTGGAAAGAGTTAATTTTCATTTTTGGTGACATTGCTCATATTTATTTTAATAAAAAAATAGCAAATACTACAAGAGTGTAATGTCAAATTAAAAGAGATAAATATGTAATTTTTAAATACAAAGAGAATAGACAAATGAACATGCAATTAGGCCTGATTCGAAGGAACATAAAAATAATATAATTTATCCCCTTTCTCTCCCCCTCATAATTCGCATAATTAAAAGCAATCACAGCATATCCATTACTCCGCTACCACCCACCCCTACAAGGCTACAACTCACTTCCAGTTCAGCACCGTCAACCACAAATCTCCGCCCTCCATTCCACCATCATCCTCCACCGTCAGATCAACTCCATTAAACTACGCCTCACAAGTCACACCGTCCTCCCGTCGTCAGGTGCCCACCCACCCGACGACAGCTCCTGACACCATTGTCTCTCTCGTGGCATCCATTATTCCGTCCGATCCCGATCTGACGGTCATCCTCGGATATCTCCCCAACGTCCGCGATCCGCTTCCAACGGTCGATAAAGTAATTAACAACACGCGACGCGCTTCCAAAAGAAAAAAGAAAGGTGAAGTATTCGAGTCACCCAACACAACAAAGCAAGCGCGTGGGGACCACGTGATAGAAGAGAAGACAGAGGCTTGCTTTTAAAGCTTCCATTCCCTCTTCCTTCCTCTCCACTCAATAGCTTTCGCCATTCTGCAAATGGAGCTCACAGCAACACCTATGCCGACTCTTCTCGTAAGGATTTGCCTCATCTGCCACCACCTCAATGCCCTTCTTCTCTATGTCCTCCCCAAGAAACTCTTCTCCCTCCTCTCGCCTTCATCTTGGCATCCCCCTCCCAGCAAGGACACCTCCGCCAGTCCCGGCGCCGCCTCCACGCTTCTTAGTCCCCGGTGTTCCGCAAGACAGCAGCTGACGTTGTCTCCGGCGCCGACGGATCCGTCCGAGCTCAGGCGCGTCTTCCACATGTTCGACCGCAACGGCGACGGCCGCATCACCAAGAAGGAGCTCACTGACTCGCTCGAGAACCTCGGGATCTACATTTCCGACGCGGATCTGGCATCCGTGATCGAGAGGATAGACGCCGACGGGGACGGGTGCGTCGACGTCGACGAATTCGCGGCGCTGTACCGAGCGATAATGGACGGGCTCCCGGGCGGCGAGGAGGAGGAGGAGGAGATGCGCGAAGCGTTCGAGGTGTTCGACCAGAACGGGGACGGGTTCATCACGGTGGAGGAGCTGCGGTCGGTGCTCGCCTCGTTCGGCATCAAGCAGGGGCGGACGACCGAGGACTGCAAGAGGATGATAAGCACGGTGGACGCCGACGGCAACGGGATGGTGGACTTCAAGGAGTTTAAGCAGATGATGAAAGGGGAACGGTTGGCCACCTTGGAGTAGCAGAAGCGCGCGGTGATGATGGCCGCGGCGGCCGCCATGGGAGAGAGGAAGATAATTAAACTCTTTATAGATAGATCGGGGTTGTAGATATCGGTATCCGACGAGCGAAGAAGAAATCGTCGGAGAAAGAGAAGACAGTGAAGAACTCGATCTGCAAATACACTGCATTTAATTTGCTGGCGGAGGACGTGATTTATTTTCTTGATTTATTTATTTTTTTTGTTTCTTTTGGATCCGTGTTAATTTTTGCTTTATTTTGTAAATTTGATCTTAATTTTGTATATGATAAAGTTTATGTTCTGAATTCACTGCATCTAAAAGAGATGATGTGCGGATCAAACGTAAGCAGGGAAAAATCACAGCTGCCAACCCTTTTTAACCTGCATCTTCACTTGAATTCAATTCATATCAAATAAGAAATTTTGATTTGATCTCTTAAAATTTATATATCTAAAAATTTCAAGTCAAACCAACTCAAACACTTACTCTTATGCTAAACTAAAATTGCTTTATGATTTATGACGATATATAGAAGTTGTTTAAAGAAACTATTTCTTCATCAGAGAAGTCTGCTATAACAATACAATTGCAGATCAGCTAATCAAAATAGAAGTGTAAACTGCATAGAACTACAGTTTAGGCATATACTGATATAAATTACCAGGCTATCTGACTAATTAAGATTGATGCTAAATTGCTATCATGGGTTACACTTACACTGCAATCAATTGAGTTAGGATATATCTCAACCAAGCAAACTAGTTAACACCTTCAACTGGCAGCTAACATCAAGAACTCGGCCACAGGTACTTCTTCTACTTTCTGCTTGAGTTCACTGGCGCCCAAATATCAGCCCCATTGCTTTGAGCAATCTGGTATGTGGAGGATACCGGCACAAGGCACAGGCCGCGGTTTCTTAGGCTGTGATGCTCACCTTCCTAGTTCATATCAAAGAGGATAACTTCAAAACATATAAATGCTAAAACTATTTATTAACATATAATTCTTTGAACTGATCAAAGGAATAGCTGACCTCCATCTTCCCTGCCACTGTCCCCAGATAAGGAGAACTCAGCACCTGCAGTGGAAGCACTCATGAGCAATCTGAATCTAATTGAACAGATACTGCTAAGTCATCAACATAAGTTAAGGAAACCTGGAGCTGTTCATGGAGGAATTTGATGTAGGCAGTGGCCTCTGAAAGCACTGACGCTGTGTCTGACTGCATTCACAGAAACATATTTTGTTACTTAGTACAGAAATAGTAAGCCACTGTAAAATCTCAACTACTAGGATCTTTTTCTGCCATTAAGTTCTGTATCACTAAAGTTCAGTTCATGTCGTCCTACCTTGCCAAAAGGGGAGACTAGTTGGTGAAGCTTTGCTACTCTCTCTCCAATCTTGTCCTTCTTTTCCTGGATTAGATAGCAATCTCATTTCTTAGTTACATTTACTTGATATATTTTTTTTAGAAAATAATATTTAAATCGAATCAAACTGATAATTTATATTTAATTAGTTTATGATTCAATTTAGAAAAAATATAAATTTTAATTAATTTTAATTGGATTCTATTTGGCTTGAACCTAATAGTTATTCCTACTCTGAATCAAAAAATAACAACAGGTGCTGTGGGGGACACAAACCTTAGTATATATGGCAGCTCCTCCATGTCCACCAATTTTGAGCTTCTTCTCACAAGTTAAGGTGCTGAGAACGAAGCTGTCATGGCGGCTTCTTTTGTGATCATCTAATTCTGCCATCATCATCATCTTCTTCAATAGCCTGGAATTAATACCTCCAATTTTGTAACAGGCAATAAAAATTGATCAAGATGGCTTGAGAAATTAATATATTGTATACATAGGAGGCAAAGGGGGATAATGGGTTCCCTCATCTTTTGAATATTAATATAAAAATATTTGTTTAATGAATGATATGAATATGAAAGAATTATTATAATTAGAGAAATAGAATTATTATAATGATATGGATATGGATAAATTATAGATTGAATATTGCGCAATTATATTTCTAAAATTGTATTGTTCCTATTGGTATTCATATCTATTTTTTTAATAGAAAATCTGACCATTATTATCCGGCGGATGAAAGTGTAGATGCCATCCGTAGTTGCTCAAATCAGCAGGATCGGATTTAATTTCCGTCGAGCCCCGCCGCCCCTACAGCCTTCGTCATGGATCCCCGATTCCTCCCGCCGACAGATGTCGACCGTATCCGGATGGCGGAGGTACAGTACCTCCACGATCTCTGGCGCCGCGGCCCTCCGCCCAACCGGAAGCGAAACCCCAGCCCTAATCGGGGGGCCGATCTCCATCCCGACGCCGCTTCCGCCAAAAAGCCGCACCGCGATAAGAAGCAAGGGAACGAGAAGGACGATCCCCGCGCTTCCGACAAAGCATGGAACCCCACCCCGCCACCCGTCGATTGCGGGTCGGCATGGGAGCCGATGACCGAGTTAAGGGGCATCGTGAAGCCCCCTGCAGCCGCCGAACCCAGGCCGCCCGATTCCGCTGAGGAGCAGGCTGCGTTGGACATCTCCCGTGCTCTTTACAGGGCGAAGAAGGCATCGCAGCTGTACTTCGCCGAGAAGGTCAAGACCGGCGAAGAAGAGGACGATCTGGATGATCACGAGGGTGATGAGGAGGGCGAAGAAGACTACGACGATCCAAGGACGAGAGCTTACAAGTTCTTTCTCGGGTTATTTGAAGAAGACGATGTGCTGCGCGAATACTACGAGAAGAACCATGAAAAGGGGGAGTTCACCTGTTTAGCTTGTGCAGAATTCGGCCCGAGAAGACTAAGGAGCTTTAGAGATTGCAACGCACTTCTGCAACATGCGAGCTCGATTGCAAATACGAAGCGTCGAGTTGATCATAGAGCATTTGCGAAAGCTGTATGCAAAGTTCTTGGTTACAACAGCAAATTACTCCCGAGCTTGGTCCTTGACAGGGGCGACACTCTCGGCCAGTCTTTGGCCAAGACTAGTGCTCAAGTAATTTTTCATTATTTGCATCTTATTTTCAAATTGCAGTGTTGATTTATTTTGATTTTCTATCAAATGTCATCTTTTCTTTTCTGCCACTGTTAATTTTTCTAAGAATGGATGTGCAGAAAGATGATGCTATCAAGGAGGAGAAAGAGCTTCACGAGGACATTACCTAGATCAAGAATATGGAAGCGAACGAGCATTATCGAGAACATGAAGAGTAAAAGATCTTCCAAAGGACATTGTCATGTTTATGTCTAGGTACATAAATGTTTGTATGCTATGTTTGCCTGTACTTTTCTAAGGCTAGTTGTTTTGGACACTAATATTTAGCTTGGAATTATCATTCTTCTGCCTAAATCATGGGGCGTTTTTGTACATCATCCTTTTGAGATAAGCTTCTTGAGAATGGATCCTCTTTATTTATAAGTTTAAACAAATTTAGCTAAGAAAATATTTTTTTAGACAAAATTATCCTCATTCATACTCGATCCGTAGAATGAAAGGTGTATGTTTCAACAACCCGTTTAGGTGTCGATAACTCAGGACAATCCGTCCATATGCCAACAAACAAGGGACAAAAAATAACACCCTTCTGAAGGTCAATAATCAATAACTCGAGAACAATCAATTCATATACTAACAACAAGGGACAAAGACAATAGGCTTCGTCATGGATGTCGACAATTCGGGATGACCCGTTTAGGGTGTCGACAACTCGGGATAATCAGTCGACTGATCGAGTCAACAATCTAGGACAAAGACAAAACATCCTCACACTTGTGTCTCTATTGCTTGTGTGATTTCTATGTGTGTTGTAGATGCCTTACAAGGAAGAGGTGAACCTAATTCATGCCAAAGATATATGATTGCGAGATGTCAAATATGGATCGACGAAATCACGATGTAGGCTGCACGTTGATCGCGACTATTGGTCACGTAAGGTTGGTCGGGTGGCGACCACTGGCCTGCGCGACAACAGCGCACTGCGACTCTAGGCGCGATGACCCATTGTCGATTGCAGTATTGTTGTAGCCACACTTATCGCGTTGGTCGGCATTGTGGGGCGGCCATTCCAGCTCCAATAGGTTGATGATGGGCTCAAGTGGAGCTGACGGTGAGAGGAAGGGGTGATGGAGTGGCGAGGGGCGATCGCCGGTGGTAGATCCGACAAGGAGAGAGAGAGAGAGATATATATATATATATATATATATATATATATATATATATATATATATATATATATATATGAGCAAAGGATGAAAAGAGAAGATGTGATCAAGAATGAAAGATATTTTTATCCCTTTGTACAAAAATTAGCTATTTTTTATTAACATTATATGGAGGGTCTTATCCCACAAAGGTCCATTCCCCGCAATTAAGTCTTAAATAATTTCTTCTTTGTAGCATTTTATTCGCATATAACATAATAATAATTTAATTAGAATTGATTTTAATAATAAAATGGTAAATTATACTGATCTCCCTTGAGATTTAGTGAAATTACACTGGCCTCCCCCCTATTTGTCCAGGTGACACTCAACTCTCATATAGCTAACGGTGTTAAATGGAGTCCATTAGTAATGTGATTTATCTCTTATGTCCTTTGCCGAAAAATTATTAAAATATATATATATAATAATTGAATAAATATTTTAAAAATAAAAAATTGAAATAAAATATTTTATTTTAAAAATATTTTTAAATAAAATTTTTAAGAAAAATAAAAAAGACATAAGAGTATTTTTGTCATTAAAAAAATATATAAATATTTTTAAAACATCATTAGTAAGCATATGCAGTGCACATGATACACTTCCTTAATAATTTTCGTTAGTAGGGAAGATCGGTGTAATCTTTTATAAAACTCATAGGATTACAAAACTAAATTACAAATAGAGAAGATGTCAGTATAATTTTACTAAACCTCGGGGAAGCCAGTGTAATTTATCCTAAATTATTAGATATTTCCACTAGGAACATCAAGTTCGATCACTAAAGTCATAATTTGCTTTGTACCTTGTTAAATTAGATTATGTCATTACATAATGATAATAGACTTATTTCAAAATATTAAATTATTCGGGAAAGCTCAATAATTTATAATTCTATTATAAAGTAATAATTTCTGTATATATATTATAAACAGGAACTTTATCTGTGTTGCATGAGTATTGCACAAGTACTAAGAATCAGTGGAGTAGTCACTGTCTCATCTCAACTATACCATCGCCAACCTAATTACAGGTCCACCTAGCTACTAGCCTAACTCATTAGCGTTGAATGTTGATTCTTTTGATTGCACCAAATAAACTGAAAGATAATGACTGATTAATCATTCACTTTCGAAGGCAATTAAATTGCCAAAAGAAAACCTAGATATTCTTGACATAACCATGAGCTTAAAGAGAAAACTCACAGGTATTCCTGCTGGTAGTAGAGCTCTGCAAGTACAAGGAGAAGTGACACAAAGAATCAGCTCGATTTCACCCTTGGAGGATCGCCGGCGGTGATGACAACGACCTAGAAAAGATGCTGTGCAGTTAAAATCTGCTCTTCTTCTCCATGAAAATGGAGCTTAGAATGATATCTGGGGAGGGGAGAGAGAGAGAGAGGGATGCTTTGAGAAGTTAGGGGGGTTTAAATTAAGCATGAGAAGAGGACACATTTATATAAACAATAGTAAAAACAAAATGGTTTCATGGATTCTTTTGTGACAGCTAATATCCAACCCATGAGGCGGGCCCTCAGCCATGAATGATGTCATCATCTTAAATTTAGTCTAACTCTTGCCTCTTCAGGATTTTGTCTCCCTCTTGAAAATGAGGACAGGAACACAAGTTTTTCAACTCAGGTTGTAGGCTTGTCTGAGGTATTTATTGTGGCATTAAATTTGGATTTTTTACACGGAGTTTGATCCTGCTGTATGTGAAGTTTTTTTAGCTCTCCACCTCCGAGAAGAGTCTACTGCCACCAATCGCATTCATGTTCTGAATTTTGACTCATTTTAATTCATTTATAGCTAGTTCTTGCTCTTGTTAATTAATTACAATATTATTTGTCAACTACATTGATTCAAATATATAATGAACTGTAAAAAAGAGACTAGAAAAGTTCCAACCAGCAAAATAAATTAATAACTTTTAACTTGTCAAAGACAAACTTTATATATTTATGTAAAGACATAAAAATTGATATTTATATGTCAATATATAGCCAACAAATGCCTAAATACAAGTAACTGACGATACAGTCGGTGCCTTCATTTGACTTTTAATAGTCAACCATACATTATTAACGATGCAAAAAGGAAACAGAAAAAAAAATACATTATTTTGAATGTATGCATTTGTAATTTGTAAACGTACATCGCCGTAGTCGATGGCCATGGCCCACATCACGCGTCGGTGAGCTATTGACTCCTCTTCGAGGGGTCCACACGCTCCTCCCAGCCCATCACTATCCGTTATACGTAAATGGACCTCTTCATGTTGTACCACCCATTCATTAGGAAAAAAAGGAAAAAAATACTAAAATACCCTTAATATTTTCTCAAAATTATTAAAATACTTTTTAAAAAAATTTGGATAAAAAATATCATTTATGTTATGGAATTGAGTACGACGTTAATAGAGAGATAACGAACCTAACATGGCTGATGACTAAGACTGATGACAAGAACACATGGTCAAGATATTTTCTCACGGATACTAAAATGCACATAATATTTTCTCACGGATACTGAAATGCACATAATATTTTCTCACGGATGTTAAAATGTTCCTAACGTTTGTTTTTGAGTTAAAATATCATTGAGATTGTTGAAAATGATAAAAAATGACACACAAGCTAACTTCTGTTAAGTGAGACTTAACGGAGATGTCGTGGATGCTAATTGAGATATTGACTTTACACGTGACGCACATGCGGATAGCAACTTGTCACTCAAGTGACACGTAAGATATGTTGCAACGTAGATGTGAGCAAAAAAAACTAAAAATTCGATTGATCGAAAAACCAATTTAAAACATAGTCGAATTTTTTGGTTAACCAATCCGTCAATTTCGGTTTCAGTTTTTTATTTTTTTATTTTTTTTTGTTTTCGATTTCGATTTTGGTTTTCGTAAATAGAAGGATAACGAAGCTATCAAAACCAAAATCGAAACCAAAAACTAAAAATTTAGAAAATAAAAACTAAATATGAAATCGTCGAATCGGTTAACTGAAAATTTTGGTTCGGTTTCGAACCGATTTTTTGATTAATCGAATTTTTTTTATATTTTTTTTGTTCATCCCTACGTTGCATCTTACGTGTCGCTTGTGTGGCAAGTTGCTCTTTGCACGTGCGCTACGTGTAAAGTCAACATATCAGCCAGCATCCACGACATCTTCGTTAAGTCTCACTTAACAAAAATTAGCTTGGATGCCATTTTTGTACAATTTTAATAACCTCAGGGTATTTTAGCTCGAAAATAAATATTAGAAATATTTTAGTACCTGTGAGAAAACGTCATGAGCACTTTAGTATCCATGAGAAAACGTTAGGGTCATCTTAGTACTTATGAGAAAACGTCTCAGTCATTAATCACGTTAATTTTGTTATCCCTATATTAACGTCGTTTATTTATAGGGTTATTTTTGTATCAAATTTAATCGAAAGATATATTTTTTATCAAAATATTAAAGATATTTTAGTAACTTTTTTTTCAAATATATTTGAAATATTAGCTTTTTATAACTGACAGAAATACTTGTGGGCATCAAAAGTGTAACAGATTCCCACCCACTGCATAGGGTGGGAAATCCAAGTCAAAGGAAGCTTCTTCTCTTCTTCCTCAAGTCCTCTTGCTCATTAAAACACTAGTTTAAAACTACAGCAAAAGCACCAAAATTCTTCAAGTTTTGTTTTTCTCCGTGATCTGCGGCATGTAGTTTGATGACTTCATCTTCTCAATTGTGGCATGATTTCTGGCCTAATCGTGCAAAATTAGAAAATATAATAATTCTTTGTTCCTCTCTGGTTTGTCCTGTTATGAATTAATATGCATTTTTTCAAACAATATAAGATGTTTGACAGGACCATATTTAGGTATTTTCTATTTTGATTTTGATTTTTATAGATTGCATTACAATATGTTAATGCAACATCCTCATATTTTGCTAGATATCTTTTGACATTCCATGAACCAAATGCATGTGTATTACTCAAATGATTAGAGCGAATTCGAATACCTTAGGTATTGTTTGATTAGCAAAAATTATTTTCTGGTTTGATTTTAGTGAAATTGAAAATTTAGTTTTAAAATTTTGATTTTGATTTTTAGTTTTTAATTTTCTAAAAACACATTTGATTAAGAAAAACAACATCGATTTTAGTCAAGTGAATATTTATTTGGTTAGAAAAAATAATATTATTTTTTTAAAAATATTTTTAGTAGTAATTAAATATTTAGTTAGTTTACAAAATTAAATATTTGTTAATATAGTTATAAAATATTTATATGATTTAATTAATTAAGTTATTGGTAATTTAAGATTTTTTTCAATTAGATATAAAAATTAATTAAATGGTTATTACAAATTTTCAAAAAAAATAAGTCTAATGGTCTAAAATTAATTTTGATTAAATTAAAAATAGATCAATTTTAAGAAAATTGAGTTATTTAAAATTTGGATTTGAGTCAATTAGATATAAATTGATTTAATTAATTTGTAAATATAAGATAATAGTTTGAGTTGAAAATGATAATTTTTATTTTTATTTTTAGAAGTTAGATATAGTTTGATTTATTTTTAAATTAATTAATTTTATAAAAAATATATTTATAATTACAAAGTTACTACTGCATTTTGATAACGAAATCGACAGTCTCGAAACCACAGAAAATAACATTATGGTGTTTTCATTTTTATTAAGAAAACTGATTTCGTTTTCATTCTGGTTTCGATTCAATTTCATGAAAACACTGAGCCAAACACGTTTTCGTAAGCAGGTTTGGTTTCAGTGAAACCAAAATTATGAAAATAGACTTGGTTTCGCTAACCAAACATACCTTTATATTTTTCTTGATATATGGATCTTATCATGTATAAGATTGATTTCTAAATTTTGGATCAGGAACCGAAACCGATTTTAACCAGTTGCTTAATTTTTATTTCAGATCATACTAAAATTTAATTCGAGTAAACACGAAACCTACTTGATCGAATAAGTTTCAATTGATTTCAAGTATACCTAGTACACATGCACAATCCTACAATGTACAAGTGAATTGGACTTTGATTACGTTAAAGAAAATGAACCTCTTTCTCCATTATGGGCTTGATTGTGTCGGAAGTGAATTGGGTTACCATTATAGGCTGAATGTGACTTTTTAAATTTTCAATGTCAAACACATTATCATATTTGGTGATAACGTGTATTACCACTTAATGATAATTCTAAATTTTAATATTGTCCTCATATTTCATACATTTTTCTTCATGCAAGGCACTACCAAATTTTAGATTTTCCTAAAAGAAGATAAAAAGTGTGTGTGCGAGGACATATCACGAAATAAGTGAGAAAGTCTATATTAGTAGTTTTTTTGTGAAGTCAAAAATACAAAATTAGATTCCCGTCTATGTTTACCAAATATGTCAAATGATGTAATGTTATATTATCGATAAATTGAATGTGACAATCTATCTTATGGTAATGTATATCGTCATTATAACGTACTAGTATAACACCCGCACATTGCGCGGAAAATAAATAAAAATGGAATAAAAATTAAGAACTTAAATAAATGAGAACGGAATAAAAATTAAGAACTTAAACAAATATCGAAGTAATCTAAATTTAAAAGTCAAATTTTAAATTAATCTATTTATTTTTAGGATTGATCCTAATGAAAATTTTAATTGATTGATGAACAATTCTAATTAATGTATATAGTTAGTTTAATTATTGCAAACATGAAAGATATTATTGATTAATTATAAGTTCTGGAGACACAATTGAGAGGACAGAGGACACCGAGAGAAAAAACGGGAATGCCCTTGAAAACAAAACCCTAACCTTGAATCCTTGATACTCTCTTTTATGTCTGGGGTGTCTCGTTGCTCTCGCTCACTACCCTTGTCGTTGTCATCCAGATAACCTCTCTCTCTCTCTCTCTCTCTCTCTCTCTCTCTCTCTCTCTCTCTCTCCGCCCCTGTCACTCTTCGACTGTGATCTTTCACTTTATCGAGATCCATTTGCACGCGGGACTAATCTCTCTCTCTCTCTCTGCGGAGGTGTTATGCTGCCATCGAGCGATTCTAATCTCATGACGTCAAACTGCGAGATGCAACAAAAGGGTTGCAGAGTGTGTTCAGACATCAAGTCCCTAATCCATCTCGACCTTGTGTCTCTAATCCCTCTCTTGCCTCCCCCCATCCTCTGCAGATGTGCCATGTGCCATGTGCCATGTGCCATCCTTTGCTCGGACAAGGAGATACAGGAGAGGGTTGCGACGTCTGTTCAAACCTCAAGTCCATAATCCCTCTCGACCTCGTGTGTCGTGTCCCTAATCCCTCTCTTGCCTCTTCCATGTCCTCCGCGGACAATTCTAATCTCCTGTCGTCGGGTCGCAGAGGTGCAAAACTTTTAGGATTCATCACTTCACTTACCTCCCCCTTCTCTTCTTTGTGTAGACAGGTGTTACTTCCACATGCTACTACTTTTCATCCATTTTATATTATGCTTGCTTAATTTTTAAATTTTATTTTAGTAATTAATTATGTCTACTTAATTTCCAAATTTTCAATTAAATTAATTATGTTTGCTTAATTTTCAAATTTTATTTTATCATAATTAATTATTTGGGTAATTAATTATTCTTGCTTAAATTTTAAATTTATGAATATAATTAATTATGTCGTCTTAATTTTTGAATTTTATTTTATCATAATTAATTATTTCGGCAATTAATTATATATGCTTAAATTTTCACATTTCTGAATCCAATTAATTATGCATGTTTAATTGTTGAATTTTATTTTTCCTCTATTTTATTTTGGGAATTAATTATGTCTGCTTAATTTTCATATTTTATTTTCCCGTCACTTTATTTTGGTAATTAATTATGTATGCTTAATTTTCAAATTTTTGGATCCAATTTGTTATGTATCCTTGATTTTCATATTTTATTTTCACATAATTGTATATTTTGGTAATTAATTATGTCTACTTAATTTCCAAATTTTGAATCCAATTAATTACGCCTACTTAATTTTCAAATTTTATTTTTCTATAATTAATTATTTTTGTAATTACTTATGCGTGCTAAAATTTTCAAATTTTAGAATCCAAATAATTATTCACCTTAATTTTTGAATTTTACATTCTCATAATTAATTATTTTGATAATTAATTATGTCTGCTTAATTTCTAAATTTCCAACTAATTAATTATATCTTCGTAATTTTTGAACTTTATTTCTCATAATTAATTATTTTCATAATTAATTATAAAAATAATTAATTATGTCGGCTTAATTTTAAAATTTTAAAATTCATTTAATTAGGTTTGCTTAATTTCAAATTTTTATTTTCCATTCATTTTATATTTTTATTTTAGCACATTCTTTATTTGTTATGCACGTTTAGTATATAAGACAACCATTAATTAATTATATTTGCTTAATTTTCAAACCTTTGAATCCAAATAATTATACATGTTTAATTTTCAAAATTTATTTTCCCTTCATTTTATTTTGAATTAATTATATCAGCTTAATTTTTTAATCCAACAAATTATGATTACTAAATTTTTAAAATTTATTTTTCCCTCATTTTTAAATTTGAATCCAACAATCTATCTTATGATAATGTATAATATCATTATAATTATCTTTTTAATCGCAACTAATAATTATATCAACAAAGTTGGTTTTTTCAAAATAAAGTTTAGCATACATTAGAAGATCGCAATAGTTTCTCATTTCTCAAATAATTTATAGATAATCATATTTTTTCAGTAATAATCGCATGTTCATTTTCCCTTTTTGTTTTTTATTTTGTTTCTTCCTAAACATAATTTGTGAGTGAATTGAACCAATTCGGACCATCTCGATCTGTAATAAATTTTGCGCCAAGCCGGACCGGTCCAAACCACTGATTCCAATAAATTTGCATCCCGGTTCGGTCTGAATCCCCCAGCGATATGAACCTTATCATGTACAAGATTGATTTCTAAATTTTGGATTAGGAATAGAAATCGATTTTAACTGATTGTTTAATTTTTATTTCGGACCAAATTAGAATTTAATTCGAGTCTAAACGGAACCTACCCGATAGAATAAGTTTCAATTGGTTTAGAGTATACCCAGTACCCATGCACAGTCCTACAATGTACAAGTGCATTGGACTTTGATTACGTTGAAGAAAATGAACCTCTTTGACCATTATGGGCTTGATTGTGTTGGAAGTGAATTGGAGTTTTATTTTACCTTGTTTTAACTTTACCATTATGGGCTGAATGTGAATTTTTAAATTTCCAATGCCGACACATGAGAGATAGGTATGTGAATTATCACCTAATGATAATTTTAAATTTTAATATTGTCCTCATATTTCATACATTATTCTTCGTGCAAGGCATTAGCAAATTTTAGATTTATTGAAAGAAACGTAAAAGTGTGTGCGCGAGGGCATATCATGAAATAAGTGAGAAAGTCTATATAAGTAGTTTTTTGTGAAGTCAAAAATACAAAATTAGATTCTCGTCTATGTTTACAAAATATGTCAAATGATGTAATGCTATATTTTCGATAAATTGGAGATGATAATCTATTTTATGGTAATGTATATTATCATTATAACATATCTTTCTAATTGCATCTAATAATTATATCAACAAAGTTGTTTTACCAAAATAAAGTTTAGCATACAATAGAAGATCACAAAAGTTTCTCATTTCTCAAATAATTTATAGATAATCATATTTTTCCGGTAATAATCGCATGTTCATTTTCCCTTTTTGTTTTCTATTTTGTTTCTTCCTAAACATAATTCATGATTGAACCGAACCAATTCGAACCATCTCGATCCGTAAGAAAATTTGAGCCGGTCCAAACCACTCCATCCAATAAATTTGACTCTCGGTTCGGTATGAATCCCCCAACGATCGCTAAGGTTCCTTCATCGTGCACTCTCACGCCGGCAGCCATGAGACAGGGCGCTAGGAGCAGCGAGCAGTGGTCGGATAAAATTAAACAATTTGAGACTACCACCGTAGGGAGATTCATCGTCAGTTATTGACAGCGGTAAGAAAAAGGTTACCTCTTTTCTTTAGCTTTTTCACTAGGGTTTTTGCCGTCTATTTGCTGCCGCGGAGACTATGTTAGTGCGGCACGCTGAGTTTGCGCCTCCGGGAAGCTATTTATTCTGCGAGAGCAGTCATTAAATATCTAATCTGCCCAAGTTGTTATATGCTAACATTATTCTGTACGTAGATTACTTCTGCTTCAACCAATGAAATTTGTAATGTCCTAGATTTGTATGTATATTTTTACAGATTTCAACTTTCTCCCTGAATTATGTGCATCAGGTATTTATTTTCTTATCAAGTTTAAAAGACACGAGGTTCTTGAAGCTGCAGAGTAACATAATTTTCTGAGCGTTGAAGTTTAAGTTATACCAGGATTCAATGTCTTCTCTTGTTCAATCACCAACATTGGAGATCCTAGGTACGTATGATTTTCTACTTTGTGTAATTAATTTATTGTTTTTGTTTGTATTCATTATTGAAGCTCGAGAGCCAGAAGGGTTTTCAATATGGAAAGGACCACCGTTCACCAATGGGCAGCCACTTGTCAAACTTGAGAGAGTTCCTTGTAATGCTGCAAGATTCAGTGAAAATGGATCATGGCTTATGGTGACTAAAGACAACTCTGTCATCAGTGTTGATGATTCTTGATATGTGAATCTTATCATGTACAAGATTGATTTCTAAATTTTGGATCAGGAATCGAAATCGATTTTAACCTATTGTTTAATTTTTATTCGGACCATACCAAAATTTAATTCTAGTCTAAACGAAACCTACCCGATCGAATAAGTTTCAAATTGTTTCGAGTATACCCAGTACCCATGCACAGTCCTACAATGTACAACTGAATTGGACTTTAATTACGTTGAAGAAATGAACCTCTTTCTCCATTATGAGCTTGATTGTGTTGGAAGTGAATTGGACTTTTATTTTACCTTGTTTTAATTTTACCATTATGGGTTGAATGTGACTTTTAAATTTCCAATGCCAACACATGAGATATAGGTATGCGGATTATCACCTAATGATATTTTTAAATTTTAATATTGTCCTCCTATTTCATACATTCTTCTTCGTGCAAGGCACTAGCAAATTTTAGATTTACTGAAAGAAACGAAAAAGTATGTGCGCGGTGGCATATCGCGAAATAAGTGAGAAAGTCTATATCAGTAGTTTTTTGTGAAGTTAAAAAAACAAATTTAGATTCTCGTCTATGTTTACCAAATATGTCAAATAATGTAATGTTATATTATCGACAAATTGAAGGTGATAATCTATTTTATGGTATTGTATATTATCATTATTATAAATGATGATTACTATGCAGACAAAACGCCTCAATAACTCTTCATACGTTAAATGCACAGTAACATGCAAACGCCATGCAAACATTTTATCTACACTGACCATTCGTTTCGTCTTCGTCCCATGTGTATAAAGCAGTCGTTCATTGTAACATCAACATGATTGAATATACAAATCAATTGATTCCATTCCTGCGAATCATCTCTGCGGTCTCTTCAACCTGATATCTTCCATATGGTATCAGAGCTTTAATTTGCTCCATCGAGCTCTTCGATCCACCTTTGTTTTTTATCTCTCTCCCCTTTCTTCACTCACCTCTATCAATGGATACGAACGAAGCTTCATCAAGTCTTGGCATCCTCAACCCAACACACCAGGCCAATACAATCATCACCATCAACCCAGCCGCCCAGTTGCCGCTAAAATTGACAGGGGCCAGCAACTACTTGAACTGGAAGACCCAGCTTGAATTGTTACTTTTGGGGTATGATCTGACTCCCTACATCGACGGCTCCTTACCCTGTCCCATGGAAGAAAATACGGAACGACAAAATTGGCTTCGTCAAGACGGCCTGATCCGCCATGCGATCATGGCCTCCGTCGATCCGACGATCATCACAGTGGTCGCTACATCCCCCTCAGCCTTTGATGCATGGAAGAGGTCGGTTAGCATCGCAATATGCAAACAAATCACAGTCACAGATTTATGCTCTTCAAGAAAACCTCGCTCAGACCACCAAAGGTAATAAATCGATCTCCGAATACTTCAATGAAATAAGGTCGATAGCTAATGAATTAGCTATGGCAAACTCTCCGATTGATGAATCAGCTCTCGTAATAAAGATTTTGGGTGGCCTAGGTACCGAGTATAACGACATCAGTGCCGCGATCAGGTCGCGCGACACTCCAATATCTCTTGAGGAACTGTATGATAAACTATCAGGCCATGAGGCTTTTATTCTGCACAGGACCAACAAACCAGTGATCACTGCGCAGTTTTCTCAACGACAAGAACGAAGCCAGTTTGGCTCCAAACCAAGACCCTACAACAACCGATCCCACTGGAATCCATCTTCAAATTGGCACCGACAACCACAACAGTCATCTCAACCCTCTCGACAGACCTTTTGGCGACCTCCACCATCTCCTCAAACCAATCAAAATCGAGTTCAGTGCCAACTATGCGACCGCATCGGCCACACTGCAAAAAACTGTCGATCAAAGTCTCACAACCATGAGGAAGCCAGGGCATTCTATACCAGTCGCCAATCAACCCCTCACACATGGGTTATGGATACCGGAGCCTCTCATCACATCACTAGTGATACCCAAACACTTCAGCCAGCTTCCGAGTATACTGGAGATGATGGTGTCACCCTGGGGGATAGTAAGAGCATTCACATCACTCATACTGGCAATTCTTATATTTCCAATTCCGAGAATACATTCATATTACGTAACACTGTTTGTGCTCCGCATATCCAACAAAAATTGATAACGGTTGCTCAATTCTATACTCAAAACGACGTCTCCACTGAGTTCTTTCCCACCCACTTTCTTGTTAAGGATCTTCATTCCGGTCGGATCCTTGCTCGGGGCAGGAACAAAGCTAACATCTATGAGTGGACTGGGGATCTCTCACCTTCAGCCAACTTTGCATCCACCAGCATCAAAGCTCCAGCCAAACTATGGCATCAACGTCTCGGCCACCCCAATCAAAGAACTCTGGCGCACATTGCATCCACCTACAACATTCCTATATCAGGTTCTCTCAAGCAACAGTGTAATGCTTGTTCTTGTAACAAGAGCCACAAATTGCCGTTTTTTGAATCCACATTACATAGCAGTAAACCTCTTGAACTGTTATACTCGGACGTCTGGGGACCTTCTCCAGTTACATCGGCTGATGGATTTAAATTCTACTTGCTGATAGTTGATCACTATACTAAATATATGTGGCTGTTTCCCATGAAAGCTAAGTCAGATGTTTCTCACATATTTGTTACATTCACAGCTCTAGTCGAGAAATTTTTCAACACTTCCATCCTCAGTTTATACACAGATGGAGGTGGAGAATTCATTGGGTTAACTGATCAGTTACAACACCTCGGTATTCAACACTTGATCTGTCCACCTTACACTCCACAGCGAGTGAGCACTGTGGAGAGACGTCATCGACATGTATTAGAGACCGCCACTACACTTCTTCATCAGGCATCTATTCCTCTCAAATACTGGACCTATGCATGCAACACTGCAGTCTATCTTATTAATCGGCTTCCTACGCCTCTGCTGCATGGAGATTCACCATTTCAAAAGCTATTTCAGCAAACTCCAAACTTTTCTTCCCTTCGAAGCTTCGGCTGCCTCTGTTACCCATGGCTCAAACCGTATTCGGCAAGTAAACTTGAGCCGAAGTCACGACCCTGCGTATTTCTCGGCTACTCCATCAAATACCATGCCTACCAATGCTTGGATCCGTTAACCTCAAAATTATATACGTCACGGCATGTAGAGTTCCATGAGGATATATTTCCATTTCAAAACATTCAACCACACCATCTACGCCCAGTCACAAGCAGTGCTCCCTGGTTTGATGTCCTCCCTTCATCGAACACTATTCCTGCGAACACAGATGACAACACTATGGTCTGCCTTGACATTGCATCTCCACCACCTCCATAGCAAGCCCCACATGCATCTCCACAGCAAGTTCCCCATACAACTGAACTATCACATCCTACTCCAGTTCCTCAACACACGGCTTCCACATCTGAACCAAGTCATAACTCATCCACAGGGCCAGCTCTTCCTCAACCAATGCGAATGATTACCAGATCGCAACATAACATCCACAAACCGCGACGACCCCTAGATTATACTGCTTTAACTACCTCTGTTCGCACTCCAGCCACAACCAAACAGGCCCTGAAAAATATGCACTGGCGACGAGCCATGCAAGACGAAATAGAAGCTCTCACCAAGAATAATACATGGACATTGGTTCCTCCACATCCTTCTCAGAATTTAATCGGATGCAAGTGGGTCTTTAAAGTGAAACAACAACCGAATGGCAGCATCGAAAGATACAAAGGGAGACTAGTCGCAAAAGGATTCCACCAACGCCCAAGAATCGATTTCACACAAACCTTCAGCCCGGTGGTTAAACCAACTACGATTCGAGTACTCCTCACACTCGCGACAGTTCATAAGTGGCCCATCCAACAACTTGACGTTAACAACGCCTTCTTACACGGCCAGCTTGAGGATGATATCTACATGATACAACCACCTGGTTTTGTAGACGGCAACAAGCCTTCGCACGTCTGCAAATTGAACAAAGCTATATATGGCCTCAAACAGGCCCCTCGCGCATGGTTCAACGAATTCAAAAGCTACATCACTTCGATTGGTTTTCATGAATTGAAGTCCGACTGCTCACTGTTCATACTTCACACTTCAGCATTCAAAATCTTCCTCCTACTATACGTCGACGATATCATCTTAACAGGAGACTCCGCCCTCAAGATTCACGAAATATACCAAGCTCTAGCACAACGCTTCTCCCTTAAAGGCATTCAACCAATCTCCTACTTCCTTGGAATCGAGGTACTCAGAACCGAAGATGGTCTGCTACTATCTCAAAGGAAGTACATCTCCGATATACTTCAACGATTTGGCATGACTGAAGCAAAAGGCGTTGAAACTCCATTACCATCCAAAACTCCACTTCAACTAGACGACGACACTCCTCCCACTGACCCTCACCAATACAGAAGCGCTGTCGGGGCCCTTCAATACCTCAGCTTTACAAGACCTGATCTCTGCTTCGCTGTGAATCGGCTGTCACAATTCATGCACGCTCCAAAGCACTCACACTGGCAAGCCTGCAAACGCGTTCTGCGATATCTCAACGCCACTCAAACATTGGGACTTCATATTACCTCCAACTCTCCGCTCACTCTCAAAGTGTTCTCCGATTCCGACTGGGGCGGTGATGTAGATAACTGTTGCTCAACCAGTGGCTACATCAGCTTCCTTGGGCAAACCGCCATCAGCTGGTCATCGCGGAAACAAAGGACGGTAGCTCGATCCTCGACCGAAGCCGAATACCGAGCTCTGGCCAACGCTGCTGCCGAGGCAAACTGGTTGGAGAATTTGCTACGAGAAATTGGCATTTGTCTTCCCGTTGCACCGACCACTCACTGTGACAACTTAGGTGCTACCTTTCTTTCCAACAACCCGGCCTTCAATACTCGGATGAAACACCTCGCCATCGATTACCACTTTGTGCGCGATCAGGTGAGGAACAAATCACTGCTGGTCGAATACATCTCTGCTGACAGACAACTAGCCGACTCATTGACCAAGCCAGTGCAGTCCAAGATTTTCTTGACTCACCGGACCAAGATAGGTCTCGCAGAAATCGATACCTATCTTGCGGGGGCGTATAAAGGATGATTACTATGCAGACAAAACACCTCAATAACTCTTCATACTTTAAATGCACAGTAACATGCAAACGCCATGCAAACATTTTATCCACACTGACCATTCGTTTCGTCTTCGTCCCATGTGTATATAAGCAGTCGTTCATTGTAACATCAACATGGTTGAATATACAAATCAATTGATTCCATTCCTGCGAATCATCTCTGCGGTCTCTTCAACCTGATATCTTCCATAATTATAACATATCTTTCTAATTGCATCTAATAATTATATCAAAAAAGTTATTTTTTCCAAAATAAAGTTTAGCATACAGTAGAAGATGGTAAAAGTTTCTCATTTCTCAAATAATTTATAGATAATCATATTTTTCACTAATAATCGCATGTTCATTTTCCCTTTTTGTTTTTTATTTTGTTTCTTCCTAAACATAATTCATCATTGAACCGAACCAATTCGGACCATCTTGATCCGTAAGAAAATTTAAGCCAAGACCGGTTCAAGCCACTCCATCTAATAAATTTGACTCCCGGTTCGGTCTGAATCACCCGGCGATCGCTAAGGTTCCTTCATCGTCCACTCTCACGCCGGCAACCACGAGACGAGGCGCCAAGAGCAGCGAGCAGCGAGCAGCGAGCAGCAATCGGATAAAATTCAATAATTTGAGACTACCACGGTAGGGAGACTCACCATCGGTTATTGACAACGGTACGAAAAAGGTTACCCCTTTTTCTTTAGCTTTTTCACTAGGTTTTTTGCCGTCTATTTGCTGCCGCGGAGTCTGTGTTAGTGTGGCACATAGAGTTTGTTATTCTGCGAGAGTAGTAATTAAATATCTAATCTGCCCAAGTTGTTATATGCCAGCATTGTTCTGTACGTAGATTACTTCTGCTTCAACCAATGAAATATGTAATGTCCTAGATTTGTATGTATATGTATAAAAATTTCAGCTTTCTCCCTGAATTATGTGTATCAGGTATTCATTTTCTTGTCAAGTTTCAAAGACACGAGCTTCTTGAAGCTGCAGACTAACATAATTTTCTGAGCATTGAAGTTTAAGTTATACCAGGATTCAATGTCTTCTCTTGTTCAATCACCAACATTTGAGATCCTAGGTACGTATTTGCTGCACTCGTATGATTTTCTACTTTGTGTTATTAATTTATTGTTTATATTTGTTTTCATTACTGAAGCTCGAGAGCTAGAAGGGTTTTCAATATGGAAAGGACCTCCACTCACCAATGGGCAGCCACTTGACAAACTTGAGAGAGTTCCTTGTAATGTTGCAAGATTCAGTGAAAATGGATCAAGGCTTATGGTGACTAAAGACAACTCTACCATCAGTGTTTATTATTCTTGATATATGAATCTTATCAAGTACAAGATTGATTTCTAAATTTTGAATCAGGAATCGAAATCGAACCGATTGTTTAATTTTTATTTCGGACAATACCAGAATTTAATTCGAGTCTACACGAAACCTACCCAATCGAATAAATTTCAAGTATACCCAATACCCATGCACAGTCCTACAATGTACAAGTGAATTGGACTTTCATTACGTTGAAGAAAATGAACCTCTTTCTCCATTATGGGCTTGATTGTGTTGGAAGTGAATTAGACTTTTATTTTACCTTGTTTTAATTTTACCATTATGCGCTGAATGTGACTTTTTAAATTTCCAATGCCAACACAAGAGAGATAAGTATGTGGGTTATCACCTAATGATAATTTTAAATTTTAATATTGTCCTCCTATTTCATACATTCTTCTTCGTGCAAGGCACTAGCAAATTTTAGATTTACTGAAAGAAACGAAAAAGTGTGTGCGCGAGGGCATATCGCGAAACAAGTGAGAAAGACTATATTAGTAGTTTTTTGTGAAGTCAAAAATACAAAATTAGATTCTCGTCTATGTTTACCAAATATGTCAAATGATGTAATGTTATATTATCGATAAATTGAAGGTGATAATATATTTTATGGTAATGTATATTATCATTATAATGTAGCTTTCTAATTGCATCTAATAATTATATCAACAAAGTTATTTTTTCCAAAATAAAGTTTAGCATACATTAGAAGATCACAAAAGTTTCTCATTTCTCAAACAATTTATAGATAATCATATTTTTCCGTAATAATCACATGTTCATTTTCCCATTTTGTTTTTTATTTTGTTTCTTCCTAAACATAATTCATGATTGAACCGAACCAATTTGGACCATCTCGATCCGTAAGAAAATTTGAGCCAAGACCGGTCCAAACCACTCCATCCAATAAATTTGCCTCTCGGTTCGGTCTGAATCCCCCAGCGATCACTAAGGTTCCTTCGTCGTCCACTCTCACGCCGGCAGCCACGAGACGAGGGGCCAGGAGCAGCGAGCAGCGGTCAGATAAAATTCAACAATTTGAGACTACCACCGTAGGGAGATTCACCGTCGATTATTGACAGTGGTACGAAAAAGATTACCCCTTTTTCTTTAGCTTTTTCACTAGGGTTTATGTCGTCTATTTGCTGCCGCGGAGACTGTGTTAGTGCGGCATTTAGAGTTTGCACCTCCGGGAAGCTATTTATTCTACGAGAGTAGTAATTAAATATCTAATATGCCCAAGTTGTTATATGCCAACATTGTTCTGTACGTAGATTACTTCTGCTTCAACCAATGAAATTTGTAGGTGTTGTTTGGTTAGCGAAAATTATTTTCTGGTTTGGTTTCAGTGAAACTGAAAACTTGGTTTTAGTTTCTAGTTTTCAGTTTTCTGAAAACGCGTTTGGTTAATAAAAACAACATCAGTTTTAGTTAGTTGAAACCAGTAAATATTTATTTGATTATAAAAAATAATATTAATTTTCCTTGAACATTTTTAGTAGTAATTAAATGTTTAGTTAATTTACAAAATTAAATATTTGTTAATATGATTACAAAATATTTAAATGATTTAATTAATTAAGTTATTGGTAATTTAAGATTTTTTTGTTCAATTAGATATAAAAATTAATTAATAGTTATTATAAAATTTCAAAAAAAAATAAGTCCAATGATCTAAAATTAGGTTTGATTAAATTATAAATAGACCAACTTTAAGAAAATTGAGTTATTTAAACTTTGGGTTTGAGTCAATTAGATATAAATTGGTTTAATTATTTTATAAATTTAAGATAAAAGTTTGAGTTAAAAATGATGATTTTTATTTTTATTTTTAAAAATTCGATATAGTTTGATTTATTTTTAAATTAATTAATTTTATAAATAAATATTTATAATTACAAAGTTGTCATAGCATTTTGATAACGAAACCGACAGTCTCGAAACCACAGAAAATAACATTCTGTTGTTTTCATTTTTATTAAGAAAACTGATTTCGTTTTCATTCTGATTTCGATTCAGTTTCACGAAAATACTAAACCAAACACGTTTTCGTAAGCAGTTTTGGTTTCAGTGAAACTGAAACCATGAAAACAGACTTGGTTTCGCTAACCAAACAGGCCCGTAATGTCCTAGATTTGTATGTATATCTATAAAAATTTCAGCTTCCTCCCTGAATTATGTGCATCGGATATTCATTTTCTTATCAAGGTTCAAAGACATGAGCTTCTTGAAGATGCAGATTAACATAATTTTCTGAGCGTTGAAGTTTAAGTTATACCTGGATTCAATGTCTTCTCTTGTTCAATCACTAACATTCGATAGAACACAATCATGCCTACAAAAGCAACAATATTTGATAGAAAATGCTATCCATCGCTTGAGCTTCGTCAAGGTCCTTACAACACAATCAGATTCAACCCAAAAGGAAGACGTATCCTTTAGTTATTAATCTAATCAGCTTGTTATCTTTGATATATTGATACAAGGCATGTTGAGTTATTATATACAGTTACTAATATGCTTTCCACATCATCTCTTTATATATGAAGTTTCTTATATATGAACCTTAGATCGATCCATGATTTCAACGACATGTATTCACAATTTTATGAAATTTCTTATCGGATCTCACTATTTTATTCGTCGATTTGCATGTTCTTGGGGCTGCCGAGTCATGGGAAAAGGGGAAATGTCATGCCGAAATTTTCCCCGATTCCCTTGACGGCAAGAAGGCCTTTAGATGACCTTATATCACTATTTTGATGTAGTTCCTTTGAACGTCTCGCGCGTTATGAAGTGTGCCCTCTCTAAAGTTCCTTGAAGTGGCCGAATGAACCCTACAACTCATGAAGAGGGTTCGGCCAAGGGTGAGGGGAAGATTAAGTAGTTCGTTGGTATTTAAATTGTATGCGAAATTGAAGAGGTAAAGGTATAGCTAGAGTCTCCTCCCTCTTTTCCTATCCCAAGGACCTTGGCCGAGCAAGGTCCTCCTTGCTCATGGTTCGGCCAAGGTTAGGGAGAGGAGGAGAGACTTGCTTTAGATGGAAATTTCATGATTTTAAGGATCACACATAAAGATATGACAATACTTAGGAAGAACACCAAACTTAGCAAGTAGCTTAATTGATTTTGAATTATAGAAATGCTAATTTTGTAACCATACTTAGCATTAGATCCTTAAACTTTGGATGTTGACATTGTTACCATGTTTTGTATTTCATACATGTTATTTAAATTCATTACCTACCTTGCCATGCTAGATAGCTGCTCCTTATTGTGCTAATATTCCTAAGGTAGTATAAGAATTGTTATGTATAAACAATATGGTCATATATGATGAATGTTACAATATTTGCACATTTTTCTTTGGATTATACATGCTGCCCTAAATGTTCTCGGATGGTATTCCAAGGTCGATTCATGGAAATTCTCACCTAAGACAGTGTAGGAGGATAGGTATCATGTAAGGCGTCACTAGATGATCATAGCACATTTATGGAAACTTAGTTATGAGACGATAACACTTCTATGTCTGCTTGTATACTTTTGGAAACTTAGAGCTCGTATGTGCATATATATTGAAAGGGTGACATAAACTGTTGACCCGATAGCCGGACATAGGCCAGATGCGGGCAAAGGCCTGATGTGTGTATATATGGAAACTCTAGGATATTGATTGTGTAATGTGCTTGAGATGGTTCGTCGAGGGGCGAGAAGGTCGGAAATGACCAATGCTCAGCTCGACCAGTTGGGTCTAGAGGTGCGCCAACGGGCCCGCTAGGTCCCAGACCCCAATTGGGTGGGACTAACTATCCTTACCCCAGACGGTGTCCGAAGACTAGTGGACCATCCTAGTCGATGGCCCGAGATTGTTTTCTTGCATCTTGAGATGATGTGGCCGATGACCAGTACGATACTACTTGATATGGTAGGGACTGCGATTGCCGGGATATGATTCGATGAGAAGGCTCGAGGGCCGGATGCCGAAGGCTTGATAAGTCAAGGTAGCAGGTTATCATGTACAGTTGATGTTGATGGATCCGTTGAGGGTCTGTAGTCGCATTAGAAATAAATTTTACCTCATTGTACATTCCTTTATTGTCTTATATGATATATATGCATGACCGAGGCTTATGTGAAGGTTCATTTGAGCCACTCACTGAGTCCCTAGTGGACTCACAGTTTATTTCTATTTCTGCAGAGCATGAGCAGTAGCTTGGTGTCGACATGGTGTAGCTGGAGGGCGGAGGCGGTGTCATATCTCGTAGCGGCGTCCATGAGTCTTAGACTAGTGCCTAGTTATGTTGATTTTGTTTCTGCACTGACGGTTGTAATTGAAAAGAATTGTAAAACTTGATATTTGACTATTCAGATTTGATGTTGATGTTTCTATTTATTTTGAAAAACTTATATATTGTAACTTGCAAACTTTTATAAAATATGTTGAGTTTTCTTTCAGTCGATATGTCTTGGTTTTCTTGATGTTAGTGTAGATAGTAGGCTACATGGCAGGATGTAGGCCATTGCCGGTCACACTACCCTCAGTTGGGGTGTGACAAAAGATATATAAAATATTATTTCTTGTATATAACTTTATAATTGTTATATTTTTAAAATAATAAATACATGAAAATTCATTTAAATTAATAAAGAAGTGAGACAATAAGATGTAGATGTGAGAAAAAAAAATTGGATTTTTGGTTAACCGGAAAATTGGTCCGAAACCGAACCGGTTTTTCCGGTATTCGGATTAGTTTTCCGATTAACTGAATCAGTTTTTTCGATTTCGGGTTTTATTTTTGATTTTTTTGGTTTTTGAATTTGGGTTCGGTCTGGGGGTTAAAAAGTTAATCGGTTTCAATTAATCGACCGGTACGACTTATTATTTAATATATATAATATTTTATATTAAATAATAATATATAAAATAAAAAATAACTTTAAAATATAAGTATGAAATATTAAAAACTTAGAAACCCTAGTTTTCTTGTATCCACTGTCCAGCCGTCACTCGTGAGACCCGAGTGCCCAACGCCCGGCTTCTTCCAAGTCGCACGCCGCAGCCTCCGGCTCCGGCCTCCTCTCTCATTCCCCCGCACACCGTACCCTCCAATCGCCGGCCTTCACCATCCCGAGTCCCCCCGCACCAGTTGGCGCCGGCTCTCCTCATCTTCAACCGGCGCACCAGTCGGGTATGTATCACTGCCCGCCTCTCCTTTGCATTCTTCCTATATCATTTTCCTTTGCTTCTTGCAAGACATACTATATCACTTCTCTTAGTGTTGCCTTCGTGCCTTCTTCGAATTTTGGCATTCTTCTTATCGTTTCCGCTTGTGAGTCTTCAATTGCTGCAAGACACACTGTACTACTTCTATAATTATATGATATGTAAAATCATTTCTAAGCTAGGGAAGTATAGCAAGTAGTAGATAGAAAATATCTGATGTGATCTTGAAAACAGAGAGGGAGAGGGAGAGGGAGAGTTTCAGAGAGCGAATACAGAGAGGCAGAGGCAGAGGGAGCGAATACAGCTAGGGAAGTATATTTTTATTGAATTTAAATAATAATATTTCCTGTAGCAGTAGTTAATTTGACGATTTAACTACACGAGTCAAAAATTGACACCCTGCTTTCTTCCACAATTAACATGGAAGAAAAAAATCACCATTGCATAAGTAACAAATTTGTTGTAGTTGTTGTTTCGATTGACCATGCCCCAATGAGACTGACAGATTCTAGCCATGGGAGTAACACACATTAGTAAAAACAGACAATGAATAGACAACAATAGCAAATTTAAATGTGAAAGGATTGAGTCACCAGAGAAATTGCCATAGCTAGAACTTTACTTTTGTCGCTAGTCACAAATTAAACATGCAAATTAGGGAGTCCATTAGCATGGAGAATAATATTAGATGCATTAATCTTATGTTTTTATTTCAAAACACTGTTTAGTCCTTATGCTTTTAAAAAACAATTGCTAATTTTCTCCAAATACTGCACCTTAATGTGTGTTGTGTGTAGTATTATCTGGATTGTTGTGGATTGTATTTTATTTTGGACATTAGCTTGAAGTAGTTACTTAGTTTGTGTGTACTGTTGTGTGCAGTACCTTTATGTTTATGTGAACAATTTATGCATTTCCAAATAGGCAAGTATGAATGTTAAGTAGCTCATAACCTCATGTGTGTCACTGTGACATACTTAAAAATGAATGTTAAGTAGCTTATGTGTGTCATTGTTAGCTTCAAATATGCATTTCCATTAGAAATTGATATGCTAAATTATTTTATTGGTTAACCGAACCGAAAAAACCGAAATTGATAGCTAAGGTTCCTTCGTCGTCCACTCTCACGCCGGCAGCCACGAGACGAGGCGCCCGGAGCAACGAGCAGCGGTCGGATAAAATTTAACAATTTGAGACTACCACCGTAGGGAGATTCACCGTCAGTTATTGACAGCGGTACGAAAAAGGTTACCCCTTTTTCTTTAGCTTTTTCACTAGGGTTTTTGCCGTCTATTTGCTGCCGCGGAGACTGTGTTAGTGCTGCATGTAGAGTTTGCGCCTCCGGGAAGCTATTTATTCTGCGAGAGTAGTCATTAAATATCTAATCTGCCCAAGTTGTTATCTGTACGTAGATTACTTCTGCTTCAACCAATGAAATTTGTAATGTCCTAGATTTGTATGTATATGTTTACAAATTTCAGCTTTCTCCCTGAATTATGTGCATCAGGTATTCATTTTCTTATCAAGTTCCAAAGACACGAGCTTCTTGAAGCTGTAGACTAACATAATTTTCTGAGCGTTGAAGTTTAAGTTATACCAGGATTCAATGTCTTCTCTTGTTCAATCACCAACATTGGAGATCCTAGGTACGTATTTGTTGCACTCGTATGATTTTCTACTCCGTGTTATTAATTTATTGTTTTTGTTTGTTTTCATTACTGAAGCTCGAGAGCCAGAAGGGTTTTCAATATGGAAAGGACCTCCGTTCACCAATGGGCAGCCACTTGTCAAACTTGAGAGAGTTCCTTGTCATGCTGCAAGATTAAGTGAAAATGGATCAAGGCTTATGGTGACTAAAGACAACTCTGTCATCAGTGTTTATGATTCTTGTAGCTCGAATCAGATCAGGTCCTTCGAAATACCTTCCCTCATGGCAGCGACTTTGTCTCCATGTGGGACGTATCTCCAAACATTCCAGAAATCTACTACACCTCAGGAGAAAAATGTTGGGCTGTGGGCAATAGACAGTGGTGTATCTGTTTATCAGCATTTCCAGAAGAATATGTCTAAGACCACATGGTTTGCATCCGTGGGCTCTTTTTCCTTATGTGAATGGGAATGTATCTGAATTTGTTTAATGACATTGGTTAAATCCACAGGCCAGCAATTGTATTCAGCTCTGATGAATCTGTTGCCTGTCGAATGGCAACAAATGAGATACAATTCTTTGATTCAAAGGACTTCTCAAAAGGAATTATTTATAGGCTAAGACTGCCTGGTGTTGCTGCAATTGAGTTGTCAAAGGCTCCTGGGTCTTACATCGGAGCATTCGTACCAGAATCGAAGGTTTGTTAGTCTTAATATATCTAGGCAAGTTTCTCTGCAAAATCTTGGCTCTGAAAACATGTCTTCTTGCTTAGGGAGTTCCTGCCAGTATTCAAATATTCTCTTGCAATAAGGACTCACAAACTCAGCCCATTGCAAGGCGGAGTTTCTTTCGGTGTTCCACAGTGGCACTGCATTGGAACAAGATTTCTTCTGGGCTTCTAGTAGTTGCCCAATCTGATGTTGATAAAAGCAACCAAAGCTACTATGGTGAATCTAAATTGAACTATTTAACAACTGATGGGAGCCACGAAGGACTTGTTCCTTTGCGTAAGTTTTTATTCTCGAATTTGTCATTTTAGTACATTCGTGGTAGTAGCTAAGTTATCTGGTATGATTGATCTAAGAAAATGACAGGAAAAGAGGGACCTGTGCATGATGTTCAATGGTCTTATTCAGGCTTAGAGTTTGCTGTTGTTTATGGATGTATCCTACTCTTTCTCCTCGTTTCCATGTGTTCTTTCTGCATTATGATTCTTGATGTGTTTGTATAGCTTCTGTTGGTGGTCCTTAATTTCTCTCAGTCATGCCTGCTAAAGCAACAATATTTGACAGAAAATGCAATCCATTGCTTGAGCTTGGTCAAGGTCCTTACAACACAATCAGATTCAACCCAAAAGGAAGACGTATCCTTTAGCTATTAATCTGATCAGCTTGTTATCTTTGATATATTGATACAATGCATGTTGAGTTATTATATACAGTTACTAATATGTTTTCCACATTATCTCTTTATATATCCTTAACTAATCGACTTATCATTAATCAGTTGTATGTTTGGCTGGGTTTGGAAATTTACCTGGTAACATGGTATGTTTTAAGAAGAACACTGTATTATTGTTGTTTGCATCATGACATTAGCAAAGTTCAGGTCTTTACAATTTCTAGCTTTGTGCACATCATGGTATGCATGTCTGCTACTCCACCCAAGAGTTGGGACCTTAAGGCTTGTTTTAATAAAGTTTTCTTGAATGTTTGTTCACAAATGACAATCTTTATCAGTATATTGCAACATTTTCGTCTTTCTTGTGTTCACAACCATTCTTTGATTCTATTGTTTTCTTATTTGCAACATATGTTGTGAACTAGCACCGAGATGTTTTATTGAGTATAATTTACGATGGAAGGATATATGGTCTAAATATGCTGTTAGATTGTAGTTTGCCAAGTTAAACTGAGGATTCTCTACTTTCTAGTTTGCTTATACCTGTAACTTCTGATGTCTCTTATATGTATGCATCCTTTCCTCCACAATAACAGCCAGCCACCTGATCAGCAAGGTTAATCTTGTGTACTTGTTATATCAATTTTTCATTAATTTTCAGTATGAAGAGACCTGAAGTGTTCAAATTTGAACCTTTTCGTTCTATACTTTCTTCTGTGTCTGCCCTTTGTTTCTTATTGGGTACTTCTGATTTAGTTCTTTGGAGGAAACATGTCCTGATAAACTTCTGTTAGAATCAACAATGACGCAATGTGCATTATTTCAAAATTTTATTGTCCATTCTTTCCAATAGCTAATGATTCAAGAGAAATTTAAGCACCATAATCATAATTCTAAATTGCCAGTATTTTGTAACAACATTAGTTACATTACTCAGTATACCTAGATTTCTGGCAATGCACCAAATGCAACCTTAACTTCTCATTATTCTATTATCTGAAATTCGACAGTTTTTTAGGTATAGACCATAAAGTAGCTATTGCTGCTGCTCATATGTTTTCTTCCCCCAAAAGGAGAATACAATAGTTCAGCTTCAGAGAATCAGCATGAACTGATAATTTAATGCATTACATTAACTTTATTCTGGGACCATTACACTTCTAAGTTATGTTCTTTCCTTCTCAGTGGTTATGCCTTCTCTTTTCATAGGCATTTTGGGACTTCACAGAAAAGAAATTGCTTGGAGAAACAAAATCAGAATGTTCTGTGACTAGTGAATGGTCCCCCGATGGGCGGTATTTCATGACTGCAACTACAGCACCAAGGCTACAAATAGACAATGGGTATATTCATTCTTCCCATAATTGATTGTTTTAGCACAATGTACTATACATGTGGTTGACATTCTACTTTTGCCCTCTAAGGATAAAAATTTTCCATTATGATGGATCCCTTTATTTTGAGAAGATGTTCACTAAGTTGTTTCAGGTATCTCATAATCTTTTTACACATGTTAATTTTATTTTAGTTTATTCTCTTTTTTTTTTCTACTTAACCATTGAACACTTTATAACTGATCGGTCTAAGCAATGCAGGCTGATTGGAAGCCAGAATCTCCTGAAAGCTTTGGTGATATTAATGAGCTTGTGAAGTCTGTCAACACTCTGAAAATTGCGGATAATCAAAAGAAAGGTTACTTCCTTCACTAATTCTACATTGAAAATAGGGCCTTGCTCTATTTTAATTCAATTTGGTCGTATTGATTGCTTCAGCTCCAGGTCCCATATCATCAGAGATAAGTAAGACCCCAGTGACCACTGCACAGAAACCTTCTGCATACCGCCCACCCCATGCTAAAAATGCTGCTTCAGTTAAGGCAGAGGTATTTATGTTTTCATTGCTCTTGAAATTAATTGAGGAGATAGATATCTGTGTTGATTTAAATGCCTGTAACATTAAAGATTCAGTGATCTTTTGGACTAGTTCGCAATTTAAATACCAAGCGGTATATCAATCTCTATGAGGCCATGCTTTCCAATACATATACCTATTTGGACCAGTGATTACCAGTTTATATGTACCAGCTCAATGGGTATTTAAATACCGTATTTTAATTTTTTTGTTCTTCTTCAGGGTATTTGTACCATGATTTTCCTTTTCTGTGCATTGTGGCAGTCCATATATGCTATGACGGATCTTTTTGTTGTGTTTTACTAGCTCACCCTAGTTAATAGATTTTACCTATGAACAAAATCAAATTGAAATTGGTTCAAGAGCATAATGCTTAAGCTGAACAATTTAAGTGCACACTATTCTTTTACATTGTACTCAATGCTATCAGAACGCTAGAGGCAGATCCCTGTTTCTGTCATCTGATTGCATATAGAAATAGAACCAACAAAATCTTCAGTCCATATCCTTGTGTAGTTGTGAATGCAATGTGCACTGGTATTTTAGTGTATGGCTTGCATTATTTGCACTTCTATACCTGGCTTCTTTTAGAACCCTGGAAGAAGATATTTTAGTGTGTTAGTTAGGCTCTTATGGTATGTTTGATTTATTGAATAGAATAGGATATTGAGTGAGGGAATATTGGATATTTTTTTTAAAAATCCGGTGTACATTGAATATAATATTAATTTTGTATTCTTCTAATTTTATTTTCCTCTAATTCATACACTAAACAAACAATATCCTTTTTTTTTTCCTATGAAACAAATTGCACATTACTCGAAAAATGGATATATGACAATGACAGTTTTTCTAACTCGCAGCTTTTTGGGGGAATGACTCCTTCAGCTTCAGAGTAAGTTCATTGTCATCATTCAGCCTTTTCTACGCTCAGATTTCTCACTTGGACTTCGAATTTTAACAAAATACTTACTTTCATCATACCTTTTATGTATTCAGAGAAATGAGCAAAAATGCATTGAGAAACAAAAAGCGGCGGGAAAAAAAGAAAGAGAAGGCTGCAGAAGCCGCTGATAATTCATCTGCTGGTGCTAGCTAGCTGATCATGTGTTAGTATTTCTGCTGCTGCCCCTGCTGAGCACTGCCAGTGGAAAGTAGGTGGTTTAATAGGCCTTGCCGTGGTTGAATCTGAACTAAAAAAGGTTTCTTACAAATGGGCAGTAATGATTCAATTGGCAAGTGTTGTTATTTGCATTAAAACCCAATTTAGTTTTTCCTTAAACCTGCGGATTTCACAGACTGAGTACTTTTGTTTGGGAAGAGGAATTATGTCATGTTACAATTGTCAACATTTAACCACCGTAAAGAGTTCATTGAGCTCATACACCAGGATGTTTCTGCACTATGGAGAAACTTCAATCATTTCTATTTTATTTTTTAGCATTAAGGAGCCTCATATTATCATACATTAATTACTAAAAAATTGTTGTGAATTATACTATCACTCCAAGAGGTTGAATATTTTAATCAATAACTAGTGCTCAAATCTAAATATTTTAATATTAAATATTATCATAAAATTGGTTGAATGTTTTTTAATCTCACATCATCTATTTTTGATGACATGATAATTTTTAATATTAAAATATTTATATTTAAACACCAATTAAGATAAAATTGATGCAAAATTAAGAAATGATAATATAATTTTAAAAACTAGAGGGAACCATAGTCCGTAGCATGATTTTAAATCTCGTACCGTACCAGGCGGTAAGCTCGGTATATACGGGTTTTTGAAAAAACCGGTATACGAGATACCCGGTATGGGTAAATACCGGGTATCTCGGTAAATATCGCCCGGTATGCTCGGTATTTATGAAATACCGGGCGGTATTTGCTATCATACCGGGCTATACCACCCGGTATGACATTGTGTACTGTTGCAACATACCGGGTATTGGAAAATATCAGTATCTTGGTAAATACCGCCCGGTATGCTCCGGTATTTAGCAAATATCGGGCGGTATTTGTTGTCATACCAGGCGATACCGCCCGATATGATCCAACAGCTCTTAAAAAGAGCCGTTGGGTATTGTTCGATACTGTATTAGAGTTTTTCATAGATATAAGAGAATCATTACATTAGAATTTATATAGGGCGACATAGTCCCACAACCCAAAGGGCTCAAAAAACGCTTAGGGCAAATCTGTCGCTACACATCCCAACATACTGTCACGGGCCAATTGTTTTGTAGCGGAAGAACCCGTGCGGCACCCTTGCATCCCGTGCAAGGGATAAGCCTTGATCCCGAATCCGTCCCGAATTGGGCTTCCCGACTTAACATCGCGGGGCATACGTTGGACCACGTGCCAACCTCGCACTCCATGTCCGCGCCCCCAAAAGACCATGTTGGGCGAATGGTTTTTGAAGGCATAAAGCAAAAACAACATTACAGGACTATGGACGCAAGAAAACATAAAACCGGGTGTAGGACGAGCTCCGCAATTGTCTTGGGCGAAGAACGACATGTCGCATGCCCATATGGGCCACTCGTTCGTCTCCGCCCAAGGCAACCGCTTTGTTTGCCAACGCTCTCCTACACTATACATGAGGCCTCTAACCCCCAAGGTTCCTCAAAGCACGAGGAGCATGACAAAATTTGGGCCACCCGACGGGGTGATTTTCCGTGGCCACGGCCATGACGAAATGAACACAAGGTTTTCCGCTTAGCCGTGACGGATGAACCAAATGTCGAATGACCCCAACATGCATACAACTCGTACCACGGGCCCATGGGGATCGCATAAGAGGTTTTACAAGTACGAACTAGAAATAAAGGCAAAATTACATGGACGCGGAAATATATTTACAAATATGTAGGGAACATTCCGTCATGATTCGTCGTTGCTCGGGCGCATCGAAAAGTCCCTAACAATACGGTGTTGATCTTAGTCCGTCGTACTCGTACATATCTTGGGATCATTTTCAGATATGGGCATTGGAGACTTACGGTGTTAACCTTAGTCGTGTATGTCCCCAAGATATGTACGAGTACGATAGACATCATTCGTCCGCATTTTAAACATTGTATTCATGTATTTGACATTTGGATATGAAATTTAAGTATTTCTTGATCAATCATGAGTTATTGGAGTTATTTTTAGCACAAAATTAAAAAAAAAAAAGGCTCGGTATGCCATTTTCGTACCGGACCGTACCGTGTGTCGGTACGATACGGTATCGGTACGTACCGGTACCGGTCATCCACCGAGATGATGACCGATATCGGTATTTTAAATCATGGTCTGTAGTATCGTAAGAGTAAGCTAAAGAAAGTAGTACTCTAAACTCTATTTTTTTCATAATAGAAGTCAAATTAATGTGAATAAAAAATATTTTAAAAGTAGATTTTTAACCTTGAACTTAATCACCCAATTATATTGCACATGTCCTGATTTCACAATTTATTATGTTGTTAAAGCTTTAGTAGCATTTAGGGGAATATGGATGCTTGGAGCACCAATGGCTCCGTGTGCTTAAAAAAACACAATATGAGCATTCTTGAAATTTCTCATATTTTATTTCACAGATTTTCTTGTAGAACCTTAGCATCAAAGTTGTCTCCAGTGGCTGTGCATACCGTATTAGGATTTTTCCAATTGTATCTAGATTTTTTATTTGTATTAATTTTTTATTTTTATTTTTATTTTTTTTATCAATAATATCTCAATGTCAACCAACAATTAATTTTATCGTTAGAGAGCCGAATCTATGCACAAATGACAATGTTGAAGGAATATTATTAATATAAAAATTAATTCAATTATTATAAAGTGATGATGCAATAAAAAAAGTAATTATATTTTTGTGTTGAGTGGAATGCTCGCACATGCCATGGTAATGATAAAGTTAACTGTTGATTGACGGTAAAATATAATTGATACAAAATTAAAATTAAAGTATACGATTGATATGAATAAAAAAATTAGAATACAATTGAAAAATCTCTCAAAATTTAGAATATAACATATAATTAACCCATAATTAAATTCCAACTATATGAGATATTGAAATCGTCCTTTTTGAACTGGTTGTCCGCTCAATTAGCTTCCTTAGCTTGATGCCATATAAGTATCTCAAATTCTCAATGAAATAACTCGTATGGTTTACCTCAATGTCCATCAAGAACCCTAGCCATAATAGTTCCTCTTTTTATTCGTGTTGGATGCAAGAAATCAACTATAAGTCCAAGCCAGATAATGAAATTACTATTCAGCAGAAATTTGAACCAAAACATGCCCCAAGAAGCTTACACCTGATGTGCTTTCTACAAGCCTACTATATGAAAAGCATCCGTCTGCTGCATGTTTACGAACCCATTTACCTGTTATTAATGCACAAAAAAAGCAAAATAAAACTTATTTTACTCCAAACAGATAATAATAAATGAAATTTGTAGCCCTACAAGTTGTTGGTGAAGATGGAACTAAATGTTAATTACCTCTTCAGTCAATTTTAACAACTTGCGAAAAACTTGGAACAAAAATACCTGAAGAAATTGTGCCGCTAGTTTCATCTACAATAGAAACTCTGAACTCTCACAAGGATCATAAACATTGACTATTTTTTAACGACCTTGCAGACGCCGTTGTCTCCTGTAGCTCTCATAGTTTGCAACACCAATCCAATATTATCACTGGATTTGTTCCTGGACCAATATCACAGAACATACAAAGAAATGCAATTTCTCTTGATTTTGTACAAGTCTCAAAAAGTCAAAATCATTATGGAAAAAAACAACTCATGATCTTGGGGAAATAGACTCTGCTATAAAAATTAAACATGAAAGGCTAGACTCCATAACTTCATTTATGTTAATTTCTAAACAATTATAACTTCTATCAGATATAGGTACACAAATTTTCATATAGTGAGAATCTTGAATCATAATTCAAAGTGGGGGAAATTATATATAATAAAGAACAAGCCACATAACTGGAAGACATTTACCATGATCATAATTTGTGTGTGTGTGTGTGTGTGTGTGAGAGAGAGAGAGAGAGAGAGAGAAATTGAGCTCAAGTACAGTTACCATGAAACCTATGATAATTTGTCAAAATTATAGGAGAAATTGAGCTTAGACACAAAGGCTGGTGTTAAAAAGATTCCTGTAAGATATCTAATATTTCAAATATATCAAACCAAAGATATAAAAGAGAAAAAAAAATCAGAAAGCCTCTAGGAATAGATTACAGGACCCATTACTTCACCTCTTAGTCAAGGAAATCCACTGAACCCCCCCAATATCTCCCTAGGTAGCAAGTAATGTGTGAAACCCCTGTTCCTACATCCCCATGCACCCTTCCTCCCTCATGTATGATGAATAGGTCAATTACAATAATATAACTACAAAAAGTTTAGCTTTCAATATGCAAAGACCACAAGGTTGCATATTGTAATCTTAAGATGAAAATCGAACTTAAAATACAAGAGTAATTAACAGAAAACCAATGACATAGAAAGTTGAATGGGCCAACTGTAAGGGCTGATAGCCATGGAAATACGCCAATTCACTTTTAGAGCCACTGGACAGCATCAAAATTGTTGAATAGAAATATAAAAACAAGTTGAATGTGTAGCTTTCAATTTAACCTTCAATGTGCAAAAACCACAATTTAAAACTAATAGAAGGAAAAAAAATAAGTGCATTTTTTCTCATCAGTCAACTTAAATGTACACATTGTTGTTTTTCTCAACAGTCAAGAATCATGATCAAAGTAATAAGAAATTAAGAACAATTGTTTCAAATTTCTTGAAAGAACCAAAATCGCTTACTGATCAGTAAGAAAAAGTAAACCTTAAAAAGCCTAGCTCATATGTGAATATTACTATTAAGTAAGTTTAATCAAATACTGACTAAACTGAAAAATAATAATAATAAGTTAATAACAATATCCAGAGAGAGGTTTTAGAGCTCTTTTACTTCAAAGAAAAAACCAAAGTAAGAGCAGAATTTTAGAGTTTGGATATGAATTAAAAGCTAAAAACCAGCTGCACCATTCTCCATTTCCAATTATTCAAAACTAAATAATCAATGAGATGCAATGCATTCTTACCTGTATTTGTTTTAAGGTCTTAACATCCTCAGCTCCAAAATGTCCGTTGTAGTCAGCCTTGTTCATTAGAAGCAAACAACAGTTAGATACAATAAATAAGAAAAAATAAGTATTAAAAGGATATAACGAATATCTCAAGTAAAGAGAAACTAATAAATTCATGATGACTTTCCTTTTTATCCCTTTAATTTGTTAGTATTAGTCGCAATGGAATAAGGGACGACCCATCTTTTTTTGCTGTTTATTCAACAGACATTTAATAATCGGAAAATAGATGAAAAAGAAAAAAATGCATCCTGTAGGCTGTAGGTGCAAGTGCAGAGAGAGGAAAAAGAAAAATATACACTTATATTTATACACCTTAATGAGTCATATATGGCTATTCTCCACAATGCAAATGGAGAATGCTGACATCACATCATCTATCATCTTTAATTTATGTTTTGCCAATATTAACTAACAAAATTAGCTAATACATTCAGTGAAGACTAAAAGGTGTTAGTAGGATTTGGAATGCATGCATGCCCTATTTGAGAAGAAGAGCGCAGAGAGCTCTTCAAAGTGTAATTGTTGTTGATCCAAAAGGATAGTAAATGCAATTACTGCACTTGTTGCCATTGCATTGTATCTATCGAACGCTCAACCCATTTGAAACTGAATTTGCAGTTGATTTTTCATACTGGCACTGGGAATGACAGATCATGCAATGTTGGTAATCAAACATGAAATAGATGTTCGGGAGGTGGCTTCGCCTTTGCTAGACTACAAACCTATATTTACATGATTGAGGGGTGAAAGGATATAAATGAGCGATGGCTTTTGACCTTTACGTTTCAGCTATATCCAGTTAATAAAAACTTACCGAGGCTTGCAGGTGATGATAGGCAGTGTTGTATGCATTAAAACCAAAATGAATAAGGGGGAGGAGAAAGGTGAAGAACGAGTTAAGAATTACAGTAGCACAGATCAAGTTCTGCGGAGAAGAAGGAGAAGAAAAGGAAGAGGAAGGAGAAGGAGGATAAGAGAGAGTAGCGGAAGGAGATACTCACCGACGACGGATCGCCCACGGAGGAGAAGATGGATCCACCGGAGTTGCAGTCGGGGAGTTGAACTTGCCGAATCGCGGTCGCGGCGGAAACCTCAACCCTTATCCCCCGATAGGCCGATACGGCAATACCCTTCCGATTTTCTTAATCGGGCTATCGGATTTGGGTCTGCTTATTCCTGGCCCCCGTTTCCAATCCATTTCTTATAATCCAGCTGAACAAACCAGCTATTGCAGTATAATTAACCATTTATTAATTAATCCTCTTATGATAATAATTCCCACATATTTTTCTCCACTTATTAATGAAGAGATATTAAATAACAGATAATTCCCATATATTAATTAATAGATACGCTAGCTCGATATTTTTCTTCGTTTTGTATAATGGGTTTGTTAGAAAAACTATTATAAATTGGACTGGAGTAGCATCTTGGCTCGACCGAATCAGGCTCAGAAACACCTACACTCTTAAATCAGACTTAAGTTGAACCAAACATTACTTAGCCCCGGGGGTTCCACTTGATCATACAAGGACACATGCGTCCTCATTAACTGCAAGGGATTCGTCAATTATGAATTCGACATATTCGGATCAGCTTCGACTCATTCTGAGCACATTCTCACGAGATTTAGGGAGGTATTATCGCTGAGACATCCTTTATCATGCACTATATACAAATACGATGCACACCAGGTACACAAGTCAATTCCAATTTTTCTTATCTACATTTAAAATTCTTTCTTACTTGAGCATCGAAGTGTCTTTACAGGTCCCCCGTCGGAGTTGCACCAGACCAAGAGGCGCGCAGGACTGCACCACCCCCGACTTCAGGCAAGAACATAATTAATTAGTATTACCCCAACTATAGCTCAAATTAATTCCCTGATATTTTTCTACGCTTGTTATAATTAGTGAAGTGCTAGCTAAAATCCATACATTTTGAAGGTCTTGTATTAAGATAAAAATTTGGGGTAAAATACAAATTACTTTTGTAATTAATCCCATATACTTGAAAATATGGTAAGAAAAACTGTGAGGATTAATTTGAAATGGCGCATTCATTACAATTCAAAACCTCAAACACACTATATATAGAACATTATATCACAACGTCAACATATATAAATGCAAAATATATAAGTGACATGGGAAAGAGGAAGAAAACAAGGTATATATAGAAAACATGATGCTCTCTTCCATTGAAAATCAACAAAAATAAAGAAACAATCAAAACCTCAATAATTAACTACAAAAACATCATCTCGCACCTCATGTTTATTGTATATTAATTAACCATACACGTAGAGGAAATTAATTTATTAATCTGAGCTCCAGGCGTATATGCATGATGTGCATGCAAATACCACTCTAATGACCAGGGCCTCTGGGACTTGGCCCTGAAACCATTCTAGCCATCAAATGTGCTGCCTTCATCCTCGCTGCCGGCTTCAGTACTCGCCTCGTCGTCGTCGTCGTCGTCGAGCACATCAAGGACGTCTTCACGCCGGGCACTTGCCTCGCAGCAATGGCGCCGCCGCCGCTTGAACTCATAACGATTGCAGCAACAAGAATGATGACAAACAAGGCTCTCAGTCTTGGAAGCATTTGAGCTACTAAAAGTAGAGAAAGGACTTGTAATGAGGAGCTTGCAGTTGATGGTGGTTTGGCTCTCAACTCGATCCATATATAGTCAAAGTTGATTAACTGATGAACACGGTATGATGCTTTAAGCAAAATATATGCATAGGGACGGCATCAAGACCAGTTTTCTCGATATTCGAATCCATAGAATCCCCTTAAGTCAGTTTTAGCTTTTAGGTGGCCTATTAATTAATTAAGTTCTATGAAACCAATTGCATCTAATCAAAGATATAAACCCTAATTAATGTAGGCAGGCATGCACACACTGACCATGACTTCAGTGCGTGGAGGTTTTTGGATACTGAAAACGATCGTATCGCCGGAGAAGCCGGTGGCTCGTCTTTTGGAGCGTGGAAGTTAACAGGTGGGCATTATTTTAAGATGGCAGTGTTGCAGTAGAAGGGAACAACGATCTGAATTCAGATGAAGAGTGTCTTCTTCTCCAAGTGTACTCAAGTCAGCATGCATGCATATGTTAATGTAGAAGAACATGGCTGGTTTATATGGTTGTCATTTGCATGCAAATTATATTTAAAGTCTTCCTCCTCCACAAAAGAAGCCATATATACTTGGAAAGTGAGCTCCATTCGAGAATCTTTGTACAAGTTTCCTTAGTTTAATTTGAGAGAACCTGTGGAGATGATAAAAAAGCTTGATAGGCCGGCAGTTAGCTGCTTAATTTCATGCAGTGATTGATGTGAGCTATATATTAAGAGTAATTAATTAAGATTAAAATTGATGTCATTAGTTAATTACTTGAGATCATAACTATATATATATATATATATATATATATATATATATATATATAACAGCTTTGAAACCTAACTATATATAACGATATTTAGGTAACGTCCACATGGAACCAAGTGGTGCTTGAGATGTGGCAGGAGCTCCATTTTGTACGGGAAAAAGTGCTCTTGGTATCTGTTTATCATATTTTGAGTGAGTTAATTATTTGTAGTATACACCATAAATTATTCACATTTTAATGGATATATTCAAAAACTAACTTTGTAACCAAAATATTTATTTCTATACATAGTATCCTTAATATTTGATGTAGGTGTCGTTTGATTTGACACAATTTCATGTCATAAGTTGTATTTCCCCATAAATAGTCAAAATAGTTCTTATTTGGTTGACAATTTTCTCAGTAAATGTGACTTTCTACAAAATGACTTACCTAGAAGACCTAGACAATTCACTACTAAAAAATGTGATGGCTCATTTGCGACGGCACTGGATGCGACGGTTCTGCGACCGCTGTCCATTGGGATCGCGAAGTTCCAGTCTGGCGACAGCACTGCGACCGTCTCAAAGTGCCGTCGCAACATAGAGACCGTTTTTTTGCGACCGGTCGCAGAGCCGTCAGATTTTAAAAATAAGGAGAGATCCTACAACAGACCCATTCCAGAGCAAACATAAGTTAAAATTTTATAATATGTATTATTTCTTCTACAAATTGCTCCATTCCTTTTAGGTTCCATATAATTCCATCCTTTCTTCTCTCTAAGAAACATAGAAACACATGTTCTTTTATTACTTTAAGCAATGTAATTTCAAAGTTTCATATATGTATATAAGTTCATTGAAGTTTTTACATTTAATTTGCTCCTCAAGAATTTTCCTTGCTCTCGTGGATTGTGGATCTTGGCCTTGCCATTTTTTAATACTCTGTCACATGAATTTGCTGTCATTTTTATTTCATGTTTACTATGCAGCAACTATTTTATGTGACTAATTGTCTTACGCAGTAGGCTACTTTGGTTTCTTGTAGTAGCCAAGCATTCCATAGTTTTATCAAGTGTTGCTAGCATATATAATTTAACTTAGCTGTTAAGTACGAGAACAGACCAAGAGTTATACAAGTGCTAACTGCTACAGCTCGATATGGTGAATTTGCAGACTTCCTCTGCAGTGTAATTAAGTCAAACTTCTGCTAAATGGGCATGTATTCAACAGGCAAGCTTTTTGAACCTATACCTCGTTACTAAGATATCTCAGTTATATATCTCAAGTTATTTCCTGTTGTAATTTTTTACAAGTTATAAAGATTAATCTTTATATTTCATTTATAAAGATTAATCTTTATAAATTGTTACTAACATAGCATGCTAGCTTTCAAGTTATTGTTGATGCTCAATTACAGTAATCTTTGTTTTGCTGAAAACCTGCTGCTGCTGTGATTAAGACTGAAACAGGACTTTAGCTTTCAAGTTAAGGCATATATGCTCAATTACATTAATGGTTTGATATAGTTATGATGAATATTTAAATTTGTATTAGGTGTTCGTATTTGTTGTTGTTGTGTTTTGTTCAAAGGAGAGAGAGACATCACTAATCAACATTTATATCTGTTCGTATTTAAATTTATATTATATTATTGGTTGATATCACTAATCAACATTTATATCTGTAGATGTCGCGTGCCCGTTCTAGGGTTCATCACATAGGTTTATCTCGGTCGTCGCCGACGCCGCCGACAGCACCACCACCACCATCAGCCGTGGTAGATGCTATACCACCACCACCCGTTCAAGGTTGTCGTAGGCGTAATGGGTGAGCGGGGGGGGGGGAGGGTGATGCACCTTCATCGTCCGACCAGCATCGGCGGATATCGTTGCATGGTCTAAAGTAAGTATCAAAATTTATTTATTATAATTGTTAATAATTAATTGTTACTTATAATGTTATTATACTTGAGTTGTAAATTTCAGCAGGATGATATCGCCCGCGTCATGACCGTTATGCTTAAGAGTTTCTTTCATGAGACGTGGACTCCATGGACTAGAGTGTCGAACCATTATCGAGATTTATTATGGATCGAGTTTGAGGTACGTAGTTCAAGTTCAAATTAATTTCTTCTACTCTAAATTATTGTATAATGCAAATTTTTATATTAAACCTTTAGTTAACATAATTTTTCTTACTCGAAAATAGTAGTTTGACTAACCTTCCCAGTTGGAACTAGTCCTGGGACTCACGACATCTAGGGGTGAGCAAAAAAAAACCGGTTTTCCGGTTAACCGGAAAACCGGTCCGAAACCGAACCGGTTTTTCCGGTTAACCGAACCGGTTTTTTCGGTTTCGGTTTTTTTTTTTTTGAAAAATCGGTTTTCGGTTTCGGTTTCGGTCCGAGAGGTAAAAAGTCCACCGGTTTCGGTTAACCGACCGGTTGGATATAATTTATTAATTTATTAATTTTATTTATATATATATATAATAATAATAATTTATAAATTATGAAAAATTATAAAAAATTACAGAAAATTATAAAAAAATTATAAAAAATTATAAAAAATATAAAATATATTAAAAAAATATATTAAAAATATTATTAAAAAATCAAAAAAATATTAAAAATATTAAAAAAATATTAAAAAAATTTAAAAAAATCAAAAAATATTTTAAAAAATAAAAATAAAAATATTAGTTTTCGTAGAACATTATCTTGGTTCAATGGTTTCACTTTTTTTTTCTTTTTTCTCAATGAGAATTTGCTATTTATTTAGATTTTTCTCCATGATTTGCATAATATTATTATGTTTGTAGGTTAAAAAAATTTATTGGTTAACCGAAAATTATCGGTTAACCGAACCGAAAAAACCGAAACCGAAATAGCGGTTAACCGAAGTTAATGGACCGGTTTACGGTTAATGGTTTTGAAAAACCGAAGTTAATGGACCGGTTTTTTTTTTGCTAATGGACCGGTTAACCGGTCCATGCTCACCCCGTCGACATCTACATATCTCAACCATTATCGAAATTTGATATAATATCAAATCAAAGTCCCAATTGATTCTATTATTGCCTTTTTCTCGAGTAACTGAGATTCTATTCTGCTGCCTATTTAATGTTTGAGCTTGAGAACTTCTGAAGGGCAAGATGACTGAATCAACCAGTGATATGTTTTATTACCTTTTATTTCTAATGGAAATCTTGTTAATTTCATATAGCACTCATTTAGATTGTATGATAACTAGGGCTGTCCACTGTTCGGTTCAAACCGAACCGAACCGAAAAACCGAACCGAAATTTTCGGTTCGGTTCGGTTTCAACCATTGTAGGTTCGGTTCTTTGACCCGAACCGAACCGAAATTTGTATTTCGGTTCGGATTCGGTTCCCGGAATTCGGGAACCGACCCGAACCGAAAACCGAATTAATTAAAAAAATATTTTTTTTTTAATTTTTAACTGAATTAAGTAAATAAGTATTAAATAATTATTTTTAATTTTTAATTTTTAATCAAATTAATTAAAAATTTGGTTTTCGGGTTGAAAACCGAACCGAACCGAATTATTTCGGTTCGGGTTAAATCGGGTTAGGAAATGTTCGGTTCGGGTTCGGGTTCCGATTTGGGTAAAGAAAAAATTTCGATTTGGGCTTGTTCGGTTCGGTTCGGTTCGGTTCGAACCGAATGGACAGCCCTAATGATAACCTCATGTTCATATAGCACTCATCTAGTGGCACTTGTTTCATATACATATTTTTTACTCTATCCCTGTACATCACAGATGAATTAACTTACCTTTTAGTCACTTTCTAAAATATATTTAAGGCTGATAAATTATATTGTTGGCGCAGCTGTATCTATTCATTCATTTGTTGTTTCATGGATAAAATAAATCAGAATATTGGAAACTATTTTGGGAATAAAGCAGAACAGCTGTACCTGTTCTGCTTTAAACAAAAGCTGGTACTGTTGATGGGCCTCTTGGTGGTCTTTTTGAGAATTGCCTGATCTCATTTTTTTACCATCACCATCTGTTTGAAAGCAGGTCTTTTTCGAATTTGGAAGGTGTCATCTAATTTAGCTTAATTTAGCTTGCATAAATCCTCCACCATCCTCTGAGCTTCCTTGATCTTAGTTTCCAATTTTGAAGGTATCATCTAGTTTTTTTTCGTGGACGGCTATTTTTGCATATAAGATTGTATTACTTTAATTCAGTGATGGCTTTAAATGATTGTATTAATATTATTTCTTTTAGGTCCGATACACCTAGGACCCCTCCATTCAAGCTCAGGCAGAGAATGCTTGGGAAAGCTTACAATAAGAAGCTTTCCAAGGATATTCTTCACCGTGCGCAGGATGAGACGCGAGCAAATGTAGGCGGTAATCAGGATACGCCTATGGATGCGTTGAAGGGACATGAGCTCAACTAGATAACGGGCCACGTATGAGAACGACTATGCAACATCTGGGCGTCCAAGGAGTGGCAGGGTGCCTCCTGAACGACGCACTGAAACCGGATGACGCTAGTTGAGGGATCCGTAGCCCGACATACCGGTGGGTCCATCCCATTTACTAGCCACGACCGTCGCATGGTAAGTAATTTAATAATATTATTTTATTAATTGTCATTATTATAAAAAAACTAATTATATTTATTTTATAGCAGGGGGCGCGAGACGAGCAGAGGACGCTCATCTCGGCTGATCATTTGAGGGTCTTCGAGGAGACACATAGATATAGGCATGGTCCTCGCCGGGGTGAGTTCATCAGCGGGAGGCCGGAGACAATCCTAGTAAGTTAATATTTAATAAAGTTCATATTTTAAAAAATAAACTATATTAGTTCAATTATGTATATTAGTTATTCCACGTCTGGTGCTCCAGCCCCTCCGCCTCCCCCGTCATTCGATGCGACACCAGCTGATGCCCTCCCGACGCAACCCCTCTCATTGCTGCATCCGTCGCCGCCACATGATGCGCTTCATGATTGATGTATACTTTATTTTCTATTTTGATGTAAATATTACATTTTGATATAAATATGTATAAACATTATAATTTGATGTCTTGTATATTCCCTCGTTGTGGCATTGTATTTTGATATAATTTGATGTCAAATATTGTAAACAAGCATTTTTAAAAATATATATATTATAATTTTTTTATAAAAAAAATACACATTTACGATAGCTGTGCGATCGCTCGCCGTCGCAAAAGATATATCAAACTAGTCGCCAAAAGTGGTCGCATTTGTAATTGCGACCATTCTACTACGGCACACGTGATCGTAGAACCATCACAGAGCCAACATTTGCAACGATGTCCACAGTCGCAATACCGTCGCAGCATTAATTAGTAGTTGTGACGGCCAAAGAAGGTCGCATATGTTACACGACCACATTCTGCGACCGCTGACAGCCGTCGCATAACGATCGCAAATTTTCTGCGACAAGTACTTACCGTCCTTTGCGATCATGCCTTGTCGTCGCAGAAGGTCTTTAGCAACTGTTTTGCGACGGTAGTGTCCGTCACAGATATCTAGTTTTTTTAATAGTGATTGTATCCTCGCATTTGCATTTAATGTTAGATTTTTTTTTTGAAAAATACAGTTAATGCTATACTTTAATTTGTGTTTCATATTAAATTAGATAATTCATAAATTCTTGACTTATTTATTTTATTTCAATTTATTTTTGAACAAAATATGTAATTTTTATATTAACTCTAAATAAAAATTAATTTTTATATATAATAAATTATATATTATATTAGTTATATATGGGAAAAATATTATATTTTACATATATGTGTTAAAATAATAATTTACAAATAAATTTTAATTTTTTCATATATTCTAATATATAAATTTATATAAAAAAATGATATATTTGTCATTTGATGTATACTTCCTAGGAAGTATCCATGTCAACCAAATATGTTACGAGTGAAAAGTTACACTTTCTATTAAGTAATTTTTTATTAACCAAATATATTTTTATACTTCCCAAAAAATATAGGTAGAAAGTTAATTTATGAAAATTATAATTTTTCACAAAAATTTACTTCTAATGTCAACCAAATGAGGTCTTAGATTCTTTTATTAATGACGTGATGTACACATAATTATATGGCGTGGTGTACAATTTTCCACAAAAATTACAAATTGATGACGTGATGTACACATAATTATATAAATTGATCCACGAACTTAGAAGAACAACAAGTTAATCAAAGCTCTTGAGTTGTGCCTAAAAGAAAAATCAAGCGATAAGGTAGCTAGCAATTTTTTTTTCTTAATTAGTACATTCATATCCACTGTTTAAGTTTTTTTTGACGGTTCATTTATGCATCTTCGTGATCTCGTTGGTTTTCGTTAGCACCGTTTGTCACGTCATTTTATTGTTTCAAAAAGAACGTTTCTTTACTAATTTTGATGGTTTAGGATATATTGAGCTAAAGAATAAGAAGAATATTTTCATATTTTTTTTGCTAAAATTCAAGAGCAAAAAATTCCTTATCGCCCTAAATCAACCAAATAATCGAGTATTTGGTTGCAAAGGGGTCACAAGCTTTTTGTGTGCGCCATTTGTTGCTCGATTGAGTAATAGTTGCTAAACACTAGCAACAAAATGATCTTAACCGTCCATCTTTTGCATCTATGTGCATACAATTCATATCCATTGTTTAAATTATTTTTACAGCTCATTGACGTATCATCGTGCTCTTGTTGGTTGTCGTTAGCATCGATAGTTTGTCATATAATTTTATCGTTTTAAAAAAAAAATTCCGTACTAATTTTGATGATTTAAAATATATTAAGTTCAAAAAAAATTTAAAAGTATTTTCACATTTTTTTTTGCCAAAGGAACAGCAAAAAAATTCCTTATCCTTGTAAATTAACCAAATAACCGAGTATTTGGCTGCGAAGGGGTCGCAAGCTTTTTGTCGACGCCATTTGCTGCTCGATTGAGTAATAGTTGCTAAACACGAGCACCAAAACAATCTTAACCGTCCATCTTTTGCATCTATGTGCATACAATTCTCATTGTTTCTCGGTATTTTATCCAACGATATCAACGGTTCAGGTCGAATCTCTCATCATCGAACGGTTAACATAAATCAATTTAACTCCTGCACATCGCCCCGTCCCCCATTTCGACAGCAAAACCTCGCCGTGGAGTGGAATCCACCACAACAACCGAGCAGCTAATGGCGTCCCTCACTCTCCTCCGCTTCTCCCCTCCCCCTCGATTCCCCCGCGTGCCGACACCGTCGCCGCCGGCCACCTCCCTTCGTCTCTGCCTCCGGCCCTCCCTCCCGGTTCGCCGCTCTACCACCGTCTGCATGGTCCGCTCCCCCGTCCCAGCCTCCGACCGCCTCATCTCCGCCCTCGCCTACACCCTCCCCTTCATAGATTCCCTCCACTACGGCTGCTTCCTCTTCGCCCGCGTCCCCGCGGCGGCCGCCACCGTCGCCCCCATCCTCCCCCTCGCCGCCGCTTACCGATCCGTGCCCTACGCCGCCTTCGTTGCCTTCTTTGCTCTCTACCTGGGCGTCGTCCGCAACCCGTCCCTCAGCCGCTACGTCCGCTTCAACTCCATGCAGGCCGTCGTCCTCGACGTCCTCCTCGCGCTTCCCGCCCTCTTCCAGCGGGTATTCGGCACCCCGTCGACGGGGGTGGGGTTTCGGGTCATGGAGATGGGCTACCATGCCATTTTTGCATTCTCGTTCGCATGTTTCGTGTACTCTATGTTCAGTTGCGTCCTCGGGAGGACGCCGAATCTGCCGATCGTGGCGGCTGCGGCGGATCGGCAACTGTGAGGTCGGGATTTCTAGGGTTTTGCAGTACGCTTGAAAGCCCTAATAATTGTAGTCTTTGGGATGCGAAATACTGAAGATCTTTAGGTATTTTGGTTTAGGCTTTCTGAAATTAAAGTTTGTGGATGTTTTTGTTGTGCCATCAATTTTCCAGCAATAAACCACACAGTTTTATCATCCATGAGAAGCTTATTATCATTGAGTTTTTGTACAATTTATTGTCTTTTTCTTTGTCTATTTAACATCACTTGCAGTAAGTATTTCTTTATTAATCAAATAAAGGCTTAATTATGTTTTAATAACCTAAAACAGTTATTAAAACATAAAGATATATATTTTAATAATTTAAAAATATAATTATATTTTAAATTATTACAATATTTTTTCCATTTAGATTTTTAAAATATTTTATTTTTTGTTTGATCATTCTTTAATTCATATTAGTATTTAATTGGCACTTAACGTCAAAATTAATGAAAAATTAAAGGAAAGACTAAATGAAAATAAAATTATTTTGAAGGAACTAAATAATTTTTTTTAAAAAATAAAGAATCAAACAAAAAACATATAATATTTTGAAATATCAAAAATATAATTAAGCCAAGTAAAATTTTTATAGGCATCAAATGTTTAAATATTTTTAGGGTAAATTACACTGATCTCTTCCGAGGTTTAGTAAAATTACATTGATCTTCTTACTATTTGTAATTTTATTTTGTAACTTTCATGAGTTTTGTAAAAGATTACACAAATTTCTTCTAAAAAATTACTCAAACATTACTTAGGGGAGATGATTGTAAACTGAACAAATAGAGGAAGGTCAACGTAATTTTATTAAATCTCAGGAGAGATCAATGTAATTTACCCATGTTTTTATTATTTGGTTGGTTATATAGCCTATTTCAAAACAATTTTGACAAAAGAATTGTTAGCGTTTTGACTTTTGATGAGAAGAAATAGTTCTTGCTATTGGTTTATTTTTGACGATTTTGACGATCGTTTATGAGTAAGACAATTTGCATAAAATGATGGTATTATTAGAAAATTGAATGAACAAAAATTGAATGAAAACGAAGAGAAAAAGAAATATGAAATTGCGCAATTTCAAATAAATGAAATGATAAAATAAATGTTATTTTTTATTGTCCATTAAGAAGTCGTCTATGTATTCAAATATTGTTGATTATTGATTATCATGCTTACCAATCAATATTAGTCGAGTACCATAATAACAAAAGAAGAGAAAAGTGCACAATATCATTGTAATCGAGTTTGAAGATTAATATTGATGAAGCATAAAAGAGAGGTAGGAAATAAAAAAACATTAAAACATAAAATTTAAAATTAGGAAATAAAAAATAGAGCAAACAAATAAAAACATTATATTTTTTTTAAAAAACTCTCAATGTAATTTTTTACAAAACAAATAAAAATACTAAAAAACAATTTTTTATTAGATAATAGATAAAAAGTAATCTTATAAAGTCATAATATAAAATAATATCACAATAATAAAAAATAAAAATCCATATATATATATATATATAATATAATACACAAAAATATATTTATGAAATAAAAATAAATTAAAAAATAAGTTTGCCGTTGCATATGATATTTTGCTTGCTAGCTATGTAAATGAAAGGAGTTGTAGGAATATAGTTGATTTTCACTCGCTATGACTTATAGCAAAGATGATTAACTTAAGTAAATCTAAAGAGTAGATGTGGCAATGGGTAGGCCTTGGCTTGACCCTGCCTGAAGAATTTTAGGCCAGGCCAAGTAAGACCTGCTTGTGCCCAAGGGGCGGACTGGGCTCACCCCTTGGGCACGTGGGTCGTGCTTGGCACGGGCCCAGTGAGCCTGCCCCTGCACCCGCAGGCTAGGCCTAGCGTCACCCAAGCCTAGCATGGTCAGCACCTAGGTTTAGCCTAGTAGCCTAGTACTTTACTTAGTGATAAAGAGTCTTGTTGTAGTGGTTAGTTCATTATAAATAAAGCTAAAGGTTGGTAGTTCAAGTCTCACTATCAGTCTTAATAATTCATATTTTTGATATTTCATGCCGGCCCAAGCCCAAAGGGGCAGGCTCATGCTCGGGCTGGGCCTCCCCTTTGAGTGGTGGTCGGGCACGGCCCATTGCCACATCTACTAAAGAATTTATTTGGTTGTCTGAATATACGAGAAATAAAATAATTATTTCTCATCTATTCCTATTACATTCTTTGGTTGGATTTTGAACCCAATGAATAGTTATTCATATTCTCTATTGAAGGAATAGATATGGGTAATTACTAGAATACATCATGAACTTTCGATTTTGTCTCAAATATATTCCGAAGTTTCATTTCTCTAAATTGCATCATGACACACGTGGATTCAAAAAATATTTTTTAATTCAAAATTGAATAAAAAATATTATTTTTTTCAAAACTTATTTGAGGTCCACGTGTGCAGCACACGTGGAATAAAAAAATATTATTTTTAAAACTAGGTGTCGATCTATACTTATTCCACGTGTGCAGCACACGTGGACATCAAATAATTTTTTTTAAAAAAATATTCAATTTCGAATAAAAATATATATTTTTAATCCACGCGTGCATGCCACATCACACGGTTAACATAATAGCTAACAAAATTTTGACGGATGGATGCAATTGATACAAATATGATAGTTCATAATGCAATTTAGAGAAATAAAAGTTCAGGATACATTTGAGATAAAATCGTAAGTTCAGGATATATTCAAATAATTACCCAATAGATATTAATTATATTATTTTATGTCTATTCGTTATATTTTTAAATTACACAATAAATTATTTAACTAATTAAACGTTATATATAATATTTTTAAAAAAATACAAAAAAGTTATATTTTTATTATGTTATTATGAATTATAATAAATTATGATAGCATAGAAACATGCATATAGGTCTATTATGCTACAATCCGACTTAATCTTCGAAAGCTTCGATAAAATACTTTTTACCAATTTCAGTGGGAGTGTTTTGCCAAAAATTTTACCATGTAGCATTAATTTGCAATCCTTATTGGCTTCTTTCAGATATGCAAACGTCACATTTCCTTTTGCGCTTTCTTGAATCCTTTTGATTTTTTTCGACAACACTTTCGTTGACCTCCAATTTCCTTCATTTGTCACCTTGAATAGACCAACCAATGTTGATGGAAGAACTTTGGATTTAGGATTTGGCGGCCCCTTGCTCTTGCTTGTCTTTTCTTCCATCATCGATTCCTTCGCAACTTCGATTGAACTCCTCTTTCTTTTACCGCCCCCTTACTCGGATCATTCTCCTCCGTTGGATCCAAGGGATTTTTGGCTTTGGGGTCGCAGTTGACCCTAGTGAGCTACTTCTCGCCCTTGACCCTCTCTCCATTCCCTTGAAGATAAGCCTCATTTTTGTCCCCAATGTCATGTTAAACTAAGTGGAGACATCTCTTGACTCTAAAGCCTTCTCCTCGGCAGTCTAAGTTATTTGTCGCAAGTTAGTAACATAGTCTTGATTAATTTGTTCTAAATATTAGGCATATTCATTTGTTATTATCCATGTCCAAGATCTCTGGTCAATATACAAATAATATTAACAAACTAATTCATGGAATGATATTATGTACCTTATAGCTTGGAATACTATTCTATTATCTAAAAAATTAAGGAGTTTAATCCATAATTCATTATATTTATCAAAAGAGTTTATCTTTTTTTAGCAAAGATAGAAAATCACAATAGGTGATCATAATAGGATTTGAATCTTAAATCTCTAAGCAACACATAAAATATTACCATCAACTGTACTACTTTTGTAAAAAAAATTATCCTTACATGCTAAAAATGTTCAAGGTTATATTCATAATATTATTAGTACATGTTGTTCATACTAAATATAGCCTACTGTAAACATTCTATTCACACAAAATCTTTTTGGTCCTGAAATATATTATTGCAAGCATTTTTTTTATTGTAAGTATGGTTTTTGTAAAATTATTGGTTCAAGTAATAATTTAGAATATCATGAATACTCTCAAATTTCAGTTTCCCTCCGATTCAAGAGATGAAGACTTTTACACAAAAGTTTTTAAGTGTCTAAATTGGTCAAGTACTGAAACTGAAATGATTTTCTTTGTGATCTATTTTTCAATTAATAATTTTTAGAATATATCTAACTATATTTTGCTGAAATAAGATTTGATCATTAAAAAAAAACCAATATAATGATTATTATTTATTGAATATTTGTATATAATTTAATTAATTTTTAAAAATATATCTATATACAATTAAGCAATATGTGATTTTTTGCTAGTTTAGTTATATTTCAGATTTTTTTAATTTCTAACTTACAAATGCATAGATGAACATCACGAGATTCTTAATTTTTCAAATGTTTTCTTTAATTTATAGATGATTAATTTTTATGAACACATCATTAGATAATTAGATAAAATATTGAACATGATTAAAAAAGTATTTTTGATATTATATAATTTTGTGTTTAATAATTAGATAAATAACTAGAGTTTGCTTAACACTATTATTAATAATATTTATGAAAAATTAATAAAGATATATAAAATATTGTTTCTTGCAGATGACTTTATAATTGTTATATTTTTAAAATAATAAATACACAAAAATTCATTTAAATTAATAAAGAAGTGAGACAATAAGATGACCTTGACAATTAGAAGCTACAAGCCTACAATCAGAAAACCAGTAAGATCCTAAAAACTCTAAACGGATCGGGTGAACCGGAAAGCCAATAGCCCGTTATTTTAAAATATCCAAATAATGATATTGGTTTTTGTTGTTTTAGTTTTTGAAGTTTTCCTCAGTACCTGTTATCCAATAGCCCGTTAAATAATTACAATCACTCGAACCCTTCCCCAATTCCCATCACCGTGTCCCGATTCCCACAGCCGCCGATCACAGCAGAATCCTGCCGATCACGCTGATGACTTCGCTCATCATTGCCGGATGGTGAATCTGTTATATTATGGTTTAAAAAAGGGGGGGGGGTGGCTAATTCGTAATTTGAGAGGGTGTGAGGGTTTATTTGTAAGAATACCCCCACCGCCTCTTTCCACCACCATTGGAACCGACTCTTTAAGGGTCGGCTTTGTCTCTTACCTCGACCATCAGAGAAGAGGGTGATAGGGAGAGGGAGGGTGCAAGGAAGAGGAGCTTGTCGGAGTTTACAATCGTTGTCGCCGGAATCTTGAGGTAGGAGTCTTTATCTTTCTCCTTTCTTTCCGTCAAACACCTCTTCTATTTCATCAGCGGCGACGATAGGGATCAGAGAGGGAGAGGCCGAGGGAGTCGGCTGGGGAGCGGTGGCGCTCGCAGTAGCCCAGCCGCTATCCGCGACGCCGGGCCGCATAGCCTTGGCGATCGCTGCCCGCAGCATGGCAGGAGCCGCTGCACGCCGCCGCTCCAGCTATCGGTGTCCCATCGGTGTCGAAGGCTGCGGGAGACGGCAGGGGAGCTGTCGGGTTGGTCGTCGACGGCTTGGATTGGCCGGCCGGCGTGGGTTCGAGCGGAGCAGAGGGGGCGGCGTCGGGAGCAGAAGACGAGTGAGGGAGGGAGGGGTTTTATTTGATTTAATAAATAGGTTAATTAAGAAGAGAGTTGTATCTCATGAAATGAGGTTAATTTATGGAATATTAGGGTATTTTTGGATTTGATTGTAGGATCATCGGATCGAGTCGAGGTGAATACCAAAGTTGTAAGTTTTTGCGTGCTGAACGCGATGGTGGTGTCAGATTTCATATTGGAGATCGTTTAGTATAATGTTTTACATTTTCAGTATTTTACCATAATAAAAAATTATTAATTTAATTTGATAAATAATTAAATAATATAAAATGATATTATATTACTTTAAATGGTGATTTGGGGTACAAATAGTTAGTGTGGGCTTGAGCTTGATTCCCGTTGTAGTCGATGCATTACTATTGGGTGAAATGACAGATTTACCCTTTGCCTCGATCAGCTTGATATTGCCTCTGATTCCGTTGAACTCATGTTGCATATTATTGTTGGACATGTCATGTAGATAAATGAATGTGTTACATTTTATTGTCATTTATTGATGTTGATATTTGATCATGATATGTCATGCATGATATTATGTTATTATTCATGGTGTTGTTCTCTTGATCATGTCATCATCATTCAGAGTTGTTATATTGTTGATATCGGTGATGTTATTTTATTATCCATTGATTATGGTGATACACCTTGTTGCATTGTTGGAGTTTAGTTGTCGACCTGAAGGCTACGACCTTGGAGAGTATTTCGGTCCAGGACCATTTTATTGCGGTACCCTCAAGACATGGGTGAGGGTATGGATATTGACTAGTCACTTTGGGCCCCTTCGGGTGTGGGGATGTCAGATACGACATTCGTTGGGCTACCTGCTGGATGGGGTAGTCGTGTCGCTTGGGTGCATTGAAAAGTCCCTAACATCCTCCCCCACTTCAAGCTTCGACGTCCTCATCGAACTCGCCTCGGCCGCACCGTCTTTCTGGAATAGGCTGCAATTGCTGAAGTGAATTCTTCACAAGTAGTCGAAGGGAACACCGCCTGAGTAACGACATGCCACAGTGGGGTCACAACATGCCAAGTTTCGCCGTGTGAAGTCCACCACCAGGAAATGACCACTTGGAACATCTTTGAGTTTCATCACCTCCTGTTGTTGCGAGAAAGGGCTTTGGGATTCCCAAAATCGTTGATGGGCACTGAAAGTCCCAGACTTGTGGAGCAACCGAGTGACGTTGAACAACGTTCGCTTGAAGGGGCACCAACGTCGTTGAGCAACGCTCGCTTGAATGGAGATCGAGAAATAGTTACTGGGTTCACCAAGTCTCAATGTTGCTGGGCTATGAGGGTCCCAGACTTTGTGGGGGCACACGAGTGCCGTTGAGCAACGCTCGCGTGAAGGAACCCGAGAAATGATTACTCAATTCACCAAGTCCCATTTTTGCTGGGCAATGAAAAGTCCCAGATTTAAGAAACATAAGGGCAACACTCGTCTCAGATAACATCTGGGTATTGTTGTGCAACACCCAAGTGATGAGTAGTTCCATTGTTGTACCACACTAGAGCATTGCCTCCACCACCGCTTTGAGCCGATCTCTGCTTGCTCACTTGCCCCCCATAGGAGTCATGACGCCCTCCTCCGAGCCCTTCTCAACGAGCTTCAACACTTACGAATCATTGTTTGCTCACTCGCCCCCCGCAGAGGTCATGACTCTCTCCTCCGAGCCTATCTCAACGAGCTTTAAGTCTTAGCTGCTCCTCAAATCACGACTTGAGGAATTTTCTCCAATCGGGCCACAACGTCCGCGAACTCTCCGCACTAAGAGCATTGTTGCCACACCACAGCTGTTCCTCATTCGTGCTCGATTCGGACGTGTCAATCTTGTGACTTAAGAGCCATCTGCTCTGTGCACAAATCTTGCGTCTTAGAGGGCATCATGCCATGCGCACCAACCTTGAGACTTAGGGGACATCAGCCCTGCGCACCAACCTGGCATCTCACAAGCAATCTACTCTGCGCTGCGTCTTAGGGGTTATAAGCCCTGCTCACAAATTTGGCGACTCACGAGCCATCTGCTCTGTGCTGCGTCTTAGGGGACAACACCCTACGCACCATCCTTGGTGACTCACGATCCATCGGCTCTGCGCTGCGTCTTAGGGGACAACACCCTGCGCACCATCCTTGGCGACTCACGAGCTATCGGCTCTGCGCTGCGTCTTAGGGGACAACGCCCTGTGTACCATCCTTGGTGACTCATGAGCCATCGGCTCTGCGCTGCAACTTAGGGGACAACGCCCTACGCACCATCCTTTGCGACTCACGAGCCATCGGTTCTGCGCTGCGACTTAAGGGACAACACCCTGTGCACTATCCTCGCGTCTTATGAGAGAGTCTGCTCTGCACACCACAACAACCGAGCAGCTAATGGCGTCCCTCACTCTCCTCCGCTTCTCCCCTCCCCCTCGATTCCCCCGCGTGCCGACACCGTCGCCGCCGGCCACCTCCCTTCGTCTCTGCCTCCGGCCCTCCCTCCCGGTTCGCCGCTCTACCACCGTCTGCATGGTCCGCTCCCCCGTCCCAGCCTCCGACCGCCTCATCTCCGCCCTCGCCTACACCCTCCCCTTCATAGATTCCCTCCACTACGTCAGCTTCCTCTTCGCCCGCGTCCCCGCGGCAGCCGCCACCATCGCCCCCATCCTCCCCCTCGCCGCCGCTTACCGATCCGTGCCCTACGCCGCCTTCGTTGCCTTCTTCGCTCTCTACCTGGGCGTCGTCCGCAACCCGTCCCTCAGCCGCTACGTCCGCTTCAACTCCATGCAGGCCGTCGTCCTCGACGTCCTCCTCGCGCTTCCCGCCCTCTTCCAGCGGGTATTCGGCACCCCGTCGAGGGGGGTGGGGTTTCGGGTCATGGAGATGGGCTACCATGCCATCTTTGCATTCTCGTTCGCATGTTTCGTGTACTCTATGTTCAGTTGCGTCCTCGGGAGGACGCCGAATCTGCCGATCGTGGCGGCTGCGGCGGATCGGCAACTGTGAGGTCGGGATTTCTAGGGTTTTGCAGTACGCTTGAAAGCCCTAATAATTGTAGTCTTTGGGATGCGAAATACTGAAGATCTTTAGGTATTTTGGTTTACGCTTTCTGAAATTGAAGTTTGTGGATGTTTTTGTTGTGCCATCAATTTTCCAGCAATAAACCACACAATTTTATCATCCATGAGAAGCTTATTATCATTGAATTTTTGTACAATTTATAGTCTTTTTCTTTGTCTATTTAACATCACTTGCAGTAAGTATTCCTTTATTAATCAAATAAAGGCTTAATTATGTTTTAATAACCTAAAACAGTTATTAAAACATAAAGATATATATTTTAATAATTTAAAAATATAATTATATTTTAAATTATTACAATATTTTTTCCATTTAGATTTTTAAAATATTTTATTTTTTGTTTGATCATTCTTTAATTCATATTAGTATTTAGTTGGCGCTTAACGTCAAAATTAATCGAGAGACTAAATGAAAATAAAATTATTTTGAAGGAATTAAATATTTTTTTAAAAAAAATAATAATAATTGAAATATCAAAAATATAATTAAGCCAAGTAAAATTTTTATAGGCATCAAATGTTTAAATATTTTTAGGATAAATTACACTGACATTCTCTCTATTTGTAATTTTATCTTATAATTTTCTTGAGTTTTGTAAAAAATTATACAAATCTTTCCTAAAAAAATTACTCAAATATTACTTAGGACAGATGATTGTAACCTGAACAAATAGAGGAGAGTCGGTGTAATTCCATTAAATCTCATGAGAGATCAGTATAATTTACTCATATTTTTATTATTTGGTTGGTTATATAGCCTATTTCAAAACAATTTTGACAAAAGAATTGTTAGTGTTTTGACTTTTGATGAGAAGAAATAGTTCTTGCTATTGGTTTATTTTTAACGATTTTGACGATCGTTTGAGTAGGACAATTTGCATAAAATGATGGTATTATTAGAAAATTGAATGAAAAACGAAGAGAAAAAGAAATATGAAATTGTGCAATGTCAAATAAATGAAATGATAAAATAAATGTTATTTTTTATTGTCCATTAAGAAGTCGTCATGTATTCAAATATTGTTGATTATCGATTATCATGCTTACCAATCAATATTAGCCGAGTACCATAATAATAAAAGAAGAGAAAAGTGCACAATATCATTGTAATCGAGTTTGAAGATTAATATTGATGAAGCATAAAAGAGAGGTAGGAAATAAAAAAACATTAAAACATAAAACATAAAATTTAAAATTAGGAAATAAAAAATAGAGCAAACAAATAAAAACCTTATATTTTTCTTAAAAAAACTCTCAATGTATTTTTTTACAAAAAAAATAAAAATACTAAAAAAACAATTTTTTATTAGATAATAGATAAAAAAATCTTATAAAGTCATAATATAAAATAATATCACAATAATAAAAAATAAAATAAATCCATATATATATATAATACGCAAAAATATATTTATGAAATAAAAATAAATTAAAAAATAAGTTTGTCGTTGCATATGATATTTTGCTTGCTAGCTATGTAAATGAAAGGAGTTGTAGGAATATAGTTGATTTTCACTCGCTATGACTTATAGCAAAGATGATTAACTTAAGTAAATCTAAAGAGTAGATGTGGCAATGGGTAGGCCCTGCCTGACCCTGCCTGAAGAATTTCAGGCCAGGCCAAGCAAGACCCGCCTGTGCCCAAGGGGCGACTGGGCTCACCCCTTGGGCACGTGGGTCATGCTTGGCACGGGCCCAGTGAGCCTGCCCCTGCACCCGCAGGCTAGGCTTGGCGTCACCCAGGCCTAGCCTGGTCTGCACCTAGGCTTAGCCTAGTATTCTGTGCCAAGCTTGAGTAGTTGGTACTTTACTTAGTAATAAAGAGTCTTGTTGTGGTGGTTAGTTCATTATAAATAAAGCTAAAGGTCGGTAGTTCGAGTCTCATCGTTAGTCTTAATAATTCATATTTTTGATATTTCGTGCCGGCTCAAGCCCGAAGGGCATGCTCATGCCCGGGCTGGGCCTCCCCTTTGATTGGTGGCCGGGCACGGTCCATTGCCACATATACTAAAGAATTTATTTAGTTGTCTGAATATACGAGAAATAAAATAATTATTTCTCATCTATTCCTATTACATTCTTTGGTTGGATTTTGAACCCAATGAATAGTTATTCATATTCTCTATTGAATGAATATATATGGGTAATTACTAGAATACATCATGAACTTTCGACTTTGTCTCAAATATATTCCGAACTTTCATTTCTCTAAATTGCATCATGACACATGTGGATTCAAAAAATATTTTTTAATTCAAAACTGATTAAAAAATATTATTTTTTTCAAAACTTATTTGAGGTCCACGTGTGCAGCACACGTGGAATAAAAAAATATTATTTTTAAAACTAGGTGTCGATCTATACTTATTCCACGTGTGCAGCACACGTGGACATCAAATAATTTTTTTTTAAAATTATTCAATTTCGAATAAAAATATTTTTTTTTAATCCACGCGTGCATGCCACATCACACGGTTAACATAGTAGCTAACGGAATTTTGACGGATAGATGCAATTAATACAAATATGATAGTTCATAATGCAATTTGGAGAAATAAAAGTTCAGGATACATTTGAGATAAAATCATAAGTTCATGATATATTCGAATAATTACCCAATAGATATTAATTATATTATTTTATGTCTATTCGTTATATTTTTAAATTACACAATAAATTATTTAACTAATTAAACATTATATATATAATATTTTTAAATTAATGTTTTTTTAAAAAAATACAAAAAGTTATATTTTTATTATGTTATTATGAATTACAATAAATTATAATAGCATAGAAACAAGCATATAGGTCTACTATGCTACAATCCGACTTAATCTTCTAAAGCTTCGATAAAATACTTTTTACCAATTTCAGTGGGAGTGTTTTGCCAAAAATTTTACCATGTAGCATTAATTTGCAATCCTTATTGGCTTCTTTTAGATATGCAAATGTCACATTTCCTTTTGAGCTTTCTTGAATCCTTTTGATTTTTTTCGACAACACTTTCGTTGACCTCCAATTTCCTTCATTTGTCACCTTGAATAGACCAACCAATGTTGATGGAAGAACTTTGGATTTAGGGTTTGGCGGCCCCTTGTTCTTGCTTGTCTTTTCTTTCATCATCAATTCATTCGCAACTTCGATTGAACTCCTCTTTCTTTTACCGCCCCCTTACTCGGATCCTTCTCCTCCGTTGGATCCGGAGGGATTTTTGGCTTTGGGGCCGCAGTTGACCCTAGTGAGCTACTTCTCGCCCTTGACCCTCTCTCCATTCCCTTGAAGATAAGCCTCATTTTTGTCCCCAATGTCACGTTAAACTAAGTGGATACATCTCTTGACTCTAAAGCCTCCTCCTCGGCAGTCTAAGTTATTTGTCGCAAGTTAGTAACATAGTCTTGATTAATTTGTTTTAAATATTAGGCATATTCATTTATTATTATCCATGTCCAAGATCTGGTCAATGTACAAATAATATTAACAAACTAATTCACAATTTCCGTTTGGGATAAAGGGAATGATATTATGTACCTTATAGCTTGGAATACTATTCTATTGTCTAAAAAATTAAGGAGTTTAATCCAAAATTCATTATATTTATCAAAAGAGTTTATTATTTTTTAGCAAAGATAGAAAATCATAATAGGTGATCATAATAGGATTTGAATCATAAATCTCTAAACAACACACAAGATATTATCATCAACTGTACTACTTTTGTAAAAAAAAATATCCTTACATGCTAAAAATGTTTAGGGTTATATTCATAATATTATTAGTACATGTTGTTCATACTAAATATAGCCTACTGTAAACATTCTATTCACACAAAATCTTTTTGGTCATGAAATATATTATTGCAAGCATTTTTTTTATTGTAAGTATGGTTTTTGTAAAATTATTGGTTCAAGTAATAATTTAGAATATCATGAATACTCTCAAATTTCAGTTTCCCTCCGATTCAAGAGATGAAGACTTCTACACAAAAGTTTTTAAGTGTCTAAATTGGTCAAGTACTTAAACTGAAATGATTTTCTTTGTGATCTATTTTTCAATTAATAATTTTTAGAATATATCTAACTATATTTTGCTGAAATAAGATTTGATTATTAAAAAAAAAAACCAATATAATGATTATTATTTATTGAATATTTGTATATAATTTAATTAATTTTTAAAAATATATCTATATACAATTAAGCAATATGTGATTTTTTGCTAGTTTAGTTATATTTCAGATTTTTTTAATTTCTAACTTACAAATGCATAGATGAACATCACGAGATTCTTAATTTTTCAAATGTTTTCTTTAATTTATAGATGATTAATTTTTATGAACACATCATTAGATAATTAGATAAAATATTGAACATGATTAAAAAAGTATTTTTGATATTATATAATTTTGTGTTTAAGAATTAGATAAATAACTAGAGTTTGCTTAACACTATTATTAATAATATTTATGAAAAATTAATAAAGACATAAAATATTGTTTCTTGCGGATGACTTTATAATTGTTATATTTTTAAAATAATAAATACATGAAAATTCATTTAAATTAATAAAGAAGTGAGACAATAAGATGACCTTGACAATTAGAAGCTACAATCCTACAATTAGAAAACCAGTCAGATCCTAAAAACTCTAAACGGTGAACCGGAAAGCCAATAGCCCGTTATTTTAAAATATCGTAATAATGATATTGGTTTTTGTTGTTTTAGTTTTTGAAATTTTCCTCACTACCTGTTATCCAATAGCTCGTTAAATAATTACAATCACTCGAACCCTTCCCCAATTCCCATCACCGTGTCCCAATTCCCGCAGCCGCCGATCACAGCGGAATCCTGCCGATCACGCCGACGACTTCGCTCATCATTGCTGGATGGTGAATCTGTTATATTCTGGTTTTAAAAAAGGGGGGGCTAATTCGTAATTTGAGAGGGTGTGAGGGTTTATTTGTAAGAATACCCCCACCACCTCTTTCCACCGCCATTGGAACCGACTCTTTAAGGGTCAGCTCTGTCTCTTACCTCGACCATCAGAGAATAGGGTGATAGGGAGAGGGAGGGTGCAAGGAAGAGGAGCTTGCCGGAGTTTACAATTGTTGTCGCCGGAATCTTGAGGTAGGAATCTTTATCTTTCTCCTTTCTTTCTGTCAAACACCTCTTATATTTCATTGGCGACGACGATAGGGATCGGAGAGGGAGAGGCCGAGGGAGTCAACCGGGGAGTGGTGGCGCTCGCGGCAGCCCAGCCACTATTGGATTGGACCGGAGCAGAGGGGCGGCGTCGGGAGCAGAAGATGAGTGAGGGAGGGAGAGGTTTTATTTGATTTAATAAATAAGTTAATTAAGAAGAGAGCTGTATCGCATGAAATGAGATTAATTTATGAAATATTAGGGTATTTTTAGATTTGATTGTAGAATCATCGGATCGAGTCGAGGTGAATACCAAAGTTGTAAGTTTTTACGTGTTGAACGCGATGGTGGTGTCAGATTTCATATTGGAGATCGTTTAGTATGATCTTTTACATTTTTAGTATTTTACCATAATAAAAAATTATTAATTTAATTTGATAAATAATTAAATAATATAAAATAATATTATATTACTTTAAATGGTGATTTGGGGTACAAATAGTTAGTGTGGGCTTGAGCTTGATTCCCGTTATAGCTGATGAATTACTATTGGGTGAAATGATAGATTTACCCTTTTTGCCTCGATCTGCTTGATATTGCTTCTGATTCCGCTGAACTCATATTGCATATTATTGTTGGACATGTCATGTAGAGAAATACATGTGTTACATTTTATTGTCATTTATTGATGTTGATATTTGATCCTGATATGTCATGCATGATATTATGTTATTCTTCATGGTGTTGTTCTCTTGATCATTTCATCATCATTCGGAGTTGTTATATTGTTGATATCGGTGATGTTATTTTATTATCCATTGATCATGGTGATACACCTTGTTGCATTGTTGGAGTTTAGTTGTCGACCTGAAGGTTACGACCTTGGAGAGTATTTCGGTCCAGGACCATTTTATTGCGATACCCTCAAGACATGGGTGAGGGTATGGATATTGACTAGTCACTTTGGGCACCTTCGGGTGTGGGGATGTCAGATACGACGTTCGTCGGGCTACCTGCTAGATGTGGTAGTCGTGTCACCATTGGAGCGAACGGTTGACTTAAGAGCCATTTGCTATGCGCACAAATCTTGCGTCTTAGAGGCCATCATGCCATGCACACCAACCTTGAGACTTAGGGGACATCAGCCCTGCGCACCAACCTGGCGTCTCACGAGCAATCTACTCTGCGCTGCGTCTTAGGGGTTATAAGCCATGCGCACAAACTTGGCGACTCACGAGCCATCTGCTTTGCGCCGCGTCTTAGGGGACAACGCCCTCTGCACCATCCTTGGTGACTCACGATCCATCGGCTTTGCGCTGCGTCTTAGGGGACAACACCCTGCGCACCATCCTTGGCGACTCACGAGCTATCGGCTCTGCGCTGCGTCTTAGGGGACAACGCCATGCATACCATCCTTGGCGACTCATGAGCCATCGGCTCTGCGCTGCGACTTAGGGGACAACGCCCTACGCACCATCCTTTGCGACTCACGAGCCATCGGCTCTGCGCTGCGACTTAAGGAACAACACCCTGCGAACTATCCTCACGTCTTATGAGAGAGTCTACTTTGCACACCACCGTGTGTCTTATGAGAGATCTGGTCGGCGCACACGACTTAAGAGCCATCTGCTCTGCGTGTAAACGACTTTGCGTCTTAGGGGCTCATCCGTCCTGCGCAAAAGTCTCAATCTTCACATCAATCAATGCATGCTTACCTCCACGAATACAACAGTCAGAAGGTTCGTCGACTAGCTTCACTGTATCAACAACTCGAGTGGCACAAACGAAATGCACATCGACTATGTCTGCATCGAGGGCTTTCTCAGTTGGATGCTTGCAATTCTCGCTCTGATACCAACTGTCACGGGCCAATTATTTTGTGTGGAAGAACCCGTGCGGCACCCTTGCATCCCGTGCAAGGGATAAGCCTTAATCTCGAATCCATCCCGAATTGGGCTTCCCGACTTAACATTGCGGGGCATATGTTGGACCACGTGCCAACCTCGCATTTCATGTCTGTGCCCTCAAAAGACCATGTTGGCTGAATGGTATTGAAGGCGTAAAGTAAAAACAACATTACAGGACTATGGACGCAAGAAAGCATAAAATTAGGTGTAGGATGAGCTCCGCAATTGTCTTGGGCGAAGACCGACATGTCGTATGCCCATATGGGCCACTCATTCGTCTCCGCCCAAGGCAACCGCTTTGTTTGCCAACGCTCTCTTACATTATACATGAGACCCCTAACCCCCAAGTGCCACCCCTAATGTTCTCAAAAGCACGATGAGCATAACAAAATTGCGGCCATGCGAAATGGTGATTTTCCTTGGCCACGGCCATGACAAATGCAGGAAAACTGCTCCGCTTAGCCGTGACGCACGCACCAAGTGTCGAATGACTCCGAAATGCATCCAACTCACACTGTGCCCCCCCTGGGGATCGCACAAGAGGTTTTACAAGTACGAACTATAAATAAAGGTAAAATCGCATGGACGCGAAAACATATTTACAAATATGTAGGGAACATTCCGTCATGATTCGTTGTTGTTCGGGCGCATCTAAAAGTCCCTAACAATACGCTCATTGATTTGGTCGACGTCGATTAGGAGTATGTGTGGAGCATTTGTTGTATATATATCGCCTTTGACTACATCTTAGGCCATATTGTTATTTACTGTTGAGTTGACACCTTATTCATGTTGTTGATCATATTGTGGTACTCCTACTCAGTATTCGCTGACTCCTGTTGTTATTGCTCCAGACTTGCAGGGGTGAGCTATTGATCTCTAGATCAATGTGTAGATAATTGATAGAAAGCATGTAGATCTGGAGCTCTGATATGACGACAGCTTTTGTATTTTGTCCTACATCATCGTCTTTTTATACTGATTTTGATACTAATGATTTTGGAGTTTTATAATATATATATATTAAAAACTCTATTTAATATTGTACCTGGATAGATTATCCTTTGCCATATATATACATATCATCCGGCTTTTGATGTAATTATTTGCTTTTATAATATGCTTTATTATAATTTCTGATGTGTATCGGTGATTTTTCTTCCGATGCGTGGTTTTCGAGTCGCCTACTGTCGTGCTTCGGAACAGGGCCACCTCGGGTCATGGGGGTGGATCCGAACCGGGGCGTGACAGTATTTATTGGTATTAGAGCATAGGATTTAAGGTTAGGTTAAAGTTAAGAGCTTAGGTGTTTTACCTTAACGATAATATTTTATGGTGTAGGAGTTAAGTTGTAAGCTTTACCTAAATGTTTTGTTATATTTGTAGAGAGATGGCATCGAGGGGTAGTGTTGGGCCACGAGGGGTCTTGAAGACCTGGGTGGAGATCATGATCGGGTAGCCGTTCCTCGACGAGCGCATACTACTCAGGTGGCGACATCGACTGCCAGGGGTCGAGGTGGACGAGCTAGTCGGGGTGCTCGTCGGACTGGTCACACTACTGGTGGCAGGGGTCACAGTCGTGGTGCTCCGGTGCATGTTCCTGCGGAGGAGGTGCATGATTTTACTCCTGGGGCTAGAATGGGAGTGGGGGAGGTAGTTGCTGAGGCCATACCAGTAGTCCCTCAAGCTGTTGGAGAGGGTTCGGCGATGCATGTTCCTGCTATGCATGTTCCTATGGCACCACAGTCTCGGTATGTGATGCTTCTTCCGAGGCCACAGGGAGTTCATGCTGGAGTAGAATCATTGGGAGTCTCGCATGCTAAAGTTCCATCAGCTTGGCAAGCAACGCTTTGGTAGTTTTGGGGGTAGTACAGATTCGATGATATCTAGGAGATGGTTGGCAAGGGTAGAGGATACCTTTAAGGAACTTAGGTGCAAGGAGGAAGAGAAGGTGGAGTTGGCCACCTTTTACCTGATTGATGGAGCCAGAGAGTGGTGGATGGCACAAGTTGCTGCTAGAGATGGAGCTGATGTTTCCTGGGCAGAATTCAGAATTCTTTCAGAAATACTTCCTAGTGACATTTCGCCAATAGAAGAAGTAGGAGTTTCTCGATCTACGTCATGGGAGTCGTACCGTAGCAGAGTATGAGGCAGAATTAAATCGACTGTCAGAGTTTTGTTCGCAAATGGTAGCTACCGAGGAGGACAAGACAAAGCATTTCTTCAGAGGGCTGAATTTTGCTATTCAGGATCGGATGTCCAGTCATGATGACCTAGGAAACTACAGTCGGGTGGTGGCTCGAGCACTTTTAGTTGAGCGTATTCACTCGATGATCACACAACAGAAGCAAAAAGATCGTCATGGTTGATTGCCACTTCCACTGGCTGCAGGAGGACAAGATAGGGGCCAAGGAGGCCATAGAGCTCAGGCCCAGCCATCCCACAGTGGGTCCGTCCGTCAGTAGTTACTTTGGGCCGCAGAAGAAGGCAAAGACATATTCCTCTCAGGCACAAGGATCGTCCCAGCCTTCACCGATAATTCGAGATCAGATACCAGGAGTCACTGCTAGACCTACAGATCATATAGGAGTCAAGACTGACCACTGCTTCAAGATGTGGAGACAATGGACACTTTGCTAAAGACTGTCCCAGAGGTGGCAGTGTGTGCTATCACTGCAAGCAGCCCGACCACATCAGAAGGAGTTGCCCAGCTAGGGGGATACCAAGGACTTTACAACATTAGTCGAGAGGACATAGCCAGGGACATAGACAGATCAGTCAGCAGAGGCAGACTAGTCAGACTCAGGCTCGAGCTTTTGCATTGACACAAGAGGAGGTACGTCAGACGTCAAGATCAGTGTGGTGGGTCTGAGGTATTATTTTAGTTTTTGATTTACCTACTCATGCATTGATAGATACTGGTAGCACTAATTCTTTTATATCTCCGGTTATGGTTGCTAAATTGGGGAGAGAGCCACCCAAGATGAGTGATTTATTTGTACTCATAGCGTCAGGTGATGTGATGCAGTCGAGCCACGAGTTGAAGGGGGTGCAGACTCAGGTTGGGAGATGCTGAGATTTTGGTAGATCTACTTGTGCTGGATTTCTTCGACTTCGATGTTATCTTGGGTATGGATTGGCTTGCTGCCAACCATGCTAGAGTCGATTGTCGTGAGAAAGTGGTTGTATTTTCTCCCTTAGATCAGCCTTCAGTGATAACCAAAATTTAATTACATTTATTTTGGTTTTATAGCAGGAAAGCATGGACTTAAGTTAAGCAGGTTAGCAGAGTTTTCGGGTCTAATTCGGGTAAGCTTTTGATGTAGAAAAAAAAGGAGAAATTTTACAAATATTATTTCTGAAATTAATGATGTCATAATGAAAGTGGACCTCGAGATGAGTCCAATAGTTCGATCGAAATTTGAATCGGACTTAAAATGATTTTTTAGCCGGTGTAGCAAGCCGAGTAGTAAAAGAGGAGTAAAAATGTAAATTGAGGTTTAAAATAAACCTACTCTATTTAAGAGGGCTGTGCGGCTGGGGAAAGCCGCACGGCGCTCGACCTGGGCGAAGAGGCAGCGGCGACGCGTGAGGGGAAAAGGCGGCCGGCGGCCGGAGTGGCCGAGTTCGTCGGGGGCAAGCATTTGGGGACTTCCATTGCATCATTCCCTTTTCTTTTCGTGCAAAAAAGGTGAGTAATTTGACCCTTCTTCCCCTTGTTCAATAACCCAACAGCCGACTCCTTCCCTTGACGGTATTTTTGTTGTTTCTTGAAATTTCGAGTGGATTTGGATTAAATTGGTGTTTCTCCTCGTTGTTTTGATCTACGCTTGAAATCAAGGGAAGAGGAGGTGCGGCTGCACACGCCCAGCCGAATTCTTGGCATGCGCCACCCCTCCTTGAAGCTTGATTTTTTTTCATTGGTTCTTGATGTATCCACTGTCATTTAGTCTCAGATTTGCATCAAATTAAGTTGAATTCTTGTGCAAAGCATGCTATCTCTCTTGGATTAATGCCCTACTAGTGCGGATGAGGGAAAGGGGTTGCTGCCGCCCTTTTCTTCCTTGAGGATTTTCCTCTTGAATATAGGCAGAATCCCTCCTCTGTTTAGTGCAGTTTTTATTCTCTATCCGCATGATAAACCTCGTATGAGATTGCCTTTTTCTTGGTTTTTAATTGTCGTTCAAGCTCGGCAAGATGGGGCTGCCGCCGGCCTCTTAGACATGTCCTTAAAGGTTAATCTAGATAGAACTGAGATTTATGAGGGGACTAAGGAATTGGGCTGCTCATTGGTAGCTTTAGGGGCATGTTTCTCTAAGTATACATAAGCTACCTTAAACAAGCAAATCTAGGACATGTGTAGACATACAAACCTACTGGCATGTAGAGAATGGTTTCCCTTAAATCCTGCACATGCTGCCCTACTTAGAATTTTCTTAAATCAGGTGTAAATAAGCTGCCCCGTTAGGGAAAATGACACTTTTTGGGCATTTCTTACTACATTATGGTTCATTGGCACTCGACGAGGTCTACAAGACGTAGGGACGTGAAAATAATAATAAAAATACTTATGAACCTAGATACACCTAGATTATGTTTTCTTAACTTCCTAGGGACACCAAACTATAGGGGGAGAAAACTTAGTAGGGGCTGGATTCTTGAGGAAGTTTCTAAGGCCATACGGCCGGCCTTGTGAAGAGAGGATTGGGGTGACGAGCGAGTGATATTGTAATACCTGGGATTTCCTAATATAAAAAAATTCGTGCTGCAGCCCATCGAGTCAGGAGCTAGCCGGGCCGGGTCGCGAGACCGTCACGAATAGCAGGTATAATTAATTTAAATTATGACCTATTGTTGGAAAGTAGGTGGATGACTATGTTGGTTGACTCAAGTTGGGTTGAGATTGGGTTCATGGATTGAGTCGGGAATCGATCCAGGTTAGGTGGAGTCGTATGAGAAGGCTTAAGTGAAGAGATGAGGGGAATAAAACCCCTCATCCAAGCAGCTGTGCGGCTCAAAAGGGGAGAGCCGCACGTAGCCCAAGAGGAAGGGGATCGAGGGAGATCGTGATCGGCGCCGAGCTTGCGTCGACGCCGGGGAAATCGAAGTTCGTCTTCATCGATCCCATCTTTTGATCCAATCGAGGTGAGTGGTTAGTTTGGTTGTGAGGGGAGGCGGGTGGCCGAACCTAGAAATCCTTGAAATCGAGTTTGTTTCGCGAGTTTTCTTGTCGATCGATGTGGTTTTCTCGTGTTTGAACTCTAAATGATTAGTGTACCTGTGATCTCATGTTTTAGATCGTATTTTTCATGTTTTGTGGGTTGGCCGAGTAGAGGAAAAATTGGAAAGGTGATGCCTAAATTTTCCCCAATTTCATCGATCGTCTTTTAACTCATGGTTCGTCTTATTCTTGTCAAAAGTTAGATCTCTAGATTGAAGCTTAGGTTTGGTTGTCGCAAGCATGCCCATCTTCCCTAAGGGCTCGGCCGAGCAGGGTGTTACCTCTGCTCAAGTCGGCTGAGCAAGGGTAAGGGGAAAAAATTCAAGCTTGATCGAATTATTTATGCGAGGTTTCATGCTAGGTTGTCTTGATTCATACTTACATGCGTGTGTGATTTTAATAATGTTATGAGATTGCCGCTCATCATAGAATTTGTTAGTAGCTATAGATCTAGATCCTCATGTTTAAGGAAATGTTTTTGTTAGTGCTTACATGGAAAGGATTAATATGGCATATGGATCGAAATAAATGTTTCATTGATTCTCATATATTATGCTCAATCGTTACTATGTATATTGCATGTTCCTTATCGTTTTGCTTTTGAATCTATCCTCTTTAATTCGGCACTCGTAGGATATTTATTCTTGGCATGTTCTAATAACTTCAGAAAGAAAGGTTCCGGTACCTAATTGTGACATCTAACTGAGAGGCAAAGTACACTTGCTAGGTTCTAGATTATTTTGGCAATCTCTAGATTAGTGTAACTGAAAATTATCTCTTTTTTCGCGAGGTTTGCAGATGGATTTTACTTTTGAAGATGGAAAAAGGTTGAGGTCTGTCATGTGGAATAAAGAAGAGCTGGACAGTAGAAAGAGGAGGTTGATCAATCAGTTTCCTTTCTTTTTGTCTATTTTTTAGGAATCTTTCATGGTAATTGTTTAAGTATTTGTTCCAGTTTGCATTGCATTACTTCTATTGCCCGTAACAATTGTGAATGATGTCAGAGTTAACCGGAAAATGAGTTATTACAGAGCTTTAGAGCTCTTGGTTTCTTGATGTGGATTCAATATAGGCAATGAGTTTAGTTTAATAGATAAGATTGACCACTGTTCTTTTTTACGTGGGATGTTTTTTTTTAATCTGTGTTTCATTGGCCTATAGGTTATGTAGTTCACCTGCATTATTCTATCAACCACTACTTTAGTGTGTTTTAATTAACTCCGTTGGCATTATTGCAGTGTGGTTAACTCCGTTGGCATAAGTAATAACTAATTGGTTCGTCTTCATGTTTTATCATTTGCTTGTCTCATCTTTTTCAACATTCAGTTTTCACTGCATTGTTGATTATTTGTATCATGTTAGATTTTGATATATTGGACCCATCATGCAAAACTAGTTTTGATTTCTGTAAAAATGGTCTGAATTACTGGGTTGAGTTGCTGTATGTTGCATGTATGGTAGGTGTGGGCAAACACAAATTTTATGTTATAGTATGCAAAAAAAAGAGAAGCTTTAGAAATTCATACAGGTATGTCTGAAATTTATATGACATAGCATATTATATTAAGTTGTGTGCGAAATATAACTCCAGTTTTTGGATAGTATATGCTCCTTTCGGTTCTGTTGTTTTGTCGTTTCCTCAACAATGGATAGAAAAGAGTGGTCACTGTACAAGCATTTAGAGCACGAGTCTGATCTTTTTTTGGCAAATAAACCAGAAAATTTTGTAATAAAAATGTACAGAAATAAAAAAGTTTACACAATGATATCTACAAACATGTTCCAAACTTCCAATCTACTAATAAGAGCTGAAGTCAAGATGAATCACAGAGCTGGAAGCATGTGGGCATAAGTAACAGTGGTTGTTAACTCCTTAGCTCATCTCAACAATGAGAGAAGAAACAATGAAGCATGCCACTTTACATTTGTAGAGGTCATAGCTTATGCCCTTAGCTTTATTGTCATCTCACTTCTCAGATAGACCTTGAAAACTTTAAAGGTTACTGTTGCTTCTTGTTGTTTGCTGGCTGCCACTACAGAGGATCATTGCTCATTGTTCAGTTGGCATAACTGCTGTCACCTTATTATTAAGATCTAGAGACAAATTATGCGGGGAAATTAGTAGTTACTATGATCCTGTAGTATGGGTTCTAAAACTTTAATTTGTTGGATACTGTAGCTTATATTGTTTGTTTTGGTTTTCATTGTCTCATGGGTCGAGCTTGTCTGCATAAACTTCAATTATCTATATTATGCTGCTGCAGACCTGCAGTTACCAAAAACTGTTTTTGGTTGGACTATTTGATACTTGATATGGCTTGTTTGATGATATTTATGACCAAACCAATTGCAGCCATTATTACATTGTCTGCTTTGTATAATCTAAAACATGCACATAGGCAAAAGATCTACCAAGTATATGTTGCTCATGTGTTAGTATCAATGTCTGAAGCATTGATGTGGTACTCCCTGCACTGTACATTGTTTTTTAAAATGTATTGACAATTTTAATTAGTTTGATTTTATATTTGCTACAATTGATATGTACTTGACTGTTTTTGTTCATTTTTTTCCTTTTTTTGTCATTTTGAGCGATACGAGCAGATGGAACCGTATAGTATGAGACTTCCAAGGTTCAAGACAGTCCAGAATCTAAATTGGCATAAGCTATGCCACTTTATCTTCAAATACTGCTTCGCACCGAGTAGTAGACGGTACATTACTGCTAGGTAGTGAATTGGTTCCCAAAGAGCCCCCTTTTCTTCCAATATCTCATTTTTGGATCCGATGGAATTCATGGGTATAGGAAGAAGCCCCATCAAATAGAGATTTCCTCTTTTGATTGTTAATATGAGATACAAGACCACTACTAAATATTGATTGCTTTTTGAACCCTGCGAATCACGTGAATGTACTACACCTTTTGATCATGAAATATTGATTGCTTTTTGAACCATGCGAATCGCATGAAAGTAGGGGTGTTCATTGGGTTGGGTCGACCCAATGTACTCGAGAATCCGACCCGAACTAATCGGGCTGAGTCGGGTTGGGTTCAATTTATTCAAACCCGACCATAATCGGGTCGGGTCTCAGGTTCTAATATTTGGAACTCAATGACCCGAGACTCGACTCAATTACCCGATTATTTATATATATATATTTTTTTTAAAAAAAATATATTAAAAAAAATAAAAAGCACGCTCGGGAAGATACGGCCCGCGTCGGCCCGTGTCTTCTAGAGAAGAAGCGGCTCGTGTGGCTCGTGTCTTATTGGGAAGACATGAGCTGCGTGGCCCGCGTCTTCCAATGTGTCTCGAGATGCACATGAGACAATTTTTTTTTTTAAAAATATTTTTATATGGGTAACCCGACTACCCGACCCGATTTTGGGCGGGTTGGTCGGATTGGGTTCAATTTTTTTTACCTCCAAATCCGACCCGACCCGACCCGTGAACAACCCTACGTGAAAGTACTGGATACTCCAACTTTGGAGGTCAAAAACTACCATAAAGCATTCTTGATGAAAAAAATGCGCGGGTTGGATCGGGTTCAAATTTTTTTTACCTCCAAACCCGATCCGACCCGACCCGTGAACATCCGTACATGATAGTATGATACTCTGACTTTGGAGGTCAAAAAGTTCCATAAAGCATTCTTGATGGAAAAAATGCGATTTGAATGGATGTGCTTTCATTGACTTGATTTGTCCTAAAGATTTACATTGGTCAAGTAGTGGAGTAATGGTGTTGTTTGTTTTTTTGCCTTGTTTTTTTTTGTACAAAATTTGGTGGTATTGTATAGTATGGTACTGTATTGGCTGCCTAAATCCAAACACCCCAGGCATACGTCTTCTTCTTCTTTGCTTTATTGGCACTAAATTTGATGGTATTGTATAGTATGATACTGTATTAACTTGCCTAGATCCTGACAATCCAGACAAATTGACACATGTAACCTTGATCCAAAGGAAAACATTCATCTAGTATAGTATCATAAAATTGTCCATCATCCTGAGAATGCAAGTCTTAGAAATTTAAGAAACATAGAAGGAAATCCAGATAGACAGGTCAAAGCAAAGTATCCACTGGATGAATGCACAACTATCAGTAATATGAATTTATGAAAAGTAGGCCTCCCTTTCTTATTTATTGTAAAAATTCTATTCTTCCATCTCTGTTTTTATTTCCTTTTGTTATCTACAATTCCACTGAATCGTTTGTCAAAATCTTCTAATTATTTATCGAAATAATATATATTACATACAATATGAGATCTTGTCTAAAATATTATTTTTTCTAACATGTAATGTTGTGATACAGAAAGTACACTTAAAAGATAAATTATTCTATAGGGATTTTAATGCATATCATTATAAGGTTGCATTAATTATATAGCAGACTTAGCAGCTGCTATTTGTGCATTGCATTGGTTATCAATTTTGATGCATGTCATAATTTCAAATTTTGGGTTTGAAATTCTACTGCAAATTTGCAATTCTCATTAAATTTCTTCAATCACATGGTAAAGAAAAATCAAGCAAACTTTAATTTAAATAAAGCATATGTTTTATAAATGAAAATCTGCACATGGTCTGTAAAGCTCTATTAGTCCTCCTGATCGGAACTGGCAGAATACTTTATGCAGGTTACTGATGAGATCAGCAACAGTTACTACACATGAGGGGATTAAAAAGAAATCCAAAAAATCCAAGTTTCCGACAGACTTGTAAGTTTAGCAATTATGATGGTCTTACAGATTACTCTTACATATTTTAGTCAACAGGATTATCTTACCATATTTGAGCATTCTACCTTGTATAAATATATGATCGAGTTTAACAGTTAACATATGGCACCAAATGTTATCTAGAACAAATAACCAAGCTGCTATCACTATTAATTTGAAGTAACAAGGCTACGAATAGTTATTGTCCTCATCATGGCAATCACCTTACTATCTTTGTACTATACCCATGGTTAAATAATATATGAAGTATTCTAGATGAAACAAAATTTACGTTGTTTTGATTAGAGAGCTCTTTCTATATGTTTCGTCGTTCCAATAAACTTCGAAGGAAAATTCTTGAAATTGTGCTATTATTTCAAATACCACTATGGTCTAAGCAATTAATCACTAAAAACCAATACTTTGGGGGCGTTTAATTTGTTGAGACTTGGGTGGAACATTTGTGTACATAATTACATTTGCAGGCATGTGATTCCCATCAATTAAATTGCTAAGGCTCTTATGAGAATGAATAATTAGATTGCTAGGCATCTATGATGACCATGTTTGACTTAGACCATCACATTTATAGGAATCTATGTAAGATGATTTAATTTCCAATATTACATTTGCATGTATAAGAAAAAAAAATTTATTTCTTATTTGTTTCATATGATTATTTATCACAAATACAATATGAATTTAAAAATAATAGATATTTTAATAAATTAACTAAGAAATACAATCATCATAAAATATTGTAAAATGACGACAAACTATTAAGAATTAAATAGATAATACTATAATATCATGTTTTAATACAGGAGTAGTAAAATATACTATTCATTTAAAATCATTCTATTTCATTAATGCACATTCAAATTCATTCTATATTTTGTACGAACATTTTTAATATTTTTTTATACTTTATTTACATAAGGATATTAATATATTGGGTATCTTGGTCCAATGATTTTAATTAAAGATTTCCTTGTGGTGTTAAAGTAAGAATGCAAGATTACCAACTCCCTTGGTAGGAAATGTTTTCATGGTAAAGTGTGTTAAAAATATAAATGCATAGATTTGTCTCTTTCCTAATAGCTTAAACTTTTGGGAAAGTTGATCAACCAATCAAACTTAACATGGTATCAGAGCGGGGAGGGGAGGTCCTGAGTTCGAATCCTGTCGTAGTGTCAGTTTTTTTTTTAAAATTATCTCCCACCTCAATTAAGTCGATCCACTTGTTGGGCTTGGGTCAAGTTTTCCTGTCCACAAGTGAGGGTGAGTGTTACGAATATAACTGCATAGATTGGTCTCTTTCCTAATAGCTTAAGCTGTTGGGAAAGTTGGTCAGCCTATCAAACATAACAAAGTGATTTCGATTTCCAAGTTTTTTGCTCCATTAAATTTTGATGCATATTGAAACATATATAGCAATGTAACTTTTGCACACTCATATTGCAAATCCTTCAACATTCCTTGAATTAAACATTGCATTAAGTTTTGGTTAGATTGAATCTTCTAATGGAACTCTCTACACCATGATAATCTTTAGACTATTATGCTTAGATGATTTATAGTTAAGTTTGATTAGGTAAACATTTTTTTCCAAAGCTTAAATTGTTAGGAACATCCTAATTATACTTGTATATTTTTAAAACTCATGTGTGGGTGAGTAGGCTAGTGTTAACCTGCTGAAGACCAATGTGTGGATTGAATTAACTGAACATATATTCTTCTAATATGTGACTTGACAAAATTTGAACTCAAAGACCTTTAGCCTTAATACCACATTCAGTTTGATTAGAAGATCATTTTTTCAAAAGTTTAGCCTTTAAGAAAGGCTCAATCTATACTTTTATATTTTTAGTAATAGTTACCTACAGTACCTATGGTTTTAGCTGTTTTTTACTTTCTTAATCCCTTTCTCCATAATACATTAATTACCTAGCCACAATGTACCATATTTGAGATGCAATTATGCAACCCGACATTACATTTCTTGAAAAAGCTCAAGGAAAAAAATGTTAGTTGATTAGCATAGCACATATGTAACTTCTTGCTTTTCCATTTTTACTATTAGTTAATATTATCCATTTCTACCCCTTACCCCATTATGATTTTTTGATGTCACGAGTAGGGATGTCAACGGGGCGGGGCGGGGCGGGGCAGGTACGGGGGGTGCCTACCCACTACCCGCCCCGCGAAATAAACGGGTACCCGCTACCCGTTTATTTCCCGCGGGTATTAAAAATGGGTACCCATTTAATTACCCGCGGGGGGACGGATACCCACGGGTATTGACGGGTACCCATGACAGTTTTAAAAAATGTGAACTTTGACATTTTGATAAGAATTTCAAATATAAACTCTCTTCAAATAAACACACAATATTTTGATAACAACTTCAAATATAAACAATTAAACACACTTTAATGGGTAGGTAGTGGATAATGGGTATTGACTATTGAATTAGGTTAGGAACTTAGGGTTTTTTAGTATATGTATTGAGGGTAAAATAGTAATTTATTAATTCTCACGGGTAACGGGTACCCGTGGGTACGGGTACTATGATACCCGTACCTGCCCCGTTTAATAAACGTGTATGAAAAATTATCCGCGAAATACTCGCGGGTAGAAAACTACCCCACATACCTGTTATAAACGGGTAAATACCCGCGGGTACCCGCCTAAACGGATTTTTTTTGCCATCCCTAGTCACAAGAAATAGATCAGTAATGTTCCTCTTTTTAGGCCATCGGGAAATAACAACTTGTAGATTGGTTTCATAATTTTGTTTGTTTTGACATACCTACAGACTATTCAAATGTAAAAAATGTTACATGATGGTAAAGAGAACCTTTCATTTAGGTCAAGGATCTGTCTAAAGTTGTTCTTCAATGAGCTCCATCTTTGTAGGAAGTTAAAATTAATTGAATCTCTAGCTAAAAGATCATTGGTTTATGCTGACTTGAGCATTACACTAGGTTAAACCGTGTGGTTGTCTGACTTTATGCATTGACCCTTTAATATATTGGTAATCTAGTAGGGACAACATTTCATGACCAAAAATAATGTAAGCAAAGGAATGAAAAACTATGCCAATTGTGGGTAGCAAAGTTGGTGGCAACATGTGTATGTTGCCTAGAGATTTAGGGTTCGAACCCTAGTATGGTCACCTATTGTGACTTTCTATCTTTGTTAAAAAACAAGGAATGAGAAACTATTTCTAGATATTGTGTTTGATTCCTGATTTTGAATACCTTACTTGAGCGTATCAAGAACTATTGTCTTGTGGATGTGTAGAAAGGTATCTACTATAAGACAATCCTTTGTGCCCATTTCTTTGCCATGTGAGCCATAAGCTAAAATTTGGGCGACATAGGCATGGGGCACAATAGTTTGTCTACTGGAGTAATTTTCCCCAAATTTTTCTTTATCTACTTGGTGCTGCATATTTTGATCCTTTCAAATTGCAATGTTTTTTTATCTAATCCTGTATTTATTGTAAATTTGTCAGAATCCTATAAAGATATGTCAAAATATAATGCTTATTTGCTGTTGTTGGTGCAGGTACTTGTTAGAATCGGATGTTAGGAATGATGAAGTAAGTTTATTTCCTCAATCTCATTAGTCATTAAAATCTGAAACTATCTCACAGGACATTGTTAGTTTTGTTGTCATTAAGGAGAGAAAACCAATTTATGCAACCACTACTTATTGTGAAAGTAGTTAGATAACTAACAGCTTAATGTTTTTGCTGGGTTTGCAATTGAAATGTTGTTCTTAATTCTTTAGTCATCATAAGAGGAAACATGCCTTTATTAGTTACAAAAATATTTGACATGAACTGATAAGCTGTGCCATAGTTTCCGTTTATATCGCATCTAGTTTGATACCTACCCGACTAATACAATGCAAGGGTAATTTGGCCTTAAAATTTCCAGGACAAGAGAGGTTTAGAAAAACCCTGCTCTTTAGCAGAAAGATTTTATTTATGTGACATTTTATTATCAATTTTTTATATGTATAAAAATCCGAGGTCATTGCATTCTCTTAGATTTAATAATGCAAAAAGTATAATTACATTTCATATAAGGAAACTGATTAGCTATATGGTTTGGTTAAAGAACTCTTGTAAGAAACTTTGGATGTCCTTCTTGTGCTCCAAGGTTGGAAAAAAAATGTCAAATGAAAATTTAACACAACACATGAACATTTAGCACATATCTAGGTTTCTTTTTGAAGAGTGGTGAATGTGGTGAATTTTCTAACTTGTTTTAATAGTAATTGCAAGAAATGAATAGTTTCACTTAAGATGGAATACATATGCGACATATTAGAAGGATAAATTCTCTGCATAGAGTTATTCTAGTACATTTAAAAACTTCAAAGTTTGGTGGTATCTCAAACTTCCTTTAGTATATTGGTATTTAGCAGCCAAACATTAGCTTTATGTTAATATATATTGTATCATTCTGATATCAGTGAGCTAGATATTATTCTTATCAGGTCAGCGATGAGACTGTAAGGACTACTATTGAAAGAACTTTCTCAAATGGTGGTAAGGACTATGTGCAACTTATTCAAAGGAACCAGGAAAATAACTGCAATCATGGCCTCCTTTTAAAACAGTTTGTACATGATAAGATTCCTATTTACAATATGTTGGATGAGTTGGATGAGATGTCCTATCCTGAGCTTACTGCAATAAACAAAAAACTTAGAGGTGTATCTCTGGTCCCTAAATTTCCACCTCACCGTTTTTCTGGAAACAAGGATTTGCTCATTAAACGGTTGGAAAAAAAATTTACGAAATGTCTGTCAATGCTTGGAAATGGGGATGAGTTGCCCATGAAACTTTCTAAAGCATTATCCGTGATTTATCTCTCTTCCAAGCATAGATCCATGACTTATATTGATGTACAAACATCAGAATTTTACCCTTTTTCAACAGAAATGTCATGCTTGCACAATCGTATTTTAGAAGCCCTTTCGTTGATTCCAAAGTTTAGAAATCATCAGTTGAAAGATTTGCATGCCTTACTGGATCTTAAAGCTGAAGTTCCTATTAGATGTTTCAGGAGTGCACTAAGGAGCTCCTTGATTGAATACTTGTTTGAATGCAATGAAACAAGTGCTCCACAGTATGTATTGAAAACTCTTGATTTTATAAACAGCAGGATTAAATGCCAGGCTCCCATGTTCTCGAAAATCTCCATACATGAGGAGGTTGAAGCTGTAATGACATTGAGCTGTCAGCTCAAACGAATTATTTCAAACCCATTGGACCAAACTGATGATGACGAGCTATTTTTAAAGGAGTTAGGAAATGATGAAAACACCAATGCTTTTAATTTGGTTGATACTTACTATTTCTCGGGTCACGGTGATAATGAACATGAACTAAGTTATGAGTCTTGTTCTAATTACGAAGACAAAGTCCCTGAGAATACAGGACAGTGCATCCCCACAGCATTCACCGCTAGTAGCAATTCTTTCTTACCATCTGAGGCTGCAAATGAAATGAGTAGCAGTAGTTCAGAAAAACCTAAAATGGGGCATGATGATGATATAGATGTAGAGAAACATTATGAGGATTCAGCAAAGCTTAGTCTAGAAAGTACCTCTCAGAACACTAGAAACATGACTGTAAAATCTGTCCAAGAAGTCTGTGATGAGACAGCATTGGTTGCTAATAAACTCATTGGCTCCATGCTAGATAAGTTACTAATAACAGAAGGCATATATGCAGATTATTCGACAAGATCTTACTTGAATGGTGGATCATCGAATCCTCTAGGTTTCCAAGGTATGTGAGTTAATGTAACTGGACATACAATTTCCTTCTTCAAATGTGTTTGTTTCAAATAGGCCTTTTTGTTTACTGTACATTATTGTGTCAGGTACTGAAGACATGTTCAAAACTTCAAAGGAAAACATAAGGTCTCAAATTTTTGTTCAGACTGTTGAAGAGCTAGTGCCTTCTTTGACAAATAGGTAACATTTCTTTGCACTGAACAAAATTAAAAAACTAATGGACAGCCTATCTTCTAATTCTTGTATTTGTTTATTTAAGTTTTGTTAGAGCTGATATTGATTATTTTATCATTTTGGTGTTGCTGTATTGTTGATGCTTCAGTTGTATCAGAAGAGTGAAGAATTTGATGGAGAGCTGATTCAGCATCTCATCCCTATCCAAATTCAAGCATGAATAGTGGTTGGCAGACACTAGGAGTCTGCATCTCTTTTGCCTATGTCTAAATCCCTAACTGTGCATCTCTTTTGCCTTTCCTTGGTCTGTTGGCCGCAGACTTCATTTAAACAGTATAAAATACAAGAAGTTATCTTACCGTATGCATTTTTTTCTATTGATAGCTAATCTTTAAGTTCCAAATTGATAAGCCTAGTATTGTCATGATTAGTCCCTCATGCCTCAAACTTTATCTTCGTCACTTGTATTTTCTGTTAGTCATTTAATTGTACCCATTATTATTACGTAAGTTAGATATTGAATCTATTGAACTTCACTAAAGAGTGTTAATGATGATTTGTTAGTTGTACTTCTCCAGCTTTCATGAGAAGTACGGCTAACAAATCTTAAATGAGGAACCTTGTACTCTTGAACTTAGAATACTATTGTACTCTAGAACTTCCTAAAGGATGTGCAACGTTGTGTGTATGTAAAATAGAAAATATCTAAAATATCTAATATAAACATCCACCGGAGATGCAAAGAAAGAAAGATATCTGATGCATGTTTGGAGATTAATCTTATAGCTGGTAAGTTATTCTGTTTTGCTATTTATCCTTGGAAAAAAATGTTTTCACACTAAAAAATTTCTTGCTTAGTTTATTTATGTTGATTATCAAAATGACTTCATGACAAAGATAGAGGTTCAGTAGAGACTAATTAAAATTTAACTGACATGGAGTTTGATTTCCGTAACTAATTTTTGTTTGCTTTTCTCATTCTAGGACCGACGTCTGAGGCTCAACATTTGACGAGGTTGGCATAAAGTAACCATGAAGAGTACAATGTTCTTTGTTTTCTCCTTGGTGTTCACTTAATTACAATATGTTAAATGATACTGAATATGGTTGAAATTGTGATGAAAGTGATCAAACATTTGAAAGAAAAGCTCAAGTAGAAGGGTTGAATTTTCATGAGTCAAAGTGTTTTTCTTGAGTTTTTTTTTCATGTTTTATTAGCGTAGTGTTTAGGGAGAGAAATGGAATAATATAATCTAATTTTCGTCGCCATGTCATTGTAGTGAATGTTGATAAAGGTAACATTCCACGCTTGCATCAAGCACGCAACATTGTAACATTCCTCGGATGAAGGTGAAATCTTACGAATATATCCTACAACTTTTACATGTCTCAGAAAGTTGAAATAGTTTATTATAGTTATTCATCGTTGCACTTATACATCCACAGAATATTTCCAACTTTTCCCTTAACATTTATATAAAATTTTAACGGAATAATCTACTCAATTGGTCCATTCAAAATTTTAAAATAAATCAAAGCCTACTATCTTGGTAACGTGGATCAAGTCTAACCGGGATTGATCTATATCAATTCATCTTTCATAAAATAAAAATAGAATAATTTGATTGGATTTTTAAAATTATTGTTTTCACAAGGGAGTATAAATTAAAAATTTTAGGTCAACTCATGTTTAATAAAATCAAAAATAAAAAAATTTGGCTGGACATTTAAAATTATTATATTAGGAGTGAATAATTGAAAATATCAACAAAAATAGGAAAACTTCAATTATGAATTGAAGGAAAAAAATATCAGGAAATTTTATGAGAAAAAAGATCAATTGCATTATATATTAGCTAATAAAATAGAATAAGTTTGTAAAATTATAAATCGTTATGACCTGACATAATTTTTAATATATAATTTATATGGAATAAAAATAATGTATAACAGTTTGATTAGAAATATTAAGACATGTGCTATTATGATTTTAGAAAAATCAATTTCTTCTTTTAATATCAAATTACTATTTTTATGCTATTATTTTATATTTTATAAGTAATATATTATGATAAAAAAATGCTTTTGTAATTAAAAATTCATGAATTCCTACTCTTATAATGATACAAAGATTTTTTTCATTAAGCAAAAAACACATACAATTATCTTTAAAAATTATTGTATTGCAAATCAAAACATTGATTTGAAAATCAAATCAGATTTTATATCTTGATCAACCAAGCATCTCATTTCTTCTCATCCTATTACGTATAATTAACTAAGACTAAGTTTCTTGTTAACAGCAGTTTAACCTGTTCTAGCATAACTTCAGGTGACGCACTGATAACTGTTCTATCACAAGTTAGAAGATGACAATCTTTATGGCTATGATCCATCTAGTTTCCAAATTGTTACGCAAACTAAAACCAAATGAGCATCTGTTTTACTTGAGCCATCAGTAGCTTGTCTCACCTCACTCAACGTTAGTGGGATGACAAATCCATATACAAGTACTCAAACCAATGCTCAGACACAAGAAGAGTTCAAGATGACTAGAGCAAGTTACAGGCAGAATTGTCCTTGGTACTGCACCTACTCACGAAATCGTCAGAACATCGAAAACTTGTCTGCCAGATTAGATCATCTAGATGAAAAATTCAGTACCTATCATATCGGTCACTGCACCTGCAAAGAAATCAAAGACAAACATGGACAAGTTTAGTATTATAACTAGCAACTACCAACAGCAAAGTTGAAAATTTTCTCCCAAAGTAATCCTGTGCATAATTAGCAAATTAGAAGAGGGTAGAATGCAAACACCAAGCAATTAGATTCACTGATATAAGATCACTCTAATTCAACAATTGCTGGACTTTGCAGCAAAAAAAGTAAAAGGTCCATAATGTCCATTGTGAAAATTAAATGTATAATAGTATCACTCAGTGGGATCAAACCAGTTTCGTGCACTAGCATATAACTGATGCAGGTGTTGGTAAAATAGAAATAACAATATGAATACCAATAAACTAAGGTGAAAATTCATTGAATCATAAAATAAGAATTATAGTGACAAGCTTGCAGAGCGAAGTCAAGTTTGTTTCTGACAATTGGATGATCTATTTTTTGATAACGAAAGAATATTAGGTAAGATAGTAGCTTGCCAGATTGATGCATAATTGAAATGTGGTAGTGCATTCTCGTCATTAGAAGAAATCAAAGTTAATGGTCATAAACATATGAACAAAAATTGCAAATATCAAAGCAATCTGATAATCTTGGTTGAAATGTTTGCCAGAGTTGCCCATGGAAACTTAAATACTTACCTTTGGTACTCATAATATAAAATTTAAACTAAATATAACAGTCATTACTATTTTAACTAATAAAACATGTCATTAACATAGTACTAGCATCATAAATTAACAACTGTTGTTTTACCTATATCCATCATGATCTCTAGAGCGTTCCTTGGAATGAGAACGAGAACTTCTGCGGCTCCTTGAATCATAACTGTGAGAACGATATGATTCTCTATATCGATCATGACCTCTATCATAGTGCCGATCATAATCTCTGCTTCTACGATCATAATCCATTTCCCGGTCACGGCTACCACCTCTGTCCCCTCTAATCCTATCCCGATCTCTGCTTGATGCCCTATCAAGCTCAAGACTTCGTTCTTTTGATCTGAACACGAATAAGGATAAATGTTTATAAACTCATGGAACATACCCATGTAGACAAAACGTAACGTAAACAAGGAATTGAACTAATCAGTACCTTCTATCACTTTCAGATCGGTCCAACTTCCTTCTCTTATTCCTCTCTTCCTGAAAATACAAGTTACATAAAAAAATGTTAGAGTAATGATCATCATTGCTGATGACAAGATTATTAATAACATACAGAATCCTGTTATGTGTGGTAAAGCCCACAACACAACTAAAATTGGTACTCAAGCTTCACCGAATAGTGGACACTTTGGATATATGTGTGAATCAATAGAAAATTGCCTAAAATTAAACTCTTCTTATACTACAATGGGAAAATCCGAATCAAACAGTGATTGTTCAAGAAGAAAATAGAATGTCTCATAAGAGAGATTGTAACCTGATGTTCTTATATGTACAACCTATAACTTTTGTTTGAACTTTGTAGTGCTCATGGTTGATTTGTAAGGCTAAAGAACTATTGCCAACAACATTGGACTAATAGCTCTTGTTTCCACATATCATCTTTCAAGAATTTGCTAATTGTTACAACAATTGAGAAATGATCCAACAAGTTAACTCATCATATGGCCTTGAAAATCCTTTTGGACATCATCAAGGGTAACATAGTAAAGCATGGTTCTGAATTGGTAGTAACTTATGCTCAATCTCTAAATTAATTAAGTTCGGTGTCAAAAGTGCAGGCTTCAATTTTTTAAAAAAGAAACAAACATTATGATAGACCCCAGGTAAACATGCAAAAAATATAGTGTTAAAAATATAAATGCATTGATTGATTTCTTTCCTAACAATTTGCTTTTAGGAAAGTTGGTCATCCAATCAAATTTAACATGGTATCAAGAGATCCTCAGTTCCAATCCTCCTAGCAATCAATATTTTTTTAAAAAAAACACAACTTCAATTAAGTCGATCCACTTGTTGGGTTTGGGTCAATCTCCTCAAATATATTCGCTAGAAGTGTTAAGAATATAAATGCATAGATCAAGCTTTTGGTAAAGTGTCATTGAATCAAATTTAACATATAGAAAGAATCAACAATAGAGCACATGGTATAGTACAAATATTCTCTTTGCTAACACACAAATATAAGGATAAAAGAAGCATTTAAAAAAAAAAAACCAATTTTAAGGAAGTCTGGTGAAGCTAACCTGCAGCTCCGCCAACTTCTCCCGAATAAGCATATAGCCCAAATGAAGTTTCCCCCCAAAATGATCAGCCAAACGACGATCACTGTACAGCAAAGAGCAATTATGGCATATCGTTCACTATAGAAAACTAATATATTCTTAGACTTCAGAGTTAGTTGATCTAGTGACCCCACAATATCTACCAATTGTAATCTACTAGCATGAAATTAAAAAAAAACACGCACATTCTTTAGCTGCAAAGTTTTCCGCGTAAAACTGGGCCCAAAAGCCTGCTGGTAAAAAGGAGGTATAATAGACCAGTCAAAAGCTAGAGTTTGAAACCCGAAATTCTAGTCTCTTATGCCCTCAGAAGTACAGCAGAATGGTCATACTTACATATTATTGAAAACAAAATTACCTGTCATAGACACTCAAGAATGCTCCACAGATATCACATAACCGCAACTTCTGATCAGTCTGTTAGAAAAATAAAACGTTTAGCTATAACTTGTTCAGAGAGGATATGCACTGATAATTGCAATAGCACAATATTAGAATTAGAAGAAGATCAAAAACATGAACATGCAATTATAAGAACAAAAGAAAATAAAGGCTAAATGAGCTGCTAGCAGGAGAAGAAGATTATAGTTCAACCATGAATGGACCATTTACATCCAAGCCTAACTGTTATCCACTTGTGACATTCAACAAAAGACATTTAACATCCAAGTAAATTAATATTGCTACGTGCATTTATTACTCAAATTAGTACATTGACACTGTTATTACTCAAAAGAGCATTTTAAAAAGTAAGGAAAATAGTAGTTCATAATCCTACGAGAAATTATATTACTGCAGAGATTAAAGGAGCAAGGATTCATAGGAGAAAATCCAGTCCAGCACTGGGCTAAAAATCAGGTAACATGTGAATTGGATATAATTAACCCAGACATTACTATTCAGGACAAACCACTGAAGCATGTTACGCCCATGATGAGAGACCAATTTGATAGACATATCAAAGCACTTCTCCAGATAGGTGCCATAAGACCAAGCACAAGTAGACACAGGACATTAGCCATGATGGTCAACTCAGGCACAACAATAGATCCAATCACAGGAAAGGAATGCAAAGGAAAAGAAAGAATGGTCTTTAACTATAGGACCTTAAACGACAATACCCACAAGGATCAGTACAGCCTTCCGGGTATAAATACCATTCTCAAAAGGATCGGGAACAGCCGAATCTTTTCCAAGTTCGATTTAAAAAGTGGGTTCCACCAAGTAGCAATGGACCCAAAATCTATCCCCTGGACAGCCTTCACGGTACCAGGAGGACTCTATGAATGGATGGTAATGCCTTTTGGGCTGAAAAATGCACCAGCAGTGTTTCAAAGGAAAATGGACCAATGCTTTAAAGGCATAGAAGAATTTATAGCTGTCTACATAGATGATATCCTGGTATTTTCAGAGGATGAGAGACAGCACGCAAAACATTTGGAGGTAATGTTGAAGATCTGCGAGAAATGGGGTCTGGTCCTATCCCCAACCAAAATGAAAATTGCTACAAAGGAGATCGAGTTTTTGGGCGCTGTAATTGGAGACAGCAAAATCAGACTCCAACCGCATATCATTAAGAAAATTATCTAATTCAAGGAGGAGGAACTAAAGACCAAAGCAGGGCTGAGGTCGTGGCTAGGAATACTAAACTATGCAAGGTCCTACATCCCAAACCTGGGAACATTATTAGGACCGTTATATTCAAACCACAGGAATCGTCCTATTGTCAATTTCCTTCCTAGGTTGAACCTTGAGCACATAGGACAGACTGTCAGCAAGCAATTTCTGCAATGCGATCTCATCCTTGGATTTGTGATCTCCTTACAGCATGTGCATCTTTCACAACCTTTTGTTACTTCAGAGTTGTTATCTTCCAATCTGTGAACACACTGGTTCATGGCTTCTGGGAGAGTTACCCTTGTCCTCCAAGAATTTTCAGCCTCAGTTCTTTCATCTGTTATTATCACAAAGACCGATTCATATGACATATCTCTTAAATAAGCTGTTATTGCGTTTGCCATGCCGACCTCTCTTTCAGAAAACGAGCATATTGCATCACTGTCTGGCTCATCTTGTTCTACTGAAATGACATCCCAATTATCGGATAACTCCAAGTTTTTGATGATTGCCGCTCTGGCTATGTTACCCTGTTTTCTTGTGCATTCTCTTGCGAAGTGTCCTTCTTCTCCGCATATAAAGCACTTGCAGCGTCTTAGCTTGTCAGAATGCTTCTTTTTGAATATAAGTACATGTGTATCATGCGGCTTTCCTTTGTACGTCTTGGCCTTTCTGAGGCCATATTTCTTTTCTCTTTTGTAATACCCTGGGATTGGTATCTTTTTGCAAATAGTAAGGTCCTTTAGACTCCTCTGAAATGCTGCCTTCTTACACTGTTCTTCTAGATACTGATACGTGAAATGTATTCGGGGGAATACGCCTAATGTATTCCCTGGATGCTTCTGTGCAAATGCTATCTCCAGTTCCTTCCCAATTATCGGTGGCATCTTTCTGAAGAATTTTTCAGATAATTCGGGGGATACGTACATTCTCCCGGATCTTGCAGCTAGGACTTTGTAATCATTAATGTACTCGAATAAGTCCTTCACATTATGGCATGAGAGCCTCTCCAAATCTTCGTAAGCTCTATTTTGTTCTTCAGTAGACCCTGTAGTTGGGTCTTCTAGTAGGAACATTCTTCGTATTTGGGATAGCACATTTTGCAGGTCATCCGCTATATTTGTCAGTTCATCATATTCATTTGGAAATGCCATCCTCCATTGCATCCAAGTCTTTTTCTCTGTTTCCCCTAATAAATTCTCAATGTAACAGATTTTTGACTTGTTATCTGACCAGTTCTTCTCATTGATCAGATTTAGTGTGATTGATTCCCACCTAGAAATCACATCACTGTATTGTCCTAGATTTTCAGGAAGGACTAATATTACGCCTGCACCGGCTTGTGCTGATGGGAGGTTATACTTCTCATTATGTTGTTTCGAATACCCTCCCCTCAAGTTGTTTACTCTGGAGTGTATTGTCGGAACATTCCCAAAAGGAACCTGTGCTGTTGGGTTTGTATTGCCTGGCGGGTACATTGCCGGTCCCATAATAGGCTCTCTGGGTAGCCTTGTTATGTTTGATGACTCAGCTGTTGATGTTAATACGGTTTCTACTTTTGCCTTCGCTGTCCTTTTGGAGAGTCGTTTGATCGTAGGATAATCCATCTCAGCTGCAGCATAGACAATTTCTGTCTCATAGTCATCATCACCATCTCCCTCATGGTCATCTTCATTATCATCTCCCTTCTCATAGTCATCATCACCATCTCCCTCATGGTCATCTTCATTATCATCTCCCTCACCCCCTTGAAAAGAAAATAGGTTGGAAGATAGTAGTAGGTATATCTTGAAAGACTTTAACACAATCCTAACCAAGTTTGTCATAGGCTGCATCAATGACTCCCTTTGTCACAACTGCTCAATGAAACATGAAGGTGCAGACAAAAGTAGAAGTTGTACCATAGTTCTAAATGACCTTGACGCTGATTGGTAGACATGATTGAAACTACAAACATTTAAGATTAGATCCATTGCACCCACAAAATTGATAGTGCTGCCATAAATTTAAGTACTAGCAAGCAAAACCTGAACTACAATCTACTAAGCATGACTAAATTTTACATAGTTTAGGAACTGCAAATTAATCTTAGAAGGTCGCAAAGTATGAATGACAAATAGCAATTGATCCTTTTAGTCACACATTTATAATCAATTTTATTTAACAAAGAATGAACAAATTAGACTATATAAGAGAAGAAATTAACTTATGGATGAGCATACTATGGAGTCTGCTAACAAGTATTGTTGGTGAGATTGTTAACCAGTTTGTTCATCAGCGCTGTTTACAAATTTGTTCGTAAAAAGGAAATGAGTTTGTATGCGAACCTTAGCAAGCTTAATTTTCTCTTGTTCAAGCTCAACTTGTCAGTGAGTTGATCCTAAAACTTCAGCTCAAGCTTGACTCGTTTTGGAGATAGATCTGAGCTGACATCAAGTTAAGCTCAGAGATCAACTTATACCTGATACATCCCTAGTCCAGAGGTTGCTAAAAGGACGATGTTGGTGTTCTTAGTAGTATTCCATATATTTATATTCAGAGAAATAATGCTGCTATCATGATACTCATGGATGACAGATGCATTTTGAGATTAGGACTGGGCTAAGCCAGCTAGAACGTTTCCATGGAGAAGGCGAAAAATAAACCATAAATTAACAAAGTCTATATTGTCACCGAACAAGTAGATGAATCCCCTGAACCTTTGAAGTCAATATCCTTCGATGTTGGAACTAAGTTCCATATTGTCATTTTCTACTAAGTGTTCAACACAATTGTGGACGGGCAATATTATATAAGTCAAGGATTATACTTAATACTCTATTAAGGTCATGTCTTTGGAAAAAAAATTAGAAGCATAACTAGTCCTAGTCATCATGTAATATATATGGAATACATATTATACAAAACTTACAATAATTGCACATTAAGTGTCAGGCAGGTTTGTGCTTACAATTCGGACATCTACAGCAGTACACTTCCCTGACTCTATAACTGGCTCCTGACGTGCATTCAGCTGGATATAAATATAAATAAATAAACTGTAAGCTCCATGAAGAAGACACCATTGGTACAGAAAGATGGAAGCAAAAAAAAAGGAGACCATAAAGTCCCAACTACTTCTATTTTTTATTGGCCTATGAACCAAAAACACAAATGGAAAGACAAACCTTTTTTAGAGCTTCGGCCTCTTCCAGAGCTTTTTGAGCTTCATCTATCATTCCCATCTCACCTGTACATAAAAGGATATCAATTACAAGAAAAAAAAAAGAGAGGAAATAAAAATTATTGATTATAGTTATAGGTAGATTTCATGTTTATATTATTTCACATGTAAATAATTGATTTTATCATGATTATTTTTATTGGTGATAACAATTGCATTTTATCTAGAAGGGTTGCACTATGAAGGCTAAGGAGTAATTGTTAACATGTCAGCAACAAATTCTCAGTGTCACGTGTTGATAAAGTATTACATATTTTATACTTTTAGTCATTTAATTTAAACATGTGAATGGATAATTTGTATTAAAAATAAGATACATTCTTCTTTTCGACAGTGTCGCCAAATAAAGGAATTAGTATCAATGACATCAGCTAAAACAAGAAATCATTACAAGATTGCAAATAACTTCATAATGAAATATCAATTATAGAAAAATGGATGAAGCAAACCCCACCATTTCCTAATAGAAAATAGTAAAACAAAAATCAAATTACTTTAAGTTTAAGGCGAACTCCCTGCACTTACCAAGCTCTTCTGCCTTTTTAAGCTTTTCATTTATCATTTCTTGTGTGCGGGGATCAGGAGCAGGTGCAGTTACTGGAGTTAACTGAGCAGGATTCTGGCTTAGTTGTGGTAAAGAAGCTCTATCTTTGTTGAAAACATCAAGAAGAAGCATTGCCTGGAACACACAAAAGTAAAGTTCATCTATGGGGCGAAAGAATTAAATTACAGACCACCAATAAACCAAGAATAACAAGAAAAAGTTATCTTCGCCAAACCAGATCCTTCCAGTACCTGCTTATCAGCTCTTTTGGTTCTAAGTTCCTCAACCTCCTCTAGAGCCTGGATTTTACTATCTGTTTTACCTTCCAAATCTGAAAATTCATAAGCAAAAGTTTCCATATTAGTAATAAAGCCTATTATATTGGTTTCTTTTTTCCACAATTAACAAAGGAATTTAGTGAGCACCAAAAGTTTGAAATAAAACAAAATCCGAATTCCAATATTTTTACACAATATATAGACAAAATATTATATACATTCAACTTTGTCCTGTTGAAAAGGATTATAGAAATGGACTAACCTACTTAAAGAAACTCATTCATATATTAGCATATCTTGAAATTAAATAGAAAGCAGGAGAAAAGGACATTTGGAGCTATCAAAATAATGATTAACCAGAGAAGACTCAAAAACTTCTGGATAATACCACTTCTTGGAAGACATGCCATTCAAGATGCTCATTATAAAGTGAAAGGGGAAGTTTAATGCTGATCATGAAAAACAACAAACTAGGTTGTCTGGGTGTTAGAACTTCTAAATCTACTAACAATTATCAATGTACAGATTGTTCCTAAATACTGCAAATATGCTAATAGTCAAGTGAACAACGAATATGAGTTTACTGTCTTACTTTCATGAAATCATTTTGCAAATGATATACACTGTCATTGCAAATGCACAATAAGAAATGCAAAGAAAATCAAATTTAATTATCATCATTTCCAAATAAGTTAACAGTACTGTCAAGGTTAGTAAATTACCATGGGCGTCAACCTCTTTCAATTTCTCCTTGATTTGAATTGACAACTCCATTACCTCTGGTGTCTGCACTTGGACATAAGCAACACAATATTGAAAAATTACCCCATAAAAGCAAATAATATGAACTCAATAGAATAAACATTACCTGGGTGACCTCAGAGACAGATATAGCTATAGCAGCTTTTGCATCCTCTTCTTCTAGGCGTTTAAGTGCTCTCTGAATTTTTCTTTCACATTCAACAATCAGTCTATCTATCATATCCTCTAGTTCCCTATTGAAGTTATGTTCACCTTTAACTTTAGCTCCTTCATAGCTATAACTAGGTTAAGAAAAAGGCAATACTTTCTGGCATTACTAAAACCAAAACGATACCGTTAAAAAGAATCAAAAAAATATCCGAATATGCTCCAGTCAACTTATATTTAGTATATAAAGAATGAAGTAGTCCATTCACACTTTATACAATGCAACCCCCCACTGGTTATCAAACAACGGTACATCTCATTTATAATTTTTTCTTTAATCTGCTGACTAAATACAAAGTTCTACTATGATCTACTTTATACTTTGATCAAGGACTCGTTGCATTTTCCTCTATAAATACTGTCACCGTCTTAACACAAAGCATTCACAGAGAAAGTGAAATAACCAACAACGGATATCAGAAAGGATACTCTTTCCTCAGCTGTAATGAATGCACTTTAGGACAAGGGCCCATATCCATTTTCTGATAGAAGAAAGATTGAGCAACATATCAGTTTCTGGATAGACAAGGACACATGAAAGCCAAGCAAAGGAATGTCAACAAAGAAAGAATATAAAAAACAACAAAATCTCAGCCGTCAAAACAGGTATTTGGAACTCAACAACGGATTAAGGTCTCCATAACGGAACCAACGAGCTAATTGTACTAAACCCTAGCACTACCCAAGACCGACAGAAGATCAGGTGGACTGATGGAGAAAGATGGAAGGACCGTGGTCAGGATTGTGAGAGGCAGGGCACTGACCGTTAGCTGGAAGAGGTCGTGAGGGCAAAGGCCGGCCAAGAAGAGGCGGCAGACGTCGCGATCGTAGTACGTGCGTTTGACCTCTGCGACGTCCCCGTTGCGGTTGGCCCCCATCAGGGCGTCGAGCTGCTTACGGATGGCGTCCATCGCTAAGGTTAGGGTTTCCGATGAGTATAGAGAGAGAGAGAGACTCCCGGAGGAACGTCGAGAAGGCGAGGAAAGATAGGGAGAAACGGCTTGGACGGAGAGTTTGATCAAGTACAATGCAGAAGGTTCGACTCGGTTGGCCGACTTAAATTCCATATTAGGTTTATTTTTGATCCATTATGGGTCGGGCCCAATTACCATGTCAATTGTGTTTATTTTTTATCGTTTGGAAAAAATAATTTTAGTTCCTATAATTTAGCCCAATTTAATATTAATACCTATATTTTAAAATTTTTGATATTGATCCTTATTTTTTACAAAAAAAATTCATCTATAACGTTAGTTTATATCGTCAATCCAACGTCAAACGCTGTTAAATTTATCTTACGTGTTAGACAAAAAATATATATGGCAATTTGACATGATAGATTCTTTCTAATTAATTTTTTAATTAAAAAATAATAATTCTAATCCCTACATTTTGGACCAAATTAGTACTAATACTTACACTTTAAAAACTTATGTATTAGTTCTTATAAAAAAATTTCATCTATAACTTTAGTCCATATCATCAATCTAACACCAAACGTTGTTAAATTTATCTTACGTGTTAGACGAAAAAAATATGTGTCAATTTAACGTGTCAAATTATTTCTAATAGATTTTTTAACAAAAAAATAATAATTTTAATCATCTTTTTTTCATGCAATAATAGAAAATTACCAAAAACTAGGATTGTTTCCTTCCTCCTGATTGCGCGGCTCACTCTAGACTTTGAAGACCTCTCGGCGATTTGCCATTGAATATTTAATAATTGATTTATTTTTTGATCTACTCTAGTTTAAGGGATCAAATTAAAATTTTGTTTTAGAGTTTAAATTCGTTTGGGAGAATGAGTATTTTAATTTGAATGTTTTGATCATGATGAAATTATGTTATTTTATTGAATTTATATTTTAATTTTACTAAAAAAATAATGTCATTTGAGTAAAATGACAGCGTTTCAGAATTAATTTGAGATAAAATTGAGTTAAAACGACATATTTTTTTCAGAGTAATAAAATTTAGTTGCAAGGACGTATTATTTTCATTAGCGAGAATTTTAAGTATTTGCATTGATTTTTTTATATATTTTTAAAACTGGAGTCGCAGATTCATCCTAATTTATAATGATTTATCAGACATTATCAACTCGCTCATATATTGGATTTTGTGAAATATAGCAATTTCTTAAAAATATTGGGAAAAAAATTATAATATAGATTTGGGATATTGAGGAATGGAGAGTGCACTTGACGTGCAGTGATTTAGCTGTCGACCTCCATACACCATCTAGGAATTTGGTTCTGTATCGCGCCACGTAACCCCCTCAAATTTACAGCCTGTGCGCGCGCCGTGATTCGTGCACGCAGACGAGGCGCGGTGGATCATCGTCTTCTGCCCCGCCCTTCAACTCCCCCGTAGCTGCCGCCGGATGACGACGAAGAGGCCGGCGCGCCGCCACCATGGCGGCCGCCCAGAGACACAGCGGCGATCTCGACGTTCGCCAGGAGGTAGTCGTAAATTTTCCTCCTCAACCGCTCGATCGTCTCCGGTGGGACGCCGCCGTCGTCCGCCAACTCGTAATCCCCCTCGCTCCCGTTCCCCCCGACGCCGTCCAGCCAATCATTGACCCTCTTCATCTCCGACAGCGTCCCCGCTACAAGGTCTCGGTCGCGCGGCGCGTTGGCAGCTGAAGCCGCGTCGGCGTCCAGGAAGCGCTCGACGAACCCTAGGAACCACCACCTCGCCTCCCGCCTCAGCGCACGCCCGACCGCCGCGGCCTCCGCCACGCTTTCCCCTCTCACCCATTGGGGAATTGGTGCACGGTGCCTCGAGATCGTCGTCGACGTGCGTTGCTTGACCTGAGAAGCAGCGGCGGCGGCGGCGGACTTGGAAGAAGCTGTGGATTTGGGCGGGGTGTCAAGGACCACAGTGACTGCTGCACTCCCTCCAGGCCGCGTAGAAGGGGCGTCGGAGTCGTAGAGGGAGAAGGGGGAGAGGTGGGTCGCGAGGGCGGCGTGGACCCAGGCGGTGGCGTTCTTGCGGTGGTCGACGGAGACGCGGAGGGCCTCCTCCTCGGTAGCGTCACTGCCTAGAGAATCTAGCGGCGAGGTTGCCGCCGCCTTGGAGAGGGACTCTGCAACGAGGCCGGCGCGTGTGAGTGTAGCGTGGAAGGCGAGGAACTGCTCCACTGCCGGCTGCGGGTTATCCTCTTCCGCGGAGGAAATTAACTCCGCATACATGCTGCACAATTGCACATTGAAGCTCAAAAAAAGGGATAAAAATGGATGCTACTGCAGTATGTGTTCAGTGTAAGTGCTAAGTTCTTGATTATCTAAGCAATGCTTTTAGCCAACTACTTGAATAGTTGCTTTTCTAATTAATTACTTGTAAGGAAAGATACATTATTATGATATGATATTTATCTGCTCAGTCTTAGATTCTTTCATAGTTTTCTTCCTAATCAATTTATTGATTAACTTCTTAGTTACACTCTTGTATTGGGTAGATGCAATATATACTTATAGTTGACTTAAAATATATTTATCAAAGAAAGAGCAGTCGGTCATAAAAAAAAAACATGCAATTCTAATCATTGGCCCTACCTTGTGATATCATAATCAAACTGAGTAGGTGTATTTGATTCAGATTGTTAACAAATACATTATCTTCACAGACAAGATGATGAATTAAGAAACAGAAGGCTTCCAAATAGTTCTACCTAACACGCATATTGCTGGAGTAATAATGTCAATATCAAAGACAGGAGAATCTTATTGCAGATTTGCAGTCAGTATACTATGGTGAAAGGCCCACTGTCAACAACCAATACTGTTAAATGTCTGTTTTCTCTGAATCTCTACAAATTATGTCCAATTCCAAAGGGATATCCTCACATCCTTAGCGATCTATAGGTTTATCCCAATAAAAGGCATCAATAGCTTATCTTATTGTCCTTGGCAGTACTAACATTATTTCTTTTTCACTGCACTACGAAGATAAATAGGCATCTTCTAGATCCTCCTTTCTTTCTTTTTTTCCCTCTATTTTTGCTCTTTTCTAAACGACCCTATTTTTGACAGGCAATGCCTGTAATACTGATTTGCTCTCCGCTCAGGCTAATCACTTATAGAGTTATGAGCTGCTGATTAGTATGAAAATGTAGCATATGGAACCTTTCTCCGCCATTCATAATTTCAAAATTGCTTTAGTTGGATCACCAAATTTGAACTGATAATATCTTGTTCAAATACTTAAAGACAATTTTGATGGAATTCGTGATTCGGGATAGATGATGCCATATATTATGAACAGCAAAACATACCTCAAGCACCGAATCAGGGTCTCGGCAGCAGAAGCTTCCTGCAACGCTTCAATAGCAGCTTGTTGTGCGGCGTCGTGATACTTCAGGACTCCCTAAAATGAGTATCACAATTTGAGTTCACAAATAATCAAAAGGAAGAATAGCATAAAGCATGAAAAATGGAATTGATGAAATCAGATATTCAACAATCAAATTACCTCTCCAAGTTTTGCTAGAGAAGATGGAAGTGATGCCCAATATTTACTACAATCCATCAATCTCCAGCTACTCGGGACAAACATGATTGGCTTCTCAGGGGATGAATTATGGGTTGAGACCAGGGTCTTCTTTACAGCAGGCTGTTGCTTATTTGATTTATCATGTTCATCCACAATAGTACTGACCTTGGCTTTCCTTCCAGCAGTTTGAACCTTACTATCCTCTTTGAGTGACACCCTTTCGCTTGTGAACAGGCTTCTTTTTGGAACCTGTGAGTCATACTAGAAGAATGTTGAGTTTTTGATACACAGCAATATAGATGCAATTCTTTTCTTCTGTTCATAACCTTTTATTTTCTTATGTGGTTTGGTACATGGATAGAAAATTGGTAAGAACATAAATTTATGCTTTTGTTTCCCCCTTTCTTTGTAAGTGAACTAGATCTAAGGATAAATTTGCAGAGGCACTACCAACAGCTTCATGCTACTTATCCAGATTTCATGTGTAGTAGCAGATTACTCCTACACTTTACCCAAAGGAACACATTACTTCTAGATCATTTACTCTATAATCGTTCTTGGTTTTGTTTGTGGTCTATTTTTTAAACTATTGTATGCACAGGGAGGACCTTTCTTTGCTTGCCTAATTACTTAAAGGCCAGTGCAAAATGAATACTTTCTATATTGTCAGATAGAATTGAAGTGCATAGGAAAAAGGGAAAATATCCACATGTAATAGAACTTTTGCCCAATGATGATAAAATAGAAGGTGAAAACCAAAATACAACAATTTGACAACTTGGACTAAAATAGATTAGAATGGTTTCACAAATAAGTCAGCTAATTTCTACCAGGTATTTGACAACCTGCAGCATCACAATCAGCTTTGGATGTTCATGTCACCAAAATATTGCGAGAAGGTCATGACAAATAAGAGATCCTTGTTTCCTCATTTCTTCAAAACAATAATATAGATGTAAAACAAAATGAACATTGAGTATTCCCCTAAAAAAATGAACATTAAGCATGTGCATATGAATCTAGTAGCTGCAAATGATTGTTTCTAAATTAGATTTGAAAAGCATTGAGAACTTACGTAAGTGCTTCTGGTTTCAGGTTTAATCTCAATTTTTGTTGCCCTGGGAGCAGAACTATCTCTACTCTTTGTCTCCACATTCTCTTCCCAACTCTTCCTCAGAGCCTTTGGTCCTGACCTGAAAGCTGGAACCAAATTTCCAATCAAATTTCCAGCAGATGATTTCCTGCCAGCTGTGGTTGCTTTTAAAACTGAAGCTGCCCTTCCCAACAATCCCAGCTTGGAAGATGAAGTCTTCTCTTGCACTTTAACTTTTGCCGGCTGCTTAGCTTCAGAGGAGAGCTTCTCAGACAAAGGTGTCGAATTGAAGCTTGTTGGAGATGAAGTAACTGGCTTCAGAACCATTGATCTTGACCTCACATGGGTAACTCTCCTCTTCTCCACATCAGTACTTATCAATTGTTTCTGCAGGGAAGAACTTGACCTACTGTGTGACAATTTTTTCTTTTCCACCTCAACTTTAGGAGCACCCTCAAATTTTCCTGGCATGCTATTCTCCTTTCTGGAAACTGAATTATCGTCTCCATTAATACTAGAGCTATTGGATTTGGATACCTTTGATTTCTCAGCATTGAAGAACCCCAACGAATGAGTGGCCACAAGATCCTGAGGGTTACCGACACAAGGGTGACGACCAGGGAGAGGCCTGACACCTCTAAGAATGGGCACAGGGGAGCCTGCTTCGATGTGCTCAACTTGGATGAACTGGCCTAGTTGGATCTTGTCACTCAAGATGAGGTCAACTTGTTCATCAGGTAGGGAGACAAAGGTTGCATGGGAGGAATCAGACACCCTGAGGTAGAATCCTTGATTGGAATAGAGGTCTCCACCGGCAAGAGCAGGGACAATGCTGATGACCTGGAGAACAGAAGAGCAATGCTCGCCCCCAATTTCAACACCATTATTGATATGTTGGAGGAGCTTGAGCAGAACACCAGGGACCAGGGCAGCCATTTCACCTCTGTATCTGTGTATCATATACCAAAATCCTGCAAACATGCCAAAATTCTTTAGAAAAGCCACCAGTTTGCGCATATCTCAACTCGAGAGACGCTTATGGTAATCAGGATCACAGGATGACTAAAAATTACTGCTTTCCTTCAAAGAATCCTCCAAGATACACAAAAGCGAAGAAAAAATAATTAAAAAAATGTGACTTTTTGATATCTCAAAAGGTACTTCATCGGAGGAAAACACCAACCTTTCAGCAAATCAGACTCCGAGGTCGCCCCAGCTTCATCCAAGGGTGTTCGCAGATGGCGACGATCAAAGGGGGGAAGAGAACGATCATTGCTGGGCCTGAGTGGGGAGTAAGATCACTCCGAAGCTGTCCTACCACCAATCTACTCCAATGCGGATTAATCAGACAGCTTCTCCGGCTCGTGGGTTCTAATATTTTATTAGGGAGGAAGAGAGGGCTCTCGCTCCTCTGGCGACAAAGAAATTGAACCAAGAACACGAAGAGCTCCAAGAACAAGTTATCAAATGGTAATAATTGTTCTTGTTTTCATGCTATTTGTTCATGGTGGATGTGGCAGTACAATTCCATAATATTTATTTCTTTCGCGGATTAATTTAATGAAAAGTTTGTCTTGTTCCATTATACTTCAGAAATAATTATTTGAGCTTTTTTTCGTATTACTTTTTCTTATTCTTCATGCTTCATGTGAGTAATGATTCTTAGATTTGCAGTCAAAACGTCAAATTGGACAAGCAGTTGACATGGTTCTAAGTAAATGAATACACTAAATTTGGAAAAGAGATGAAAGTGAATCGGGCTTTGTTAAAGTCAACTGTTCGGTTAAACTTAAAAATTCAACTAAAGATTGAAAAAAATCGCCAAAAATATAATTTAGTTCAATTGTGGACCATTTTCTGAATCTCGATTAACTGAAATAAATTTTATTTAAAATTTGAAGGGGCGGACAGAAAAGTAATCCTAAGTAGAGATACTGAATAAAATTTATCATAATAATTAGGAGTGAACGGATTCGACTATCATGTATTTTTCATAATACTCGAACCCTACTCTCCTTGTACAGGATTTAGACTTGGACCATATTCTGTTGGGATCTGGAATCGGATCCTATCCAGAATTTATGGTATAGTATAGATTTTGAGTATCATGTTAGAACTTGTAAATGTTAGGTTCCAAAGTATAAGTTTCAGATGTCCTCTTAGAACATATTCATTTATAAGTTCCAAAATATAGGTTCAGGGTATCCTATTGAAACATGTACCATGAAATATGTTCATATATAAGTTCCATGATATTGATTTTGAGTACTTGATTTGTTGGACTCGAAATCGAAACCGATTTTTGATCGATTCCTTAGGGTCTATTTGATTAGCGAAACCAAGTCTGTTTTCATGATTTCGATTTCACTGAAATTCAAACTGCTTACGAAAATGTGTTTGATTTAGCGTTTTCATAAAATTGAATCGAAATCAGAATAAAAACGAAATTAGTTTTCTTGATAAAAATGAAAACGTCATAATATTGTTTTATGTGGTTTCGAGATTGTTGATTTCGTTATCAAAATGCAGTGTCAACTTTGTAATTATAAATATTTTTTTATAAAATTAATTAATTTAAAACTAAATCAAACTATATCTCATTTTAAAAAATAAAAATAAAAATTATTATTTTCAACTCAAACTATTATTTTAAAATTATAAATTAATTAAACCAATTTATATCTAATTAACTCAAACCTAAATTTTAAAATAACTTAATTTTTTTAATATTAATCTATTTATAATTAAATCAAAACTAATTTTAGATCATTTAACTTTTTTTTAATTTTTTTTATAATAACTATTAATTAATTTTTATATCTAATTAAACAAAAAAATTTAAATTATCAATAACTTAATTAATTACATTATACAAAAATTTTATAACCATATTAGAAAATATTTAATTTTGTAAACTAACTAAACATTTAATTACTACTAAAAATATTCAAAAAAAAATAATATTTTTTATTTATAACCAAATACATATTCATCGGTTTCAATAACTAAAACTGATGTTATTTTCATTAATCAAACACATTTTCAGAAAACTGAAAATTAGAAATCAAATCAAGTTTTCGAAATCAAATTCTCAATTTCATTGAAATTGAATCAGAAGATAATTTTCGCTAACCAAACAACACCTTAAGTTTTATCTTAGACTTTATATGAATTTAATTCGGGTCTATTTAAAACCTATCCGATTGAGTAGATTCTAATCGATTCCGAATTTACTCAGTATTCATGTACGTCCCTAATGATAATCAATATGTTTTCTTGGTCCTAAAATGCACATTTTCATTGTGCCTAATTTTTGTGTAATTAATTATATCAATATGGGGGTTTTACAGCACAGAATAATTAAGTAGCACTTGATATTCACAACCATCCAAAAAGTATAGTGACGAAAATCTTATTTAATGCTCTTCATCATTTGTTTTGATTCTCTAGACAAACCCTTCGTAGAAATAGGAAAAAAAAATGCAATGCTTTCAACATTAATGCCACATGAACATAGAGATGTCATGACACCACACCAATGATTAATGAAACTTCACATCTCCTTATTAATTGGCACAACACCAAAAGCAATGCATGTTTAAATTAATCAATTTAGGAGAATAATAGCATATCAAGTAACTAAGCTTGCTATTAATTATTTATAGGTAATTAGAAATTTAGAAGAGACTTGCAATCCACATTGAAGGCGAGCAATTTTGTCCAGGGTGGGGAGGATCCTCTCCAATGCATACATCGGTTGGAGGCGTTCGAATCCGCATAACCACCATCCATCACGAATCTCCGTCTATAATTTGTAGGTCCCAATCATCTGATGGAAGTTAGGTTGTTGCAATAGTTGAATGAGATCTTAAACCATAGAATTTGCTGCAATGTCCTTGTCTGAGCTTGCGATAGTGGGTAAGCATCGTGTTATCACGCCGAAGACACCGAGAAGGTAGAGACAAAAGCCGGTGACAATTAAACCCTCGGTTGGTGAAACAAAATCCATATGGAATTTAGCCAAAAGTGAAAATAAATAGATGATCATTGTAAATATTATAGTTATCTGAGTTGGACCCAACAACACCTCGTATTAATTAACTTGATGAATGACTAAATAGAATGAACAAATAATCATATTTAAAATTAAAATTTAAGTAAATTGCACCGACCCACCTAAGCTAATTTTACATATCTTTCCTTGTTATGTTATCGTAATCGAAGCTTTTTTCAAATTCTATGACTAATCACTTGGTTTTATTTGTCCGATTCTTTTTAAAGAATAAAAGTTAGATACAAAAGGATTACATATTCAAATTAGGGTTTATTCTATGCGGGGTGCGAGTCCAATGGACTCACACCTCGTTATGTGTCTTCTTCTTTCTATCTCTTCATTAAATGAAGGGAGAGAAATTTAAAGAGAAAATGACATAGATGAAGTGTGAGTCCATTGGACTCGCACCCAGCATAAAAATCACCCTAAATTAGATACATAATTTTGCACACATAAGAGAAGATTAAGTTACATTCATCTCAAAGTAATCACTATTGTGTTTGACTCAACAAATTGAGAAGGGAAGGAAAAAAACCATAATTTTATGTTTATTTCAAAAATTTATAGAAGTTCTAATAATACTTCCCCACTACTCTAAATGCTCCCGCTTTGGATATAAGCAATTTTTGCTATTTTGCCTGCGTTTGTTATCTCCCCTCCAATTAAATAAAAAATATTATCAAAATCACCTCATCTCTCCTCCGAAAAATTACGACCAAATAAAGTATGGAAGAAAGTAAGAAACTACATGATAAAAAGTTAATATTCATATATATTTCAAAATTTTCAAACGCCCAAGACAAAAGCCTTCATTAAGGCCCAAGATCACAAAAAGAATCATGGACAACTATAGGTGGTAATAGGCCGGGCCCGCCCATGGGCGGCACTGGCTCGGCCCGATTTCGGACCGTGCTTGGCCCGACCCGAAGAATTTGGGGCCGAGCCTGGCCCAGCACGATTGTGCCCAAGAGACGGGCCGGGCTCACCTCTTGGGCACACAGGCCGAGCATGGCCCGCGCGCTGGCCTATGCCTGGTAACTGTGACTAATGACGTGGACACGTGGCACACATGCAGACCTAGACGTTTTTCTTAAGGGTACTAAAATATCCCTAACGTTTTCTCACGGATACTAAAATACCTCTAACGTTTGTTTTGGAGCTAAAATACCCTTGAGGTTATTAAAAATGGTAAAAAAAAATGACACCCAAGTTAACTTCTGTTAGGTGAGACTTAACATAAATTTCGTCAATGTTGACTGGATTGCACGTGGCACACATGCAGATGTTGGCTTTAGGTTTTCAACCTTAGCCTTAATCTCGGTTTTGATGGTTTTGATGATAACAAACATGAGACTAATGATTTAATTGAGAATATATTTCAGATTCCATATCAATTAGCGTTCGATGTCCTCGATCGAAAAAATCGAAGAAATCAGAAATCGGAAAGACATTGATCGTCGCGCTCGGGTTCGTCGTGAAAGTTTATCGAAGATCGACGAGTGCACCAAAGTCGCTTGGATGAGTCCAAAGATTAAGTCAAAAGCTCTCCAAGATGATGCTCGTTGAAACCCGAAACCCGAAAACCAAGCGCGGAAGAAATAGGCTGAAATTGCAAATTCAGTCAATGTTCGGTCGACCGCCTAGTCGATCGAATAGGGTAAGAAAGAAAGGCCCAGCCATTTCAGTTGACCGATAGGTCGATCAAAACTGCCGAAAAATGGTAGTGGGCACTTCGGTCGACCAACAGTGGCTAGTTTTTGGCAGTAGGCTTGGCGGTCGATCGATCGGTCGACCGACTTGTTGAAAGCTGAAGACGCGAGATCCCGTCGATCGACCGACGGGTCGATCGAAGGTCGGGGATAAATAGTCGCGTCTGGGCGGTCGACCCGTCGGTCGACCGACCACAGAGAAAATAGAAGCGGTCGAAAGACCGATTGACCAGTCGGTCGAAAGACCGATCGACCATTCGACCGACGGCCTGTAACAGATAGTTTTCTATCCGTTGAACTATCATTTCTTCACGAGGGTATAAATACACCCTCATATACTTCATTTGAGCTTCTTCCTTGATTTTTACAGAATTTATTGAGCCATTAAAAGGAAGATTTGAGCCTTCCAACGATTGATCAAGCGCAGTCTGCTATTTTCGCGAACACCTTCTCAAGCACCAGCTACCACCTCAACTCGGGTGATTGATTCAAGCTCTACCCCTTGACGAGTTGAAGGATCGAAGGATTGCAAAAGAGCTTTCTCTATTGGTTTCATTCCTTAGCTATTTTCAATTGTATTTTAACTATTATTTAAACTGTGTTTAATTTGTGCGTCTGTAGAAGACCGGGTGTTTGATCTTTTGTATCAAGTGGTATCCTTGGTGTAGAAGGAGTAAAGTTACTTGTGTAAACTTAGTGTTTACTAGGATTAGTTTAGTTGTCCCTTAGGGTTGAGGTGGGAAAGTGCTCTCGGTAGGAAGGCGAGATACTTCCGAGTGTAGAAGTGCATTCGGTTGAAGAGCAGAGACTTTCCGGTGCAAAGTCCTCGTTGTAAGGGAAACGTAAATTAATCCAGTAAAATTAGTTTGGAAATCCTAGCGGGGTGCTTAGGTAGTGGAGTGACATTGGGGCCGAACCATTATAAATTACTCGTGTTTGCATTGATATCTTGTGTGTTTTAAATTGCTTAATTATTATTGCTTCCGCATACAATCATCGAATTGCAAATTACCTAATCGATCCAAGAAACGATTAAAAGTGAATTTAGGCTAATCGAATTAGTAAACACACTATTCACCCCCCCCCTCTAGTGTCGCCATTTCGCCCACATTTGGTATCAGAGCGGGTTCGTAGCTTGAGATTTCACCATCTCATCTACACATAGTCTCGATCTAGAAATGGCTCTAGAGAGTGTAGCATCTTCACCCCCTAGGTTCGATGAATCAAACTTTGATCTATGAAAATCTAGGATGTACACATTTCTGAAGACTAAAGGTTTTGGTGTATTTAACATGTTAATTGGGAATTTATTGAACCTAAGGTTGATATGCATGCATGCGGTGAAATGGACAAGAAAATATTTAAGTATAATGGAGATGTCATGAATTGCATACTTTGCATATTACCAAATGACATACTAGAAAAAGTCATGCATTGTTCTTCGGCTTTTGATTTACGGGCCTCGTTAAATGTTTTATATGATTGTGCCAAAACTGAAGAAATTGGCACTTTTGATGAAGGTGGTGATGACAATGGTCACTCACCTACTACTAATCTTAGTTTTGATGCCCATAGTGCTTCTAGTCAAAGGAGCAATTCTAAAAGCGGAAAATGAAAGGTAAAATGTCATGCTTGCAAAGAAAAGGGGCATGTGAAGAAAAATTGCCCAAGCATGAAGAACAAAGCAAGGAAGAGGTCAAGTGCTTCCACCTCCACCTCTCACTCATTTGAAGCACCCTCTAGCAATGACTATGAAGCTACTTCAATAGGTTGCCTCATGAGTACCAATGATGAGGTACACTCTTTACCTTCTAGTCATAATAATGAAAATATTAGTACTAGCTCTTCTAGTTCATTCAATATGCCATATGAAGAACTAGTCGATGAATGTCAAAAAATGTATGTCTTGCTTGTTAGAAAAGATAAATAAAATGAAAGATTAAAAAAGGAAAATGTGATGCTTAATTCTCATTTGCATGAATCCAAACTAGAAAATGAAAAATTGAAATCTAAGTCATTTGATTCATGCCATGATAATGTAGAACTTGAGATTAAGGATTTGAAGCTCAAAAATAACAATTTAGAAAAAGAGAATTGCATGTTAAAATTTCAATTACATGCATTACATAAATTTATGAATGAGTTGAAAAATGAGATGTTGATTTTAAGTAAAAAAGTCAATGCTTCTTCTTTTAATTTTAAACATCAAAATGTATCATTTAGGAAATCTCAAAAAGGGAATGCAAATGTTCATCATCATTTTCATGCTAAGCATGTTACCATTAAATCTCATGCTCAAAAGAAAAATAATTTATCTAAGAATGCCCATGCTCATCTTGCCTCTCATGCCATGCATTCTACCATTAGACATCATAATTATAAGAAGATGAATGAGGTTTCTAAGAATGCTCATACTCATCGTGTTTCACATGACAAACATTCTAAAATAAATCTCATGTCCATAATAAAAATGAAAAGAAGAAATTTAATGGATATTATTTTTGTTGTGGTATTTATGACCATGCAATTCATGATTGTGCATTTAAAAGAAATCCAAGTGTTGCTAAGACACTTTGAATTTCTAAGCCAACTCACCCCCAAGGACCCAAAGTTATTTGGGTACCAAAGATTTCATCTTCTTTTGTAGGGGGAGCTATCACACATGGATGAATGAGAAGTGGTGTATTGAAGTTGACCTTGGATCTAAATGTGAAATCTCCAAGAAGTTGCAACTTCAAATCTTCATGATGCCTAAAGTATGTAAATTGGCATATAGGTATATTTTGTATCATCTCCTTCTTTGGCTGTTCTATTCAAGTTGGAGAGTTGATATATGCTTAATTTGAGTTGTTTTTCTCCGTTCTTACTAAAGAGTTATATCAAAAACATTTTTGATTTTTAATTTCCCGATCTCTTCGAAGACCCAGGTGGCCTGTAATGGGCCTAAGCGACCTTGCGGTTCTAAATAGTAGGCACATTATGGCCTTTCGATTTTCAACCAATAGGAAGGGTTGGAGATCTTATGTTTCAAAATTTTATATTTTGAGATCTCTTGATTCATTTTGTTATCATGAATAATTTATTTGAAAATGAATCCATGCTATTTAGTGAAGTTGAAGTTGATAAATGATACTTGGTTTTTTTCTCTTCACTATTTAGTTTAATAGCTTGCATGTAGAATTGGTTTCATTGTCTACTTAAGAAGTATACTTGCAAGTTATAAATATTTTAGGAAGACTAACTAGGAAGAAAAAAATTAGTTTGACTAAATCACCATGAATAAGGTATAACCTTGGTAAATTCAAAATCTTAGTGTCATACCTCAATGCTTAAGATTAAAATATGTCTCTATACTCATGATTAAAATGACATGTTAAAATTCTTGAATTCTCATGAATAGGTAGAACTTTAGTACTTAGACAAATTTCATTGAATGAAACTTGTTCTAGGTAAATATCTATTATTAGAGACCTTCTTGTAAGTCCAAACTAGTTTAACATAAGCAGAGATCTTATTTCTCAAATAGTTCACATCTTAAGATCTCTTAGGTTCAGTTTGATATTATAGTAAAATCTTTCACTTAAAAATGAATCTTAACTATCTAGCATAGGTTAAGTTATTTTTAATGAAAATCTTGTATTGATCCCTTGCTAGTTAGTATGTTAGCTTGCTAGGTGACATATTATTTCATTATGATACTAATGATGTATACTTGCAAGTTATGAATGTAAATGAAGACAATGCTATCTAAAAGAAAATGAAAATGAAATGAAAAAGTTGGGCAAATTTTCAGGAAAAATGTATGATTTTAATTTTTGCAAAAATCTTAGTAAAATAATTAAATTTTCATGCTTAAATGATTTCTCTATGCTCATGATTGATGTTGCATGATAAATACTTGAAGTTTCATGAGTAGGCAAAACTATGATAACTTAGCTCATTTTATGATATCTTGATATTTATGAAATCGAACTAGGTTAAAATTATTCTTTAGAGACTTCATGTTAAGTTAAACTTAAAATGAAATTAAATTTCTAAAAATAAGGTATGAATTTAACTTTACAAAAATCTTAGTATGATGATTGAATATTAATGCCTTAATGATGTCTCTATATACTCATGATTGATTATGCATGATAAATATTTGAATTTTCATGAGTAAGAAAAATTTGGATAACTTTGGCAATTTCATGATATCTTGATTGAATGAAACTTGCTCTAGGTTAAAACTCGTATTAGAGACCTCATTTTGAGTAAATATCAAACAAAGATGTTTAGACACACATGATATGACTCTAGGTGTTCAATCTTGAAAATTCATGTGTAGATGAAAATGTGATAACTAGTCGCATTAGTGGACTTAAGCTTAAAAGGGTTGACCCAAGTCAATAAATTGACTTGAACACTTGATTTTAAGTCCAAACTTAATAAACATGTTTAGAAATAGGTATGACATATTTTCATGCATTTATAGTGAAAAATTCATATGGATATGGATAAAATGACATAGAGGTTAATGCATGTTAACCCCTTTTGAACCATGTTGACCCAAGTCAACAAGTTGACTTAAAGATCTCATTTTCAATTCATATTTGTGGAACATGTTTAGATTTACTCATGTTAGGTATCCATAGGTTTGAATTTAAAAAATCATGAGTAAATGTTAAGATGGAAACTTAGCAAATTTCATAAAAACTAGTTTAGTTTTGAATGAAACTATGCTAGGTTGATATCTTGACTTAAGTATATAATTTTCATCTCAAACTTGACATATACTCTTTACATGATCACATTATGGTGTCATGAAATAACTGAAAAATACAAGGATTGTCATTTGTTCAACAATTGGCATCACCAATTTTAGTTACTTCTAGAAAAATATAGAAAAAATATTTTTAGATGATTCTTGAAATTGCACATTCACTGGAAAATCTAATTTTATCAGTAAAAAAATTTAAAAGATGTCATCAAGAATCTAATTTATAATGAAAATTTGAAGTTGGATTTCGAAAACACAAAGTATCATCATTCTTGAAACGCTAATTTTTCTGATACTTTGATTTTTCTTCAAAATTTCAATGAAAACTCATGTATACCATTTGGATTCCATTTCTAATATCATTCACACAAATTCTTGAGTAAAATCATTCCTAGAAATGATTTTGATATTTTGGATGATAGATAGAAATATCCATGTGTATATTAAAATCAATATAAGATGAAAAATGATCTTGGAAAATTCTTTTGAGTTCAAACTTTATGCATGTATTTCAAATGACCATTCAATATTTGGTATCAAACATTTTCATCCAAAAATTAATACCAAAGCTTTTCATCGAAAATATGATTTTGTATAAACTTAAAAGTGTGATTTTTGATATCTTGAAGATAGGTTGACCTAAGTCAACAAAACAACTTAAAAATTTCATCTTAAGCCCAAACTTGATTCATAAACTTACATTATCTCATGTTTAATATCTTGATGCCTAATTATGAGAAAATATGAATAGATAGCAAAACTTGAGACTTAGCTTTTTCATATTTTCTATGCTTATTTCAAATGAAAACATGCTAAGTTCATAATTGGATTAAATGACATTAGTTTCACTTCAAACTTGATATACATATTTTAAATGCCTATATCTTTGTATGTTGAAAGTTTGAATGAAATCTAAATAAGCCAAGAAAAAGAAACAATGTTCATTTTGATAACATACATGATTTATTTTTGAATTCAAATACTTGGTTTTTGAACATGTCATGTATGAACCTTGTTTCATATCATATATTTGTTTTTCCATCCCTTTGGTTTAGGTTTTCATGTTTCATGAAAAATACTCCTTAGAGTCTCAACCTCATGTATTAATTGTGTTTCATCCCTTTGAGTAGATAGTCTTTCTTGCCCTTTTTTATTGATGTCAAAAGAGGGAGAGAAGTATAAGAAAAAGGGGAAGAAGTGTATAAAGGGGGGGGGGGGGGGGTATAAACTATAGGTAAAGGGGTGAGGAAAATATAGGAAATACATGCATATAAATAGGGAAAGTTTATCTCATAGATATACATGTTGATAGGGGGAGAAATCCCTTAGTTGATATCCTATATGCTTTAATGATATATTTTCTTATGAATGTTTGTCATCATCAAAAAGGGGAAGATTGTTGGCTTTAGGTTTTCAACCTTAGCCTTAATCTCGGTTTTGATGGTTTTGATGGTAACAAACATGAGACTAATGATTTCATTGAGAATATGTTTCAGGTTTCATATCAATTAGCGTTCGATGTCCTCGATCGAAAAAATCAGAGAAATCGGAAATCGGAAGGACATTGATCGTCGCGCTTGGGTTTGTCGTGGAAGTCTATCGAAGATCGACGAGTGCACCAAAGTCGCTTGGATGAGTCCAAAGATCAAGTCAAAAGCTCTCCAAGATGATGCTTGTTGAAAGCCGGAACCCGAAAACCAAGCGCGGAAGAAATAGACTAAAATTGCAAATTCAGCCTATGTTCGGTCGACTGCCTGGTCGACCGAATAGGGTAAGAAAGAAAGGCCCAGCCATTTCGGTTGACCGGTAGGTCGACCGAACACTGCCGAAAAATGGCAGTGGGCACTTCGGTTGACCAGTCGGTCAATCGACAGTGGCTGGTTTTTGGCAGTAGGCTTGGTGGTCAACCGATCGGTCGACCGACCTGCTGAAACCTGAAGACGCGAGATCCCGTCGATCGACCGACGGGTCGACCGAAGGTCGGGGATGAATAGTCGTGTCTGGGTGGTCGACCCGTCGGTCGACTGACCACAGAGAAAATAGAAGCGGTCAAAAGACTGATCGACCAGTCGGTCGAAAGATCGATCGACCAGTCGGTTGAAAGACCGATCGACCAGTCGGTCGACCGACCATTCGACCGGCGGCCTGTAATGGATGTTTTTCTATTCGTTGAACAGTCGTTTCTTCACGAGGGTATAAATGCACCCTCATATACTTCATTTGAGCTTCTTCCTTGATTTTTACAGAATTTATTGAGCCATTAAAAGGAAGATTTGAGCCTTCCAACGATTGATCAAGCGCGCTCTGCTATTTTCGCGAACACCTTCTCAAGCGCCTGCTGCCGCCTCAACTCGGGTGATTGATTCAAGCTCTACCCCTTGACGAGTTGAAGGATCGAAGGATTGCAAAAGAGCTTTCTCTATTGGTTTCATTCCTTAGCTCTTTTTAATTGTATTTTAACTGTTATTTAAACTGTGTTTAATTTGTGCGTCTGTAGAAGATCGGGTGTTTGGTCTTCTGTGTGAAGTGGTATCCTTGGTGTAGAATGAGTAAAGTCACTTATGTAAACTTAGTGTTTACTAGGATTAGTTTAGTTGTCCCTTAGGGTTGAGGTGAGAAAGTGCTCTCGGTAGGAAGGTGGGATACTTTCGGGTGTAGAAGTGCATTCGGTTAGAGAGCGGAGACTTTTCGGTGCAAAGTCCTCAATGTAAGGGAAACATAAATTAATCTAGTAAAACTAATTTGGAAATTCTAAGCGGGGTGCTTAGGTAGTGGAGTAGGCATTGAGGCCGAACCACTATAAATTACTCGTGTTTGCACTGATATAGTGTGTGTTTTAAAGCTTAATTATTATTGCTTCCGCATACAATCATTGAATTGCAAATTGCCTAATCGATCCAAGAAATGATTAAAAGTGAAATTAGGCTAATCGAATTAGTAAACACACTATTCACCCCCCTATAGTGTCGCCATTTCGCCCACAGCAGAGAGCATTTTTTTCGGTTAATCAAAAAAAAAAAGGTTATTGGTTTCAATTTTGATTTTGATTTTGGACCACTTCGGTAAGGAGTTTCTGAGTAAATTCGGAACCAAAATATTTGGTTCGGTTTCAAGCCGATTTTCTGAGTAATCGAACTTTTTTCACGCCCCGACTCAGGGTCACGTGACCGGCCAGGGTATGTGTCGATACCCCAAAGCCTACCACATGCACCAAACAGTAACACCGAAATATACACCACATCAAGGAAAACACGAATAAAAAAGAAACAATGGCGCCAATCTTTATTAAAAGTTAAAACAGTTTTTAAAGAGTTCAGTTTCAAAGGAACAATCTAACTTTCACAAGAACGTCTCAAAGTTAAAACATCATATGTTTTCAAAAGAAACAACTGAACAGTGCATGTCTAATGACTCTAACAACACGACTACGACTACATGGTCGCCTGTTACGAGATCTGTGCCTCCACCTGCACTCCAACTACACCATGCCACCAAGCCGTACCTCACTAGTCGGGCTCTACAAAAATAAAATAATAAATTGTGAGTTCACGAGGAACTCAGTGAGCGATTCTTTCGAACCTCCACTTAAATTCCCGGTAAGGTAATACATATGACAGTATGGTACAATGAGGAATTTAAGTTAACAAATTTACCAAATCATTGAATAATTAGACCAGCCCCCTTGGCCCTTACCAAACCCTATGCCATTCGACCGTTATGGGCCTAAACACATGTAAGGGGGTTCGGGCCTAGGGGCGAAGTCAGAAAATTATTCTATGGGGGGCAAAATATAAAATCACACATCACGAGGACAGTTACATAGCAAAAAAATATTTTGAGATGGGCAAATATAGCTAAAATACTACTATATATATAATATATAGTAATAAATATTCAATAGGGGAGCCAATGTCAGGGGGGCAATTTCCCCCCTGCCAATACATTGGCTCCGCCCATGGGTTCGGCCATACCGGGCTTCCCTTCTCTACCAGACCAGGCCAGATCGGCCTCCTTGAACCAGCCCAATAAGGCATATAATATGTAAGGCAATCAAATCACGGGGCCGTCGACTAGGATGACCACTAGTCTCAGGAACCTCTACGGCTTAGGGATAGCTAGTCCCATCCAACTCGGATCTACCGTCAGCGTGGCCCACTGACTGAATCTCAAGACCCTCCACCACCTGGGTCTAACACCTAGCGGATCCGCTGGTGTAATCTCAAGACCCTAGTCACTGTTGAGTTGTGTGTTAGCCGTTCGGCTAATAATACTCATCAGTAGATCATCTCAAACACAATACACAATCAAGGTTTCTATAATAATACCATATGTGTTTTTCGGGCATTGCCCATATTCGACCATTTTTCCCGGGTCGCACTATCCGAACACTAATGTCCATCATCTATCCCTAGGTGTAAACCTAGTTTATGCACTTTGTTCCTCTAAGGTAATTACCATTCGTAGGTATAGAAATTCTTACTTCTTGATTTATTTTAGCAATGATACATAGAAAAGAAAATGTGTCTACCATTTCCAACAATAATTACCAACAATATTTACTAACAATAATTACCAACAATAAAAATAAATGATAATAACATGGGAATGCCGAAATAAGGAGGTTAATTCAACAATTAAATTCTATTTTTTAGTAAGGAAACAAGTGGTATAACAAGGTAAAGAATGAGCGCTAACATAGAAAATATTGAACATTTCCATGATCCACATCTCATACTAAATCCTAACCATATAGGTACTATCAAGAACATTTCCTTATAGCGTGATATTCCCAATCTACCACTACTAGCAATTCATCCATCGAGTGATTAATCTATAACATAAGTTAACGAGTAAATATCTAGATGTGATATGAATCAACTCGAGTTCTTCTCCCCCTCTTACCCGCTTGGCCGAACCCAATATGGGCTTAACATGCTCGGTCGAGACTAACCCGGGTGGAAAGGGAGGACCTTTGGCCATGATTAAGGAAGATCAAGTCACCAATCATGAAAAGAACTCGATCCAAGAGGGTTCGGCCACTCTAGGAATTTGGGGGGAAATTCGGCATGACATCGCCCCTTTTTCCTTCATGCGACCGATCCTTAAAATCGTAAAAAACTTCGAGAAACGTCATCAATAAACGACATGCACATACTAAGATCAAGTCTTGGAAGAAATTCGATGAATTGATGAAAATCATTACGAGAAATCGATAAATCCACAATAACTTTGGTCGGCTACCCGCCTACCTTAGAGATCTTGATTCAACCACTCACCTCGACTAGAGAAGAGGATGGATGGGATGAAGACGATCTCGATTTCTCCGATGACGACGCAGATCCGGCGCCGTCCCAAAAGCTTCCCTTCTACTCTCCTCCTCCCTCGGGCTGCGTGCGGCTCAACTTGTCTTGAGCCGCACGGCGGCTTAGGGTGAGGGGTTTAATTCCTTTTTTTTACAACAATACCCCTTCTCACTTAACCCTCTCACTCGACTCACCTAAACCCAGATTGAACCCCGATTCGATCTGCGAACCCGATTTCAATCCAACTTGAGTCAAACAACTCATACATTCCAAAAACGCATTAACCAAAGGGCTAAAAATTTAAATTATACCTCTTACTCGCGGCGATTTCGTGACTCGGCTCGGCTAGTTCCCGATCCGATGGGCTGCACCAAGGGAATTTTTATATTAGGAAACCCCGGGTCTTACAACTTTTGATTTTTTTTTTTGCTTACCCCTACATTGCATCTTACATGTCGCTTGCGTGACAATTTGCTCTCTGCATGTGTGCCACGTGTAATCCAATCAGCATTCACGAAATTTTCGTTAAGTCTCACATAACAGAAGTTAACTTGGGTGTCATTTTTGTACTATTTTCAATAACCTCAATGGTATTTTAGCTCCAAAACAAACGTTAGGAGTATAGAAAACGTTAGGGGTATAGAATACATTAGGGATATTTTAGTACCCGTGAGAAAATGTCTTGATTTGCATGTGTGCCACATGTCCACATCATCAGTCCCCGTCATTAGCCATGTCAGCTCCGTTATCCCTCCATTAACATCGTTTACATATAGAGTCATTTTTGTACCCAATTCCATGACGTAAGAGGCATTTTGATAAAAAAAAATTATGAATATTTTAGTACCCGTGAGAAAACGTTAGGGGTATTTTTGCACATTTTTCCTTTATTTTATTTAACATTGTCAAGTTAGAATATAAGAAAGAGAAAATTGACAAATCTAACTCATACTTTGATGAAATTAACAAATCTAACTCATCTTTTAATTTGCATCAATTATAACCTGTACTTATGAATTTACATCAATTCTACCCTCCCGTCTACTTATTGTTAATCGCCCCGTTAGTTGCTGACATGTCATCCTAGTCAGCAACTTAGTTTATATTTTTTTAACCTGAACTTGCCACGTCAGCCCTATTCCAAATATATATATATACTAAGTTGATTTTAAAATTGATAAATCTAACCCATACTTTGACGAAATTAACAAATCTAATATGTCTTTTAATTTGCATCAATTATAACATGTACTTACGAATTTACATCAATTCTAACCTCTCGTCTACTTGTTGTTAATCGTCCCGTTAGTTGTTGACGTGGCATCCTAATCAGCAACTTAGTTTAGATTTTTTTAACCTGAACTTGTCATGTCAGTCTATTCCAAAAGAATAAAAAAATATATAAACTAAGTTGAATTTTTTTAATTCGAACTTGCCACATCAGCCTATTGGTGCATGGCCAGAGCCACCAGCACCATGACCACCCCCATCGATGAGCCGGGGCACTTCCGCTTCCCGACGCTGAAGGGCAAGATCTTGAAGTCAGGCATATGGCTTATTTTCACTCTATGCTACTCGCCTTCACCCTTCATCGGCAGCAGGTGCTGCTCCGGTCGGAACTCGCCGATGTCGCCTTCACCCTACACGCGCAATGCCGACATCGACAAGTTCCGACTGGAGCGGCACCTGCTGCCAACGGAGGGTGAAGGCGAGTAGCAAAGAGTGGAAATAAGCCACAAGCCTAACTTCAAGATCTTGCCCTTCAGCGCCGGGAAACGAAAGTGCCCCCGGCGCATCGCTGGGGGTGGTCATGGTGCTGGTGGCTCTGGCCACACACTAATAGGTTGACGTGGCAAGTTCGGATTAAAAAAAATCAACTTGGTTTATATTTTTTTTATTCATTTAGAATAACGTGGCAAGTTCAGGTTAAAAAATATAAACTAAGTTGCTGATTAGGATGTCATGTCAACAACTAAAGGGACGATTAACAGCAAGTAGACAAGAGGTTAGAATTGATGTAAATTCGTAAGTATGGATTATAATTGATGCAAATTAAAAAGTGAGTTAGATTTGTTAATTTCGTTAAATTATGGGTTAGATTTATCAATTTTTCCAAAAAAAATCAATTTAATTTATATTTTTTTTATTCTTTTGGAATAGGCTGACGTGATAAGTTCAGTATATAAATCAAGTTGCTGACTAGGATGCTACATCAGCAACTAACAGGGCGATTAACAGCAAGTAGACGAAATGTTAGAATTGATGTAAATTCGTAAGTACGGGTTATAATTGATGCAAATTAAAAAATGAGTTAGATTTGTTAATTTCGTCAAAGTATGAGTTAAATTTGTCAAAAAAATTTATAAAAAATAAAAAACATTTTAAATATAACTTAGAATATTATATAATTGAAAAGTATTATTTATAGTTCTGTACAAAATAAATGACCATGAACTATTTTGACTGCTCTACTATGTTACAATGTGAAAATGCAATGCTGAAACTTGTTAGCCGATTTAGCTCAAACTATATATGACACTCCGATATGATTAGGGCTGGCAACGGATCGGATACGGTGCGGATAGTACATTATCTGCATCCGCATCCGCACCTCATATCCGTATATCCCTATCCGCACCGTATCCGCCACGGATATGAATATGAATATCCATATATGCACCGCTTCAAATACGAATATCCGCACCGTATCCATATCCGCATCTGTATTTAAAAAATATATTAAAATAATATATTTAATTTAAAAATCAATAAATACCCTGTTTATTGATCCAAAATAAGTATGTAATATATTTTAAATACATAAAGATACATAAATCATCTAAAATTTATAATAGCAATCTGATAAATAGCAATCTAAAATTTATAATAGCAATCTGATAAATAGAAATCTAAAATTTTTAAATACATAAATCATCATAAATCATCTAAGATTCTAAATAGCAATCTGATACTAGCTAAAAAATTTTATAATATGAGTAATTACTAACATCTAAAATTCTAAATAGCTACAACATACACCACCATCAATTTATAATTTGAACAAACCATAAGTCCATAATACTTCAAATCATTTGAGAAATTTAAAATTAGCTACAAGCCTACAACAATACAACATACAACAATTCAACCACCATAGTTTTAGGCTTTTAGCAGCCATAAATCTCAGCCACAAACAAGAGTCCTAATTTGAAACAAGTTACATCAAATCAACCACCATAGTTTTAGCATGCTTAAATCCCATAATACATCTAGCTACAACATATATAAATCAGAATTCAACAACAATTCAATAAAGTACTTCAAAATTCAATAAATGCTCTTCCAAAGTTCTCACACCATGTTCTCTTCATTGTTCTTCAATCCTACAAATTAGAAACAAAATCCAAATATATAACACATATTAAAATAATACAATTCAACAAAAATTATGTATGCAATTATCATCATGTAAGATTCATTCATCCCTACACTGTCATCCTCTTCTATTTCTTCAAACACTTTGGCAACATTTGAAGTAGAACCTATAAGAAAATAAATAAATGATATAAATGAACTAATCATAAAAAAAATTTACTTGAAGTGGAATTATGCTTTCAATTGCTTGTAAACATGTAGTGGGCATACAAAGAGGATGCTTGAAAGCTGAACAGAGATGGTCAAGGCACTTTGTAGTGGGCATACAAAGAGGATGCTTGATTCTTAAGCTAGCATTTAGAAGTAAGGCCTGAAAGAATCATGAAATGAATTAAAAGAACAAATAAACTAACTATATATACCTTCTTTAAATATACTTGACAACCAATTTTGAGTACAAGTTAATGCTTCCACGGTTTCTGGATGAAGGCTACTACGTTGTGGGCTCACCAATCGTCCACCGGTACTAAATGTAGACTCAGAAGCAACTGTAGATACAGGAATACTTAATATGTCTCGAGCAATTGCTTGTAAAATAGAAAATTTTGCACCATTTGATTTCCACCAAGTTAAAATGTCACTGCTACTAGTTCTTGGCAACACATCTTCCTCCAAATATATATCCAAATCATTCCTAGTGCGTTTTCTCTTTTTACTAAGAAACTCATCATAACCAACACCAAATTGAAGGTCAGTCTTACTAGAACCAACTACTTGAGAAGATGGTCTTAAAGGTCTCTCTCACTTTCAGTTGTCATTCTTGCATTATATTCATCAACCAAGTTTCTTGCAATATTTCTAACTCTTTCAACTTCAAAAAAACTTTCATCGCCGTATAACATGTCATAATAGTATTCAATGAGGTCCATCTTATATCTTGGATCCAATAATGCTGCAACTCCCATCACACCATGAATCACCTTCCAATATTTCTCAAATTTATCCATCATCTTTGTAGCCATCAAAGAAAATGTTTGATTATCGCCATTGATCCATTCCTTAAGTGCCATCTTGATCTCACAAACCTTTGGAAAATAAATATTGGCCGTAGAATATTCTCTTCCAGAAAATAACTCTGTGACATCATGAAAAATCTTGAGTTTATCACAAACTTCTTTCGCCATTTTCCACTCGTAATCAGATGGCAAATTTTTATACTTTGGCTCACGAGTCTTCAAACGAGTGAAAACATCTTTATATGGCAATGCGGACACAAGCATCAAGTATGTAGAATTCCATCTTGTTTTTACATCTTGACTTAATTTTCTTGTAACACAAATCTTTAATTGTCGTGCTGCCTCCTCAAACCTCTCTTGCCTTTTTGGTGTAGCTGTCCAATAAACTACACTCTCTCGTATGTTACTGATAGCAGAGCCAATAATGTCCAAACCATCTTTCACAATCAAGTTCAATATATGTGCTCCACATCGCTTGTGAAAAAACTCTCCTTCCAATATCATTGTTGTAGCAGAAATCCTATCTTTTAAAAGCTGAATCACACTATCGTTCACAGAACAATTATCAACTGTAAGTGTAGACAACTTCCTATCAATATTCCATTTCAGAAAATAATCCATTAGAACATCTGTAATCACCTCTTTAGTGTGAGGGGCAGGAACATAACAAAACCTAAAACATAAATAAACACTATATAAATATAAATATGACATTTTTCATAATAAAATTTCTTTTGCAATAAATAAAATATACCTGATTAAGCGATTTTGCAATCGCCACTCATCATCAATGTAATGTGTTGTAACAGCCATGTACCCTTTCATTTGATGATCAGATGTCCACATATCTGTTGTAATTGCAACTCTTCCCATATTACTTTCCAAAGCCTCCATTATTTTGCTCTTGTACTCATTATAAATCTTCATGATGTCAGCTCTCAAAGTGTTTCGAGTTGGTATGTTAAATGAAGGTTTGAGGCTATGTGAATATCTTCTAAAATAATTATGATCAACTATTGACAATGAATACTCGTGAATAATTATCATATTGGCAAGTTCTTTTCTACTCACAGTTTGATCAAAAATATAATTTTGAATCTTTGACTTTCCTTCTACCGTGTTCTCATTCCTAGTGAGCACCATTTGCCGAATATCTTGTGTCGATCTCTTAGCACATCTTTTATAATGCTCGTGTAAATTTGATGTGCCACTTTTCCCTCCACCACCTAATTTTTTATTGCAATAAATACAAATTGCTTTCCAAACTCCATCTATTTTTTCTCTTTTGAAATGAGCCCACATAGGAGAAGTAATTTTCTTCTTGGTAGAAGAGTCTGAATCGTCCACAGATTGGACATTAGGAGATGACTTGTCCACAGATTGGACTGTAGGAAGAGATTCATTTGAACCGACTATACCCACATGAGGGGTTTCTTGTTCATTTGGATTCTCAATATTATTAATAGTATCACCCATATCTTCTACATAAAGGAATAAACATGATATTTATTTAATCATCTCTAAATAAGGAAATAATTTATGCTGCAATTCAAATGCTACTTAACATGAAGGTAGTTTTCAAAGCTTAACATTTCAATTCAATAACATGAAGGAAATAACTTAAGTACTTAACATACAATTCAATAACATGATATTTGGATTCAACTCACTTAACATGCGGCTGTCGGGCAGTTGGGTGTAATGCGCCAGCACAGGGACCTGAACAGATACAACGAAGTGAAGTTTGCAAAGTAGACAAGGACGCATGTCCAAAAGGGTTTTCCCTCAACATATTTGAATGCTGGACAAGTCATTCAAGCACGCGAGGGCTATCTAGGTCGCTCTCTTAAATTGACAGATGAAACCGACCCAATTGGAATTGTTGGCCATGGAAGTACAGAGAAAGAGGTAATGAAAATGAGATCATCATTGATGGGCACTTTCCCCCTACCATCCATCAAAAAAAGCTACAGCTGAAGGTGGGATGAAAATGAGAAAAAGGTCTATGGTGCTGCAGGACCGAACCTCTTAAATCAAGAATGAAGTTGTGCATCATCTCTGAGCTCACTGCTCAAGGTCCTCTGGACCTCTTCATTCTAGCTAGAAACCTAACAGGGACTGTGAGTCTTCATGCTACTTAACATGAATGTAGTTTTCAAAGCTTAACATTTCAATTCAATAACATGAAGGAAATAACTTAACATGCAATTCAATAACATGATATTTGGATTCAACTCACTTAACATGCGGCTGTCGGCTGTCGGCAGAGAAGGGAGACGAGTGACGAACTCGTGCTGCGGGCCTGCGGCTGTCGGCTGCATGCAGAGAAGGGAGACGCCGAGTCGCCGAGTGATGCACTAGGGCAGATATGGTGCGGGCGTGCGGCGATCGGCGTGAAAGGGGCGAGCAGTGATGACTGATGAAGCGGACTGCGGACTGTCGCCGAGTCGCCGAGTGATGCACTAGGGCAGATATGGTGCGGGCGTGCAGCGATCGGCGTGAAAGGGGCGAGCAGTGATGACTGATGAAGCGGACTGCGGACTGTCGCCGAGTCCCCGAGTGATGCACTAGGGCAGATATGGTGCGGGCGTGCGGCGATCGGCGTGAAAGGGGCGAGCAGTGATGAAGCGGACTGCGGACTGTCGCCGAGTCGCCGTGTGCCCGTGTGTGTCGGAGTGTCGGAGTGTCGGTGCCTCGGTGGACGGTGGTGTGTCTTCGTGAAAGCAGCGGGCGAATCAGCGAATGGATGAAGGCATGAAGCGGCGGGTCACGGCCTCACGGGTGAAAGATTTAGGGCAAGTGGAAGAGAAGGGGCGAAGGCAGATGCTAAATGTTTGATATAATATATATATATATATATATTAGATATAAAATTACAATATCGCCCTTGGCCCCTTAATATGTATTATATATATATATAGGTAAAATAGTAATTAAAATGAGGCGGATAGGCGGTGCGGATACGGTGCGGATACACAGACAAATCCATATCCGCACCGTATCCGCGCGGATATGAAATTTTCAGATCCATATTTGTTTTTACTTGCGGATACGGATCGGATACAGTACGAATGCGGTTTTTAGTTGGCGAATACGGATAAAATTGTCAGCCCTAGATATGATGAGGTCTCTATTTTATATAATTGTCCATGTACATAGTTGGCACGGATAAATTAATACAATTTGTATGTTGATTTTGGATTTCTAATATATTTTAAAATATATAAAAGTTTATATATGCTTAATTTATACAATATAATAACACTAAGTTACTTAGTTTATTTATATAATTATATAACATTTGTAATATTATCATTACATTAATTAATACGATATTATTATAATTAGGGAAAATCATACTTTTGATCCCCACCGTTTCCTCCGATTTTGATTTTAGTTTCTATAGTTTTAAAATTTTAATTTTAGTCTTCATACTTTACTTTCGTTTAGGATTTGGTCCCTATCGTCAAATAAGATTTAAACGGTGCTGACGTGGATAATATGTGCTGACTGGACAATGTTGACGTGGAGCCTGCATGGATCAACTTTGTAAATTATAAGGACTAAAACTAAAATTTTATAAATTATGGGGACTAAAACCAAAATTTTGTAAACTATAGGGACTAAAATCAAAATTTAATTAATTATTTTTCCTAATAAATATAAAAAATTACATGATATTTTTTTAATTTATTTATAAATAACTATAATATTTAAAAATATTAAAATTGAGCAAACTTTTTACCGATTAATGTGATTTATTTTGAAAAGAGTATTGTCGTGTTTATATATTTAGTATGGGTGAGCACGGGTCGGGATATCCCGACCGTCCCGGTCCGACCCGACCCGAAAAGTCGGGACAAATTCCATCCCGGTTTAAAATTGGGACGGGACCGGGATAAATATGTCTGTCCTGATTAAAAATCGGGAGGATACAAAAAAAAATCAAGATTGTCCCGTCCCAGCCCGATTTATAATATAAGTAATATTAAATATATAATATTATCTTTTAAGAAAAAAATATTAATTATTTTAACGAAGATATTGTTTTTATTTTATTAAAAAACTAATATTAATAAATTTGGGACGTCCTGGTCCCGATTCCGAATTTTTTGGAGCGGGATAAAATCGAGATGCTTCATATTCGGGACTGGAACCGGGACGCATATTTGTGTCCCGACTCAAAATCAGGACAGGACCGGGACGAAAATATTTGTCCCGGTCCCGGCAAAATCGGGACGGGATTTGTCCCGACTTTTTGGGTCGGGCCGAACCGGGACGGTCGGGACGTCTCGACTCATGCTCACCTCTACTAAATATATAAATATGTCATCACTCTTTTCAAAATAAAATTCAAAATAAATCACCTTAATCAGTATAAAGTTTGCTCAATTTTAATATTTTTAAATATTATAGTTATTTATAAATAAATTAAAAAAAATATCATGTAATTTTTTATATTTATTAGGAAAAATAATTAATTAAATTTTGATTTTAGTCCCTATAGTTTACAAAATTTTGGTTTTAGTCCCCATAATTTATAAAATTTTAGTTTTAGTCCTTATAATTTACAAAGTTGATCCATGCAGGCTCCACGTCAACATTGTCTAGTCAGCACATATTATCCACGTCAGCACCGTTTAAATCTTATTTGACGATAGAGACCAAATCCTAAACGAAAGTAAAGTATGAAGACTAAAATTAAAATTTTAAAACTATAGAAACTAAAATCCAATTATTATTATTTATACAAAAAAAATCTAATTCTTGCAAATGAGTTCTCTGTTTCTTCTAATGAATTAGTTTATGAGTTACTCGGAACAAATCATGTAGATAGAATTGTCAAGCAAACCCTCTTAGGTTGATATCAAATTGATTGCGGGATCGATTAATCAAGTGAAGCTTCAGATGGAAATAAGATTGCTCATTAGATAGCTAACAAAGTTACTAAAATTAATGATTCTTTTGTATGGAAGGACTAATGGCTTTCTAATTTGTTAGGTATTGTTAGGAAGAAAACTTAAAATTTCAATACTACTCTTTTAACTTAATCTTAGAATGTCTTAAAAAGAGATAACTTGTTATATCCAGAATAAAAAAAAATTAAATAAAAAATTAAATTTTTTGAGTCAATGCAGGGGGAGTGGGGATGGCAGGTGAAGGTAATAGGGAGGTAAGGGAGAGGTGTCGTTGAAGGGTTTTAAGAAGGGGGCGAGAGGGAGCTGGTGAAGAGAAATTGAGAAGAGGAGAGGGAGGAACCTGTAGGCGGAGGAGTCGGCATGCGTCGTGTTGCTAGTGGAGCTCGTCGTCGTCGTCAAAATCGCGGGATCGAGGTAGGAGATCTCTCCCCTCCTTTACTTCCGTATTTGTTTTCCGACGACGTCGGCGAGGAGAGGATCAGCCGAGCCCGAATGGTGGCGATCGGCCAAGCCGCGGGCGGCCATGTCGCGCGCAGGTCGGCGGCCACCATTCGGTGGGAGGTGGGTCGGACCGGTCGCGGAGGTCGAGGAGAGGACGGAGGCTGTGGTGTCGTCGGTCGACGACGGGTAGGCGGTGGCCGAGAGAGAGAGAGAGAGAGAGAGAGAGAGAGAGAGAGAGAGAGAGAGAGAGAGAGAGAGAGAGAGAGAGAGAGAGAGAGAGAGAGAGAGAGAGAGTTACCAGGCCTACCACCGGAGCGACAGATTGAGTTCTGCATTGAGTTGCAGCCTGGTACAGCTCCTATTTCGAAGGCACCGTACCGTATGGCGCCTAAGGAATTAGAGGAGCTTAAGGAGCAATTGCAAGAGCTTCTAGATAAGAGATTTATTCGTCCTAGTGTGTCACCTTGGGGAGCTCCTGTCCTATTTGTGAGAAAGAATGATGGATCTTTGAGGCTCTGCATCGACTACAGACAGTTAAATGCAGTTACCGTCAAGAACAAGTACCCATTGCCTCGGATTGATGACTTGTTTGACCAGTTGCGAGATACTTGTGTGTACTCAAAGATTGACTTGAGATCTGGATACCACCAGTTGAGGGTGAGAGAGCAGGATGTGCAGATCGAAGACTGCTTTCCGTACGCGTTACGGGCATTTCGAGTTTTTGGTTATGCCATTTGGGCTAACTAATGCTCCTGCAGCATTCATGGACTTGATGAACCGTGTATTTTTAGAGTACTTAGATCGGTTCGTGATTGTTTTCATTGATGATATTCTGATATACTCCAAGTCAGAGGCCGAGCATGAAGAGCACTTGAGGATTGTTTTGGGTGTATTGAGGAGAGAGCAATTGTTTGGCAAATTGAGTAAATGTTCATTCTGGCTAAAAGAAGTCAACTTCTTGGGGCATGTGATTTCTGGTGCTGGTATATCAGTGGATCCGCAGAAGGTTGAGGCAGTGATGAGCTGGCAGAGGCCAAGAACGATCCATGAGATTCGCAGTTTCCTTGGACTAGCAGGCTATTACCGTAGATTTGTAGAGAGTTTCTCGAAGATCGCCGCACCTTTGACTCAGTTGACGAGGAAAGGTGTGAAGTTTATTTGGAATGACAAGTGTGAGACTAGCTTTCAAGAGCTGAAGAAAAGGCTTACTACTGCACCTGTGTTAGTGATTTCTTCTGGAGGAGATGGTTTTGCCTTGTACACTAATGCATCCATGCAGGGCCTTGGTGCTGTTTTGATGCAGAACGGGCGAGTAGTAGCTTATGCTTCTAGACAGCTTAAGGAGCATGAGAAGAACTATCCAGTGCATGATTTAGAGTTAGCTGCCATCATATTTGCCCTTAAGATGTGGAGGCATTACCTTTATGGTGTCACCTTTGAGATATTCACAGATCATAAGAGCTTGAAGCATCTATTCACTCAAAAGGAGCTGAACATGAGACATAGGAGGTGGATGGATTTTCTTAAAGATTATGACTGCACTATTAATTATCATCCTGGTAAGGCGAACGTAGTGGCAGATGCCTTGAGTAGAAAATCAGTGGGGATGTGTCAGCATCTCAGAGTTGCAGAGTCAGAGCTGATTAGACAGTTGTCAAAGCTTAGCTTGGACTTGGTAGGTCAGACTCAGAGTGGAGTGCTTGCACAGTTGATCGCACAGTCACCGATAGTGGAGCGGATTCGACAGTGTCAGATGGAGGACCGTCACTGTCAGGTCTTTGCTCAGGAGGTGGAGCAGGGCACTCGTATGGACTTCTCACGAGATAGCTATGGTACCTTGTGGTTTCGTGGCAGGCTTTGTGTTCCTGAGAAGCACCTAGTGAAGGAGGAGTTGTTAGAGGAGGCTCACAGGTCTCGTTTTGCTATTCATCCAGGCAGTTCGAGGATGTATAATGACTTGCAGAAGTCTTATTGGTGGCGTGGGATGAAGAGAGATGTTGCTGAGTATGTGGCGAGATGTTTGGTCTGCCAGCAGATAAAGGCCGAACATCATAGACCGGCCGGGAAGCTCCAAAATCTCCCTATCCCTGAGTGGAAATGGGATCACATCACTATGGACTTTGTATCTGGACTTCCGAGGATGCAGAAGGGACACGACTCGGTATGGGTGATCGTGGATCGATTGACAAAGTCATCTCACTTTTTGCCGGTTAAGAAGACTTTTTCTTTGGACAGATTAGCTCAGCTCTATTGCGTGGAGATAGTGAGGTTGCATGGTATACCTGCTAGCATCATTTCAGACAGAGATCCTCGATTCACTTCACAGTTTTGGCAGAGTCTTCAGAGGGCCTTAGGTACTGAGCTTCGGTTTAGTACAACATTCCATCCGCAGACTGATGGACAGTCCGAACGCACTATTCAAACATTGGAGGATCTTTTGCGTGCTTGTGTTTTGGACTTTGGAGGCAGCTGGGAGAGTCATCTACACTTGGTGGAGTTTGCATATAATAATAGTTATCATTCAGCTATTCAAATGGCCCCGTTTGAGGCTCTTTATGGATGGAGGTGTCGGTCCCCAGTGCTTTGGGATGAGGTGGGTGAGCGACGTCTGTTGGGACCGGAGATGGTCCAGCAGGACGTCGAATTGGTCCAGAGGATTAGGTGGAGGTTGCTCACATCTCAGAGTCGGCAGAAGAGCTATGCAGATCGGCGGAGAAGGGACTTGGAGTTCTCGGTTGGGGATCATGTGTTCCTCAAGATGTCCCCGACTAAGGGTGTGATGCGGTTTGGCAAGAAGGGAAAGCTTGCACCGCGTTATATTGGTCCTTTCGAGATCTTGGAGAGAGTAGGAGCTGTCGCTTATCGGCTAGCATTGCCACCTTCTTTAGTAGGAGTGCATAGCGTCTTCCATGTCTCAATGTTGAGGAAGTACGTGTCCGATCCTTCCCATATTCTGCAGGAGCCAGTCATGCAGATTAGAGAGGACGCGAGCTATGAGGAGTTGCCAGTGAGGATTCTTGACATGAATGAGCATCATCTTCGCAACAGGGTCGTCTCATTGGTCAAGGTGGGGTAGCAACACCATTCAGATGCAGAGGCGACTTGGGAGCGTGAGGAGGATATCCGAGGACGCTTCCTCCATTTGTTTAGCTCATCAGGTATGTAAATTTGGAGGACCAAATTTCTTAAGATAGGGAGGATGTTATATCCAGAAAAAAAAATTAAATTAAATTTTTTGAGTCAATGCAGGGGGAGTGGGCATGGCAGGTGAAGGTAATGGGGAGGTAAGGGAGAGGTGTCGTTGAAGGGTTTTAAGAAGGGGGCGAGAGGGAGCTGGTGAAGAGAAATTGAGAAGAGGAGAGGGGACGAACCTGCAGGCGGAGGAGTCGGCGTGCGTCGTGTTGCTGGTGGAGCCCGTCGTCGTCGCCGAAATCGCGGGATCGAGGTAGGAGATCTCTCCCCTCCTTTACTTCCGTATTTGTTTTCCGACGACATCGGCGAGCAGAGGATCAGCCGAGCCCGAATGGTGGTGATCGGCCAAGCCGCGAGCGACCAGCCGCGGGCGGCCATATCGCGCGCAGGCCGGCGGCCACCATTCGATGGGAGGTGGGTCGGACCGGTCGCGGAGGTCGAGGAGAGGACGGAGGCTGTGGTGTCGCCGATCGGCGACGGGTAGGCGGTGGCCGGGTGGGAGAGAGAGGAGGGGGTCTGCAGGAGAGAGAGAGAGAGAGAGAGAGAGAGAGAGAGAGAGAGAGAGAGAGAGAGAGAGAGAGAGAGAGAGAGAGAGAGAGAGTCGCCGACGCCGGGAGTCGCGAGAGAGGGCAGCCGTGCCGCCGAGGTGATCGCCGGCGGCCGGGATGGCCGGTCGGCGTGGGTTCGAGCGAAGCAGGGGGCGGCGTCGGGAGGGAGGTCAAGTGGGAGGGGAGGCGTCGGGTGGGCAGTAGACGAGTGGGTGGGATAAATAGTATTTTAGAGAATATAGCTGTATCATATGAAATTGGGTTGATTTATAAATTATTAGGGTATTTTTGTGGTTGATCGTAGAGTCATCGGATTGAGTTGAGGTGAATACCAAAATTATAGATTTTCGCGTGCTGAACGCGATAGTGGTGTTGGATTTCAGATTGGAGATCGTTTGGTATGATTTTTTTATATTTTTTATATTATATTATAATTAGAAAATTAATTTAATCGATGGGCCCCGAGTTGTCGGTTGAAGTTGAGGTGAATAGTAATCTTGATCATTTTCGCGTGCTGAACGCGATGGCGGGGTCAGTTTTTCGAGATTTCATTGTTAATATGTTCTTTCAATTGGTTAGTTGTTGAGGTTGTCGATGTGTTTAAATAATATTAAATTATTAGTCTGAAAATTTGGTGGGTTAGTTAGTGTGAAATATTGGTAGTTTTGATGATGGGTTGAGCCTGCAAGTCTGTCGTCCCTTGTTTGTTGTTGAGTTGTCGTCGGAGATAAATTACGAAAATACCTTTGCTTCCATTGTTTGTTTTGCTTCCTGAAATTTATTGAACTCATATTGCATATTATTGTTGGACATGTCATGTAGAGAAATTGCATGTGTTACATTTTATTATTGCTTATTGGTGTTTATTGTTGATCATAATATGTTGTACTAATCTTATGGTGCATTGGATTAGTCATTGTATGCATAGTATCATGTTGATATATGTGGTGTCGTTTACTTGTTGAACATATTATTATCCCGTTGATCATGTCATAATCACTTGGAGTTGTTATATTTCATGATGTTTTGTTATTATCATGTTGTCCATGTTGTACGTTATTACTTGGAGTTGTTGTATTGTTGATCATGGTGATATACCTTGTTGCACTCTTGGAGTCGAGTTGCATGGTTGTTGTCGATCTGGAGGCTACGGCCTTGGAGAGGACTTCGGTCCAGGACCATTTCGGTGTGGTACCCCCCAGGCATGGGAGAGGGTATATATGATATTGACTAGTCGCATGTTGGGCACCTTCGGGTGCGATGATGTCGGACGCGGCATCTGACGGGCTACCTGCTTGGTGGGGATAGTCGTATCACCGTTGGAGCGGACGATTGATGCCACTCTGCAGGTGGTAGAGTGCGCGGTTTTTACCCAATGGTCCACACGCTCGATGATTCAGTTGATGTTGTTTAGGAGTAGGTGAGGAGTAATTATTGTGTTCATTGCCTTTGACTGCATCTTAGGCCATGTTGTTATGCATTGTTGAGTGACACTTGATACTTGTTGATCATATTGTGATTCTCCTACTCAGCATTCGCTGACCTCCGTTGTTTTTGCTTCAGACTTGCAGGGGTGAGCAGTCGATTTGTAGATCGAGGTGTAGATAGTCTTTAGACAGCTAGTAGTCAGTCGTAGATGTGGAGCTCTGATGGCGACTGCTTTTGTATTTTGGTTTATTTTATTATCTTATAGCTCGGCTTTGATATTATTATTTTGGAGCTATAATTTGTAGATCAATTTTATATTTGGTTAAATATTATATTTGATCGGACTTATGAATAATAGTTATTGGTTTTTATGTTGTTATTTTCTTTTATGTTGATTCGTGGCTTTTTATTTCGCTGTGTGGTGTTCGAGTCGCCGTCGCATCTCTGGGCCGGGGGCCGGGGCGTGACATAACTTGTCTTGAGAAATCACTTAGCCTATATTGGTTTGTTTGTTTGTTTGGATAGGATTGAACATTAAATTTGAGAATATTAGATAAGTTTTTTTAAAAAAAATCCTATATTCATTGGATATGTAATTTATATTATTCTAATCTTGTTCTCATCTAATTTATTATTAAACAAATAAAGAATATAAATCATTCCTTATTATATTCCTCCCTGTCCGATGAAACAAAAATGTTCCATGTGTTAACGCTGCTCAAAGTTTAAGGGGTTTAAAGGATGAGTTCCTCCACAGTGGAGGAGCCACACCGAATTATATCCAAATAATGCATGCACAAAGGCTAAAACTTTGCCTTAGAACCATTTTATTATGGATGAGCAGGTTTGATTCGAATATCCTATTGATACTCGGCTCTATCCTGCATATGATCGGTTCCTAAGTTTTGAATCCAGATCCTACTCAAAATCTATAGTATAATACAAGTTTCGAGTAATCTATTGAAATATGTTCATCTATAGATTTCAAGTTACTTTATTATTACATGTTCATTTACAAGTCCCTGGTACCTTATTGGAACTTATTTATTTACATGATTAAGGGTAGATGTTCTGGGTATCAGTTCTTGTTTCGATTTTTGGGTACCCGATATATTGGATCCTGAACCAAAATCGATTTTAACTCGTTCCTTAATTATTATTTTTTCAAACCCAACCCAAATTTAATTTGTGTTTATCCAAAACCTACCAGATCGAGTAAGTTTCAATCGGTTCCGGATCTATTCGCTACTTATGCTCATCACTATATTCTATCTTTGGCCAGATATTTAATCATTTTACATTTAGAAAAATCTGAGATTTTATTTATACACAATGAGTTTTAACCGCATAAAGAAGATTGATGATGTATGCCCTTAATTATATATAACTCGTAATTAAGTTAATACATAATAGGATAAGCTAAAAGCCATTGTAGTTAACGAAGTTGACTCTAAAGAACATCTCGGAAGATTGACTGCGACATCATTTTGACTTTCGACAATTTGAGACAAAACAAATCAACACAATAATGAACTCCCGCAGGTAGGTTATATGCGGTGGAGACTTACACCGATGATTCCAGATATTCTCTGCCAGACCGTGTCCATCATCACATCCAACGGCGATGAGGCGAACTACGCATATTATCTATATGCGGTCGTCCTCACCGTATCACGATATCTTCTTTCCTTTGCGCCGGAGTGAAAGAATTCCTCTTTTTCCCTTCTCAGTTCTTCAGATTCCCTTCCATATCCATTTTTATTACAATTATTCCCTTTCGCCCCCCCTCCCTCCCCCTTTATTTCATCAAATTGGAGTCTTTCTCTCCCTCTTTCTGAATCTGTTGCAGCTCTCGATCCGCAAAGGAATTATTTGCCAAAAGGAGGTATTTTTTTTGTTTGACTTCTGCTATAGTTGAACTTTAATGTAATCATAATTGGAGACTAAGATGGAAACGTTATTCCTCAGGTCATTTACTTTTTTTCTTTTCACAAAATTGTTGAATCTGAATAGACTAGACATGTTTGTTTCGATCGTTTACTTTTTTGTCCAGATCATATTTTTATGCTAAAATATCATTTCTTTTGCCCCTTTTTCCATTTCTACTTAATACAGTTCAATCAAGAGGTTTGTTCTTCTATGTTGCTTCCTGATGCGGTTCTATCATTTGCAGTGATAAAGAAATTTTCATCAAAAGAACAAAAAGAACTATTTATATGTTTTTTTCCCTCATCCAAATAAATAGCTTGTAGTGCTAATAATAGTGAAATTATGGGAAATCGTCTGAAGATGTGATGCTTTCTTTGTTGTTCAATGGTGTTATTTTGATTACTTATTTATTGGCAGTCATCATTATGCATCACTGCACTGATTAAAATAGCTATTGATTCATAGACATTGGTCAGAAGGTGCAATGGATGCCCTCGAATCTGATCCCGGGCCAGTAAAAGAGAATGGAGCCTCGTATCAGTGCAATTACTGTGACAAAGAGTTGACTCGAAAGATAGCACAGATACTGCTTTTTGGTTTGGCCACAGCTTGTGTGGACAACACAACTGGTTTGTTCAAGGGTCCTGCTTCGGTTGCTGTCATAACAAGGAAGGAGATGATAGAATATCTCACTCAAAGAAGCCAGATGTATATTGCAGAAGCAGCACTTGAAGGAGATGGTAATGTGGCTTCATTAGAAGAATTTTCTGATGACCCAACTGAAACTGTATCCATTCTTGTTGATGAATTTGCTAGTTCAAAGAGGAACTTGTTTGGTCGTGTTTCTGGGTGGTTGTCTAGTGAAGGCCGAGAAGAAAAGATTGATGACTTTATGCAGGAAATGGAGACTAATTCATTCTGGCCAGCTGATAGGAGGGAGGCCATTGCAGCAATTCTGCTCAGGAATTTAGACTTGAAGAGCACATTCCACTGTTCAATGAAGTTTGACTCTGCCGAGCAGCTTACAGAACACAAAAGCCAATGTAGACTCAGGACTTTAAATTGCATGAACAATGGATGTAAGGCGAAATTTTCTGCTATTCAAGCAGAAAAACATGACTCGGAGTGCCCTTTTAAGATCATTCCGTGCGAGCAGATGTGCTCGGAGAGCGTAATGAGGTGGGAGATGGATAGGCATTGTGTTACTGTATGTGCCATGAAGCTTGTCAACTGCCCTTTCTTCCAAGTCGGATGTGAGTCTGCTTTTCCCCAATGTAATCTCGAGAAGCACTGCTCAGAATTTCTTCAGTCACATTTGATGTATGTCCTCCGAATGATTCACAAGCAAGAGGCTTCAATGGAAGAGCTAAGACAGCGTGTGCAACTGTTGGAGAAGGTAAATCTTATTTCATATGTTTAACTTATCTTTCTCATTGTTATATTCCAATTCAACTTGCCTTATCTAGTTGGAGTTAGACACACGGATGTTCATCATTTCAAATTTAACTAATATTTTAGGTGCTCAGTCATTGTTATACAAAATAATTCTTCATGATTCAGGCTCTTAACAATGGCTTATAGTCTAACTTTACACAATAGAGAAATACCATCACCTACAAAGTAAAAGGGTTATCCAGAGCAAAAGGCTCCCACCAATGCAGGGATTAGGCATGGTCAATATGTGCAGTCTTACCCTTGTATATCAAAGATGTTCTAGTCATTGCAATCATCGGCTGATTAGTATCTAAAAATTCTTAAAGAATCACCTTTTCATGGGCCCATACATTGAGGAGATAAAGGAATATTGGCTAATTCATCTTTCTTCCTCTGCAATCATTCTTTTGAGTTTTCTTTTGATACTCTTCTTGTTAAGGGGTAGTCTCACCCACCTAACACAAGCATTCATCAGTAAACACCCAGACAAAGGAACTCATTTGGTCCTTAAGAACACAATCCTGGTGAGTTCCTGCATTCATTCGAATGTGGATATTGTTTTGATTCCATTTTTAATACAGTTATTATGCCTATTGCTGAATAGGCACAATTTTGTTGCCAGTTTTAAACTGAAGAGTCATTTTTCTATTGAAAAGGTCAGCCTTAAATTTCAAGGATTTACCACCATCTTCTATGAAAACCCTAAAGGGGTGTTTGGTACAACGTGATCCTTCATGATTACCAATGGTGAAAGGTCACTCTCCTTAAACAATACTCATATATCATTTCCATCAAAACTATGTAAGTTAATTACTTTATTGGTACCTGAGGATTAGCAAATTCATACTTGACCTATAAAATTTTGATTTAGCAATGTGGTGAGCAAGATTTACTTTCTGTGCCATGTGGCACTAGGGTGTCATTTTTTAGTCCATTTTGGGTACCAATGAAGTAATTAACCCAAATTATATTGACTACTTTATCCCACTTCATAAATAATCATTTGACAATTGGATAGAATTGTCTAGGCCTCTACGGTTGTTCAGTTGGATTGGGTTCAATTCATTTTCTTAATTTCAAATTAGATTAACCAAAAATCATTGTTTTAGTTAAGTATACTGTTTTATATGAAAATGAAAAAAAATGATGAATGGAAAATAACCATAGAATAGAGGTCTTTCTTATGTTCTATTTAGTATGAAATGTAATTTTTTGAGTGTATAGTTTCGGCAATATCTCAAACCAATTGGACCATTGACTTTTTCTAGTGGAAATAACTGATTCCATCTTTTGAAAAGTTGATGATTATATCAATATTTGTTACAGAACAGGGTGATTTAATATCACCCTTAATTCCAATGATATTTCATATGATCCATTGTATAAGTTAGGGCAAATTGGGATTAAAATGGTGGTCAATCTCTGAATTAATGTTCATTTGCCTTAAGACTTGGATACTCCTTGCTTTTCACTTTCTTGCCCTTGTCTATATTAAGTTCACAGTAAGTTATGTTCCCCAAATATTGTCACAAATAAACAAGGTCATTGGTGCACATTTTTTCTTATGAGGTAGTTAACTGCTTATGTTACCTTTCTTTCTCATATCCAATATGCTTTGTTCTAATTGAAGGCTTCTCACCATCAAAATAGAAATGAAATGCCTTGGATAACTGTAATGCTTTATGTATCAGTTCCTTTTTGGAGTTAAAGATCCCACATTTGTAATTCTTTTATGGATTCATATGCATCACATTCTTACTGCTGACAGCATTTTGCTAGCAGTATAGGTTTTGCATGATTTCCTGGTAACCATGGTTGCCAATGTCTATCACTTTTAGTTAATCCACAGGGATTCAAGGAATTTGTGTTAGCTAAAGTGTCTTAAACTCTTAATGTACCAATGGGAGCCGAACCGCCCTTTACTCTTATAAGTATATTTTTTATATAAATTTTTTCCTAAATTATTACCATATTGAAGATTGATCTTTATTGTTGATCTTGTAGTCCCACTCTCTGAATGAATTATCCGAAGCCTTGGATGTGAGATCGCTCACATTGGTGATAAAGGAGCAAGAGGCGAAGATGAAGCGGCTGGAACGCGATCTCAGTAAGGTTAAGGATAACCAAGAGCGCATGAAAAATACAAAATGAGCCAGAAAACTTGTGTTGGCTGACATCCTTGTCCATCTCTTTGCCTCTCTCAAGCCTCAATGTCATTTGGTTATTTTGGAGTACATAAATTGGTCTTTCTCTTGGTATAATTAGAGATTTGGCAGTACATAAAGCTCAATGGAGAAAAAAAGATTCACAGAGACTTTTCAGATCCCATTCCTCTGTAAATTAGATGTATTTGCAAAAATATAAACAAATAATTTCTTCTTCATTTACGAAGATCAAGATATATTTTGTGTACACTAGAAATTAACCCTCATTTATCCCGACAAGCAAGACTGCCAATCTCTTTATTGGTTTGAAATTTGAACTGGGATATGGAGCTGGATTTGGGGATTGCAATATTCTCTACATGCAAATGGTCTTCATCAAAACAAAATTGATTCTTGCATTGCTGGCAAGTCAATCCTATATGATTTATAATTGCAATTATATTAACCATTGCAGTTTGAATTTAGAAATAAATGGGCTATTTTTATAATTCAATGTTGTTGCCGATATACATGACCTGCTTAGGGCATGTTTACTTTATAGGATAAAGCTTAGGGCATGTTTACTTTATAGGATAAAGGAAGATAAAATAAATGATAAATTAATATTTATTATTTATTTATTATATGAATTAGAAAAAAAATAAAAATAAAAGAATATAAAATTAATAATATATTCGATATAAATTGAATTTAAAAAATTCATACAATTACTAATGCTGTGATGAAGATAGCCAACTAAGAAAAGTGGTTCATTAATTAATTAATAATTTAATTATTATTCAAGAAATAAAATCTTAATGACAATGGAACAAGATTTTTCAACTTTGTATGATTACTTATCTACATAACATGCATTAAACTGAAATTAAGTTTGTATATATAGACTACTTATTAGTTTTTCTTAGTCAAAGAAGAATCAATACTTACAAAAATGATCCCCACCACTGTTTTAATTAACATAATTTACTGATACATTGTCCTTAACACTGCATAGGTCATCTGCAGAGCATATGTACTTATCAGCTGACCAAAGAACATAAAAAAATATAACATACAAGGAACGGCGAAACTAGTTAAGATTACTACTAAGTAGTGGATTTAGATCAAGTTGGTCTTTCTTGGAAGAAAAATCTGTCAATTCTGCATAGGCATGCTTGGCCTTGGCAAGATGGAGTTGGCAAGCTCTTCATTCAACTTCACTGGAAGAGGTGGCATCTGCTTCATTATTTCAGGCATATCATTCAAGCTGCAGATACAAGAATAATATTCGAATTAGAAGTTTGTTCATTAAACTAATCTGAATGAAAGAATTTAGGGTGAAATGAATCCACCAAATTCTTTAAAGAGGTGAGACAACTAGAGAGAATTATTGCTTATTTCTTCTCCCCCCTTGAGCAGACAGTAAATATGACATGCAGATTTGTGTCGTGCTGGAAATCGAGAAGTATTGCTTTAAAATGTGGGACAAGAATGCCTTCCATTTCACTAGCCACAATAAAGCAATCAAACCTTAGAAAACTCGTGGAAGGTTTATACTACAGAGAAACCAGACCAACCCATATTCTAGGAGGGCAATACCGACTACCGAGTGAAATAATAGCCTAGATTGCTTAATTATACATATAGTTAATGTTGATATTCTATATATAAATATGCCAAAATGGTGAAAATGCTGCAAAAAGATCTAGAAAGTAGCATATGCCTAAATGTAAATGTTGATAATCAGAGAAAAACAAAGCACTTGAACATTGAAAACATACTCTTTTAATACTGCAAGTATGTTGTCCCGTGTTTGACAAAATAAGTTGATGTTATCCTGTATCTGCAAGGAAATAAAACCTAATTTGTTAATACTTTGCCTCATAGCATACAGATCTGGAATCTGAAGCCATGTCCATGCTAAGATAATGAGCATCATGAGTGAGAAAATTTGATAATTAGTTTCAATCTGAACATACATTGTGTCCATCAAAGTGCTAGTAAAACCATTTTCATAAAGTTGTAGATCCAAAAAAATTATATATGGTAAGCATGTTTATGAACATACCCTTAAGTTAGCAAAATTGGCCGATATTCTAGTGAAGGCATCTGCATTAGTCTCAAGAAGCTCTCCTGTTCGACCACCAATCTCTGGAAAGGGGAAAAAAGTTATTGCCAGTAAGTGAAGTAGTCAACATTAGAAATATCAAGTTCATTGTTAGGGAACTAGCATTTATGCAATATCAATTGGCTAACGTCGTGAAACCAAAATATCTATTAACGTCGTGGATATCAGTTTTAAATGATTTCTATCATTTTATCCTCTATCCAGACTCAACTTAGCTAATTGATCATGATAACATTTCTTATTCTATCTTTACTGGCTCCACACTCATCAATCCTACCCAGCATCTTCATGTCATCTTGGCTATAGTCCTAGTACTAACTACTAATTAGTAATAATTTTATCATTATGAAATAACAGTTTAAAACAAGGAAGATGGCTCCATATACAATGAAAATAAGTTGAACTGATGCCAGAAAAGTAATAAACCAGATAGAGAGAAATTCAACACAACTTAAATCACTATAAAAAAACTATAAAATGAATAAAGGAAGATACTGGAACCTTTATATGAAATATCATCATCATCCACAGGGAGCATTGGAGGTGCATAAGGAGGGACATTAGGTCTTGTTCCAAGATGACCTGATGATTTTGCAGAAGTATCTGTAACCCTCTCCTGTAAAAAGGATGAATTCTATGGTCAAGCTTTCTACAACACATATCAGTCATATGCTACATTCTTCGAAAGATGAGAGCTAAATACATAACCAGATTAATGGCAAATAAGCTACAGTACATGGCATCTTCATGAAGATACAACAGAAAAATATTGATTATTCCTAACATCTTTACATCCATAAGCAAATTAATGCTTTTAGAATCCAGCTGTTAAAAGATGCAAGAAAATTATTCTTTCTAACATCAAGGGAAAAAAATCTAATGGTTTCTCAGACAATAAATAAAATAGAGCATGAGCCTTTACTAGTTAGCAATGACTTACCTTCTTATCTTTGCTTTTTCTTGTCAAGTTATGCTCCTCTTTTCTTCTCTTGCTGTTCTCCTTCTTCTGGTAAAGGAACAAAACTTGTTCATGTAACAAAAATATATTATCTATAGAATTGTTTTTTTTTGCAAAGATTATTAGGCAAAGGTGTATAAACAAGTCATAAAGTTCCAATTATTTGGGATAAACTACATGGATCGCTTTGTCTAAAGCCAGATCTCTAGTTATGCAACCAAGGGCATTTAAATTGTTTTTTATTATTACATGCAAACATTTCTTAGGTCCAATTTGTTACATTAAAATAAACTGAGTTCCACTGTGGTCCATCTTGTTTTATTGCCAATAGGGCTAATGTCATAGAATACATATCTATGATAATGTGGAAGAAATAAGAATAAAACAACAGTGAATCTCAATTCTCAACATTTAACCAAAAATCTTAAGTATTATATGAAAAATAATTTATTCAAATTAAAAAATAATATTAGCGCAATTCTTTTGCTGATCATTAGACCATTTATTCTCTTCTATCACAGAGAAAACAAAGCATTTAAATAAAAAAATGCACAAACTGCACTTCTTCAATCTGAGTTAGGAGGTGCTAATTACTAGCACACTCCTTGTCGTACCAATTATTTGCTGATACTTGCCAGCACTTTACTAGCACAATTGATACAACAAAGCTGATGTGCTCGGGTTAGTCGGTAGTTACTAACTACAAATAATTATTTATCTTTAGGTAATATAATATGTCCAATCATAATTGATGTAACTAAATCCAAAAAGTATATGATTTTGATTCACCAAATCTGGTTCAACTAGAGAATTGTAGGATAGGAAGTACAATTTGTTATGTTCTAACCTTTGGTAAAGTAAAAGTTTAGTAAAAGATAATGGAAATGCAAAAGAACACCTTGTAGACCTGGTATAAATTATTCGACCTTTCACTAAAATACATACATTGTAGAGGAGGATGCAGGAGAATATAGGTTCATCATATATGCATGCCCAGTACAAGCATACACGAGCACATATCTAGTAACTTTTATACTACATTAATTGCCACAAGCTGCAAGAGGCACAAAAATATTTGCAAGAGGATTGCAAAATATATTTTCCCTCAGTTTTGCATTTAAATTTTTTCTTAATTGTCCATACTTCCATTAGCACCCTCGAGCCATGCATAAGGAAGTAAAAGCCTAAATCCTATAAACGGCCAAAAGATTTTAAGTTTTCACTCAAGCAAACTAAATAACTACCTTAGCTATTCATGCAATATAAAGTATCGTAATTGTCTAAGGTTTTCTTTTCCATGCCAAAGCCTGATCCATATGGCTGTCTCCAACCATACATCACCACATAAAAAATAGAGAGGAACGAAATGGTTTTGCTTTAGAAAATTAAGACCACCATATTTTGACAGAGATAGCAACTATGCAGGAATATCCAAAGGCCTATTCAATTGCAAAATAAAGAGTACTATCATGTAAGAAATAGCCAAGTTTACCGTCATCCATCTGCACCGCAAAGCCACGTCCCTTACTGTCTTGTCCTGCAATTCCATGGCAATTTTTGCATAGCGGACTATAGCTGATTCAGATGCATACCTGCAATATCATGAAATCTTAGAAAAAAAGAAAAGAAAATCTGGGCTGAACAATTATACTTCAATCACCAGGTTAAGAAAGGAGGACAAAACCAACTTTGAAGATAAATTATACACCAATTGCAACAATATATACAAAGTAGTTCTAGAACTTCAATTCATTATCACTAAAATGCAATTAATTAACTTAGGGTGTTGTTGAACAATAGAGAATGATGTAATTACAATATCATAAAAATTTATTTTGTATAATTATGAAAACATAATTTTCTTGTTCATAGTATTTATAATACGGGTCCCTTTATAATACTAAACACTTAAGAAGTTTGACGCCCTGCTACAAACGATTGAAATCATTCTAGGGCCCAGCACTTTAGGTTCCCTTAGAGGTGTAAAGCCTTTGGCTATTGACACTTTGAATTAGTGTGTTTACATGACTTGGTGTCAGGAAATCAATATCTTGGCAACTCTAAGGCAAATTAAGATGACAAGACACTCATTTCATGCTAGCAACAAGGGTTACATACAGCCCATAAGTATAACATTTGAAGGAGTTCAATGTCAACAAAGGATAAAAAGTAAACTATCATGCATCATTTTTTTTTCAAAAAAAAAAAACATATTACTCTCCAAAACATAGCTATTGTGTGAAACTCCTACACAGAACCCCTAACAACAAGCTGGCTTAAGTTGAGGGATATCAAGGGAGAGGGGAAGGATTCACTAACCCCTGTTTGGGAACTTCCTTCAGATGATACGGGGTGAACCAGATGGGGGAGTTTTCCCACATTTTAACTCCATTTGTATTTTTCACCCAGATCGGGGGGATCTCTTTCCTGTCCCCTAAATTCTTACATTTCATTTCCTCTAGTTAAAGACTTCCCAAACAAGCCCTTGAGAATTTAACAAGCCAAATGTTATTTTTTTAAAAAAAAACAGTTTTTTCCCCGCAAACCCCTCCAAACAACCAAACTTCAGCGTTCAATAAACCAAACAATTGGCAGGAATGGCACTTCCTCCAAAAAGGAACAAGAAAACAGTAACTATTATAAAATATCAACAGCCAAGAAATCAAAGCCACAGATATTAACTTGCTAAGTCCTTCCTCCAAGATGGCCTGCTCCTCCGAGGACCACTCAATTGAAAGCCCCGGGTTGTGCTTCAGTGCTTGTGCCGGCCCCGCGACCGCCGTGGCGCCATTGCTAGGGTTTCCGGGAACCGACGAGCCACCCCCACCCGCACCGCCGCCGCCGCCGCCTCCAGGTAAGGCGCCGCCGTTGGCCCCGTCCAGGTTTGCGCTGGCTCCCATCAACAAAAAAGGCGTCTCAAAATCACGCCGAGTTCTCAAAACTCCGGCTCGTCACGGTTAATTTTTCCCGCCGTGTACAAGAGGAGGGTGAGAGGAGGAGGAGGAGGAGGAGGAGGCGAAGGAACCCGGCGGGAGAGTACTGACTAGGGGTCGACGAAAGGGGGAGAGGGTAAACAATTCAGAAGAAGAGGAAAACGTGGATAAAAATCGCCTTTCTGTGAGGGACGGCTTCTTGCTCTTTCTTGTCCTGTCTTAAAATTCGGCAAATGGGTAATTTTAATACAATATTAGCCTCTTCTTCTTTGTGTTTAGAGTTCTTTTGCAGTCACCCGGTGAATTTGCCCATTACTTTCTTGTGATTGATTGGTCTTTTCCGAGGGCCCCAATTTTTTCTCCAATATACGGAAGGTTTATATTTGGGTAGAAACATGAGAGAGCAATTTCTTTTTCACCAAGCTCTGATGTGGTAGTTAGCCCATGAGTTGCCTGTCTTAATCATGGATAAGATTACGTTAAGCTCGGAAAACTTTTCTTACCCATTTTTTGGTTACCCATTATCTACCTGAGCAATAATAGGATAGGTTTTTAGGTTAATTTAACTGGTTCCGGATCTACATAACTTAATAATAAATCATCTCCAAATGATGCAGCTGCATGTTCTAACTCTTCTGTCATTTACTCATTTGATCCATAATAGAGCCGATGTAAATTTTAGGGTTATCATGAATTTGTATATATCTCCATTTATTTATAATTTTATGTATAAAAAATTACGTCAAGTATCACACTTGTATTATTTCATGTTAAAAAGAAATATGTCTCAAATTGTTTTTCCAAACATAACTTAGGATTTTTAATAACAGCTAATACAATAAACTCACGACTAAAAATTAACTTCTAATTTACCAAATAAAAACTTAATTATGGAAATGTTTATTATTGTTCGAAACTTTTGGCAAGAACAGGATCGTTGGTGTTATTAGGCCTTGGTCCAACTCCACCCATGCCTTTAATTAATTTTGGATAGAATTCGGAATCAAATCATATCTTCGTATACTTACCATTAGGGGTGAGCAAAATCCGAACTGATCTAAAGATTTTGAAAAAATCAACCTGAAAATTCAATTCGGATTGGATTATTCGAGTATAACGGGTTGGGTCAGATCTTATTTTTGAAAATTTTGTATGCTTTTTCGGGTCGAATCGGGTTCGAGTGAAACCTTTGTTTAACCTGACCCGACCAGTTTTAATTAAAACCAAGTCTAATATTTAGATATTAGACAGGTAGATCCGCCCGCCCTCCCCAATCCTCCTCACACCCGACTCCCGAGCCCGACTGCCATCACATCTGCCCTAAAAAAATGATCGTCGGCGCTTGCAATCCTCTCCCCCTTGCATCCTCCTCTCCTCCTCTTCGCATAGCGGACCTCGATTGCTCGCTCCTTCGCTCCCCGACTGTCTGCCCTAACTCAACAACCGAGTAACCCGACTCTCCGCCGAAGTCGCCTCCTCCTGCCTCACAGTCACCGGCGTTCGGCGACGCTGCCCGAGCCTGAGGCCCCGAGCCAAACCCCAGTCGCTCGACTCACTTGATCCCTCTCTGCTCATTGCAGTCGGCATCTTCCTCGCGGACCGCCGACTCCGAGGTCGCCTCCTGCCTCATTGGCGTCTGGCGGCACTGCCGGAGCCCGAGGCCTCGAGCTCCACACCTCCTTCACCTACGATCCGACGCTAGCCTGCGCCACTGCCATCTTATGTCTCCTTCCCCTACTCAGCGCAACCAACCAATATTTCAAGTTGATTGCAAATGCGATCGGAGAATTAATTAGTTACCTATCAAGGAGCAGAAAGGAGCAAAAGTTTAAGGTTAAACAGGTAAATCGAGTAGGGGCCCGATTTTTTCAGGTTATTCGGGTCGAGCCCCGATTAAAATTTTGGGTAGGGTCGGGTTGAAAAAAAACTCATTTTTTCAAATTCGGGTATAACGGATCGATTATTGACCTAACCCGCCCGATAACAGAAAAATTTGATTGAATTAATTTAATTTTGGAACAAATTGACTAAATTCTGTGGGTCAAATTTCAAAACATGATAACAGAAAAATTTCCATCAATCTTCAGTCGATTTTGGATCAAAGTTTAAATAATTATCAATTTTAAGCTAGACTAATTTTACATATTGAATCAGACTAAATCCGGTTTAATCATACTTTAGATAGCTAAATCAACCACAGGATATTATCAATGTTTATTACAGCTGATACCTTCCTCAACTACATTATACATACCTTCCACAGGACAGGATTGAGGATAACTAATTTTTGACAAGAAATAAGAGGATTACTTGTGTAAGACAAGCATTAGTTGTCCTTTCCCTGTATAAATTCATCTCCTTAATGGATTTAGAAATATACCATATCAATTGACCCGATAACAGCCAAATCACTCACTAACTATGCTAATGCAACACAGCGTTTAGCTAGTCAAGAATTCACGAACAAGGCTTCCCAGTTTGCTGTGACCAAAGGTGCATTTTTATTTCGGCAAGTAGTTGAATGGCTAATCGTATTAAAGTTCGAGTTTGTAGACTTCAATTTCTTGGGTTTATGTTTTTAAGATGGAACACAATTTATTTCCTTTTTTCAAGTCTAAAGACGAAAAATATAACTGACATGTTATCTCAGCAAGTCTAAAGACGAAAAATATAACTGACATGTTATCTCAGCAAAACTAGCCAAAAAATGACATGACAAAAATGATTAAACTTGTCATCAAGATTTTTCAAACGATTTCGATATAAATTTAAACCCTAAAAACAAATTAATTCTGGAATTAAAATGTCCCAAAAGTTACTAGGACCGGTTAGCTCTTGTAGTGTGTTGGAAACATGGTTTTATTTTGTTATGTTTTAAATAAAGTTTAGATAAGTTCTCTATGATAATAGGATATTTGGACCAAATACAAGTGCAAAGAAAATATTATCTAACATCAAAAACATTAAGATAAATACTGAAGTAGCATTCATTATAAAGTAGCAAGGGTTAAAAGAATCACACAAAAAAAACAAGATTTATATAATATAGAACATGAACAGAAATTATATAATATAGTAAAAATTTATGAACCAAAACCAACCTGATTATTTCAAGATTTAACTGAAATAGTTACCACGGCCAGATTCAGTTCAGGTATATTCAAAATCCATGATCAGCCTCATAAATAGAAAGCTTTTCGAGTGACTCAAACCATAACAGTATAAGAAAACGTTCATGTCAGAAATATCCTAAGCTGAAGGTCATGGTATGAATTGGAAATAAACGTAGTTGAGTCAGAATATATACAAGTAGGCTCTAGAATTAGGTTTGAGTCCTACTAATGGAAAATGCACGAAGAAGTTGATCAGTAGAACACAAAACTTCAGTTCACGGCTAAAGTGTTAAAAGTTTCTTTTTAATGTGGTCATTGTATTATGTAAACTTCGTTCTTCCTCCGCAGCAGGGCATTGAAGTGGTGACAGATTAATAAGTAAGTTATTTGCTATCTACTGCTCATCAGGAATCCATCATGATCATCATCATCAAGAAAGCAGCAAATTAATAATGCTTTGCCTGAGGCTCCACTTTTACTAAAAAGGATATCTGGTTCCCACTTTCAGCCATAGAAATGCCCTGAAGAATTTGATCAAATAAGAAGAATCTGTACACGTTTGCTGGACACAGGAAATCTATGTGAGTGTATAACCCAAAATGGTTTGTAAGTGAATAAATTCAAAAACGCAACCTAAGATGTTGAGTCTAAATAAGGGCAAGTCACTAAAAATATACCATGGGGTTTGAGGTTTTTAACAACAGTTCATTTTTGTATTCCAACCACGTTAAACTACCTATGTGGCAATGTGACATGGCTTATTATTTACTATCTCCGTCATCTGTCACATGGATAAGTTAAAGGCAGTCTACCACCAACAGACCAATGAAAGGCAAGGACATAAGGGATTGAACCACAAAAAGAGATGCGCAGTTAGGGATTTGGACATAGGAACTAGATTTTAGGATTTACAAAGGGATGATTTATCCATGTGGTAGCTCCTGTTACATAATTAAACCACTTCAAAATAACACATGCAATTTGATAGGACTTTAACAAAAGAAATTTAATTGTCCATAGATATGTTGGTATCTAAAGCACTGGACAGATTTGTGAGGAAAAAAGGTTCGCATAGTTTTGTTAAATATCTCAAACCACCATGGGATACTTTTAGCAATTAACCCTCTAGTTAATAATTCACTTGGATTAATATGACCAACAATGCAACATAAGACAGTAAGGAAGAAGAAACTTAGGCATCTTGATCCAAATTGAGAAGTAAATACCTCAAAATCCTAAAAGATTTAAGAATGATGTAATTGTATGTTAAGTTAATACAATATAAGAAAATGGTAGTGTTTACAGAACTTGAAATCCACAACATACAAGGATAAAGGTCGAAGAAGATTTTCAACTAATCTTTTTCCATGTAGGCTAAAGTAAAGTAATTGTTCAGATTATAGGAAAGAAAATGATTTTTTTCCTAAATGGGCTCTAAATGAAGGAAAGTTTTGAAATTGTGTTTCTGGAATATATGCTGAAAGTTGAAATGAATGAAGTTATTTGTTTTCAGGAACAAAAATACAGCATATAAAATGGAATTTTCCACAGGAATCAGAAAAGAGAATCTTCCAAATTGTGTCTATAAATTTTTAAAGACTGATGATAGGTGACATGCAAATATCAAAAGCATGGAAGTTTAATGAAAGCAAATATATCCAAAATATTGAATTCAACAAGATAAAGGCATTAACTTACCTTGCGCACTTGCTGCATCTAATGCTTTTTAACTAAAACTTTGTGAAATGATGGGCAATGCCTGCAGCTCAAGTTCCATAATGTAGGAGCTACAAAATGTCACATCATATAAAAGAAATCCTTATTAGCTATTGGAGCTGCCTTTTCAGAAGATGCAAGAAGAGCACATGAAAGATCATCTGTTAGTGGTTTTGCTTTTCATTACACGGAACTTCCCAAGCTTGTTATCTTTATAAGCTGTATCCAACACAAGAAAAGGTTACCTCAACAGACACTAAAGATAAATATTTTCATTATTGATAAAAATCAATCACTCAGATAACCAGCTGAAGAAAAAGCAATGGCAAGTTAGAAGAATGAAGACAAAGGAGTTGAAAGTTGAAACAAGTTTCATAAGATAAACTTTGTACCTTGTAAAAGTACTTCTTCCTTAGTTTGATGGCCAACCGTATGCATCTTTTTACGTTGATCTTCAACATGTTGTCATTGAACATCTATTTGATCAGAAAATACATTAAGCTATATCATTTTTAAGCAAACAGATAAATAAGATTGCATATATACATGTATAGTACATTAAAGTTAATTGAGCTGACTAGTATAAATAATGATGAATAACACTGCTGAAAATGATAGAACAGATACATTAAAGCATGAAAATATGAAGATAATCTTAAAGAATTGATAAATCTTTTAGTGATGAACTTTTTAATGTAAACAAGCCAGAAAATGTATATGAAGATAATATGCAAATGTTTTTTCCCATAAGGAAATTATTGAAAACATCCAGGAATTGTATAGCAGTATATCTAAGAATATCAGAACTTAAGAAAATAAAACGAAAAGAACTTGCCTTGATTACATCATCAAATGAGTGAGTTTCTCTCAAAATCTTTTGGCGGTTGATGATGAGAATAGCAGCAACACAGAAGACTGGCAGCTCATCATCACTGTTATTCCTAGATACAGATAAACTGTGACGTTGCATCTGTTCATTTTCAATCCAGCAATTAGCACTGGACAGACCACACAGTGGATGGACTGAAATAGGTCTTGCCCCATCACTTTGCTGTGCAAGAGATTCACCATTTCTTCGTCCAGATCGTATCATTTTAAGTTTTCTTTTAACATTTCCTGACTCATTTGATCTTATTTCTCCACTCAAGTTACTTTTAAGTGGTAAAACTAATGGCTCAAGACAATTTTCCTCTAATTTCTGACAAATAGCTTCATCAAAATCAGCAGCCCACATCATCTGGAGAAAGAACAAACAAGGAAATTATAGAACATGTAGTGGTATAAGCTATGCATAAACCATTACACATTAGAGAACTCAAGCTCTAAAAGATCCAAATGGCCCCAAATAGTTGGGAAACTATTGATTGTTGTGGTTGTTATCGAACCACGACACTTAATGTTCTCTGCTACCCAAATTTCTTCTGCAGCTCTATCTTATTAGTTCATAGCAGAAGACTTCTTTTCTCCAAAAAGTAAGGCATTACAACTAATACTAATGACTCGCTCCAATAGCAAATTTAAATGAAGGACAAACACAGAAAACTTTCATAAAATAGCTTACATTGATAAAAATTCAAATATGACCTTTAAGTTCAAATAAAGTTCAATACTTCAGATACAAACTAAAATAGAGTTCATAGTTCAATATTAAGTCTAGAAGGTTGAAGTGGCATGCATTATATACCAAAGGTTCTAGCTCCACAAGCTCGACACTATTGAAGTCACTCCTAAGGCATCATAAATTGATAGCAAAAATACCCCGTTACCACCAATCCTTCTTTAGTCCAAGAAAATAGAGAGCTTGAGGGAAGTTAGAGAGAGTAGGAGAGAGCTTGGGAATGTAAGAATGAATTCCAGCTTCATTTGAGGGGTTTGGGAACTTTAAATAGGCTCAAAACTCCTAAAAGACAACCTCAAACAGTTAAAACAGTCTGAAAAATTAGAATGACTTAAAATAGTCATTGCCATTGTCATGTCAGATACAAGCTATGAAGCAGAATACACATAACTAGTAGATCCTGCGCATGCCTTGCACCTGAGAATATATTTGTTACAAGTGGTATTTGAAGATGTTAGAAAATCAGTCTTTGACTTAATTTCACCCCAAAAGCTAGCTCAAGGGGCGAGGACTGCCCAAACTATTTAAAGACTATCTTGACCATATCCTATCCTTAAGCAATGTGAGACTTTAACACACCCCCTCAAGCCCATGATTGGACATCTAGAACGTGGAGTTTTGCACGATTAAACATTTGCAGGTGGCACAATATCAACCACAGGATAGACTGTGATACTATGTTAGAAAATCAGCCTTGGACCTAACTCCATCCCAAAAGCTAGCTCAAGGGGGAAGGACAACCCAAACTATTTAAAGGCTATCTTGACCATATCCTATCCTTAAGCAATGTGGGACTTTAACAGAAGATATTGCGGATTGTACCAGTTTTGACAATTTGAAGAAAAGGTAAATAGCATATGTATCAGGCTGTTAGGTAGGGTATCTTAAATCATGTATGTTTGATAGGTAGGAGACAAAGCATATTAAAATTAATTGTAGGCAAACAAACCTGTTAGTATGGATGATTAATACCTTGTTGGTTCAGGCACCTGAGGATGACCTTTAATAAAACCTGAGTTAAACTTTCATGAGATGAAATGGAAGACTGCAAACAACTGATGCAAAAACAGGGAGACGAGAGAGGAGAGCTCTAATCATCTCTCACCCTCTTTCTTAGAGCGAAATGGAAGGAAATGATCCATGTAGTTGACCAAAAATAGTATGGAAAAGATGCTTGTGTACACTATCTCAAGGTTATAAATTTTATGAACATAAGTGTGCCACAAAAAATTCAGCATGTTGACCCCATAGGCTTTGTGCCAACCCAGCATAGGAGTGGTGTACCCTTGAATGTGAGAAAACATCATATAAATACTATGTCAGCATTATATGCTCGCTAGCTTGGACTAGGTTGATCGAGAATACGCTTATATTCATGTTAACTAGACGGATTCCAGTTTTGAAGTCATTAAGATGTTGCTATCTTCTAGAGAAGATCTTGCTATTATCTAACATGTCAACCTCTTTGGTTTAACTATCTCAAGATCCTATCTGAACAAGGTTTTTTTTCAAATAATTCTAAAGCTATGATGCAAATGAGGTAATAATAATGTAAAATGCTTAATATAATACAAACAATTTGAAGTAAAATGCTCAAGCACGTCCAGAAAGGAACCCTTATGTTCCTTTGAGAAAAGTAATATAATTCTAAAGCTTGCAAAAGTAATAAATCAAGTATCTTTGAGAAAAGCTCAGAATCTCAGGCTTTATGATGTGTGATGTTCCAATACTCTTGACAAGCCTAGAAGGTCCAAAACAGCAGATAAGCATATTCAACCATGTCCAGATTGTAAATATGTGCTAAAATTTGGACTTCGGAAAACCCTAGCTTATCCCCACACTTACATGGATATAACTGTTCAGTACGGGTTAAGTATAATATATAGATCTATTCTACCACAGATTGCATGAATTAACATCATTAACTCTTTTGAGGGAGAAGTAAACCAATCAGTAAAGTGCTAGTGAATCATAGACCTAAAATAATGAAGAGTCGAGCGAAAGTGACTCATCATGAATGACTGTATAGGTATACATTGCAAAACACAAGCAATCAGAGGCCAAAAACAAGTTTAATCAAATTTATGGAAATTCCACATACAAAAGTTACAAACCTCCCACATGCGAAGGGCTTCATCAAAGGTTAGTTCCCGACGAAAAAGAACCAGCAACATCCGAAAAGCAAAATGAAGACTTTCAGCACCTATAACTGAAAGATGTCCAAACATTTCAATGTCTATTAATTCCAAGATCTTCCACAATGTTTGCAATTGCTTCATGACTCCAGTAGGCCCTTCCATCTGAAAATTTTCACGCTGAATAAACATATAACAGATGTTATAATTATTTCCAACATTTTGAACAGGCCGATAAACTAGATTTTGGGGATCAGATAAATGAGTGATTACCATTCTTCGAAGAAGCATCTCAAAGCACCAAAATGCATCCGCATCGTCCTCATAAAGTACAACAAAAGGGGAAAGCAAATCACTCATTCCTAATGTCAATTGTCCAACAAAGTCAAGGTTAAGATGCTTCCATGTTCAATTTAGTACTAATTTAAACATACAAAACGAACATAAAATAAATATGTGAAGGTCTAGGGACAACCTTGGCAGTATCCCGTAGCTGGGTCAACCCATGCATAAACTGCAAGAATATCTGACATCCTGGCCATGTTTTTTGAGTCTCCATAAAATTCAAGATGATTATCTGTCCTCACAACATCGACAACTACGAAACAAATGACTTTAGGTAAGCGAAATAAAACAAGATAAAATGTATAACATAATTGAATACAATAATTTATTTATTTTTTCTACATTCATCATAGGAATAATAAGTTACCAATTCGATGAAGCGTCCAAAGCCATTCAGAAACTCTATTCTCATTAATTACCAAACTATTTGTTGGTGCCTGGTCTGTCATGGATGCTTCTGGAATATCTGATATCCTCAAGCCATTAACAACATCCTTTTCAGATACCATTTCCTTGGTTCCTTCAACACACTTAGGAACATTTGAATGAAAGATTTCACTCTCATCGTTGCTTGTAGATGGGATATCTGATTCCATAATCAAATCCTCATTATTATTGATTTGGAAGCTATACATGTGACCATCCTTCAACTGTGATGTTCTTTCAGAAACAGAAGTTCTATCATCATGTTTTTCATGCTTCTTACTTTCACTCTCATCACCAATACTTCTCTTGAATAAATTAGTTACAGGAAGAGGAGGAAAATCATAATAGCTCTCAGTGTCGTATTGAAGTTCATTGATTTCACACTCAGAGGCTCTTGAGCAAAAATTGCAGGCAGCACTATCGGTGCTCATTCTGGCACTAACTAACTCTGTTGATGTACCAGAGCTTTTCTTTTGCCATGAATAGTCAGTATAGTCATTATCCATATCAGAGTATGCATCTTGCTTATTGGTAGGATCATGAGAAGCATATCCACTTATTACTGCTTTCCCACTGCCATTGTCTTTAGATAGAGTCCTAGCATCCATGACTTTGGATCCAACAACATAAGCAAGCTTACCCGTGCCAACACTAGAGTGCATTGTTCGGCATTGCTTAATTAAATCTTCATATCGTTCCCTGCATTAGAGATACTAAGCTAAGCCATATTCTTTCTGTCAACCCTGGAAGGGCTGGTATGCTTGTTTACAAAATAAATATTTTGACTATAAATGTCCAAGATACTGATGAGCATCAAAACTTATTGTGCTTCAAAAATTACCAAGACTAGTTGGAATGCTAAGCTTGAAATAAAGAATAGCTACTAGTTTATTTATATAAAGCATAGATATGCCTTTGACTAGTTAGAGATGCTGGCTGGTAACAGTACCTCTAACTCAGAAAGCCATGCAAAAGGCAAACATACCAAAAATAGTGAAATGCAACCACACAGCCAGAATAATGAAAACAAGTTCCACAAAGAACTAAAAGTGGAAATTGATTTTAAGAATGATCTCAGAAGCATACATGACCACTCACTTTGACAGCAATAATTTTAAGTTTTTAACAAGATGAGAAACTCACCTTTTCATGATTACTCAGATTTCTCGTGAATTAACATCAAATGTTTTGCATTCTTGCAGATATACAACATAACTACACAAGTATAATATAACTTTCTTTTTTAACTCAATTCTCCCATGTCTCCTTACATCTCCATTTTAGCTCCTTGTTCAATTGAACACTTAGATTTATGGAACGATTTGTCAAACTATATGAAAAAATAAGAAATTGGAATGATTTTATAGTCTTCTTATCAGCTTAATTTTCAATATTTCGCATTATAAAAAATACAGGTTATCGAATTATTTTCCTTTTACTAATTTCACTAGCCATAATCAATTGGATATGGTTCATGGACCAAGTACATAAGTGAACCTGATAAAATGGCAAGTAGTGCCTAAATTTGATAAGGACTTGAGCATGGATTTGCAAATGCTCCGATTTGCCAATCAAAATGATGGCCTACTGCAATACCTGAAAAGCCATGTAATCCTTATCATGTCCTATGGAACACCATATAGCATTCGTATGATAATCTAATAAGTAATTGGAAATATTTATGTTCAAGCATCTTTTTCTTAAATTGCCAACAACTTGTACACTTAAGATTTAATGAAACTATATATAGTCCAAGAAATCATATAGCACCATGACATATTGCCAATATCTCAAACTTCCTTTTGTTACTTCTCTTATTTAAATTCAAGGATGTAAAATGATATGATGAGCCAAATACTACATTCCATGTTCATACAACAAAATATTTTATCAATGCACCAAAAAGTGCTACCTTCAAAGAAATCACGTACCTAATAATAATAATAATATATAAACATGTGCTGCTCATGTGGCAAAAATAAAACTAAATTAATCCCAGAGACAATGTTACAGATAAAAGGGTTTTCCATCCAACTGCTTATTGATAAAATAACAAAAGCAAAGATCTTTTATTGGCAAAGTAAAATTGATCCCTGCTCATATGAACTTCATTTACTTGGAAAATGGAGCAAAAACCGAAAATATATTAAACAATAAAAAAAGAGTAACATCTGACCTCATTGACAAACATAAAACACAAATTCTACTTGACATGTTTGTAAAAATCATATCCAAAACAAGATTACAACAACAATGATTATCCTTAGACAACAATCAACATCAATGGTGCATCCAATTCAGAATTCCAAGGTTACAGTAAGTTAGTTCTCTACCACATGCAAAATGTTCAAACAATCTGTTAAGAATATAAATGCCTAGATTGGTCTCTTTCCTACCAACTTAAGCTTTTAGAAAAATTGGTCATCCAATCAAATTTAACATCGTATCAGAGCAAGAGGTCCTCAATTCAAATCCTCCTAGCATTAATATTTAAAAAAAATATACTCCCACTTCAATTTAGTGGATCCATGTGTTGGGCTTGGGTCATCTCCTCAAGTTTACCCGTCCAAACATGAGGGGAGGGTTAAGAATAAAAATGCATAGATTAGTCTCTTTTTTAACAACTTTAACTTTTAGGAAAGTTGGTCATCCAATCAAATTTAACAATCAAATGATAGTAAAGATGAAGTGGAAACACGATACCTTCGGGCCATCCTTAATTGTCTCCGGTATTCAGCGGTACTGCCCAAATTATAACAACCAAGAAGAAATTCCCAGACTTCTGCCCTTATAGATGGATCTACACCCTGCTTTTTTTACCAGATTTCAATCATTGTTTTTTATCAGTCACTTCATACCATGCATGAAACATACAATAATACATAGGCAACTAAATAAACAATTAGACAAAGTATTATATCCATTCTCTAGTGTTTCTTCTTGCAAATTTGATCCCAACAGAAAGAAAACTACTATATTGAACAAAAAGTGAAGAACTAGGAACCATCAATCTAAAATATGAAAGAATTTTCATAGTGCTGAACAATGCAAACTCAACGACTCATTCACGAGGAATTAGCGTGTGAAGTGTCAAAGAACTTACTCCTAAGACTATCAATTTAAGTGCTTTCCGGAAACCTATAACCTTCCCATCGCCATCGAAAACTGCATGCCACTTTTCTGGCTTGAGCATTTTGTTTCTCTGCATCAGAAGAACCTTCACTAGTTACACACTTACACATCCATGCAATGGGATGTCATGAATAATAAGCACATTATTAACTAAACAAGATTTTCTCAGAACAATAAAGAGAAAGATAAGGAGTATAACTTAAGATTATTCAATAATTTCAAGTTCCAAAACTAAGGGCTCGTTTCGTTGATAGGAAGTCATGGAAGTTCATTTTTCCCCTCTTGTTTGGTTGACAAGGAAGTGGTCAAAATGTGAGAAGTTGTACTTTCTCAGCAAAACACAGGAAGTCGAAGTAAAATAACTAATTTACCCATATTTCTTGGTCTATAATTGATTTTATATTAATTATATAAAAATAAAAGAATTATATAAGTATATTATATATATGTCAATCTAATAAGAATAATAAGTATTTGGATCTATTAATTATATTATATGATTATATTAAAAAAGTCTATGTTAATTATATAATAGTAAATTATCTATCAAAAAATATATTATACTTAAATTTAATTTACAAATAAAAATATATTTTTCATATAAAATTTACTATATATAATTTTATATGAACAAATTCTATTAATTATATATTTAAAATGTATATGACAAATATAAATATTAATTTATAGATGAGGGGTATTTTGGTCATTTGAAGGGTAATGTCAAATTGTCAACCAAACATATTTTGTTATGGGAAGTGCAACTTCCCTTATAGTTACTTCTTGTCAACCTAACACATTTTTATATTCTCGGAAAATGCATGTGGGAAGTTAATTCATCGAAAATAGAACTTTCTGCCGAAAGTTACTTACCATGTCAACCAAATAGGCCTAAATAGAAATATGATTATTAAATTCGAGTATGCAAAGCACGAACTTGATAATATACCCAACGTGGTAAGGCTAGAAATAATCTCAACATTGAAAATTCAATAAAAAGCTTCAATGGCTATAACAACTTGGATGCCATTTAATGGATTTATCAAATCAAAATTGAATCATTTTATCATTATGTGTATAATGCATGAGAGGACAATAGTAGTTTTACATTTATTTTTAAGCACAAAAGAACAAAAGGGGATGTCATAAATGCTTTTCGGTTTTCACCATATAGAAAACATTATTATTGTGCAAACTAAGAGGAGAGAGGTTTTGCCATGCCAACTTTTCTCAATGCAGTATGCTATACATGCACTCTTCCCTCCACCCTAAGCAATAAAGGTAGACAAGAAATATAGTAGTTTGGAAAAACCACCAAAAGAATGGGCACGGCACTTTTAGGTTCTTCAAGAGTTGCATGAACCACATAACTTCCACAAACCAAAGTAAGTGTGGCAGCTCAAAGTATGTACCATCAGACAGCAGTTTGATTCATTTGTTTGACTAATTTTCCAATACCATATCATGTGTGAAAGATGATCACCCAAGACGTTGCAAAATTGATATATCACCCTATTCTTAGACAAATCATCATTCCAAGATCATACTAACCTAATATGGTTTTATCAGAAAAAGCACTTAATAACTCTTTCCGCCTTATTCAGAGAGGTAAACATCTTGACCAAATATGAAATACATAAAAAGGAAATAAAGGAGATTGACAATGTAAGTATAAAAAATTGAAGTATAATTAGCATTAGTGGATTCGAATTCTCAGTTCAAATATTTTTAACTCCTTTGTTTCCTATTTTCCACCTCGAGCATGGACCAATTGTATTCTATGATTCAGTGTGATACCTTAGACAAAGCAATTAGCATAAGTGTGGTTGAAAAATTAAGTTGGAGTGTGGACAGATTGATATCCATGCTTCAATGCTACCTTAAACAAGGCAATTGCGCTAGGACCAATTGAAATTTCATATGTTTTGACCAATAGAGGTCAGTATTTTGATTGAATTCACTGAAAAATGAATTATATAACCTTCACTAAGTTTAGAAAACAAAAATTATCACAGATCTCTCTCACAATTACTTCTTCACAGAAGTGAGAAAATAATCCCACGCAAGAGGGGAAAAAAGGAGAAGAGTGTAATGGAAGAGAGCAAGAGGGTATTACTCTTCAAGTGGCAACAGAAGGAAAGAGGTGCACTTAGTGTGTGGAAGTCGGTGAGTGTGATTCTACTACTGTACCTATAGCCAGTTGGTACAACGAGTACATATTAATCCACCATCACAAGTGTACAAATCCAGTATCATGAATTAGAATCTCGATTAAAAATAAATGATTAGTCTAATCATAGACAAAGGTTGGAACAGTTGGTCACTTGGTCATTACTAGTATCATGGAAGCATAAAGTCAGTCCTCTTATCACAGTTGTTTAAATACCTTACATCATTTTAAAATTAGACAGAAAGCCTTATGTCGCATGGTGTACAAGTGAAAAAATTATGTTGATGGATTTCTAAGAATTACGAATTCCCATAAACATGTGCATACATATGTACTCATGCACAAGCTTTTTAGAAATATAAAACACATAAGATGCTAGCATTAACATTGAGAAAGGCCTTTCTGGACAGTAACATAAAGAAGTGGAAGTAAGAACCCCAGTGATTAAGCAATGGCAAAAGTATGCAGGCACCACAGTCTGTGACAATCTTGCGATGCATAAGATCACCACTGAGTGAACCACTTCTTTATATAATCATCCATAAGGTATTAATAGCTAGTGAAAGAGGAAGTCGAGGAATAAATTACTCAAAATCTCGAATACAAACCAACCTTGGCGGGTGAGGGATACAGGCACGGTTCTCCAATCTCTTTTACGATAGAACCCACACGGTGGAGGTTCACCATACTCGCCCTGCCACACATCCATCTAGTATCCTCTCCGTCAACAGACATTATCAACTCTACCTTCTTCACCGCCCTCTCCACCTCACTACCTGAATCCATAAGCAAAACGCATTACATCAGCACTATCAAACTATCAAAATTGAGAAATTAATCAGAACATTCATAAAATAGGGCCATCCAAGCCCCGAGATCAAACCACAAAAACGTAATAACCAGCAAGAAATTAACAGTGAAGATCGACGTACGTAGACATAAGACTTATACGAGCAGCAAGCAAGAGATCCACGTTCCCAACCCCAAAGTAATTGAGCTACTAAAACTCTTCCAAAAGCCCGTCCCGGATCAGCAAACATTTAACGACGACGAGAAATCCAACGGAAGGAACAAGCCACGGGGAATCGAGATGGGCATCTGGCAGAAGAGCGCGACGAGAGCGGGGAGCTAGTGGGGATTAGAGAAGCAATGAATAGAAGAGGTACCTAGATACGGGGGAGATCGGGAGAGTTGGCTGAGCCGAGGAGCGATCGGGGAGCTCCGTCGCCATGGAGCCGATGCGGTTTCCCTTCTTCCCCTGTGCGTTGCTGTTTTTTAATTGGGAGAGAGACGAAGAGAGGGGAATTATAAATCAATATTTTAATTGCAAAAACAGGTTTGACACTTTGACAGACTCGTTCCACAAGACTTGTACATATTTACCCAGTGTGTCTTTTTTCGCTTCGGTTACACTCTCTTCGGCCAATTGGGCTCACAGTGAGTGGAGCCCATGAGTTAGAAATGGGTTGGGTCGAGCTGAGTATTGACTAATTGATGGAATCCTATTTTTATTATTTAAAAAAATAATAATATTGTTGCACTCCAAACTCATTTTGAATTTGACTTATTTTCTAATCGAATTATACTGCATTTTTTTAATACGTGGCCTTAAGATGTAGAGTACAAAGTACAAATATTGATTACTCACAATTAACTTCCAAAAGTATTAGATCATGATCCTATATATTTAATGTTCTCTCCTCTACTAATGAAATTAACCAAATTCTTGAGGCACAAGTTATATAAAATTAATGATAAAAGGAGAAAAAAAAATTTCCTCAACTTTAACCTAATTATATTATTATCTTTCCGTTAATTTTATAATTAAAAATATAAATTTTTTTGCACTACATTAAAGTGCATGAGATTTTTTTTCATCACAATCAAAATTTATGAAATTTTTTGGATCGATATTAAAGTTTATGAATTTTTTTATATAGCACTGCAAGTTGAGAGAGAGAATTTAATATATATATATATATATATATATATATATATATATATATATATATATATATATATATATATATATATATATATATATATATATAATTTTTTAAAAAATATTATATTAAATATGACACGGAAAAAAATTTATACGTGAACGAATGAGGTGTCAACACGTGGTGCTGATGTGAAATTGAGCACGTTGGCTTCTAAATTTTCTTCGAACCTTTCTACTCACAATTTGGGCCCCACTTACCTTGGTTTTGGTTCCTAAAGTTTACGTCGATTTTTTTTTTACTTTAGCGTTTAAATTTTGGATCAATTACACTAACCTCCCCTCTATTTGTAATTTTATCTTATAACCCCCCTGAGTTTTATAAAAAATTACACAAACCTTCCTTATTACGAAATAAGATTACATATACATCCCCTGAATTTTGTAAAATATTACACAAACATTCCCTAAAAAATTACTCAAAGATTACTCATGGGAGGTGATTATAACCTGGACAAATAGAAGGGGTTAGTGTAATTTTACTAATCCTCAGGGAGGTCAGTGTAATTTTTTCATGTTTGAAACTAAAATCAATCCTTAGCTTGCTCTGTAGGTATTCCCAATACCTCTCAACTATGCTGCATTCACTAAATATGTGCTTGATATCATCCTCTTCACTCTCGCAGATACAATATCTTTTTATGCCTCCTCTTTTATCACCCATGTTATCCATTTCCCTGTAAGCAATCTTTCCCAGAAAAACTTCCACATAAACACTTTAATCTTTTCTAAAACACATAAATTACACACATGTTTCCCGGTCCTTCTTCCAATTCCTCCTTGCTTTTTATAAAACAATAAACATTTTTCACTGAAATTCCACCTTTTCAATTTTCAGACCATACCCATTTATCCCATTTATCCTTGCCTTTAATGTTGTCCACTACAGTTCAGGCTCTCGAAAACATTCCGTCGTTTTTTATCATTCCCATCTACCATCTTTAATAATTTCGCTAACCTTCTCATATCTTTCTAATTCTAGTGGATTAAATAATATATCATCTACATATAAGTGTTTGCGATAACCAAGGTCCACCAAGATTTTAGTTTCTTTACCATCTCCAATTCTCATTCTCAATCCTTCTCTTATATTTAGCACACATTCCAGCAAGCTTCTTGCATTCCATGATCACTTCTCTCATGGATGTAAGACACCATATTGTGAGTTATACAGATTTATTCTCTTCCTCTTCATTCAATAATTTTTCTACCCTCTTTGCCATCACAGCTTTCCTTACCATCTTTAAATTTCCAATTTTCAATCCTCCATCATTCCTACTTGCAGTGACCCATGGTGACATTAAAGAGTATACTGGTACGACATTCATTACTTAATTGATCAATATACATTTTCCTGCATGTGATAAGAAACTCTTTGACCGGGGTTCAACTTTCTTAACCACTCTCTCTACCAATTTATTTTGAAAATCTTTATTTAACTTTTCTGGATATATGAATGCTCTCAGATACTTCATTGGAAGACTCCTTTCCTTTCTTTTATATTGAATATCTGACGTACCATATCTCATTTTTCACCTTCGGATCACATTTGCTTGGAAAAATTAACTTTGATTTCTGTACATTTGCTTGGAAGACTCTCTGATTTCTGTCAAATTTTGAATGGATCAAATTTGACTTGATTTCGCGCGCCACATGATGCTTAAATTGAAACATCAAATTTGATCTGTTGTTGGTTAATCGAACGTTGGCAAAATAACATTAATTAATTAATTAATTAATTAATTAATTAATAATAATAATAATAATAATAATAATAATAATAATAATAATAACAATAATTGCCCTGTGCCATCAAATTTGCAGGTGGACTCTGCGACTTCATGAGAACCAAACGTGCATGCGACGAGCAGAGACGCGCGTGACGCGAGGAGGGAGGGGAACGACTCGACACGTGGGATGCCAAGTCACCGCACGCATCATGAGATGAGCCCCACCCACCGGCTCGAGCTCAAAGTGGAGTTCGACCACTGAGGTCTGAGATATATACATTTAGAGCCGGCTGGCCGAGCCGGAGCCAATTCTCGGTCGGCTCGTTACACGGACTGCAGCATGGCAGCATGCAGTCCGCAGAAGAAAAGAAGCGGAGGAGAGAAAGGAAAAGTTGTGGAGGGGCAGGAAACACTTGTTCTTGTCCGACCCACTTTTTGACCAGCAAATCCGGTGTTGAGCTCAACCTGGATTCCGCTGGCAGATCAGGCCGTTTGTTAAGTTGTTTTAGTCTTCTTAATTCATGATTGATATCCAGGTCATGTTTTGCAAGGATCACGGCATGCAGCTTCATTGCTTCAAGATCAGATTAATGGCTGAATCATCCTGTGTTCTTAATTGTTTACCCTTCAAGCTCATGTGTCTTGATGAATCAAAAAAATTCTATTGTTCAACTGATTCAAAACTCAGTCATGAGTTTCAAGTTTCAACTAGAACTCTAGAAAGGTAATTAATGGATGACTGATCACGGGGAAAACACACTATACTAAAAGGACATTGCTTTACATGAATGCTATATATAGTTGAATATTTGCACAGTGAAAGAATCAAGAGTATACTTCTGGTCTACCAGAAGTTGTTATATTCTACCTAACCCTAATTCTTGCAAGATATGGTATAGTATATTGGCATTCAGAGTATCAGTGATGATGTCTCTGGTAGCAACAGTACGTGTATATCATCAAAACAATTACTGTACAACCAAAGAGTCTAGAGATACATCTTCACCCCACTTTTTATGCATCAAATATGTTCTTGTCTGAAGTCGGAATGATGCGGGTCTTCGTGTCTCTTGGTCCGGTGCGATTTCGATGGTGATATGCAAAGACACTCCGACGCTCGCGGGGATATGTTCAGACGGTGGTGATATGCAAAGACACCCCGAAGTCGGAATGATGTCTGTTTTATGGGTAAGTCAAGAATGTCTCGGACGATAATGTCTCCCAGAATCTCACGGAGATGTGCTCAGAACAGGTCGAAGTTTATCCCGAACATAACAAACTCATTACTACCAAATTCCTCGTAATTAATGAAGGATATCGATATCCTTGTTTGGTCGGGTGGAGCCCCCGGGTTAAGTTGCAGTTAGCTCGATCTGAGTTTGATTCATGAGTGTGAGTGCATCCAGGCCAGATCCGGTCAAACCCAAAAAGAGCTATAGTCCCGTCCAAAATACCTCCTCACATGAGCTAATTAATTAAAATCGGTTGGAGCTTGACCTACAATTTTTTTTAAAACAACCTTTTAATTTAAAATTGTTTTACTTAAATATATGATCTAAAATCTTGTAACCAAGGGCGGAGCTACTGCTGCAAGATGGGGGCAGCTGCCCCCCTATTTAAATTTTTTTTCTTATATATGTATCTTTTGACGATTTTGCCCCCCTCTATTTTAAAAATTATCCTCTATCCTCGAATTTGATTTTCTTTTTCTTTTCTTTCCCGATACGTAACCCCTCGTCCCCTCCCCATCTCCCTGATACGTAAACCCTCGTCCTGCCGCCGATCACTCCCCAAATCCCCAATCCCCATCTCCTGCCGCCTGCCGTGCCGATCGACGACTGCTCGCTACTCGGCCGCGTGCTCCGGCGTCCACTCACCTGAAGAGTCGGTTGCCGTGACGCCGTCTGTGACTCCACGTCTGCCGACTCGCCTGAAGATCGAGTCGGCTGTCGTCCGCAACTCCGCGTCCGGTGTCTGCCCACTCGCCTCGCCTGAAGAGTCGGTTGCCGTCCGCGACTCCGCGTCCGCCCACTCGCCTCGCATGAAGAGTCGGCTGCCGTCCGCGACTCCGCGTCTGCCCACTTGCCTCGCCTGAAGCGCCGGGTTGGCTGCGACTCCGGCGTCCTCTACTCGTCCACCCAATCGCCAGTCGGCGTCGTGAACTCGTCTCCGGCGTCTCCCCATCTGTTGACTGTTGTCCCGTCGTCCACTCATCCAGAGATATTGAGGATTTGAGGTAAGGATTTCATTTAGTTTGATTCCATAAGCTTGGTTAAATTGAATCATGTTTAATTTTAATGTTTCATTTAGTTTGATTCCTCGCCTGGTTTTATTTTTCAATTAGTTTCATGTTAAATTTTAATTTGATTTCATATTTCACTGATTTAGTTTTTTTTGTTTTTTTTATTTAGAAATCAAGCAAACATATATATATATATATATATATGTAATGGACTATGGAGTAATTTTTATTTAATTGCTTGATTGCTTGATTAATTTTTATTTGATTACTTGATTGCTTGAGTTGATTTCAATTTGATTTAATTGATTGATTGCTGGTATTTGTTGATTTGAGAGTCAGCCCCCCTCCCCTCCAATTTGATTTTTTGGCTCAGCTATTGGTTGTAACTCAAAGTTGAACAGGAAAACAAACTGATATGAATATTCCATGAGGCAAAATGTAGTGCAAGCACAGGCTTCTTATTAATTACAGCTACAGCTGAAACATATATCTAAAACTAATCATGACCATCATCCAACCCTATCTACGCCTAAGAAATGAAAAGCTATCTTCCAGGACAACCAATTGCCCAAGTATGATGACATCACATTTGGTCTTCATATATATCCCATGTAAAGATCAAAGTGAAAGGCAAAAGCCACTACCCCTCCAACTCTTTCCAAAGTTGATCATTGGTTCAAAAAGTAAGCATATAACATATTATTCAAATTCTAAATTATACAAAATATTTATTGTTGATGATTGACTCAAACTAATCAAAGTAAGTGAAGAAAATCAATTACAAATTCCACAAAATTTGAATTAATTGAGGCTAAAAAGATCCCTTAATCACGCTAAACATATGGAATTCAAAGCTTAATCAGGAATCGTTTACATCCCCAGGACTACTCTGTGACAGGCTTTGAAGGATTCTGCTTTGAAGATTAAAGGGCATTCGGGGGGATCTTAATTGTCATCAAAAGCAGCCATGTTCAGTAATCATGTTCTCTTTCTTCCTTTCTCCACTTTTCCCACTTCCCAGTCTTTAGATATTATTATTTGGACTACAGGAAATTAATGTGATTCAACATCATCCAATGAATTTTTAGAAAATTAAGATCCACTTGAATTCACTTCCACGTACATTAATCAAGAATTTTTCTATATGTCATGTGCATTTATTAATGGTTCCTAATTAATATTGTAGAAAAGAAGTGTCTCCACTCTCCAGTAAGAAAAGTAGTCAAGAAGAGGTTTTTGTGATGGGCCAGATGACTGATTCCAAGCTACTCACTCGATCCTTTTGAGTGTTTGCGGTTGCACCGACAATATTGACCTTTGGCTCCACTAGATTTGACCCTCGTTAAATTAACTATTCTTGTTCTTGCTTAAACATCAACATCAACATCAACATCAACATCAAGGAGCTGCCTGCTTCAACAACACTACTCTTGTGTTGGAATTTGATTGAATTCAAACCCAGTCTCGGTCAGTGCTTTCAAAATCGATCCGTTATATTCAGAATTAATTAGCAAAATTGATTTTTTGATAAAATTGGGCACGGTGAAAATCAAACGGAGTGAGATCCTCAAAACAAAGGGCAACCCAACATCCCTCCCCAGTTCGCAGCAAAGAAGACGCCCACGGCGTAAGCCCCACGGTGCGAACTCACCATAAGCCACATGCCATAGGTCCTCGGCCATCTCGGTCGCCACAATTGGCCCATCGTCTCCTACCCTCCTTTTAAGTCTAGCGGTACGAACTCACGGTGATCTCTTATTTAATCACTACCGGCCCAAGGCTAACTCCCGAAGGAACAAAAACTCTCGATACCTCCCACTCCATGTCAAAGCTCACGCATGCAGAAGATAAAGATGTAGGGGCTTTTATAGGTTCATACTTATTTCCTTAACGGTTGTTCGTCATTTTTCCACTAACGGGGTCACGTCCATTAGCCAACGTTAGTCATTTTAGTGCATTGGAAACTAACAATTAAATCTCTGGTCATAATTGTCCCTTGTCAAGATTAATGACTGCGCAAACAACGAACACACAAAAAGGCACCCTTTGCCTCCGCACAATCACCACATTTACTACAAAAGTCAAAGAGTCATGCACGAAGCGGCAGCACCAATGCTCGCTGAGGTCTCCTAATCAGCACTCTAGCCGAGGAACCCAACTGATGTTCATCTATGAGCCCGAGATCGGGAGCTAACGCATCATTAGAGCTCGACTCGAAGTCCCCAGCCTCCGATCAAGCTCAGGGAATGTGGACTGGACCAGCACTTTGCGCCCGACCAAATTATGCCCAAAAGCGCTCACATTCATGAATGAGACTCAAGTCCAACCAAACGATATTTAGCCCGTGGGCTCCATCTGGCCATACAAGGACACATACGTCATCATTTTATTACGAGTGAATTATATATGAACCTGACATCTTCGGGATTAGTCTCGACCCATTCTGAGCAAATACCTACGAGATTTTGGGAGTCATTATCGTCAATCACCCCTCATGTTGCATTATATACAGACACGACACACATCGGATATACATTGAGATTCCAATTTATATTCCCCCCCACCCAGAGTCATTAATTTCTTACTTAAGCGTCAGGATGTCTTTTGCAGGTCCCCTCCTCGGGAGTCGCATCTGACCAAGAGATGCGCCGGACCGGCATCACCCCGACTTCAGACTATATATATATATATATAATTAAAATGTAAATTAATTGAATCGGTTGGACCGGCTAAATAACCGAGGTGAGCCGATGGACCAAGTACGGCTCAACGTCCGCTCCTTGTTTGAAAACATTGATCTCATTGCAATATAAAAAGGAGGCGAAGGGCATCAACTTTTCCTCTGCCAGTTCAAATTTATATTTCAATTGCAAGCATCCCTTCCTCATTCTAAGGAATCTCTCGCCCAGTCGCCCAAAGCAAAAGCTTCACTATAAAGTAAACGAAGAAGAAGAAGAAGAAGAAGAAGAAGAATTAAGAAGAAGCAACAGCAGAAGCAGCAGAATTAAGGAGAAGGAAATTAAACTCCCTCAGCTCGAATCCCTCATCAAATGCAGCTAACTTGACGTACGCCTCCATCAACTCCCTCATGTTTCTCCACTCGCTGTTGATGCATGAGCAGAAGCGCCCTCAAAAAAGGCAAGCAAAGTGCCTCAGCTCCTTCCCCCTCTCTCTCTCTCTCTCTCTCTCTCTCTCCAATTTCTGTCACATTTTCTCGCTTAATTAGTTCCTTCTGATGCTCATCCATGGAGACGCTCATGTTTCAGAAAGCGGTGGTATGGAAGAGTGATGGAGGTCATAATTCTATGGAAGTCAGTCATCAAGTCTTCTTCAGCTTCAAAGCCCGCCGGACCAATCCCTGCCAGCTCCGGCAAGCAGCGGCTGAGGAAATGCACCTCCTTGAAGGTGGCCTCCTCCTTCACCCGAGTCTGCCTCTGCGCTCCCATCTCCTCCTACAACGAGGTGTTCCGAGCCGACGCCCCGCCGCGGAGGAGCTACAGCTACCCGCGGTCCAAGTCCTTCGCCGCGCCGCCGTCCGAGAGGGCGACGGCGGTGGCGGCGGTGAGCACGAGAAGCTCCGTGGAGGGGAGGCGGGTGTTCAGGGGGAAGTCGCTGACGGACGACATCCTGATGCGGAGGTTCGTGGTGGAAGAGGAGGCCATGATGCAGCTGAGGAGGAGGAACCAGATGGAGTTCATCAGGAAGAGGAATGCCGTGAGGAGGAAGAAGCTTGGGCCGAGCCCTCTCAGTAGGATGGTACTGGCTGAAGAAGATGAAGAGGAGGAGGAAGAAGAAGAAGAAGACAAGTAGTAGTACAAGTAGGTGAATTAAATTAAAGAGTCATAGTTAATCATAGTGTTCTTAGCTTGCCTTTTCTAAATTTCTATGTATAAGCTTTTGAGCTCTGAGATGATTAATTCCTCATAATGGGTCTTGATTTATTCATCATATAAGTTTTATGTGTGTGGGGAATGATATATGGACATAATAAAGTAATTAATTAATGGTTGAGACTTGAGAGTTTGCTACTTAATTTTATCTTCTTCTTCTTCTTCTTCTTCTTGGCTAAAGCTTTGAAGCATATGAGTCTTATCTTGTTTTCCTCTGCTTAAAGTGAGTTCAATTTGTAATGTAAAAGAAGGATAATCATAAACAAAAGCCAATGAGAACAATTGGGATGATTGGAGGAGATCTTATCTTTCGAGACGCAAGTGCTAAAGATTAACTGATCAAGGATGTCTTTGGTACAAGTACTGAGTACTGAACATGTTATAAAGCCTATAATGATAGATTTTGAGGTTTTATAAAGGTTGGAGAGGTTTGGTATAACTTGAGACCATATTTTTTCTTCTAATTAGTTCTTTATTAATTTGATTAATGAGTATTATAAGAATATAATCTTTTGGAAGTAGAATGGTCAAATGTACTGCACCTCCTTTTCTGCAAAATTTTTCCCTTCAATTTTGAGGAATATGTTTGATTTGAAGAGACAAAGCTTGGAGTCATCAGCATAAAAACCTTCTTTTGATCAAATAAGACCAAATAGGTCCATCCACTGTTTTGAGTCCCTAATTTTTGGGGGAAGATGGCCCACATGGATTGTATGGATTAGCTTGCTGACAAGCATAAATTTAGGTTGGGTGTATTCACATCAGGACAACAATTGCAAATATATTTGACCCAAAAAAATCCAGATCAGGCACTATTATCATTCTATGCAAGTATCTTTCAAATATATGATTGATTGTCTAAATAGTATAATGTTTATTCTGATGTTTATATCATTAATAAGCACCTTCATTATTTAATCAATTTGTTTTTACATTATAAATATTGAATTTTAGAGGTTTAATTTCTTAATTATATCACAACTTTTCATATGTACCAATAGGGTACTCCAATTTCTATTTTATTTTAATTATATCACATCATCGAATAGACATGAGATATACCATTTAATGGCCTTCTATTAAACATGTTAAATTTAATTAAATGAGTACTTATTCAACAAAAATATTTAATTGGGCAAAATATTCAAATAGGAGTAATAATTTAGTAGAATCAAACTAAGAGACTCTTACAGAGGAGTCACACTTAAATATTAATAACTAAATTGGTGGATATTATTTTGTATGGTGATCAGGGATGTGATAAGATCTTGGTAAAGCCAGAATAGTACACAGACACTGGAGAGACAAAAAGAGAAAGAGTGTACACTCTCCATCGATCATGTCTTTTCCAGCTCCATGATTCTTCCATACCTCTCCATTTGAACAAAAAGATACATAGGCCTCGGTGGATCCACAGTCACATAGTTTGAAGAAAGAGTCGAACACTACAGAAAAAGTCTGCTTCTTTCACAGTTCCTAGCTAGCTATGATCATAGCGTTCTTGTGTGTCAAATCCAAGCCAATCATTTTATTGAGTTGATGTTTGTGTAAATATATGATGTATAGTAATTTTGAAAGTTGAGAATCAGATTTAAGTAAGAAGGCTCCATTTTTTATTTTTGCGGATGCAACATAATTTTTACTTTCCTTCTCTTTTTCTCTGCTCTTACACGTTCCTTCTTTTTTGTCGTTGCGGTTGCCGTTGATTTATGCCGGCGGTGAAGAGGTGAAGATTGACATTTTGATTACAAACTTTCGTGCTCGGTGAGCTTTTTCTTCCCGGGCCAAATTCTTCCTTAAACTTAGTGATATGCTCGTAGGAGAGCAAAAGAAGAAGGGTGCACGTGAAGGGAAGGATGTTTTATTTTTTGTGGTAGAAAAAACTTTGCTTTGGCATTTGGTCATTGGTAGTTTCATATCATTATAAAGGGTAATTTATATCACTAATTGATTTCAATTATTCAATTTGTACTGCTTCCACGTCAAATCAAGTCGATGGTTCTGAAATAATTTTAGTGGAATTATTGTAAAGATAAGAGAGAGATTGAAATTTAGAAAAAAAAAACAAAACATATACATGCACCTATATATCTGCGGTATGTGATGGAGTTATAAAGAAGAACTAAATATATGTCAATGAAATCATTCGGTACATTAATGACATATTTATTTCATGAGATAAAGAAAAAATTAAGGGATTAATTTTAATATTTTGTTTATTTAATATTTAAATTAAAAAAAAAATATGATTAAAAAAATATAAAATTAATATTATATTCGAGATATACTACACAAAAAAATATATACATTCAACTCTCTCTCTCTCGTATTTTTCTATCCTATCCTATCCAATAAATTAAATAAAAATTAAAAAAATAAACTTTGTACTACTCTTGAATTAGTTCCCTAGGAAGAGTTTGTAAAAAAATTTATTGATTAATAAGATTTGATAGATGCATTATTATCAATTTCAATTTAAGTATTTTAATTAGGTTAGTAATTTAAATTTAAGCATTTAAATTCCGTTAGTAGTTTAGGCATATAAAATTAATATTATTCCGCTAGATGTTTAATACGACGAACCAATTTCAATTAGGATCGATTTTGTCTAAGTGTTCTTTTATTTTCACATATAATCTTTTGTATTGCATTCGTTCTTATGTCGCGTCTTTTGGCATGAAATACAATTAGAATTTCTTATGTCGCGTCTTTTGGCATGAAATACAATTAGAATTTCTCTTAGGATCGATTTTGTCTAAGTGTTCTTTTGTTTTCACATATAATCTTTTATATTGCATTGGTTCTTATGTCGCGTCTTTTGGCATGAAATACAATTAGCCTTTATATGTGTATGTACGTTAAATAATTAATTGTGTTTCAAACTTTGAGATATTTATACGATATGTTTATTAAATAGATAATTTATTGATATAACATGACTTGATCGACAAAACAATTTATTTCAATAAAATAATGTATAAATACAACAAAAATATTGACAATTATCCGACAATTTTTAATAATTTATTAAGTGATTTAACACAAATATTTTTTGCCAAGCAATGGCCGTATTAGATAAAACATTTCTTCCTTCGAAACAATTTATCTGTTAACTCATTATTAGAAAATATTTTTTCACTTCCCGTTCTCATTAACAACATTTGATTAATATGATGCAAATTTGAAAATTTCAGCAATTAAAACTCAATTAACACAATTCTAATAGCAATAGTATCATCCAAGAAAGATTTGAAGCACAGAAATTGAGTAATTTATTTCGTGTTCCCTAGTAGGGAGGGATGCAATACTCAAAAAAGCAATTTAGGTGGAGTGTGCAATTTATTACAATAAGCAACAAATAATGATGCATTTTACAGGACATCCATCCGACCAGAAAAGAAAGCACCTCGGAAAATAACGATACTCATTGTCCTGTACTTTTCTACCACAACTGGGTAGAATTTTTAATACGACAGATTCATCAAGAAATCACCAATACTTGGGCGATATGAGTCATAGTCTCCAACATCACAAGTTAAGACTGCAAAAAACTAGCATATTTGGCACCAAGAAAAAGCCTTTGGATACACAGCAGGGCATTCTTTGTCACCTCAGCATTTTCGTGAGTCATGAGCTTCATCACCCGATCCTTGGCTTTCAGGTCGGCAACAATGATTCTTCCAGCAGGGTGATACTGGATAAACTGAGACAGATCATAGCATGCAACAGCAAGTGCTGTTGGATCGCTGGAAGTGTCGAGGATTGTGACGAGGACACGCAGAATCTGCACAAGATATGTTGCAGAGTGTTAGTTATGTAACGCAAAATCAGCACTTACTTGTTGCCCAGTGATAATAATGATGCAAGGTCAAAAGTTGTGTGCTGTTACTTATATTCAATGGACTAACCAAAACCCCCAACCAACATGAAAACCTCTGGATCTATTTCAGGGTAGGACAAGTTTAAGGTTTCTTATCTTTAGAAATTTGGTATGTTAGGCAAGTTTTGGATTTTCATTTCAAAACATGAGAAAAAACTGTCCAACCCAGCTACTATTCTTTTTTTTTGAAAATGCACATGTAAATGCAAAAAAGATTACAAATAAAAGTAAAAAAATTGAATCAACCCAAACTGCCAAACTAACCTTCCCTAGCCTAACCTGGTTCAGTTTTGATATAAAAAGATATGCATAATTTTTTAAAAAAAAATTAAAAATTACTTAATATCCAAAAAAGATTGAATATTTCAAACTACCCCAACATGGCTCAACTGAGAAACAAAAATAATACAAAACCTGAAACTAACCTTATCCCGATCATTTTGTTTTTTCCTAGATTTGAATTGGCTCTCAGGTTTGTATATTTATTCCCACCCTGAAAAACTTGGGTCGGGTTTCTCCCAACCTAAGCTCTTTACACCCCCCCCCTAATCATCATTTAGCATCTAAGCAAAGAACAAAAGTCGGTTACACTTTCAGGTTCCAAGTATTATCATCATCCATTATTCCATGTTTTATACTTTTATTATCTGAAGAAGTATGGGATAGACCTGAAAATTTTATCATAGCCTGATTCGGGTATCTGGTATCCATTTTGTGAGTGATTTTTTTTTTCTTTTTGGGAAACAAAAGCTGTGCCAAGCACAGTTTTTTATTCTAGTTAGATACTTTGTGGTACAATGGCACGCCACCCCCGTCAACAATAAACAAGCAAGACCATTTCAGAGAGACCTCTTGGCTTTCTTGCCAACATTCTTTTTGTTGTTTGTAATTATGTCAAACAAATATCCTTAATTCAACGGCAAAGTTAGTTGTTAACAATATAATTGAGATGTGGCTAGAATAACCATTAAATTCTCACATAATTTGTCAGTGCAAATAAAACCTATGGACCCTTATGCAACTTTCTAAGAGTTGAAGCAGCATGGCTTACCTGGAAATCATTTTCTTCAAAGTTTGTAATATTTTCACGCCAAAACCCTGGATCCTTGTGCATAGGATACCAGTCAAGATGACCCAAAAGGACTTCCTGCTTATACTTGTCAAAGGAACTTAAAGTTTTAACATGTTCTTTAAGTCCATCTTCCAACTGATTCAGTGCATCCAACAAATCCTAGATGATAGAATGAATATATTGTTAAGAGAAGCAATATAAGCATATGTGATAGTGTGATACAACCACTGAACTAGTGGGACATAAATGAATTGATTTCTAACACCAAATAAGAGATTTTTAACAAATGACTTGACAATCGTGAGTTTGAAAGTAGATGATTTTTGATACCAAGCTTAATAAGAAATTGCCATGAAAAAATCTCATAAGAAACTAGAAACATCATCCTCAAAGGAATAACTCGTGGAATTTCAACTGATGTGAAGGAAACAAAAACCACAAATTCGAAGACAATGTAGGTCAACTTATGGAGGTCACCAGCAACAGCATCTGTTTGCAGATTAATAAAGACTAAAGACAGTTTCTTAACACAATGGTAAAGCTAACACTATTTTCACAACTGTATGTATTCTTTCAATGCCCACAGTAGTTTCCCTATGTCCGTTACACAGGCTCATTCATTTGTTACCATTACTGGTATATTCACTTTCACCTTTAATAATAAAAAATATTAGAACACGTACAGTAACAAAAAACCAAATTATTTTGGTTATGCTATATTTGTCTTAAATTTCATCCACAAAAGGAAGTAAATTTTTTATCTCTGATTTTCAAAATGCAACTATATTCCGGGCCAGGAGTTTAGAAAGCCAGCATCCTATGTTCAGGACATCAAGATTCAAATATGTTCCAAAAAGTAAGGGAAGAATCAGTTTCCTGAAGCATTAGTTATGAACAAAATTATGGCTTATAATTATAGATAGTTTTATCACTAGGTGAAATGGAATTAAATCTGACCTCATCGCTCCAGGCCTGAGATTTTAGAGACTGAACAATTTGTGGTAATCCAAGATCAATCATTTGTGCTCCACATGCTGCCTTTGGCAAAAAATTGCGCAATGTCAATACAATGACCCTCACAACCTACACAATGTAGTAATTCAAAATTTAGCAAAATCACTACAAAAGTTTATGATGGATCAGAATGGAATGTTAGGAAATCTAACCTTTTCTTTTGTTGAACCTTTTACAACTTCAACTAGCCTTGGCATGACTCTAGTAGTGGCCAAGTAATCAATTGCTGCATCATAATAGGACAAGAGCCAAATACAAAGGCATGTTTCATAAAGAAGCTGCAAAAACAAAACATTGGCTTCAGAGCATTTCAGCATACTTGAAAACCATATAATTACATTTTCATGTCAAAAGTATTTTACAGTTTGATGTCAATCGTAACCATCAGTTATAATGTCTAAATGTCTATTTAACTGTACAAGCAGAAATTGTATAACTTCACTTCTACAACAAATAACTACAGTATATTTATGGAATGAGAGTCTATCAGGCTATCTTTGTCTTGTTAATTTCCCATGTACCACCAAGTGATATAACATCAGAAGGATCCTTCTCAGAAGCAGGCATCTTGTTAATTTTCACCTAAATTGTAATCATGATATCACTTTTGCATCCATATTTTAGAATGCAAATTGCATATGTACAATTGAAATTTATATCTACATAAAGATAATATAAATTGGAAACTAAGATCTCACATGTTGCAGTAATTGAGATATGTAGAAGAACTCCCAGGTCTAATGAAACTACTTAGTATGCAATCAACTACATTAACCTGTTTATTGTGTTTACCTAGAAGTGATCATAGAATGATAGAATACCAAATAAAGTACTTCATCCAGCTCAAGCAACACAAAAAGAAATGTACTGTAAATTTTCAAATATCATAGAGGAAAAGACTACTGCAAGTTGAAGTCAAACAATCACACTCTGGAAACTTTAAACAGAAACATATAAAGAAATCAAATAATCTTACCTGGATGGACTGCTGAGTTGATGCTGGGGAAATCAAAGGAATTAGCAATTTAACGCCATCTGCTTGAACAAATGAAATCCTAACAGAATGTTCTCTTAGCAAATTGGCAAGGCAATTTATAGCCAAAGGCACAGAACGATTGGGATGAGATGGGCTCTTCAGCTGAAAAGCAAATATATCTTTCAGTAAATACAATATATTGCTATATAGTAAGAAATAGCTTTGGACACCCAACTGTTTATTTACATTAATGCTGGTTGTTATATACAGCTTCCACTGGTATTTGGAAACATGACGCCCAGATAATAAACAGAAGAGGAGTGCATATTTTAACAAGCTCTTAAATATTCTTTACGCCATATTTAGCTTTAATAACTGCAGTACTTCCACATTGCACATACATACTCTCACATCTCACACCAAACATGAAGCAAAGTGGAAATACAACATAATCATAATCAAGATTATAATGGCTCAAATGACCTTTTCACCTATTTCTCTACAGAGACAATAAACTGGAGAATAGTGATGGAATTGTGGAAGAAAACAATGTATAAAAATTTGATCTAAAATAGTATATGTGATCCTAATCCAGCTAAAAAGATTCAAGTTTATCTGACTATTTATTCCTGTTTTTATGATATCTAGCTTCTCAATCAAAATATTATATCCCCATTTTTACCCTTATTATTCCTAGCAATATTCATCCTTAACTGTCACACATTAATCAGGTTTCCCTTTGCTTTAGACTGCATGTCCATTGGCTCAAGCTCATCCAATCTTATGTAACTTCTAAATTATTTCAAAATACAAAAACCTCAGTTGACTGTGGTTACAATAACATATACAACCATTTGTAACTGAAATTAAAAGAGGACCTTAAAAATCAAGAAACGATAACCGTAACCAACATACCATTCTACAGGCTAGATAAAGCCAAATCGTTTGTGCAGAAAACAGAGATAATTAGTATGTTCTTTTTCTTTGGTGGTGTTACTAGAAAATATAATAAAAGGATTTGTGCTCAGAATTGCATGAAGCACATAAATGTTTTAACCTGAAAACAGAGCCAGTCAAGTAGTCCCTTCAAAACATCATCAATAGTTGAAATATTGCTCTTTGAATTTGATGGTTCTCCATTAGTGAGTGCATCCTGAACTTTTGGTCGAGCACTGCAAACAGCAACAGTTAAATTCCCAATGATCATATAACTCTTAAGCAGTATTTGCTTCATTTAGAACTTTTGAGTACCTTACTATCATAGTCAATATTTTACAACTCTTTTCCTGTATGAACCAAGTACCTTCACGAAGCCACCTGAAAGATTGGAAGTGTAATGTGTGAATGAATTAGGAATGATGTGACATTTTAATAGTAATTATCCCTATACAACAAGAATAAATTACATGAGAAAATAACATCATTCACCTAGAGGAACTGAAGCTGAAGGAAAAAAAAATACTTTTTGTTGACAAGAATCAGAGGTTTTATTAATACTTAACTTAACAAAGGTTGGTAAGTGTCTTCATTTGATAATGTTGTATCATGAAAAAGTCGAGCTCGCTTTGGATTTGCTGCAAAAAGTGGAAATGAATTTCATCAAGATAATTACCATGGGAGATCAGAATTTTATCTATTGTGCACTGTTTCTTACCTGTAAGCATTTCATCAATCAGAGCAAGCACATATTCCACCGTTTCTTCCTTGGATATATCACGCAAAATGTTCATGAAGACCCCCACATAGGCTGGTCCATCCTGTCAAAGTTGTTGATTTAAATTGTGCATACTGAAAATATTTACACAACTATAATACCTTTTCATAACCACTTGCAAGAGAATATATGGGCCAGAATTTTTTTAAAAAAAACAATGCGCACAACAAGTCCTTTAACAAATTCTGAAGTCAAATTCAGTGAGAACTTAAGAACCAACCTCCACTACGAGTGTGAAAACAACTTAGTGGTAAGAGTCGAAAAGACAAATATATAACATTTACAAAGAATAAAAGTTGACATGAAAGCTTTAACAGTGTTCTCCAACAGTCAAAGATAAATAGTTCTAAATAAAATGTACTATCATATGCTAAGCAACAAACTTTGGTTCCACCAACCAAAACAACACTTAATGTCAATATGGTTGGAACTGGAATTAAATTGATGTTGAATGAACAATTTGTGGATTCAGAAATGACATGTAAGTTGAGGATCAGATCAAGTATGGTAAGCACCTTTACATGTGATATGCGTACAGAAATTCCAAATTACAATTTCTCAATATCAGAAGTCTACATTTATTGATATGCTTTATTGAGTGCTTTTGAGAACTGGAAAACTCAAGATTTTTCCCTTCATTAGAAGCAAGACATTTTCTATATTACAAACTCTTAGCAATGGAGAAAAAATCCTCCATACCTATAGTGTGTGAACCCAGTTCACATCAAATCCCCATCAATCAGCAACTGTCTAATAACAGGAATGTGCTTTGATCGGGTCAACCCAAAGAACGAACCCAACCAGCAAGTGTCTAAAAATAGCAAGGACCAGAAACCAGCAGTCTCAGTTTCTAAATTAATTTGGTTTCCGAAAATCCTGAAATTAATCCCAGTTGAGTCCTAATTGCAAACCAAACAAAAAAAAAATTAAAGTTACCTATTTTTTTATAATATTTCGTAAGTTTCTAATACAACAGTAAATTAGTAATGAATATCAGTTCAAAATGAACAAATAATTTTTTTGTTAGGTTCCCAATGCAATTTAGTTCGGTTCTGTGTGAAATTTAGCAAATAATTGTGTAAATAATTCAACTTATTGAACACCCCGATCCAAAAATATTAATTAATACCTCTTTCACCCTTCATAGTTTTCAAAAATACATAACCTTACATGAAAGGAAGTAAACTAACGGTAAAATTTATGAAAATGCAAGAACCAAAGCAATATAATATTTACTATTTAGACAATCACACCATCTATCAGGAGAAAGTTGACATTCTACAGGATGACAAATAACATCTGAAAAATACTTGTAACAGTATATATTACAGACTCAAGTGATTACTTAACATTTTGTATTATATACCTTTCCTATATAGCACCTGACATATACATGCATCATCAAAGGTGCCAAAAATGGTCATATTTTTCATGTCAAAAAGAAAAAGAAGACTGAGACCGCAGTAAACAAACCCTATGTGTTATAGGCTTATAGCTGAAATCAAAAACATTATACTTTAACACTGAATACATGAAAAAATGCATCATAAACTTGAATAAGAAGAAGGAAAGTAAGAGAGTACTTACATCATCCAGAAGAGAAGCCTTTTGGCTTTCCGATTTTTTATCATAGCGCCTCAGTAGCTGAAGGTGTCTTCCTGTAATCAGCTTTGTTGACATGTAAGTTTCCCATGGTATGTCCCTCTTCAAAACCTTCAAGTTCATAACGTTGAAGAAAATATGTGTTAACCGGATTTGTTTAACATATTACTCCTTGACACAAGTACCAGTATCTAATTTAGAGATAACTGAACCAGCAAAAACTGATAGGAAAGTAGCAACTGCTATTTATAGTTACTGGAGAAATGCATTCAGTTGCTTTAAATTGAATTTTTGAATAATGATAAGTGGGTATTAACCAAACAAATTGCTGAGGAAAAATAAACTCTGACCAAGGTAATGGAGAAAACGTATCAACGTCGGACAAGATATTTACAGATTCTTACTCTTATAAGTTCTTATTGCATGAACTTTTCGCATGGTGCAGCACATATAGGAATAGCTTTATTGTTACTTATTAGCCCATGCCTTTTTTTATTGGGCAATATTTTTTTCATAAGATGTCAATCAATTTCTTTTGGTTTCATATTTTCATCACACATTATCCAGAACCACTTGTTATGTCTATTGGTTGTCGCTCCCTGCAAATAGGTCAGTAGTCTCTGGTTTTGAGACTTTATATTCCATGGATTAGATTGTTAGGCTAAGATGATAAATAACTACCTTGTCTTATCATCTAATGAAGATGATGAAATGCAAACATTTCCATCATCTTTATTAGTGATTGGTATCAGTTCATAACTTCATATAACCAAAGAATAAAAATAGCACATAAATGTTACAATGAAATTCTAAAAGGTCCTGAAAATGATCAAACTAAAAACCAGTACAACTTAGTATATATATTATTCCTAATCCCAACCATAAATTGAGCCTAGAGCAGCATCACAGGTTCCACAAATGAACCATGGTTTAAAATTGTGGCATCTACCAATCAATAGTGGCTGAACAGTATTGGCCCAAGCCCCGATTGAAACACAAACCAACCTAGCAATTACCCCACAAAAAAATACCCTGAATCAATTGCACTAAGTGTTGTGCCCCCATGTCAAACTGTGTCGGACAGGCATACTTTCCAGTAAGGTCTAGTATGGGCATTGTCTAAATTTTACAAAAATGTGCTCCAACCCAAATCCAGATTCATGTGTATCTCAAAAAATTAGGGACATGCTCCTACAACCCAGCTGGGGTGCACCCCCTCCACCCTCATATGTGATACTCAACTTATCGCAAAAATAAGGTCAAAATTAGACTTCATGCTCTTTATAACACATGATTTCCCTACTGTAAATGTAAACATATTTTTTTAGACTTCTAAGAAGTTATACCAATGTATCAACAAGTTGCATCCGGTATTAATGTATCAAATGATTTTTTTATTAAACTCTAACTCATTTTAGGCTTATAACTAGTTAAATTACTTGTTTTTAAAATGAAAGAGGGTTTATAATTGTTCAAGATGAGGGTTTGGGTTGTTTAGTTTACAAATGTCCAATTTACCAAGGACAATGGATCTCATGGATGCTGCATGAATATACTAAAATACACCTAGTAGAAACATATTTTACATAATAAAATACCTCTTAAAGAAATAAAGAGAGTAAAATCGTTAGATGGGCATGATAGATCTCGTTATGTTTTAGGCCGAGATGAGGCATAGAATAGACAGTATCACATTGGCAATAAAGATGTTCTTTCAAAACATTGGCAAAAAATCAGATTAGCAAGGCGACGGATCGAAACAGTGAAAAGTAAGATATGGTTATGGCATATTTTGCAGCCACTATTCTTCTTCTCCTTCTTTACACTCCTCTTCCTTCAACTAGTTTACTAGGATGATCGCTAGTAGTTCTCAACAGTCACCTCCTTATTATTCACTACCATCAATTTTCTACGAGTTGAAGCACAATCTATTTAGACAGTAGCTGCTGACTGCCTATGTCACCTATATTTCTCGATTTCTTTCCATTTCTTGATCCTGGGTCTACACATACAGGAGTAAGAAGCAGGGCATTGCTGAGACCAAATAAGAGAGGAAATTAATAATAGAAAAGATAATTTCAGTCTCCACCCATAACCAGCTGTTAATATAACTTGTAGAAGATGTCAGAACGTACTGGTAAGAGAAACTGCATCTATATCATTTTTCAAATCGAGTGAAGACAGGAAAATATCTGAGACGATAAGGGAAATCTAGGAGACAGAAACAACAACGATCCGCCAAGAACTTCAGTTGAATAATTGTGTTTCCAACAATGGTATACCCTATCTCTTTCCTCTTTTCTGTTTTCGGCAAGAACCCTAAATCTATACATGTGTCGGGGCATTCAAATGAACACTAGGGACACTTCAAAATCCACTTGCCAATCAAAAGCCAGAAATACCGATCTCAGATCACCAACCTCCTCCGTCGCAAGCTCCGCGCGAGCCATCGAGTAAAAAGCCTCCTAACACCACAGCGGACGACTTTACTCCACCGGACTGCAACAATAACGGATCTAGAAAATCCAAAAAGAATATAAGAAAATCAAACAAGAAATCTAAAACCAAATCAAATTCCAGAAACCAAGGAAAATTTGCAGGAAACTGAAGACAGATGATCGTTTTCCACGAATCAACTTACCGACAGCAACCGGGGCCGGAGATCTTCCCAGATCAAATGGGTGTCGTCAATGTTAGTTCATTTTCTTATAGATGATCGCAAAGAGATTTCACGCTAAGGATAGGGAAGCGGAAATGGTCGGGTCAATTCACGGATCGAGCCGGTTCAGCTGTTCGAAGTCGGTCCGATCGAGGGTCGACAACCACAACCAGCACGGTGAAAGGCACATCTTCGGATCGTTGACCGGTTCGAACTTAATCTCGAAAAAGTGAACCGGAGTGGCATTCGGTCTAACAAATCTCCTCGGGGTCTCAACTCTCAAGACTCTCAACCACGAACTCGAAAAGGTCGTGGACATCTAATAAGCGTGACCCGCGTGTAACTCCGAACTCAGCTTGCTTCAATCTGGACCGTCCAGTTAATAAATTGAGTTATTAATTAACATTTCTTATTTTGGACCTCGAATTGGAATATGTTTTTTTCGGAGGAGTGTTATAATTTTTGTTATCTATTAAACAGGTGTCAGCGCCAGCTGTCCGCAGCTTATTGCCGTTCGATTAGGGATAAAAGGCTAAAAGCCTCGTGTGACCTTATCAGGGTGGCATAGCGTGATTACTACGTGCGAAGATAAGTCAAGCAATTTATTTTCCAACATAAAATGTCTTTTCAGATATTTCGAGGCTCACTCACGTATGATAAAATCATCCAAGATTTGATCCTTCATGGCTCAATTGTTGATAAAACTACAACTAACAAATTTGATTCAAAATTAAATTTGAAATGTAAATATTTAAAGATATATAATTATCAATTTTTAAAGTTGTCACGAAGCTTATGCTAAATGATTAAAAAGAATCATTTTTATTCCTTCAAAACATTCAAGGGTGAGGTCCTGCCCATAGCTAAAAATGAAGACCTTTTAAGATAATTTTTTTCTCAAAATATAAGGCTATAATAAAAGTCTAATAAAATAGGATAAATACCTAAATACATCGTCAACTTTTGATATTTTTTCATTTATAGTCAAATTAAAAATAATATCAAATTACATCCTGAACTTTGACATTAGTCTCAATTATATTCTCTTTTAATATCAAATTTCGATTAGGGATAAAAATATTTTCTCATTTGATTTGGCTACAAATGAGAAAATATCGAAAGTTCATGATGTATTTAGGTATTTACCCAATAAAATATATCGCATCCATACAATTTTACCACACTACAACATCCATATTTGATTATAGCATCTAAACACGCTGATCAAGAATTCTATCCGTGATCATTTTGTTTTGTGCACATGTTTTTTTTTTACAATTTTTAAAATTGCAGCATCATCGTACATGTAATGCAAAAATGCATTCATCTAAGATTTGCCCCAATTTATCATTATAGATGTTTACTTCAAATATATAATAACTCGTAGAATTATTTAGGACGGTTCATGAGTCGAGTTTAGGAAAAAATCAACTCGACCCGACCAAGCGTAACCAGGTCGAATCGGGTCGAGTTCAAAAAAATTTACCTCTCAAACCCGATCCAACCCGACCCAACCAGTTCAGATGGACTTGAATAAGGGGTAGTCGACTTTGCCCGTTTAGCTAAAATTAAATGAGTGTTTAAAAATATATTTTTTTTATTTTTAAAACAAAACAATTAAAAGTATTAATAATCGGGTCATCAAATTTTGAAATCTGAGATTCGACCCGATTATAATCGGGTTTGGTCGAACTATATCCGATCCAATATGATCGAATTTGATCAAATTGTATCTGACCTTACCCGACTCAACCCAACCCAAATAGGTTGGTCGGGTTCTCTGGTTCATCGGATCGACTCGACCTAACGAACATCCTTTACCCATTGATTATTAAATATATCTCAACTTTTAGTGGTTTTCTCAAATATATTTCAATTGTTCATTTGTACCAATATGATACTCTAGCTTTCGATTTGTTTTAATTATATCTCATCGCCAATAAGATATTGATTTCACCATTTGGATGCTCACGTGATGCTGCTGATGTAGATCAACAATGTCACGCTAGCATCTTAAATGAATAAAAATTCAAAAAATAACATGTCAACAAACCTTTATAAATAACATTCAAATGATTAACTACATATCACATCTTAACTTCTAATAATCTTCCCAAGCTACCATAACTTTTTTATTTCCAATTAATACGAATCTCGTATTTTTGATTTATTTCAATTATATCTTACCATTAAGTTATCATCAATTTGACCATTAAAATATCGGATTGCAGTGTTTAGGTGGGTCAAAAGTTTAGTGAACATCAATTCCTAAATGCATTTAGAAATAATAAAATATCAATTCACCAAATATTTTTAAAAAACAAGTCTTCTATTCTTTTTTTAACCCACATCGCTCTAAATTCTCAACACTTACCCCCACCTATTTGTGTTGTTGTCGCCCAAAGCCAAAACTATCATCACTAGTGACCGACTACATCGTTATCAATTGTATCATTCCTTAGATCTCAGCTACACATTCATAATTAGAAATGAGTCTAAATGAGTCAAACTCTATATGCATGACAAATAAACAAAGCTTAAATGAGTCGAGCCAATAAGTAGGAACAACCAAAATTTAACAAGCTGGGCCGAGGCAAATCAAGGCTGGGGGTGGATTCAACTTGTTTGCGACCTAAGTTAGGAGGAGGCCCAGGTCAATGTTGTTCATCATGACCCTAATTAACACAAACCGACTTTATCATTTGAAGTAGGGATGCTAACAGATCAGATATGGTGCAAATATTATATTATTCGTATTTGCACCACACATCCACATTCGTACTGCATCCAGATGCGAATATCTGCACTGCATTTAGATGCGAATATCTACACCGCATTCGCATCTGCATCATATTTAATAATAAATAAATAACTTACATTATTAAAATTCACAACAATAACTTACCAGTATTTCATATGTAATTTACCATAAAATTTAGGATTAAGAGTGATTTTTGCCATCAAATTATTAAAAATAGGGTAAAAATATTTCTAAACATTTATTTGGTTGATTTTTACCCTTAAATAAACGAAAACGGTTAAAAAATGCACCTGGACTATTAGAAATGGGTAAAAATAATCTTAAACTTTTTTTGATAGATTTTTTACCCTTAAACAAATGAAAATAATTGAAAAATATTATTTTGTACCCATGTCTAAAGGTAAAAATGATTTTTTTCCTTAGAAATGGATAAAAATATTAGTATTTTTTAACTATTTTTGTTTGTCCGAGGATAAAAAATTTATTAAAAAATAAGTTTGAGAATATTTTTACTCACTTATAATAGTTCGAAGACATTTTTCAATTATTTTCATTTATTTAAGAGTAAAAATTAATTAAAGAAGAGTTTGAGTATTTTTATCTCATTTTTAATAGTTTGAAGACAAAAATTATACTAATTTATATATGAGTAAAATAATAATTTTTTATATGCGAATATGCAGTGCATTATTGTGTAGATTCGTATTCATGTTCTTATCCCCACGGTATTTGGGTGAATAGAGTTTTTTTTAAAAATTTCTATCTACTTATATATATAAATTGAATATGGTGTTACTTAGTTTTCAGTCGACGAATGCGAATAAAAATTTGTTAGAAGGATGGAAATCGGGAAGGTAGTCGAGTCGATTCGCGAGTCAATGATCAGATTCGGTGAAATCGGGCGATGCTAGAACGATTTGATTCTTTTTGGTTCTCCAGCTAGTATGACGTAACTTAACATCGACCCTAACCCGATAAGGCGATAACTCTTTTTTCCCCAATCCCTTTTCCCTCGACGCCACCGAGCGACGCCGACGCCGCCTCCGTCTATTCACTTTTATCTTCGCCGGAGGCTTCCCGCCGGCCAAAAGGTGTTCGCCGCCGACTGAGGACGCAGCTTCCCTCAATCTGCACTTTAAGAATCGCAGCGATTGGTTGCCGATCCTTCCATCGACGGAGCCCTCTCCTCTCGTAGCTGCAGCCGGTACCCTCTCCCTCTCTTCTATAGCACCATGTATGTTTGGTAAAAGTGAAATATCTTCGTCTTCAAACTCTAAAACAGCCGCCCTATTTCCTTCTCATTTCCTCCTCCTCCCAAATTGCGACAGCCTAGAGCAGCCCTAGGCCCTTACTTTTCCCAAACTCCTACTGTGCTAAGGTCTATAACAGCTTTAAATCCTCTACCTCTCCATCTCCCGTATCTCTTACTATCACCTATCCCCTCTTTAGATAAATAAGTATGCTGATGATGTGTTGAAAATTTGAAATCTCATATTCTGAATCATCTTTAATCTTGAATGCTGATGATGTACTGAATTAGTTGTACGGTTGTTAGAGTACGTGCATATCAGTGTAATTAGTGAATTAGCGAGATTATGCCTTTTTTTGTATTTTTTAAATTTGTATTCGTGATATGAAATCTTTAATTTGTAATTAGTGTATTTTTTTAATTTTTTTGAAATCTCATATACTGATCACGCTGTTCTTGTCTTTAAAAGATCAAACTACTAATTTATACAAAAGGTCTAACGAATTTTTATTTTTTACAAATAATATTTTAATGTTTTGTAATATCTCATAATCTTACTATTTAATCTTACATAGGATAATGATGGACTGATGGCCACAACTTTGGTCCAGGTCCCAAATATATGAGGTGATTAAATGAGGGTGTTCTATATCTTGCATCAGACAGGGAGATGCCCTGTACACCCATCTATTATTCCCTCAAAGAATCCATCCCTTCCATCTTTGTTCAGCCTAATTTTCTCTTGGTATATTGATTGATTGATTGATTCTGGTCTTGTAAGTTGTAACATCCATGACACCAGTTTCCTTCTTTTTTTGTGTGGAGATTTACACAAAGAAAAACGGAATGCCAAGCAGGAATTGCTTCTCCTCATCAACACCTGTCCATGAATCAAGGGTCTAAAGGGATTTTGTTTTTGGAACAGACACAGTGCTTTGCTGACACCTCAAATTGACACTTTGTTTATGACATGCTATGTTTTCTCCCCTTATTGCTAGGAGGTTGATGGCCTGCACGCCCAACACTTATGTTTTAGCCCTGGTTGTGTGTCCATAACTTAAATAGGTTGTTAGCTTGGTTATTTCAAGGTTTTCTATTGGTTCCTCTTGATTCAAGCCTTGGTTAAAACCAGTAAAACAACAAGATGGAGAGGGAAAGGCTGGGTTGTCCTCTTCTGGCCTGGTTTGAGCCCTTTCATTCCACCCCTTTGTCACTGTTGTGCTTATTGGTCAAAAATTGATTCTCCTATAAATGTTTTTATATAATGAAAAACCACTAGGGAGCTCCAAGGGCCCTGCCATTTAGGTTTGTTTTTTATATTGTTAGGTTCCTTTGGTTTTATTCTCTTTGAAGATCTGTGTGGATAAATGATGATCTGTGTTTTAAATTTAAATTTATGATTTTTGCAGTGTCTCTAAGAATTATCAGGTGCAGAATAATGATTCGCTGAAGTTCATCAACACAATGATTTGATGGATGTTTGTCATGAATATTTATTGCTTGATGGACACTGTATTCTTTAAATATTCTTGCAATCACGGCAACAAACATTAGCTTTGGTCATTAGCTCGAGAAACTTCATAAACCATTTATTATGAGATTATTTAAACCCAAAGCAATTTCCTCCATCACCTCTCTACCTTCGAAACAATTAATTCCTAGGTTTCCCCATGGACCCATGAGTAGCTACCATGTTGATGCAAAGATGATCAAAACTGGCTTTGATCTCCAAACTTACTATACCAACAAGCATCTCCAGTCTCTACTTGATGAGGGGCAAATCCTAAGAGCACGTGAACTGTTTGATGTAATGCCAATTAAGAATACATTCACTACTAACCGCATGATTGCTGGCTATGTGAAGGCTGGCTACCTTGATGAGGCTCGTTGCCTATTTGATTGTACCGAGGATCGTACTGCTGTCACATGGACAATCATGATTGGCGCCTACTCTCAAGCTGCCCAACCTCAAGAAGCCTTTGACCTCTTCTGTTACATGTGGAGATCAGGGATTAGCCCTGATTGTATTGCAATTGTGTCATTGCTTAGTTCTTGTTGTTTGCCTGATGCATCGAGTTGGGTTGTTCAGATTCACTCTCATGTCATTAAGTGTGGATTTGGTGATACAGTTAGGGTCTGCAACACTTTGTTGGACTCCTATTGCAAGTGTGGCCTTGTTCAATCAGGAAGAAAGGTATTTGACGAGACAGAAGAAAAGGATTCCGTTACTTTTAATGCTATGGTGATGGGCTACTCTAAAGAAGGATTCCACAGTCAGGCATTGGAGTTGTTCGCCATGATGCGGAACTTGAAATTCAAGCCATCTCAATTCACATTTTGTGGTGTTATAACCACTGCTACTGCCTTGTATGATCTTGGTCTTGGCCGACAATTCCACAGTCTTATCATCAGAACAAATTTTGTTTGGAATGTCTTCGTATGCAACTCATTGTTGGATTTCTACTCAAAATGTGATTGCTTGACTGAAGCCAGGACACTTTTTGATGGTATGGCAGAGAGGGATAATGTTTCTTATAATGTGATGATTTCAGGTTATGCTTGGACTGGGCAGATTGAAGAGTTTACAAAGCTCCTGAAAGATATGCAGTTCAATGGTTTTGATAGGAGACTATTTCCATTTCCTAGTCTGCTGAGTGTTGCTGGAGCTCTCCCAGATCTTGAGATGGGGAGACAAATTCATGCCCAAGTAATTCTAACAGGATCAACATCTGATAATCTTATGTGCAATGCTCTCATTGACATGTACTCAAAATGCGGCCTTCTAGAGACATCTGTGTTGATTTTTAGGAATATAATTGACAGGAACACCATTTCATGGACAGCAATGATATCTGGTTATGTGGAGAATGGGTTTAATGAAGAAGCATTAAGGCTGTACTGTGAGATGAGAAGATCTGGCATCAACCCTGACAGAGCAACATTTTCTAGTGTCTTGAAAGCTTCAGCTAGTCTGGCTTTGCTTTCACTTGGTAAGCAGCTGCATTCTTATATAATCAGGTCTGGATACATGTCTAATGTTTTTGCTGGGACTGCACTTCTTGACATGTATGCAAAATGTGGATGCTTTGTTGAGACTCAGAAAACATTTGATGAGATGCCAAATAAGAACATAGTTTCATGGAACACGTTGTTATCTGCCTATGCACAAAATGGTCAGGGAATAAAGGCTATCAAACTATTTGAAAGCATGCTCCAACATGATGTCAAACCAGATTCTATCAGCATACTCTGTGTCCTTTCTGCTTGTAGTCACAGTGGCCTTGTGGTAGAAGGGATGCAATTTTTTGATTCAATGAAAGATTTATATGGACTGGAACGAAAGAAAGAACATTATGCTTGTGTGATAGATTTGATGGGTCGGGTTGGGCATTTGGACGAGGTGGAAAGGCTAGTCGATCAGATTCCTTTTGAGGATGATCAGATTATATGGAACTCCATTCTGAATTCAAGTAGGATACATGGGAACCAAGAATTAGCAAGACGGGCAGCTGACAAACTTTTCAGTATGGAGCTCAATGATTCTGCTCCATTCGTCATCATGTCCAATGTTTATGCTAGAGCTGGCCAATGGGATGCTGCTGCCAAGGTTAAGAAGATGATGAGGGATCGAGGAGTGAGGAAGGAGCCAGCTTATAGTTGGGTTGAGATCAAGCATAAGATCTATACATTTTCTTCTAATGACCACATGAATCCTCAGATCAATGAAATTCGAGCTTTGCTAGAGAAGTTAAGTGAGGAGATGGATAAGGAAGGTTATAAGCCCGACACCAGGTGTGCACTTCATTTGGTGGACGAGGAGAGCAAACTTGAATCATTGAGGTATCACAGTGAAAGGCTAGCAATTGCGTTTGCTTTACTAAACACACCACCAGGAACACCTATACTGGTGATGAAGAATTTACGGGCATGCACAGATTGCCATGCTGCAATCAAGGTGATAGCCAAGATTGTAGGGAGAGAAATCACTGTGAGGGATTCAAGTAGGTTCCATCATTTTAAGGAAGGATTGTGCTCTTGTGGAGATTATTGGTAGGTCAATGATGAACTGGTATGGAGAGAGGAGAAAGCAAAGGACTTAGGGAAAGTCGAAGACAAACTAGATCAGATCCTTCCAAGTGTGATCTTCACGATGATGGCCAACTGAATATGAACCTGTTGTCACTGCAGTGAATGATGACTGATATATCATAGTTTGACATATTTGAATTTTTTTTGGATATGGCCAACACCTTCTAAAGCCCTAACTCCTGATACTTGATAAATTTGTAACATTGTATGATCAAAACCAAAGGGAGAGTAAAAGTGCATTTTGGATTTCGGCTACCCTTCTATGCATATATACCAAGCCAGAAAAGTGTTAGTTATTTTGAGGAATTGATAGAAATAAAGGAAGTTTTAGGGTTGATCAAAATTTTGATCGGTGGAAAGACATGAACTTGTCATTTCCCTTAAAATGATGTGAACATGTTATACTCTGAATATGAACTTATTATTTATTGAAATTAATTGGTATCAATGTGTAAATATTCAGATTATTTTCGTTGTTGTTGAGTATTTGTAGTTATCTTGCTATTGATAGATTACTAGAATATTTTTTGATCAAGTTTGTTGGGATGGTAAGAATTCATTAAGTTATATTTTATTTAATGAGTGATTAAAATAGTTATTAATTATGCAAACAATCTTATTTGCTTTAAAAGATTATGATATTGGTATAATAGATATTGTTGTTAATAAATTTTTATTATCTTATAATGTAGAAAAAGATTTTCTCAGCAGCAATTTCATTCACTTGCTTGTGGATCGAGCAAATTTGGTTGCTTTTTGGAAGTTTTCAAATTCTACTCGTGTTTCAAGTTCTCAATGGGTAAAAATCAGGCATACAAGGCGATGCAACGGGCGAGGCTTGGGTCGTCCTCTGCTGGCCCAGAAGAGGTCGAGGATGGAATGGTTTGTACCCTTTCATACCACCCCTTTGTTACTCTTTGTTCTTACTGGTGGAAATTTTGTTTTTCCTAGAGAATTGTGATTTTATAGGTTGAGCTCGAGTATTTCCTCACTTTGAACTGTGGGAATGTATTCTGATTTTCTTGTTAGATGCATATTTCTTTCTTGCCTTTCTGGATGAGATTCAACTCAAGATTACATTTTCGAACTTGTTATTTGCTTAATTCACTTTAGCTGAATCTTGGCCATTGTAAATTTCTAGTCTTGCCTTTGTCCACTTTTATTTTTCATCTACATAAATTTTTGGCATTTCAAGTGCTTTAGGCCTTTAGCAATTGTTTTGGCCACAGTATGATTGTTGGGTGAAATACTCTGTTTTATTTTGCTCTTTGGAGCTATTGAAATTGGAGATGATACAGTAGTTCTGTTGAGTTTCATGCATTTTTCATATGCAGCATCAGGTATTAAGATGAACATGCTTTGAAGTAGAGCTGTAGAACCCAACTTACTAGTCTCCCTGCATATTTAGCAGTTAGCTTCAGTTTTTACTTTACGTAAGGGTTATTAATTGATGATTTTATCTCAAATACCAATTTAGCTAGTGTTTACAGGTTTGATAAATAACAAGTAATAAAATTGTGATGTTAGTGAACCAGATGAATGCAGGACATTAGACCAATTTCACCAATAATCATTAGATGTTTTGACTTTCATGAAATATACGTGTTCTTAACGAAAGTTAAATTCTTCTATCAATAGTTTTATCTGTGTTCAATGAATGCTAAGTTTAAGACCCAAAGCTTAGCATTTTTCAGTTTCATGATTTTCTTATTTGTTTATTATAATAATCCTATTGTTTCTTTCATTCTGAAATTATTTTGTGCCTCTGGACTTTGCTTGCCTGTCATATTTGGTAGCTTTTCCTAGGTGAACACACAAAATGCACATTCTTTTTGATAAATGGTTTCTTTCATTGGCAATAACTTTGTTAGGTATCTGCAATAGTTGATAAAATCTTTTACTTCTGACTTTGAAGGTTATTTTCTTTCTTCTCATTATATATATATTTTGCTTTATTGTACACATCTAGTTATGTTCTCTGAACTAAAATGTCTTTTGTTTAGTACTTCAATTTAGTTGGACTATTACTAATGAGGACCATCACAGACGGATGGTTCATTTCATTCACCAGAGTGGCATGCTGCACGTTTGGCCAGCCTTAACACATCACACACCATAACCTGGGAAGAGTTCAAGAAGAAACAGAAGGTAAAACATGTTTGACTGGCTAGTGCAAGCCCTTTAACAGTAAATACTAAACACAAAATCAAAATTTGACTCTTTCTTCATGTTATGTAAATTGTTATATATATTCTATAATGGCAAGCTTAGGGTACATATTTCAGTATTTTCTTTAGATTCTATTGTCTTGTTAGATTGATAGCTTCCTTTTGTCTGATAAGGCTAACCTGTATGGTACATCATCAAAATATAAATTTGGAGATTGTTGGGTTTCCTTAAGTTTAGCTGCCTACAAAAAAAATCAGCTGTATATGTAATAAACAATTCAGGTTGACAGGTTCCATTTTCTGTATTGAATCATACCGGTGTTTTATTTTATTTCATTTCACTTTTTATTGACACTTACAAGTTTTTCATGATCTTTTCATTTGATTGGGAAAAATGATTCTTGGTCTTGAATTTTTGTCTAATGAGAAGCTATGATTCGCATTTACTGTAAGGTATACATTATTGATAGAGGACTTAATTATAGAATCCAAACTTCAGGTACAGCAATGATATGCTTTTCAAAATGTGAATCAAATACTCTTTAAATTTCCGATTCTGATTTCTTGTATAGAAATCTTTACGCAACTAAAGACCACCAGGAAGCTCCAAAGCCCCTGTAATTTTGGTTGTTTTTTTTACATTTTATGAACTCTTTTGTTTTTGTTCTGACAAGATTTGTGTGGACATATGTTTATATCTGTTTTAAGGTTAACTTGTTGATTCCTCTGAGATTTTATGTGATGTCTGACTTGATAGACATTGTTATACTTAAGTTTGTCCTACTGCATTGATTTGGTCTATGAGTGCCATATCTGCATAATATATTGAGCATGTCGTAAAGATGTTATCATGTCAGGATATACCTATCCTAATAGTACTTATTGTTTCAGTCAGAAAATTATTTGCTCTTGAATCACCTACTAATGGCTTGAAATATGGTTGGTTACTTTTTATTATCTTATGAAATGGTAATCACTAATCAGTCAAAGTTGTGATCACCTTTAAGTGAACAAACATCAAAATGATAGAACAAGTAGCTGAAAACATACTTTATCGGGAATCTTAAACAGCAGCCTTGGGGTTATTGGAGCTCATCTATCCTTTCTCCATTTGTTTAGATGCCTTATCTTATTTTGTGGTTTCCTTCAGAACATATTTATTCTCAATCTTCAGTATAAATTTGTTGTCAGTCAGCTGCTTATTTGTTTCTTGATTGGTGATCATTTTCTGGAGTTACGTTTGGTTACTTGTTATGCTCTCATATTGTAATGAATCAAAGTTGTGTTATAAAATCAAGACCAAACTAAATTATAGTATCAATTATTTATATGATATATATTTTTGGTTTAAACATAATTTTATAATATCTTTCTATAATATTAAATTTCTACCAATAAGGATTAAGAAAAATACCATAATCCAAGCAACAAGAATGTGAATTGATGATTCACATTTCTTTAGTTACCAAACAATCTATCTTATTTTATTAAGCAAATGAATGGAAATTCAATCACAGTTCTACCAAATTATTTTATTAAGCAAATGAATGGAAATTCAATCACAGTTTTAAGAAAATTGAGAGTGTGCATAGATTGACTGGTTGTGCATTGGATGTCACTTAATTTGAGTCAAACCTTCTAACTATACTAGTTTAGCTATTTCTCAAACAATTCTAACATAAAGATGGTGTGTGCAAGATGTTTTATTTAAAACTTTGCCTTTTAATGAGTTTGGAAGGCCTTGGTTTTCTGAGAATGTACCTCTTACCTTTGTGCCATGAGTATGCATCTTTGGAGGTTCTTTGAAATATCAACATTGTGAAGTATTTGTGATCTTGTCATCAATTTATTGTTCATTTTTTTAGGAAGATGAACTAAGAAGAGATGAGCTCGAGGCTGACAAGGACAGGATGATGAGAGAATACAGAGCTCAGTTAGATGCTGAAAGGGCCAGGAAGCTGTCCCTCGGGAGAAATTATTCTGCTAGCAAGTCGCACCACAAGAAAGGTGTAATAACATGTGGTTTATGCCATGCTCTCTGACTTAATTGTTTTGCCTGAATGTTTTTCCCTATACTCCAATAGCTCAAAACAAGGACTTTATGCTTATTCAATTTTTTTCTTCATATTTTTGAGGAATATCATCACTAACTCGTCATCACAATGCAGAAAGGAAGAATAAAGATTCGAAGAAGCGAAGTAGTAGAAAGAGAAAGGTACTTAAATCACTTTTCTATCCACTGCATGTTTCAACTATATTTTGCTTGCACACATAATCTATCCTTTCATCTTTTAATTGTTGTCTACTGAGATTATGCTGCTTCATTGAAACTTGTAAGAACTTTCTGACAACTCACTATGCAAATAATAATTTTCATAATTCTTATTTCAGTTTTGTGAAGCAATATATGCACATCTAAGAAGAGTAGAAATATCCTCTATTTTCAAGGTGCAAATTTGTGGTGAAAAAATGATGTGTGGGTTCTTAATTGTATGACTGATTAGTTTTCTGCACTGACACTCTTTATTAGTGATGGCTTGACACTAATTCCCCTGTGAAGATAAATTGCCAAACCTTTTCAGTTTCTTTTCTTCTGGTTTCCTTTTTTTCCGAATCAGGACACCTGTAGGCTACACTTCTATAGAAGCCAATCTGCACCAGCCTTTGTGGTGTGCTCTGTATAAGGGCAGCTCGGTGATGTTTCACTGAACTAACCTTGGCTTCATTCCCCTTTGAACTAAGCAATTCAAGAACCACAAAGTGGCCTGACTTGGAAGCTTTTGTGTACCCCATTGCAAAGTGGCCTAATTACTATGTTAGTGGCATATTTGCATATTATATATCTCCTTGAAGTGGTTGTGTCTGTCAGCTTCCAAAGCTACAAAGGAAATGAACTCATTAAATGTATGGTAAAGGTTGTTTGTGCACAAGGCTCCTTCATTAAGATTCTTGGAACTTTTAGATTATGTTGCTAGTGGTTTTTTCCATGATTCTCCTTTGTAATGGAATAATCTTAACTACAGCCCACTCTGGATAATATACATTTAATTTAGTTTACCTGTATCTCCTTTATATTTTAACCATGCAGCTGAAAGAAGTTCCAGCTATCCCATAGAACATAAAGTGGGAAGTGTTGAGAACATACTACCCTCTTTTCCCACGAAAAGGGACCTTTGTGAGAATTTGCTGTTGATGTCCTTAGCATTTACCCTTTACTTGGACAAAATTAACCAGATTGATGCTTAATTTGTATTCTTTAATGGTATATATTGCATGTTTCTAGGTGCTTCTATTCTGTGGCTATAAATTTTGATTGTAAGATCATATCAAGCACACTTTTCCTTTTATTACAAAACTTGTGCTTTTTTTTTCCTTTTATGGTATGTTTGCTTCATTGGATGAGATAAGATTGGATTGAATAATAAATGAGGGAGGATTGAATATGATTTTTTTTAAATCCGGTGTACTTTAGATATAATATAAATTTTATATTCTTCTATTCTCATTTTTTTCTAATCCATGCACTAAACAAACAATGATATTAATCCATCTCTTATAATATCCTCCCTTATCCTATGAAGCAAACATGTCATTATATATATATATTGGTTTCTAGGCCATTCTTAATTCTTTTGCTACCATTTTTTGAGATCTGCATTCTGCAGTGTAGAGTCACTTACCTATCTTTCTGTTGGTTGTAATCTTTATAGCACAAAAGGTCATCTGAGTCAAGTTCCTCTAGTTCATCATCTGAATCTTCAAGCAGCGATGACGATTCTGATGATGATGAAAGGGAATCGAAGAGGTCTAGATCTAAGAAATCAAAGAAGAAAAGGAAGCACAGGTCGAGGGGCAAACACTCAAGCAGTGAAACCGAGAAGAATGGAGGGCCAGTCCCACTCTCCAAGTTCTTTGGAAATGTGAAGAGGTAGGTCTTGCTGGTGCCTGGTGACTATGAATCTTCTGTAGTCTCTCGCTTTTGTCACGAGAATGATTCCCTTCCTACAATTCCCCACCTTGAATTACTAGATTTGAAAACTGTGTTATCATCTGGATGCTGCTAGGAAGAATTTATGTATGTCTGCTATATTCACTCCATTATTTTTATGATTGGAGTTTCTTAAGTTGCCACAGATAACTCAGTACTAGTTCTTTTTTATTTGTTTTGGTACTTCCATTTGCATATTTCATAATATTTATGTTCCAAAATCTGTATATTTTCTCAAGGTTCGTTGTTTATGCTACTGCTCTTAAAGCTGCAGCACCCTGCATGATTCCTTTCGCTGGATTGACCATCGAAGTTATTTATATTTGGATGGTTGAAAAACTTTGACCTGGTGTCTGCTGCTATTAATTTCTTTAAATGATTTAAGGGCATGCTTATTTCATTGGAGGATAGGATATGAAATGAGTTTTAATCTTGTTTGTTTGTTTGTTTGGTATTTGGATAAGAAGAAAAGAAGAATATTAAATTAATATTATATTTGATTCACATGAATAAAAATATTTATTAAACTTTATTTCTTATTTCTTATCATATTCTATCAAATGAATAAAAGTATGTCATGGCAGACTAGATTTTCTCACACTATTGTTCAAATGTTAGAGGGTTAAAAGGACATACAATAATATATGGTTAATTATTAAATATCCTAACTCTTACCTCCCGTTTGGATTGAGGCTAAAGGAGAGGAAGGAAAGGGATGATAATTTTTTCTCTTATTTGGTTTTCTAATTTTAAGGGAGGGGAAAAAGATTGGGAGGAATTATTTATCTTGGTTTGTCTTCAAAATTTATTTTTTTTCAACCCCGATTTAGGGTCAAGGTTGTCAAAAGCGTTAAGTGTACTCAAGACACAAAGGGTCCATATCGCCCGAGGTGCAAAGCGCAAAAAAAAATGCACGCCTGACTAAAATAAGGTGCAACTTACAAAATTCAAATAAAAAATAGAAATTAAGCACAAGTTATAACTCGTAAGCAATATAATATACACCAAATAATATAAATTCAACATGTATCAAGCAATATAACATACACCAAAGTGACCAAACAATATGAATCCAACATGTACCAAGTAATAATAGCAACTCAAATCACAATTACTACATGAATCCAATTATCTAAATTAAAGAGACACAATCACACAAGTACACAACACACCAAATAAAAATTAATTTGAGTCTCAAATCAAAATGCAAGAATTCTAAAGACTTTAATTTAGTGATTCCTCTAATCTCTAAAGCTCAAGCCTCATCCTCGGAGTCCTCATCACTAAAGTTATCATCCGTATCACCACCATCCGACTTATATGCTTCAACAACTTCTTCGATTTCATATGAATTCGCCTCGCTTTCACCAAGATCAAATTGAGTTGAGGCTTGTGAACTTTCTGGATGAGCGCTACTCTTTCCATGAGATGACTTAGTATGTTTCCTAGTCACTCTAGTGGGTTCCCCAACTCCCGATGCTCTAGCTACAAGACCCCACGTCAAGCCTCCTCCACCTTCATCATCACTAAGAAAAACCCCTTCATTTTCAGCAACTTCATCATTCCCTTCACCCATTGTTCCTAATAACCACTCATTGCTATCATCAATGTCCTCCAAAGCAATCGGATCCATGGTATCCTTGCAATCATAGCAAGCCTTAAGCGCTTGATTGTACTTCACGAATACTAGATCATTAAGCTTTTGCGCCTCAAGCTTATTCCTCCTCTTGGTGTGAATCTATATAATCAAAAAAAAATATTACAATTGATAAGAATGATTGCAAGCATAAACACGTTGAATTGTTAACTTATAAGTTAAAATTAATCACCTACTCAAATACACTCCAATTTCTTTCACACCCAGATGCACTACATGTGAGGCTAAGAATCTTGATGGCTAATTTTTGCAAATTGGGAGCGGTGCTCCCGTACAAACTCCACCATTCAGCTGCCATGAAAATAAATAAAAAATTAACAATCAACTTCAGCAAAGAAAAGTAAATTAAGAATGAGGTGATAAATTTTACCTGGTGCCTTCATCTTTCTAGTTTTGATCGCCAAGGGAAATTCGAAAAGACCTTCGACCTTCTTATATAATGACAACTCATCCATTATCTTCACTTGCACATTTTGATCCGAAATCAACTTTTCTATACAAGCATAAAGGCCACTTGTGACTTCCGAATCAAATTCTATATTTGGATCATCATAGAAGAACTCGGGATTCAAAAAATGACCCGTTGCATGCAATGGATGATGGAGTTAGCATTCCCATCTGTCATCGACGATCTTGAATATGTCTTTGTATTTCTCCTCTCTTCCATTGAAAGCACTTGTGATTGCTTCCTTTGCTCTATCCATGGCTTCAAATAAATAGCCCATTGCTGGTTTCCTTTCATTGTCGACTAGACGAAGGACTCGAACAAGAGGTCCCATCGCCTTAAGGATGTATACAGTATTGTTCCAAAAGGAAGACATTAACACCGTTTCAGCTGAACGCCTCCCCTTTGCCTCCTTTGCCCACTTGCTAGAAACCCATTCTTTCGAGATGAACATTGCCCTTAATGAGTTTTTGTGCTTGTGGATGCTTTTGAGTGTGAGATAGCATGTGGCGAATCTTGTTTTTCCAGCTCTAACAAGATTAGCTTGCTTTGTGAACTTCCTCATCATATTCAAGATAAACACATGGTTATATATATAACCTGTCAAAGCTACGGCCCTTGTCAAAGTTCTTGAAACTAATCGAATTTTCCTGATATCTTCTAACATGAGATCAATGCAATGTGCAGCGCATGGAGTCCAATATAAGCGCGGCCTTTTAGCTTGAAGAAACTTGCCCGCCAACTTAAAATTGAGTCGTTATCGCTAATGACTTGCACAACATTAGCTTCTCCCACATACTCCACAAACTCATCTAGCAACTCAAATGTCTTCTCACCGGTCTTCAAATAGGAAGATGCATCAATGGATTTGACAAACATGCTCCCTGCAGGACAATTCACCAAGAAATTAATGATGCTCTTGCCGATTCTACTAGTCCAACCATCGGCCATGATTGAACACCCATACTTCACCCACATATCCTTGTGACTTTTCAACCGTTCATTTGTATACTCAACTTCTTTCTTCAAGCAAGTGACTCTCACTTCGTGGTAGCTTGGGGGCTTCAAATTTGGACCATATTGTCCAATAGCTTCAACCATACATTTAAATGAATCCAACCGAGTAACATTGAATGAAATTCCGGCTTGGTACAAGAACCTAGAAATGTATTGAATGGTCACAGCTCTTATCTCTTTATCTAACTTCTCATCCACATTTGTTTGCCTCAACCTTTCTTGCTTGCGAAGCTCAACAACAATTTCCGGCTTCTTGTAGGCAAAAGAATTCATGGGACCTTTCAGCTTGCCTTTTTTTGGGTTTGGCACCAAGACCGCTTTACTCTTGCCTCTATAAATCCGATTTTCTGTCCTCTTTCCATGTGCATTTAACTGAACATCATCTTCAACTTCTTGCATATCATCCACATCATCAAAGTCGGGCAACTTATCATAATTAATATTGTCTTGCTTTTTATTGTTCATATACTCCATCAACTCCAATCTAACATGCTTGGGACACTTCAAACACTTCTTAGCATTCCGATTACCGCCGACTTGATGCAATTTTGCTCTGTAGATGCCTCCATTTGTAATTTTTTCATAAAACACACATTGAACAGAATTTGCATCTTTAGGATTTTGCAAAATATTGTACTTCCATGCCAGGTCTTTCTTGTTTGTCGATTCAGATGAAGCACTACCACTAGCTACTGGTGCACTGCCAATTCCACTTCCACCCTCCATATTAATTCACTGTTCACTCAATACACAACTGTCACAGTGTCACTGCACTGCTCGTCTGCCACAATCAACACACAAGGATGATTATGAGTTTATGACAAGCAAAAGTGCTGAAAATAATGAGTGAGCAATTTGCAATCAACAAAATCTGGAGGAAGAAAAAAAAATTCGGCAACTTGGTTGGAAAGAAAGAAAGCATGGCTGAAATTCTGGAAAGAAAGGAAACAGGGTCGAAAAGAAAGAAAATTTGGCTGATAAGAAGAAGAAAAGAGTAGAAGTAATGAAGAAGAAGAGGACTAGAGGAGAAGAAAGAAAACTCGACTGAAAATGACTGTGAATACATGGCTGGAAAAATAAAACTCGACTGGAAAAATTAAAGAAAGAAAACATGACTAAAAAGGAAAAAAATAGGGATGAAAAGAAAGAAAAATCTGCTGAGAAAGTGAGAAGAAGAAAATACTAGAAGTAATGATGAAGAAGAGAACTAGAGGAGAAGAAAAAAAGAAAATGAAAGAACTTACTTGAAGAAACTGGGCGGCACTCCAGCGGACTTGGTGGCTGGACGAGTGAAGGAGAAGAATGGAAGAGCCACTCGATAGTTGAAACAAGTGAGGAGAGAAATTTTTTTTTGACTTACACGGGTGAAGCCCTAATGAGTCAATTTTTTAAATATTTTATTAAGTTTTATTAAGTGGGTAGGCCCCCACTTAAATGCAGAAACCACCGGTTCACCCAAGCGCACGCTTGATGCGCTTGGGGCTTCAAACTTGAAGCGCTGAAGCGCTGCCAAGGCACGTGTCTGGCTGAAGGCGCTGCGCCTTGGCCACGCAGAGGTGCTGGGCCTCTTGTGTTCCTCGCCTGGTGCGCCTAGGCGCCCAGGCGCGCGCTTTTGACAAGCTTGTTTGGGGTTGAACGAGGGTGAAAAAAATTGTAAATATTCGTCCAAAATAAATTTACAAATATATTCTTATTATTTTAATACATATATAAGGTTTTATTAAATTCTAGTGACATCTTCTCATCTCTATTGAATACGAATGCAAAAAAAATCCTCTTGTATATAATTTTTTTCCTTCATAGTATCTTCTGTCTAATCCTAATATTTGTAGACGGCCAAAAAAATCCTAATATATGTAAGAATAAAAATGACAAAAAAAGAAAATATATATATAACACAAAAATAAAAATAAAAGTATAATTATCTATTAAATAAAAAAAATTTCTCATTTCCTTTCTTTCCCCTTATAAAGTACATCCAAACAAGGTTACTTTTTTTTCTTCTATTCTCTTCCCTTCCCCTTATTAAATTATATCCAAATAAGATTAATTTTCCCCTTCTTTTCTCCTCCCCTCCCCTCCCTTCACTTCCCTTCCCCTTAATGATCTCTATCCAAACATACCCTAATGGTATATTTGCTTCATTGGATAGGATAATAAGATAGAATTAGATAATAAATGAGAATGGAATGGATATAAAACTTTTAAATCCGGTGTATATTGAATGTAATAGCAAATTTATACTCATTTTCTTCTAATACATGCACTAAACAAACAATGGATATTAATTAATCCCTTATCATATCATTCTTTATCCTAGGAAGCAAATATGCTCTTGGGATTTTTTTTTTTCAAATCCATTTCAACTTTTTATTTGTACTAATAGGGTATTTTAAACTATATTTTATCGTAGAGGAAGTGTTAATTTAATCCTCTGGATGACAATATGGATGAGCGATGCCATATAAGCATTTTTAAATGAATAAAAAATTTCAAAAATGCCACCTCATCAGACTTTATTGAATAATGTTTAAATAATTGTATTTTGATATTTAAGATTTTTTTAAAAAAAATCCATCTCAATTCTTTTTATTCCAATCAATATGGCCCTACTCTTGATTTGTTTCAATTCCAATATCAAATTATCATCAATTTAGCTCTTTGACCACTGGGTTGCATTATCGAGGTGGGTCAAATGTTTAATTAACATCAATCCCTAAATTTTTATTTGGTTAGCGTTATCAAGTTCGTTTTCAACTTTTCATAGTTTCGATTTCACTCAAATCAAAACCGTTTACAAAAACGTATTTGGTTCGATATTTTCATAAAATTAAATCGAAACTAGAATTAAAATAAGTTTTGATGAAACCAATTTTATTAATAAAAATGAAAATATCATAATGTTATTTTTTGTGATTTCGATATCAAAATACAATGACAGATTTATAATTATAAATATTTTTTATATATAATTAGTTAATTACAAATAAATCAAACTATATCTAATTTATATATTAAAAAATTATCTTTTTCAACTCAAACTAGATAAATTAATTAAACCAATCTATACATAATTTAGTCTAATCTAATTTTTAAAATAACTCAATTTCCTTAAAGTTAGAGTATTTATAATTTAATCAATTAATTTCAGACCTTGCAACTTAATTTTTTTGAAAATTTATAATATTTATTAATTGATTTTATATTTAATTTTATATTAAATGATTACTACTAAAATTGTTCGATGAAAATTGATGTAGTTTTCATAACCAAATGTGTTTTTAGAAAAATAAAAATTAGAGAATAAAAGCAAATAAAAAAATCGCTTTTAGAAAAATAAAAATTAGAGATTAAAATTAAATTAAAAAAATATTTTTTGCTAACCAAACATGACTCAAGCCTATTTCCATTTCTTCATTTACAGGACTAAATTGGACGAGATAGGAGAACATATTAGCTTATAATCAATTATGAAACTTAGCCTAAAACTAAAAAGGACTCCTTGAAATAGTCGCCGATTTCAGCCCTAAAAAAGTTCCCCTCGTTGGGGAAACCGGTGCCACCTACATGCATCGATTCCTAATAATAACCGGCGCTAATTTCCAAAGCGGTGCTAGTTTTCGCGCCCATGAATCTATATTCAAGCACTAATTTTGTGGAAATAATCTCACTTCGATTGTTTTTTCTCTTAACCATCATTAACTATTATAAATAACTCATTAATTATTCATTAAACATGTACACTTCATATATTTTTTTAATAAAACATGTACACTTCATTCATCTTAGTATCGACCTTAATATTTATTTTTTAAAATCAAAATCTAAAACACGGATTCATTAAGTCGATATCCACATACCGACAGCTATTAAGCACTGGCACCAATATTCTTTCATTGTTTGCTTCTGACTTTGATTTAAGCAGATTTAAGAGGGTCGAAATTAATGTTCGTAAGTCAATCCCTTGTTCATGAATTTGTTTATCAACATTAATAAACTTATTCACGACAATCGAGCTCCGTGATGCTCAAGATTGGCTCATTTATTAGTCGAGTGTAAAACACCAAAACAAACTTGATTCATTTATGGTTTGTTTGATTTACTGGATAATAAGTATTATGGTGTAAGATATAATACAATAATAAATGAAGGAGCTTGAGATAATATTTTTAAATCTGATATACATCCAATATAATATTAATTTTATATTATTGTAGTCATATTTTCTTTCAAATCATGTCCTAAACAAACAATAGATATAAATTCATCTCTTATCCTATCTCCTTTTATCTTACAAAGTAAACATGCTCTTATGATTCATTTACTCTATTGGATTGGATTGGATCAGATAATAAATGAAAAAATATTTGATAGAAAAAAGTTTTAATCCAATATACATCAGATATAATATCAATTTTATATACTTCTAATTTTATTTTATTCTAATTCACGCACTAAATAAACAATGAATATAAATTAATCTCTTGTCCCATCATCCCTTGTCCTAAGAAACAAATATACTCTTTATAACACGTTTGTTTCACGAGATATGACTGGTAGATAAAATTTATCAAATCATATCCGTTGTTTATTACGAGCTTCAAAAATCGACACGTTTATTTCATGAGATATGACTGGTGAATAAAATTTATCAAATCCTATCAGTTGTTTGCTACAAGCTTCAAAAATTATTTAAGTCGAACATAATTAAATTCAAATCCAATTCTAATGGGATATAAATATCATCCTAAGGGTGAAATTAAAATTCCTAATTTTTTTCTTCTTATGTCGTCTAAATTAGATATCTGTAATAAATCAATTTTAATTCATTTTTTAGAAATATTTTACCTACTACTACTATTATTAGGACGGGTAGTATTCATGTCCTCACAAACATCAAAACATGCTCTGCATCAAATTTAAATTGCATTTATATTTTATTTCATCAAATAGAATGCATAAAATAGTTACAAACACACATGTTTAAGGTTCACAATTATAATACTTGCGTGTTCCCAAACTTCATTTGAAAATTTTAATCACAATTCACAAGAGTAGCTGGTATAATGATACTATGCTATTAACTTTAAAGAAACAATAGAATTAAAGAAATGTGAATGTTGAACCCCAACTATTTTTAACCATACAATTTTTCTTTAGTAGCATGTCACATAACTCTGTACACATGTCCACTTAACCCCAACTATTTTACAAGAACCACTGATATTTTATCCCAGAGGAAATCTTGAAGATCTTGCAGCACATCCTTAATAGAATATTGAAATTATTAGAATACAGTATGCATCAAACAAATAGCGAAGCTATAGTGATGAGGCACTTCATGTACACTAACACATTGTTAATGGAGTCTATGGATAATTAAGTCTAAATAAAGCTAAGAGTAACATAATTTATAGATGAGTGAACTGGAAACGTTATATGTACATAGTGGAATTATGTTATGTTCTATGGTATCATCAATAAAATTTATGGAGACATTACTTAACAAAAGGCTTAAACAAGTTTTGATAGTTTAGGTTAAAAATTGGTGTCTGCATGGTATCATCAATATATGTTTACATTAATTTATCATCTCCACTCCTCATGAGGTGGTCTTACCTCACTTTCTATGAAACAGAAGAAGAAATTATTAAGGCAATAAATACAGCATCAGTAAAGAGATGCCAAGTTAGATTTAGAATCCTAAACAGAGAACAAAGAACTCAAATTGAAGTTTCATTAATTATTATCTAAAAAGGTGAGATAAAAAAAAAGGATAAAGGATTGGTCGAGAGACTTTCAGTGACAGCTTAAGAAGAATTTAGTCACCAAAACATAAAATTGGTTAGGGAGTAGGAAGAGCCCATGAAACTCAGGATAGATAGAGCAGTTAGGATTTAAAAGAAGCTTCGACTAAATCTTAGTTTGATTTGCTTATTTTCAAACCTAAACAAGGCAAAAAAAAAAAGAAATGTTATTTTTTCATTAAAGATCCTTCTAATTTTGAAGGAAATAAGTAATTAGCTCTTTTGTTCTATTTCTTCATGTTCTTTTACACTGCAATTTGCAAAATAATTGATTTGTCTTATTTAGCATATATAGTCATGTCCCTTTATACCATATGGTTAAGCTAGAGTAACTTGGCCAATATAAAAAATTGGTTGAAGTCAAGAAAATCTAAATTTTTAACTAAAGACAAACTAAAGGTGGATAACACTTCAAGTGCAGATAATTAAACTTACCTGCTTGCAGTTAATTAAACTTATAACAATCTCGCTCTTGCTGTTGGTTATGCTTCTGCTCTGACAGCAGAAGTGCTATTCCCTATAAATAAAAATAAGGGTCTACTAAGTGGTTCTTAATATATGTTTCAAAAGGAACTACGATAACATGACAACAAAATCTCAATTACTCTGTTTGAACTTAGATCAGATCATAGTATCATACTGGATTTGGAATCTAGGGATCAGAATATTCTGTTAAAAATATATAGATGGTTGAAACTCTCATAAATAAGAAAATTGGACTGAGTAACAAAGGGGAGTTCTTAATCTGACAGCTTTAAAGAGCATCAAAAGTTTGAGAACAAAGAGCCAAATTTCTGAAACAACTTGTTCCATGTTTTGTATATATTTTGGATAATAATAAAGGTATAACTTTTTAAATGGCTTGAGTTAAAGAACATACCATTATACAAAAAAAAACTGCCACTGCCAACCTCTTTTACTCTAAGGAAATTCATGCTCTCAATTTTATTTATCCAGACAACTATGTCTCTATAGAATAAAGCTAACCATTGATGCCATAATTTACATGAAATTCCACAGCAAGTCTATACAAGACAAACCCAAAGAACCACTTCTCAAAATATTTTTCAACACCATTAACCCACTCCGATCACTTTTTGCCAACTATAGAACAGGGATGTTCATCACTCATCTATCATCTATCAGCTTCAGCTAGCATTAAACTGGTTAAGTATGACTACTCATCTATCAATTTCAGTTTATACTTTATAACATCTTAGAGGAAATAGGTATATGCTAACTGACCAAGACAAGTATAAAAGGTATATGCTAACCTACCTACCATTCTTTAGAGGAAATAGGTCAATAGAACTTTTTCATTGGATATAAAAAATACAAAAAATGATATTAATAAAAAAACAGAAGCAAAACACAAGGAAAGAAATGCAGAAGTAAACCAAAAATAGCAAAAACAACAAATAACCATGAAAAAGACGATTTCCATCATTGATCTTCTGTGTCCTAGAATAAAGCTTGGTTGTGTACAAACAAAACATTAGAAGTCCATATCGAGCAATAGATAATTTCCCACCAACCTTCTTGGATCATATATCAATTTGGTTCTAACAGACCTACAGTTTGATTTCTTAGTATGAATCTTCACTAACCAAGGACTGTCAGTCTTAAGTTTTAGGAACGACCAGGTTGTAAAAAAGACCAGCTAAGTTTGATACAAAAGCCAATTAAGTGGAGATGGATTCAAGAACAAGCCCAATAATTAATAGTTTTGAGCAGCTAACGCTTCATCTTTATCCATGGGAACTGGCATTAATTGTTAGGAAATATGACGATATGAAAAAAAAAATTACACTCTCATGCTCCTACTACCAGCCAAAAGCAAATCAAACAATGAACTACATAACCTTTCTACATGATGTCTGCCATGTGACCTGCTACTAAAGTTTTTGACCAGGCAAAAGCAAATTACACTCTCATGCTCCTTTGAATTTTTATCATCTATGTAGGGCATATATATGTGTCAAAACATGTTATGGAGCTAAGTCCAAAATGGTTTTTTGAACAAAACGTGTCAATTTGCTTTATGAAATTGGCATGAAAATTACTTCTGTAAAAAATATACTTCTGTAATATAATTAAATATAAATGGTAATTATGTCTCTTCTCATTTAGATGCCCAATCAAGCTTAACTTTCTCATTTAAGCTGCAATTGTATCTCTTCGTCAGAACTTTCTACGTTCAGTAATGCTAAAAAAAATACATGTTTGCTTGAGATGAGCTATAGGAGAAAGACAGGTTTCAACCTCTAAAGAGAGACCAAATATACAGGTTTCAACAAACAATAAGTAGAAACATGCATAAAGAGAAAGAATATGAAATCCATCAAAAGAGAGACCAAATTCAAGAGAGATCAAATTAAATTAATCAAAAGCAAAACAACATTTCACAATCCATCATTTAAACATTTGAAATTTTGGTCTAGAAAACAGCTTATGTATCCAAATTTTCATGTAAAAGACCTCTTAAAAGTCAATAGTTTGAATGTAGAAGCTTCATCTATTATTTTATTTTATTCATGGATGTCAAAAGCACAATTCAGTGTTTCTCTTGCTTGATGCATATTTTTACTGTCTCAGGTAAGTCTAGAGATCATCGGTTTCTTCTTACCATGCTATGTAATAGCATGTTCCTGCTACCTCCTTATACCAAACTGGAGGAGGCAGCAAGTAAATTATGTCAATATGACCTACGATTTAGAGTAGGTTGTTAAAGTCCCACATTGGTTAAAATATGGCCAAGATAGCCTTTAAATAGTTTGAGCAATCCTCTCCCCATGAGCTAGATTTTGGGGTGAGTTAAGCCTACTAATTTCTTAACATGGTACCAGAGCCTCTTTGAATCACTAAAACCCTTTTTTTTTTCTCCTCTTCTTTTCTGCCCGGCTACTGTTCACGCGTCACTGTTCACGCAGTGTTCACGTGGGTTACTGTTCATCCGAGGCTCTTTTGTTCGCGAACCTTCTGCCCGCACGCATATCGCTTCTCCGTTTTGATATCTTCGATATGCCGATTCCATCGTCCATGTCTCATGGATCTGATACAGGACGACTCAAATGTACTCATTGTGGAAAGAGAGGTCTAACACATTCGCAACAGTCATCTTCTTCTGATGATATTTTGGGCAACCAACCTCTTCCTTCTGGGACTATCGCCAATACTAGTATTCATCTTGTAGATGAGCATTCTTGATTTCTTAAGTATCAGTTTGCACAAAGCTCTCAGTCAAAGCAGTCAGTCTCTACTTTTGCTCCTGAAGGTACTTCTTCTGCGTGTTTGACACATACTACTGGTGCACACCCTTGGATTCTAGACTCAGGCGCATCTGATCATATGTCTGGTAATTTGTCAAGTTTCTCCAATTTAATCACCCCTACCTCATCTCCTAGTGTCACCCTTGCCGATGGTTCCTCTTCAGCAGTAAAAGGCATTGGCCATGTTTCACCCACACCATCCATACCACTTACGCATGTGTTTTATATACCTTAATTTCCTTTGAGTTTGCTCTCTATTAGCAAACTAACTCAGGATTTACATTGTTCTGTCACATTTACCTTTGATTCTGTTTTTATCCAGGATTCTCGGACTGGCAAGGTGATTGGCATAGGACATGAGTCTCGGGGGTTGTATCACCTGGTTGTACCATCTTCATCTGCCTTGGTGGTCGATTCAACTCCACTACAGATACACAGACGGTTGGGGCACCCTTATTTGCAAAATCTGAAGAAGATGTGTCCTAGTCTTTCTTCCATTTCGAGTCTTGAGTGTGAGTGTTGTCAACTGGGTAAACATTCCTGATCCTCTTTCCCACGTAGTGTCAATAAACGTGCTTCAGCACCTCTCTCTTATTCATTGAGATGTATGGGGGCCTAGTCGTGTTTCCTCCAAATTGGGGTTTAGATACTTTGTCACCTTCATAGACGACTATTCTCGTATGACATGATTATTCCCCATGAAGGATCGCTCTGAACTCTTTCATATATTTACTATGTTTTATGCCGAAATAAAAACCCAATTTGGTATTCCTATTCGTGTGCTAAGAAGTGACAATGCGAAAGAGTACTTTTCACATGCATTTCAATCTTTTTTCTCCATGCATGATCTCCTTCACCAGTCTTCATGTCCTCAAACACCTCAGCAGAATGGGATTGCGGAACGAAAGAATCGTCATCTAGTTGAGACTCCTCGCACCCTTTTACTACATATGGGCGTCTCATTGCAGTTTTGGGATGATGCAGTTCTCACTGCCTGTTACCTTATTAACAGGATGCCTTCTTCCGTTCTCCATGACCAAGTTCCTTTTCTATTCTCTTTCCACGGGACCCTCTATACCGTCTTCCACCTCGTGTATTTGGGTGTACTTGCTTTGTTCATCATATTACCCCAGGCAAAGACAAGTTGTCCCCCAAGTCTATCAAGTGTGTCTTTCTTGGTTATTCTCGTCTCCAGAAAGGGTACCGTTGTTACTCACCTGAGTTGCATCGTGTCTTTGTCTCAGCCGACGTTACTTTCTTCGAGTCCACACCATTCTTCTCAGATCAGTCTACTACACCTATATCAGTTGTTGAGGTCCTCCTTGTTCCCATTCCATTATCCATTCATGAGGTCACATCTTCTCAGATTACCGATGACTCATTGCCGCCCCGACAAGAACCCACTAAGTTCTTTACTCGACGTGTTCCTCCTGCGGTTACCCAGGTCGCCCCTTCTGACTCCGCTGTTTGTGCCGATGCTTTACCAGTCCGTACCATCGGATCTTGACCTTCCTATTGCTTTAAGGAAATGAGTGCGTAAGTGTTCTACTTCTTATCCTATCTCCCACTTCGTTTGCTATGATGTCTTATCACCTGAATATTACGTCTTTCTTTCTTCCATTTATGTTGTTTCTATTCCTAAGACTGTTTTAGGTGCTCTATCTAATCCGGGGTGGCGCCAGGCCATGATTGATGAGATGACGACATTGCATTCTAATGGGACATGAGAGCTTGTTCCTCTTCCCTCAGGAAAGTCCACTGTCGGTTGCAAGTGGGTGTTCACGGTTAAGACAACTCCTGACTGTTCTGTTGACCGGCTCAAAGCCCGATTAGTTGCCAAAGGATATACACAACAATATGGAGTTGATTATTTGGATACATTCTCCCATGTTGCCAAGATTGCCTCTGTTTGATTACTTTTCACCCTTGCCGTGTTTTTTGGTTGGCGAATGGATCAGCTTGCCATCAAGAATGCATTTCTGCATGGTGATCTTGGTGAGGAGGTTTATATGGAGCAATCTCCAGGGTTTGTTGCTCAGGGGGAGTCTACCTTAGTCTGCAAGCTGAAGAGATCTCTTTATGGTTTGAAACAGTCCCCTCGTGGATGGTTCAGCAAGTTTAGCTCTGCCATTACTCAGTTTGGCATGATGAGAAGTATTTCAAATCACTCGGTCTTCTTTTCCACCTCCTCTACGGGGAGACGAGTCATTCTTATTGTTTATGTGGTTGATATTATTATTACTGGGGATGATACAGATGAGATACAGAAGTTAAAATCTCACTTGCATCAACATTTTCAGACCAAAGATCTAGGTGACTTAAAATACTTCCTTGGTATTGAAGTAGCTCGGTCAAGAGGAGCTATTTACATTTCTCAGAGGAAGTATGTCCTTGACATGCTACAGGAGACAGGCATGCTGGGAGTCCGACCGGTAGACACTCCTATGGATCCAAATATAAAGTTGCTACCAAGACTGGGGTAGTCCTTAGCTGATCGGGGTCCATACCGCAGATTGGTAGGCAAGTTGAATTACCTAACAGTCACAAGGCCTGATATTTCATTCGTTGTAAGCGTAGTCAGTCAATTTCTTGAGTCACCTTGTGAGAGTCATTGGGAAGCTTCATTAAGAATTCTTCGTTATCTCAAGACAGCTCCAAGAAAGGGGCTTCTCTATCATGACAGGGGTCATCTACAAGTGACAAGCTATTCTGATGCTGATTGGGCAGGTTCACCCATTGATCGTAGATCGACTTTAGGATATTGTGTTATGCTTGGTGGTAATTTGATCTCATGGAAAAGCAAGAAACAGACTGTTGTGGCTAGTTCTAGTGCTGAGGCAGAATATAGGGCTATGGCCCTTGTTACATGTGAATTAATTTGGCTTAAGCAATTGCTCGAAGAACTTGGAATCACTCAAAGAGAACCAATGAAGTTATTTTGTGACAATCAAGCCGCGATGCATATTGCCTCTAATCTTGTTTTCCATGAGAGGACAAAACATATAGAGATTGATTGTCACTTCATCAGAGAAAAAGTAAAATCAAAGGAGATAGTTATGTCATTTGTGAGTTCTAATGATCAGTTGGCTGATATGCTAACTAAATCATTAAGAGGTCCTAAAATAACTTACATTTGTAACAAGTTGGGCTTATATAATATCTTTGCTCCAACTTGAGGGGGAGTATTGATTAAGGATCTAGTTGTAAATATATATTATCTCTATGTACTTATTTGTAAAGATGGTATATAAATACTAGTAGAAAGGGCTCTATCAGGGTTCTTCCTTTTTCCAAATCACATGGTATCAAAGCCTATCCTGTGGTTGATATTGTGCCACCTGCAGATGTTCAATCCTGCAAAACTCCACGCTCCAGATGTCCAATCCTGGGCGTGAGGGGGGTGTGTTAAAGTCCCACATTGGTTAAAATATGGCCAAGATAGCATTTAAATAGTTTGAGTAATCCTCTCCCCATGAGCTAGCTTTTGGGGTGAGTTAGGCCTACTAATTTCTTAACATAGGTATACTTGACAAGCAACGTAGAGCAATACTTCTCAAGGCCAGAAGAACATATCAACGAGCTAAAACCACGCGAAAACTAGGTAGAACATGAATTTTCCTGTTTTTCTCACATACATTAATCTCTTGGTTTCAAGGTTTTGTCAAGTCAACACAGGAAACAATTTCAACAAACAATGCCACAGAAACTAAGGTTAGAATGATGTTGCACCTGCATGTATGAGATAAATTTCCTCATTTGCTAGATTTTTCACGGTTAACAATGCCAGCATATCTCAAAGAGCAAAGATGCATACTCTTTATCCGCTCACTATACCCTTTTGACTAAAGTGGATAAATTGAAAGATGCCTATCAATGCAATAGCTTTGATTGATAAGTCATGTGCAAGGTTAGCTAATTCATCAAAATTATTCAATATACTAGAGGGTTGAGGTAAAGGGTTTAACTATGTTGACTCTTTGTCATGTAATGTTAGACATTTCAACTTTTGTATGGAAATATGAGTGCTTAAAACAATACAATCATAATATTCCTTGCTTCCAAATGTAAACCTGGACACTTCACAATTGATAGATTAGTGATGTTACCTATCCAATAAAGGCAAAGTGGATGCATTAATGAATTGCATGTAATGGTAAAAAAAGCAAAACCAAAAAATATTACATGCAAATGAAGAAGTTGTTGGAAAAACTTAGTCACAACTAAAATATTACATGCAATGATTTTAACAAAATAATTATATCAAAAGCAGATTACTAGATAATACTAACTATAACTTCTATGAGTCAAATCATTAATTTTAGGCAGCATTTATTTTGAGCACATTATCTATTGTAAGCACACAAGGATGATAATCCAATCCACACCAATTTGCACATTTTGATATTAATTTGCAATTAGACACAATGAACCACATAATTCTATTTGTGCCCCAAAAAAAACCCTAAAAAGATAAGTCAGAAACAATAGCAAATTGGCAATTACACGAAACAATAGCAGATAAGTATTCTACAAAGCATCAATCACTATAAAGTAACAATAGCATATAAGTATTACTTACCTTTCTTTTACTTAGCTGGAGAAATAAAAATCAGGATTAAACGAACCATGATTTTTCTATTACTTACCTACTTGGAGATCGGAGAGCTGGAGAAACAGAGTCGGCACAGAAATGGAGAAATCAAGCTGCAATAGATGCAGGAAACAAAAGAAAAAGGAACCCAGATGAAGAGGGAAATAGAAACTAGTAGAAAATGAAATAGAAAGCAGTAGGCGCAATATATGGAGAAATAGAGCTGCAATGGTCTAAAGAAATGGGAATCGTTTGAAGAAACCAGTAGATAGAGAAATCGAGCCGGAGAAACCAATAGATCGAGAAACCAGTAGATGAAGAAATCAAGCTGAAATAGTTTGAAGAAACCAGTATACAGAGAAACCAATAGGCGCGAAATCGAGCTGGAGAGGGAATCGAGATGCGGCAAAATCGAAGAAATGCGGGAAATGGGAACAAAGATGCGAGAAATAAGAGGCAAGAGACGCAATGAAGAAAATATAGGGTTCGGAAGCAGGAGGCGCGATGAAGAAATGCGGGAAATGGGAAGCAGAAATGGAAATAGGAAAACAGCACAGAAAAAAAAAATTAAAAAAAAAACAGCGCAGACTTAAGGGCGTCGGTTTCACTTAACAGGCTCCATCAACCTGTGCCGGTTTTTAATCAAACTTAACCATCTTAGTTTGATTAAAACCGACGTTGATACTTAGCGTCGGTTTTAATCCGACAGTAATTACATAAATTACTGTAGTGGGAAGAGCAAGATAATGCCAAAGTGCTGCAGCCACAAATTATGTGAAAGAAAATTTGAAGATTTAAATTCAAATATGGGCATTCTATTTTCTACAATATACTTGCATTAGATATTTTAATAAATCATAAAGGGAGGTAGATTTCTATTAGAACATCAAAATGAAATCATATACAAGTGGCATAAACTTGTAGACACTTGTAAAACATGTTGTTCTCATGGACCAATCTGATAACAGTTCAATGTCTCTACACTTGCAAACATCTCTATTGTGTGCGTTTTTTTACCGCGCCCTAGTTAAATGAGAACAAGAAGTCCCAAATCAGATGAGACTGCAAATATACAATTGAGTCAAATTATTATAAGATAAAGGATACAATCGAGTCATACAAAATAGTAAGTCCAAAATCTCCATCCTGCAGCATAATATTTAGCTGTCTTTCTACACTTTATCAAGAAGGTAGACAAGTTATGTAATCTTATGAATCACATGAAATGAAGCAAGAAAATTCTATATATGATTAAATAACAGGGAACTTCAGTTCTTCCTCGAGTAAACTGTAAAGGATTTTCATTGATGGTAAGTGAATTAAACAAACAACAAAGTAGAGAAGGTAGAGAAGCAGTACATAGAAAGAAGGGAAAGTATAGGAACATACTCATTCACAATCTCAGAGCAGCAATAGCTTCAGGCTTGAAGTCAACTCTGAGTCCTAACACCCTCCGGACCTCAGAAGGAGTAAGCAACCAAGTCACATGTCCTGCATTCTCCCCCCAGAAATCTAGGATCTCTGAAACTTTCTCAAAGTTTAAGATGGTTGACATTTGTGAAAGCCGAGCAAACTTGTCCCTCACAGGTCTCTGTGACATCTCAGAGAAATGGTTGATGAGTGCCCTGACCTCTTTATCAAGCTGGAGGCCACCCAGTTGACTAAACCTTTTCTGCATCATGATAACTTCAAGCCGCTTCACTATGAAATCAATCACCATGTGGATGAATGAGTCATAGTTGTTGGATGTCATAAGTGGTTGTAGCCACAAGATGTTAGTCTCAACTCCATGAAGAAGCTTTTGAACCCACGGATCATTCAACTCATTTTCTGCATACTCTGGGTCGTCGAGCTCGTAGCTAATGGTGGCTACAGTGTCCAGAATGGGACGGATGCGAGGTGATACAGTTGCCACAAGCTGCTCCAACCCGGCATGCAGGACCTGCTTAAGGCCAGTGCTTATGTCACCAAGCTCCATTAAGCAGGATTTTACCTTTTCTCTATCTACCGGTGTAGGGAACACCTGGGCATGATTTTTAGTACATAATACATAAGATATTTTAGATAGAGAAGAGTGCAAACAATATCAATAGAAAGAATTACCAATAAATATAAGTCCATAGTTCTTACACAAGGTACTAGTGAATGAATTCTTATGTTCATTTTTATTAAAACATTAGCAATTTAGCATTACCAGGAAATATAATGCAAGGCTGGACAGTGGCAAATTCCAGAAGAATCTGAATGTACAAGTAAATGGAGATTATAGAACCAAATTTACTAGAACTCTTTGGATAACTTGACTTATCTAGGAACAAAAAGTGTTTCTAGAATCTAGTGCATATCCATATATCCGAGGAACTAAGCAAATTTGACATTCTTATTGGTGCAAAGTATACAAGGCATGATAGTATAAGATAAGATCAATGATTAAAGCCTTTAACATGTATTTGGTTGGTGTAGCTTATACATTGATTTACATATAATTCTGTGGGTTCTTTCATTTTGCAAACTAGCCAAGACACAATAGGTGAGCCCTCAACATCCAGACTTGTCCTTTGTTTAACATATCACTGCACAATAAAATTAGTGTTATCCTACATTTATTTCGCATTATCTCAGTCCATGACAAGACGAATTGACCAAAATTGTATTGTTCTTAATTCATTTCATCATAAAACGAGCAGTGAACAATATACCATTACCAACATTATTATAATTACAAAAAATTTCCAGATATCCAGAGGAAAAACATACATTTGCCGTAAGCAACAAGCAATCAACTCAAACAAACTACAAGAGCAGCAACTTAAAATCCAAAATTGGTTAATGCTTAAAATAATGCATTTTGCTTATTGGACACTTCATTATGTGTAATCAACTTAAAATTGGTTGAGGAACAATAAAATCCAAAAATACAACAAATTAGCCTTAAACACACTATTTATCCCCTAAAGATCATTTTTGTAATTTGAGGTAACTACAATCATTAATTTTCTCTGCATTTAATTCATCTCATCATCACATCACATGTACTACAACATTTGAAATGAAAGTGATCCGAACTGAATGATAATAGATCCGTTTATCAAATAGGTGCTGCTTTAAACTATCTAATTGGAACATCTGGCCTTCTTCAAGCATATAGTAACAACATATTGAAAGAGGAATATTTCAGTCAATAGTTTGTTCTTTACTCATTAATCATTAACCAACATACCAATGTGCCTATCTAGTTTGCATATTGTTCAACCTCATCAGACTTGTACTTCTATATATGATAGTATGAATGCAGAACCAAATTAAAAAATGATGAAAAATAGATAAAAAAGAATCATTGCTCACCTGTGCACACTGGTCCTCTATCTCATGGTGTAACTTTAGAACATACTCTGCACTAACATCCATATTATTCAATGCAGTAGCAATTTCTATTCCAGTCTTCTGCACACCGACGCCCCCCAAGAATAGCTTTGCTCCCAAATTGGGCTCCCTCATCTTATGCTGTAGTGCTTCCTGATACTCGTTGCTCAGCAGGTTCATTGCTCCACTCAGCACTGCAAACACGGAATTGATGCTTGATGTTGAAATTGCTCTCCTGCAGCAGCTTTGCAGCACATAGAATGCATCATCCACCATAGATGTTGTTAGACTATCAGCCACATGCTCATCAATCTTAATAGCCTTTCGCACATTCTCGACCATGAAGAACTCCTCGAGAATGACATAGAAACCAATTAGATCTTGTAGCATCCTATTGAAGCTCCCACTCCTAAACGCCTTTGTGGCTTTTGGGCCAAGTTCTGGGTCAACAAACTCCAAACCCCTAATCTTAGACACCATAAATTCAGTGTAATCCTCTCCAAGCTGAGTCAATGCCAGGATCTCCTCTAGGTACATCTCGACTTCCCTTGGATCTGGACCCTCGACGGCTCCAACAGAAAGCAAGTTCTTGCTGTGGGAGTTGATCTCGGAGGTGAGGCGGGCCAACTTACAGTGATCCACGTACTTCTTCAGGATCTGGGTACCTCGAGACTCGCATTCCTCCTGTAGTTCACAGATGGCATAGACAATGCCATCCTCGCCACAGAGGCTCCGCAGCACCTCGTCATTTTCCTGGACTGCGAGTACGATGTCCTTGAAAAGATTGGTGAGACAGCCAATGAAATCAGGCCGCTCGGCCTGAGCGGTTGCACTCGCCACCGTCTGCTCGGAGAGCTCCAACAGGTGCTCAAACTCGAGGCGGGCACGGAGGGCGATGACCTTCTTGAGATAAGCGACGTAGATCTGGAGGCCCTCCTCCTGGAGGTCGAGCGGAGGGAAGACATGGACGAGGCGGAGGACGGCCGGGTGGTCACGCTGATCGACAGCCGCCGCCAGGCGCTTGCGGGCAATGGACTCGAGCTGGCGTTTGACGTCGAGGAGTTGCTGCCGCTGCTCGTCATTGCTATTGTTGGAGCCGCGGCTGAATCGCGAATCAATCTGGAGGAACTCATGCACGGCTCTGGCAGCGGCGTCGAGGTCGTCCACCGAAAGGGCGCGGCGGGCGGCCTCGAGGCAGCGGGAGCGGTCGAGGGTGGCATCGACGATGGCAAGGGTGTCGCGGACTCGGGACTGTGCAAGGTCGAGGTCGCGGGCACGGCAGCTGACACGGTCAGCGAGAGCGGAGGTGGAGCGAGCGGAGGAGAGGAGGAGGGAAGCGTCGGAGCGGGCAAGGTCCAGGAGATGGGTGGTGCGGGGGCCGGCGAGAGCGATAAGGTGGCGGTCGAGCTCGGGGCGCTGGGAGAGAAGGGACTCAAGGCGGAGGTCGAGAGCGCGCTGGTAGGCGACGCACTCGTGGAGCAGGCGCGTCATGGCGCCGACGTCCGTCAGTGATCGCACCAGATCCACCGCCTCAGCGCTACCGAAGTCCACCGTCGTTGTTAATGATTCCATCGATGTGTCATCGGGGGCCACTGAGGGGGTGGAGGAGAGCATGTCTTGGTCGGCGGGAGTCACCGGCAAAGGAGAGGAGACAACCGCCATGGCAGCAAATGGGGATCTGGCTTTTGCCCCCGAGTCTTCTAATTAGTACAACTGGCTGAAACATAGCAGGATGTTAGCTATAAGAATTTATACATTTAATTCTTTAAAAAAATAAAAGAACTAGGCAACTTCCTCGACGAATACTACAACAAAATAACATCTAACATCAGATCGAAAACGGGGACATAGTCTCGACTTACCTGAGAGGCCGGAGGAGCAGCGGACGGCAGCCGGGCAGATCAGTCGTCGCGGCCAAGAGGACTAGAGGGAAACGAGATGAGAGCGGGCGGGAGGAATCAGCGAAGAGACTGCGAAAAAAGCGGAGGGGAAGGCACACGATATGGAGGGGGCATATTGTGATCTTTTGTTCTATATATGCGGTGTAGATTTGGGGAGGAGCCGAGGAAAAGATTTTCTACGAAATCGGGCTTCATATAAGTTCATTAATATTGAGCCTGAATTATTAAGAGTGAACGAGTGAATTTAGATTTTTTAATATTTAACGTGAGATCATTAATATTGAATCTGAAGTAAAAATATTAGGTTCACTCATTTGTAATATATGTTCACTCTTACTTTAGATTCAATATAAATTATATTAGGTTCAATGTTAATAAACATAGGTTCACTCATAGAAGGGGATCCATAAAAATTTTTATGGAGCTCGACTTCATAGAAGTTTTATTCAAAGCCGAGCCGGGATGCCCTCTTTCAAAATTAATTAACATCACATTTATAAATTATATAATAAGTTATTTATCTTACTGTATAAATGTATAATAAATAAATACAGTATATGTGAGGTAGATAAATTTGAAAAAAATATAAATATTTTATACTTTATTAGTAAAATGATAGTTTTTTTTAAATGAATCCAAATTACCTATAATTTTATTCATTTATATAATTATAATTATATAGTAGTTAGAAACTTTGGATCAAAATCTCTAACTACTTATATACATTATATTATATAAAAAATTTAGATTTATCGTACTTATGAAATTAGTAGAGTTAAAAACTTAATTATAACTACATCGGCTGTTAGGAATCTTGGTGAGAAGTCCATAACTTCTATTATAATTAAAAATCATATGTTTATGTTTTTAGATTTTTTAAGGTACCAAATATTGAAATTAAAATCATATTTAGAATTTTCTACGTAATGAAGTTTTTAAAAACCTAAAATATAATTATAATTATGATTACATTAGCGATTAGGGTCTTTACAAAGTATCTAAATTCAATATAATTATAATTATGTAAATGAATAGAAATGAGTGCAATGTTAATATATTATTAAAAAATATTAGTTTATTAATAAATCATAAAGTTTTAAGTAAATTATACGAAATTTCCCTCGACTATAGGTCATGTGCGCAAAATTTACCTAAATTATCAAATGTGCTCAAAACCTCCATCCACTATATTAGTTATTTGAATAACCCCCCTCTATTAGCCCTCCGTCCAAACAAGATCACGTGGTAGATGATACTTGATATGAGTCATCTTTTCACCACCAACACTTTTCATCTCATCCCACGACCATCACTTCTTCGACTACTCATCCCTCACCTACATCGACTCCTCCACCCTACCCCTTCCTATAGACTCCACCACACATTGTCGTCGTCGCCTCCTCCTCCTCCTCTTCTTCTTCTTTGTATCAGCTGCATCTGGCGGCGACAGCGATGACAATAGTGGAGTCTAGGGGAAGGACATGGTGGAGGAGTCAAGGTAGGTGAGGGATGGGTAGTAGAAGAAATGATGATTGTGGGATGAGATGGAGAGTGCTAGCGGTGAAAAGATGGCTCGCATCAAGTATCATTTGCCACGTGACCTTGTTTTGACGAAAGGCTAATGAATGAGAGTTATTCGAACAACTAATGTAGTGGATGAGGATTCTGAGCATACTTGGTAATTTATGTAGATCTTGCACACATGGCCTATAGTCAAGGGGTTCTGTATAATTTAACTTGTAGTTTTTATAATTTTTCAAATTTATCGATAACAATATAATTATATACACGGTGTAAATTTAAATCGAACTAAAAAATTCTTGGGCTTTGCAACGATATAAAAATAATTTTATAAAATAGTTTAATTAATAATAACACTAAAATTGATTCTATATTAATGTATAAGGAATAAAATATAATTACAAATTAAAATAGAGATAAACATAAAAAAAATCAATCATAATAGTGAACCTAAATTCAATGATGGTAGTAAATTTTTTATGTTCTAAATAGAAAATGTAATCAAAATATAATAAGGATGGATATAATTTTAATAATAAAAATGAGTGAAATAACTTACTTGTTAAATAAAATTAAACATAGTTTACAAAAGTGTGATTCCCTAAAAGGAAAAAATTCCCTATTTTGCGACGGAATAAAAAATTATATAAAATATTTTTAATCAAAAAATTTATCAAATGGATTATATTAAAAATATAAAGAATAAAATATAATTAAATATTATAATATAAATATAAGTTCATGTACTAATTGATCTAAAAATAAAGATCAATCATACAAGGGTCAAATTTAAATTCAACAATCATAACAAATTTTAATATATAGAATAAAAGATTAGTAAAAATTTAATAAAGATAGATAGAATTTTTTTATAAACGAACATGACAATAAACACATATTAATAAAAAATGATAACATTAAATATAAATACTCAAAATAACGATAAAATAAAAAGGATCATAATTTAAGAAAAATATAGTTTCGATAAAGGATAAAAAAATAAAATAGAGAATTTTTAAAGAAAAATCAGAGGTCCAAATAATCATGTATTAATTTATTATATCATTAATCTCACTAAAAAAAATTTAATGGCTCAAACGAAATAATTTAATGAAAAAAATTTAAAAATCAAATTAATGAAAAAACTATATATTCTTCGTATGGAATAAATAATAGAGAAATAACTAAATTTAAATTTAAAATGCTAATAATATAAAATATATAAGGAAACAAATAAAATATTTTAAATATTTAATTTTTTAAATTTTTAAAATAATTTTGGAAAATATGAAACATCAAACTAAATAACAAATTCTACTAAAAATTCTCAAAACTTGAACAAAATTAAGGTAACAAAATCAACTTCTAGATCTTTTAAAATAGAAAAATACAATAATATAATATCAATCAAAACTTAAATCATACTAAAAAATGTCCAACTTCTCATATACCACTTAATTATCATATTATTTATCTCACTTCAATATTCATTAGTTTTTTTGATATATACTAGCTGCAGTATCCGTGCTTTGCACGATTAACTTATAATTTTAAAAATAAAAATATTTGAAATTGAATGTTATATCTTAATATATATTTATATACAAATAGAATAGTTTATAAAAAAATAATATATGTAAATTTAATTTGAAATTATACAAATTTAAATTTAGAATTAATTTTTATAATTATTATTCAAAATAAATAAATATAAAATTAAAAATATTAAAATAAGTGCATATAGAAAAAATAAGTTAGCTAAAAAAAATTATTACGGATTTAAGGGGGATAAAAATTTGAGAGAAAAAATATAGGTGACGAAAATAAAAAAAAAAATTAAGGAAAAAAATAAAAATAAAAATATAAGTGCGGAAAATTATATATATATATATATATATATATATATTAGGTCTTTATAATTTTTTTCCCACGGAATCAAAATTATATTTTTTCATTTGGATATTTTGCCACGAGGCTCTTCCAGTTAGAGCCAATTTTATGTGCTCGGATACTCCATTAACAAATTTCTCGTGCCCTCTATGCGGTTTTTACGTGAAAAAATAGCATATATTTATTCTTTGATGGCCAATTATCAAAGCAGACACGAAGAGTTTCTCCCTTTCAAAATGTACTTCATCATAATTTATCCTCATGTGCTGCTTCTTGGGTCATAGCAAAAATTTCATACATGGGAATTTTTCATATCTTTGTAGATTAATTAGTTCATTGTTATTTTCTAATCCCTTTATTTGGAAGTAATGCCTTAGGAAAAATTAATATCATAATAATTAAATAGAATTAGAATAAATAAATAAGGAAAAATTTTGCTTGAAGAAATATAATTATAATGCCAGTAATTTTTTGGGTCTTCAAGAAAAATTAAATTTTTCTCTACGATACTTTCTCAAAAAGCTCTGCTTTGATGGAGAAAACAACAATGAGCCAAGATTTACTATTATTGTGTGTAGAGGGGACCTAGCCTCTATTTATAATTAATCAAATAGGTTCGTCCATCACAGACTTCATTAATCATGTCTATACTTGATTAATCATATTAATTAAGATTAAGTGTTTCGAGCTCAAATCACCTGGGTCAAATTAAATGAGTCAATATGCATCTCAAATATGATCATAAGATTAATTTGTATAAATCAAAAATCAAAATTGATCGTGGCCAAAAATATATATTTTAACAAAAAATATTCTAACAGATGCCGCCCTAATGCAATTTTTTTTAGATTCTCGTTGTATAATGAATTTTACTATCTTTTTTAAAAAAAAACTAGATAAAAAATCAATGAAATAACACGATAATGAAATTGTCAATGGAAAATAATATTTCCTTCCTGCACAGTGAATTATATAAAACTAAATAAAATATAAAATAATAATAATAATAATAATAATAATAATAATAATAATAATAATAAATTAAAAAGACAACAAAACTGTCCTATAAAATAATTTTTTTTAGAAAAATACAAAGCCATAGGTGTTTTTCCTCCACTCTCATTTTTACTCTAAAGCACTAAAAAATTCTCACGCTTCTCAATGAGATTAAAATATTTTATAAATAAACTTAATTTAAGTATTATAATAATATTAATTTTATTTTTTAACATATAAAATTAATAAATCATAATCAAACATAATAATACAGAATATATGTGTTTTTTTTTGCATAATAATTTTTTTTATAAAATAATCATACAATAAAAAATTATGAATTTGATTATATATTAAAGAATATAATATTATTAATACATCCAAAAATAAAGATTAGTTTTACAATAATTAAATTTAAATTAAATAATAATAGTAAAGTTTAATATACTCAATAAAAAATAGTGAAATATTTAATAAAGATTGATATATTTTCTTAATATAATAATAAATAAAAATCAATATAAACAACATTAAGCATAGGCGCTAAAAATAATATAATCGATAAATTAGAATCTATCACACCCAAAAACTCGGGCATGATCGACCATAGTACTACATGTACCCCAAAGCTTAACTCAATCATATTAACCAATAAATACGAAACATTGAATCGTTCATAAAAGAAAAACCAATTTTCTGCAACAACATAATTGATCAAAATTCCAAAAGCAATCAATAAATAATTTGATGATTACAAAACTTGAAGACTCAAAATAAATCAAATTATCATAGACAAAGTTCTTGACATTCAAATGCGGAAATAAAGTTTAGACCCCCATTTATCTAAAAGAAATATAAAAGACCCTACAAACTCAATATATCACTCGATCACGACGTGTCACGAGATCTGTTGTCCCCATCGTCACCAACTGCGCTATTGCGTTCCGGTACCTAGTTGATCACGTCCTGGTGTTGAAAAATGCAACAAATAAAGAGTAAGTGCAACTAGGACTTAGTGAGTGGCTTAGTCCTCAACAATCATGTCCAGTAATTCAAGCAGCAGGTAAATGATTCATAGTCCAGTATATTAACATGTGCAAAAATAATTATGCATAATCACCAATCACAAGAAATATAACATTCATCAAATGTAACCATCCATAACTAGAGATGTCAACGGGGTGGGGCGAGTACGGGGGGTGCCTGCCTGTTACCCACCTCGCGAAATAAACGGGTACCCGCTACCCATTTATTCCCCACGGGTATCAAAAATAGATACCCATTTAATTACCCACGGGTGGGCGGATACCCACGATCGGGAGAGGCAACAGGCGATTAGCAATCGGGAGTTCGCGATCAGGAGAGGCAGTGGGCGATCGGGAGAGGCAACAGATGATCCACGATTGAGAGAGGCAGTGGGCAATCGAGAGAGGCTACCGCAGCAGGCGATCGGGAGAGGCAGCAGGCGATCCACGATCGGGAGTTTAGGAGTTCACGATCGGGAGAGGCAGCGGGCGATCAGGAGTTCGGGAGTTCATGAGTGCATGATCAGGAGAGCTGGAGAGGCAGCGGGTGATCGGGAGAGGCAGCAGGCGATCGATCAAAGGAGAGGCAGCATGCGATCGAGAGTTCGGGAGTTCAGGAGTTCGCGATCGGGAGAGTCGGAGAGGTAGCGGGCGATCAGGAGAGGCAGCGGGTGATCGATCGCGGAACTACGGGAGAGGCAGGCTGCAATCGATCGGGAGTTTGGGACTTGAGACTTTGAGAGACAGGAGAGAGTGAGAGACGAGTGGGGGTCGTGCGACGCAGCGTGTCGTGGATTGTTGGTAATGGGCAATGGATGTGGATTTAGGGTTTTTTAGTGTGTATATATATAAAGGGTAAAATTATAATTTTCTAATTTTTACGGGTAACGGGTACCCGCGAGTACGGGTAACGGGTACCCGCGGGTACGGGTACCATGATACTCGTACCCGTCCTATTTAATAAACGAGTATGAAAAATTACCCATGAAATACCAACATGTAGAAAATTACCCCTCATACCCGTCATAAACGGGTAAATACCCGTGGGTACCCGCCTAAACGGGTTTTTTTGTCATCCATATCCATAACTATAATTGACAACCGAAATGCACATATCCAATATCTTAACGAAATATAAACATCATGTAATTAACCAACTATCCAATCAAGCCACTAGGGTCAATCGTCAGTGCGGTGGTGTTGACGAGCTTCCCGGTCCAGGGACCTGTCAGCCCAATATCCAGGGACCTGTTGGTCTGATAATCCAGGGACCCGCCGATCCTATGAGTCAGGCACTGATCACCGCTCTGTCTCAGTGTACTTCCTGCTCACGCCACCCGGGTCGGTCATCGGTGTGGAGGCTGACGAGCTTCGAGGTCCACACCCGCAAGCACACCTAGACATACATAAATCAACCAACCATTTTCTTATGTGAAATAAAAGAAGTAAATATAACATCCCCATGAGGATATTCACAATAATATATGCGCAAGAAAGCAACTCATATTAAGGAACTTCATAAGATTAAATCTCAACCAGGCTTGTACAGAATAAAATAATTCATATCAAGTATTTTCATAACTTCATAAGGTTTAATTTGCATAAATGTAATGGTTGGAATAAAATACTACAATTTGAGGAGAGTATTGACTAACTTAAATAGAGTTTAACATTATGTTTGGATAACTTTGAGTAAGAGGTTTGGAGGGGGAAGGGTTTGAAGGAGTTTGAAGGGTTTTGGAGGGAGAGGGGTATGAAGGTTTTTGAATGGATTTTAAAAACCTTGTTTGGTTAAACTTCATAAAGGGTTTGGAGGGGTTTGGAGGAATTTGGTAGACCACTATGCCCTCGTTTATAATAATATATATTTTTATTCTTAGGATACTTTTGTAATTCAATTATTTTTAATTCGTTAACTCTTCAAACTCCTCCAAAACCCTCCATTTTGGAGGTTTTAAAAATGGATTCTAAGAGAGGTTTGGAGGGATTCGAAACCCCTCCAAACCCCTTTAAAAAGTTATCCAAACAGGATAGGCAGCGGACCATCAGGAGAGGCAGCGGGTGATCGATCGCGGAACTACGGGAGAGGCAGGCTGCGATCGATCGGGAGTTTGGGACTTGAGACTTTGAGAGACGGGAGAGAGTGAGAGACAAGTGGGGGCCGTGCGACGCAGCGTGTCGTGGATTGTTGGTAATGGGCAATGGATGTGGATTTAGGGTTTTTTTAGTGTGTATATATATAGGGTAAAATTATAATTTTCTAATTTTTACGGGTAACGGGTACCCGCGGGTACGGGTAACGGGTACCCGCGGGTACGGGTAACGGGTACCCGCGGGTACGGGTACCATGATACACGTACCCGCCCCATTTAATAAACGGGTATGAAAAATTACCTATGAAATACCCACATGTAGAAAATTACCCCTCATACTCGTCATAAACGGGTAAATACCCGCGGGTACCCGCCTAAACGGGTTTTTTTGTCATCCCTATCCATAACTATAATTGACAACCGAAATGCACATATCCAATATCTTAACGAAATATAAACATCATGTAATTAACCAACCATCCAATCAAGCCACTAGGGTCGATCGTCAGTGCGGTGGTGTTGACGAGCTTCCCGGTCCAGGGACCCGTTAGCCCAATATCTAGGGACCTATTGGTCTGATAATCCAGGGACCCGCCGATCCTACGAGTCGGGCACTGATCACTGCTCTGCCTCAGTGTACTTCCTGCTCACGCCACTTGGGTCGGTCGTCGGTGTGGTGGCTGACGAGCTTCGCGGTCCACACTCGCAAGCACACCTAGACATACATAAATCAACCAACCATTTTCTTATGTGAAATAAAAGAAGTAAATATAACATCCCCATGAGGATATTCACAACAATATATGCGCAAGAAAGCAACTCATATTAAGGAACTTCATAAGATTAAATCTCAACCAGGCTTGTACAGAATAAAATAATTCATATCAAGTATTTTCATAACTTCATAAGGTTTAATTTGCATAAATGTAATGGTTGGAATAAAATACTACAATTTGAGGAGAGAATTGACTAACTTAAATAGAGTTTAACACTATATTTGGATAACTTTGAGTAAGGGGTTTGGAGGGGGAAAGGTTTGAAGGAGTTTGAAGGGTTTTGGAGGGAGAGGGGTACGAAGGTTTTTGAATGGATTTTAAAAACCTTGTTTGGTTAAACTTCATAAAGGGTTTGGAGGAATTTGGTAGACCACTATGCCCTCGTTTATAATAATATATATTTTTATTCTTAGGATACTTTTGTAATTCAATTATTTTTAATTCGTTAACTCTTCAAACTCCTTCAAAACCCTCCATTTTTGAGATTTTAAAAATGGATTCTATGAGAGGTTTGGAGGGATTCGAAACCCCTCCAAACTCCTTTAAAAAGTTATCCAAACAGGATATCCCCCCCCCCCCCCCAAACCCCTCCGAAACCCTCAATCCAAACATAGTGTAAATGTGGTGATATCAAATCAAGTGATCCTAACTTTCATATTTACATTGATCTCATTCGACGTCTCTAATATTAACTTAAAATATACCCCAATAATTTTCACATACCGATATATTTCTAACGATACAACTCTACTAATTAGTTATTTAATAAAATAAAAAAACCTCTCGCTCGACTCCTTACCCGACTCACCGACCCGCCCCTCCTTTCGCCTCATAGATCTCGTCGGGCGATCGGTGGGCCGCCGGAGACTGCATCCGTCGGTTTCGCCGTCGTCGGTGGAGGGCCGACTCATGGCTGGGAGGCCGTGGCGGCCTCCCTACCGTCAATGACAGCCGCTGCTACCGCCATGGTGCGGCAGCAGCCCGACGCCAAGGTGAAGAAGGCTGAAGAAAAATTTCAAAACAAAAGAGTTCCTGATATTCCAATTTAAACATAGGTGCAAGAATTCATACATCATCAATATCAATTTCTAGATTCACCAAGTACCTAGGAATCAAGACGTCAAACACTACAAGAAAAATGAATATCAGTGACGAAAATGTTCTGACAGCTAAAATCTGTCACAAACTGTGACAAATTTGTGACGGATTTCTCATGGTGTGAAATGAACTTTCTTTTTTCCAAAATAATGACAGATTTGTGGTCGAAAATCCGACAGAAGACGATTCTGTTACAAACCACTCACAGAATTTTTGATTAATTTGACCTATAATTTTTAATAAATAACATCAGTGACAGAATAGTGACGAATTTCATTTTCGTCACTGAATTTTTTTTCTTTATATCCGTCACAGAGCCACTACATAACAGTGACAAATCAGTGACGAAAATAGAATTCTGACACAAAATTAAACTAAATACTAGTAAATAAATTTTATCATCTTTAGTCCCACATGGGTTAAAAATAATTTTTTACTTATTCTTAACCATTATAAATATAAATTTTTTAGTCCCATATGGATCAAAAAATTTCTCTCCTCGGTTTTTTAAATTTTATAAATTGACACATCATGAGACCAAATTTTTTACTATCATGCTATCTTTTATAAATTTATTAAAAATATTATAAAAGAATAAATAATAACATAATGTAATATCATTATTGATTATTATAATATATTATTATAATATACTATTATATTATAAAATCTATAATATAGTATAGTTGATATATTTTTTTAATAAAAATTATAATTAATATCATAATTAGTGAATGAAAATTTATTTTCGATCATCGACATCAATGACGAATTTTGTGACTGACACATCCGTCACAGAAGAGCAAATGAAGCATTAGCCACGAGACTTTGAGCGATGGAATTTGTGATGAAAATTTCTGTCACTAATACCCTTCAATGACTGATTTTCAAGCACCAGCAACTGATTTTTTCGTCATTGATGCATGTTTTTCTTGTGATGAAAATTCGCATAATTTCTAGGGGGGGGGGGGGGGGGGGGCTACTAGAAAGAGGGGACTAAATCACTCACCGATTGAAGTGAAGGAGAAGGAAGAGATGCTATTGAATTTTTCCGACGAGCTCGGCAACTTCGGCCGACTTCCGCCTCCTCCGCCTCCAAATGTCGTTGCTTCAAGTCGTGCTCTCAGCGCCCAGCCGCATCCCCCTTTTATATATATAGCTTGCGGTTTATTTAAACCCCAAATTACACATTTGCCCTTTGCTTACTAAACTCGCAAAAAATCCATTTTAAGTATGATTCGAGTTTTGATCGAGCCGTTGAGTTCGACTTGAAGTCTTCTATCATAATAACATGCCAGATTGCAAAAAATAATAAGTATGGAATTTCTTTTTTTTTCGTAAGCTTAAAACTGACCAATTTCGCTCTGAAACTCCACTAACCTGTCCATTTAAGTCCTCGCTTTCCTGCTAAGCAACCGAATAAATATAATCAAAATTTTGGTTATAACAATCTACCCCCCTTAAATAAATTTCGTCCTCAAATTTTAGGCAAGAGAAAGAAACTCACCACGACATCGAAAATGTGGGGATATTTTTCCTTCATGTCGCATTCAATCTCCCAAGTGGCCTCCTGATCAGAGTGATGCTCCCAGCGGACCTTTATCAGGGGAACCTCTCGAGATCTCAGCTTCCTTATCTGCCTGTTCATAATCTCAACGGTCTTTTCTTCATACGAAACTGTTGGATCAATCTCGACTACAACAACATCAAGAACATGAGACTCATCTCGAATGTACCGCTTTAACATTGACACATGGAAGACGAGATGAACCCTATCCATGCTAGGCGATAAGGCCAGCTCATAGGCAGTCGCATCCCCCTTTTAAATATATAGCTTGGGGTTTATTTAAACCCCAAATTACACATTTGCCCTTTACTTACTAAACCCGTAAAAAGTTCATTTTAAGTCTGATTCGAGTTCCGATCGAGCTGTTGAGTTCGACTTGAAGTCTTCTATCATAATAACATGCCAAATTGCAGAAAATAATAAGTATGAAATTTGTTTTTTTCTCTAAGCTTTAAACTTACCAATTTCGCTCCGAAACTCCGCTAACCCGTTCCATTTAAGTCCTCGATTTCCCGCTAAGCAACTAATAAATATAATCAAATTTTTATAACAAAATCATAGCTTAAGATAATTATAATTTTAAAAAAGTTACATAATGAAAGTAAAAAAAGAGAAAGATTTTTAAAATTAAAATTTTGATAAATGTTAAATAGTAAAAGTTAAAAGAAAAAAGATTTTTTTTAAAAAAAATAAGAATTCAAATTCCTATATATCACATGGTTATATTATTAATATCACGATATTATCTTTTTTTAATTTAAAATATAACTATATTTTCTTAAATGAAAGCAAAGGATATAAAAATGCTCAGGCTATAAAAAAAATTAATGAAAAACTTGAATATCCAATTAATATAAAAGTAATATTTTATTCACATGTAGTAAATAATATAGAAATAAATATGTTATATCCACATTTCTTCCTATTTTATAAAATCAATTGTTGCTTAATTTTTGAAAATTTAGGGGTTATTTTAGGCTTATTATATTTGAGGAGCTTTATGTGAACAAATGCAACTTATCATCTATAAATACAACACTTATCTCATCGTCATGCTCACCTTTTTTGGGGATTGTTGATTTGAGAGATAGGAGGCGCATGACGTGTATATGTTAGATGCTAGGTAGATTCGAGAGAGTTCAAAAGGATTGGCAGGTGATCCATATACTTAAGGTTTTTATTGTCCCGAAGCAATACACCTCTAGGATATATCATGTCCTTAGAAATATGCAACATGTAGGATGAAGAAGAAGAGAAGGGAGAGAGTAAGATTTCAAGAGAGAATTCGAAATCATATATGTTGATCAATACATAATAATTCTTATATAATGCTCAGTATTGAAAAATAGTAACAACTGAATATGAGAAATGAGCAAGATAATTTCGAAATTAATCTGCAATTGATATGATATTAAGTACAATGTTTCAAGTAATTGTTGAAATTCCAAGCGTCAAAAAAATAGGTTTAAACCAAGGTAGGACTTGACAAAAAGGTTGCCTCACGGCTCCTCGCGACGATGCGTACGTGTAGAGTGGAAAGTGCGCCTAAAAGCGCCAATGCGACGCGATCGTGCTCATGCACTGTGTTGTAGGGTGCATCACACTAATGTCACCTCTTGGCCTTCCCTTTTGTCCACACAATTGATTAAGCATATACACTAATGCTTATAAGCTAATATTAAATTAGCACACTTCACAATGTGGTACTAAAGTCCTAGTTTTCACAAACAACATGAATGCACCCAGGGGCGTATGCAAGTATACAAATGGAGGACATTTTGTCCCCCATTTTTGCTCATTTTTTGTAATAATAAAAAAAAGATTTTGGTCCCCACAAAATCAATCAAATAGTCAACCCCAAAAATGACCTCGCTGTTTGGATGCATATGGTATAAGAATATTCCACACTATACTACTATAGTCAAATATTCCACCCCAAATCCCTCTTAATCTCCTAAGCAGCTGCCCTAATCGTGAGACGCAAGAAGCAGCTTGAGGCTGCCTCGAGCGACTATTTCCCCTCTTCTCCTTTCGATTACCGTCGATTGCCAACGCCCACCTGTCGATTGCCGCATCCCTAATCCCCAAAGGCCAAAGTCAGTCTCCGTCAATTGCCACAGCCGGCCCGCCCACCTGCCTGCTGGTGCCGCCGCCGCCCGTTGCCCACTTGCCTTTTGGACCTCTGGTGCTACCACCGCCCGCCTACCTTTTGGTGTTGTCATCGCCGCTACCCACCTCTTTATTTCTCTCCGTCGCCTTCTGGACCTTCTGGTAATCATTTCAAATATGAAATAGTATGATTCTTATGAAGATGTAGGTTCCACGAGCATCATGGTTAAATAAATTGTGTTTATAATGCAATCATTTCTTACATTCAACATTTGATGAATATTTTGATGGCAGAATTTAATGAAATTTTTTTGGTTACTCTAGCAAAACCTTTGTATCTAATTCATTCTGACTTGATGAAATATTAAGTTACTTCTTCCATAACACTATTAATTGTATGCATTTTTGTACTAAGTTAAGACTTTTCTCCTTTTTGCTTTCTTGGTTCTCTCCAAACACCAAGTTTGCTTTATTTAATTCAAAAGCATTTCAAAAGTATTTTTGAATGACTTGCCACTATAATTTATGATAATATCTACATTTCTTTGAAGAATACACATCCTATTTATCTAAACCAGAACCTTTTTAGATAAGAAAAATGCAGACAACTGGTGAAACACTGCATAAATCTGATAGTTTTGTTTTTTTTACCCAAGCTAGGAAACAAGTTTTTCCTCATCCTATTTATCTAAGCTAGGAAATAAGTTTTTTTTTACCTAAGCTAGGAAACACTGCAGACAAGTTTTTCCTCAAAGGCTAGGTAATTTCTTAATAGTAGGAAACAAGTTTCTCCATGTGCCTTGACAGTTATTTCCTAATATGATCTCTGTTTTTTAGGTAATCAATTTGCAAATAAACACTAGTGTTGCATTATTCCAATTTGGTAATTTCATTCTAATTGCATTATGTTTTCATTTTAGATATTTTTATTAGCTTATATTAGACAAGGAATATATTGTTTAGTTCCTTCCATTTCAACTATTATTTTCTTCCATTTCAACCATTAATTTCTGACTTTCCATAGTTTTAATGTAGTTTGGAGCAAAAATTCGCTTAGTGCCTCATTTTGAGACACTTTTTATATTGAGATCATGCTTAAAAACATATTTGAACGATATCATAAACGACAACGACAAGAGTCTTCTTCATCAACTCCAACATCTGTTGAGCCTCCTCATCCACTTCCAATTCCAAGTGAGCCTACTCCATCCGTTAATGAGCCTACTTCTCTGTCAGCTAATGAGCATACTCTTCCATTAGCTAATGAGTCTACTCCTCCATCATCTATTGAGCCTACGCCAAGTTTGTCTCATTTATCAAATACACAAAGTATGTTTGACATTAATTCACTTTAATTTGATCCTGGATTAAGAAAAATATCTCGGATTTTCATCCGAATATTCGGGATGAAGTAAGGAGGGCATATCTGCAAAGAGGTTCTTGTCGGCCTCATATGGAGCAATGTCCTCTCAGAAAAATTGGAGGAGCATTACGACGATTTAATTCATATTGGTATAAGAATTATAGTTTGATGGAATATAGTGTGGACGCAAATGCCGTGTTTTGCTTGTGGTGTTACTTATTCAAGAATGAAACCGAAAATGTTGTAGGTGGTGATTCATTTGTTAATGGAGGATTTTATAGTTGGCACAAAATAGATATATATGATAAACATGTCGGTCTAGTCAGAAGTGCTCATAATCAAGCTCAGATTAAGTGTGAGGATTTAATGAATGAAAAGTGCTCAATCCAAACCACTTGTTACAAGCAATCTGATCAAGCAAAATGTGAGTATAGAACTCGTCTAACCACCTCAATTGATGTATTGATGTTTCTTCTTCATCAAGGTTTGGCTTTTCGTAGTCATGATGAAAGTGAAACATCAAGCAATAAAGGAATTTTTCTTGAACTTTTGTCATAGTATGCCGAACGAAGTGATGATGTTGATAGTGTTGTTTTGAAGAATGCTTCAGGAAATAATCAATTGATAGCTCCTATAATACAACAAGACATCATCAATGCTTGTGCAAAGGAAACAACAAAAGTCATTATTGATTATCTAGGTGATGAATATTTATATATATTAGTTGATGAGTCAAGTGATATATCTCAGAAGGAGCAATTAGCTATATGTTTTCGTTTTGTTGATAGATGTGGAAAGATAACTGAGCGGTTTTTTGGACTTGTGCATGTCTCTGATACTACTGCTATGTCTCTTAAAACTTCGATCTTTTCATTACTAGTGGAGCATTCTTTGAGTCCATCTAGAATTCGAGGCCAAGGCTACAATGGTGCTAGTAATATGAAAGGTGAAATCAATGGCCTTAAAACTTTGATCATGAAGGAAACTCCATCTGCTTATTATGTTCATTGTTTTGCTCATCAACTTCAACTGACACTTGTAGCTGTTTGTTCAAAGAACGATGATTGTGTTTGGCTTTTTGAGCAACTTACAAAGTTGTTGAATGTAATAGGAGTTTCTTGTAAGCGAAATAAAATGCTTCGAGTAAAGCAAGCAGAACAAGTTGCAGAAGCATTATGTGTTGGTGAAATTGAAAGTGAAAGTGATTTAAATCAGGAAATTGGTTTAAGGAGGTCAGGTGATACTCGTTGGGGATCCCACTATAAGACACTTTTGAGCATTCATTCTATGTTTTCGTCGATATGTAGTGTGTTTCACACACTTGGAGAAATCTGCTCGCATTCAAGTGATAGGATAAAAGCTCAATCTATTGCATACAACTTAGAGACATTTCACTTTATCTTTGTGGCTCGACTGATGATGTCTATTTTTGGTCTCACACATGAACTAAATCTATCTTTACAACATAAAGATCAAGATATAGTCAATGCTATGTCACTTGTTATATCAACTAAGAAGAGATTGCAGATGATGAGAGACAAGGGGTGGGAATCTCTTATGGATAAAGTGTGTGATTTTTTTGCTAAGAATCACATTGAAGTTCCTAATATGAATGTTGCATATGCTCCATGGGGGAGAACAAAGATGGGAAATCAACAAGTCACAAATTTGCACCATTTTCGAGTTGAAGTGTTTCTAAAGGTGATTGATATACAACTTCAAGAGCTAAACAATCATTTTGACGAGGTCAACTCAGAGTTACTTATTGGTATGTCTTGCTTGAGTCCTAAAGAATCATTTGCTAATTTTGACAAGGAAAAGTTGATGAAACTTGCGAAATTTTATCCTAATGAGTTTTCACCTATTGATTTGTTGGCTCTTGAGTTTCAACTTGAAAGATTTATTTATGATATGCAAAATGATGAGAGATTTTCTGCACTCGATGAGCTTAGTGAATTGTATGTGAAGCTTGTTGAAACAAAAAAACACATAGTGTTTTCTCATGTTTATTTGCTTTTGAAGTTAGCTTTGACTCTTCCAGTGGCGACAACAAGTGTGGAAAGAGCTTTTTCAGCAATGAGCTTTGTGAAGAATAGAGTACGCAATAGTATAAGCGATCAACTCTTGAATGATTGTTTAGTAACTTTTATAGAGGCTGAAATGTATTCAAATGTTACTAATGATGCTATCATTAGTCGTTTCTAAAATATGAGAAGCCGTAGAGGACAATTGTAAGATGTAGTAGGTCGCTTCTCTTTTGGTTTGTTGATCTATGTATTTTGGTTGTCTTATGTTAAAGGTACTTTTATACCCTTATACCCAAATTGTAATTGAACACCATAATTTCAGTTTTAATTTTTTTTATGTCCGCCATTTTCAAAATCCTGCATACGCCACTGAATGCACCTCTTCATATACCCCTCCTTGGGCATATAAAATTTGTTTATATAATTCGTACTTGAATTCTATAATTCTCTTATTCAAAGCTCTCATATTGGAATATCTATTACACCTTTTAATTCTCTTAAATCACATCAATAATTGGATAATCAAATTACTCAATATTGATGAAAATAAGCTTCAAATTATAGGTGCATTTCAACAATCATCCACTTGTTTGAAAAACTACATTTGACCAAATAAATCATCTCCAAGAATTATTTACGTAAAAGAATGTGTGACGAACATTAAACCTTCTCTTAGTGTAAACAATCCAAAGCTACGTCGGAGTTGATGGTGTTCGTAGATTAAACCTCTACTCCTTTCTGACATAATTGGAATTGTTACACACAAACAATTCACCCTTCATGTTAAGCGATCATATTGTTTGGTGCTATTATGACAATGTGTAATATTCTATTTCATGAACCTCTAAGAGAGTAAACCACAACTCTCTATAAGAAGCAGCACCACTTCTAGTTCATATAGGCAAAGTATTTCTCAAACACTTTTGTTGCTATAAGTGCATCACTTTGTTAAAAGTATAGTTCATCTTTAGTCACACAACAGTCATTACTATCATAAACTACATATGAGACCAAAGAGATAGTGACCAAAGGTAACACAGCCAGCAACTATATATGACTTATTTTTTCTATTAAACCTATAAACTAGGGGTTACCTAGAGAATAGGTTGGGTATCCATTACCCCTGACTCAGTGGTTTAAGTCTCATATCTCGTGTAGTCAAACTTATTAAGACTCACGTCAGAGGCTTAGTAAGCGAACCTGTCAAGTTTTTACTTGACTTCACATAGACAATTGTAATAATACCAGTATCAATTGTCTCACAAATTTATGTCTTAGACCAATATATCTAGACTTACTGTTGTAGGTAATATTATACGTGTTTGATAGCGTGGCATCACTATCACAATATAGTGATATGGAAGGCATTGGGCTTGGCCAAAGATCTATGTCTAGCAACATATTTCCTATCCACTCAGTCTCATGTCCAGCTAGAACTAGAGCTATGAATTCAGATTCCATAGTAGAGTGAGATCGAGATACACGTCTATTTCTTGCTTACCCAAGAAATAGTCCCACCGGAAAGAGTGAAAATTCATCCACTTGTAGACTTATTATCTCCCACACTATTTATCCAGTTCGCATCAGAGTACCCTTCCATCACACTAGGGAACTTATTATAAAATAAACCAAAGCTACTAGTCCTCTTAAGGTAATCAAGTACCCTACTAATAGCTTTCCAATGATCAACATTTGGTTTGCTTGTGTATCTAGTAAGTTTAAAAACTACAAAAGAAATATCTGGCCTAGTACAATGCATAACGTGCATAAGGCTACCAATAGCACTTGCATACTCTAGTTGTGCAATAGCTCTATCGGTATTTTCTTTGAGTTTCAAACCACAGTTAAAAGGAGTGTTCACCTCCTTGATCTCGAGGTGACTAAACTTAGATATTACTTTCTCAATTTAATGGGGATTCACTTAGTACAAAACCTCAATTATATTTTCTTACTTTGAAGCCTAGAATAGTATCAACTTCACCTAAGTCTTTCATTTTAAAGGCAGTGGATAGATACTTTTTAATCTCATTTATTCCAACCATGTTTGTACTAATGATCAACATATCATCGACGTACAAACAGACTATCACCATATAGTTCGAAGTGGTTTTAGAATATAGGCACATGTCTGCACTGTTATATTTAAATTCAAAGTTTAAAATAGCAGTATCAAATCTCTCGTGCCACCGCTTTGGTGCTTATTTTAGATCTTAAAGAGATTTGACCAATTTACACACTTTAGCCTCATTGTCAGGAGCAATGAACCATTCGGGTTGTTCCATATACACTTCCTCATTTAAATTAACATTAAAAAATATGGTCTTTACATCCATTTGATGACATATCATAAAGAGAAGACATGACAAAGAGGATCCTAATGGAAGTAACTCGAGCTACCGGTGCATAAGTGTCAAAATAGTCAACTCTTTCTACTTGTCTAAACCCTTTAGCTACTAATCTAGCCTTAAAGACAAAAATAGTACCATTGGTATTATATTTTCTTCTAAACACTCATTTGCACCATATGAGTTTAGAACCACTTGACAAATATGTCAATACCCAAGTATTATTTCCTAAGATTGAATCTATTTCATCATTAACAACTTCATTCCAAAAGGCAATATCCCTAGAAGCCATATCTTCTTTAAATGATTTAGAATCAGTCTCAAGACTATATATGTAGGGTATCTCATTTGTCACTTCATTATTTTGGTCCCCTTCTATCAGAAATAACAAAGATTAAGAAGAGATGAAGTCTTTATCTAAATTCGTATTTATTCTAACCCTAGTACTCCTTCTAGGTTCTTTAGGCTGTTCTAGAACACTAGGTTCTCTAATCTCAATCATAGATCTTATAGGACCTCTAGGCTCGTCAAGTGTGGGTGTTGCTACATTTTCAACATCTTTTGAAAATTTATTTTCAAAGAATTCTACATCCCTCAACTCAGTTATAATATTGGACTATAAATCAAGAAGTCTACATACTTTACTATTAGTTGCATATCCTACAAATACGCTTTTAATAGCTTTATCACCCAACGTAGTCCTTTTAGGATCCGAAACTCTAAAATAAGCAACACACTCCCACACTTTGAAATAATTTATGTTAGGCTTTTTACCTTTCCATATTTCACAGGGACTAGTTTTCACCACTGAACTTGCTAGCATGGTTAGCATGCAGTTTATCATGTCATGGAATGTGCGATTTTTTCTTTCTGCTAGACCATTTTGTTGTGGTGTATAAGCAACACTAGTTTGGTGAATGATACCATTTTCTTCACAAAAAGTATCAAATTCATTTGAGCAAAATTTCATGCCTCTATCAGATCATAGAATTTTAATCTTCTTTTCAAGTTGATTTTCTACTTCTGATTTAATTATATTTCTTAAAATAAGCCTGTGCTTCATCTTTTGTTCTCAACAAATAGATATAGCCAAATCTACTAGCACCATCAATGAATGTAATGAAATATCGCTTTCCACCCCTAGTCAATATTCTATTTAATTCACATAAATCAATATGTATTAAGTCTAATAATTGTGATTCTCTTTGTACCATTAGAAAAGGCTTTCTCATAATTTCTTATCTAACATATACTTCACATTTGTCAAGTTTATTGCCATCAATATTTATAAGTCTCATTGATTGCATAATATTCAAATTCTTAGCATTAACATGTCCTAATCGACTATGCTATAAAGAAATTGAATAATAGAAATAAATAGAAGCAGAACTTATATTATTGATAGACATCTTGTACATTCCATGACATTTATAATCATTTCCAACAAAGACTTTGTTCTTAGTAAGAATAACTTTGCCAGACTCAACCAAATTTTTAAAACCTTTCATATCCAAAAGATAAACAAAAATTAGACTTTTTCTAATTTTCGGAACAAACAAAACATTAAGCAATGTCGGTTTCTTCCCAAATGTGAAATTGATTTCTACAGTTCCTTTTCCTCCAACACTAGCACGGGAACTGTTACCCATTTGTACTTCCTGTCCAGCAACTTCAATATAAGTTTTGAACATCTCTCAATTGTTACAAATGTGTACGATAGCCCCGGAATCCAACCACCACCCAGATGACTCACTAGCCATATTGATTTCAGATATGATAGCCACATCAAGAGTAAGATCAGAGATCATTTCTACAAGGTTCTCCACAACCATGTTAGCAGATCCAGATCCACTCTTACGATGTTGACATTCTCTAGCATAATGTCACGTTTCTCCACAAACATGACATTTGTCCTTTCTTTTGTTAGGATCGGATTTTGTTTTCTGTCCGAGTTTCTTAAACTCTACATTTTCTTCTTGATCATAGGTCCTTTTTTTTTAGCCTCCACACAGTTGACGCTAGACTGTCCCTGGTTCAAATTCTTAGCATCATATTTCGAGCTTCTTCCTCGATATGTAGATGCTTCTGAATTTGTTCCAAGGATAAGTCCTCAATTTTATGTTTCAACTTCTTAGCAAAACCCTTCCAGGTTGGGGGCAATTTTGCGATTATAGCTCTGACTTAGAAGGTTTCAGGCAAAACAATTTTTACGACCCTCAATTTGTTGACAATAACCTAGAGCTCATGCACTTGCTCAAGAATATGTTTATTATCAACCATTTTAAAATTGAGATATTTAGAAACAAGATACTTATTTGTATCTTCCTCCTCAACTTTGTATTTGAACTCCAAGGCATCCCACAGTTCTCTTAGTGATCGGACGTTGGTGTAGAGGTCGTACAGTCGATCCGAGAGAGTGTCGAGGATGTGACCGCATGCAAGTTCTTCATCTTTGGTCCCTCTTCTTTCTCTGCTCGTTCAGAGAATCAATCATCACTTGGTTTGGATCTTGTCCTTCGACTGGCTTCGGATCTTCAGGAATAGGTTGAAGATTTGGGTCCAGAACGTAGGCGATCTTGAGCACCGTCAGAAGGAACTTCATCTTGTCTTGCCAGTGATTGAAGTTGTTGTCGTCAAAACGATCAAGCTTGACGAAATCCTAGTTCATGATCTTGAACGACTCTGAATCTATCTCAAATAGAAACCTTAAGATTGTTAGATGCTAGGTGGATTCGAGAGAGTTCAAAAGGACAGACGGGTGATCCGACCCTATCTTTAAGGTTTCTATTGTCCCGCAGCAATACACCTCCAAAATATATCAAGCCCTTAGAAATATACAACAGGTAGGAGGAAGAAGAATAGAAGGGAGAGAGTAAGATTTCAAGAGAGAATTCGAAATCATATATGTTGATCACTACAGAATAATTCTCATATAATGCTCATTATTGAAAAATAGTAACAATTGAATATGAGTAATGAGCAAGATAATTTCGAAATTAATCTGCAATTGATCTGATATTAAGTGCAATGTTTCAACTAACTGTTGAAATTCCAATAGTCAAAAAATCAAGTTCAAACCAAGGTCGAACTCGACAAAAAGGTGGGATTGCGACTCGGGCGAGGCTCCCAGCGACGATGTGTACGTGCAAAGTGCACCTAAAAGTGCTAATGCAACTTAGCGACATGATCGTGCCCGTGCCCGTGCCCGCGCTCGCGCGTTGTGCGATGCAAAGCACCACACTAATGTTCTATCTTGGCCTTTCCTTTTGTCCACACAAGTGATTAGACATACACACTAATGCTTATAAGCTAATATTAAATTAGTACACTTCTCACCATGGGACTAAAATCATAGTTTTCACAAACAACATGAATGCAATTGTTCATATACCCGTCCTACTTGAATTATATAATTATTTCATTTAAACATCTCATATTGGACTATCTATTACACCTCTTATTTCTCTTAAATCATATCAATAATTGGATAATTAAATTACTCGATATTGATGAAAATAAGCTTCAAAATATAGGCGTATTTCAACAGTGTAAAGGTGGAGTGCTAGTAGGTTGAAAGGGTTTTTTCATTCCGAAGTGGGATTCTTTCCTATTTTTTTTCGTTCAAGTCATTAGTGTAAGGTAATATGTAAATTTGAGAGGATTTACCATGTTCTGTTTTCGAGATTGAATTTTGTTAGAGTTTTTGATATTCTTGGAGTTTTTCGAACAGATTTCATTTTTCTTGGAGTTTTCCCGATGATGCTTACCTTTTTAAGAATTTTTTGGCGAATTACCCAAAAAGAAAAGGTCGGGCCACGAAGGCTCTAACGAACTACCCGACCAAACTATACTTCCTAGCCCGACGTGGAATATATTATAAATGTATTATATAAAATTATTTATTTAGATCAACTATATTCATTCGAGATTTAAATTCTTTCTTATAAATTGTAAAATTTAGAAATAAAACAAAAAAATTTAATGAAAATTTTAGAAATTAAACTAAATTAAAGAAAGTCTAAATATTTAATTAATAATATAATCAAACAATATTAGTATAATTCGAATTATTTAATTTTCTACCAAATGCATATATCAACTTGACAAAAAATTGCAAAAAATAAAATTATAACAAAATTTTAAAGTTAATGAAAAATATGTATCAAAAGTTACTATGAACTAATACCACCAAAATAAAAATTAAGTTAAATTTTTATTAGAAACTATACATAGTAAATAATAATACTACTACTACTAATAATAATATAGAAAATAAATTTTAAAGTAGAAAGTAAAAAATAAATGATATATAATATATAGTGTGAGAAAGAGTATATTGAAAATTTGAATGATGAAATCATGCATGTTTTTCTAATGAAAGTTTAAAGAAAATTGAATCAATTTTAAAATTCGATCGGATTAAAATCAAATCTAATTTAGATAGACATATAAAATATTATTGAACTCAAAATTTTATAATATATTTATTAATTCATGATTTCATTTAATTTGAGATTTTGGATTGTTGTTAAAAAAATGTATAATCTGGAAAAAAAAATTATTAGTGGAAAATCTCAGGAATAGAATAAATTTAAGAAATCATAAATATTTAAAATTTTGATTTTTTTATGCAACGCTGAACGATAATAATATTGTTAAATTTATCATTTAAAATAATGAAAAATAAAAGTTCAAAAATTGAATAAAAATTGAGAGTCTTTTTGAAAATTTGAATTTTTAAAATGCAATAAGTTGCATTAAATTAAGAACTTAATAAATTAAGAATGTTAAAAAATCAAATTTCAATGGGCAGTAAATAAAAGATAATAATATTGTTAAGTATTTATTGAAATTAAGAATAAAAAAACAATTTTTTGACTTGGAAATAAAATTAGAATTAAAAATATATAAAAAAGAAAAAAATAGATAAAAACGAAACAAAGAAAAAAAAACAAAATAATTAAAAAAGAAATTAAAAAAAATCAAAGAAAATGCAACGCTGAGGTTGGTGGCTTGGTGCCGTACAAAATGTTAAAAAGAAAATCAAAATGGCGGCCCTGAGAGCAGTGCTCTGCCTTTTTTAAAAAAGAAAAAGAAAAATTGAGGTTGGTGCCGTACAGAATCCGCCTCTTAATTTTCAGTTTTACTGTAGAGTAGATAGATATTAAAAATCATATAACTTTTTGGTGCCGTCGTCCATCTGTCCTCCCGAATTAGACGATGTTCTGAACCGTTGTCTTTTTGATCCTGGCCAGCGTTAGGTTTTAACCTAGTACTCTCTTTTTTTCTTGTAAAAAAAAAAATTATATAATTTAATAATATTATAAATCAAATGGCCACATGACATGAACACGAAGGTAATTAATTAATTAATTAACAAAAGCCTAGCTTTATTGTTTCTACATATATATACGCGTACGCAGCTACATACACATGCAGTGTTTCTGATGTCACGTACATATACACCCTCCTAACATTCACCATCTACAAGGAGATGCACTCCCTCTGCCTAGTAGACACCACTCTGGTATTCAGCTTCACAGAACTCCCCTCCAAGATCATCACAAGCCTCTCCAGGAAACACACTGTGCCAATCAATGCATTGCATTGCATGCACAACTAATATCAGTTTGATTAACTTAACCAATTGAGGCACCAAAAGAAAACAAAAAGACAGTTTCTTACGTTTTGGGATCGTTGTACTCGAGATAGTCTCTCTCGATCTCCTCCGAAGCAACTCTGGAGCTGTCACTGGTACTGCTTGAGGCTGCAAGCTTTACTTCGGGGAACATCTTTGTGTTGCATGCTTCGCCTCCCAGTATGTCACAAGCTTCCATTGGGAACACCCTGCAAATTATATATATAATAAAGGGAAACCTCATATGAACATATATAGAGAAAAACAGCAAGCAATTCAAGAGGAGGCCAGAAGACGACATACGAGACAGGCGAGGAGTTGTAATCGACGGCCGAGGTTTCCGGCGAGTTGACGGCGACCACCCTCGGCTTGATGAAGGTTCTGTGAGGCTTAGAAGACCTGGGCACCAAAGGTTTGGTGCTCCTCATGGGCAATGAAGGGGTGAAACACACAGTTGCTGCTGCTGCTGCCTGCATCTTTGGAGGTGTTGTGTTATTGCTTGTTTCTGTTTCTTGGTATGATCAGATCATCAAGGCATTCAGCTATTTGTAAATGGAAGACGGATGTGGATAAGGTTCTATCACAATCCATTGGTGTTAATTTTCCCAGTTGATGACAGGGGAAGGCCCACACCATTTGGATTTTTCTTTTTCTTCTTTTTTTGTTTTTTTTTGGCCTAATTTGTTCTTTCTTATCGCAGGGGATAAATTTTTGTGGTCATTTTTATTCATGTTATTTGGGTCATGTGTAGATATTTTCCTAGTTAGTGATGGGCACCCATGGAATTCCCTTCGCCACTAGTTGGGGATTGATATTTTTGCAATTACTCTGTTTATTCTACTTCAGTAAATTGCTTATTTGGTTAGTGAATTTGACTAGTTTCTAATGTATCTTGGCAACTACTTGAATTGAAGCTAGGGCTAATTTGAGTATGTATTTATTTTACAGAAATTTTTTTATATGGGAAAAATATTTTTTTTTAACAAAATATTTTTAGAAAAACAATTGATTTTGGTATGTTTGTGCATTTGAAAATGAATGAGATTTTTTTGTGTTTGAAAACTAAAAGAAATAAAGTTCATGAGATAATATACTTTTAGTTTTTAAAATAAAATAATATAACCTAATATATAATATATACACAATATATATTAATATTAATTATATTATGTTAATATATATAGAGTTAATTGCATGCATATATTTGAAATATAAAAAAATATCAGTATTTATTTTATTGTTCAGAAATTATTTATATTATAAAATAATTTGAATATTGTATTGTAAATATTATAAGTATTTGTATTTTAATTTAAATACTTTGAATACTTTTTAAAATAATATAATACAGAACTTCAATGTTAATTTTTTTAACAAAATAAATTATTAAAATAATATTATATCAAATATTTTAGTATTAAATAATTCAATATTATAAAATGAAAATATTTTAATAATATTAAATAATAAATAATTTGTATTATATTTTTATTCTCTTAAGTATAATATATTGTTTTGTAATAATATAATATAGAAAAATAGTTTGACCCCCTAATTCTATCATGCCAAATTTCCTCAGTGATATATACACATTGGTCTCACATCATTATTTTATTGATTTATTATTTTGCTTTAATAAGAAACAAATCGCCAAACACTTTAATTTATTGCCAAACTTTACTTGATTTATCCAGCTCATTCCAAAATGGCAAAATCTGAGTCATGCAGGAGCAGCAAACCGTCTTAACTGTCATCGCTCGCGCTTTAAGATTCGGGTGTATTTTCCATTTTCCTTTTTTACCCAAGGTGACCCAGAATTTCTCATTCCTGTCCACGTGATCCGGAAACATTCGGATTACTTAAAATGACCAGAATATCCATACCCATTTCGCCTCGGTTAAATTTATTTATGCCCGCATTCCACAAAGGATATGAGGGTAACATTGTCCATATGTTATAAATAAAACCCTACTACAGCACCTCGAGCTGGCCCTGCTTCGCAACTTCAGCACCATTCCTTCACTCTCCCGCTGCTCTCGTTATGGCGGCCGCTCCCGCTCGCCCGCCCCCTTCGGCGGCGGTGGGAAACTTCACCCGATCCCACCGCGAGTTAGGCTTCAGTCTGAGGCTCTGGAAGGACGCTGATCTCTCGAGGGCAGCGCTTGGATGGACGAGGCCCAAACATGGGGCTCTTGAGATTCACGCGTGTGGTGCCAATAAGCACGGCGGCGATGCCGTGGTGTCCGTGGCCGATTCGCCGGTTCCTGTAGCTATGAAAAAGTAATAACCCCTTCTTTGCTGGCGTCAATGCTGTTGACTTTGGAATCAAAATTGGCTCTTTTTACGAAGTTGTGGTTCGGTTCTTGTTGTTTCTCTCTTTTTGCTTCATACTAGGCGGCCTAGTTGTCGTCACATTGTATTTACATTTATTTTTCAAGTTTTAATGATTAATGGAGTGATATTCTCTTTCTGGACTTCAGACATGTCAGTAATTTCCAGTGTGCTCAATCGCTATCTTCGATTAGAATTCTCGTGCTCGATGATAAATTTTTCTAGCCTATACTGGATTTTGATTTCAAAATGCCCTGGTATTTCAGAAAGAGGATATTAGCATCTGACATCTCTGTTTTTCACATTCTCTAGCATTATTTTTAATTTTAAATCTAAGGAGTTTGTACTCTTTCATGTAGAATATGTTGTAGCTAGAACTGGTTGAAAAAATTGATCAAGTATCACTTATGTATAGGGTGAAACGGCACACTATTTCTGTGTTTGTTGGGGATGAAAGTGGAATGATAAACCGGATAGCTGGGGTATTTGCTAGAAGAGGATACAACATTGAGTCACTTGCAGTTGGTTTGAATAAAGACAAGGCATTGTTCACCATAGTTGTCTCAGGAACTGAGAAAGTATTGCAACAGGTAGTCGAGCAGCTTAACAAGCTTGTGAATGTTTTAAAGGTAAGTTTCTCATTTACATTAAGTTGCTTATCGGAGTATTATTCTGATATTAATCACATAAGCGCATGGACCAACTGTCCTTTTTCTTTATGTTAGAAACTAGTTTTGTTTGAACAATTTATGCCTCCAAACCTGTCATTCAAATAGGTTACTTGAGGAGCCAATATACTATTTCAGATTCACTATTTTGAGGTGGATCATTTTCTGTGATCTGTACTGTAATGGATCAACCCTTCCTCTCAATTTTGCATAATAACAAGTTACAAAATGCTTTATTTCATGACTTGTTGTAACTTCTTGATTGAAGATCTGTCAAGGCCTCAAGGGAACTTTCTTTTGCTTTGTAAAATACTTCTTTTGGTATATGACTTCATTTAACCACCAGGTTGAAGATCTTTCAAGGGAGCCACAAGTTGAACGAGAATTGATGCTTATAAAACTCAATGTGGATCCAGATAAAAGGCCTGAGGTAATTCACCTTTCACTTCTTTCTTATTTCAATTGAGATATTCTTGTATTGATAGTCTTATAGCCTTGAATTTGGCCTATATTCTGAGTCGGCGTCACTTATAATATTCATTACACATTTGCACTTTGTTCAGGGAACAAATGGTGACCTTCCTAGGTAACTTAATTGACTATTTTGTTTATTTATTTCTGGTGATTTAGGGAGGTAAAAAGGAGTAGGTGTTAAAGTCCCACATTGGTTAAAAATATGGCCAACATAGCCTTTAAATAGTTTGGGCAATCCTCTCCCCATGAGCTAGCTTTTGGGGTGAGTTAGGCCTACTAATTTCTTAACAGTAGGAAAGAAAGGGTAGACTCCAAATGTCCAAACCAAATAGTTTGAGATATCCAGGAACTTATACTTCTAAAGTTGATTAGAGTTTTATGGGTTCTTCAAGATTGCCTTTCTTGTTTCTGTGATCTCTTGATATTACTTGTTTATCATAGCTAGTTGGGAGGTGTATGGACATTCGACAGACTTTCAGGAAGTAAAGGACATGTAATTTTTGACAGATATAACTAAAGGTATGTGTGGTAGGATAAATGGATTGATGGTCAGTTTTTTGTCTTTTCCTTTATCGTTGAAGGCACCCTTAGTTTTGAAAGGAACAAAGCCGCAAAATGAAAATAACATATATGGATTCTAGTCTGGTATAGGCTTCTATCCATAACATGATTCCAGATTATCTTTATAGAAAAACCAGATATTTCAAGCATTACTAAATGATGAAGAAAAATTGACAACATAAAGAGGAACTTCACTGGTATATTTTTTAGAGGATCAGTTTTGGGCTCAACTGACCATATGTAGAACTAAGGTCTCGTTTGGTTGACACAACTTCCTGCTGGAAGTTGTACTTCCCAAGAAGTAGCCAAAACAGTTCTTGTTTGGTTGACACACTTCCTGCATTTTGTAGGAAATACAACTTCCTCAGCAAGTGCAACTTTCTGCAAAACACAGGAAGCAACTTACCTAGGGGGATCTAGGTAAGTTGCACTTCCTGCATTGTAATTGAAAGAAAAAGTCAATATTAGCCTCACATTTGCATTTAATGCAAAATTTATAATTTATATTGTCAACATTATTAGATTAAATAATTTTTGAATTCTCCACATATTTATTTTAATTTATTTTTAATAAAATATATAATTTTTCATATTAACTATAAATAAAAATTATTTTTTCTATATAATAATATATATATTATATTAATTATATATGAAAATATTATATTATATTTTACATATATATGTTACAATATTTATTTACAAATAAAATTTATTATATATATATATATATATATTAACACATATAAATTAAAATATTAATTTATAAAAAGAATGGTATATTGATCATTTCATATGTACTTCCTAAAAAGTACTCATGTCAACCAAACATATTGTAGGTGGAAGTTACACTTCCTATGAATTAACTTTTTGCCAACCAAACACTTTTTAGGTACTTCCCGGGAAATACACGTGGGAAGTTAATTCATGAGAATTACAATTTTCTGTAGAAAGTTACTTCCCATGTCAACCAAACGAGACCTAACATTGTGTTGGTAGGTTGACCCTGGTCATTCAACGGTATCCAATAACTTAACGCTAATATCCGGTTCATGGATTTTAAATAAACAAATAAACAAATATATTGTGCGCACATTATTAGTCTGGCCGAAATCAACCTAACATCGTAAAGTTGCCAATTTCCATCTGGGGTTCATCAAATGACTTTGACTTTTGGTGCAAAATTATATAATATATTTGCCTTTTCATATATCAAGTCACCTACAATCTGCAGGTTATGGGTCTGGTTGATGTATTCAGAGCAAAAGTAGTTGATATCTCAGAACATACATTAACCATTGAGGTTAAGATTTTTAACTTTCTCCTTATCCAATTGTACCACTTTTTTTCGTCTTTTACAAGACTTCTATAAATACATAAGAATCATGTGTGATTAATTTCCAAGTATGCAGGTAGCTGGAGATCCTGGGAAAATTGTTGCAGTCCAGAGGAACCTGAGTAAGTTTGGAATCAAAGAAATTGCTAGAACTGGCAAGGTCATCACTACTTGAATTGGATGAAGAACCTCTATATCTCTTGTGGAAATGAAAAATACTTTCAAGCATCAGGTTCTTAATATTTGTTCTGCAGATTGCATTGAGGCGTGAAAAGATCGGACAAACGGCCCCTTTCTGGAGGTTCTCTGCTGCTTCTTATCCAGATCTTGAGCGCACCACGCCTGCAAGCCCTCTTCTCAGTTCTACAGAAGCAAAATTTAATGGAAGTTTGCAGCAATCTTCCAGGGTGTGTTATTTCTTGCCTTTTTTTTTATGGAGAGTAAGCTAAAAAGTTAATTCCGTGATTTTTTTTTTCTCACTTGTTCATCAGAACTCTAGCATGTCTCCCTATAGTTGGAAATAATAGATATAACAGTAGCAAGAAAGCTTCATCATATTGAAATTGTATGCTAATTGGGAAATCCACTCTCTGTACTGGAGCTCTTTAATTTGTCATGAATGAGATAAGCAAATGAGACTGAACAAATAGTACAAGAGTGAATGGTTCATAAATTTTTCAGCACATGTTGAGGATTCTTCTTCAGATATTTTATTTTGAAAAGTGACACTGACTTGTACCTTTAAGATCAGTGGATGGTTAGTTGATGCAGACTGTAATCTGAAAGGCAGTGGATACGAAATTGGAGTATGATACAATTTCAACCAGAAGAAAAGCTGACTATAGGAATAGTACTAGTTCTTAAATGCGAAAAGTTCGAGCAAAGATGAGGAATTTTGATGAAAATAAACAGAAAAATGACACTAACATATAACCACCTATGCTGAGTTTATATTCTTCATGATCTCAAAGGAATACCTATTCTTGGAGAAAAATAAGTTTAAGCTTTTCAAAGCTATCAATTAACTGTATTTAAAACTGATGACTACATTGTTTGCTCCAGGGCTTTGAGAAGCTAAGACATTATAATAATGATCGAAGGTTCTTATCCAGTTAATGGCTGAGAGCATAAAGCTTAACTATACATTCATCTTTAGACATTTTCTCTTGTATGCATAATATCATAGCGAATACAGATTGCAACAGGTAACTACACGATTCTAACACTCAAAAAGCCCTCTTTAAAATTTTCTCTTTGCTAAATGCAATTTGATCTTTGTTTTTTCTTTTTTATATTTTTGTGTCTTGAGATTTGTTTCTAAGATCCAGCCATGTGATTATAATGGTAATGAATTAAGAACTTTGATTTTACCAATATTGTGTGCTTCATTTGTTCACTACTTTGGAATTCAACAAGGAATGTGATTATGATGGCTAAAAATTTATGTTTTGACAAATATATCTCCCCATCCCTTTTATGACCAAACATAATAATGTCATGTTTGAACACATGTAAAAAACCAAAATTAGTTTACTTTAGTTTTCCATATATATGCTTATTATATCATATATGCTTGCTCCTTTTCCATTTGTATTAAAATTTTGAATATTTTGGATTTTTGAAGGGAGATGTTTATCCTGTTGAACCTTATGAGGATTTCTTTGTTAATCAAGTTCTCGATGCACACTGGGGAGTCCTTCATGATGAAGATGTGAGTTTCCTATCTGTTTTCTTTATCATTCTAGTGGACTAATGTTAATCTTCTCGGAAACTTATGGCTCAAAGGAAATATTTAAGATATATGCAATGTAGATTCATAGATTTCATGAAATTAATCACACGGTAACACGTACTTGAAGCAAATAATTTGTTAGTAGAAATTCACATATTTGAAGTTGTGCATTGGCCATTCCTGCATCTAGGTGGCAGTAAGCAGTTGAGTTTGCAACCTTTTCCAATAGGAAATCCAATGCCACAAGTGTGTCCTCTTGGAATGGTAATCTTGTATTATTATGTGCCTATATACCCTATCAAATTTAATGCATTGCTAGGTTTGTGGCTGTACTGTTCAGTGTACCACAGCTCAAGGGATTCAGCTCATTAGCTGTGCCTGACATGTATGGGGCTCAAGAGTGTCAACTCAGCCTAGCATGTGCCATGTGCCTGAACTCTGTAATGCGGGTGATCGATCCTTGGTTTGTCATGTTCTAATTGTTATGGTGAATTTTAATTCAGGCTAACACTAGTGATTTGACATTACAAGCTCAAAATTCCGTTAGTTGAATGCAAGAGGCAATTGAGAAAATCGAATTTGAGAGAAGTTATAGTGGAGGAACATCAATAATTGCAATCAATTTTAGAAAAAAATTACGAAACTGCGCTCTAATTTCTCATTATAGAAGCCCCAGATTCTCGACCCTATAGGAGAACACATATTGGAGTAATGTCAGTTTACCTTACCTTATCATATATACTATGAGGCGTAGCTACACTTATGGCAGGGGGCCAATTGTCCGCCCTGCCATTTAAGAATTTTTCATTTATATATAGGGGGAAAGGGAAAATCCCCCCTCCCCCATCTCCATATGTAAAATTTGCCCTCCTACCCTTGGAAAAACCCAATTCCAATTCCGTTTCCCTAATTTTTGCCCTCTCCTAGACATTTCTCCCAACATGTGAATCCCGCACCCAACCTCTGATGCACCCAATGTCCCCCACCCAGTTATGTGGTCCGGGCACCCCCGCACCACACCCATCCTCGGTGCACCCGACGCCCCCTACCCCAGTACCCCACCCAGCCTCTGTGGTACCGGCGCCCCCGCACCCAATCTTCGCACACCCAGTGTCCCCAACCAACCTCTGTGGTCTCGGCGCCCCAACACCCAACCTACCCAACCAACATTTGGGCCCTTGTCCGTTGTGCCCGCGCGACTCGGCCCCAACCTCGTCCATATATGGGTGGTTTTGTGGCTGCACCCTCAACCCTGGGCTGCTATTTGGTTGCGCTCCCGACCCCATATACACTTGGGCTACTGTGTGGCCGTGCCCTCGCAGCCGCATCGGCCCCGACGTGCAGCCCCCACACAGTCGCGCCAAGCAACCCTGGCAGTCTACCACGCAACCTCCCTCACACCATAGCCCCAGGTGCCCGGTGCCCTTAACTCGTTAATTTGGAGTCTAGCCCCTGATTTTGATTCTAGCCCCAGTTTTTATATAACCAACCAATTTTGAATTCTTGTTGTTGAATGTGAAGTGTGAATAGTCATGATAATAAGTTTTTGTTGGCAGGTTTCCAACTCTTTAAAAGGGTGAAACACTCTTTGCCTTATGCATGGAATTAACATTACAAAATTATTTCACCCATCAGTTTTGTTGCTTTTCTTGCTTTTTTTGACCTTGGAAGAAGGAATTTTGATGCTTGATCATATAATAATTAGCAACATTGGTTATAGTTTCTGCTAAGGATTTTTTGCTGCAGACTCTTAGTCTCCAATTACTCTAAATGTTGTTTTCAGATATTTAACTATCATTCATTTACTTTTGCTCCAGTCAACTGGTCTTTGTTCACACACTTTATCCATCCTCGTAAATGATTTCCCTGGTGTTCTTAATGTGGTTACTGGGGTTTTTGCTCGCAGAGGATACAATATTCAGGTTTCTTCTATTCAAATCTCCATTTTCGTCATTTCAATATGCTGGTTCATCTGCTAAATAGTTCCTTTGTTCACAGAGTCTTGCTGTTGGTCCAGCCGAAAACGAAGGCATTTCTCGTATTACTACTGTTGTTCCCGGAACTGATGAATCCATTGGCAAGTTAGTACAGCAGCTCTACAAGCTTATTGATGTTCATGAGGTAAATTGTACAACCTCATTACTGTAAGTTATGCTTGTACAGACAACTGAAAACTGTTAATGAGTCATATGGATTTCTCAGGTGCAGGATATAACTCATTTGCCTTTTGCTGAAAGGGAGCTCATGCTTATAAAGGTTGCTGTAAATACTGCTGCTAGGAGGGACATATTAGACATTGCTGATATTTTCAGAGCCAAAGCTGTAGATGTTTCTGATCATACAATTACACTTCAGGTAATATTTTGGATACATTTTTTGGATTTTACAGTTATGGTAATCAGGTAATGAAGTTATCATTTATTGCACATGCTTAGTGAAGAGCACTTCTTTTTGGTAAGGTATTTATTGTATATATGTCAATAGTTATCTTGAAGTTTGATTCACTGCCCTTGATATTTGTGTATGGATGATTATGAAAGATTTCACATCTAATCCAAGTCTTCATCAATTGTATTATTGTGTTTTTTAGAATGTTAAAGAGTGATTTCTGCTTATCCTTGAAATTCATACAACTCTCCATTTCATACAAATCCATCCAGCTATCTGCACAGTTGTTTAATTGGTTTCTCACTATAATGGTTTTACTTTCCTTGATGTTCCTATATTCACTTTTTTTAGCTCATTAATGAAGCTTGCACTCACTTAAGTTATAATATGTACTGTCAATTATATCAAAAAGTGACCCTATCCATTTTGCATGAAAATAAATATCTTATCTAAAAGAGTTTCAGAAAGAATAATTACTTAAGGCATTTATAGGTTTAAGCTGAACTCAAAACAAGGTTGAAGGAGGAATGGACTAGGAATCCATTTATTATTTACCTAACTTCTTCTAAATGAACGTATGCTGCAAACAAACAATTACCAATATTGTGCATAAGCTCATGTATCATGCTTTTAGATGTTTTACATTATTATTTCATGTTTGATGTTTCTTTATATTGGGCTTCTAAAATTGAATCTGTTTCGTCTCTAGATTCTTTTTTCTTTTCCTTTGACCAAATTAGGCAACCATGCTTTTAAATTTTATTTTTATATTTGTTCATCAATTGTACTTACCCTATTATTAGTTTAGAGATATAATGGCAGCCTTGTCATCTATTCTTTCTTTGCATTAACTTATGTGGCATTCATCTGCAGTGAGTTGGATCTGAACTAACTAGTCTTGACAATCATATAAAGGATATGTAAAGGAACTTCCTTTTAAGAATTTACAATATAATAATTATAAGTAACCAAACATCTATTCTTAAACTATATTAAGATGAATTCAATTTAGATGGAGAATGAACTATTTTGATTGGAGAAGTCCTGAAACACCTTTTAGTTTGTTCCTTCTAGAATCTAGAATCTTTGGAATTTGGACTTCATTCACATTACTATTGAAAAATGTTTTCTTTAAGCAAGGATTAACTAAACCGTCGAAGAAATGAAAAACTAGATTGATGTTGAGGACATTGATCTAAAGTTTTATGATCTTCATTTCAATAATCATCACTATTTAGTATTTGTATTTCAGGTGAAATGATTTTTTTTATTTTGTCAGTAACAGACTAACAGTTTCTAAGTTTGCATGAGGTTTGAATGGGGAAGGGAGTGAGAGGTGGTTGGGCTCATGAGCCTAATAGCATTGGCTTGTCTTGCCTGACTGGAGGTTTCTGTCAAAGCATTACATGTTTTCCCTGTTCTGTTACAATCTTTTTTGTTAGACTGACTCAACTAGTTTTTAATGCCCAGCTATGTAAGGTAATTATGTGCTATAGTGCCACATTGCCTACATTCACGAGGTTATTACATTTTTTTTTCATTACACTTTTTTGAGCTTCTTACTAAATGAAGCCTTCAGTCCCAACTTCAGTGAGGTTATGCTGTACAATCGTAAACTCATTGCTTATGTCCATCTGGCATCCGCTGTCTCAATTATATCTGCTATCTTTCCTCGTAGACTACAAAAAGACTGTACCTTGTGCAGAACATGAATGTGAGATCAATGGTGGTGTCTTCTCACTTTTTTTAGCTGTAACGGAAAAAAACATATTTGAGGCAGCAGTCCATTCTAGTCTGTCTTAAGTATGTAATGTTTGTAGAATGGTTTCCTTATTCTGTAACAAGGTTGCTCAACTTTTTGAGATCTGCAATTTTTGCACGTGACTCTTATCCCCCCTATTTGCTCATATTCTGCTGAGAATTCTGCAAGTTGCTCTGACTAGCTCTATATTTTATTTAGCTTACTGGAGACTTGGACAAGATGGTTGCCCTGCAAAGGTTATTGGAGCCCTATGGCATCTGCGAGGTTTGTTTCTAGCCTTCGTACTGGTTCAAAGTTTCTGATATGTAAAATAAATTTATTCTGTTTTAGATCCTTGTATAAACGTAGAGTTAATATTTGGCTATGTAAGTTTCCCATGATTTTCCATGTCTTCTTTATCTAGCACTTGTAGTTTGACTTGCATATATGTTATTTCCTTTTCAACTTGATGTTGCATAACCTACATTTAAGAACAAATATCAAAGTTCATTGTAGGTCTTGTTAATTCAAATTACTACCAAATCTATTTTCTATCCAATGCTTCACATTCTGGACATATTACTGCACATCTTTAGGGCAGTGCTTATCCTAAAGATTAGTGCACATCAGTAAATAAGATTGTGCGAACTTTCTGAACATCATGTGATGCCATGATTTGCAGTGCACAGCAGTAAATATGTGATGTCGGCAGTGTCTTCCACCCAAATTTACATGGAACTTCTTCCTCTCTCTGGGAGATACAAAGATAAACCATAAGTCCATTATATAAATACTATCCCTGATCCATTTCGTTACGCAGCCAAGATTTAGTTAGATTTACTTAATTATTGAAGTTCTTTTGCAATCCTTATGGTGAAACACTAGGCAAGATTTTTTTTTAAAAAAAATAAGAAACTTGTAAGCCATTCAAGAGTAATGAAATGGTACAAGTGTAGTAGAGAGGGGGGAGAGAAGCAAAAAGAAAACAAGCAGAAGGCAAGTGAAAAATAACACTCTAAACACCAGTTTTAACATAGAGTACATATCGAAGAAACTCGCAGCCGATGTAGCCAATTGTTGTATAGTCGAACATTCATTATGGAAAGCCCTCAAGTTATGCTCGTACCACACAAACCAATTCCGGGTCAAGATCAACCTCATCCTTGAGTTTGCAGATTTCATGGAAGTGCCATTAGATGAGTTCCAGGAGGCGGCAGACAAAGAGAACATGAGTCTATTAACCAAAGATAAGAAAACTTTCCACCTGGAGTAGCTGAAATGACAAGTACTGAAGAGGTGGTCATGCGACTCCTGACCTCCCACACACAAAGCAAGCAAGAAGTATCAGAAGTGATACCTCTACGCGCAAGCCGATCTCGAGTGAGCAATCGCCCCTTTAGACAAAGCCACCCAAATATTGAAATTTTAGGGGGAAGGCCACGAATCCAAATGAAACAGTGATGTTTGTCCATAATTCCACGATAGTTGAGAATAATAGAATATTGTAGAAGCTCTTAGTCGAGAAACGCCCCTCCGCAGACCAATTCCAACTAAGAGAGTCACCTCCTGAAGATTGAAGATTGAAGATTGCAGGATACCATCAAGAACATTAGCCAATAAGAACAGATTACCACTGTCAACAAGTGCTAAGAAGGAGATATCTCATCCAATACATGTATTAGTGTCATCAATAATTCCAGCCTCCGAAATGAAGCAATCTACCATAAGGAAGCCATTTGTCCTTCCAAAGTTTGATAGTATCACCAAGGTCCACTTGAAAAGAAATACCCGGGAGGAAAGAAGCAAGAAGACGACACAAGTCCTTCCAAATTGGTGAAGCACGCCTGAAGAAAATATTGCCAACACTCCAATTTCTGTAATCTCCATAAAGTTGATCCAAAATGTTAACCCAAAGAAGATCGCGTCTGTGAATGAACCTCCAAAGCCAAGCATCGAGCCTTGCCAAATTATGTGAACGTAGTTCAAGAATATCGAGTCCACTTTCACTTCTAGGTCAGGTGACAGAGTCCCAAGCAATCAAACACTTCCCCCTCACCGACTGAATCCACCCCGACCCAAAAGAACTTCCGACGTGTGCTATCAATCCGATCAATGACCCAAATTGGTGCTTTGTAAATAGAGAGCAAGTAAGTCGTGGTGGAGGTGATAACACTCTTAATTAAGATAAGACGGCCTGCACGAGAAAGATGCCTACCATGCCAATTACCCAAGCGTGCATCAATTCTGGAAATGAGGTTCGGCCAATCGTCATTACGTAGCCTTCCAGGATTTAGCGGTAGACCCAAGTATTTTATAGGGTAAGAGGCAACTTGGCACCCGATTTGAGAAGCAAGATGTTCTGAGGCTACCAAGTCATCCTTCAGACAAAGGAGACTGGTCTTACTCAAATTGACCTTAAGGCCGGTCACAAGCTCAAAACACTTAAGAAGTAGAAGAAGGTTCCGGAGGCTCCTACCATCGTTCTTGCAAAACAAAATGAGATCATCTGCGAAAATAAAATGGGTGATACCACCTTCAATGCGATGGTCCAAGACTCCCGTAATGTTATCATTTCTGACTGCAAGATGAAGCATACGGGAGAAGCAATCAAATGCCAAATTGAAAATAAAGGGAGAGAGCAGATTTCCTTGGCGAACGCCTCTGCGGTGCTTAAATGGGATACCAGTGATCCTGTTAGTGATAGGCATAGAATTAGTGTCGAAGAGAAAAGAAACCCATTCCCTCCACTTAGCTAGAAAACCACGCGCTTCCAACATTTCAAGAATAAAACTCCAACTGATAGAGTCAAAAGCCTTTTCATAATCCACCTTCAGAAGAATGCCATCCTCCTGATGTTGACTACAAGCCCAAATCGTCTCATGTACACCCACAAAGCAATCAAGAGTACTCATGCCCTCCATGGTGACCGAGTTTTCAGGTCAGAATTACATTCATCACAATAGTCGTTAACTAGAGGATCTTTCCATCTTTCTAGTTGTAAAATCTTATCTTATTTTTACATCAGAATTGTTGAATGTTCTCAGCAACAAATATATTGGGAAGCAAATGGCAAAGTCCAGAAGTCACATATCTTTGCCGCAGTCTCAGTGCTACTGCCAATCCAACTTGCTTCAGACTCATCTTTTTGTTGTCCTTATAATTCATATATTAGCTAGCTAACTCAGACAGTTTCCTGTTCACATGCTCATAAGCATATCATATGAATTCATAACATATCGCTACGTTTTAACCCTATTCCTCGGACAACAACACCTATATGTATTCTTCCTTTTGTTTCAGATGACCTCTCTGGCCTTGTTACATTAAAACTCTGTTAGAACTTGTATCGGCAACTATGCAACTATTAAATGTTGTATTATCAGCAATGAGAAGGTTTCCCCTATTTATAAAATTTGCACTTAAGCCTTGGATATTAAAAGTAACCTAGAGTAGGCTGGATATTGTTTGATGTACTTTCTTAAATTAATAAAAGAGAATCGCCCACCGCATGCTGACAATGCCTTAAAAAGCTTATAATGACAAATGTACATCTTTCTGGGTGATTTCGGCATCATCGTTTTCTAGTCTTATGAAAAGCAACTCTGAGTACATTGCATTCAAAATTCAACGTGTAATGTGTTTAATGTATCCCCTTATCTAAAACTATTTCAGGTGGCACGAACTGGCCGGGTTGCTTTGATTAGAGAGTCAGGGGTGGATTCCAAGTACCTTCGCGGCTACGCCCTTCCACTTTGATCCAATTTCGCCAAGCTCCCAAGAAAAAAGGCTGCACCTCAAAGTGCTCAGTAGCCGCTTTTCTTAGCGTATTAATTACTATGGAAGAGTAAGAGAGTGCAATTTACAGGTATTTTGCCTTTTGTTCTGTAGTGTAACTTGGTGGCTAGTCAAGTTTTGATAAGCTCTCGAGAAGAAAAAAAATATGATGTAATATTTAACACACTTGCTCAGATTTCTTTAGTTTCCGTTTTGCGACCAAGTGACCTGGTTCTTGTAGACTATATCTTTTATTGTGAATTGAATCAATCAATATGATCCAATTTGGAATCAAATTGTAAGTACGTCTACAAGTAGCAGCTTACCAAGCTTTCCTTCATATGTTTAATGAGCCCGTCTAATATTGCAGTGAAGTCTTCTTCACTCTTCGTTATAGTGATTATCAATGTTTTCTTAAGCCAAACTTACCAGTTGGTTCAACCAAGAATTGATTCTGAATTTGATTGGAATTTTATCCTAAAACCAGATGGATAAAAAATTACTCAAAATTACACTGACCTCCTCTAAAATTTAGTAAAATTATACTGACCTCACCTCTATTTGTCCAAGTAACACTCACCTCTCCTATAGCTAACAATGTTAAATGGAGTTCGCTAATAATGTGACTTCTCTTTTATGTTTTTTGCTAAAAAATTATTAAAATACATGCATAAAATAATTGAATAAATATTTTAAAAATAAAATTTTTGAGAGAAATAAAAATAACACGAGGGTATTTTTGTCATTTAAAATAAAAAATTACAAATATTTTAAAAATATCATTAGTAAGCATATGCAGTGCACATGACAGACACTCACTAACCGTTTTCATTAGTAGGGGAGGTCTATGTAATATTTTACAAAACCCAGAGGGATTACAAGACAAAATTACAAATAAAAGAGATGTCAGTATAATTTCACTAAACCTCGTGAGATGCCAGTGTAATTTACCCAAATTAATATAAGCTATGTATAACCAAAATCCCTCGGTACAATTGATATAAGCTACTATTTATACGCTACATCAGAGAGAAAATATCAATCCAAAGCAAACGCGACTCATAGAAAATATCAATCCAAAGCAAACGCGACTCATATTAACAGTTGTCTGTACTATTTAAACTAAAGGTTTTCCTCCTTTCTTCCCGTGCTCTTTTCATACCTTTGAATAGAATGCAGGTTTCAACTTTCAAAACAAAAATACAGTTGTCTGTAGAACCAAAAATCCCCCAAGTACAATTAATATAAGGGGATGTCTGTACAAGTAGTTAAAGGTTGTGAGCAGTTGATGAACGCGCAAGTTTAAAGTATTTAATTAATGGCTTTGAAAACCACACATTCCATGATTCTAAGTGCAATAAAATAAAGTTCGGTTTAAGTTCAATTCACGTTACTGCAGGAATCTTCTCAGTTTCGAATCAGATTAAAGTATATATGACTTGTCAAGCAGTACTGGGAAAATTCTTTGCATCACTAAACACAACCATAAGCTGCACTAATTATATAAAAAAAGGATAGATACAAATAGTGGTGATTCCGCATGGAAGGGCAGATGTACTCAGATCAGACCCTTGTCCAATATAATGTGCACAGAGGATGAAGGAGACAAAATATTAACTCACCTAAGGTACTTAAGCAACCTGATGTACAAGAGATACCTAAAAGATTCTTCAACACAGTGGGCGGCCCATGCTGTTTTGCTTCTTTTGGAAATACTACTACAGATTTCTATCTCCACCATCTGCCATACTTTTACGTCACTTCGCAACGATGAGTTCATCCAAAGTTTCAGCATCCGTACTTGAAGGCGGCAAAAGAATATCGTCATCAGTAGTAAAATGGTACTTCTCACCGATAGCTCGTAGAAGCTGATACACTTCAAACATGGTAGGCCTCTCCTTGGGACCAGACAGAGCACAAGCACAAGCAACCTTCATGAACTGGAGCAGCTCGCTGTCATAGTCCTTCCCGATCAAGGACTTGTCGATGGCATCCTGTAGAAGCGAATTATTTGAAAGGAAAGTTATCCACTCTACCAAGCTACCTTTGAAACTTTCTGAAGCATTAGACACATGAGTGGGTCTTTCACCAGTGACCAATTCAAGAAGAACTACTCCAAAACTATAAACGTCGCCCTTTGGCGTTGCAACTAGGGTACGAGCATACTCCGGAGCTACGTAGCCCAGGTCGCCGAACTCACCATTCACAAAAGTGCTGAGATGAGTGTCGACAGGATTCATCAGCCTTGCAAGTCCAAAATCAGATATTTTAGGCTCATAATCTTCATCCAGTAGGATACATTTGGAGCTAATATTTCGGTGGAGAATGCGGGGATTACAGCTATGGTGCAGCCAGGCTATTCCTTTTGCTGCGCCAATACTAATTTTAAGTCTTGTTGGCCACTCCATGCTTTTCGCTTGTGCACCTGGGCCATGTAGCTGATCATAGAGAGTCCCCTTGGGCATGTACTTATATACCAACAGCCTTTCCTTTTTGGCAACACAGTAACCTAAAAGAGGGACCAAGTTTTGATGCCTGACATTTCCAAGTGTTGCCATTTCGGATGTGAACTGGTTTTCCGATTGCTGTGTGTCCTGCAACCTCTTGATAGCAAGAAAAGAGCCATCTGGAAGTGTTGCCTTGTACATTGTCCCAGTTCTACCAGTACCAATTATGTTTTCTTTACTGAAATCATTGGTTGCTTTCATGAGATCACTCAACTTCATTTTGGACACAGATTTTTCAAACATAGAGACCTAAACATAATGAAATTTGACCATTAGTCTTCAACATATACAAAAAAAGGAAATAGAGGTTATCATAGTAACTTAAAGGGCGACCCTGAATGCAACAAGCTTCACCAATGCTGGATGTGGGAAGAGTCAATGAACAAGCCTTAACCTCACATAGCAAAGAGGTTGTCCGCAAATTGAACCACGATGTTCCAAGTTGCAATAGAGAAACCTTACCATTAATCCAAGGATCGCCCTAAAGAAATTGTCTCATTAACAAACAAAGAGTAGAAAAATTCTTACCTTGACGCCTTTAACTCCCTTTATAGACTTTGCCCACTTGTTTTCTTCAACATCCTTTTCTTTCTTCTTGATGGGCATTCTGCGCATGCAGAAGTATAGAATAACTCCAACAATGATAATGGTTATTACTACACCAGCGACTGCTGAGCCTATAATGACCCCAGGATTAGTCTTCTTTGAAGTCCCACTGCAATCACTCAGAGGTGATCCACAAAGACCATTGTTGTTTGAAAAGCTTGAAGCTGGCATCGCAATGGTGAATCTAGGAATTTGGCCAGATAACCGGTTGTCGGAAACATCAAATTGAACCAGTCGTGCGAGGTTGCCAAGCTCACCAGGAATTAGTCCAGTTAATTTGTTATGCTGAAGTCTGAGGGTATTAAGATAAGTGCATTGAGATATATTCTTTGGAATTCCGCCTGAGAAACTATTGAATGAAAGATCAAGTGATGTGACATAAGGTATCCTTTTTGCAATATCAGGAGGAATTGGTCCAGAAAAGTTGTTGCTTGAGAGATCCAGCCCAGTCAAGCTTGTGCAATTCTCAAGTCCCGAAGGAAACTGGCCTTCAAGTCCCATGTTGGAAAGCTGTAGGTTGAGGACCTTGCTTTCATCGGGATGCCAGCACTCCACACCGCTAAACTTGCATATGGACCCTTCCGATGTGTTTTCAAAGTTCCATAAGAAAAGGTTGTTTTGTGGATCTTTCAGTGAATTCTTCAATACTTGTAAACATTGGATGTCACTCTGGGTACCATAACATATGTTAATGAGCAAAAACCAAAAAAGCACTGGAATAAGAGTGATGGAAAGTCTGAACTTCATGGCCATAAAGATGCAAATTCCTCTTTCCTCCTGCTTTATAGCATAGGAACAAGATCAAAGACAACATCGGCTGTCCTTCATATTCTCCAATTCAGTTGTACCTGGATGGAAAATACAATTTAATTAGATTAAAAAAGCAACAGATTTCTACATGCACGAGGATTCCACGTAGCCCTACTCCCACTGCCAAATCTAACGTAGCTTCAAGATGCGACAACAATCATCAACTAGTAACATCACAAACAAAACCGAATGAGATCTAAAACAAGAACGGGACTTACGGAAACTCCATTATCAAAATGCCAAACAAAGAAAACTCCAATCACTTGGCTGGCCTTATTCAAGTCTGACAAATTATGTCACTACACAGGAAAGAAACACCTGCAGCTAGTCTAAAGCAGTTAAGAATAGGCATTAATAATTTGAAATTTTATTTTAGCTACTTCATTTTAGTTCACAACAAAACCTATTTAACAGAAAATAAGCTTTTCTCGATATAAGTATAATCGGAATTCCAACAACCAAAATCTACTGTATTCCCACTTAACCCATGTCTGAAATCCAAATTTGCCTTCTGAACCTTGTAGAGTTTATATTGTAACGCGAAACTTATCCGAACATTTGAGAAGCAATAAACAAAAATTTCAAACTAAGAAAAAGATGCAGCAGCTCGAACAATATAGTGTGTCCAAATTGCACATTATTGTGCATTAAAAGAACGCAGTAATTGTAGGCTTTTCTTGTAGAATACAGAATTTGAAAAGCTAAATTCAGTAGGATTCTAATGAACTAGTAATGATAAAATCCTGCGGGACTGAAAGTGATCCAAAACTTAAATATAACCTTAATAATGGATATCAGAAAGAACGAAGCAGCCTACAAATTAAGAACTCCGCCTATGATTCCCATCAAAAGAGTCCAAGCCAGCATAATCTACACACACCTATAAGTTTATAACCTCCCCAAAACAGTTACAGACTATTATTGCAAGGAAAAATGACATGTAAAAGAAACAGAAGAGAAACCGGATGGATCACTCTACAATTTGTGAAATCTACATCGATCTTTAACCCTCGGAAGATATCCAACAGATGCCAATGGAACTTTTCAACCCCCATGTCAAGGTAGCAAATCGTCCAACATGGAAAACCCACTACTTGAAGAAGAGACGGAATCAGCTAATTAAAACTGCAATAAACAAAAATAAAAAAAAATCTTCTTTCCCCCAATTTCCAATCATGCAACTCAATCGACAATATCCAGCAAACTCCCAAGTCCCAACCAATTATCAACATCCACCAAGATCCAAGGTAACTAAAAAAGGAAAAAAAATCAAATCTTTCCAACATATGAGCTTATGAGAAGCAACCCACAGGCTAAAAATCTCAAATAAAAAAATATTTTGACAAAATCCAAGGACGTCATGCACAATTATAAGAAAGAAATCCCCGGAACGCGCCGAGAAGGGGAAAAAAGAAGGACGGGCAAGAACAATCTGAAGCACCCAATACACAAGGAGGGAAAAAAGAAAATATTTTGATCACTCACCAAGAACACCGAGCGCAAGAAGAACAGGCGAGACTGAGAGCAGGCGGATAAAAAACCCCCAAGTCTCCCCACTCGCCAAAGACCCCCAATTCGGGACGCGGAGCTCAAAGTGGACTTTTCTCGTTCCCAGCGTTGTCTCCACTCCACTGTCTTTATAATATCATTAAAGAAGGGGGTGGAGAGACTAGTCTCCGCTGTACCAGGATTCAAAGGCAAAATACCACAACCAACACCGGTACTACAAAAGAAAGAGGAAGGAAAAAGAAAAGAACAAGCTCATCTATTACGACAACAAATCCCACCATAATGGCAAAATATAATTTTTTACTCTTTTATTTCGTATCATCGTCTCCACTTTCAATTTGGCAGCAGAAAAATGACAATTTATTATTTATCTTTTGATTACCAGTTGCTTTTTTCGGTTCGTTATGATGCGTATTCTACGTAGAAGGTTAAATACTGCAGAGAATACGTGTTACGCGTATGCAATGGCCCGCATAACAATCTTATGCAATAGAAACTACTGGCCGTCGATTCTCCCTCAGGTAGAACATGACGGTGGATTCTTTAGCCGCATATAAAAAGGATGCAGAACGTCATGCTTGTCTTGAACCCTGGTCAAAGTCAAGTGCATATGTTTCTTAAATTATGCGAATCTTTGGTGTTTTTGTAAACAATGGAACAGCAAACACCTAAAATTTTCCAATAGAATGGACACGCGTATGGTTTCTGGGAACGCGCGCTGGCGGGATGGCATTTAATTGGACCCGGGTGACGACGTGAGTCGTAGGGCCTGCACTGGGACGGCGCATGAGGATCACGTGACGAAGACCCTGTGGTCTTTGATTTCGACGTACGTATTCTTACAGAACGTACTTATCCTGACCCCCAGGCCGTGTGATTGGGGAAAAGCTTGGCCCTATACCCGGACTGCAAATTTATAACAATTAAGACGTAGGTAGGAAAACGAGTAAGATGTTTCGGGTAAATGAAATGTGTCCCTTTCTTTTGTTTGGACCGGTCAAACCAAAAGCTACGGGAATTGGAGTGTTTCGGACGGCGAGCGAGACAGCGGTTTCTTATTCTCACATGTTGGCACGGAAAACGGACGAGGTATTAAGGTAACCGTATATTTCAAAAAGAAAGTTTTCTACGAGCTTAATTATGATTTTGGTTCTAAATTATTATATATATTTTTATTTGATCTCTTCTTTTAAAAAAAATTAAGTTTAATTTTTTAAAAATTATTTTTATTTTTATTTGATGACTTCGTTAACTTTTATTGTTAAGTACCAACATGACAATGATGATATAAATTAAAGATGAATCAAATGAAAAAATAAAAAATATTAAAAAACTATATATATAAAATATATATTTTAATAACCTAAATCATAACAATATATAAAATATTTTATCCATTTAATTCTTTATAATATCTCTTTTTTTTTCATTTGATCTCTCTTTAGTTCATATCAGCATTATCATATTGACACTTAACAATAAAAATTAACAAAAAGTTGACGGATGAATCAAACAAAAATGAAAATAATTTTGAGGGACTAAACAATTTTTTTAAAAAAAAGATGGACCAAATAAGAAGAAAAAAATATTTTGGGAGATTAAATTTTTTTTTTCTTCTAAATGTTAATAAATTCATATAGCTTTAACTTTTTATCCACTTAGTTTTTATATTTTTATCTTAATTTTACTAGTAAATACTTTAAGATGTGTTTACCTTACTAAATATGATAAAATAATAAATAAAATAAATATTATTAAATATGATTTTTAATCTGATTTATATTTAATATAATATTATTAATTTTATATTACTCTAATTTTACTTTTTAAATATAATTACTAAACAAATAATAAATTAAAATTCATCTTTTTATTCTATTTCTCTTTATATATGGAATAAAGTCATAAACGTATCCTATAGATATGATAGCATATATGATGATTGGCCCATTCACTCGAAACGCGGTAAGAATAACCTCCTGTGCTGGTCCAAAGGAGGAAAACAGTGGAAACTTGGGACTTGAGAGGCTTGTCGTGTCTGCTTCGTCTTGTCACCATTCACGGGATAAAACTTGGGGCTCTCATTTCCTACTCTTTTCAATTATTGATTGAGGAAGTAATATATTCAATGTTAATTATAAAATATATTTGGATTTTTAACATATATTTCTAATATATTATTATTTTTTTATTTTTTCAATTCAATACATTACTTTTTAATTTATTATAAATTTATCACGTTGTCTATCCAGCGTCAACTTTATCGTCTGAATACTGATGTGGCGTTCCTGACGTGATTATTAATCTCAGTCAGCATCCAGACATAATTTTTTTAACTATTTTTTTTTCGACCTCATCAAATTCAGTCAGCAACATGATTAATTATAAAATATATCTCAACTTTTGACGTGTTTTTTTAATCTATTCTCATCTTTTAATTTTCCTAATTCAATACATTAATAATTCAAATAATAATCTACCTCTTCGGTTACATTGTTAATATATGAATACAAAAGTCATAAATGAAAAAAGTTGGGGAGAAAAGATTATTTAGTAGCTCGCTTTAGTTTTAATTTTTAACACAAGGTGGGTGAAGAGCGAATCCCTCGTCAATTATTTGCTATAATTCGGAGATGCATCGATGCAATGCAACAAAATGATAAATATTTATATAATTTGGCTAAATAATTTTATTTTATAATTCATGAGAGGGCAAATGTAGTTGATATAAGTTTATGTAATTATTAGCAAGGACATTTGAGTATTATTTTCAAAGTACAATTGTCAAAATACAAGTATGAAAGAATTAAGATGGTACAAAATTATATTTCAGAATATACAATATTAGATTTCGATGAATATTTTTAAATCTGAATGAAGCTTTCGATGAATGAGTATGAACTTGTTATTATATTTAATGGGTTGAATTAGCTTAACTAAGGAGCGTTTATTTGCCCGCAGATATAAACGTTACAACTTTAGTTGAAATAAATAGATAAATAAATTTATTTTAATTGAAATAAATAGATAAATAAATTTATTTGGTTGACTGTAATAATTTTCTTACAATATTTAGTATTTACAAGTTGTATTCCTAATACTAGTTACAGGTTGCAAAAAAAAATTGTGGTCCAAAAAATTCGCAACACAAGATTATGAATTGCAAAAGTGATAATTCAAGTATTCGAAAATAATTAATTTGGGTGATTTAAAGTTGTCGAATAGAGAAATGATAAATATCAAAGTTGTAGATTTTCACGTGTTGAACGTGATGGTAGTGTCAGATTTTAGATCTAATATTGTTTGATAAAAAAATTTATATATTTTTTAATATTATACAAGAATTTAAAATTATTAATTTATTTTGATAAAAAAATTAAATAATACTTTAATAGTGATTCAGAGTATAAAGTAATTTTATTTGGGGTCAAATCGATTTTGTTGCACTTGTAGCCGATGAATTATTATTGGGATAAAATAAGAGATTTACACTTTTGCCTCTATTAGTTTGTTATTGTTTCTAAATTTAATTGATCTCCTATTGCATATTATTGTTGGATCGATTTGGGTGAATTTTTGATCTTTTTTTCTGATTAAATCACAAGTTTTTCCCGACGCTCATCCATCCTTGCTTGCTCTTCTGATGATTTGCAGATCGATTTGTGCTCGAGACAAATTCTAGATCATACCATTCAAGCATCCATGGGGAGCGACCGCCACCACTTGACGAAGCGGCAAATCTAGGCTCCCTTGTTGCGTTGGGTATTTCAAGCGTCGTTAATCCTTGCCTCCTTGGGGCGGCGCATTCGATGATGTCATGCCCCCGCCCGATAAAAATTTGGGCCCCACACGAAAAAATAAACGAGTCATCACGACCTGGCCCGTTAGCATGATTACGAAAAACTAAACGGTTCGTCCCTTTCTTGACTCTGATTATTAGGTTATCATGTCGGATCTGACCTACATCCCCTGGCCCGTCAAGATGACGGGCAACCCGAGCACGATCTTATCTTGTCGGGTCAAAATTGTCAGATGCAAGTCACGATTGTAAATATTGCAACTTCCATTTGCGATCAACAAAACGATTGCAAATAGAAGTTGTAATTCTACTTGCGGGCAACCAAACAGTATGGTGCAAAATCTAATCGCGAGCATTTTTCTTTGCATGTAAATAATTGCGAGCAACCAAACACCTCCTAAATGAAAAATAAAAAATAAAAATAAAAATATCGATCACTATTTTTTAAAAAAAAAATACAAAATAGATCGACTATCATTTGAAATCCTCCGCCACCTATTCTAGTAATAATATCATTATAAGTATCATTTTTACGGTACAACACAATTGACCTATAGAGACACAAAATTAGAGATAAAATATATTTTTATTTTTAAATCTTCACATTTAGAGGCTAATAGACACAAAATTTGCTCCTAATTAGCATCTAAAGATCTATATAAACAACAACAACAACATAGTCACTTAATTGTTTTGACTTTAAGCTATAGGAACACCAGCAACATAGTCACTTAATTGATCTAACTCTAAAATTATTTTTAGAGACTAATTATGGATAAATTTTATATTTATTAATCTCTAAATGTGAACATTTAAAAATAAAAAATTTAATTTATCTTTAATTATGTGTCTTTATAGATCGATTGTATTGTAGTATTATTAGGACTTTCTTTGGTTGATAGAAAATGACATGGGCAAGTTTCCCAACACCTTCAGAACACCCAATTCAAATTGTCTAATAGGGAAGTGGAACTTTGACTTGCTGCAATCAAAACAATTAGAGAAGAAAAAGCTCCCACTAATTCTAGTAAAAATAGCATCATGATCAGCTGCATTGAACAATCCTCCACATTACTTCAAATTAGAATTAAACCAGACTACACTCAGGCATTCAGTTGCAGCTTGACAAGCAAATCAGTATGCTTAATTGCTTATTATGCTTCCTGTTTACAAACCAGTGACTAGTGAGCTTCCCTTTCCCTTCAACTCAATAACAGATTTACAGACCACACCCTCTTTACAAAGCGGACAATAGGTAGAAAGAACATTAATTGTGAACTTTTTCAACAGGTCATTGATTTAATTGTGTTTTTTTTACTTAATTTGATTGCAGTATTGAGATTTAGTTAAAGTTATCTTCATTAGTAAGACTTGATTGGTATTGACGTATTGTTATCATTAATTTAAAATATTTTTATTAAAAAAAGAAAAGAAAGACTCAGCATTGACTCATGCAGCTGCTTATTCTATATATTTAATTAGTCAACAAAGACTAATTAATCTATCTTGATCTTGACCCTACTATGTAATTTAGGATCACTTAATTAATTAATTTATATAAATTTTTAGAGACTTATTTAAAATAAATTTTTAGTCTATTTATTTTTAAATATAAAAAATTAATTTTGTATCTCTATGACTCGGTTTGTTGGAGTGGATACACCAAATCATCACCTTCCTTCTCTTCCGCTACTGTAAAAAGAGCTGGTCCGGGTGATTAATTTGATAATTTATATTATTTATGTAATAGAAAATCATTTAATACTGTAAACTAATATAAATCTTAAATATTATTTCTATAAAAAATATTATATTTGAAATAATTTTAAATGTATTATTTTTATTATAACACATATACTATTATTGATCGAAAAATTTCATAAATTGTTAGAATATTTCAACACTCCTTTAAATATTTTCATAAACAAACATGAAAACACTCCAAAAATTGTGAAATTTACTCATTAGACCAAAATCTTAACTAAACCAAAATCTATTTCACCCAACAAAATTTAGTTAGTTGGAAACAGTTCACGGTAAAAGTTAATTTATAATTTGGATTATTTTTGGTAGGTTATATTATTTGATAATAATATAATGATAATATATATTAACACAAGATATATAGTTCATCTTAGATTTATCGATAATATAATATTACTTCATATTTAGTATATTTGGTAAACATAAATGACGATCTAATTTTATATTTTTGATTTTACAAAAAAATTATCAAATAATTCTTATCAAAATTTGGTGGTGTCTCTTGTAGAGATGAATGTATACATGGAAGAGAATAATAAGATTGAAATAAGGATGGTTATTTATGATAATTCATGTATCTATTTATTACGGCAGTTATTCACGTTATTACTTTAATGATAATATAATTTATCAATAAAATAGTCGAATCAAATATAATAATGCATGAATCTTGAAAATAACTTCGTATTTGAGGTGACGTGTCAAGTCGACCGTTGACCATGCCGGCCAAAACAACTTAGTCAACGGGTCATATCAAGGTGCGCGTTTTCTTAAATATTTCCAATTTCTTTGTTCACACTACTCATCATTAAATTGTGGAAATTAAACATATCTGGAATTCCACGTGGCAAATGAGCTGCGTTCTTTATTCATTTCGAGGTTCATTTGATCATAGCAATTTCAAAATGTCACCTCATCATCTCATATGGCATAAGTTCTAATTTGTTTGATTGTAACTTTTTAGCATAAATTCTAATGGTTTTTATTTTGAAATTTAAACTACTCAATTTTGATTAATTGTTTAATTACTGTGAAATTTGAAAATTAAAAGTCTCCCTATAATTAAATAATTAAATTTAATTACTGTAATTATTTACAAAATTTTTATTAATTTTTATTAATTACACAATTTAAAATTATTAAATAAAAATAATAATCAACATTGAGCAATTATAATCGAAATCAATAATTTAATAATTTTATTAATTATTGTGAAATTTTTAAATTTTCAATTTTTAAATTCTAATTTTTTAAAATTTAAATTTTTAATTAATTTTTTAAATTTAAAATTAATAATCTTATTAATTACCAAATTTATATTTTTTCTAAAATTTCATGTCTATAAAAATTAGCTTCATGATTAGTGTAGGATATCAATTATTCTTCTTTCTCTTAATCTTCATAGTTTATTATTTTATTTTTTTATTTTTGTACTAAAATAATGATCTGCTATGATTTAGTTAGGATCAATACGATTGTAGAGAGTAGGGCTGTCCGTTCGGTTCGAACCGAACCGAATTGAATTTATCCAAATCGAATTTTTTTATACCTGAATTCTAACCCGAACCCGAACCGAACTATACCTAAACCGATTTAATCCGAACCAAAATTATTCGGTTCGGTTCGGTTTTCAACCCGAAAACTGAAATTTTAATTATTTTAATTAAAAATTAAAATTTAAAAATTAAAAATAATTACTTAATACCTACTTAAGTAATTCTATTAAAAATTTAAAAAAATATTTTTTTTTTAATTAATTCGATTTTCGGTTCGGGCCGGTTCCCGAATTTCAGAAATCGAATCCGAACCGAAATTCAAATTTTGGTTCGGTTCGGGTCAGAGAACCGAACCTACAACGGTTGAAACTGAACCGAACCAAAAAATTCGATTCGGTTCAGTGTGAACCGAACCATGGACAACCCTAGTGGAGAGTGCCCAATTTTAATAATTCTAATTTAAATAAATTTATTGAAATGATTCTTATCGATAGAAATGTAAGATTTTTATTTTCGTACTTTTTAAACGGTTTGATAAATTTTGAAATAATTATTTTATTCTTATATGATTTTATTGATTATTAAGGTAGAGTGCCCAATTTTATTTATTTTTATTTTTATTTTATTACTACTTATTTGCAAATCAAACTATTTTAAGATTATAGAATTTACTATATTCATATATATTTTTTACTTTTCCATTTATATTTTGTAAATACCTATTTTTGATGTTTTTATTATTATTATTTGAATAATTATTTAAAATATTTGTTAATGTGTTGAATTATTTTTATATTAGTTTTAAAATCCAAAGAAATTTACGAAATTTAAAATAATATTCTAATTTATCTCAATTTATTATTTTATATCTATATTATATATTATTATTTCGAAACTTTTTTTGTTTTTTTTATATAATTTAGTTTTTGAAACTATAAAAATTACCTAATTTTGATGTTTAAAATTTTATATTTATTATATTTCGAATGATTATTGAAAATAGTTTTTAACGTGTTGAATTGTTTTAATATTAGTTTTTGAGTTTTTAAAATATCAATTTTAAAGTTGTTTCTAATAGTATTTTAAATTCAAAGAAATTAATATTGATTCTAAATTTATATTTTATTAATATTTTCACTCCCCTTTGAACATATTAGTATTGATTCTAGATTTATTTTTTATTAATATTTCATTATCTTATTATTATAAATTTTATTTTTTTATATTTTTTTATATTTATTATTTGAATCTTTACTTTTTATGGTAATAATTATAAAATTCATTACAATTATTTTATATTTTTCATGTAAAATAGTGTTACTATAAAGATTTTAATTTAAAAAATAGTCTAGAAAATAAATACATTTTAAAATGAATGCATACCATTATATAGAAATATTATTTATGTGTTGAAGTCAAAAAAAATTCCTTCAAAAATATTACCATTTTATTAATATTTCACTTTTTTATAACTAAAAGTTTTAACTTATTTTTTATATATTTATTTTTTGAACCTTTATTTTTTATGTTGATTAGTATATATATACTAAATAATAATTGGAAATAGTTTTTATTGTTATAATTATTTTTTATATTAGTTTTGTGCTTTTAAAATATGACTTTTCTTATGTTTTTTTTAGTAAAAATTATATAATTTAGATTCTTTTTTATTTTAGAATTAGTTATATGTACTAATTCATTTTTTGTTGGTATAATTTACTTTATAATTATATTATATTTTTAATTTATCCTTTAAAATATATATTTTAGTTTTATTTTTATATATTTTAAATATAAAGTATTATTTGTTTGAAATAGTTTTGGCATTTTTAATCAAAAAATAAATTACTATAGAAAATACTCTGAATATAACGAAAATAGTTTGAGCGTGTCCAAAGAGATTGTATCCATAATTGAAATTATCATATTGTCCCTTATAATCTACCTTAATTATTTTAATTTAATTTTCATTAACTCTCTCTCTGTTCTCCCTCATCTTTTTCTTCTGCATAAAATAAATTTCAATTAATTAAAAGTTTAATTAATTTGACAATTAATACGTTTAGTAATATTTTTTATTTATTTTGTTTTTGTGACACGTGCAAATGTTTAGTAATATGTTTAATTTAATTTGATCTTTAAAGGACATTACTGAATATATTAATAGGATCCACATATTTTTTAGTAATATTTAACCTCCCAAATAAAATGTCAAATGAATGTGGATCCCATTAATTAAATTCACAAATATTAAAATTTTAATTATTTTAATGCACCTCATCAATTTAAATTATAGTTGTCACATGCTAAATTTTTTTACTAAATTGTATTAATAAGTGGTTCCTAAAACCACTTCAATATGAAAATAAATAACAAAATCACTTTTGACTTTTGCGACATGACAAGCATAATCAAATTTTGAGATAAATAAATAATTAATATGATTTTACTATTCATTTGATATTCTTCGTATTTTAATTTTGAGTATCAAAATTTTAATTATTTAATGCATCATACTAATTAATATGATAATGTGGTACTTATTGTAATTATAATATATTAATTGATTGTCATGTTAAATAATTCTCTCTAATTCACACCACTAATTAATTTTTTCATCTATTATTTGTTTTTAATCATAATTTTATATAATAATTAAGATTTATATTTTATAATTTAAATGGATTCATAATAGATTAAGTTTCTTTTACTATTTTTTAAAATTCAATTGGACACGTCACACATGTGAAGAAACTCGAGTTGAGCCCGCAGTTGGCGCTTGAAGAATGAACTCGACAGAGGAATATGCGTGCTTCAATCAATCACTTGGAAGACTCGAATCTTCCTTTTAGATGCTCAATAATCACTGTGGGAATAAAGGAAAAAGCATCAAATGAATCATTAGGGGTGAGCAAACTTCCCCGATTCGTCGAAAGCGAACCGAAACCAACCGAACCGAAACCGATTTAACCGAACCAAATTAATTTCGGTTCGGTTTTCGGTTAAAGAAATTTTTGGGTTCGGTTTTCGGTTCGGTTCAGTTCGGTAAATTAATCGACGGTTCGGTTAATTTACCGAATTAACCGAATATATATGTATATATATATAATAACAAATATATTAGATGTTGGCATTTGTCTTGGTGGTTAAGTGTTATGTTTAGCTTTCTGCCGCCCGGGTTCGAATCCCATGTTGTGTAATAATATTTATTTAACATTCGATATATATATAATAGGTGTTAGTTATTTATAAATTGATAGTAATGTTTGCTAAGATGGTTAAAGGGTAAAAATTAAAATGTAATTCTTAGTTGGCCGAGTTTGAGCCCACATGCATTATTTGATTTTTTTTTATTTATCTTTTCGGTTAACCGAACCGAATTAACCGATTTTTTTCGGTTCGATAAACGGTTAAATTTTTTTTGTATGGTTCGGTTCGGTTAACCGAATTTTTGGTTCGGTTTTTAATCGAACCGAACCGATGCTCACCCCTATGAATCATACCTGGGTGTATTTATACCCAGGTGAAGAAATGACGTTCAATAAATAGAAAACTATCCGTTATAGGCCGCCGGTCGAAGCGCCGATCGAAGTGCCGGTCAAAGCATCGGTCGATCAGTCATTCGACCGCTTCTGTTTACCCTGTGGTTAGTCGATCGCCAGACGCAGACGCAGACGCAGACGCAGACGCAGATCGCGATATTGCGTCACAGCTCATATGCAGGTCAGTCGACCGATTGGTCGATCGCCAGCCTCAGCCCGATTCTTTCACCATTCTGTTAGGGACTTTTCGATGCGCCCGAGCGACGACGAATCATGACGGAATGTTCCCTACATATTTGTAAATATGTTTACGCGTCCATGTAATTTTGCCTTTATTTCTAGTTCGTACTTGTAAAACCTCTTGTGCGATCCCCATGGGCCCGTGGTACGAGTTGTATGCATGTTGGGGTCATTCGACATTTGGTTCATCCGTCACGGCTAAGCGGAAAACCTTGTGTCCATTTCGTCATGGCCGTGGCCACGGAAAATCACCCCGTCGGGTGGCCCAAATTTTGTCATGCTCCTCGTGCCAAAAGGAACCTTGGGGGTGGCACTTGGGGGTTAGAGGCCTCATGTATAGTGTAGGGGAGCGTTGGCAAACAAAGCGGTTGCCTTGGGCGGAGACGAACGAGTGGCCCATATGGGCATGCGACATGTCGTTCTTCGCCCAAGACAATTGCGGAGCTCGTCCTACACCCGGTTTTATGTTTTCTTGCGTCCATAGTCCTGTAATGTTGTTTTTGCTTTATGCCTTCAAAAACCATTCGGCCAACATGGTCTTTTGGGGGCGCGGACATGGAGTGCGAGGTTGGCACGTGGCCCAACGTATGCCCCGCGATGTTAAGTCGGGAAGCCCAATTCGGGACGGATTCGGGATTAAGGCTTATCCCTTGCACGGGATGCAAGGGTGCCGCACGGGTTCTTCCGCTCATAAACAATTGGCCCGTGACAATTCGATCGACCCGTCGGTCGACCCGTCGATTATTTCTTCAGCCTATTTCTTTCGTGCTTCGTTTTCGGGTTTCGACTTTCAACGAGCATCATCTTGAAGAGCTTTTGACTTGATCTTTGGACTCGTCCAAGCGACTTTGGTGCACTCGTCGATCTTCGGGAAACTTCTGCGACGAACCCAAGTACGACGATCAATGTCCTTCTAATTTCATGATTTCTCCGATTTATCCGATCGAGGACATCGAACGCTAGTCGATATGGAACCTGAAAAATATTCTCAATGAAATCATTATTTCCATATTTGTTATCATCAAAACCATCAAGATCGAGATTAAGGCTAAGGTTGAAAATTTAAAGCCAACAATCTCTCCCTTTTTGATGATGACAAACATCCTTAAGGAAATATATCATTAAAGCATAAGAATATCAACTAAGGGATTTCTCCCCCTATCAACATGCATATCTATAAGATAAACTCCCCCTATCTATATGCATGAATTTTTTATATTTTTCTCCCCTTTATACCTATACTTTTCTCCCTTTTGACTTATACATTTCTCCCTTATTTTCTTATACATTTCTCCCCCTTTTGACATCAATCAAAAAGGGCAAGAAAGGTCTATCTAATCAAATGGATGAAGAATACATTTTTATCATGAAGTTGAGACTTCTAACATTATTTTTCATGAGGCATGAAAATCTCAACTAATGGACGGAAAACACCTACTTAATAGGAAAATTAAATCATACATGATATGAAAGAAATTATATATACAATTCAAGTCTAAATCATGTATGCACTCAATTGATACCAATGTTGTAGTTTATCTTTTTCATGACATTTTTATTTTCATTCAAACTTTTAATATATCAAGATATGATCATTTAAATCATGTATATCAAGTTTGAAGTGAAACTAATATCATTTGATCTAAATTGGAACTTAGCTTGTTTTCATTTGAAATAAGCATGAAAACAATGAAAGTGCTAAGTCTCAAGATTTGCTATCTACTCGTGTTTTCTCATATTTAGGCATCTAGATATTAAACATGAGATAATGTAAGTCTATGAATTAAGTTGGGGCTTAAAATAAGATTTTTAAGTTTCTTTGTTGACTTAGGTCAACAAAAAAAAAATTAAACTTTTAGATCTAATCAAAATCATATCTTTAACAAATATTTTTGAAACCAAATTTTTGGATGAAATTTTTTTATTTCAATTATGGAATTCTCATTTTGATACCAATTGTGGAATAAAAATTTTGATACCAATTATTGAATAATCATTTGAGATGCATGTATCAAGATTCAACTCAAAATGAAATTTTAAAATCAAAGTCCATTTTTCATCCTATGTTGATTCCAATGAAACAAATGGATTTTTCTCTTTATCATCCTAGATATTAAAATCATTTCTAGGAATGATTTTACTCAAGAAATTATGTGAATGATATTAGAAATAGAATCCAAATGGTATACATGAGTTTTTATTTGAAGAAAGATTAAAGTATCAGAAAGATCAAATAAGTGATACTTTGAGTTTTCGAAATTCAACTTCAAAAATTCATTTTAAATTTGATTCTTGATGAAATTTTTTGAAATTTTTACCTATAAAATTAGATTTTTCAGTGAATGTGTGATTTCAAGAATCATCTAAAAATGATTATTCTATAATTTTCTAAAAATAACTAAAATTAACACCAATTGTAGTTTAAAATTGTATTTTGAAATTTTTAGTTATTCTTAAAACTTCTTCAATTCTCATTCAAACTTTCATGACACCACATGATGGTCATGTAAAGAGTATATGTCAAGTTTGAAATGAAAATTAAGTCCTTAAGTTAAGATATCAACCTAGCATGATTTTATTCAAAACCAACTAGTACGAAATTTGCTAAGTTTCAATCTTAATATTTACTCATGATTTTTCAAGTTTAAACCTATGAATACCTAACATGAGTAAATCAAAATATGTTTCTCAAATATGGATCATGAATGAGACCTTTAAGTCAACTTGTTGACTTAGGTCAACAAGGTTCAAAAAGAGATTTTCATGAATTAACCTCAATTGTCATATTATGCATATCCATAAAATTTTCATTCTAAGTGCATGGAAACATGTCATACCTATTTCTAAACATATTTATGAAGATTTGGACTTAAAATGAAATGACTAAGTCAATTGATACCAACTGTTGTTTGTTGACTTGGACCAAGCTTTTCAAGCTTAAGTCCCCTAAAGTGATATAAATATCACATTGTTCATCTAGACAAGAATTTTCAATTTTAACTTTCTAGACTTATGTGATATGTGTATCTAAACATGTTCATCAAATTTTAACTTAAAATGAGGTTTCTAACAAGAATTTTAATATAGAGCAAGTTTCATCTAATCAAGATTATCATAAAATTTGCCTAAGTTATCAAATTATTTTCTACTCATGAAAGATCAAATATTCATTATGCATAATCAATCATAAGCATAAAGACATCATTAAACATGAAAATTCAATTTATTTTTCAAAAATTTTGCAAAATAAAATTCATACATTTTTCTAGAAAATGTGCCCAACCTTTTCATTTTCATTTTCATTTTCTTTTAGATAGCATATATTTCCAAATTTTTATCACTTGCGAGTAGACATCATTAGTATCATAATAAAATAATATGACTATTAGCAAGATAACATGCTAAATAGCAAGGTTCAAAACAAATTTTACATTTAAAAAATCTTAACCTAAGCTAGATAGTTAAGATTCATTTTAAAATGGATACCATGATTTCAAAATGAATCTAAGGGATCAAGATGTGAACCATTTTAGGCATAAGGTCTCTAAACAAGTTTAACTAGTTTGGTCATAAAGAAATGTCTCTAATAGCAAGTATCAACCTAGAGCAAGTTTCATTTAATGAAATTTGCCTAAGTGCTAAGATTTTACCTACTCATGAGAAATCAAGAATTTGACATGCAAATTTAATCATGAGTATAAAGACATAGTTTAAGCCTAAGCATTGAGGTATAACACTAAGATTTTGAAATAATAGAAGTTATACATAATTCATAAAAATTTAGCCAAACTAATATCTTTCTTCCTAGTCATTAGCCTTCCTTAAATACTTATAACTTGCAAGTAAGATACACTAGTGTTTTAGTGAAAAGCCTAGCTACTTAACAAGTTAATCAAACCAAAAAGCAAAGAGAAACATCAAATATCATTATAAAAATTCACTTTGCTAAATAGTTTAAAATTCATTTTAAATGAAATCGAGTGATATCAAAACGAATTTAAGAGATCACAAATATAATATAAATAAAAATATGATCTCCAACTCTTCCTATTGGTTGAAAATCGAAAGGCCACAATGTGCCTACGATTTAGAACCGCAAGGTCGCTTAGGCCCATTACAGGCCACCGGGGTCTCCGAAGAGACTGGGAAATCAAAAAATCAAAAATGTTTTTGAAAGATGTTAAGAGCGGAGAAATCAACTAATATTAGGTACATATCAAACTCCAACTATAATTTTAAGCAATGTGATATAGGAGATGATACCAATGTGTTTGATGTCAACTTTACCATAGACATCTAGATGACTTGAAGTTGCAACTTTGTAATGGTTCAATCTTTAAATCCTCAAACAACTTCAATCAACCACCTTCATCTCACCCTTGTGTGGTACCTCCCCCTACAAAAGAGCATAAAATTTTTGGTACCCAAATGACTTTGGGTCCATGGGGGTTAGTGGTCTTAGGTACTCAAAGTGTCTTAACAATACTAGGGTTCATTTTAAAAGCACAATCAAATATAGCATGCCCATATATATCATAACAAAAGCAATGTCCATGAAACTTTTTCTTTTCATTTTTATCATGGAAATGAATTTTAATTTTAGAATGCTTATCATGTGAAACATGATGAACATGAGCATTCTAAGAGATATCATTCCTCTTTTTATGATCATGAGGTTTAAGAGTGGAATGCATGGCATGAGAGGCATGATGAGCGTGGGCATTCTTAGATAAAATATTTTTCTTTTGAGTATGAGGTTTAATGGTAGAATGCTTAGCATATGATTTAACATTAGCATGAGTATTCTTTTTACTAGAATTCTTAAATGAAAAATTACTAGATACATTACTAACCTTCTTGTTTAGAAAAATAACCTCATTTTTTAAATCATTCGTTGATTTATTTAATGCATGTAATTGAGATTTTAACATGCAATTCTCTTTTTCTAAATTGCTATTCTTGAGCTTCAAGTCCTTAAGCTCAAGTTCTACATTTTCATGGCATGAATCAAATGACCTAGATTTCAAATTTTCATTTTCTAGTTTGGATTCATGCAAATGAGAATTAAGCATTTCATTTCCTTTTTTCAACTTTTTATTTTCTTTATCTTTTCTAACAAGCAAGGCATGCATTTTTTGACATTCCTTAACTAGTTCTTCATATAACATATTGAATGAACTAGATGAGCTAATACTAACATTATTATTATTACGACTAAAAGGAGAAGAGTGTACCTCATCTTTGGTACTTATGAGGCAAACTTTTGAAGTAGCTTCATAGTCATTGCTAGAGGGTGCTTCAAATGTGTGAGAGGTGGAGGTGGAAGCACTTGACTTCTTCCTTGCTTTGATCTTCATGCTTGGGCAATTTTTCTTCACATGCCCCTTTTCTTTACAAGCATGATAGATTACTTTGTTCTTTCGGCTCTTGGTGCTACTTCTTTGACTAGAAATGCTCTGGGCATCAAAACCAAGATTAGTAGTAGGTGTGTGACCATTGTCATCACCACCTTTATCAAAAGTGCTAACTTCTTCGGTTTTGGCATAATTATATAAAATATTTAACGAGACCCATAAATCAAAAGCCGTAGAACAATGCATGACTTTTTCTAAGATGCCTTTTGATAATGTGCAAAGAATACAATTGATGGCATCTTCATTATACTTAAACATTTTCTTATCCATTTCACTCCAACCTTGCATATCATCCTTAGGTTCAATGAATTCCCAATGTAATATGTTAATGACTCCAAACCCTTTAGTTTTTAAATAAGTGTACATTCTATATTTCCAAAGACCAAAGTTTGAGTCATCGAACCTAGGGGTGAAGACAATATCGACTCTAGAGTCATTTCAAGATCGAGACGAATTATAGATGGGATGGTGAAATCACAATCTACGAACCCGCTTTGATACCAATTGTTGGATAAATGACGACACTAGAGGGGGGGAGTGTGAATAGTATGTTTACTAAATCGATTCACCTAATTTCACTTTTAATCCCTTTTCTTAGATTAGTTAGGCGATTTGTAATTTGATGAATGAATGCGAACACGATAAATAATTAAGCAATTAATGCAAACAAGAAATCAACGCAAACACAGAATTTATAGTGGTTCGGCCCCAATGCCTACTCCACTACCTAAGCACACCGCTTAGGATTTCCAAACTAGTTTTACTAGATTAATTTGAGTTTCCCATATACACGAGAACTTTTCACCGGAAAGTCTCACTCTCGACCTAAGGTACTTCTACACCCGAAAGTCTCCGCCTTTTTGTCGAGAGCACTTATCCCACCTCAACCCTAAGGGACAACTAAACTAATCCTAGTAACAACTACGTTTAATTACACAAGTGACTTTACTCCTTCTATACCAAGGATACCACTTTACACACAAGACCAACCACCTGGTCTTCACACGCACAGATGAAATAGTTTAAATAATAGAAAAGATTTACAATCAAAAGATCTTAAGGATAAACCAATATTAAAAGCTCCTTTGCAAGCCTTTGGCTCCTTCAACTCGTCAAGGATGAGCTTGATTAGAACTCGAGTTGAGCCCGCAGTTGGCGCTTGAAGAATGAACTCGACAAAGGAATAGGCAGGCTTCAATCAATCACTTGGAAGGCTCGAATCTTCCTTTTAGATTCTCAATAATCACTGTGGGAATCAAGGAAAAAGCATCAAATGAATCATACCTGGGTGTATTTATACCCAGGTGAAGAAACGGCGTTCAACAGATAGAAAACTATCTGTTACAGGCCGCCGGTCGAAGCGCCAGTCGAAGCATCAGTCGACCGGTCATTCGACCGCTTTTGTTTATCCTGTGGCCGGTCGACCGACGCAGTATTGCGTCGCGGCTCATATGTAGGTAAGTCGACCGATTGGTCGATCGCCAGCCTCAGCCCGATTCTTTCACCATTCGGTCGACCCATCGGTCGACTGACGCGATCTTGCATCACGGGAATCAGCAGGTCGGTCGACCGCCAGAGCTACTGCCCATTTTGGGCTTCCATCGATCGACCGCTCGGTTGACCGAAGTAGCTTTACTACTTTCTTTACGTTCGGTCGGTCGACCGACGAGTCGACCGAACCTAGGCTGAATGTTATTTCTTCAACCTATTTCTTCTGTGCTTCATTTTCGGGTTCTGGCTTTCAACGAGCATCATCTTGGAGAGCTTTTGACTTGATCTTTGGACTCGTCCAAGTGACTTTAGTGCACTCTTCGATCTTCGGGAAACTTTCACGATGAACCCGAGCGCGACGATCAATGTCCTTTCAATTTTATAATTTCTCCGATTTATCCGATCGAGGATATTGAACCTGAAAGATATTCTCAATGAAATCATTAGTTCCATATTTGTTATCATCAAAACCATCAAGATCGAGATTAAGGCTAAGGTTGGAAACCTAAAGCCAACAGGGGCATATAGGTACTTGCTTTCCTATGAACTATACCCATCTCATGCTAGCAAGTTTACTTCTAATGTCAAATTATTCTAGGTCACTTAAGTTAACTGGACGAGTCTGTAGAATGGCCCTATCTGCAAACCTATAAGATTGTTTTTTGCCTAAAGAGGTCAACAGGTTATCGGACAACCTTGGAAGTTTTGTCTTGGGTGTCATTCTGCAAGATAATTAGGATGAGAATGAAGATGATTAGCTTTGATGAAGGATGCATGCTTTTGAAGCAATGAAAAGAAGTACCTTTTTAAAATCGGCATAGATTCATGCCAGACCTAAAAAAATAGATTTTAGCATTAAATCTCAATAATAATAATAATAACATAGACACACTAATAAAGGATAAACAAAGAAAGAAAAAATAAAAATAAAAATAAAAATAAAAGATAGAATCCAAAGAGAATATACAATGAGCCAAAAAAAAAAAAATATATTAAAAAAATGTTTTGATTTTTGAGTCACACAACTTATTTTTGAGTCATTAAAAAATAAATGTTGAATCATTTGAACAAAACATGATATATTTTTATTTTTTTCTTAAAAAAAAAAACTTATTTTTGAGGTAAATATCCCAAGGAAAATTATCATCCCATAAAAAGAAACATGAATCACGTTTTTATGGATGAATCAAGACATTGCGAGAAGAAGAGATGAAGAAATCACACAACATTAAGTATAATCTCATGAATAATAGTTAAAGATCAAGCATTTTACCTTGGAGAAGAAGTAGAAAGCTTAGAAGAAAGGGAAGAGAGTTTTGAGAGCCGGTCGAATGGGCAAGAAAGCCCTAGTTTCGGGCTTAAGAACTTTAGTTGAATGGTCTGGATTAAATCTGACGAAAAGATGGATGAACCGGATGTTTTTTTTGCCCGGCAGTCGATCGGGCGATCGCAAGTCAATCGACCGCTCGATCTGCCATGGGTTTTTAATGTACCCTTTAAGAAAAATTATTTTTGAGAGATGTGAACACTTAAATTTTATGAAATTTTTTTCATATGAACTAGACTTTATGAGGATTCGAAAAAATTAAGAATCACTCAATAATGATATCTCTACAATTTTCTAGAAATTCTACAAGTTCTCAGTGGCATTTTTGTAAATATGGGTCATTTATCCAACGATTTCAGATATTGTTCAAACTTTCTAGATACCAACATATGACCATTTAAGACATGTATGCTAAGTTTGAGACAAAGATAATGTCATTAAAAATAATTTATCTTAGCATCATTTTGTTTAAGAGATAAACATATTACTATAAAGTTGCTAATTACTCATTCTTAACTTATACTCATAGTTTTTCAAGTGAAGACACATGAGCACTCAATATAAGGGGATCTAAACATGTTTTCTAACTACTAGTTCAATATGATAATATTTAATGTGAATTTTGACATAGAGTATATTTTAATTGATCAAGAAATCATAATTTTTTTTAAAATATCAAAGTTTTACCTACTCATGTAATTTCATAGATTTGACATTAAAAAATAGTCATGAGTATAGAGACATCATGAAGTCATGAATATTCAATATTTAAAAATATTTTACCAAACTTAAACTCATACCTTATTATTGGAGTTTTGCCAAACTTGCCTTTTTCTTTAACTAGTATAACTTTCCATTAACATTCACAACTTGCAAGTAGACTTCATTAGTATATTTCATGAAAATAAAGCTACTAGCAAGTAACCCAAACCAAATAGCAAAGAGAAAAATCAAGTATCAAAATGAATTCGAGTGATATCAAAACGAAATTTAAGAGATCACAAATGAAATATAAATGAAAACATGATCTCCAACCCTTCCAATTGGTTAAAAACCGAAAGGTCACAATGAGCCTACGATTTAGAATCGCAAGGTCGCTTAGGCCCGTTACAGGCCACATAGGTCTTCGAGGAGACCAAAAATAAAAAAATAAAAAACATTTTTAAAACTTATCACGATAAGAAAATAAACTAATATTGAGCGTATATCAAACCTCCAACTATAATTAGTGCAATCCAAGAAAAGAAGATGATACAGAGTATACCTAGATGTCCAAGTTGACATAGTTAGCAGACCGTTACAGATAGAACCAAATATGTGTTATCGAGCAAACATATAGAACTAAAAACACTGAAATCAAACTTATAGGATTGAAGTCTAAAAAACTTAAAACTTATAGGACTTCTGTTCCACTTCTCCCTATAATAAAATTCGAAAGAGCGGGAAAATACTTTCTTATTTACTCCAGACTTTGTTACTTTTCTTATATAAAAATAAAATAAGATTAGAGTTGAAAATTAGAAAATTTAACATGCATAATTAAAAATAGAGTCAGAATTAAGAGTAATTAGTTGGAATTTAAATTAGCTTTATTTGGAAAAATAATCATAGTTAATTAAATAGATTTGAAAATTAAGAAATTAAGCATAATAATATTAATTTTAAAAAAATTGAAATTAATTAATAAAATATCAACTATATAGTCAATACTTATTAAAATCATATTACTTATATTCCAATCACATTTCTTTCTATACCGATATGAATTTATATTAAAATATAATAAAATTTATCTTTTTCCTATTAAATTAAAAATATAATTTTATTAAACCAAAATTTAAAAAATAGTTTTTAATTTACAATCCAAATTTTCAAAAATAATATTTCTGATAATTTTAGGCCATATTTTTTTATACATCTAAGATATATTTTTATTATAATAAATATATTTCATATATTTTTTCAGAATTTTTTACTTTTTTATTTTTTTCAAAAAAGTTTGAAACATGTTACTCACTTTTGTGCAAAATGAAATATTTTTTCTCACTCATTTTAGAGTTATTTTCCGCTTATTTGATAGATATTTTTATAAAATTATTTTAAAAAGATTGATTCATAAAAATCAAAAACTCATTTTTTTGAATGAAAATTATATAAATGTCAATTTAATAATTTTATATAAATATTCATAAAATTTTCTTTTTTTATTAAATGAGCGGGTATGGTCCAACAAAGAGCGGGAAAATACTTTCTTATTTACTCGAGACTTTGTTACTTTTATTATATAAAGATAAGAGTTCAAAATTAAAAAATTTGACATGCATAATTAAAAATAGAGTCGAAAATTAAAAAATTAAGAATAATTAATTGGAATTTAAACTCGATTTATTTGAAAAAATTATCATAGTTAATTAAATGGATTTGAAAATTAGGAAATTAAGCATAATAATATTAATTTAAAAAATTCGAAATTAATTAATAAAATATCAACTATATAGTAGATATTTATATTTATATGTAAATATAAATTAAATTTCAATCATGCTTATTAAAATCATATTCCTTATGCTCCAATCACATTCCTTTTTATATCGACATGAATTTATATTAAAATGCTATAAATTTTATCTTTTTCCTATTAAATTTAAAATATAATTTTATTAAACCAAAATTTTAAAAATAGTTTTTAGTTTACAATCCAAAATTTTTAAAAATAATATTTATGATAATTTCATGCCACATTTTTTATACATCTAAGATATATCTTTATTATAATAAATACATTTCATATATATATTTTTTCAAAATTTTTACTCTTTTTTTTTTATAAAAAGTTTGTAACGTGTTACTCACTTTTGTTCGAAACAGAATATTTCTTCTCGTCCATTTTAGGGCTATTTTCCACTTATTTTTTGGATATTTTTATAAAATTATTTTAAAAAGATTCATTCATAAAAGATCAAAAATTTATTTTTGTGAATGAATATTACATAAATGTCTATTTAATAATTTCATAAAAATATTCATAAAAATTTCTTTTTTTATTAAATAAGCGAGAATAATTCAAAATGAGCAGAAAAAACTTCTTTTTTTTATTAAATGAGCGGGAATGGTCTAACATAGAGCACGAAAATACTTTCTTATTTACTCCCGACTTTATTACTTTTATTATGTAAAGATAGTCCTTATAAAATTAAAATTATATATATGTCACTAAAATTTTATATTTTTACTTTTTACTTTTCTTTAAAATAAACAAGTATACATGAAAATAATTCTTGTGATTATCATAAAGATTTTGTTTAATACGACTTTATATAAACGATTTATTTCTAGAGTAACACTTCAATTTTCATAAACCCAAAATTCATATGGTTTCAATATATATATATATATATATATATATATAATTAATATTATAGAATTTCAATGTTGATAAATATACTTCTACCGTTCCACGTGGAATTTCTCGATTACTTAGTTATATTTATATATGGATAACTAATTTCTAAAATGAAATAACTAGTGAAATATATAATAAATTTATATTTGGATGGAGGAATTCCTATTCCTATTTATTATCTATTAAAATTTCATTTTTTAATTTTTTTTTTCTTATTTTACTTTTTCATATTTGTATATTAATTTTTTTACTCCATATTATTTTTTATTTTATAATTCATATATATTTTGGACCGAATTAATTCCTCGGCCCCGCTTAATAAGCCCATGGAGCATAACTTGGCCTGACCATTCAGAAATCCAAATCATGCTGGGTTGGCCCAAGTTCGGCTCAGCGAGCTCTGCCCGAGAACCCCAAGGGCAATTTTGTCTTTAGCCACACACGAAAATTTAAATATAATCACAATATAATTAAGAGACAAAACTCGGCAATTGACTCATTCAAGGTATATCGAAAAATCTTCGTCAAATACCTTTCACCGAAGACTTGTCTTATAACCAGATCGTACGTCTACTAACACTCTTTCAAATCCAATTGTTTACAAACACATCTCAAATATGTTCTCACTTGAGTCTTTGCAAGTCGCCCTGGAGTCGCACCCAGCCAGGAGCCCGAAGGACTTGTAGCGTTTTCGATCACATGCGAGAACATTTGGCGCCCATCGTAGGGTCGAGTAAATCTTGCATGCCCCACCATGGTTGACTCTCGGAGTCAAGCCAGCACGTACCATTGCCAGTAATCAACAACGACATAGCAACAACTTTCGCACGCTGTCTCGCAACGCCAACACGACTAGGAGCGACACTTCGATTGCTACCAACCCGGCCATGGGGGAATTGCGATGTATGATCATCGATCTTATGGAGCAAAACCAGAGACCGGAGGCCCATGTTGGCGCTTTGACACAATCCAAATAGCAACATTGGATAGAGCATGATTATCTCTTGTCACAACGTGAAGGCGACAATTATTATGGGGGGAGGATGAGGTCTCCCGTATACAACTCCTGAAAGAGGGAACTAAAGTCACCGAGACCACCCGAACCCATCGTCGTTATGTCAGCTTAGGACCGTTCACCGAACATATCATGGTCGCTTGCCTCTCATATAATTTCAAACTGACCACTCTCTGCCCCTATGATGGCACGAGTGTTCCATCACCCACGTAACAATTTTTAGATCTATCATGCTCCTCAACGGTGCTACCGAACTCTTCCTCTGCCGTGCTTTTTGTACATTCCTGACCGTCCTCTTATGGTTTTCCAACCTCCCGGCAGGATTGATTCACAGTTTTCAAGAGCTCTCAAAAGCCTTCATCAATCAATTCTCTTCGTCCAGGATCTATACCAAGTATGAGGACGTCCTGAACTACATCATATATACAACACGAATCGCTGAGAGAGTATCTGATGAGGTTTAATGCAGTGGTCATAGAGATACCCAACCTCGCCCCTCATGTCGAGCTATACTCGGTCAAACACAATTTGAAACCAGGACAATTTGCAAATAAGATATCCATCTCCAAGCCAAAGACTATAATCAAGTTCTGAGAGCGAGCAATATGATATATGAAGATGAAAGAGCTCATATAATTAAGCAAGGAAGGACGAAAGGCAAAAGGCCACCAAGGACAAACAAGGAAAGCAGTTCGACAAAAAAGGGGAAAGGACGACGGTAGGAGAAAGAGATCACATTCGTGATCTCATTCTAAATTAGGGTTGTTCATCGAGTCGACCCGACCCAATGAACCCGAGAACCCGACCCGACTCGATCTTTTTGGGTCGGGTCGAGTAATCGGGTCAGGTCGGGTACAATTCAACCAAACTCGACCATAATTGGGTTGGGTCTCGGGTTTTAGAATTTGAAACTCGACTCAAGACCCGACCCGGTGACCCCGATTATTTATATTTTTTAATCATTTTAAAAATATTTTATATTAAAAAAACATTTATATTAATTTTTTTAAAATAAAAAAAATATTATTAAAAACTTATTTTTTACCTAAACGAGTAAACCCGACTACCCGACCCCACCCGACCCGAACTAGGTCGGGTTGGGTTTGACAGGTGAAATTTTTTCAACCCGATCTGACCCGATCCGATTACATTTGGACGGGTTGGATCGATTTTTTCCTTAAATCCGACCCGACTCGACCTGATTCATGAACACCCCTATTCTAAATATCACGAGTACAGCCTACTCAATGCGGGAAGGGAAACTATTAGTGAGGATACTCTTTCTTAAATACTTTTGCTTTAAGTGATAAAAAACTAAAAAAACATTAGTCACTGAAAGATACTAAATATTGATATGTACTGTTAAAAATAATTCAATTGTCCATATAAGTATATTTTGGGTGCCTCTTAATATCATATTTTTTTTCATTTGATGATTCCTTTTTAAAAAGTTTATGTTTAGTCGTTCAAAAAATTATTTTTGTTTCCGTTTGATCCCTCGTTAATTTTTCATTAATTTTACCATTAAGTCCCAACATGGCAATGTGACATGGATTAAAGAGGAACCAAATAGAAAAAATGAGATATTTTAAGAGATTAGATGAAATATATATATATTTTAATAACCTAAAATATATCAATATATATTTTAATAATCTAAAGCATAATAATATATAATTATACTTTAGGTTATTAAAAAATATTTTTTTTTCTATTCAGTCCCTTAAAATATCTCATTTTTTTCGTTTGGTCCATTTTTAATCTATGTCAGCATTGCCATATTGACACTTAATAACAAAAGTTAACGAAAAGATCAAACGAAAATAAAATAATTTTTGAGGGACTAAATGGAATTTTTTTTAAAAGAATGGACCAAATAAAAAAAATATGATATTTTGAGGGGACAAAAAATATAATTAAGCCTAAAAAATACAACCATTTACCTAAAACGAAACTTGGGTTTCAGAAATTATAAAAATTAAAATTTGGTTGTGAAAATTATGAGATCTAAAATCAAATATTTTGATCTTCGTAAAATGACATGCATTTAATTTTGGAAGACAAACATTTAATTTGATGCCGTTGAAAAATAGTAGCAGCCAAATTAGAATTTGAGTTTGGTTTCAATATGATATTTCATCAAAACTGAACATTAAAAGAATAATATGATGTTTCATTAGAAAAATTGCAACCCCTTCTCGCTTCTCACCTCCCTTCTTTCCCACCGTGGCCATATAACTTTTTTGTGTTCTATTTTATTTCACCTATTTTACCAAATTAAATAACATATTGAATAATATGCTCTTTTGATAAAATAACATATTAAAATCGAATCCAATTTTCGATTTGGCTGCGAATAATTTTCAACCCTCCTAAATTAAATGTACGCCGCCCAAAATTAAATACGAGGGCATTCAAGAGAGAGCGAAACATTTGATCCTAGATCTCATAATTTTCGTAACTAGTTTCGATTTTTGTAACTTTCAGAATTCAAATTTAATTTTAGGTAAATAGCTGTAAAAAATATTTTATTTTGAGCCTTAAATATTTTTTTTCAAATTTTTTAAATGATAAAATAGAGGAAAATGTATTTAAAAATGAAAAATCTAACATAGAAAATTTGAGTTTCTTATTATGAATTTGAAAATACCACCGATTCTTATTATTGATTTAGAAAACTGTTCTTTATCAAATGCCCTAAAAAAATCAATTTATCCTATCACCGTAACATAGAAAAAATATTTTAAAAAATTTAAAAAATATTTGAGCAACATTTTTTTTGACGAGCAATAAAGCTCGTGAGAGAACCAAGGTCACCACGCACCACCGACTCCCACGTGTCCATCATGATGATTTCCTCGAGGGATCATCCACGCGCATCCATCCAACGGCTGAAGTAGTTATCAATCTAATCCGTCGATGCAATGATGGACGGGTGATATTCCCCCTTACACCCGCGGTCTCTACTGGATAAAGTAGAAAGAATCCAAGGAAATGCGTCTCTTTTTCGCTCCTTTTTTATTTCTTACTGCATCGGCCATTTCGATGGGTGGCTTCGGCTACTACTGCTATTACCGTTTGCTGCTACCGTGATCACCGTTGCCTACGAAATCCTGTGAGCTTTTCTTCTCATTATGTCACTTCCAACGGTAATTGGTTGCTTCTTTGGTCGATTCATGGTTGGATCCCCGTTTTTGGTGCTGGTTTTATTGATCCGAGGAGAAAATAGGGTTTGTCCCTGAAGGAGTTGGTGTATATTAGGGACGTTTTGGTATTTTCCGTTTCTTCTACTCGAATTCGTGTCGTTGAGGTTTAAATTGGCTTTTGTGTTTCTTGTATGGTTTCTAGGGTTTGGTAATGAGTCGATAGTAGCACTTAATAGTTCGCTTGGTGTTCGGGCTTCGGCCCTTTCCTTTGATAAAAATAGTTGCCGTGGTGAAATTTTCCTTCTTTCCTTTTCTAGGCTAGTTTGAATATGTTACAGAACTAGAGGTTGGAGATGCTGATTGAAGGCCACTTTTTACTTTGGTTAGGTTGCTCGAATGATGAAATAGGCATCACATGGAAAGTGAAAACTTGTTTTGGAGAATTGACGGCCAGTAGCATTTGGGTGTTGCAAGAAAATGATGCTGTTAACCTAACCAGCAGTAGCAAAAAAATGGTGGCATGTATTAGTTTCCATGCCAATGAAAATTGAACCACTGTTCTGTATGAAATTAGATGCTTTTCAGATTTTCTAACCTTAGGAAATATTTGCATCTGATTTTATGTATGGCTGAATAGTACCAGTTTAAAATTCAATGTTAAGATCAACCGTCTTGCTGATATCAGTACATACTTAGGAGTTATTTGTTTGAGGCTTGAAACTATGGCTCAATAAATGTTTGGAGGAGGACTGGAGGAGTGAGGGACTGAGGGAGTGGGAGGAGGGGACATTGATCAACTTGATATTTTGATTGATTCTTTTCCATTCTACTTCAGCTGCCCATTGTATTGCTGTTTAAAATACTTGCTACTCATTAAAGCTGTCCCACTTAGTGAGTGAACAAAAAAGTTAGTTTTTTATTATTAATTTACTTGAAAACTTGTAGTCTACATGAGAGAGAATTGTATTGCGAACTGAACTTGAGATACGAGTCTGTCTTTAGTTGCTTCTTGTACGATTAAGTCTGTCATGAGTTTTATTGTCTAGTTTTTTAACTATGAGCAAAATGATGCTTAATGTTGAACTTGGCAGTGCTTCATGCTCCAATTACATTTTCTGATTTTCTTATGGAAGAAACTACCTTGGCCTTTTTATGTGCATATAACATAATATAGGGCGTCATCCAATTGATTGGTTACTCCATAGACATCTAATGCATTTTGATACTATATAGTGCTAAACCTTGATATTGATCCGTTTGGTTCGTGAAATGAAATTGCAAAAAGTAGGAATAGAGAAGGAATAGAATATACAACAATTTTTAGTGTTTGGTTTGCATTAAGAATAGAGCATAAATGACATGGAAAAGTACTTAATGGACAGAAGTACCATCTAATTGTTGATTATACATTAACATATTTATATGCACAATAAAATAACACATTATTATATTATGAACTAATCATATTGAGAAATAGAAAGTTCAAAAATATATTAAGTAATACATAAAAGTATTATATATGTACTAAATAACTTTTTATATAATTAAAATCATAAAATAATTTTAAAAAAACAAACTATAATTTTAAAATAATAAAGGATAAATATTTTTGTATTTAGTCAATATTAGATTATTAAGTTTAAATGTAATTAGTTTAATAATTAAGGGATAATAATGGGAAAAAATGTCTACTCCTGGTGCCTCAGGATTAACCAAGGAATAGTCATTCCCATAGTTGAGGTTGGAAAAGGCTAATCCATGATTTGGGAATAGCCATGGCCTTGTAAATACATGCGACTTCTGTTCCCATGGGTACTTCTATAAGTGTTAGAGCTTATAAAATATAAAACAATTGTAGTGTCATACACAAGCGAGTCCAGGTATGAGGTATCTTCAGATGAAAAAACAAGGTTTTACTAGTAAGTAACACATTTTAGAGTATAGGCAGACTACAAAATCCATTTATTACATTAGCCATTATAAACCAGGCTACATACAGTATATAGTAGCTTCTAGAACTAGAGAAGCCTTGTGCTGCATTTATTGTTCGCTATTTTTACTTTTTGGATAGCACTATGGCTATTGTTTTGACATTGATCCTCTGATATATTGCATCTCATGTACTAGGTACCCTTTTCAGTGTGATTTTGTTTTTTTTTTTGTCGGACAAGTTTGTACTTGTATATCTCGTGGTCTCCATGTGTATTGTTACTTCTTTAATTCTGTTTCAACCAGTTCATTTTACGATCTACTGCCTAATAGCGGAACATTCTTTTCTCCTTCTTTTGGCAGATTTCTGCTATGGCCGATGCACAGTCAGTTGATACACTTATTGATTCTACTACTTCAAAGTTACAGCAGTTGCAATGGGCTTTTGCTGAACTCGAGAGTCATAATGCCATATCTCTGAACTTGAAATGGAAAGAACTCGAAGAACATTTTCATGGACTTGAGAAGTCACTGAGGAAAAGGCTTGATGAGTTGGAAGATCAGGAGAAGGAATATGTTACACAGGTCACTCAGACCCAAGATATGTTGGAGAAGCGGGAGACTGCTGTTATAACCAAGGAACTTGCATCACTTGATAGATTGCAGGAAAAGAGAGATGCTGCTCTGTCTGCTTTGTTTGATAAATACAATGCCTCTTCTCTAGAACCCATTGCTGATGGTGAGGGGGTCGGCAATGACATGCCTGATGTTATTCTGGAAGAGCACTCTGATATTACATCGGCCAATTCTGGCTCAGATGAGTGCACTGAAGAAAGTGAAAATGCAAGCTGTGAAAACTCCTCCGAGCTTGTTAAACTGTGTAAAGAAATGGATGCAGAAGGGCTGCTCAAGTTTGTGTCAGATAATCGGAAAAACTTGAGCTATATTCGAGAGGAAATTCCTCTGGCACTTAAAAGAGCAGCCAATCCTTTCACCTTAGTTTTGGATTCCTTGAAGGGCTTCTATGCTGGAGACATTCTAGGATCAGATGGAAAAAAGGATGGTAACCTTTTGGGCTTGCGAAGGACTTGTCTCATGTTAATGGAATCACTTGAACAACTATTAGCAGATGCCTCACCAGATTCTCTTTCTGATAAGCAAATACTAACACGAGACATTCAAGAGAAAGCAAAGGTGATAGCTAAAGAATGGAAGCCAAAATTGGACCATTTGGACATTGAAGTCAGCAGTGGAAACTCATTGGAAGCACATGCATTTCTTCAGCTTTTGGCTACTTTTGATATTATTTCAGAATTTGAACAAGATGAAATCTGCAAACTTATTCCAGCTGTTACACGGCGCCGCCAAACCGTTGACTTGTGTCGTTCGCTTGGTTTGTCTCATAAAATGCCAGGTTGGTCGTTTGCTGTTTTGATCATTATTTAGAATCCATTCACATTTCTAATAGTTAAGAGCCAATATGTAGCGAGTTGGATCAGCAACCCTTTCTTTTCCACCTATACAATTTTCATATGTTCTTAAATGTAAAGACTATCCTATCAGAAGGTTGCATTAGTATCATGATTTAACAAATGATCTTAAGATAGTGTGTTTTGGATGATATCAGAAAACACAGTCAATTAGCCACCTTATGGAGTAGTTTGGACCAACATTTTTCAACATAGGGTTAACACATCTGACATGAAAGGTTTTTATTGAACTAATCCAATTGATATCCTACGTTTGTTGATATGCTTAGGTTTGGAAATTATTCAGAAGGTCAAATTCTTTACCATTGAGTGCTATAAATTTGGCCACTGAGTTCTTTTCAGGCTTGCTCTTGTAATATTCTTGCTATCATCAGAGTAGTCAATCAGCTTCTAATATTCCCTGTTTTCATTTTTAATCAAGCATTTCCGTTCTTGAGATTGTCAGATTAGCATGTTTTAAAATCACATTCAATTGATCTTAGTTATGTAATGGTTTAAATGATTCTTTAACTTTGTTCCATCTCGTATGTACTAAATGTTAACTATTGATTTCTAGGTTTCATTGAATTTCTTCTGAATAGTGGGAGGCAAATTGAGGCTGTTAATCTTGCATATGCATTCGAACTCACTGAGCAATTTGCACCAGTGCCATTACTTAAAGCATATATTAAGGAGACAAGAAAGGTATCTCAGGTTAAAGCTGGAAACATGTCCCCTGGTGCCCAGGTCTGTATCCCATGTTAAATTTGCCTTTTCATTGCTGTATCTTTCTTTTCATGTTAAGACTGGGTTTTTGCCTTTTACAATAGTCTTGTTTAGTCGCCATTTTTGTCATTATCTTGCCACCTGCTGTTCCTACTTGTCAAGTGGTCTTTAAGGTTTTCTTGCAATTAGTGTTACGTCATGTCATAGTGCGCCTTCATGTTTTCATATTATATTGAGATGGGAAAAGGTCGGCATTATGATTGTTACATGATCCAATGTATATATTGAATTATTGATATGTCTAGTGTTCTGGAGAAACTTTCTTGGTATATCTGGAATGCCATGAGCTTCAAGTATTGACTTGAGAAATCTAGTGTGGTTATCTAAAATGAAAAGCTTCGAGACACGTGGTTAGAATTATCGGAAAATATGAAGAAGAAAAAAAAGAAAGGCAGGCCTAGGATATATATTATGAAACAATAAATTTTTTTTTAAGGCCTTGGTATATAACTAGAGTTTTGGTCTTGCATAGAGCTCAATGTTGGCAAAGATCCATGTAGCTGACAGAAATAGTTGGGATTTTATGGCTTGGCGGTGTTTAGGAATTTTTGTTTTGCTGTAGTATACAAAATCATATGTTTATTATGTGTGATTCATTTTCAGAATGAAATGAATGAACGTGAACTATCTGCCCTTAAAGCTGTCATCAAGTGCATTGAGGAACATAAACTGGAGGAGCAGTACCCCGTTGATCCACTTCAAAAGCGTATCCTACAGCTAGAGAAAGCAAAGGCTGACAAGAGAAGGGCTGCTGAAGCTGCAAAACCCCAATCCAAGCGACCCCGTGCCAGTGGAAATATTTATGCACCTCGTATCGCTGGAATGCCTGATAAAAGCTTCTACCGTGCACCCCCTGAGAGGTTCCTACACCCATATGATAGTCCTGACAGGTTTACATACCCTTATGATAGGCAGTATATATATGCTGCTGAAAATCATCATCCTACAATGATGGGTTCTGCTCCATACACCATCTCCCCTACTCATACTGCCTATTATGGAAATGCTTACCAGGTCCAGTATCAGACTGCTTATTTACACTAATGGAGAGAGCTAAAATGGTCCATGATCTTTCCTAACTACTAGCTTTTTAACCCCTTGGGGAAAACGTGTTAATCAACTAAATCTGCTTTAGCCAGAAGATTTATCTTTTTATTGTATTAAAATGTTTGCCCACCTTAGGTGTGGGAGGTTGTGTTTATACGTTCCACTGACATTTCTTCTAATGCCCTGTTTGATCTTATGCTATTTTTGCCTGTGGGTGCGAACAATTGTCTGTTTCTTTTGTGTTGCTCCTTTCAATCTTAGGACAATTTTGATTTACACTAATCTGGAGTTGTATGTTACGTGACATGAACTTGAAATTTTTTATTCAAATTGATGTTGATAGTATCAACAGTTGCCTTGCTTATACAATACTGAACATCCACCCAATGTTTACTGAGGTTAACATTAAATTCTCAATTTGGTCTATTCAAATGTGTACAGTTGGTTTTCGTCCGCACAAGTTCCTTCAACATCATCACATCAAACTCTTTTGTGCCTTTGCAAACTTGTCGCCTTCTTAATTGTGCACTGGCTGCTTGTGGCTATTGCGCTAGAGCCTAGAACTCTTAATCAGTCTATTTGGGTCTTGCCCCAGTAGCTTTTTGAGTTTGTAATATGACCTCGAGAATATGTTCTAATATGATCATGTAAATTTGTCATAAATGATTGATATGGTTCAATGATAGATATGCTGTGCTTTTATTTATAGTCATTTTTATTTAGGAATGACAACAGTTCGGTTAACTGCACTTTTGGGGGTTAACCGAAATCGAAATCGATTTTCAAACCCGCTGAAAACCTATATCCGAAATTGAAATCGGCTCGATTTGAATAGAACCGGTTATCCGTTTACTCACCGGTTAACCGGTAGTAAACAGATAATCGTTTCAAAGATTTAATGGGTAATAAGTTATGGGTAAATGGGTAAGTGGATAAAGATAACGAGTCTCGGATTTATATTTAATATAAATGATATTACTATCGGTTTCGGATACCGATTAATCATAAAAAATTGGTAATCGAAATCGAATATATAATCGATTTCGGTTATCAGTTCACCATGGCCAGATAGTCGAAATCGAACCAGTTTTAAACGGTTTTTGATTTTTACTATATGAAATCGAAATCGAACCGCAAATCCACTATCCAAAATTAAATTTTGCGGTTCGATTAATTAGTTAACCGCGGTTAATCGATTTGAATTGCTATCCCTATTTTTATTTGTAGTCTCTCAGGCAAAAGTCTGCTTAAAAGATTTTGTCTAATTTGTAATCTCTCGGGCAAGTCTTTAAGCAAAAGTCTTCAAGTGACTTTACGAGTAAAATAATTTATTGAAAAGGTAAATTTTAATAAAGAATTCATGCTATTAATATTTTTAGTGTTATATAGATTTTAGGATAAAAGGATTTAAGCAGTTTATAAATTATATATAGGGTGAGTGATTTGTTTGTAAATTAATCTATTTTGTAAAAAAATATTTATAATTATAAGTTTGTTCTTCTATTTTGATATTAATATTAATAATTTTAAAATAATATAAATATGTCATTTTCATTTTTCTTAAAAAATTGGTTTTATTGAAAAAATATATGTTATATATATTTTTTAAAAAATAAATATTGAATACTTTTGGACAATTTTTAAGCAACTTAAAGATTTTGACCTAAAAGTATGGAAAGGTAAAAACCGTAAAATCAAAATTTTGACTTTTTTTGTTTGAGAATCTATGAATCTTTATTTCGGATTTGATTTTTTTTAATATAAAGTTAATTCTGTTTGGAGAAAATGCTCATAAATAACTTTCCTTTGATGAGCCTTCTAAAATCTTTGAAAGATAAATTACTTGTTTGCCCGTAATTATATTATAATTTCAAGTAGATCCTTTAATTGTGCAATTCTCAATAGTATTGTTTGTCACAAATTTCATTCTCAAACTATTTATTTGTGCAATTCTACCCTTCCATTAATTGTGGCTAAACCAAACAATTGGAGATAAAATTCTTTTATTTGTCTTATCAAGAGACAAGAGCGTTGAGGTTATATGGGTCTCTTCATTTTTTATTTTTTTTAATATTTTTGTAAATCCCAACTTCTAAAAATATCTCTTATGCAATTATACATGTATTTTATTTTTGTATGAAACTAAGTAATTTCATGTTTTATTGTGTTTTTTTCCTCCTAATAAAATCATTTATTCAAGTCAATCGTGAATAATATAGTTGATAGACAACATTCCGTATGTTTACTAAAAATTTGAAATTCAAACCTTAATATAGTATACCTTTGCTAAATAAAAATTATCTATTAAAATGTGCCAACTTATGGCAGCTACGCAAGGGTCTTTACTAATGATAAAGCATTATGATTGATTCAAATCTTCAGGCAACAAAAATTATCAAATAGATTTTTTTTGAAAATAATTATATTAAATTCATCAAAACTTATGTATGTACTATGTAACCCGTACAAAAGTATTGCAAGTATGTATTAACTTTTGACCTTACAATATATCTAAATTTCTTAATCATTTAAACCCGTACAAGTTGATCATCAATTTCTATTTTGGAAAACATCATAAAAACATTCATTTTCTTTCTCGTCAAGCGTGACGTGCTAATTTGATGTTAGTTTGACCGATATAATTACGGATAAACGGATTTTATCGCCAACGAAAATTTGAGGGTTATTTCAGGGACCAAACGCTTAATTTAGTGGACTTCTTGACTTCTTTTCGCTAAATTGTCCGACTATAAAATCAAACCGTCAAGTACTTAGCGATGCTCCCCTCCCCTTTCCTCTCTGCCGATTCCCTCGCCTTCAAAAAAATGCCGCCATTTCCCGCCTGCGCTCCTCCCTCTTCGCCCACCATCGACGACGACGCCGACAAAGATCTCCAGGTTCGCCGCCCTTTTTTTTTTTTTTTTTTTTTTCACTCTCACTTTCGCATCTTTGCTTCTCATTCCCTCCCCGTCTCCCTCTTTCTTCAGCCCTTCTTCGTCCTCCATAAATCAGTGCCTCAGAAATGCGAGCAAAAGGCTCTCGGATCCTCGAGAACCAGAAGAAAGATCGACCTGCCTCCCTCTTCCCCCAGATCGTCCAAGAAATTGGATGCCGTCGCTGCTTCCGACAGCCCCAGTGATGCGGTGTACGAGCGGCTCCGCCTCGACGCCTTCAACTTAGTCTGGTCCAAGATCGATGCCACCATCAAGGTTTCTGAATTTACTTCAGGATATTACTTATCTGAGGTTTTCTTAATCTTCTTCCCCACTCTTTCTCCTAATTTAGGAGGTTTTAAGAGGAATCAATCTCAACCTGTTTGATGAAGTGCACAAGTGGATTCTTGAATCATTTTCTGCCATCAAATCCTGCAACCCGAGAAGTGCACTTGAAATTCGGAGTCCATATCCACTTATAAATGATGTTATATGCAAACAGATACCAACCGCAATGATGCTTACAAGTTAGTGCTCACTACTGGTGGCTGTTTGCTCTTTCAAGCATACTCTTTTCTTTTAGGAGCAAGTGCTAATCAGGATTTATATGTAGAGAATGCTGAATTTGTTGATGATCTGCTGACATTCCAAGAGCTCGGCGAGCACCTCAAATCTATGGGATGCCACGTTGCTAACCTCTCTGCACTAGATTTTTGTGCTAAGAATGGGGTTGCCGGTTGCTTAAGGAGTTTGTTAAGGCAGTTTGTTGTGGATGCTCCTGATGTAAGAGCTACTGCCGATACCCAAATTTGGTTCTGTGAGACTCTGAGCTTGCAAACTTGCTTTTTTAATTGACATAAGTCCTTCGTGTCTTTCTTTCACAAAAAGGTTGCAGATCTGTCTGTACTGTCGTCCTGGTACTGTGAACCTGATAACTATGATCATCCACTAATCATCGTAATTGATGATATGGAGCGATACAATGGTGCTGTCCTTGCTGATTTTATTCTAATGTTAAGGTATTGTTGTCTTTTTGCTAGATCTCTCTACCGCTATAACTTGTTGGTGGACAGTTTTTTATTATTTTGTTTTATTTTATTCTACAAATTAAGCTTTATAACGTAGCATTACAAAGTGTACATTATGAGAATATGCACATAAGAAGCTACAACTAGGGATCTTAACCTATGACCTTAGATAACATGCTTAGATGTCTAACCACTACGCTAGTAGTGGGTCTAACCTCAGGCAACTTGTTGATGGACAGTTGGAGTTGCCTTTGCCATTGGCAATACGAGTCAAATCCAATTTTCTTTTCTCATACTTAACTATGAGAATTTGTTTTTCGATATGATAATTGGATGTAGTCCTATATATGTATGTTTTTCTCTGCCAATATCTATATGTTTGTAGTTATGTGTATATAATATGTGCATATGTGCCCTTACTTGCTTCTGTAATATGTATCTTAATTTTAAGCTTGTTCAACTAAGATTATTGGAATTGATTGTTGATTTGATTTCTGAAGTTATCATGTGTAGTGAGTGGGCAATCAAGCTTCCAATCATCTTTATAATCGGGGTCGCAACAACTGACACCGCCAGGAGGCTTCTTCCTTCGGATGCATTGCAACACTTGCAACCATGCAAGTTCACATTGGGATCTCCCTTTGAGCGAATGAATGCTTTAGTGGAAGCTGTTCTTGTAAAGCAATGGCATGTGTTCAACATTGGCCACAGAGTTGCAGTCTTCTTAAGGAACTATTTCTTTGTACATGATGGAACAGTCACTTCATTTGTGAGAGCTCTAAAGGTATAAGTAGAAACTTTAATTCTTTATAATCTAGTTCTAACAATGAGGCCATTGTACAAACCCTATAACTTTCATGTGAAATATCTTCTTTCTGCAGCTTGCATGTGTTAAGCACTTCTCCATGGAGCCTATGAGTTTTTTGGGTATTGACATGCTTGATGAAAATTATGAGGTAATTTTTTCTCTTCCCTTTTATAGGTGTACGGTGTACTGGATTCTTATTTTCATTCCACAGTGAACATTAGTGCATTCCACAGTAAACTAGAAATATTCTGGATGCTATGAATCTATTACAGCTCTACAGATGCCATAGTATAGTTGTGGCTCAGTCTTGTAATCTTCTTTAGATTTTTGATTTGTGCCCAATTTTTTCCTGTTTTTGGATGCTTATATTGATAACAATTCGGTGATGTTTTTCATTGTTAACTCCTGCAGGTTTCTTTGCATGGAAAGTGCGGTGCAATGCCTGACTCTCTTCTTAAATATGTTTTTGATCTTCCATCTTGTAAAAGGTATGTAGTCAACTCGTTCTTTTACTATCACAAGTATACAGGAGTTTTTGGTTTGAAATTTTAGAGGTACACTAGGGAAAAGGACTCTAGGAGCAATAGCGGTGATCTTGCAAAGGGGTTGTCTGAATTAAGGAGAGTGCTCAAGGCTTGGAGTTCTGTTGTCATGGTAGGTTTTTAATTCCTTGCTTGTCTAATTGACCATTTATTTCTTTGAATAATCACTAAAAGATAGTTGTTCCATTCTACAATTTAATAAGTATAATCTTCCCAGTTAATCCTCACAGAAAACTTCAATTCTAGGAAAATGTTCATGTAGTCGACCTGCATGTTTTCGGAATAGTATGTTTGGTTATCATCTGCCTTAATGATGTCCATTTGAACCCAATGTTGGTAATAAATAATATCAAGTATAAACTGTAATTGAGTCAGACTAATAGTATGGTAGGTAGTTCTTAATCTTAAAGACTTAAACCTCACCAAAATGGGTTAAGTATCATCTATGTACACACTGAACAGTATTAGAAACTACATGAACATTTACGATATAAATATAACAATGGGTTATTTCCATGAGTTCTAATGGCTAGTTGAACACCAAAGAATTCACAAGAGTTAAGTTTGACTGAGATTTGAATATGGGTTATGTTAGCTCTTTCAATCATCATGGGCTTGTTATTCAAATTGAAGAAAATTTATGATTGCAGTGGCTAGTAGCATGACAATCAGAAAAGCAAAGGAATTTTGTTTATTGGAGCTAGACTTCAGATGCCCAAGAGATGACAAGCTTTGACAGCTATGAAACTAAATGAGATTATTTTTCATACAGATTAACTTTTTTAATCTTATAAACAAAAATATCACAAGAACCATTTAGTTCTAAATCGTAATTACATTACTGTCACCAACTTATGAAGTCTTGCATCCATTTATTGTCAGTTGTTATGCATAGTTGTACACTTTGTTTTATTTGAAGCTTAAATGCATATAAGATAATCTCTGTGCCAACGGAATGCAAAGTGGTAAGATGGTATCATGAAAGTCAGAATAATTTTTATGTCTACATAAGGTGTAGAAAAAAAGATAACCCAGCGTGAATAATTTTCTATTGATGGCTAACTTATATTCATGTTGGATTGATAACATTTATTATCATAGCTCTAAATAAGTTGCCACATGAAAAAATCTCCTTTTGTATTGAGATTTGAGACATTGATAATTGAATGATATTTTTCTTTGTAGACATAATGTCAATGTGTGAGTTTTGGTCTTCCCCCAACCAATGTTCTAAGGAATTGGAGTGTGAACATACCTTTTCTCCTATCTTCTTTTCCCTTCCTTCTTTACAAACAAAACCAACTTGGCTGTTCCAATCAAGGTCGAATACTTATGGCATTGATTTTAGTCTCTTCTAACATGTTGAACATCCTTTTGACTGACGTCATTGGTTTTTTTCGTAGTGACTTCTATAAATATATCACCTTATTTTTTAGATTTTCTACAAAGTTTTACCAATGCATCAGAAGGTTGTATTCATTATTAGTGAATCAAATGCTTTGTTTTATTCATTTTAACTCATTTTAAGATTATAACAGTTAAACCACTAGTTTTTTAGATGAGACAGGTTGTATAATTGCTTTGCTGTGTACTTAGGCATGTTGAGTGTTCCTAGGGCTCAGTGTGGTACCTGTGCTTGTCTGAGAGGAATACCAAGATGGGACCTGATACTAAGACTTAAAACCTTTGTTGGAAGGTCTATATGAGCTGAATTATCAGATAAAGTTCTCAATAATTCAGTTATGCTTTTAGTTGATCATAAGTTAGACCTATGTCAAAATCATTTCTGTCTTGAAGATGCGAGTGACTGGTTATCTTTTGTATGTTGATATATTTTACATTCACAGTTGATGTCTGTTCCATTCTGCTTTTCTATGTTAAGTTAAATTTAAATGTCTAATCAATCTTCACTTCGTTTTCGACTGTAATTCAAACAATTTCTTAATTAAATCAAGTATTATGTAAAGATTTACTGCAAGTTGACTGGTTGATATATGCCTGCTTCAACCTGAGGAAATAATGCTGCTGGCATACTGCCAACATGACTAATTATGTAAAACTTATTAAACATTTGTACTAAGTATTTATTTTAGCTCAGTACAATATCATCCTTTCTTTTTCTCTTGATTTGTGTCAGTGCTTATATGAAGTGGGAAAGCATAACAAAGTACAACTGCTAGACATTTTCTGTGAGGCCACTGACCCATCACCAAGCAGCCTGAAGCCTTCAAGTCATAAATTGGAAAATTTTCCATTAAATGGTCAGAATCTGATTGAAGGAAAGTTATGTTTGAAAAGAGGAGTTATTTCTCAGTTAATACATACAGTGAGGTACATAGCACACCAAATGTTTTCTTGTGTTCTTTGTGAAACTACTTTGCTCTCAGAATAGTTCTTATGTACTTGTCTAATTTAGTAGTTGTCCAGGTTTGCTATTGCAATCAACTATATAATGAGCTGGACTCAAAAGGAGTCAATATCTATTGCAAAAATAAACTCAATCTTTCTAATTTCTGCTACCTGAAAACTTTATTTTAAAGTCTTTTGCAGTTCTTCCATGCATCTTATTATTTGACTTCATCCTTGGATGTTTTCTTTGTGAAGGTCATTGGAACCTCAGTTACTTGACTCCTGGTCTTTGAGAGGATGCATGTAGTGCTAACAGATAAATGTTTTCATATTAATCTAGGACTATTTGGAATGCTTAACCTTGTTTCTATTTGATCAGAGAACTCTCAGTAGCATCACTTTCTAAGTTGCTTAACTCGTGGAGTATCCACACAGAGGAAATCAATGAGGTATAGTCAAATCCTTAGGTTATTTTCCCCCATATTTCATCAGTTAGATCTGATATTATTATACTGAAGTTGAATAGCTGGGGTTTTCTTGTTCTTGTGAAATGATAAAATGTTGCATATCAAATTTATCAAGGATCCATCAAACAATGACTAGAAAGATGGTGCAAGGCTCTATAGAGTTAAATTTACAGAAAAAAGTTTGACTTTTTATTTAAAAATATCAGGTGTATCTTCTTTTTGATGCATTATCATTTGACATTGTCATTGTAGGTTCTAAGTTCATTGTAGTTAATGATGAATATGATAATAAAATTAGAAACTTCTGATAATTTTTGGCTTTTCCCATTTTTCATTCAAGTTTGACTTTAGTCATGAACTTGTAAAATATTCCTATTTAAGTGCTGACAATTTAAACACATTTGCAGCTCATATACACACACACACACACACACATATATATATATATAAGTAAGACGTAGGATAGTACTAGACAGTTTGCGAACGAATGGACCCTTAGTGTATTTATGCCTTAACTAGCGATACATGATATTTGCCTGATATGTATTGACAATGTTTATTTTTAAAACCATTATTCTTAGCTTCACATTATTCACAATGATGTCAATTTTTGTGATATTGTTCACAGATTCATGGCAAAGTGAGAGAGCTACAATTGGTGATAAAATCTGCAACTGATGAGAAGAACTTCCAAGAAAAGCACATTGATTACCTCAAGTAAGATTATGTTTAAGGGTGCGTTTGTTTCACAATTTTTTGGAGTACTGGACTGGACATCACACCTTGTCCCCCGTTTGTTTTGCAAAATGCACTTCGGTACAGACTACATGTGTACCCTGTCAGTGGACTACATGCTCCGGACAGCAATTTGAGGGCGTGGGACAATGAAATTTTGATGCTTTTACCTTTCTTAGGATATTTTTCTTGTCCAGTACTTGGCGAAACAAACAGGGTACAAGGCACTGTGCGGTGCATTTAGCGAAACATGTGTTCACAACCAAGTAATCCTAGTCCTTCAGAAGATCCATCATCCATGAAATACCTCCTTTGTGATATAGGAATATCTTATTTACACTATAAGTTACTTCAATTCCAAGAACATAATGGGGTCTAAGATCCTTACACACAAAATTAATTTCTACTTTTTAACCTCAAACAAGTCTTGCATCACTTCTTGTTACAAGAATGCCATCAACATAAATGACTAGAAAAACAACTCCCAAAGAGTTGTGCCAAATATAAAAGGGTGATTGCTCCACTACAACAAAGTCCAACAGCCTTCTCCAGTTCATAGATTCAAGGAAATGATGTAATCTTCATTTATGATTGACTTTTTCTTTTTAACTTAATAAACTACCCTTTCTCTGTAAGCTGACATGTTATATGTACTCTTCTAGGAGCAGGATGAAGACATCTTTAAGTGTGGGTAAGGCATCATTCTCAGTTAATGAGAAAGCAGCTTCTCTATTGGAAGACATGCTCAGGTATGGTGATTTGCAACAACTTTTCTTATGGATATAGCATCATGTATAAAACTTTCAACTATCTTGTTACCTGGTGTTGCCAGCTTTTCTCATATATAGGCTCTCTAGCTGATAACTTTTCTATCTGTCAAACATGTGAAGGAATTGCAATTTTTTCTTTGCTTCATCAATGATAAATGCAGTTATGCTTTATTCCTTCAACAATGATGAATTTCACTTTTTTTGTAGTTTGATCAATTCTCTAAACAAAATCCCTTATGCATCACTAATGAATTGTTTAACATTCTCTTTCTCAACTTTAATTACTGATTAGTATGCAAAGTTGGAGGAGGAAAATGAAGACCTGAAGGGAACTACTATATGTGAACTATTGCTTTCCCACTTATCTTTAGAAAACTACAGATTTCAATTTTCATAGCAAAAGAATCTTTAATATTAAGTTGCTTCTGTTTTTGCAAGTTGAAGGCTTACATACCCTTTGAAAACTGAGCGAACTTCAACATTCAATATCTCATGCTCCCCAATTTCTCTGCTGTAATAAACTAATAACTAACAATACCATGTTAATATAATAACAAGAGCTTAAATAGATAGAGTACCACAAGAAAAACAGATATATAATAGTTATCGTAAACCTACTTGGTTATTTATTTTTTACCTTCTACCTGGGGAAGGGTGAGAGGTTATATTCTCCCTAAAACATGCATTAGCGGGAGTCACATTCGCTAGAATCATAGTTATTGTCCATCTCAAGATTTTTCACTCCTAATATTAAATGGATAACTTTCTTTAATATACTTGTAAGTTTAACAGTTACCATCTTTTATTCTTTTTAACATAATTCTGAAATGAAAGAGAACTAGGTTGGGTTATAGGTTATTCTTTTTGTGCTCATTCTTGTTAAGATTTAAAGCTATGAAATAGACTAATTTGCTTCTACAGATAAGACTTTACACTGACCACACTGGAATTGACAATGGCAGGAATCTTCTATATTGGGTTCAAGGTTTAAAATCTCGTATCAGTATTGTACACGGTACGATATGGTATGGCACAAACAGGCTCATACCAGCCTGTATCATATTTTTCTAACTTTTAAAAAAATATATAATCTCCAAAATATAATTTTAAGCTTTTAAAACATTATTTTATCATTGAAATGATATAAAAACACACATAATCTACTAATAGATGATAAAAAACATACCTAATTGGAATTATCTTTAAGGAAGTGAAGAAAATGAGAGAGATTTGAGAAACAATAAGAGAGATTTGAGAGAGTATGAGTGAGTGGGGGTAAATAAGAGGTTTGAGGGCTTTATATAACTCCTAAAATCATAAAAAACCATTTGGGTATGTATTGCCTATTGGGCAATACCGACCCTGTACGCTAAGTACCAAGTGGTACATCCGCTACAGCTTAGTATCGCATTGTATCAGTATCAGTTTTTTTTTCAAAAATTGGTAAATATTGACTGTACCATCTAGTACGGTACCATATTTAGAACTATGATTGGTCACCGTTTTCTTCGGTGAAAAAAGCATTGTTGTTCTATTTGCTTGCTTTAGACCTTGCACTAGTGGCCTTTATGCCAATGTAAAATTTCCAAAATTTTAACAAAACCTGAAACTTACCCCTTACCTATAACAAAGGCTTTTAAGGAATTGAAATTCACCTGCTAGATATGTGCGGATTATGTTAATCTATTTATGTTAATGTAAGAAATTGAAAATTTAAGTGTGAGATCTCTTTGTTGTTCAAAGTATCCTCTTTCTTTGGGTGGGGGCATAATGATTTATGTGACTTAATATTGCCAGAATCTCAAGCATTACAAAACTAGGGAGGAGGTCATATATAGGCTGTGATCTGACTCAGGCAGCAAGAATACAAGCCATTAGGTTCTGATCTCCACTAATAATTTTACTGAGTACAATTAGGGAATCCAATGTAAGGGTATCAAATTCCAGATTTCTATGTTCTACCAGTGGGACTTAAATCTCGTTGAAGCATAAAAATGGCTTGTAAACCGTCTTAAAAAGCTATAATTCTTCACATATTTTTATCATTTGCTGATTAGAGGCCATGAGAATAACAATCAACTCCACTTCAAGAGAGTTGCTAGCTTTCCCTGTATGGTAGATGCTGCAATAGGGTTGCTACCTTGATATATTCAAAATATCCTTTTGGCTTGTTATATTTTTGTAATATTTCGAATAGACTATGTCAAGTAGATTATACATTGAATTGTCTGATTTTTTTCGTGCAGGAATTTTTTGATTCCAATTGAGTGTAGACGCTTTCATGAAATTGTTTGCTTCAGAAATGTTGGCATTTTGCAAGCAGTAAGTTGTTTTTCTCCACAGTATTGGAAGGCAACATTTTTGTCTTATCTTGTTTAATGTCTTTGGTGATGACTTGTACATATTAATTCTTTGCTTATTGTCCACTGAATATTTTGTATAGTCACGATCTATTTCCATTGAAGTAGATCAGAATATTCTTAAATTTCCAAATGCATTCTTCTATTAATCTAGAAGGTGGGTTTCTAGTTTCTAGTCAGTCACCTAGAAGGCGTTTCTGACTTTTCAAGTTTCTGTACTTGCTACTTGCTTAAATCCTCAGTCTCAGTGATTATCAACAGTCATTAGTTCTTTGAAATTTGAATATAAATTCAGAAATTTCTGGCTTTACTAGCCTTTGCTATTTTGTTATCACATAAATTTATAACTGAGGGCTTCAAGAGTCATAAAGAGTAACTGATTTTGTATTGCAAAATACAGATATACACATCTAATTTTATTTCTATTCTCAGGCTTTAATTGGTGATCCAAGGAGAGAAATTCAGATCAATCTTCTGAAGTCCAAAGCCTATATTAAATGCACTTGCTGCAGCTGCTATGAGAGCATACTGTCACCAACCATGCATGATACCTCCATTATGTAAGATGCTGTACCCTTTAAAATGGATCTTTCTATCATGTCCTATTAAATTATCTCTGTTCTTCCATGTTGACAAGAAGCAATATATCACTAAACTGAAGCTACACTATGAAGTGATAACAGTGAACAATATATAACATGTAATGTCTGGTTACAGGTACCACCTGGCTCAAGAGTATGGTGATCTTATTAATCTTCAGGATTGGTACCATTCTTTCAAGGAAACAGTTCTGAGTGCTAGTAATAAAGTCAGTCGTCAGTTGCAACGTTCACCAATGTCCAAGAAAGTAAAACCTGCTGTTTCAGAACCTGAAGCTTCAATCCAGTATCCTTTGTTTTTAATATGTTCATAGAAAATAGAGTCTACTTTGGATGCACCTTATACGAAGGAGCAATACAAGTAAAAGAAATTACTGCTTCCTGCAATTATCTTATACATTATCAAGTGTCATCTCTTCTATGAATCTGGTTTCTGGTTCATTGGTAACAAATAGTGTCCGTAAAGCTTGTAGCATCCTATTTAGTCTCACATTGGAATACGTGGGAAGTTGTGCTGATTAATAAGGATTAATAAGACTTGATTAGTATACTATAATTAACTTAAGTGTAAACATTGTTTAATAGGTTAGTAGTTTGGCCCTATGAAGTTGAGAAGCTCGTTATGCCATGGAGTAGATTCTAACAATTGGATTCAGAGCATGAGGGAATCATGTTAGAAAGGATTCTCCGAATATGAGGTGGTGATGTTGTTAGGTTAGGTCTCATGTGCTGCCGTCAACTAAGATGTGATTTTAAGTTATTCCTTAGACTTGGGTTTTGACGAGCTAAAGTGGGAGAGATTGTAGTTTCTAGTTTAGTTTCACATCTAGTGTACATGGAACGTTATGTTGATTAGTTAGGTTTGATGAATGCACTATCATGAATTTCAGCTTACATGTTTTAATTAGGCAAATAATTTAACTTATAAAGTTGATGGATCAGATATTACCTGCAATAACAATATCAACATTTTACTTACTATTATGCAAAGACACTTTCAGTTTTTTCTTGTTTAAATACACCACAGATCTTTTACCGTATTAAGGGCATTCATTTTTATTGAATTATTATTAAGTCAAACCTTTTTGCAGAGTTTATTTAGTTTGCTGCTAGTTTATCATGCTACTACTGCTCTCTAAAAGTGGCCAAACCATTGATCTGAAACTGCTTCTAAAGAACTTTTTACATTAAAAGTATGCTTCACTTGGAAGGCTTTATAAATTATTTAAAGCAACTTCCTATCTTTTCCTTAATATGGTTTGCCTCAGAGCAAGGTTTTGCAGAGCAGTTACGGAACTCCAAATAACAGGCTTACTACGAATGCCGAGCAAAAGAAGACCGGATTTTGTGCAGAGAGTTGCATTTGGTCTCTGACTGTTGATTTCTGCAATTATTCACTAACGTAGCAAGTTCATTTTAACCTAAATAATAGTTTACTATTTTAGAACTTATATTTATGTGAGACATCAGCATATTCAGAGGAAGTTTCAGTTTTGCTTCGGGTAATTGCATACTAGTGTTGCTTGTGTAACTTGTTTAAATTTTCTTGGGCAATTGTATTTTATGGGAAAGTATAGGATAATTGAGGACAATTAGTAAATAGAAAGTTAATGTATATTTACATATCGTAAAGTATTGAACCTGGGGTAATTCGTTCATAATTGGTCGAATTGTCAAGTTACACGTTCTTTAAAGTATATTTTAAATATATGTTATATATTTTAAATATAATAAAGTTAAAAATCTTTTTTTAATCCAACATATATAATAATTTAAAATTTATGAAAATAAAAATGAAAGGATAATTTTGAAGATGCGGGTGCACAAGAAGATGCCTGAAATGCCAAATTTATAAATAAGGAATAAAATGCCAAAATAGAAATATGAAAAATGAAAATATGCCATTAATAATAAGAATAATAATTCCATTGTTGCAATTTTATTTTAAAATGAATATTATGTTCTTGTTAAATAATAATAATTCCATAAATATAAATTCCTGAAAATATATTAATAATATTTTTTTGATACAATGATTAATGACATTTTAAAAGTTCTTTTGATAAAATCTTATTTCAATATAGGATATCCTTTATTTTCAAATAAAATTTTATTTTTTTGAAAAAAATAATAATTTATTTTTAGCGATTCACAGGATTTCAATTCCCACCTCATTCCATATATTTATCTTGCTTTACCCGAAATTAAATATGTTCTTGTCTGAAGTCGAGGATGCTGTAAGCCTTCGCGTCTTTGGTCCAGCGGCTCTAGTGGTGACCTACAAAAATACTCTGACGCTCAAGTGAGAGAGAATTTTAGATGATGAGTATGAATTTGGAACAGAGAATATACCTTGATTGTGTGTCGTATTGTCGTGTCTCTTTTATGAGGCAGGTCTGGGTACTAGAAAGGATGTTTTTAGTATTTTTACGAGGATATGTTCTGAATATGTAGATTGTTATCCATGCGATCACGAATTTATTACTGTCGTATCCCTAGTGATAAATGTAGAATGTTGATATCCTTGTTTGACTGGATGTAGCCCTAGACTAAGTTATATCTGATTCATGAGTGAGGATGCTTTCGAGTCCATTCCGACCGAACTTAAAGAGCTAGTCCAGTCTAAAATCCAATTATATTTATTATTTTTGAATACCCAACACAAACGGTAAATAGAATTTATAGAAATCCGGCCAAAAAAAACGTGCATATATCATTATATTTATTGTAATAAGATCATCGGCGGACTGTCAAAATTACAATTTGATATCAAGCTCAGCTTAGCTGAGTTAGAATGCCTGAGCGAGTCGCCGAGCCCAAGCTTGACTCGGCTATTTTGAGGCCCAGCGGCCCCAGCCAGAAACATGTCACAAATATCTCAATCTTTTGGCTTATCAGGCTTTTCATCACCCTTTCTTCCGCAGCTCCCATGGCCGTCTCCGGAGCCCTCGTTTCCTCTCACCTCCCCATGGACCAATCCCTCATCGCCCTCGTACATTCCCAGCGCTTCCTCTACTTGGAGTCCTCAAGCCGTCTCTCCCCGTCTTGGGGTTTCATCAGGCTATCCACTCTCCGTACTCCCCGCATCGGTGCGCCCCGGTGCATGGTCCGTCAAGGCGGGGCATCCTCGTACTCCAGTGAGTAAATTTTAGTGCTTTCTTTGAAGGAAAGTTTACAACATATGCATATGGCTCTGAGCTCCTCTTCGCGTTTGCTGTGCTATTTGCATTTTGGAGTGTAGTAAAAATGGCTTGCCATGTGAATGGACGATAAATCTGTATGTCATTGAATCATCTGGTTATTTTTAGTTCTTTCCATCATATTCTGACCTTTTTTATGTCTATGAAAGTACTGATATAATACCTCTATTTCTGCTAATGTTTATCATAGTTGATTATCAAACAATTCTGTACTTGATATTGATATTTCATTGGGACAATACTATGTACAAATCATACTAAAATCTTATCCTAGTTTCTAATTTGTGATAATTAAAAATTGTAAATGAACTTAATTTCATCATTTAGATTAGACTATCTTTGAGAAACTTCACTCCCCTGGTCTTTTTTCTCTGTTTTTATCCTTCTTCACTGTAATATAAGCACTGAATTGCCCATACACACATTTGGTCATAGTATTAGTATCTCTTGAGTCATGGCTCAACTTTGTTCCTTTTTGCTGGTAACTTTGATTCTTTAATAGAGTTGGTAAAGTTGTTTTAGATAATACTTGTTATCTAGGAAAACAAACACAGCTAGTTGTCTTGTTCAAGTATTAGTTTGGTGTCATAGTGATTGGTCTAAGTTGGAGCATGTACACATTGAGTGACTGTTCAAAGACTTTCCATGCTTGGACTGGAGTTCTGTTTTTGTTTGTAGAAGATAAATTAGTTTTTTTTGTCTTTCCAAATATCTTGATTGAACTATAGATGCAAATATTTGTTCAAGTGATGTTGCTTAAAATACATACTGATACAAATGAAGTGATGTGTTTATAATCCATTATTGAGGTGGGAATTTATTGTACCTTTTCTTACCTTTTTTGGTTGTTCCCTTGTCTGATTCATGACCAGGACCAGTTATCCATATCCATTAAGTTTACCATCTTGCCCATGATTAAACATTTGCTAATTCAGCTTGCATGGTACTGATATTGGACTGTCTCAGTCATCACATATTCTTGAACCCCATATATTCTTGTCATATTGCTCATCTTAAAATCAAAATCATGGTATTTTTTCCCAATAATCACTAGGCAAGGAGGAATGTGAAGTTGATTCCTTGTTAGAGACTTAGAGCCTAGAGGAGTAAGGAACTTATATCGGTACTATGTTGATTCAGGCACCACAAACAGGGGTTGAGCTCCCTGTAGAGCTCATTGAAGATACAGGGACAGTGCGCCCTTGTTGGGGGTTGGGGTGCAATTGCCTTAGATTCCTTGTTCTTAAGAGAGCATATCTTCTTTTGTACTTGTTCTTCAAGAAAACATAGTGAAACTTTATGTGGCTGAACTACACAAATTGTGTGTTTATCTGTGATTGTTCTTTTGTTCTTCCGTTCTCCAATTTTATTGTTCTTGCTTCCTCAGTTCCTTGTTCAATTTTCTCTCTTGTTCTCACTTCTAAACATGAAATAAGAGTTGATTCAGCTCATATGTTCAATTTCTTCTACTCAAAATTGTCCTTGTGCTGGATGCTTTTCTTGTCTACTGAGTGATGCATCACCTTGGCCAGCATAATTGTCAGTTTCATAACCTGCTGGTTTCAAGTTCCAAGGCAATGATGGATTTTTAAAGGATATTATGGGTTTCCTCCTGGTGGAGGACCTACATCCATTGCAAGGTGAAGAAATGGAGTTTACATTTAAAACTATTTTGTCTTGCTTAGCTACATTCTAATGAAAGTAGATCATGCATATATTAGTAATATTACTAATCTTATTTTGTTCTAATCCATGTACTAAACAAACAAGAGGCTAAAATCTATTGCTTATCCTATCCTTATCCAATGAAACAAACATGCAGAAGTGTTTTGCTACTTATGAGCTTGTAATATTTTACAGACTTGAATTTTGAATCCTTATCATCATAAACGGGTTGCTGTTCTACATTATCTTTTATAGTTGAATTTCTAGAGGGATATCAATTGATATATAGCGGAGATCAGCATTAATGTATCTCACTAACACGGGATGTTCTTCTGGAAAATGAAAATGCAGTTGGACGTTGTATTTCAAATTCCATATGTTTTGTCAATAATTGCATAAGGATCATAAGTTATGGCAGTGTATATCTTTATACCTAGAGGTTTTAGGTTGAGTATCTCCCATGTAAAATACTATTTCCATCTATGTTAAGAAGTTGTTTTAACTTAATCCTCAGAAGGGCCCATGATTATTTGAAGTATGGCTAAATGTCTATTGTAGTTGGAACAAATGTTTTTGATTTATTTTGGCCTTAGAGGAAGCCAGAGGGTAGATGCTATATATGCATGATTGTAAATCATTAATTTACTTATTTCCTTTTGGGTATCTTTATGACCATGCAAATTTAAATTATAAAATCACTTATTTTATCATTTGGGCACTAGAATCCAATGAAGCTTATGTTGATTTCGCAGCAACAAAAGTGGCGAACAATATGCCTCTCAGGGCTGGCTTTTGGGATTCCATTAAATCCGGGTAAATGAAAATTTACATTGGCTCGTCATCTATATGATCTATTTATATGTTCTTAAACTGAGAAATCCTGTTTAGTGTATGACTATGATATATCTGGAGTGTTATGTTTGAGGTTTGCCATTTCCGTTTTCCTTAAATTACAAACTTGGCAATTACTTGTGATTTACATGTTTTGCTCTAATTTGTTTGTCTGTTACTGCAATCTATAATTTTTCTTAACTCTTCCTCTTAATGTGTTTTGTTTTATCTTGCTTACTAATCTTGTATTTATGTAAGATTCCATGGTTGCTTTATATGATTGCAGTGCTAAACAAATTTGAAACTTGTTCAGGACTGAACCACAAAATTTTAATCAAGCCCCTCGACAAGCAATGGTTGTCAGAAGCAATCATCCTCAAAATACTGATCTTCCTCGTTACTACTCGAAAAAGGAGAAGAAACCATTTCCAGTACCCATAGTGGAATTAAGACGGAGAGCAAGAGAGAGGCTGAAGAGTGCTAGAGGAAAGCCTAGGAAACCAACAGCGCCACCAAGAAATGGGATGCTGGTTCAAAGCTTGATACCAGTTGCATATGAAGTGATGAATGCAAGGATCTTGCTGATAAATAATTTGAGAAAGCTTATGAAAGTAGTACCAGTTCTTGCATGCAAGTAATTTTCTTTGTCATCTCTGCTTTAATCTCCTTTATTGTCTAAGTTGTGAAAATGCATTGTGCTGTAATAGGTTATGCATTTTCTTTTTTGATCTTGTCATTATGTTACTAGTTTTTCTACTTGGAGTTCACTTAGTCTGCATTGAGCAGATGTCACTATCATAAATGGAGATTGTTAAATTGACATTTCCTTTCAGTTGTATACTTTAATAAGTCACCAAAACTTCTCTTTATGCAAATATCTGAATATCATAATTGAAAAATGATGCAGGTATTGCAATGAAATACATGTTGGATCGATTGGACACTCCTTCAAAACTTGCCGAGGCTTGCAGGCCAGTCGTCGGAAGGGCCTTCATGATTGGATGACTGCAACAGTGGAAGATGTATTTGTGCCCATTGAGTCCTACCATCTGTTCGATCGTCTAGGGAAGCGCATATCTCATGACGAGAGGTTTGCCATTCCACGTATTCCAGCTGTGGTAGAGCTCTGTATCCAGGCTGGTGTTGATCTGGTGGACCTTCCCACCAAGAGAAGGAGGAAGCCTGTCATTCGAATTGGAAGGAGTGAAATCATTGATGCTGACGAGGATGACTTACCTGACCCCAAACCTTGTAAGTTCAAGAAGCCAATTCTGGATGAAGTGCCTGAATCTGAGATTGTGCCACCAGCCAATGCTGAGGAGATTGCTTTGCTGTCTGAAGAAACTCTTCAAGCATGGGAGACCTTAAGGAATGGTGCTGCAAAGCTAATGAGGAAATATCCCGTAAGAGTGTGTGGGTACTGTCCAGAGGTGCATGTGGGCGCTAGTGGGCACAAGGCTCAGAACTGTGGGGCACACAAGCACCAACAACGCAATGGGCAGCATGGATGGCAAGCAGCAGTGCTTAATGATCTGATACCGCCAAGGTATGTGTGGCATGTTCCTGAGACAGTCCAGGAATTGCAGTGGGAGCTGAGAAATTTTTATGGGCAAGCACCAGCCATCGTTGAGATTTGCGTTAAAGGTGGTGCAGCTGTGCCAGATAGTTACAAACCTACCATGAGGCTTGATATTGGCATTCCTTCCAACTTGAGAGAAGCTGAGATGGTAGTATGAGTGCGGTCAATTGTGTATGTAAACTGAACAGAAATCTCTCTGCGGAGGACACGATTGCTCAATTAAACCTCTCTGCGGAGTACATGCGCACAAGCATTGTAGAGCTTGGTTGTAATCCTATGCATGGTCTCATGCATTTATCATATGACAGCTTTTTTGCAATTTATTCCTGTGAGCAGAGGGAAGAGACTGTTTGCAGTCAGATTTCTTGCATGGTTAGGATATGATGAATTAGAGCATTCCTGTAATCTTTTATTTGATACAAGGATCATTACTTACAAATTTTCTCATATTCTCAACTCTTAATTCTTCTACTTAAGAGTTCTTTTACCCTGCATTGAGCTGGCATTTTAGGTTACAAATGAAAATTGTTAACTTGTCACTATTTTATTAATATATTCTAATAGCACAAAATTTGGTTTAGAAGTACTCAGTGTGTTTAGTTATATGTTCTAATAACTTAAAAGTTGGTTGAAGATTACTCAATCTGTTTCTAATATTCTCTCTTCTTTAAATTTTTATGATAAATTATTTCACTATCCTCTCTTTCCAAAGTGGATTTATCCAACTTCTTGAATTAGTTTGTGACTTTGTGTAGTGTGCTTGAAAAGGTAATTACACTCGTACCTGAGATGATTAAAGTAAATATTCTATTATCACATTTATGATTATATTTTGGTTCTTTAGTGAGGCATAATGTCGAATAATAAGATTAGATAATAAACGAGGGAAGATTGAATATGAATTTTTAAAATCTCGTATACATGATAATATCAATTTTATATTTTTCTATTTTCATTTTCTTCTAATTCATGCACTAAATAAATAATGAATATTAATCCATTCATTATCCCATCTCCCTTATCCTACGAAGTAAATATGCCTTTACGGTAAACAATTGCAAATAGCCAATAAGAAAATTATTCATTTTCTATTTGTTTGCTGCAGATACAAATAAATTTGCAACATGTGCAACCATTCAAGTAGCATCTTGCAACCCTTTGGAGGTATAAATTAGCTTAACCGGCAATGGATTTGTGGTTTATGCCAAAAGTTTTGTATAACTTGGTTTAAGATCTGCCTTCACTTAAAAGAAGAGTTTGGTTAAAAGTCTGTCAAACCAAATGAAGCAATGAGACTAGCATCAATTATCTTGCATTTTCGTCCTATTTCTTTTTAATATCTTTACAAAGTGAATTGATTGAAGGAGAACAAATGCCATGGTTCAAGTTTGAAAACAACGTTATGCATGGGAACAAAAGGGAAGTAGTATATCACTGTCAACGTTTGCCTTTGCATTGGGTATTATTGCCATGGTTGCTTACTTGTCAACATTACAAGGTTTCCCTATCCACCATCTTGTGTGATCCAAAAGCAATCAAACTCTGCTAAGCTTGAAATTTATTGACCATTTTGATTCTTTGAAGGTCTTCAAGGTCATCAGTAGCACCAAAAATAGTCACACTGCTTGTTAAAAAAAAATCTGAAGAACTTAGAGGGCTTATTTGGTTAACGAAATCAAGTCTATTTTCATAATTTTGATTTCTCTGAAACCAAAATCCGCTTACGAAAACGTGCTTGGTTCAGCGTTTTCATGAAACTGAATCGAAACCAGAACGAAAATAAATTTCAACAAAACCAATTTTTCTTAGTAAAAATGAAAATACCATAAGGTTGTTTTATGTGGTTTCGAGACCGTCGGTTTCGTTATCAAATTACAATGACAACACTGTAATTATAAATATTTTAAAATAAAATTTAATTAATTTAAAAATAAATCAAACTATATCTAATTTATAAAAATAAAAATAAAAATTATCATTTTCAACTCAAACAATTATCTTAAATTGATAAATTAATTAAATCAATTTATATATAATTGGTCCAAACCTAAATATTAAAATAATTGATTTTTTTTAAAGTCGATCTATTTATAATTTAATCAAAACTAATTTTAGACCATTGAACTTAATTTTTTTTGAAATTTTATAATATTTATTAATTAATTTTATATCTAATTGAACAAAAAAAATTAAATTACCAATAACTTAATTAAATCTTATAAATATTTTACAAACATATTAGCAAACAATAATTTTGTAAACTAACTACAAATAAAATATGTGATTTTCTTCTACAACCACATTAATTTTTATGAAGTATTTTTTTTAAGAAAGATAAAAAATCACAATAGGTAACTATAGTAGAGTTCGAACCTTATCTAGGTAGCATAGTTGGCTAATTTTTATGAACGGTTACATACTTACATATGAATTAGTTTACTATTTAATCAAAAATTAAATTACTACTAAAACGGTTCAAAGAAAATTAATATTATTTTCTATAACCAAATAAATATTCACTAGTTTCAACCAATCAAAATTAGTGTTGTTTTCATTAACCAAACGCGTTTTCAGAAAACTGAAATCTAGAAACCAAAATCAAGTTTTCGAAACTATGTTTTTAGTTTCACTAAAATCAAATCAGAAAATAATTTTCGCTAACCAAACAACACCCAAAGGTTTTCATTATAATTTTCTTATTACAAATTTATGATTAGGAGATTAGGAGATTTCCTCATTATCTCTCTTACTACGTTTTCACATTATTCACGTATCAATTATCGAGTTTTGTTGCTTCGGTTGCTATAAATTGCTTGACCAACCTCTTGGTATTCGTCTTTGCATGAAAAGATAATCACTTGTTGTCTCTTTGAAGTGGGAGATTCGACTTAAGCCGCACCGAGGACGAAGATTCTTCCTAGATGCCTTCACCCCTCAAGATTTTTATATTTTTTTATTTTATTGTAATAATTTTAGTAGTTGTTTTATTAGTCGAATACACTATTCAATAATGTTATTCCAACCTTGCCATCTTTCTTCCTCGGAGAGAACACTGTTCAACCTCATATATAGAAAAAGTTAAGTCATCTAATTAAATTTAGCATCAATATTTTAATAAATATTCTCACTTTACTTAAGTTTGACCCTTATGTTAGGTTTGAATCAATCTCAAATTTATCCCTCCACGCACGAAGAAAAGTGAATGTTAAGATTATAATCTCTTTTCTAATAATAGATGCTTTTTAAAAGGTTATCACCCAATCAAATTTATTACATATTTATTTTTTAAAAGTTGCTCATCTAATCAAATTTATTACATATTTATTCTCGTAAGTCGCTTTCTTGCATGACTCAATTGAGTTAAAAATGCATAAACTACCAATGTTTTCAAAATTCAAATCGGACGCAAACCGATGGGTCACCTAATTTAATTGATCCAAATAAAAATTTGAAAAATCCAATTTAATTTAATTCAAAAGTTCAAAAATTCTCCAAAAGTTATATAATAATTAGAAAAAAAGTCTATCCAAACTAGCTCATTTCAGTTCTAATCAAACTCTTATTCACGTTGTTTAGGAACAAAAGTATAATCTTAGAAATAATATCAAGAAAATTATCAAAAATACTTAAAATCAATTTTTTTTTAAAAAAAGTAAGAACTCTCCAACTAGACTGAGGATTAGCAAAACCAAACTCAAACCTTTAAGCCCCTAGATTCAGAAGAAACTAGGTAAAAAATATCAGGTCTCACTTGAAATCTAACTTTCGAAAGTAAAAAAAAAAAATTATTACGATCCGCTTGATGGAATAACACTAACTCATCAACTTCATAGGATAACTTATTGATCTAATTAAAATACTTAAGTTGAAGTTGATAATAGCACATCTATCGAGTTTTATAAGCCAACATCATATTCAATATATTTCCGATATAAGATTAAATCAGGGTATTATAGATATCTAGATTCAAATCAAAATCCACAAAAAAAAAATAATCGGATCGAGTTGACTGAGTTTTCAAACCCCTAGTTTTCAGTTAAAAAAAGAAGTTGATTTTGAGATTCTAGCTGGCTAAGCTGATATGGAATATTGGAATCTGCTAAAAAGCCCAACCACAAACACACCCACATTGCCGACCCGCATTGCAAAAAAGCAATATTTCTTTCCGAATTCTCCTTCCCACAAATCAAGTTATCATTTTTATTTGTTTCGTTTCAGAAGAAGCAGTGTCGTAATTAAACTAAAACTCTCTTATCTCTTCTTCTTCTTCTTCTTCTTCATTCCCCATCTCCATCTCTCTCTCTCTTGCTCGCGGTAGGAGTAAGCGAGAGAAGAGATCTCTTAGGAGAGTACACGGTTGTGGATACAGACAGATAGGATTGGCTGTGGCGGAATCGAGGAGGAGGAATGGTTTATTCTCCTCCCTTGGGGCTCATGTTTCGGCCTCCAAACTCCCCGGCTATCTGTCTGCCCCTGACGGCGTTTGCCTTGGGCCCGAGCAGAAGTAGCTGCGCCGCTCTCCAGATCCCTATTTTGGCTCGCTCCTCCGTTTGTTCGTCTCTTGATTCTGCATGGATTGGAATCGAAAGATCGCATCGTTCGCGTAGGACTCGCCGTAATAGAACTATGGTAATCTGCCAACGTCTTCTTTTGATTCCAAAATCAGATATTTTTTTTCTTTTACATTTTTTCTTCCGCTAGCCAAATTTGTTCGTCCGCGGGATTGTGTATCCATTGTGCTTTTATGGGATTTTAACACTGGATTGAATCCTTTTAGTGAAGTTTTGATTATTTTTTTTTAAAATTATTTTTGTTGTAAATAAAGGTTTTGCATTCTTCTTGATTTTAATGGAATGTAAACTTGTTGAATTTCTTCGCATGCTGCCATATGGTTTGCTGTTTTAGAAAAAAACAATTCTTTAACACTGAGAAAACTATGGATTAGAAACAGGAAATTAAGATAATTTGAATAACATTTTCGCTTTAGCTTTAGTTAATGATCTAGTGCAAACTAGATTATCAGTTACAAATAGGAGCGGATGATGTGAACTTTGTTGATTTAATGGATGTGATGACTCTATTTTAAGCATCAGACTGAATGTGTTATTGCCAAAACCTTCAGATAGATTGCACTATATCTTCTTTAAGTGAGACTGACATAATAAAATTAGCTAGCGAAGCCCATTATTAACTTTACTTGAACATCTATCCTGCTGGCAATTGACAATCCTCAGGCTTAGATAATAGATTCTAGATGACGGGGCATTGGAGTCTAATTAACAGTTACTTGGGCCAATATTGGGGACAATAGCAGTAAGTTTTTGAACTTTTTAAACATCATGTAGGAACCATGCACTGTTCTAAGTGCTATCTAGGTGTCTGTTTTTCCTTTCTGCCCCCTTTTTCATTTTTTGCAGCCTTTGATGTTTTAATATACTTCCAGCTCTGATTCTCTCACCCAAGTCCATGCAACACTGACGTGCATGCTTTGATAACTCAGTATACTTTCCTTTCATCACATGGTTAACTGTTGAGAAGTCATATTTTTGGAAGGATCCATGGTGGATTACAGTTGAGAGTCAACAACGTGGAATGCATCTTTTCTGCTTCATGTCCAATAATAAACTTTGGTTCTAAAAGGCTAAAAAATCGAAGGGTTTTAGTGTTCTGCAACTGCTTTTTCCCAATGCTTTACTTGACTTGATAAGTTCTACTTCTTAAATGTTACATGTCCTTTTAATACTTTCATACACAATATATATTAAATTATTTGGTTTTCACTAATGATTTACTGCCAGGGTCTTTTTTTTCTATGTGCTGGTATAATGCGTTGTGGACATATGAGCAAAGATGATGATGGAAGTGGCTGGAGTAATAATCACAGGGATGGAGTATTTACATCAGGGTCATCAGAGGAGAGCGGTGTCCAAATTCCCACACAAACTCAATCCCTTGTTGAAGGTTCAGGCACAGTTGTCGTATCAGAGTATAAGCCCATTCCTGATATTGATTACCTACAGGTACTGCTTTCAACTAATAGGTTACTCTTCTTATTAAATGATAAACGAGCTTCTACTGGATTCTCGTGTCTAACTTTTAAGTTATAACTCTGACATCTCAAATTTTCAATATACACTTTGTATGAAACTCAGATCGAGGACCTAATATTTCCCTTAAAAAATTTCACTACTGATGTGCTCTAGGAATTTGTTGGATGCCATTGTTGTTATGTAGTCACATTTGTTGAATTGGAGGATGCATACATTTTTAGAATTTGAAGAAACCCTTTTCTAAGTCAATCTATCTGTATGAGTGCATGGTGTTCTATAGTGTTAGTGACAAATTACCTTATCATTGTTCAGTGCATCAAGATCTTTTTGTATATTTTTCAGGAGCTATTGGCCATACAACAGCAAGGACCCAGATCAATCGGATTCTTTGGCACGCGTAATATGGGGTTCATGCATCAGCAACTTATTGAGATTCTAAGTTATGCAATGGTTATAACTGTATGGTTTTTTCTTTACTACCATTATGTTTTGTTACAAGTTCTGTCTAATTTTGTTATTGCTCAGTTGCCATGTGTAATTCTTGAAATAATTTCACTGCAGAAAAACCATATTTTTACATCAGGAGCTTCAGGGACTAATGCAGCAGTTATCAGGGGTGCTTTAAGAGCTGAGAAACCTGAGTTGCTCACAGTGATCTTGCCCCAGAGCCTGAAAATGCAACCACCTGAGAGTCAGGAGTTGTTATCTAAAGTAAGATTTTTACGAGATAATCTTTGTTCTATTCAGTTTTCTTTTTTCTACAATTGCAGTTGGTTTGTGTATTTTGAATTCACATGACACCGGAATTGATAGGGAAGTTCCAAAGCCCATGTTCCGTATCCATATTGTATAGGATTTCATGAGATTTACTTTCCCAAATGGTAGATTCTGGTGGTGGAAATAGGTTTGTAACTTTTCTATGGTCTCATTGAAGGTTGTCAGGATCTCAATCCTACGCAAGAACGGTAAAGACCCCACAACATCCGATTGTAAGATCGAATCATAGGATTATAAGATCCTACAAAATTATTAAAAAAAATATATTTAAGAATATTAAAACATTAGCTTCATAATACAAAATATCGTAATACAGTAATCATTGTATTAAGGTATTACTATATATAATCACATTTATATATTATATATACTATCTTATATAAGGCATGTCATATACATTATTACTATATTACGATATATTATAATGGTACTATATATTACACATAGGACAGACATATTATATACAGTTTGACTATGTATAAGAGTATTATCATGTATATGGTAATAATTATTTGGTACTAGGGATAAAAAAGTAATTGGAGAAGAAGTGAAACCATGAAAAAAGAAGAGCAAAGAAAAGGTAGCTTGAAGAAGACTAGTGATTGAGTAGGTGATGTCAGAGGCAACAATGACTCTTCTGTTACCACCTAGGTACTTGACTCTTCCATGCTTGCTAGCCTGATTGTGACCCAAGTCGTAGAAGCTGGACGCTCTTGCTATCTTAACAACCTTGGTTATACTATTATGCTTTCAAAAGTAATGTAGGAAACTGAGAATAGAAAACAATATGGAAAATACTATATGGTAATATAATACAATATATTAGCAATATTGAAATATATAATCATAGATACACTATTAATAATATATTATAGTAAAATATTATGATATTAATTATTATTGCAATTAATGTAGTTTAGTATGAGAAGGCTATTGTGGTAATTATGCTCATACTTCTCTGCACCTTTCTGTTGAATGCCAAATATGATTTTTGAGAAACTGCTAGATTATTTTAGAAACAAGTTGAGAACGAGGGTCTGCTCTGGGTGCTGCATTCATGGAAAATTTGGTCATCAATTTCTTTCCCTTGGCATCCTTGAGTGAAAGATGGTCATGTATTATCCTGTTGAGGAGATAATTGGTGCAAGCTCTTGTGCGCTTGTGTCTTGCACCAAATGTTGTTCTAGAACTAGAAAGTTATAGAAACACCATATGAAACTGAATCATGACAAAGTTGATCATCTTGACCAGGTGCTTTTCTTCCATGATCATCTTGACCAAGTTGATGATGATGATTAGACGTTTCAATTCTTTCCAAATTGTGAATCTTTATCTACTTCACCAACTCTTTTAAGACCTTAATTTTCAATGCTTTTGTACTTTACAAGTCTTCAATTGTTGGATTGAAAATACTGCAACTCTTCCATTCTTCTAAGTTTTACAATAATTACATATTGTAGAACTTATGAATATGAAAATGTTCATGCTGCTTATCTTGTTATTGCATTGTTCTTCTTATTAAGGCTTCCTTTGTAATTATAAATTCTTCTATAACAATGTTTGAGTTCTTAAATAATATCACGCTTTGAGTTACAGCCAGTTCGTAAGTACTTTTATGTAAATTTCTTTAATTAAAAATGGTCTCATTAATGAACTTCAAAATTTGCTTTCCCAAGCACTTCTGTGAAATAGGTGTTGGTAATCAGAGATCTTAAAAGTTGTTATTTTATTTTTGTGAACCAACTGGCCAAGAGCCATTTTTACTAAAGGTACACGATGCAAAAGCACCTTTTGAAAAGCACCCTTTCACCTGTTTTGGAAAATAACTTTGGGAAAGTGGTGCATTGAGCAAAGTGTGTTGGCTTAACCTTTACCAAGCACTTTTTTTTTTTCCAAAGTACTATCAAAGGCTTAAAGCACTTTCACAAGGCACTCGCAAACTTATCCTACTACTTCCATGAATATTTTATGGCCTATTCAGTTTCATATCCTGACTTGAAGGATCTATAATAGGTTTTTAGGTCACCCTTATTCTACTATATATTTAATTGTAGAGGTCCTGTTTGATTGTTTTGCTATTTCTTTTTTCCAACTTAGTTGATACTTTGAAGCACCTGACATGATTTCACCATAATACTTTACTAGCTTTAATTACTGATGAGGGCTAGCTTATCAGATATTTCTTATCCTCCCATAATTTTATATTTTCCTTGATTTAAGGGTGCAGAATGGTCACACAACATTCCCATTGCCTTTTTTGTGTAACAATTGCTACTCTGCGAGTAATATCTTCTTCAAAACCTATTCCTTATCAAAGGATGATTGGATATGTGATCTTTTACTTTCTGAGATTTGGTGGAATTCAACTTTTCTTAGTGTTGCCAACTTTGTATTCACGAATTCACTTACAGTTCTACTTAGTTCAAAACCTTTTGGTTTCGTGAGTTTGTCGTCATCGTTATGTCTGTTCATTCCATTTGTTCCGTTGACGTCTCACTGAACTGATAATGGCATCAAGAAGCAACATTACCATGAAAGTCTATCCCAAATATGCCTATATTAGATTTCATTAGATACGAGTGTAAACTAATGAGGATGACTTTATTATAAGCTAGAACAAAAAACAAGTAGAAGTAACCTTTGTTTCAACGAAATAACTAAAACTAATGATGTAAGTATAAATAATCTAAAACCCTGTAGACTCAAATTGTTTCAATAACTTCAGTTTATCAGATGAAATAAATTTAAAGTTTATATTGTCCAACTACATTGCAAACGGCAACATTGCTTTTCTATGCTGATATATGTGTCATAGGGACACAAATGTTGATGAATCATATGTAACAATTTCAATAGCTACCAGTAGACAAGTACTGGTTTATCAGTATTTGTAACATTGCCTGAAGTAATGTGGTACCGACATGAATGATATATGACCAAGTTACCAACTCATGGGTCAATTGAAGTCATCACAAGGGTATGTTGTATTGCCGCCTTAAGCTGACTAAATAAACATAGCACAATATTTGCTTTAGGCTTATTTTACTGGAATTTTATTTTTACAGATGACAATCTTGTTTATTCTGGTGTGATGTTTCATTGACATATTGACTTCTTAATCTAATACTTTATTATTTATACCTTCGCAGGTCCAAAATCTGATTGAGAAGCCTGAAAACGATCACTTGCCACTAATTGAAGCTAGCAGGTATTTTACTGAGACTAATTTGAAAACATAGCAAACATATGGCCCTTTTTCCACATATCCTGCATCCTCTAAAAAGCTAGCTATTAGATATTGGACATGTTTCTCTAGAAACTTGAGCTGAGAAACACTTCTTTGTTGGTGGGTTTCATGAAGAATTTGATCATTTAGTGGTGAAACTCTTGAATAATTGTCGATCCATCTCATTAGTGAAAAAGAAAGGAACACATTGGCTCTGTGAGAAAAAGGAAACATTTCTTCTCAACATCTCCGCATTGGCATGGTTTTGTGACTTTTGTCTTGCTGTGTTACCTTTATTTTAATTATACTTTGCTAACTATTTTGGTCACTGTCAACACCAGGCTATGCAATATGGATATTCTATCAAAGGTGCAACAAGTCATATGCTTTGCATTTCATGACAGCAAATTGCTCATGCAAACCTGTCAAGAAGCAAAGAATCTCCGGAAAATTGTGACTCTTTTTTATTTGGATTGATTGATTCCACACATGGCATGAGACATTTATGTACATCCTGTCTTTAGAGAGGCAGATGAGGTTCTCTCAGTTCCTTCTTTTTTCCCCTTTCCTTTAGTGTTTAGGTAAAAGATATATTTCTTTTGTTGTGGGATAAAAGGTATCCTTTTCTCATTATTTCCATTCTTGGTAGAGGAAATGATTTATCAATAATATTGATTCAAAATTGGTTTGGACCGTGAACAGTATTTTTTACAAACAATGGAAATAGCTTTTAGAAAAAATGCTCTTATATTATATATATACTTAAAAATTCTCTTTTCATAAGGTGTTATCTAGCTAGCCTTTGGCCTTTATTAGTAAATGTCTTGTTTTTTATTGATAAATAAAAGACTAAAAATATATAAATTGTTAATAATATATAGATTATCACTTAATTGACAATTTCAATATGAAAAAAATCAACCAATTCCAATTTCAGGCCTATTTCATCTCACACCATGGAAAAATAAATAATATGCAATAGAAAGATGGAAAAATAACTTACATGACAAATCACACCATCTACTTCCTCAATTTCATCTCTCAGTCGAATTAATTATATGGAAGAATACGTAGAATGTCTCTATTTAATGACAAGATTTTGACAAACCAATCCCTAAAATAGCTCAACCAATTCCAAAATTTTTCTTAGTTTATTTTGTATAATTAATATCATAATGATTCGTAAAATATATCCTAATTTAATTAATTAACAATAACAATAGTAATCATTATATATTAATTACATTTTGTCGGTTGTTACAGCACCATGTCCAATTGATTTGAAGTAGGGAGAGTTTGCATGCAATTTAATCTTTTTATTTTGAAATAATTACGTTATATATCCAATAATTATTTTTTTTATACCAAATAAAAAATTACAAATTAACTAGAAAAATCAGAAAGACAAATAACATTATTTTTTGCTATATTTACAAGATCAGATGATCAATCATGATCCCAGTTAAAATTTCGCTCTATTTTCCTAGCATAATTTGTTAGTCAATTAGCCGTCATCTTTCCATATCTGCTAATATAAGCAAAAATGCATTCTTCAAATTTATTTGCATCACGAGCAATGTCATTAATTATATTTTTGACACACCATATCAATATCTATTTTACGGTTGCACATATCAACAATTAATTTGGCACGAGACTTAATGAATTTTTTTTTATGATTAAGGATAATAGCTTAACTTATAATCAATCGAACAGAAGAGCTTCGTTAATCAAAATATTACAATATTCAATAATTGTTTGATAAATTTGATCGCAAACCGTATGTATAACGGGAGGTGCGCAGAATTTGGATAAGGGTGGGCAAGCTGAATGATAAACATTTTTATAACTGGATTCAACCATTCAAACATTCTACCCAATAAATATAATATTTAATATTTAAATCATTAGTAAAAAAATTAATTCGGTTTATGTCTCAACTTTCAACTCTTTGATTTGATTTAATTTTATTTTGTAATTTTGTTTTAGTTTAAAATTTTGGATTTAATTGATTTAATTTTCTAATTTTTTTTATTGGTATTGTAAAATTTTGTAAAAAAAATAACATAGTTCAACTATAACCCTTTGCTCAAACTCGTTCTAATATTTAAAATAAAAATGATTACTATAAACTGATCTAAATTTTCATCTAATTCGTAGTTTTGGTTTTAACTTTAATTACGTAGTACTCCGATTTAGTCACATATCGCGCGAGAATATATTAGATGTTATGTTAATTAATAAAGCTCCGTGGGTGTATTACTGTTAATTTCAATTTAAGTATCTTAATTATGTTTCTGATTCATTTTCTTATGAAGTTGATGAGAGCCCATTTATCTTATTGAACAACTCATACCAAATGATATCAAAGCATAATTTAGTTTTAGCCATATATAGAGAGAGAGTCGATGTGAGAAAGAATTATCAGCTTCAGCTTAAGCATTTTAATTAGATCGATAGTTTATACCTATAAAGTTGATGAGCCTATTATTCGATCGAGTGAATTGTAATAATTTGATTGTAGTTTTGATTTGATCTTTCAAATTTTTTATAATCATAGCTAGTATCTATTTGGCTATCAACAACTTGACATGACATGCACAAATGAATTTTTATTTTGGCATTGACCAGTCAACAAGTTGTGAACTTCACAACTTAAATTAATTTTTTTACTTAAAAATATGTGGGCATCGTTATTTTAAGAACAATATTAAATTTTAAGTTTAAGTTGGCTCATATTTTCTAATACAGATTTCAATTTAAGCTATTAGGATACAATTAGTTAATAAGTGGTTAATGCCACGAAGAAATATAAATTCACCTCTACATGCCATATCAAATTGTTGATGACTAAAAAGATGGAACAAACGTATGAGTATTTTCTCAAAACTAGAATAATTTTATGAGAAATTTTTATTTTAAGAAAAAAATTTAAAATCAGATAAGAATGCAATTTTTTTTAAAATTAGAATAAAAAAAATCAATTTTACCCTCTTATATATATTGCAAGTATTAATAATTATTTTGTTTAAGATATTTTTTTGAAACTCTTGAATAAACTCAATATTATTGAAAATATGTTTTAAAATTAAAAAAAAAACTATAATTTATAAAAGTGTTTCTAGGAACAAAAAAAATATAACGATGCTTATGAGATCTACAGATGATGAGATAATTTCTTGTTCAAGAGTTTCGGTGAAACTCTTGAACAAGTTCAAATCTCACTAGAAATGCATTTAAAAATTCAAAAAATTATTTTTAGGAATAAAAAAAAATATAAGGAGGATTATGAGACTAGTAGATGATGAGATAATCACCTATCCAAAAGTTTCGAGCAAAACTATTGAATAAGAAATTATCTCGTGTTGGTTGATAAGACTTGATGAATGTACTACCATCTATATCAGCTTAAACATTAGGCCAATGATTAAGACCTATGAAGTTGATGGATGATAATTGGTATCAAATTAAGCAAAACCTAGTTCTCAACTCGGTGACAGCTGAACCTATGTAAGAAAGGACTACCCAAGTTGTGCGGAAGCTACTAGGCTAAACCCCACATGTTGTTGACTAAGGTTAATTTGTGTGGTTTAATGTCATACATGCATTGATTCTAGTTGGGTCTTAAGAATGAAATCAAGACTCAAGTAGTAATGAATAATTTCAGCTAATGTATTTTAATTAGATTGATGATTTGAGTTTATAAAGTTAATCGGTCAATTATACCATTATATATACCATCAAGCAGGTCGTAACAATATTTAGCGAGTCCACACAAGATTTTTTTTTTTTTTTCAAGATGCAAAAGTAGAAGTAATTAAGAATCAAAACAAAATTGAGGAATCAAAGTGAAACCAAAAATAAAGTCCATATGAACTAAAATGACTTTAAATTTCAGATGTCAAAATGGAAATGGATGAAAACTTCAGAAGTCAAACTGAAATCAACCCTAATAAAATATTCATTTTGATTTTAGTACCTTTTAAATTATTTTACTAATGATATGAAATTATATAGACAAAAGATTTGATTATTATAAAAAAATATGTACACCCATGAGTCCATGACAAGCTCAAATGAAAAACCATATGCTTAATCAATCTATATATATAGGGAGCAATACTCTTCCAAGATAAAACATGCAAATTAATAAGAGCATTTTAAAGTTAATATATATAAATCACCCATAAAAATACTTAGGATGGATAATTTTTCCATTTTCCATTCCAAGTTCTCTAATCTCCACTTACACAAGCGAGCATGCGATGACTCCTAGCCCTAATTAGAAGCTTCGCCGGACCGCCTCTTTCCATGTGATTATCCGGCGACGACAAGCCGCCGCCACGAGGAAGCTCGCGCAAGGAAGCGTACTTTCTGTAGCCTCCACGTCCTCCTCTGCCGTCGTTGAAGCTCGCGACGTCCTTCTCCGGCGCCGGGGTCATGATCACCATGTCATGCCTATTAATGTTGCAGCCGGCGCCGTCAAATCTTGCCATCTCAAAGACAGCCTTGTGGTTCTCCGGCAGCGGCGTCATGCTGGCCGCATCACCGGACGAGAGGGACCTGTAGTAGCGCGTGGTCAGCTGCTTTCTCTTGACGGCTTTGTAGATAAAAGGAATCAGCCCTTCCATTCTTGCACGGAGAACTCAGGCCGGGCGGGGAGAAGTGTGACTGCTATTGAAAAGATGAGACTCGATCGAGAGGAGCTTCTTTTTCAAAAATGGTCGCTCGCTCAACAACAACAATACGTGAATTAATGCATGTGGATCGAGTAGGTGTGTTATATATTGTAGACTCTCTTGAAAGCAAGAAAAATTTGTGTCAACATCTGCAGACTTGATCTCTTCAACTCATGATATCAGATGCATAATTTAGAATCACATGCAATTTAATTAAACAGTTGTTCATCATTTGCTATTTCTCTATAATTTTTTATATTGATTTAAACTGATAAGTAATCACTTTCTATATATATATCTGACAATATTTGAATACATTTCTACTCTTTTGTTATTTTAACCAAGGTCCAAATTAATATATCAATTTGCTTGTTACATACAAAATTCATGCTGTCAGTATAGATCTGTCTCCCACCAGCATTAATTGTTGCTAAATATAATTTGGACTGTACTGATAACTTTTTAATTAAATATTTCTCATCTAATTAATCCCACAGGGAAAAGATGAACTCTAATACAAGTGATCTTAGAATAGCTTAGTAAGCAATGGGATACGCACAGCATGCAGTACTACTGATGCAATATTTGACTTTGTAGCATATATGCTTAATTGTTGACTTGTCCAATTAGGACGAATTATATATATATATATATATATATATATATATATTGGATCTCTTTTGAAGATTAAGCTGCCGTTGACGTTATTTTTTAACCAGAAATAAAAAAGATAGACGAAATTGCGGGATTTTTTAACCCTTGTGTTCGTCACCCCCTCTTTGTTTAGGAATAATTAGGGATAGACAATTGTGACTTGACTAACCTCTTTTGAATAATGATTTTAAAATATAATTATAATTTGGTTCAATTTTGATTACTGATTATCCAATTTCCATTACTTATTCAGGGATAACCAGTAAGCAAAATCTATTACAGGTTTATAATTATAAATATTTTATTTTTATGATTTTAATAATGGTTAATTATCTGTTTAGCAAATGGTTAATTGCATCTATCGAACCGTTTAAGTTATCTGACGGTTACATGGTTTCAATTTCGAATAGCAATATCAAGAATCGATCGGTCATATTTCAGATATTAATTTTGTAAATAATTTCTATTTTAATTATTCATAAAAATGCAGTCAACGAAGCTATTGTTGTCGCTATTTTTGTTTTATCTACCAAAACGTACTCTAGCTTAAAACTCTTATATAAACTGCAAAATGCCTTCCAAAAACTCTATAGACACCATATTGAGTTTCTTAGTAGATTTAAGGTAATTTCACATAGAGTTCCATCATTTTTGCTCTCATACTCAGGCCATTGCGCTAGTTTCTCTTGTTAAAGTCATATCACTCTCAAGGGTAATCATTTGTGTGGCATTCAAGGATTAGGAAGCAACTAAAAAAGCTTTGTAACTAGTTTTGTTCTTCCTTTTAACTCCTTCTAGTGTTTTATACATATTTATTTTGTTATTTTTGTTGGTGTTTATGGAAACAACCTCTCTATAAAAAGTAGGGAGGGTTGCGTACATACATCAATCCTCTTAGAGTTTATAGAAGTAGGATTGCTTCGTGCACTGAGTCACACTTTCTTTTGATTGATGTAAGGGTGTGAACAACACTAGTTTATATATTGTTTTCTTGATCTTGTGATGGAGACACCCTCCAACTTGAGGAATAAGCTACAAGTGTACTCTCATTTCATGTTAAATAAATTTCTAGTGGATTTGATTTGAAAATCCTTAATGTGAAGCTAAGATAATGAACGTAAACTAAGTTGTCGAATCACTCTAAATTGATTGTTAGCATTGCTTGTGTTTCGCATTATTTTCAACTTAGTTTACTTAACAATCATCTTATATTTGCTCTTGATTAAATCTAATTTATGTTAGAAGTCAATTTTCAAAAAGAACTCAACTTAACACTCACATTTAGCTAAAATTGAAAAGAGACATATTTTAACAATCACACCATATAAGTAAGAACTTAAATAATATGTTAGGAAATTTAGGATAATTTTCTACGGGATCGACAAAACTCGAATCCGGCGAGAGAAACAGAAAACCAAATTCGATAATAATAATGCGGAAAATAATAAGAGACATAGAGGGGGTAATGTGGTTCGGACTCGGCAGCGTGTCGATCCTACGTCCACGGGGAGAAGATGAGACTGCTTTATTAATTCTAAAAAAGAACCTTATAATAAGAGCGACAATAATCTAAAATTTCATTCAGAATACATCAAACTATCTTAAATAAATTGAATCTGAAATGGTACGAAATAGAAACACTATTTTTGCAAGATTTGTCTTGAAATTGAACTCCTGCAGCTGTATGTCAAAAATTGAGAAGGGACATTCCTTGAAAAGGGATCATAACAACACTCTTAATTTTTTAAATCTCCGAAACTCTCATGTGAGGATGAATTTAAAACTTGAAATTTGGTCTCCAGGGAAGATAGCCGACCTTCTTCCCCAGCACTGTGCGAGAGATTCTCCAAAACTCTTGTCGTTTGCAATTTCCCCATGAACAAACGCATCTAATTGGATGTCATGTCCACTTTGACCGAATAATTAGTGAGGTTGACCAAGTGTACGCATGAAAACTCAATTTGAAGTAGTCTCCAAAAAGTGTCCTCAAGTTGCGTGCGAGCGAATAATTGAAACAGCAAGATGCATGGCTTGATTATGACTAGTCAACAATCATATAAAATATTAAAAGGCTCCTCATTGAGTTTGAGCAATTCCGCTAATTTGAAATGGGAGCACATGTGCAGCGCACATGGCGCCAGCAAAAGGGGCTGGGCTCGGCCCAGTCGCCTGACCCACCTGGGCTGGGCCGAGCCCAATAAAAAGCATATATATATATATATATATATATATATGAATTTAATCGTAACTGGATCAGATGAACTCCAATTTGAATCCGATCTGACTCGTGGGATTTGGTTTGGGCTCAATTTGAGTCAACTCCTAACATAATAAAACAAACAATTAGTTAAGTAACTAAACAATTTAAAATTTTAATTAATTAAAAATTAAGAAAAAATCGAGTCGGAATAGGCCAAGCACAACCCACAACTTCGGGCACAAATTAGACCATTTTTCTCCATTGAGTAATTAAACCAACCTTGGCTTTTTCTCTACACATGTCAGATGGTGTATGTGATCAGAAGCCAACTGTCGAGTCACTCGCACAACAGCCTTAGCCTTCTCAACAAAAGAAGCTTCATTTTAAGAAATTTGTGAGGGGTGCCTAGGGATGGCACTGGGGAGAGTTTGGGACGACGAAGTCTATCATATATATCCCAAACTCATTAAGAAAATTCAATCCTAAACTCGTCCAAACCCGATAGTATTTTGAAGGGTAATTCCCAAACCCATCCCACTAATTTAACGGGTACCCATCGAGTACCTGCTTTTCGCATGTTAACAAATTTTATATATATAAAAATTGGTCTACAATCTACATACTTATCATAACATCTAAGAATAGTTAATAGAATTTTTATAAAAAAAATTATTCTACATACTTATCATAACATTTAATATTATATGACTTAGACGAATAGTTTAAAATTATAAAAAATTGTTGGAATTAATAGCTGACGAGCTACTTATTTGAACCTCTCAACTCTTGATGGTGTATTGTTATATTATATAATGTGTTAGGAAATATGGTATAGGTAATTAAATGTGTTATTGTTGTATAATGTATACTTAGCTTTGATTAAAAAATAAATAAATTATATTGAACTCTAATTAAAAAGATATAATTATCCTATATGGATAATATGAGATGTATTTTAGTAATTTTATACTTAACATATTTGAGACGGATTTTAGACTAAAATCCTGAACCCGTCCCAAACCCTACAGGGTTTTTACCTCAAAATCTTATACCCGTCCCACGACCCAACGGGCAAAACCCGCTAATGACCTATCAGGGTTTGGAACGGGTAAATACCAATCTACAAAAATCCACTGCCATCCTTAGGGGTGCCCAGCGTCGACCTCAGGAGGAAATTATTAAGGTGCAGACAAAGAAACAGTGCCTTGATCTTAAAGCTTGTGATATGGGCATGAGTACCGGCCCCAATGTAGTACCCAAGGAGTCATGATAATTTTATCTTGGAATTGTCGGATTTGAAGAAACCCCTGACAATTCATACTTTCAAAGGGATATGTTGATCCCATTCCCCGGATGTTGTCTTTCTTTGTGAAAGCAAAAATAGTACTCCCTTTGTTTATGAAATAATGAAAAAATGTGGCATTGTAATCTTCTTCTGTGTTCCTCCTAGAGGTCTCTCTGGTGGTTTAGTTCTGGGTGGTCTATGCAGACTAATATTACTATTCTTGGCCACACTAACTTCTTTATTTCCTTCCATTGGACTGATCAAGTTATGCAGGTGCAGTGGGATGTTCTTACAGTCCACTTTCACAGTGAGGAAAGAATTCGTCATCATCAGTTCGATCAGGTTTTGCCTCTGATTAGTGGTCCTGGCTCATATTCTCGGGTGATTGGTGATCTCAATGCTATTTCCTCCACTGAAAAATCAGGGGACCGTATGAAATCATCCTCCTCGATTGATGATTTTAACTGTTTCATTAATGAGGCTCGTCTGATTGACTTGGGTTTTCATGGTTACCCTTTCACATGAAGTAATAAAAGCTATTAGGCTTCTTTGATTCAGGAAAGATTGGACCGTAGTCTAGTTTCTGCTCCATGGAGGCAGTTGTATCCGAATGCTATTGTTCGCTATCTCGAGGATAGTGGATCTGATCATCAGCCTCTTCTCTTAGTTTCTGATCCAATTTCTTTTATTAAAAGAAGGCGGTTTAAATTTCGAGAGCACTGGTGTGGTAGTGAGGAGGTCAAGGACATCATTCTTAATGGATGGATCATCTCAGTGACGGGTTCTCGTATGTACTCATTGTTTACTAAACTAAAGCACTTCAGACATGCCTTGGTTCTTTGGCAGCATAATAATGACTATAACTCTAGGAAGGAGATTGGTAGAATTCAAGATCGGTTATCCTTCTTAAAGTCAAGTCCTGATGGTTCTTCTCGACAGGAGATCTTGCAGCTTGAGAAAGATTTAGTGGCTGCTTATGATAGGTATTGGAAGGAGAAGTCTAGAATCAAATGGTTGAAGCGGGGAGATCAAAATACTAGATTTTTTCATGCTAAATTTTATATGCGTAATCGCCACAACAAAATTTGGAAACTTGAGGATGGCTCGTGTGGTTGGTGTACTACGCTTGAAGCCATAGCTTTGCAAGCTCAAAACTATTTCCAGGACTTATTTTCCACCAGTGCACCTACGGATCCGTCAAGCCAGTTCCAGCGTAAGAGGCCAAAGGTTTCCAATACAATGAATAGGACCTTGACTAGACTTGCTTCTGGGGGTGAGGTGAAGACTACACTCTTTTCCCTTGATCCTAATGCTGCACCAGGAGATGATGGGTTCACTGCTAGATTTTTTCAGTGTTATTGGGAGATTATCAGTCCAAATGTCTATAGGGCGGTTCAAAGCTTCTTCTACAGGGGCAGGATGCTTAAAAACTTTAACCATACCTAGATATGTTTGATCCCAAAGATAAAAAATGCAACTTCTATGTCTCAAGTTCGGCCTATAAGCATATGCACGGTTTTTTACAAGATTATATCTAAAGTTCTGGTGCATTGTCTTCAGAAGTACATGAACTGGCTTATCAGCTTGAACTGGAGTGCTTTTCTTAAAGGAAGACTAGTCAACGATAACATCTTGGTGGTCCATGAGTGTGTGCATTTTTTGAAGACTAAGAGGCACAACAACTGTGAATTAGCTCTAAAGTTGGACATGAGTAAAGCATATGACAGAGTCGAATGAAGCTTTATCTTGCATGTTATGAGGAGGCTGGGTTTTTGTGATCGTTGGCTGGGATGGATAGAAGAATGCATATCTACAGTCTCCTACTCCGCTATTGTGGATGGTCAGCCTTTTGGCTTTTTCAAACCAATTAGAGGTCTCTGTTAAGGAGATCCTCTATCCCCCTATCACTTTTTATTTTGTGCGGAGGGCCTCACTCATTTGTTGCATATTGGGGAACAACATCACAAGATGTGCAAGATTAAGCTCAGCAGTACCTACCCACCTATTACTCATCTCTTATTTGCAGATGACTCCATTCTCTTTTGTTAGGCCAGTGAAACCCATTGCAGGAACTTGATGATTATTTTACTATCCAACGGAAGATACAGTGGTCAATAGGTTAATTTGAATAAATCTTCTGCCTTCTTCAGTATTTAGGTTCCTACAGGTTCCTAATGTGGGTGCCCAAGACAAGTATTTAGGTTTGCCAACGATGATAGACCGTTCTAAAAGAGCTACTTTTAATTTTGTTAAAGAGAAGACGGCCAAAAAACTTTTTTATTGAAAGTGTTCTCTCTTGTCTACCAGTGGGAAGGAAACTCGAGAAGGAAACTCTTATAAAGGTCATCAGAACTGCCATTCCTCTTTACTCCTTGGGGTGCTTTAAACTCTCCGATTCTTTATTAGAGGAAATCCAGAAGACTATGATTAATTTTTGGTGGGGTCAAAAAAAGAATGAAAGGAAAATGCATTGAATTGGTTGGTCTACCTTATGTCGAGTAAAATCTGAAGGTGGGATGGGCTTCAAAGATTTAAAAGCTTTCAATTTGGTTATGCTAGGAAAGCAAGCTTGGAGGCTTCTCAAGAATGAACATTCCTTGTTCCACAAGATTTTCAAGAATAAATACTTCCGTTCCACTACCTTCCCTTCTTGGGCTTGTTGAAGCATTTTAAAAGGCCGAAAGGTGATTGAAAAAGGTTCGAAATGACAGAAATGATTAGGTACAAATGTGCGCATTCAGAAGGACTCGTTGATATCTCCCTGCTTTCCTTTTACCATTCCTCAGGGTGACTGTCATGACCCTAGTCTCATTATGGTGAGGCAGCTTTTGAATGAGGATAGAACGTGGAAGGAAGATCTAATTAGAAACTCCTTCTCCCCAGTGGTGGCAAAAAATATTCTTTATATTGTTCGCACCTCGACTGATGACAAGTTGACTTGGGTTTTGACAAGGAATGGTTCCTATCCAGTTGCTTCAGGCTATGATTTAGCACTTCAGTTTTTCCACCCTCCTATTCTTGCAGGTCCTCCTACTTTGGCAATTAAAGAATTGTGGCGATCGTTATGGGATTTAAAGGGTCCACCTAAGATTAAGGTTCTCTTATGGAAGTTAATGCATGAGGGTGTTCCAGTTCGCAAAAAGTTGAATGAGCGATTTCCTCAAGTTGCAGATATTTGTCCGCGCTGTAATATGGTAGGGGAATCTGTTCAGCGTTGCTTCTTTCTTTGCCCCTATGTTTCCCTCATTTGGCATAGGCTCCCTTTCATCCACTATGACTGATTCTTCCTACAAATTTTTTTGGCATTGGTGGCTGAAGTTGTATAGGAAATTGAAATTTGAGCTTACTTGTAGTGGGAATCTAACTCTCATTGGATTCATCTTGTGGCGCATTTGGTTAGCTCGCAATGCTAAAGATTTTGAAGACACAGACATCAGCCATCAGCCCTCCTGACATTTGGAGTATGTCTCATACTCTTGCCAATGAATATAGAAGACTCAACACTACCATCTCTTCTCCCCCACGACTCTCTTGTACTGCAGATCCTTTGGGATATTGTATGGATTCAATGGCGAATTCACTATAGGCTCAGTGGGCGCCGTGGCCCCCACTGAGATAATTTTTGTTTAATTTTTTTTTAAATGGCCCCCACTCATAAACACAGGCGCACAACTAAGAAGAGATGAAATGGCTCTTACTTGACGCACAACGGCACAAGCGCACAGTGTACATGCTCAACTAAATCTAAATAAATCTTTGCATTTAATGTTGCGTGTTTACCTTCGCTAAATTTTCACTCCTCCCGCCTTCTCTCTCGCTTGTCATTCCTCTCGCTCGTCACTCTCGATCTCTCTCTCAATCGCTCGCTTTCTAAATATGTCGCCTGCTGCTTATCGCATGGCTATCGCCTATCGCTGGGTTGCCGCCTGCCGTCGTGTGACTGTAGGCTGCAGTGCCTGTCGCTTGCCGTTGAGCTGCCACCTACCGCATACCTCCATCGTGTGACTGCAACCTGCCACCTGCCACCTTCACAGTGCTTCCACTGGACTGCTTGCTGTTGCTGCCGCCTCCCGAGATTGATTGCTGCTGCTGCCGCTCACTCCCGCTGCAGCTCGCTCCTGCTGACGCTGCCACTGACGCTGATGCTGCTGCCGCTGGCACTCGACGCTCGATGACACCCGACGCTCGCCGCTGTCGCTCGCTGCCGCTCGCTGCAATTGTTGCTCGTCAGACCGCCTTCAATCTCCGCCGGGCTACTGAATAATGGGATAATTTTCCATTATCTATATAAAGAGGAAACATATCCTCTCTCTACACAAGAAAAATTCACAATTACATATTCGTGAGTTTTCATAAACTTACGATTTTTTGGTGTGCGCTCAATTCGAGACATGTGAAAGAGAGAGAAATGTGGTTTCCATCAAGTAGATCCGCTGCAACCAACAATGGAGAAAGGTACGCAAGATTCTCTAAGAAATATATTTTAACTAAAGTAGATTTGCACATTGCGATCCAATATATGCTTTTTGGTGCGTAATTGTTTATACAAAAATAATAATAATCTACTTATAGTTCCTACCTCATTTATTCCTTAGTTTTAGCTAGGATGATCCTACTTCTTTGTTGGAACTATGATTTTTAACTTCAGTTAAAATCTTTATTTTAACGATAACAAACAAGTTACAAATGTGTGCATTGAGTAATCATTTCAGATTTGACGATAATAAGAATGTAGTAGTCACAATTAAAAAAATGAAGAATTCATATAAGACGTTGATTGAAAGTTAAAATGAATCGGATTAGATTTAGAGTTTAGATGTTTACTTATAATTCTTTGGGTGTCCATGATGATGATAACTACCTAGTCCATAAATCGAACTGAAAACACCCCTCATAGCCGAAGGGTTAGTCAACCTACCTTCGATTGGTAGTTCGATCAATGATTAACAACTCTTTTTTAGTTGTTGCATCTTGTGATCTCTTAGCCTCCTTTTCTTATATCCTTATAAATAAGCTTGTCTTGTCTTCCCTAAGACACTGAAAACCTATTGAATCATTCTAAAAATGTGTGAGCTTTATTGAGATTTCTTGAGAAAAATCTATCGTAATCTCCACTTTCTTGTATAACTATTGTTCTTGAAAGATTCATCGTGGAAGGAATTAAGAGGATCTAAGAACTTGTCAAAAAAAAAACTAAGTTGTATTTATTTTATTTATTGCTTCATTTATTTGTAATTTTAGTTTGTTTCTATTGATTAAGAGTTTATCTACTAGACTTAGGGGTGTAAGTCTAAGTGGTTCCTTGTAGATGCATAAATCAACTTGATTTGCTAGTATATGATTATTGTTCTTAAAGCTTGAGATATTTGATCTTCCCTCGGTGTTGGGTATAGTTGTCTCGAGTTGTAAATTTTTCTGGAGAAAATAATTATATTTAATAAATTTGTTTAAAATCTTAAGTAATGCGCTTAAGTAGTAGATTCAAACAATCATAAATCTCGTATGTTTGCGATAATTGTATTTTGTGACCGTTACTTACTTTGCAAATAAATAGTTGAAGTTCTAGTACATATTTATTTCACGAATCTAAAATTGGTATATAATATCTCATCATCCACGTTCCACAAATTTCTTATAATTTTATTACAAAAATAATATGGGTTATTAAAATAATATATAATAATAAGTATTCTCAGACATTTTTTATTATTTATACCTCCATCGTTTTTTTCCTACAACTTAATAAAATACTTTTATCAACTATATGTTGCTTAAATTTAAGGCCTTTATTGTTTGGACCGAGATGAAACATGATTTAGTAATATATGTTATGATATGATATGGTAAAAATTATTATCTTGTTTGGGAGAGTAGTATGGTATGGTATGATTAAAAGACAATAGTTATGAAGGAGAACAAAATCTTGACTAAGTCAATCAAGAATGATAAGTTAAAATCTAATATGATATGGGTATATAAAGGGCATAAAAGAAATTATAAATTTTGATTGATTGTATTTTAGAAATAAAATTTTATGAAATCATGAGAAATTATTAAATTTATGGTTTAAAAATTTGAATAAAATTTATGATTTTTAAACTAACTATGAGATTTTCATATCATGATCATTTATTAAAATTAAATTTTTCAAATATAAAATTATATTATTATATTATATCATCATAAATCATACTTTATCACAGAATAATCCAGGCCTATAGCGAATGCCAAAAGCTCGCCGGCCATGGAAAATGACATAATTAATCTTCTAAAATCCTACGGGACTGTCCAGTTATCAAATGACACGTGACAATAAGAAGCTCCGTTGTGTGAATCCAGTGGAAATCAAACATTTACTTTGCAGTAACTGATGTAGCGGATCCCTCCGACCCTTTTCCTAAATCTTTTCAAAAACCACACCTGACGAAGACCTGGAAACTTTCTCCAGTTTATAAGCGCAATTATTTTGGCTTCAAATCTCCGTCTATCACCCAATCCACCAACCGAGACGGAACTCTTTCTTCTTCCCTTCTTAGTAAAACCCTTCTGTTTTTCCCTCTTGGACTCAGATCCACCATGGAGCCCTTGAAGAGCTACTCTCCTTCCGAGATCTCACTCCACACCACCAAGAAAGACTGCTGGTTGTCCATTCATGGCAAGGTGCAAATCCTCTTCTATTTTGCTTTTCCCTTTTATATGTAGTTTGTCTACTCCCATGAAGTTTCTCTCTTTATTCATGGTACTCTTTTGTTTGATTTGTGCTGATCTAGGTTTATGATGTGACTAATTTTTTGGAGGATCATCCTGGGGGAGATGATGTTCTGCTCCACGCATCAGGTGCTTAAATTTGTTGCCTGTCTTGTTTTTACTCATTAATGCTCCTAATTCATTGATCTATCAAATGTCTTACGATATTGTCTTCGGGAATAGTTAGGGCCTTTTGTCTACGCAAATATGAAATACCCATTGGGATATCCTGTCTTTTAATCCAGAGTAGATCTTTGCAATTTGTAGAACTGCAGTTTTGGCAAATATTGGAAAAATCGGTGCTGAGATCTTGAATAAAAACTGTTGATATGTAGTAGGAATCAATGTTTTACCTACAGATATCAAAATGATTCTACACACACACATATATAAACTGAACAGAAAAAGGGGTAAATTAAACTCTTTCTACCATCTAGAGGTGTAGTTAATTTTCGCTAACACTTTGCACCATTTGGTTAATTGGCTATTAGTTGATTGCCCAAAAGGTTGTTTGCTGTAAGTCAAAGAAAAATAACTGTTGTGCCATTGGTTGACTAAGAGTTCTGGTGTATTTGAAAGTAATGCTTTCATTCATGTTTAGAGGTATTGTTAAGAAGGTAACTTCTTTATCCATGCATTTAAATTTTTATTATTCTTATAAATGCATCTGTATTTTTCTTATTTTAATCTATTGTGATAATTATTTTGCATTTTAACATATTGCAGTTCTTTTGTCATTTTTGCAAATTATTTTTCTCCTTTTTTTTCATCTTAACCTACTCTCGTATTTATTTATTTTTACATTTGTACATATGACTACTATTAAGTTCTGGGTGATAGCAGCTGTGTACATGAAGGAACGAGGAAGGGGTGAGTTAGGATGGGTAGTATAGATATTTTGAAATAAATTAACAAAACATTAGAGTCTAATAGTTTTAGAGCACAAAACATATTTTTTGACATCATAGAGTATAAAATGAACCAGACGTGCAAAATGTAATTTACCTTAATGTGTTTGGTAATACTTTAATAAGAAAGTGATCTGTAAATTAAATGGTAAAAGTATGGTGGAAGACAAATGTTGTATATAGTATGTTATATGTGTCACTGACTATCCACAATTGTTCTTTATGAGTGGAAACTTTTTTCCTGCAATGCTCCTAAATTGTTGCTTCTTTGGTTGTTGAATATGCATTGATACATTGGAACTGATCCAAAGCCTCTGGAGATGCTAGTCAAGCATTTGATGACGTGGGCCATAGCAGCACTGCCATGAGCATGATGGAGAGCTATCTCATTGGATCGGTCGAGGGTTATGCTTCCGGCGGTAGTGCAGCCAGCCGACCTATCGCCGGACCTCGGCGGCTGCAGGAGCAGCAACCTCCTTCCTACAGCTTCTTTGACTACTTTCTTCCTCTGCTGGTCCTTGGCATTGCCACTGCAGCTTGGTATTACCTTACATTCTACTCCAAGGCCCAGGCCAAATGAGCAGAACATATATACAAGATCTTTCTTTGATTTCATAAAGGTAGTTGATGATTTTGAGTTATTGGAATAAAAAGTCATAATGATGATACATGTGTATGGTTGTAAGAGTCAGGGAGAGTACCATATTTCTAGTTGTTCGTCATGCCCTCCCATATATTTTGTTTCCAAGTATTATTTGATGCAATGTCAATCATTCAAAAACGTTAAACTGGTTCATCATTCCATTACAAGAAAAATGTCATTTACTAACAAACTATTTCTGTTAATATTGTCCCAAAAATTGTTAGTACTATCAATGCCAACGACATATGCACTCATTGGTAGAAGTCGCGATAGTATAGAGTTGTACCAACACATGTTGAGGTCATTGGTACAGTTAGGGCTGAGCAAAATTCGATCCAACCTGAAAAAATTCGAAAAATTGACTCGAAAATTCATTTCGGGTTGAGTTATTCGGGTATATTGGGTCGGGTCGGGTCTTATTTTTAAAAATTTTGTCTACTATTTCGGGTCGGGTTCGAGTGAAAACCTTGTTTAACCCGACCAGACCCGATTTTAAATTAAATATATACTTATGTTATATATATTGATAAAAGATGGTGTTGTCTTTGTGGTTAGAATGGTGGAGATAAAGTTTAGGAGGTCTTACTTGGGTTATAATTTTAATACAATTATTCACCTTTTTATCACTATTTTCAAGATGAATTTTTTTTTCTAAACCGAATTTGGGTTATTTGGATTAATCGGGTCGGGCCCTGATTTTTTCGGGTTATTCGGGTCGGGCCCTGATTAATAAATCGGGTCGGGTCGAGTATAATTTTTTTGAAAATTTCGGGTTAATACCTGATCGGGTCGGGTATTGACCCGATCCGCCCTAGGTACAATGATGGACATATTCTAATGGACAATTGATGCCGTTAGTAAAGACCTATCGTTATATAGAGGTCTCTATACTAATGGTTATTGATCTTGTTATAAGAAAAATTTGTTGGTATAAAGGATCTTATACTAACAATTATTGACCTCGTTAGAAAAAAAAATATTAGTATAATTTATTGATGGTCATGTGACCATATCAAGATTTGAATTTGGATTGGTGGGAGAGAAGTACTTCATCTTAACTAGTCAAGCAAGCTATACAATGTAATAGATATTTTTATTGATATTTACTTAAAATATATTTTGGTTAATTCGATAAATTAATCGAGAATTGAACTCAAAATAAAAAATCGTTAAATTCTCAACGATTAACCAAATCGAAAGTCAGTTTGGTTAATTCAATTTTTGTTCGGTTGGTTAATTAGTCAATTTTGCTCATCCCTATCGGGCTATCGAGTTGGGCTGAAATTTGTCAGGCCTATTAGCAACGGTCTATTCGTTAGTATAGAAAATGTTTCACTAACATATGCAACTTCATTTGCAATTTTACTAATAACTCGTAAAATTCGTTAGTATAGAAGATGCTTCATTAACGATCCATAAAATTCATGAACAACTTTACTAATCGATGCACAATCTGTTAGTATTGATTTTCTTTGTACCAACGATAAAGTTCGTTTGTTGGTATATGGTATGACTTTCAGCAACAATTATTATTTATTTATTTTTGTAAAAGTTATATTTACTAACAATTTTTTTTAATCATTAATAATATTTTTTGTTAGTACATATCATTTATTTTGTAGTGTTCTAAGGACATTATATCACTGTTGTCCTTTCAAAGTTTAGCTTTTTATCCTTGTGGCCACCGGTAGGACATCTGACTTAACCATTCATGGATGTGGTTGGTTGTTCGATTTTAATGATGAAAATCTCTTTAATTTTTTCTTCTTCTAAAGATAGGTATATATATTGAATTACCAAATGAAATTCATACCGTGGCGGATCCAAAAATTTTTATTAGTGGGGACAAACTAATATATAAATTTTTAAGACTTCAAATTCAAGCTAATTTTGATAGTCGACCTCGACGAGTCTTCATGTTTTGAAAACGTTGCAAAAAATTTTCGTTATCAATATTGTCAAATATTTTTTTCTCAATGTATGTAACTAAATAATTATTTAACTAATCATTTATTTTCAGAACTAGAATAATTATCTATTGATTTTTTAAATTTTTTTTTTTCATAAATTTGTCAATCAATTTAATTAGTAAGTAAATAAAAACTAAATATTGAAATAATTAATAATGTTGAAAAAATTAATAATACTGTAATAAAAATATTGGTCTTAATTACTTAATTGCCCTCTTAAACATATAACAAATTACAATTATGCCCTTACCTTACATAAAGACATTATATGCTATATAATATTATGGGTCACATAAATATATTCTTACATTCTCCCACTTGGCCCATGAGAGAATTATTAAACTTCAACATTGTAAGATAACTCACAAATACATGTCATGACGGTCCTGCATCATCATTCGACACAATTCCTTTCATGTACCACAATATATGTAAATCATCAGACAACGTCTGTAACGAAAACATACTTAACGTCCATTTCTTTTATAAAGAAATTGCCACACAATACGTACGTATACTCAAACATATATAACAGAAATAACAATTATATCAAAAATGTAACGTGAGCTCAAGTGTCATATTCACAAACTAAAATGATCCATAAACAACGATCATTCACGAAGGCCCATCCGTTCAGCATGCTCTATAAAAGCTTTTGGTGACAACCATTTAGTCAATGGATCAACAATCATCAAATCGGTATTGATATGCTCAATTGGCACTATACGTTTCTGAACTTCTTCTTTGACGACAAGATACTTTAATTCCATATGCTTTGCACCCTTGGAATATTTGTCGTTCTTAGAAAAGAAGACTGCAACGAAATTGTCACAATAAATTTTCAACGGCTTGGCAATACTGTCGACGATCCCAAGTCCTGAAATGAAGTTCCGCAGCCATAATCCATGAGTCCTGGCTTCGAAGCATGCCACAAATTTTGCTTCCATGGTGGATGATGCTATGATAGATTCCTTTGCACTCTTCCACGATATTGCTCCTTCAGCCAATAGGAACAAATACCCGAACGTGGACTTTCTACTATCAATACATCCAGCAAAATCTGAATCTGAATATCCAATCACTTCTAAACGATCAGATCTTTTATATGTGAGTTTGTAGTCTTTGGTTCCTTGCAAGTACCTCAGAACTTTCTTGGTAGCTCTCCAGTGATCCATTCATGGATTACTCTGGTATCGCCCTAGAATGCCAATCGCATAGCTAATGTCTGGTCGGGTGCAAGTCTGTGCATACATTAAGCTACCAACCACTGATGCATATGGAATCTTTTCCATACATTTCCGTTCAATGTCATTCTTCGGACATTGCATAAGACTAAGTTTATCACCTTTTTGTATTGGAACTATGCCTGAGGCACAATCTTTCATTCCAAATCGTTCTAGAATTTTATTGATATAGGTTTTCTGAGACAAACTTAACGTTCCTTGTGATTTATCACGAGATATTTCTATCCCTATAACATACTTTGCCTCTCCCATATCCTTCATTTCAAAATTCTTTGAAAGAAATTTCTTAGTCTCATGCAACAATCCAAGATCATTACTGGCCAATAGGATATCATCAACATACAAGATCAAGAATATGAACTTACTCCCATTTACCTTCAGGTATATACATCGATCAACAATGTTTTCTTTAAATCCGAAGGAAACAACAATACTATTGAACTTAATATACCATTGACGGGATGCTTGCTTAAGTCCATAAATTGACTTGTTCAATTTACACACCATGTGTTCTTTACCCTTAACGGAAAAACCCTCGGGTTGTTCCATATACACTTATTCCTCTAAGTTTCCATTCAGAAAGGCAGTCTTCACATCCATTTGATGTAACTCTAAGTCGAAATGAGCTACTAGAGCAAGAACGATTATAAGAGAATCTTTCTTTGAGACTGGCGAAAATGTCTCACTTTAGTCGATTCTGCCTCTTTGAGTAAATCCCTTGGCAACCAATCTGGTTTTGTAACGTTCAACATTACCATCAGAGTCACGCTTTGTCTTGTAGACCTATTTACAGTCGACTGCTTTAAATCCTCCAAGTAATGTAACCAAAGTCCATACTTGGTTTTGTTCCATGGAATTCAACTCATCTTTCATGGAATCGATCCACTTCTTAGAACTCTTACTCTAATTGGCCTGTGAGTATGAAACTGGATCATTGCCTATTCCAATGTCATTCTCCAACTCTTGGAAATAGACAACATAGTAACCAGAGATTGCAGACCGCCTAACTCTATGTGATCGCCTTAATGCAATCTCATGCGGCTCACTCTCCACAAGTTCACCTTGAGTAGTTTCATGGTGAGTCGTTTCCTCAGTTTGTTGTTTAGCTTCCTGCTGATCAACCATTATAGGAGTTGGGTATGGTAAATTACAGGTGGTGTCACCACTTGTTCTTTTACCTCATTAATGACAATCTCTTGTCTCTCGCTCCCACTGAGCTTGCCATTTTCAATGAACCTAGCGTTTCCAGTTTCAACTATTCTAGACAAATGATTAGGATAATAAAATATAAATTCTTTAGATTTCTCAGGGTATCTAATAAAGTACCCACCAACCGTACGAGAATCCAACTTTCTTTCATGTGGGTTATACAACCTAGCTTCTGCTCGACAACCCCAAACATGTATATGCCTCAAACTCGATTTCCTATTTGTCTAAAGTTCAAAAGGAGTCTTTGGAACTGCTTTACTAGGAACCCGATTTAAAATATACATAGAAGTTCTAAGCGCATAAGTCCACAAGGATTTCGGTAATGATGAATTACTCATCATACTTCTAACCATGTCCATCAAAGTTCTATTACGCCTTTCAGCTACACCATTTTGTTGTGGTGTACCTGGCATAGTATATTGCGCACATATGCCATGTTGCTCGGGATACTTCGCAAAAGGACCAAGACATTGTCCCGATTCAGTGTATCTTCTATAGTACTCACCACCTCTATCCGACCTTATAATTTTCACTTTTCTATCTAATTGTCTTTCAACCTCGTTAATAAACACTTCGAGTGCTTTTATGACATCAGACTTTTCATGCAATAGATAGATATAACCATAACGTGAATAGTCATCGATAAAGGTAATGAAGTACCTTTCACCACTAAATGAAGAAGTGTCAAAAGGTCCACATATATCAGTGTGTATTATTTCAAGGAGTTGTGTGCTTCTTGTGGCGGCACTTTTCTTAGTGTGTTTAGTTTGCTTGCCTTTAATGCATTCGACACACATATCAAAGTCGGTAAAATCCAAATTCGAAAGAATTTCATTTATTACCAACATTTCTAGCCTTTCCTTGGATATATGACCCAAGCGTTTATGCCACAAGAAGGCAGAACTTTCATTTTCTATGTCATGTTTCATACCAACATTACTACGAACAGTAAGAAGAGATTCAGCGAAAGCACTATCAAGTTTCAGTTGATACAAACCATTACTAAGAAAATCAGAATCAATTACACGGTTATTCTTAAACAAACTGAAACATTCATTCCCTAATTTCAAATAATATCCCACTACATCTAATTTCGATATTGAAATTAAGTTACAGGAAAAGCTAGGAACATAAAGTGCTTCATGCAAATCCAAATGATATTCAGTACTTAAACGCAAACGGTAAGTTCCAATGCCCTCCACTGGAACACGAGCTCCATTTCCAGTAATCACAAAGCTCTCATTTGGAAGAGGATTTCGGATCATAACGAATCCCTGCATAGAATGAGAAATATGTATCATAGAATCATAATTAGGGGTGTAATTGAGCCGAGCCGAGCCGAGCCGAGCCGAGCCGAGCTTGACTCGGCTCGAGCTCGGCTCGTTTGGAAAATAACGAGCTCGAGCTCGATCGAGCTTTGGTCTATCGGTTCAAGCTCGGCTCGAGCTACATTCAAGCCACTCGAGCTCGGCTCGGCTCAGGAAAAAAATCAAGCCTCACGAGTCGAGCCGCACAAGCCGAGCTCGTGCGCGAGCTCGACTAAGCTTGGGTTCTTTTTAGAGAGTAACGGGTTCATAAAATTTAAAAATCAAACTCGGTATATAATATATATAGAAGGCCTGATTACGCTCGCGAGCCGCTCGAGCCGAGTATAGGTTAGCTCGAACTCGGCTCACTCGCATGTCTGGCTCGGCTCGGTTCGGCTCGAGCTCGATAAATTCGAGTCGAGTTCGAGTTTTTACCGAATCGATCTCGAGTAGCTCGCGAGCGGCTTGGCTCGCTTACACCCCTAATCATAATCAAGCCACCAAGTATTGAAAGGAATAGCAGTAAGAAATGATTCAAAACATACAAAAATAGAAGGCTTAGCCTTCTTTTCGAATCATGCTTTAAGTTTAGGACACTCCCTACAATAATGATCGTGTTTATGACAGTTAAAACATCGGTCTTTGTCCTTTTCCTTCCTAACAGCTAACTTGCCCTTAACCCGGTCCTTATCTTTTCCAGATTGACCACCATTCTTGGTTCTTTTCTTATATTTCTTCTTTGCTCCTTTAGTCACCAGATTAACCATATTATTTCCTTGTTGCTCCAGACACGCCTCTTCCTGAACTAGCATACGTGACAATTCATCAAATGACCACCTCTCTTTTGAGGTATTGTAGCCGATTTGAAATTGTCCAAACTCAAGAGGTAATGAGGCCAAGGTATAGCTCACAAGGAAGAACTCATCAAGGTTAATCTCAAGTGTTGCCAGTTTCTTAATCAGATTCTACATCTCCAAGACATGATGTTGCATACCAAGGGACGGATCATACCGTGCCCTTTGTAGCTTTTCCATAACTGTCAAGGCTTGAATCTTATCTGTAGAACGAAAATGTTCTTCCAAATACTTCATGAAATCACTAGTAGTATCGATTTCTGGAAGAACACTCATAATACTCGGATCGATATGCATACGCATGAACTTTAAGCTCAGTCGATTTGCCCTTTCCCATGCCTTATGAACTTTTCCAACTTTCTAACTGCTCAATGCATCAGGAACAGGAGGCTCATTCTCAATGAGAGCAATATCGAGATTTTGTAAACCCAGTTTATACTCGACTTGATCTCTCCATTTAGAAAAGTTCATGCCATTGAAAGTGACAACAGTACTCGATCGAGTATTCACAGTCAATGCATCAACTGTAACATGCAAGAAAAAAAAACTCACAATTAGGTTCAATAGCAGAAAACATAAATTGCATACTATAATATACATTTGGGCAAATATTATAACACACAAAATCACAAAATGATGAAATTAATTTAATTCACCTCATTAACGTTCATTACACAAGAACTGAGCCTCTTTGGGTCGACTCTAATGTCCTTGTAATAATAAAATTAATTTATCTATTTATTATTGATAATTAATTTTTTATGATTATTCATCAATAATGTTGATTCATTATAAATCAAACGATGTGAATATACATTACTCACGAAATCACATTTATTAATCACCATTTATCTATTAATTAATTTATGAGAGATTAATTCACCAAATATATTTATCTGGCCACTTTGGTGACCAACGATGAATACCAAACAATGTGAATATATCTCATATCATACAAGATTAATTAATCGTTATCTTAACATAGATAAATTAAATAGTACTTAAAATTCACTTGCAATAATAATTTGGTCACTTTGTTGACTAACAAACTAGCAATTATGAATTTTAATTCTTTACGCACCAAATAGATATGTAATAATAAAATTCACGAACACATAATTTGGCCACTTAATTTGGTGACTAACAAATTATGTCGATAATGTGAATTTTAATTCTTCAATACATATCCCAATAAATATATAAACTAAAACAATTAATGTTCATGTTCATTAATCGACCGAACAACTGAAATACAAAAACGAGTTGTTTGATTCGGACAACAAATAAGCGAATCACAGGTTAAATCAACGTGATAAAATGCCCATAATAAGATGACTACGAGAAAGGAATATTCAAAATTAAATGAGACATATAATTTAATAATTACACATAAAAGTACCATTTAACTTCCATGGCCACTAAATTAATGTAGTTAATGCACAAAAATGACTACAATAATTATCAATTAAAATTAAATCATTCAAAATAGTAACTGTTCCATGTGAAGTAATTAGATGATCTTGAGATAATTATGGTGAAGGACCATTCCTTATATGGAGCAATTAATTGTCCATTGATTTCTTTGACCGTTCATGTGACCAAAGGTGCCATGTGACACATGTCATTCAATGGCACAACGAACAACAATAACATGAACGTTTCACCAGATTTGATGATCATTAAGATATAAAAAATATCCAATAATTAAGTCACATGTACACAATCAAATTTTAATGTCAAAATCAATTCTCTTCAACTTTGTGAGCAAGAACAGAAGATAAAGAACATCATAGTTCATAAGATCAAATTTTAAGTTCACATCAAACTATATTACGTATAACTAGCAGAATATAAATCTCCAAAATGTGAACAAACACATATGTGCATGAGCAAAACAATCCAAAATATGAATTTATCGTAACCCATCAAGCCTAAAACACAGGCTCTGATATCATATGTAAGTAGATTTTTTTTTGTATAAATAATTACGCACCAAAAAACATATATTGGATCGTAATGTGCAAATCTATTTTAGTTAAAATATATTTCTTGGAGAATCTCGCATACCTTTCTCCATTAATTGTTGGTTGCAACGGATCTACTTGATGAAAATCGCGTTTCTCTCTCTTTCACACGTCTCGAATTGAGCACGCACCAAAAATCGTAAATTTATAAGAACTCACGCATTTGTAATTGTGAATTTTTCTTGTGTAGAGAGAGAACATGTTTCCTCTTTGTATAGACAATGAAATTTTTTTTTCATTATTCATTTTTTATTATAATTATTTAATTATCCTCTTAAACATATAGTCAATTATAATTATGCTATTATCTTGCGTAGAGACATTATATGCTATATAATATTATGACCACATAAATATATTCTTACATGAACTAGAGAGGGGGAGAGGTTACATACGGCAAGAATGTGGGTCAACCTTTTTTTAGGCATCTTCAAGAGCGATTTGGTCATTTCCTCGGAAGACATTTTCGTCCATTTGCTTTGAGGATGAGTTGTTGGGCACATATTTTGGCATGCTCGATGGGGGCACAGTGGGTTGGCCTTTGGAACATGGCTAATCCATGGGGTAATTGGCCATCAAATATTTTTCAAAGCAACTTATTGTATAAAAGTATTAATTACATTATATATATCTCGAACTTTAGGAGTTTTTCTAATTATATCTTGATTTTTTATTTATATCAATTACATACTTAAACTTTTATTTTATATCAATTATATTTCGACGTCAACCAGCTGCTAACTTTGCCGTTAGAGCAATGACGTGACGTTGTTGACGTGTATCATCAAAAATTAAAAAAAAATCGATAATGTCACGTCTTCGAATTGGTTAATTACATGGTATATCTCAAACTTTGATGATTTTCCCAATTATATCTCAACTTTTTTATTTGTATCAATTGTATACCCAAACTTTTATTTTATATTAATTATACTTCGACGTCAACCAATAGTTAACTTTGTCATTAGAGTGCTAATATAGCTTTGTTAATGTGTATAACAAAAATAAAAAAATCATTAATGCTAGATCATCAATTTTATATTATAATTGAGTGCCGACATGAATTAATAAAAAAGTTCACATCAACACTTAAAAAATAGGGTTATTATCCCCTAATAATTAACCCGACCTAACCCGACATTCGAGCACTTGAAACTCGACTTCTTAAGTATTGATGTGGACCTTTTTATTAATCCACATGAATATACCATGTAATTAATTAAAAATAATGGTTAATATAAGGGAAAATATACAAAAATGCCCATAATATTTTCTCACATGTACTAAAATGCTCATAAGATTTTTTTGAGATAAAAAATACCCCTTACGTTATGAAATTGAGTACAAAAATGCTTCTATAGGTAAACGACGTTAATTGAGAGATAACGAAGTTGACATGGCTGATGACTGGGATTGATGACGCCACTACAACACAACCGACCTATAGAGACACATAATTAGAGACAAATTAAATTTTTATTTCTAAATCTTCACATTTAGAGACTAATAAACATAAATTTTATTCCAAATTTGCCTCTAAAAATAGTTTTAGAGTTAGATCAATTAAGTGACTCCGTTGATGGTGTTTCTATAGCTTATAGTCAAATCAATTAAGTGACTCTGTTATTGTTGTTGTTTCTATAGATCTTTAGAGATAAATTAGAAACAAATTTTGTATCTATTAGTATCTAAATGTGAAGATTTAGAAATAAAAATATAATTTATCTCTAATTTTGTGTCTTTATAGGTCAATTATGTTGTAGTGCGTGGACATGTGACGCTCATACAGACCAAGACGTTTTCTCACAGGTACTAAAATGCCCATAATATTTGTTTTTTAGCTAAAATACCATTGAGATTATTGAAAATAGTACAAAAATAACACAAGGCTAACTTTTGTTAGGTGAGACTTAACGAAAATGTCGTGAATGCTGACAAAGATGTTAACTTTACACGTGACGCATATGCAGAGAGCAACTTGCCACGTAAGCGATACAGAAGAAATCGAAACTGAAACTGAAATCGAAAATTGGAAATTTAGAAAATAAAAACCGAAATTGAAACCATCAAATCGGTTAATCGAAAAATTTGGTTCGGTTTCAAACCGGTTTTTTAATTAACCAAATTTTTAATTTTTTTACTCACCCCTACGGTTGCGTGACAAGTTGCTCTCTGCATGTGCACCACGTGTAAAGTCAATATCTCTATTAGTATCCATGACATCTCTGTTAAGTCTCACTTAACAGAAGTCAGCTTGGTGTCATTTTTGTACTATTTTCAATAATCTCAGGAGTATTTTAACTCAAAAACAAACGTTAAAAATATTTTAATACCCGTGAGAAAACGTCTTATCCTACATGTGCACCACATGTCCACGTCATCAATCCCAATCATCAGCCACGTCAGCTCCGTTATCTCTCAATTAACGTTGTTTACCTATAGGGGTATTCTTTTATCCAATTTCATAACGTAAGGGGTTTTTTTGATCCCAAAAAAATCTTAGAGGTATTTTAGTACATGTGAGAAAACGTTAGGAATATTTTTGTACCTTTTCCCTTGATATAATTAAGTGTTGATGTTGATTTCCTTAAGAAAACATCAGCTCCTGTTTGACGTCGGAATATAATTGATACAAAATAAAAATTTAAATATTCAATTGATATAAATAAAAAATTTAAAAAAACTCCTAAATTTTGAAATATATAATGTAATTAATCACTCAAAAAGGTTGTTTAGAAAATTTAGCTCACGTTGTGAGTGTTTAAGAAAAAGTCAATTTTATATAAAAAATATAGAGAATATTGATCAAGATACCAAAAATTTCGTCAATTTATAATGTCCCTTATATTTTTTAAAGTTTCATGTGCTAAGGCTAAGTAAAAGTTGAAGGAAAAAAAATCAGTTGGAAGAAAGAAGTTTTTTTAAAATAAAATTTTAAAAAGTCTCCAATTAATATCCATAATTATTATTATATTTTTAAATACATTATATTTAATTTTTATTTGGCTTTTTCCCCCAAAAAATATAACATGAGAAAATAAATTTCAAATATTTAAAATGATTTAAAATAATTTCTGAATATTATTAAAGTTCAAACTTCCAAAACCAAACATAAACTAATCTCAATTTTTACTAAATAGAAATATAAAAAATTCTAAGAGTGAAATTATAAATTTTTTAATTTAAATATTTATTCGGCTTCCATCGACCAGTCTCCGGTCCAGGCGTCAGATTTAGACCGGCACCGTGCGAACCGATCCAAATACGCATGCGCACGGTTTAAGGTGAATAGGTGATGAGATCGGTGGCGAGACAATACTACAGTCTGAGTCTCGCGTAGGCTCTTATCGGCCCGAAGCAGAGAAGGGAAAGATAAGGCCATTGCGGAAGAAAAATGGTTTTATCCCTTCGGATCGGGCGCTCCTTTACGAGTTGCCTCTTCTCCTCAACTGCCGCCGCGAAATATAACCTTCTTCGCCGATTCCAGCGTACGATCCGCTCCAAGAAGCCTTTTTTCTGGTTTATTTCCGCGCTAAATCGGCCATTTTCTTTGCGTTTGTTTATTCGTGTCGATATGATCAGTATGACGAGTTCGAAGTTATTGAGTCTATTTTTACTTGTTTTGTTCGGAAACTCAACTTCTACGACGAGTCAAGTGCACCAATCGCAGCGAAAAGTCTCTTTTTGGGTTATTATTTGCTGCAAAACCGGTTCTTTTCCTGAGTTAGCTTAATCTTAGCAATGCAACATGACATGATGAATTCGTGGCATTTCTTCTTTTGTCATTTGTTCTCAATTATTATATTAATTTGCTTTTTTGTGCAAGGATTATCTATTTCCTCTTTAATTTATCCAATTTAGCTTGTGCATAATAGTATTCTCCTAACATATTTGGGCACTTGATCTTATTTTTTTCTTTTGCTTTTTTTTCTTTGTGCAGTGAAGTTGGTTTATAATGCACACTCATTGGATTCGTGTTCCGTCAGGACCTTTGCCACAGCTAAAGGCGAAAGGTTTCCACTGCGGAAAAAGTAAATATCTGATTCTGGTTCTCCATCAATTAAAATCCTTTGCATATCTCAGTCATCTGTTTGTCAAGTTTTGAATGATCCTGCAAACATTTAAATGGGATAATGCCATATATTAATTTTGAGATCATTTTTGGCCACTTTAGGCAAACCAATTTGCTGCTTGTGTTTCTAAGAAAAGTATATTCTTTTTGCAACAAGTAATTCAACATTTTGGTAGACATATTTCAGTATGCCGAAGAGCATGCTGAAATGTGTGCAGTGGTCTATGAGCTCTTCCATGTATTTATTCATTTGCCCATCCATCTCATAGATGCTCTTATCTTGTGCGATCATGGTAGTTGAAAGAAAAAAATGATAATATGAGAATGAAATACTAAAGTGCATATTGGTTAATGTTGCAAGATTTAAATTTGGAAGAAGAATTGTAATAACCTTATGCGTTAACCATCTTACTCTTCTCAGCTCACTAATAAAACCTTTGCTTTTGTTGTTTGTTTTTAATAATTTGAATCTCTTCCTAACCAAGAACTTTGCTAGAATTATAGTATATCCTTATTCCATTTATTAAGGTCATCTAAAAATTTTTATGAGGGAACTTTGCAGCTTTATTTTAAATTTTCGATTTTGTCTCTTCCCCAGAAAGAAGCGTTTGGATGAACTATGTCTTGAAAGATTTCAAGAGTATAGCAGGACTTTAATTCAGTCTTGGATCTTACAAGGTTTGTAACTATGTAATCACTAATCAATATATAAGATCCTCTTTTATATTATGCTGGACATTGATTAACAACATTAAGGTGTTCAACTGGTTCTTTTCCCCTATAGCAGAGATGTCTCCGTCAAAATAGCTTAATCTAAGTATTTGCTATATTTTAGTATCATACTATCTGGTGCTACCCAAACTTATATGAAGCATTTTTTAGGTGTTCCTAAACTTATTTGGTATTTCTAATGTTCAAGTGCTTTGTTTTACTCTTGGTACCACAGGATGTTTTGTTAGATTCTCCATAATTCCTCATTGTGGACTATACAAAGTATACTTCCATTAATTCCTAACTGACCACACCTTCTTTGGCTTTTTCTATCTTAGTTGCATAATTCATGGATTATTTTCATTTTATCTTTAAGGATTTGTGGATTTTTCAGTGGATCTCTGGGCCTCATGCATATCTTGAGAACTAGAAAGTAGAAACATATATCAATCCTCATTTTTTAAACACCCTATATTCTACATGACAGTGACATATCTTTCTGCACATTTGATGCCAACTTCAAATTGACATTTAGTTTTGTTGAAAGTTGAAACATTAGGTTGCATGCATGTAATGTGGTTGGTGGTCCAACTTGTTCTATTTGTTCACATAGTTGAGGCGGAACCTTGAACATCTCCTGTGAAATTGGCTGCAGTCTATAATTTTATACTTTGGAGTTTTGTTGCCAAACATTTTTGTCACTAAGTCATGCACACAGTTTCCATATATAGAGATTAAGTAGCACTCATATTTTGAAGGTTGACTAATTTGGAGTGTCTCTTCATTTGTAGTCATATCCTTCACCAAGAAAATGCAACTAGTCAATTTTTTTTAGGTAAATTTTGTGTGGGGTTTCTGTTTCGTCATTGCTGCTCTCATAACACAGGAAGGCATTTGCATGGTTTATTCTGTTTTCTTGTCTTCACAGGTAAAGTTATTGTGGATGGAAGAGTAGTTTTTAAATCAGGAACCCCTGTATCAGATAGTTCAGTTGTAGTGATAAAGGCCGAAGTTCCAAAATATGTATGTAGGTGATGTTTCCTTATAAACTTCCTATCTATTTGTTATATAGTTTGGATTTTTTGAATTGTTTAAGATTCTGTCTTTTTGCATGCAGAGCAGGATACAAGTTAGAGGCTGCCCTTGAAAAATTAAATGTTGATGTTGTTGGCAAGGTAGCTCTTGATTCAGGATTGTCTACTGGTGGTTTTACTGATTGCCTACTTCAATATGGTGCATCACATGTATATGGGGTTGATGTAGGCTATGGACAGGTGCTCAAATTCTTTTCTACAAATTATTTTGACAAATCTAGGAAGCTACTTTATACAAGATCCTGCAATTGCTTTTGATAACAACCTTCTCCTGTTTTTACGCTTTTGCTCATGTATATATTGTTACTATCTAAAATAGTCTAAAATAGTTCAATAAACCAGTGTAATTGGCCTTTATGATGACAGAACTACACATTATATATTCTCTCCCTTGGGTATCCTGTAATTGGACTAAATGATTTGTCACATCTCTAACTGTTTTGATGGGCAAAGTAGAACAATCAAACTCTATTATTCATTTTGGTCGCATGATTAGAAATGATCTTATCCCAGAATGATAAATTTACATCTAGTGCCAATAGGTTCTTACATTTGTTCTTTCATCTACTTAAGTATTAGTTGGCATTTATATTTTTAGAATGACCACTTAACTAAAATATTCATACTTCTATAGTTATTGGTCAAACTATTTCTTCTAACTGTTGCATTTTCAATCCTAATCAACCACAAAATATTTTTTTTTGCTATCTATTATTCATAGTTAACTACGTGCCGCAACTAACTGGAACTATCAACTATGAATCTAGAATGGTGCACATCTGATGAAGCTCACCTCTCTTATAGACTTATATTGAAAAGTGTTTATTATATCAACCCATTTATTTCATGAGGTTGAACAAAGCTAATAATTAGTTTGATGTGTTAAGATAAATAACTTGACTGCAGATTTATGTCTATGTAGTTAGTTGATTGACCCTGTCATTACTGTACTACCTTCATTGGAATCTCACAGCTGAATCATAGAAGATAATATGTAAATTGTCACGCCCCGGTTCGGGTCCACCCCCACGCCCCGAGGCAGCCCCGTTCCAACGCGCGACAGTGGGCGACTCGAAACCCACACAGCGGAAGGAAAATCACCGATACACATCAGAAATCATAATAAAACTTATTATAAACCAGATAATTTCTTCAAAAAGCCGACAAAGTAGAACAGAATACAAAAACTGTCGCCATATATACGACAAAAGATAATTCAGTTAAGTACAATGTTAAACAGAGTATTTGACAATATATATTTACAAAACTCCAAAATTATCAGTATCATAATCAGTATAAAAAGACGACAAAGTAGAACAGAATACAAAAACTATCGCCATATCAGAGCTCCAGATACCTGTTATCTACACCTCGATCTATAGATCAACAGCTCACCCCTACAAGTCTGAGGCAATAACAATAGGAGTCAGCGAAAATGCTGAGTAGGAGTGCCACAATATGATCAACAACATGAATAAGATGTCAACTCAACAGTAAACGACAATATGGCCTAAGATGCAGTCAAAGACAATATATATACAACAAATGCTCCACACCTACTCCTAAACGACGTCGACCAAATCATCGAGCGTATGGACCGTTGCCCCGCACTCTACCACCCGCAGAGTGGCATCAACCGTCCGCTCCAACGGTGACGCGACTACCCCATCCAGCAGGTAGCCCGACGGACGATGTATCCGACATCCGCTACCCGAAGGTGCCCAAAGTGACTAGTCAATATCCATACCCTCACCCATGTCTGTTGGGTACCGCAATAAAATGGTCCTGGACCGAAGTCCTCTCCAAGGCCGTAGCCTCCAGGTCGACAACTCAACTCCAACAATGCAACAAGGTGTATCACCATGATCAATGGATAACAAATAACATCACCGATATCAACAATATAACAACTCCGAATGATGATGACATGATCAAAAGAATAACACCATAAGCAACAACATAACATCATGCATGACATATCATGATCAAATATCAACATCAATAAATGACAATAAAATGTAACACATGCATTTCTCTACATGGCATGTCCAACAATAATATGCAACATGAGTTCAATGGAATTAGAAGCAATATCAAGCAGATCGAGGCAAAAGGGTAAATCCGTCATTTCACCCAATAACAATTCATCGGCTACAACGGGGATCAACTCACACCCAACACCATCATCTATACTCTAAACCATCACCTAACATGAAATACAGCTATTCTACATTATTCAATTATTTATCAAACTGAAATAATAACTATTAACCACCAAATAACACTAAAATATAAAAAAGACCTACCAAACGGCCTTCGATCAGAAATCCGACACCACCATCGTGTTCAGCACGTGAAAAATGCAACTTTGGTATTCACCTCGACTCGATCCGACGACTCTACGATCAACTATAAAAATACCTTAATAACCTCTAAATCCACCCCATTTCATACGATACAGTTCTCTTCTCTAATTATCCTATTTATTAAATCCATTAAACTCCTCTCCCACCCGTCTCCCTCACTCGACGCCCCCCTCACCCTTGCGTCCGACCGCGCCGCCCCTGCTTCGCCCGAACCCACACCGGCCGGCCTTCCTGGCCGTCGGCGATCACCCGCCGGCTCCTATCGGCCTCACCCGCCGGCTCCTATCGGCCTCACCCGCGGCCTCCGGCGCCGGTGGGGCACCGACAGCGTGCAGCGGCTGCTGCCACGCTGCGGGCAGCAGCTGCTGCCACGGCCAATGGCCGCCAAGGCCGTGCGGCCCGGCGTCGCGGGCAACGGCTGGGCTGCCGCGAGCGCCGCCGCTCTCCGACCGACTCCGTCGGCCCCTCCCTCTCCGATCCCTATCGTCGCTGCTGTTGAAGGAAGTGGCAATTGACGGAAGGAAAGGAGGAAGGTAAGACTCCTACCTCAAGATTCCGACTCCGGCGACGACGCCGACGACGATCCGACCTCCGATTCCTCACCCTCCGCCGACGACGATCTCACTTCTTCTTCTCGCCCCTTCTCACGCAACTGAGCCAGCTCGTGGAAGAGCGGGCTATAAGGCGGTGGGGAGGTTATTTTTCAAATAACCCCCTACACCCCTTAAATTTACAACTAAGCCCCTTTTCTTTTCTTTTTTCTTTTTTTTTACCAGAATATAACATAAATTCCAATAGTTTAATTCTTGAAACCCAGCTATTATCTAAGTTCAATTCTTTACAGAATAATTGATTGGATGTCCATTCTGACAAAATATAAATTAAAAGGTACTCTGCCATTCTTTTATTTGGAGTTAAATATCTATTCTTTTACTTTTAACATTACAAACTCTACTACTCTAGTTGTGGATAATAGAAATAATTCAGTAATTACACTATAATTTTTTATTCTTTGGTCTTAATTCAACTTTACCGTGGCCAGCTGATGGGTTCCAAAAGTTCTTGTAGTAACTTTATTGGGGATCAATTGATGAAGAATGTTCCTTTTTCAACTTTTAGCTATATATGCATATGAAAAGTAAATGATTCATTATATTTCACTTCTCTTTTGTTGTAATCATAATGACTAAATTTGTAGGTTGCTGATAAAATACGTAGAGATGAGCGTGTTACTGTAATTGAACGGACAAATCTGAGGTATCTTCCTGCACTACCACAACAAGTTGACATTGTGACTCTGGATTTATCCTTCATCTCTATACTCTTGGTATGGTTTCGTAATGCTCAGTAGTTAGTAAGTCATCATTCATTGATATGTGGGCTATATGTCCTTCTCTTCATTTTTCTCACATGTTACATTATTTTGATCTATCTGCTATCATGTTCAGCTATATTTTCTTCCATTGTGCATTCAGTTAAAATATTTTTAATGTTTTTTTTTACCTTGTATTGTGCCCATTTTCTTGCTTTCATGTTCCCATGCTTTAGAGTCAGACAGATTTTTCATGATAGGTGTATGCTCTTTATAGGTGTTACATTATTTAGATTGTGGGGAACTTTATTAATACATTTCTTAGTGACATTTGTAATCTTTTCTTGCCTTGGGATAACTGAAGGTCATGCCAGCTGTAATCATTGTTATGAAGGCAGAGTCTACATTGGTAACATTAGTGAAGCCTCAGTTTGAAGCCCGAAGGTCTCAGGTTCGCCACTTTATTTATCCAAAATATATTCCAGTAACTATGACATTTTTCTTTTAGTGGAAATTCATATTCCTTAGTATAATGCCAAAACTGATTTGTTCCAGATTAGCATGTAGCGGTGGAGCTACACAAGCTAGTGTCCTCAACTACCTAGGGCTAACCAGGCATACTGTTTGCAAAATCAAATCTCTTTTATAATTTCTCAGTACAAGGTTTCTAGTCCCAGCATTGTGGAAAATTAAAGAGTGAAAGATATTTAATAGAACCTACATTGTTGCAAATTCGTTTAGCTCTGTTGACCCAAACATTACTAGCCAATTCCTTTATATAGATGGTTAGAAAGCATCAGACTCTGGAAACTTGTATTTTCGTTGAGCTAAAAATGCATGTTACTTAGTTTTTCTTTAGTATAGTATCTTGTTTTTTTCATGCTACCAAGTTCCTTGGTAATAAAGCTTATGATGCTTCAGTTTTGTGAAATCTTCATTTTTTTTTCTTTTTATATCTTAACCAGGTTGGAGGCGGTGGCATTGTTAGAGATCCCCAAGTGCATCAAGAAGTAAGTGTGTCATTCTTGGAATTCACAAAATTAGAACCATCAGTTTGAAACCTAGTATTATTTGCATAATCAGTTTATATGATTCTTGTACTAAGTGTGAGTTGTATCCTAGTTGTTGGATTCAGAATGCCTTTACTGCATCCAAAGTCCTTCCAATTTCACAAGCCTATGGACTTAGGGAGCAATAGAACTATAGTAGAAAATGGGCTTACGACTGTGTTGGGTTTTACTTTTTAGGGTTGTGTATGGAGGCCATGAATTATGCGAACTTGGATAGTACTGTGGCTCAGATGCACAGCTCAATTTTTTATTATGATATTTGCAATGTTTAGAAATGTTTACTATTTGGTCAGTATAGATCTAATATTTCTTAATATAGGTTACAAATTACATTCAATAAGGACCAACTAGCCAGTATCTAAACAATGTCAATATCGGTTGATATCATCCCATTAATGATCAACACAGCACTATCACTTGTTTGTTCCCTTCTTTCTTCTCTTCGAGAAAGTGGCAGCGAGAAATTATTGTTTCGTTCATGTTTTTTGGTGTAGCTGTTTACAGCCGATTATATCATGCTGGCATGAAACTTGTGTGGTGCCATCCTGAATATTTCCCTTTGATGTGCACCATTCTGGTACATAAAAAATTGATATATTGATCCTTACAATACATGGCATGGTGCAACACAATATGGCATTTACTATGGCTGAATATTCGAATGGAGAAAAACTTAAGATGTTATTGCAGGAAGTAACATGCCTGCATATCTAGTGTTCGTGCCATGCCCTTGTGTTTATTCTCTCCGCCAGGTCTTCATGGTTATGTTCATATACTAGACTGGTGCTAGTGCGAAAATGAGGTGTTTCAGAATTGGAAAATAACTTTGGCTAAATTTTCCCTTTTTCTAAAAGTGAAGAAACTATTTCATTCTTTTGTTCCTCAGCTTTTCTAATGATTGGTATCTCCAGGTTCTTGAGAAGATAATTAAAGGTGTAGAGGATTATGGATTCTGTAGCAAAGGCTGGATAGAGTCTCCAATAAAGGGCGCCGAGGGCAACACAGAATTCCTAGTGTGCTTTCAGCGAACACCCCCAAAGTTGACGTGATCTTCACATTTTCTTTAGCACTTAGAATTATGCCAGATAACATACGAAGTAGGGAAGAAATCAGGAGACCAGAACAGAGAGCTATGGAGGTTTCCTTACTATTTGTACAAGTTAAACTGGGTTCATAGGGAATATTGGTTGTTTAAAGATGCATGATTATTGCCAAGTAGTTTCAGAAGTAGGGGACCTGATCCTTTAACTAAGTCACCGCAATTTTTTGGCTTTTTTTAAATGTTACATCCAGGGAAAACTTGCCCAAGCCTAAAGCAAGAACTCGCAAATTTGAATCTAAACTGTTTCAGTGTAATATAATTCAGTGTTTGCAGCTTAAAGACAATAAACTGCAACTAGAAGTCCTTTACGCTACAAGAAAACATGGATTTGGGCTAAGTGAAATTGATGCCAATAGCTGGTGCATGTTTGTTTGCGAATTATGAAAAGTTTTCTTGGAATTCAATACCAACTCACTTAAATATAAAAAAAATTATATAAATGAGGTGCTGCTGATTCCTGAATGAAGGTGATACTCATTGTCACTTGACTCACTTCAGCTTGTCTTTTCTTCCCAGTCTTCTTTGTTATGATTGCATGACACAGAAAGTAAAACCTAGAAATAGTCTGTGTGTGTTTTTTTTCAAATCTTTCACTTGTGTTCTTATGATTCTGTCATTCAACCCTACTGTATTCCATTCCTTCCCGATAAGAATGTAAGAATACTGAATCCAGATTGGTGAGCTGCAATAGTGTCAACAGAGTTTGATTAAAAAAGGTAACGGCTCATATTCCAAGATGCCCTAAATCAAAAGCCCAAATCAAAACTTCAACAGGGTCCTCTGAAGAATTCTTTGTTACTCCTGGGACCTAACATTGTTGTCATATAGTTGACACAGCTGAAGGTGATAATAGTTGTCACCTCATTAGTCTGGTCTGTTCAGATCAATACAACATGAACTGTGCCAATTGCCAAACAGTACACAGTCTGATATCTACTAGTTAACTAGCAGACACCTTTAACAATTAGATTAGAGTTCAGGCCAAATGCTTAACGAAATAGGAGCCATCATCATATCCATGGAGTTGTAAAATCCATGATGTGCAACCAAAACATCAAATCTGTGTAGACTTGCCTCCTCGAATTTTCTAAAAGGCAAGAGACAAAAGCAAGTTGATTCATCTGTATCTGTGTAACCTTGTCACAAGTGCTGCTGATGAATGCTTGGGACACAACACAACAACATTTAGTGGAGTTTGCAAGTAAATGATTTCTCATTTGATGCTTCGGTCCAGGTTCAGCTCATGAGCTGATTTTGTAGACAAATATTCTTAGCAGCCACTTTGCTTTGCACTGTTCTTTCTGATATAATCTGGCACAAGCTGATTTGTGGGTCAGACATGTAAATGTTTTCCCGTGAAAAGAGTAAAAAAGAAGAAATCAATGATGTTTGACCTTCAAGTACTCTTCTTAAAGGTTTGTATATATTGTTATGGATTGAAGGTAGATGTAGGCTTGGAAATCACTCGCTCAAGAAAAAAATGATAACTATATGTTTATATTATCTCATCTTAAAAAATTATACTTCCTGCACCGAATATATATTTTTTTTTGATGAAAGAGTGAGGCCGCATAGTGCCACACCGCAATTTTATTAATAAGTAGAGAGTAGAGGTAGGAGTTCCTAAATTGTATCAAGAAAATCAGAGGTTTGGTACAACATCCTAAACATTTAGAGAACTAAAAAATACATACCCACTAGACAGTGGGTAGAACAACACAAGATGGGGAAAACAAAAGATAACTAAGTGCTACTAGTCATAGTCCAAAAAGCCCGACAAGAGTAGAGGAGGGCATTTTTGTCAATTTGTGCCTCCCGAAAAATCACCGAGTTACGAAGGTTCCACACATTCTTTCCCCAAATCATAGCTAATCTCCTTACTCTTGTATCCGCCTCTTTAAATTTCTTGTGATCCCCTATCCCCTAAAGGCAACTCAACCAAGTCTAGCAATGCCATCTCCAATAAAGTCCTCCACCCTGTCATGGTGAAACATCAATCATGGACTAGGTGGTCCACACTTTCCGGTGCCGCCTCACAAAGAACACAAGTATCGTTATTTAAAATGGAACCGTGTCTGATGAGTCTAACCTTCGTTGGAAGTCTCTTTTCGAGAGTGAGCCATGTGTGGATCTTAAACTTCAAAGGGAGTTTGCACTTCCATATATATTTTGCTATCGGCCACTTGACCCCCGAGTCCATATAAGTTTTGTACATTGAAGAGGTCGAGAAGATACCGCCCGGAACCCATCTCCAAAAGTAGGAGTCCTGCTCGTTAATCAGCATCGGGGGCCCAATAAAGTCCAATAGTTTATTCACCCTCCCTGGACCAACTTCCTCCTCCCAAATAAAATCCCAAACACCCGAAGCATGATTAATGCATTGGTCCACATTTACGTTCCTCCGTCTATGAGCTTTAAACAAATCAGGTAATTCAGAAGCAAACATCGAATTCCTGCAGCACCTCTCTTTCCAAAAACTGGTAGAAGCTCCGTTACCAATAACCTTTTAAGAGCCAAGCGCGAACATATCCTTACCCTTTAGGATACTATCCCGAGACCAATTATTTGCATTGTTATCATCATACCATTTCCTCCGTTGGAAGTAGTTCATCTTAACAATCTCAACCCAGACCATCTTCTTGTCCGTAGCAAGGGCCCACCACCATTTTCCAAGCCTAGCCAAGTTATGCTTTTCAAGGTTTATGATCCCTAACCCACCATACTCCTTAGGTCTTGCAACATCATCCCAATTAAGAAGACCCACACTGCGCCCATCAGTCACCCCCCCCCCCCCTTCCAGAAGAAGAATCTCCTCCTTTTGTCGATAGCTTTGATAACCCATTTAGGAGCTTTGAAGATGGAAAGAAAGTAACGAGGTAAGGAGCTCAACATGCTGTTAATTAAAATCAGACGTCCTCCTCTCGAAAGGAATCTACCTCTCCAAGCGGCAAGCCTTCTGTCGACCTTTTCAATAATGCAGTTCCAATCCTCTTTTAGGATTTTAACATCTCTCAGAGGGAGACCGAGATATTTGATTGGGAAATTGGATTTGTTGCACCCTAGTATCCCAGCCGCTTTCGCGCTTTTATCGTCGTTACCAAGCACGTGGAGGGCCTCAGTTTTAGAGATGTTAGCTTTAAGTCCCGTCATTACCTCATACCCGTATAGGAGGATTTTAAGATTAATGAGGTCATCCCTATCGCCCTTCGTAAAGACCACAAAGTCGTCAGCAAATTGAAGGTTTGAAATGTTAAACTCGCCCCCCATACTCACCCCCTTGATCAAGTGCATCCGAGCAGCCCTCTTCAGCATTCTTGCAAATACATCCGCGATCAACAGGAAGAGATATGGAGAGAGGGGATCTCCTTGACGCAGACCCTTCTTGTGCTTGATCCATTTTCCTTGCTCGCCATTCAATAGAACTGAAGATTCCCCCATCTTAAGTAAGATGGAGATCCAGCCGACCCACTTTTCTGGGAACCCTCTATGCCTAAGAAGCTTGAGCAAGAAGTCCCAGTCCACACTATCAAAGGCATTGGATAAGTCCAGTTTTAGCATAATAGTGTCCAACTTGTTCTTCTTGCAAAAGTGTATCGTTTCCGAAGCAGCCATAAAACTATCTAGAGTGGACCTTCCTGGGAGGAAGGCGCACTGAGTATCCTCAATCATAATCTCCAAAAGTGATTTAAGCTTGGAAGCCAGCAGCTTGGAGAAAATCTTTACAATACTTGTAGTGAGGCTGATCGGCCTAAATTCACCCATCTTGTTAGCTCCTTCAACTTTAGGGATAGGAATAATGAAGGACTTGTTAGCTCTTGCAAGATCACATCTTTCTTCACAAAAGTCAGACAAGACCAGTCTCATGTTGTCCTCGATAATGTCCCAGAACTTAAGGTAAAACTTAGCAGTAAGCCCATCAGGCCCAGGCGCTTTATCCTTCCCCAAGGATTTGAGAGCCTCCAAGATTTCCTCATTTGTACACGACCTGATCAGGTCCTCTTGTTCAACAAAGTCGTCGGAGAAAAGCTCATCCCAGTTTGGATTTAGCAACTGGTCACTAGTGCTTCCGATCGAGAGCCTGAAGAAGTAAAAAAAAAGCATCTGCGATATCCCTTGGATCATTTCTAGTTCTTCCATTCGATACAATAAAGAAATCCAATTTTTTTTATTTTCTCCCGTTTGCTGTTTGGTGGAAGAACCTAGTGTTTCTATCACCGTCCTTTAACCATTTTACCTTTGCCTGCTACTTCCAATAAGTGTTTTCTGCTTCATAACAAGAATCCAGATTCTCTTTAATTGTTTTAATTTTGTTTCCTTTATCGGCATCTTTTTCTTCTCTTTTGATTTCAGTTTCGAGTTTCGAGCTCATTCTCAAGTTCAATAATGTGAGCCCTCCTTGTGTCTACCAAGTTTCTACTCCATTCTCGTAATACACGGCGCAACTTTCAGCATCTATCAATCCATCTAGACAAATTATCAGAGAAATTAACAGACTGATCACTCCATGTGCCCATAATCACCTTCTTACAGACTGATCACCTTCCTGTAGTTAAGTCTTTCAGTATCACCCCTAGTCACATTGAAGTCCCCCCAACCATCGTAGGAATGTCGGAAGAAAACAAGATTCTTTCCAGCTCAAAAAAGAATCCGCTTTTGTCCCCTCTTTCAGGTGGACCATACAAGTTAAAGATCTTCAGAGTTTTATTTGATGGTTTATGTACTAGGGTACAACAAATATGGAATTCTCCTTTTGACGAATACACTCCTTCCCAAATATCTTTCTTCAAAACAATAAGTAGGCCACCCGACAAACCAGATGAGTTGCAAAATGAGAAATCAAAACCAGAACTACCCGAGACTTTCTTCATCCAATAGTTATCAAAATTAGCAATTTTAGTCTCTTGAATGCACAAGATGCTAGACTTTGAAGTGCAAATAAAAAGTTTGAGCATAGAGTTTTTGGAGGACCTACAAAGTCCTCTAACATTCCAAAATGAAACACAATTCATGAAACAAACAGCTTACTACCCCAAATAACACCCAAAAGATACATCATATTTCACAAAATGATCAACCCCCTCCTCGGATGGTTCTCTCATCCTCCATGGCCAATATAGCACCACATGCTTGATCATCCACATCAATGAAGCCGAGAGCATTTAAACGCCCCTTCAGGTCCTCTGTTTCCAGATTTGATAACAGCGGATTCTTGGATCTCATGCCTTGAGCTTTCGGTCTAGATTTCCCTATCGATTCACTGCCCGAGTGAAAGCCAGGCGCAAGGTGTTTCTTGTGCATCACCGCTCTGTCCAAAATAGAGGCGCCACCATTTGATTGTTTCATTAATCTCATGCTCCGCCTCGGTCCCTTCCCAATACCCAAATCGGATCTATCATGTTTAGTCTCCTCCTCAAAGGTCGCCTCCGTCAGAGTCGCCGATGACTGACCAATGAACGAAGCCTGACCCAAAGCACCCGTACAGAAGCTAACATAAAAAGGAGAGGGAGAGGCTTGTGTAGATGTTACCTAGTTCCCATTGTGAACTATGGGTGAAGCTCCACCAAATAAGAGGAGACTACAGTTCGACGCCCATGGGGAAAGCCGAAGCAGAAGGAGGAAGGGGCGGATAGCAGTTCCACTCGAGATTGTCAAGGAAGATAGGCACACCACAAGAGCAGCGACTCAGTGATCAAAATAGGAGAAGTGGTCCCCACCTAGGACCCCACAGAGCTAACACTGTTCTAGATAGCGTACGAGACACGACATGGCCAAGTCGCAACCGACCCCACACATGGTTGAGCCCTCACCGAAGCTAATCGGGCGAGACTTGAGTTCACCACCACTGAGTATGCAGAGGGTGTGAAGCTTGCTAGGCCCAAGGTCGAGCCCAGAAGTTCAGGCCGCCCCATACCTAGGCCCCATATATGGCCATGGGCATCCACCACCACGTAGGAAAGAACACATTGGTTTTTGGTTTGCATGGGCCCTCCCCGAGGATAGTATTCCCTGCCGCCAATGGCCAATGAGCCGCCCACATCGAAGAGGAAAATGACTTCTGCCAGCATTAAATTGAGGGGTGACATCTGTCATCACCAAAGGGACATTCGAATCAATCAAGAGGGTCGCCCCCAAATTTTGAAAACCCCTGCTCAACGAGAAATTTTGACCGTTGGACCTCAGCTGGCCATCCACCATGCAAGGACCTCCCGCTCCCAGCTTAGTTACACCGGTGCCGGAGAAGCCAAAGTTCGTTGGATAGTTTGCAGGAGAGTTGGAGGAGCCACCGTTGCCACCGGTACTACCTAATCCGTGCGATGTAGTAGCAGCCGAAGGAGGAGAAGAACTTGCTCCTCCTCTTCCAATTGCTCCAGCTGGAGACGAAGGTTGAGAGTTGCCGCCACCGAAGGGCCACTCGGAGGAGTGGCGTGACAGGTCATCAAACCCACCCAAGATCCCTCCATCACCGAGACCCTTGCTACCATTGAGCCCACCCAACGGCTCCAAAGGATATTAAATTGCACAGTGAAGGAGGTGCCTTCAATGTGCACCTCCATGAAGTGAGGGGCATTCTCCACCGCAGTACATGCGATCTCCACACGACATTTTTGTAGATCGCTCCAATTCACGCTGGTACGATTGACGTCAGTGAGCGACCCAAACAGGCTCACGATGGCTTGAATATCATAGTCGTTGCAGTGCTCCAGAGGGATTCCTCGCATCCCCAGGCCGATGACAAGGTGCAACAGAGCCGAAACCCAGCCAACCGAGAAGTTCCATTCATCGAATTCCACGTAGCCCGACAACACTTTCATCACCCTCCAACCCAAGAGGAGGGTCTTCGCCTCCGGCGAGGGGCAGAGGAGAAGCATCGTGCTATTGTTCATGGCCTTGATTTTCCATAAAATGGGGTCCGCTTCATAGCCGAGGAAGCACGCACATATGAACCTTAAGAGTTGCTCGCCAGTGCAACAGGACCCAGTGGGGGGAGATCTTCAGTCCCTGGTTGCGGAGTAGGTTGATACCTTCTCTTGTGGAAGACGAGATTCAGAGGTAGCACTGGATGCGGAGAGGCCGACTAGTTCCATGACTTCAGTTGAAGGAGGCTTAGGCAGAAGAAGCGGCAAGCAGGAAGCGATGGAACGAGTTGACTTTGGGGAGCATGAACTTATAGCAGGCAAGTGCTCAAAGGAGGGAGAGAATTAAAATCATCATGATCCATCGTCCCCGAGGTCGTGAAAATCGGAGGTCGACCCCTGGGCAGAGCCGTCATGCGACACCTCTTAACGTGGTGCCTGAAATTTAAGCAGCGAAGACATCGCGTCACATTTACATGCCCATGAAAAATTGGAACAAGCCTTCTCCGAGCGGATCTTAGCCATTAAAGCTCTTGTATCCAAGTATTTAAGACATCTGACGAAAGAAGCAAAGGAGAGATTAACCACCAAAGGATTCTCCGTACGCTCACCACAACCAAGCGCGTCAGAGGCGGTAGCAGAGAGAGCCTCTTTAGAGCCGGAGGGGACCTTCGGAAAAGTCAGAGATAATCCCCCCGACTCGATAGAAAGGTTGGCAGGGCCGACAGACGCAGAAGACAGTCCCTGAGTAGCTTTACGCCTCCAGACCCATTGGTAAGATCTCTTCCGATCATAAAGTCTGCTACTAGACATCACCTTTGTGATAGAGATGCTCCGAGACCGCCGTCGGCCTTTACGTCGCACTTCCGACCACTCTTCCCCATCAGATGGAAAACACGGAGTCTTCACGCTGCGGTCATGGAAGATCGTAACAGAAGGAGCATCGCCCAGGTTTATGTCGCAAGACCAACCATTTGCTCCGAAGCCAATTGCTTCGTATGAGTGAGGCCTTTTCCCAGAGGCCACACATCCATAACCTACCAGATTTCGTCGTCTCTAGCGCTCAGAACCCTCACCTCTCATCCCCCCTCCAAACACAACTCTTGCACCTAATGTTTATTCTAATTTTTTTTATACATAAGTTAAAATCTGTTAAACGATATCCGAATCTTGAATATTTTTCTTTTCATCTTGTTTTGATGTGGTCCAGAATTTTTGGGGCATCGAACATAGGGATGACAACGGATCGAATATGATGCAGATATCATATTATCCACATCCACATCACATTTCGCATCCGCACATCTGCATCCGTACAAAATCCATTGCGAATATTCATATCTGCACCGCATCCACATACGAATATCTGCATCGCATTTTAATAAATAATAAGAAATTAATATATTTAACAAAAATTCAATGAGGTATTTATAATATATGTAGTGTAAAATAATATATAGGTTATAATATATGTGAGGTAAAATGGGTAATTATATATATATATTCAGTGATGCAGTGCAATTTTTTATTTATTTTTTAGATAAGAAGGCTTGGAATCTTATTCAAGAGAATTGAAAGATTACAGATTGGGGGAAGAGGGAAGGGGTCGAAACAAAAAATCCCTAACAGCGAGAACAATATGTTGGCTTAAGATTTTCAATCTTGGTCTTAATCTCGATTTTGATGATAACAAACATGGAACTAATGTTTCTTTGAGAAATCTTTCAGGTTCCATATCGATTAGCGCACGACGTCTACGATCGAAAAAATTGGAGAAATCGAGAAATCGGAAGGACGTTGATCGACGCGCTCGAATTATTCGGAAAGTTAGAGTTTAGGTTTAGGGTGTCTAGTTTATATTGTAAATCATCTTTATGATGTAAAGAACCCAAAACTTATCCCAAACCTCAAAACATGAAAACTCGAAAATCGTCCTGAAACTCACTAAGCCTAGGGAGCTCCTTGGAGGGCTATATGCCCTAGATATTTTTTTGACATAAAAAATGACGGTAATTATTCCTTGGGTAGAAATTAGATGACGAGGTATTTTTAAGGATTTTTTGGAAGCCTTTAGCCTACCCTTATTTGACCCGAAAAATTAAAAAAGTTCTGTTTTTCGAAAATTTGTACTAGTCCCCAAAAACTATATTTTGATTCTTAAGGATTTTAATTTTTTAGATATTTTTATTGAATCCAAATGGGGGGTAATTATTATATAAGATAATAAATATTATATAAGTAGACTTAGTGAAGACGGAACCAGAAAACGAACAAACCAAGTCTAACCAAACTGCCTAGTCCAGGTTCGGTCGACCGAATAGTGTTGAAAATTGGCAGTAGCCAATTCGGTTGATCGGTCGGTCGACCGAAGATGGTTAAAAAGCGGCAGTGACTACTTCGGTCGATCGGGCGATCGACCGATCGAGACCAATATCTGGCAGTGCGTGCGTCGGTCAATCGGATTGCGGATCGCAGACTCGCGACTCATTCAGTCGACCCGTCGGTCGACCGAACAAAGTAATTAAGGCCAGCGATCGATCGACCGACAAACGATCGAACAACGAAAATGACTAGTTTTTCGCCCGTTGAGCTGCCGTTTGGTTAAGAGGTTATAAATACTCCTCTATATCCTTCATTAACCTTTCTTAACAATTGATCCAAGCTTCCATTGAGCCAATTCTTGATCATTCTAAAGCTTTTCTTGAGCCATCCTTTTGATAACCCTAGTTTCCAAGATACATCCTTGATTTAGCCTTCAAAATTTATCGATTCATCATCTCAAGGCATCAAGAGGACTAGGGAGTGTCTTTTGGAGCTAAGTATTTATTGTTTGATTTATTGCTCCAATTGTTATTGCATTTTATTGTTTATTCATTGTATTTGAGCTTGTGCAAACCTAGAGTGCTAGGTTGATTGAGTTGGTGGTTGCCTTGGTATTAAGGCTTAAACCCATCGTTGTAAACGTAGTTTACTAGGATTAGTTGAGTTATCCCTTAGGGTTGAGGTGGAAGAGTGATCTCGGTAAGAAGATGAAGACTTCCAGGTGTTGAAGTATCTTAGGTTTATTGAGAGTGAGACTCTTCGGGTCAAAGTCTTCTTTGTAAGGAAAATGATTTAATCTAGTAAAGTAAGTTTGGAAATTCTAAGCGGGGTGCTTAGGTAGTGGAGTAGGTATTGGGACCGAACCACTATAAATCTCTGTGTTAGGATTGAAATATTATTTGTATTGATTGCATTATTATTTATTGTTTTCGCATTTAGTCGTCGAATTATAAATTGCCTAGGTAGTTTAAGAAAATGATTAAAATTGAAATTAGACAAATCGATTTAGTTATCATACTATTTACCTACTCTAGTGTTGCCATTTCACCCAACACAATACTCCATTTGCACGGATAATTTTTTTTTTACATTTATATTCGTCATTATATCCGCATCAATATTCTTTTTTATATAAAAATAATTGATTTCTGTGACGTGGATGCGAATAATATTAAGCGGACGTAGATACGTACTTTAACACTGGAACACGCACTAATGTAGCATTAGGTTATGTGTTTGTAGGAACCTGATTTTCTTTCCCTTCTTTAAGATTTCCTTGACCACGTCCATTTGTTTAGCATGGCCCAGAAATTTTGACTTGCTATATTCTAAATAATGTTCAATGATGGCTGCCCTTTTAACTTTAAGAAACGCTTAGTTGGTTTGGTTCAATGAATTGTTCTAATAATGCCGTGTCTTCTTAATTGTAAGTTGGAAAAATAGATATAAGACCAATATTTTGGCTTCATATATAGCTAGACAACAATCTTATAAATAGGATCGGCAACGGATCGAATACGGTGCAGATATTGAATTATTCGTATCCGCACTGTACCCCATATCCGCATATTCGTATCCGCACCGTATTCGCTACGGATGTGAATATGAATATTCATATCTGCACCGTATTTAATAAAAATATATTAAAATAATATATTTAATTAAAAAAATCAATAAATTATCAATTCATTGATCCAAAATAAATATATAATATACTTCAAAATTCATCTTGACATGAAATTACCATAGAACTCTTATATATATTAATAACTTATATGAGCAAAATAGTAATTTAGAGATGCAGATAGGCGGTGCGGGATACGGTGCAGATACGGTGGGGATCCACAGTCATATTCGTATCCGCACCGTATCCACGTGGATATAAGTTTTCTAAATCTGTATTCGTATCCATATTCATTTTTACTTGCGGATATGAATCGGATACGATGCGGATGCGATTTTTAATTAGCGAATGCGGATAAAATTGCCACTCCTACTTATAAAGGATGATATTCCTTGAACAAGGAGCATGAATTAACCGGTACATCCTATGTTTGACTAATTTAATTAACTGATTGATTTTCCTCCTTATTTTTTCTGACGACGCTTGACGATTTGGTAGATGACATAAACGAATGTAAAAAATTGTGCATTTATAGGTGAATTTTGAAAACACGGGTAGAACAAAGAATTTCTACAAATCTTATGATTTTTAAGTCTATTTTTCCATAAATAACGCATAACTAAGGAGGCGTTTGGTATTTGCCGATAGTGTGATTTTTAAATTCCCATGACCCATACATTATCATGTTTGATTTGGGCACTTTATCGATAATTCAGATTGCTTCGATAATCCACATTACCACTTTGGTGGTAATATGGATAGCCCCCACGGAAGGTGGATACCACTCAATGATAATCTTAAATTTCAACATTGTCCTTCTCTTCCATATATTTTTCTCCATGCAAGACACCATCAAATTTTGACAAGAGTTTTTTGATAATTTTTTGTGAAGTAAAATATACAAAATTAGATTATCATCTATGTTGATCAAATATACTAAACGATGTAATATTATATTATCGATAAATTAAAAGTGTTAATCTATCTTGTAGTAATGTGGATTACCATTATAATATTATCAGACAATATACGAAATACAACCTAAAAATTATATTCCAGAAAATTAAATGTGTGAATGAGTATTTGTTTCGTAATTATTTAAATAAATAACTTTAGCATTTTTTTAAAGAAAATAATAAAAATAAGTATATTTGAGTTTATGAAAGATATTTCTCACCTCTTTTTGGTCATCTTCTTTGTATAAATTTTAAGGTAATTACCTAAATATATCATAAACTATGGACTTTGTCTCATTTATGACAAATTCTAAAATATTATCAAATTGTATTCCGAACTTTGACATTTGTCTCAATTACATCCTCCCGTCAACTATCCGTCAACAGCACCGTTAAGACGATGATGTGACACTCTTACATGGATTAAAATAATATTTTTATTTAAAAAATCACTTTAATTTATATAAAATAATATTTTATATTTTATATTAAAATCACTCTGAGCCATGTCGGAGTGAATATAGAGAGATTTTTTAATATAAAATATAAAATAATATTTTATATTTTATATTAAAAATCACTCCGAGCCATGTCGGGGATGAACATGAAGAGATTTTTTAATATAAAATATAAAATAATATTTTATATTATTTAATATAAATTGATATAATTTTTTTATATTTTTAAATTAAAAAAATATTTTAATCCACGTCAAAATGCTACGTCATCGCCTTAACGGTGCTATTGACGAGAGGATATAATTGAGACAAATATCAAAAATTTAGGATAAAATTAGATAATATTTTGAAATTGACCATAAATAAGATAAAGTACATAATTCAAAATATATTTAGATAATTATCCTAAATTTTAATATATTTCGCTGGTGGATTACTTCGTCCAATTTTTTCCTAAACAAGAAAAGAAATAACCACTTTCATTATTTAGTCTCCTGTTTTTTAAATATATTTTCATTAAACCTTTTAGATAAAATTCCAAATTTTAATTTGTTTCAAAAAGAAATAACCACTTTCATTATTTAGTCTCCTGGTTTTTAAATATATCTTCATTAAACCTTTTAGATAAAATTCCAAATTTTAATTTGTTTCCGATCCTTCCTGTTGGAAGACAATATTCAAAATTTGAATGAAAATATATTTAAAATGCAAATACTTTTCTAAAATTTTATATTCATTTCAAAAGTCATGGAATGAAACATGAAAGAAATCAGTTAAATAAAATAAATGTTAAGAAATGGTAACAGAGAGAATAAAAAACAAAGCACAAAAAAAATAAGTAAAACAAAAAGGAGAAAAATAAAAATAGCTACAGTAGTCAAATATTGATAAGATTTTTTTCTCTTCTTCAAAATTGTGATCTCTACAGTGGATGGATTAATTATCATCCAATAAAGCTCAACTTGTAAAGCTAGAATGTTGGTCGTTCTCTCTTATTTCTTTAAGCATCAATTATCGTCCAGTAAAGCGCAGCTTGTAAAGCAAGAAGGTTGGTTGTTCTCTCTTATAATATTCTGATTTAGTCTCATCTTAAAAATATATTGAATATTATATTGATTATTAGCGCTCGATAGATGTGCTATTATCAACTTCAATTTTAAGTACTTTAATTAGATAAATAATTAGATCTATGAAGTTGACGAGCCATATATGATGATGGATACTTTGTAAGAAATTAAAGACTATCCAGTGATAGGATAGAGGTGTTGCTACTAAGCTAGGCTAGGTTGCTATTAAGCTATGGTGATGTTTGGTGTATTACCTTTTAGATTATCTTTTAGATAAATTATCATTAAAAAAATTGTCAATAATGTAGAATATAGTGTTTGGTATGTACAAATAATATTATGATAAAATTATTGAGATTCACGTAGACATATTTGATATAATAAATACATTATTAAGTAATGATATTTAATTATCAAAAATACCCTTTTCACAAATATATTATAATATTATAACTAATCATATTATATAATATATTTTATATAATATAATATAATAATATTATAATAATATAATAATATTATAATAATATAATAATATTATAATAATATAATAATAATATAATATAATATAATATAATTTTACATGGGAGAAGTCGTGGAAGACGAACGTCTTCTTTTTGGAAAGGAGGCGGCAAAGAAGCTAGGGTTTAAGAAGAACAATTTTGTCCTAAAAATAATTCAAGATTACTACTTCAGAGGTAATCCACATAGACACCCTCCCATTAAACAATCTGGATTACCAATATAATCCGCATACCTGCACAAGTGAGACAATAAACAAGGTAATGTGTAGGGTCCAAATAATTTAAAGATAAGATTGTCAGCAATCTGGATGGATTGTCTCATACTAAGCACCTCCCATGTGTTAGACTTGAGTTGAGTCTAGACAAGAATTAACATCAAAAACAAAATGAATTAATGAGAGATATTCTAATATAACTTATTTTCATTGTACTATTCCACTTATTCTATTTTTGTAGTATGTTAATTGCTTTCGTTGTCATTGAAATTTGAAATATTGTTAAATCAATGACCAACCGTAAAAGTCTATGTATGGATGATTATAACGTAGAATTCTATAAATATTATTGGCATGTTATTTTAAAGAATTTTACAAAGTGTCTCCGTGTTTTTTTATGATACCTCTGGTTTTCCTAGAATGCCCTCCATTCCAAAACGTAAGAATCCTAAATTTGTAAAAGATTTTTGCAAAAACTTTTTGCTAATAGGCTTAAATTGTTTATGCCTTCGTTTATCTCGTTTAAATAATCTGCTCTTTGTGAAATGAAATAGCATTAATAATAATATTCTGATTACCCAATAATTAAATGACTCAATCTATTTATGATTCAAAGGGTAAAAGCCCTTACAATTTAATCAAAGTAGACTTAGAAAGGCTTATGAATTGGTTCAAAGAAAATAATTCACTTCCTTTAAGCGAAAAGATTTCTTGAAATTAATGATCTTATGTTTACCATTGACATCTTGATTGCTTGCAGGGCTAATAATAAAACTTTGCAATCACTAAAAAATGATTTTTCTATAGTATTCTACCTTGATTGGACACAAAAATATTCTAAACATGTCTAAAGTCTTTCCTAGATATATATATATCTATGGGCAAAAAAATAATGACCATTAAGGCATGCATTTGATTAATTCGGACATAGCTAAGACCCATGGTGGGGTAGGTGTTAATAATTTGTATAAAAAATATTTTGTTCCAAATACTAAACTTATTCATTATTACCTTTATTTTGATAATTCTTGAAATGCCTATAATTTTGAAACCAACATGTTTTAATATGGAGCTTATGTTACGACTCGCTCGATGGAATAACTAGCCCATTAACTTCACATAGGCCCACCATCGATCTAATTTAAATGCTTAAGTGGAAGTTTATCGTACCATTTGAGTCTTGACCTCACTATCAAGAGCCAAGTTGAACTAACACGTAGCACCAAACCAAACACACATAGCATTAATGACCACCTATCAACTTCATAAGCCTTAATCGATCACTCGCCTAATGCTTAAGTTGGAGTTAATGGTAGCACACCCATCAAACCTTATTGTTATGACCTAGAAATTGATAGGGGCTGAATTGTAAATAAAATGTTTAGAGGAGTCTTTTTGCAAAATGTCAAATGATATTTATTTAGCCCTAATATTCCCCTAATCTCGTTCGATGGGTGTTGGCAGTGGTTGAGGAGGCGAGCGGTGTGCGGTGGCAGTGAAGACTCCGGTGAAGACCGGAGTGTGGAGGATTTTTAAGGTAGGAGTATTTTCTCTTCTTTGTTATCTTACGTCGTTTTCCGATTCTGCGTTCATCGACGGCAGCGGAGGGGAGCTGAGGTGTTGGAGGAGGTAGAACCAACGGATGTCGGATGGGGTGGAGAGGATCAAAGGCGGTCGTGGGCGGTTGGAGGCGATCGTACCACTGTCGCGATGCCGAACCCGACGTGGCAGCCGCGCTACTGCCCACCCGCCATGGCAGCAGTAGTGGCTGTTGCAGGGAGGCCGTTGCGGTTTCCCGGCATGGAGCCGGTGCCCCACCGGCGCCGGAGGCCGTGGGGGGCCAGAGGGGGGCGACGGGTGGTCGCAGGCGGCCGGGAGGGCCGCCCGGCGTGGACCCAAGAGGAGGAGGTGAGCGGGTGTCGGGGCAGGGAGACAAGCCGAGAGAGATTGGATTTTATTTGATTTAATAAATAAGTTAATTAAAAAGGTGAGTTGTTTCGTAGGAAATTGATTGATAGTTGTCGGATTGAATCAGGGTGAATACAAAAGTTGTAGGTTTTCACATTCTGAACGCGATGGTGGTGTCGGATTCCTGATCAGAGATCGTCTAGTAGGGTTTTTCTATTTTTCAGTATTATTTGGTAGTTAAATATGATTAATTCAGTTTGATAAATAATCAGATAACATAGAATAGTTGTATTCTATTTTAGTTAGTAATTTAGAGTATAAATAGTTGTATTGGGTGTGAGTTGACTACTGTTGTAGCCGATGAATGTTGAATGAGTAAAATGACGATTTTTTACTTTTGCCTCTATTTGCTTGAATTGCTTCTAGAATCCGTTGATCTCCTATTACATTATTTTGTTGAACATGCCATGTTGATAATTGCATGAGTTTAATTTAGTTATCATTTATCGATGATTATTTGAGCACGATATTATGCTAGGCATGGTGCACATTATAGTATTAGCGTTGTCATAAGTTGTATTTGCTAGCATGAATTATTTTGGTTGCATCTTCAGTTGATAGTTTGTTGTTAGCATCGTAGATCAATTGTGATTTGTCATGTGTTGAGATCTAGTTGTTATGTTGCATTGTTGATCTTTTATTGGGCGGAGGCCCTGGACACTATTGATTTATTGCCCGAGTTGTATGGGCAAGTGACACCGGTGATCATCTATTTACCACACAGGTGCATGTGCGGCGTCGCGGTGTTAGACGTCGACGGGCTATCTTTCGGATAGTCGTATCTCCTACTGGAGCAAGCTTGAGGTGCCACTCTCGGAGGTGCAAGAGTGTGGGGGAAACCCAATGTCCACTATGCTCTTGATTGGTATGAGTTGCATTAGATGATAATTGAACATGTGTCTTGTTGTTGTTGACATCTTGCATTATATTGCAGAGTTGTATATTGTTGCATTTGGCAATATCATCGCATCATGATTATTTATCCTTCTTGTTGACATATTGATACTTCTACTCAACTTTCTGCTGACGTTATTATTGTTGTTGCCTCAGAATGCAGGTATGTCGATAGTTGGAGTTGGGTAGCTAGAGTCTTGGAGGATGAGACGCATCTGCTGCTTGTTTCTTCTTATTTATCTTAGTTGATTGTTGAACTGTAGGTTGATATTAGTTGTTATATTGTAGTATTGGTTCAGAATCTTATAGTTGACTTAGTTGACATTTATTTATATTTACCCTAATGTTAGATGTTGGTTGGACTGTTGGTCATGCTTCTCCTAGGAGGTGTCCCTTATTTGGAGATGAACCTAGGCAGGGCGTAACACTTATAAACCAAAACAACATCAAATATACTTTCGATGTAGGACTAAATCAGAGTATTATAATTTCCCTCACTTATGTCTTGATGTCATTACTAAGACCCAACTCAAGTCTAACACATAGCTATGGTATTAGAGCAGGACCTAGTCCTAGACTATGGTGAGGAAGCCTATGTGAGAAAGCGTTGCCTAAGAGATCGATGAGGTTGAGCCGCTACTAGGCTATATATGCCTCACATGCCGCCGACTTGGTTGTGATTTTGAGTTGTGTTAACTTGAGTTGGGTCTTAATGAGGCGTCAAGACATAAGTGGGGGAGATCGTAATATCCTGGTATAGTCCCACATCGGATTATATTTGATGTTGCGTTGATTTTTAAAATTTGATGAGTGTACTATTATCAACTTTCGCTTAAGTATTTTAATTAGATTATGATGAGACTACGTGAAATTGATGAGTTAGTTACCTCATGGAGCGGGTAATAATATCTTATTAACTATGTAAATTATATTAGTGATTTAATGCGGTCAAACGAATGTTTATGTTTGTTTGGAATTTTTTGGATGCAATCCATGGGAATCGACTGACTTGATAGATTTGTCCATAAATTCTTGTGATGACAGATGCGTATGGATGAGAAAGTGGGGTGGGGGTGGGGGCTTAGTTACCACAACTAGGTTAAATTAAATCTTTTATTGACAAAGGATTCCTATATGTTGACCAAAACTAAGATAACTACAACATAAATATTATTAATTAATATAGAAAGTATATATATATATATGTTAAAATAACAGGATTTGGGAAATCTAGAGACTGATTTTCTTTTTCTAAAAAAAAGCCAATGCGTGGAAAAAGAAAATTTTGATTTATTCAAATCATGTTAGACCAAATAATATATATATGGGTCAAAACATTACTATATATATATATCTCTTCTCTTGTACTCATTGTATTTTATATTACAGTATTTATATTAGTATATTGATTTGATATACTATACGTTCAATCAATTAATTGAAAATAAAAGGATTCGGAAAAAAAATAAAATAATAATGACAAAAGAGTTTGTTGTGGATTTGATACATATTAGTGTAAAAGATTATTAGATGATGAGATTAAACCATCTAATTTTCATTATTAATATTTCCTTTATGCTTTTATTCTTCAGGAGTACATCAAGAAATATACCTCATCCACCATCACTATATCCCCCACCACCACTTCCGTTGCATGAGCAATCTAATTAATGAATTTAACAATTAATTAATCATTATAATAATATAAATAATTGGAAAAAAAAAACTTTAAGCATGGATCAATGCAATGTATCTACCCCAAACTCTAAGCAGACTTCCCCTCACCAAACACATGTAGAAAAAGAAGAGAGCATCAGTCAATCTCAACATCACAGACAGAGATGCTGCCTTCTCTCTTTGATGCACACAATTCACACATCAACCTTATCCCTCAGTAACATCAATCCTTGCCACCTTCTCTTTGATTTCCTTAAGAGCAAATTGATTGCTTCATTTTGATCTTTGGCATGGATATTGCCTGAAAAATCATGCAAGAAGGAACAACTGAGAGGTAAGGTTTCTGATTGCCTCGGATATCAGGATATGTGTTTGTTCTTAATTTGCCATCTTTATTGTCAAAGCTCAATCTGGGTTCTTGAAATGGGATATTTGTTTTGTACACACCCTTTTTATCAAAGCAAAAAAGAGGGGAAAATGTTTCCTCTATTCGATAAATCTTGAAGCAAATTTCAGTGGAATTAATCTTCATAATTGCTTTCTGCAATCAGATATTTCCTGGAGTTGCATTGTAATCCAAAGGTTGTGTTTACTGAACTTGTTAATTTGTTCTTTGTCATTCTTATACTTCAAGCACTCTAAATTTCTACCAAAAGCAAATAAAAGATGGGGAAATATTTTTCTCTACTTGTGGAAATCTTAGAACAACAGGAGTGTCTCAACTTTCATTTCAGTGGAGGTAGTCCTCACCAAAGGTTTGCTAGCTGGAGATTCTACTATAATGGAATTCCTTTCCTCAAACCAAAAATAGGTTTCTAAGACTTGAGTAACAATTAAAGGATGAAGCTTGGTCAAATCAAGTTAATTTCCTTAAATAGATAAGTTCTGGTTGATATATAGATAGTAGACACTAACTTATAAATTTATTACTTTTCTAGGAAAACAGGAGTCTGACATACAGATCAAACATCAAAGTAACCTAATTTGAGAGCTTTTTTTATTGGTTTCTAAAGTATTCTATATTTGTCGTCAAGTGGAGTTTAGAACCCTAATCTCAAAATTAATATTTCATGAAAGCTCCTAGCTAGAGGAAGTACATGCCTAAGTTTTATTTACTTTTAGGCTTCATGACGTGTCAAACTTAAATAGATCATCAACCACTGAGCTCAGAATCAAGAACGCAAAAGAATCAGGTTGACACCAAATCTTATCAGGCTGGGTTGATTGAAGATATACTGATGAGTGGAACAGGTACAGACAACAGGACACATTGTCCACCAGTAGAGCCAGAACAACACAGAGCAGGCTTCTCTCCTTCAAACTACTTCAGCATGCAGTCACTGCTAGTGCTCATCTTCTTCACCTTGTCTCTCTTGATACTTCCTCTTGTTCTACCTCCATTGCCGCCGCCGCCTTCGGTGTTTCTTTTCCTTCCTGTAGGCATACTTGTTGTGCTCATGATCCTGGCTTTCATGCCCGCAGACATCAGAAACATTGCTTCCTCTTATCTGTAAATAAGATGAGTGATGAATAGCCTGCAAGAGTTAACTATGGCTTTTGCTGTTCCTGGTGGAGTTTGAAGAAGTAATAATAGATTGGAACTACTGGAGATAAATAGGTGTAGTCACTCTGCTGTAGATGATGTGATCATTAAGAATTTTGTAGCATAAGGAATCAAAGCCATGTGTAATTAGTCTCAATTCTTGATTCATTATATTGATAGGGAGAGTATATAAACTACATTGGAGCTTTGTTGAACTTGGTTTTGCTACTTGTCAGTAGAGAAATCCTCCTACACGTAAAAGAGAGAAATCATCTTCTCCAATTCCTTCTTTCTTTTCTATTTAACTTCATATGAAGATGGAAAATGTTTGTAATAACTTGCACAGAAATATGAATTTTCAGTATCATGTATAGATTTTACTCAAAAAATAGCTGCATATAAAAATGAAGGTGGCAGAAAAAACACACCCCACAAGGCCACAAAACTAGCTATTACAAAATGATGACAATGAGGATGATTGTCGTTGACTTCTTGCATGATTTGTGAACAAGGAAATTATACACGTGGGAGTAATAAGTCAGCTCTCTGTTGGAAAGCGACTAGGATTAATTTGTGAGTCTTCTTCATTTGTCTAGTTAAGTAATTGCCACTGTTTCAATTTGTTTATTGAATATATAGTCTCCAATTACATCCACTTGGAGATTTTCATGTCCTCTTCTAATTTAGCTTTCATGAAGCTTATGTAGTTGATTGGGACAAGGCTTTGGGATAGGAAATCATAATAGAACACTACTAGGTATGGAGGGGTTGAACATAGATTTTTCTTGCTAATTAAATTAAGCACATTGGTGATATTTACTATGTAATCATTGCTAATTATTAAGTGGTTCTTCCTTCTTCTTTTTCTTTAGAGAGAAAGTGAGGCCGAAAACACCCCACGATATCATTTCAAGAGATTTGAAATAAAAGAAGTTCTTTCTTGTTAGAATAATGTTTGTGAGCAATTAGGTAAATAATTAATTATGTTTTTTGCGACATTAAAAGTTGATAAGTCGTTGCATAATGAGACGTATAACTTTAATTAGACCATTTGGTTATCGCCGTTTGGTTGCCGCATGAAAATCAAAATCAGTATGAATCTCGTAAGAATGTGAATGAGATGTCATTTTAGTAAAAAATTACTTGAATGCAATGGATTGAGAATAGTATTTTTTAAAAAATATTTCAAAAAGGATTAGGTTTTAATTTTTTTCATAAATAAATTGATGCTATAAAAAATAAATACATAACTAAAAAAATTAAGTAAACTTTTTGAAAAATGAATACAGAAAAGTATTTATTTTCAAGGAAGAAAAAGTTATACAACAACAACTAAATAATTAAAGCTATATAATAAATAATTAAAAGTATAACATTTATTAATCAAAACAATATTTTAAGAAATATCCCTCTCTCAAGGTATATCCCCTGCAAGCTGCAATAATTACAGAGAAATCCCCAATGAATATCTTTCACCAAAGACCTGCCTTATAAACCAAATCATACACCTATAGGTATCTCTCAAATCCAATTCTTTACGGACACATCCCGAATACGTTCTCACTTGAGCGTCAGAGTATCTTTACAGGTCACCTCGGAGCCGCACCCAACCAAGAGCCAGAAGGACTTGCAACGTTTTCGATCTCAAGCGAGAACATTTGGCGCCCACCGTGGGGCCATTATATCTTACTTGCCCCACCATAGTTGATAATCGGAGTCAAGCCAACACTGTTGCAATAATCGACAACAACTTAGCAATAGCGTCCCCCGCTGTCGCGCGATGCCAACATAGCCAGGAGCGACGTTTCGGTCGCTACCAACCCAGCCATGGAAGAATTGCGACATATGATCATCGATCTTATGGAGTAAAACTAGAGGCTAGTGACCCAAGTTGATGCACTAACGCAATCCAAAGAGAAACATCGGACAGAGCATAAGCATCGTCGATCTGAACGTGAAGGCGACAATTAACATAGAGAGGATAAGGTCTCCCATACACAGCTACATAGAGAGGGAACTAAAGTCACGGAGATCACCCATCGTCCTCCTATCGACCCAGGACCAAGACCATTCGCGGAGCATATCATGGCAGCTTGCCTCCCAAATAACTTCAAACTGTTGACCACTCTCCGCCCCTATGATGGTACAGGTGAATCCATCACCCATACAACAATGTTCAGATTCATGATGCTCCTTAATGACGCTACCTATCCCTTCCTCTGCAGAGCTTTTCATACTTTCTTGAAAAATGCCACCCTCTTATGGTTTTCCACCCTCTCAAAGGGATCAATTCATAGTTTTCAACAGCTCTCACGAGCCTTCATCAATCAATTCTCCTCATCCAGGATCTATGCCAAGTCCGAGGATGCCCTGAACTACATCATATATGGACAACACGAATCGCTGAGAGAGTATATATTTGACGAGGTTTAATGCAGTGGCCATGGAGATACCCAACCTCGACCCTCATGTCGAGCTATACTCGGTCAAACACGATTTGAAAGCCGAAGACTATGGTCAAGTTCTAAGAGTGAGTAGTAGGATATATGGAGACGACAAAGCTCAGAGAAGCAAGGAAGACCGAAAGGAAAAAAGGCCACCAAGGCCGACGCCGAGGACAAACAAGGAAAGCAGTCCAACAAAAAAGGAGGGTGAGATCGTCGAGGCAAGGACGACGACATGAGAAAGAGATCACCTCCTCGGCCTCATTCTAAATACCACGAGTACAACCCACTCAAACCCAAAAGGGAGACTATCCTTCGAAAGATCTACAGCTCAATGCTGATAAAGTATCCTCCTAACGTCGGGAAGCAGAAAGTCCCAGCCAATGCAGATAAAAGAAAAAAATGTGAGTTTCATCAAACCTATAGCCACACCACAGAAGAATGCATAGTGCTCAAGGATCAGATTGAGCACCTGATATGGCAGGGCCACCTTGACCTCTACATCAGCCACAAGAGGAGAAGTCGTAGTCGTAATCGGGACATGCATGATCATAGTTGTCGACGCTGAAGTTGGAGCATGGCACCCCCAAGGTAGACCAGTGGTCACCGTGACAACGGGATGACAGACCAATTGAGCAATTAGATTCGAGGGGTCATAGTTTACATAGCCGAAGGGTTTGTAGGAGGAGGAGGGACAAGCTCGACTAGGAAAATGTATCTCCTAGTTATCGATCATGGCGATTAACAGCACAACTCGCCCACAAAGACCTTGCATCACAACTCCGGTAATATCATTATACGGATCCAATTTCTAAGGGATATACCAACCTTTACATGATATTGTGGTAATTTCTATGATCGTCAGTAACTTTATTGCTAGGAAAGTCCTGGTTGATCAAGGGAGCTCGATTGACATCTTGTTATACTTCACATTCAAAAAGATGCAGCTAGCCGAAGCTTCCCTTAGCCCCTATAACAGGGACTTTGTCGGATTTTCGGGAGAATGAGTAAATGTTCGAGGATATGTTTGGCTAAGCCATTGCCTATGCGTCGCGGTAGCTGAAAAACCATGAGAAGAATTACCCGACGTATGATTTAGAGTTGGCGACAGTGGTGTTTGCCTTAAAGCTCTGGCGCCATTATTTATATGGCGAGGCCCGTGAGATTTATACAGACCATAAAAGCGTTTAGTATCTGCTAACGCAGAAGGCGTTGAATTTGAGATAAAGAAGATAGCTTGAACTACTTAAGAACTATGATTGCACCATACTGTACCATCCTGGAAAGATGAACGTTGTGGCTAACGCCTTGAGCAGGAAGTCCATGAGCAGTCTTGCACACTTGGCAGTTGAGAGAAGACCTTTGGCTAGAGAGTTGGCTGCTTGCTTGGATGGCGTGCGGGTCTGTAATTTTGGTGTTTGGCACTGGGGATATGGTGGCGCATTTGCAGGTGTGGTCTACTCTGGTAGAGATGTTGCGATCGACGCAGAAAGAGGATGTGTTTTGTGCATTGACCATAGACTTTATAGAGAGAGGGGATGCAGATGATGGATTCCGGTTAGATGCTGAGGATGTCCTAAGGTTCAAGGACATGATCGTAGTGCCAAACCAGATATTGGTAGAGGTGAAGAGGCAAGTAATTGAGACTAGCCACCGCTCTTCGTACACCATGTATCCGAGAGCCACGAAGATGTATCATGACTTGCAGTAGCATCATTGGTGGAAAGGAATGAAGCGAGAAGTGGTTGACTATGTATCCAAGTGCTTGACTTGTCAGCAAGTTAAAGCAGAGCACTTGAGGCCTGTGGGATTGCTTCAAAATTTGGATGTACTTGAGTGGAAGTGGGAGAAGATCACTATGGACTTTGTGGCTGGGTTGCCGAGGTCAAGGGGAGGTCATGACTCCATTTGGGTGGTGGTGGACCGGCTGACCAAGTCGGCGCACTTTATTCCGGTTAAGACGACCTTCTCAGTTGAGCAGTACGTCGGACCTTTCTTGGATAAGATAATAGCTTATCATAGGATTCCGGTGATTATCATATCAGACAGGGGCACACAGTTCACCGTCCGATTCTGGCAGTCTTTTTAGGAAGCCTTGGGTACTCAGGTACGGTTTAGTACAACCTTCCACCCTCAGACCAACGAGCTGTCAGAGAGAACTATATAGACACTGGAGGATATGTTGCAGGCATGCGCTTTGAACTTTGAGGATGGTTGGGAGAGGCAGTTATCACTGTTAGAGTTTGCCTACAACAACAGTCACTATAGTAACATTGGCATGGCCCCATTCGAGGCCCTTTACGGGCGGAGATGTCGGTCTCCGACCAGTGGGGTGGTTTGAGGCGGGCGAGACTCAGCTGTTGGGACCGAACTTGGTTAGGGACGCAATGGAAAAGGTGAAAGTGATAAGGACCGTTTGTTGGCGGCTCAGAGTCGGCAAAAAATGTATGCGGATGGCAAATCAAGGGACTTGGAATTTGCAGTTGGGGACTTGGTGTTCCTCAAGGTATCCCCTATGAAGAGAGTTGTGAGATTTGGTAAACGAGGGAAACTAAGTCCTAGATTCATTTGACCATTCCTCATTCTTAGTCGGAAGGGGGCGGTGGCGTACGAGCTAGCATTGCCTCCTAGCATACACAAGGTTCACCCGTGTTTCACATATCCTTGCTGAAGCGGTATGTTAGAGACGACTCTCATATACTGTAACCCACTGTTGTTGAGGTAGACGCAACAGTCTCTTATGAGGAGAGGCTTGTGGAGATTTTGGACAGGCAGGTCCGAAAACTAAGGTCCAAGGAGGTCCCATTGGTGAAGGTTCGGTGGGAACACTACTTGGATCAAGAGGCGACCTAGGAGTTAGAGCGGGATATGATGGAGAAATATGCCAAGTTGTTCAATTGAGATGGTAAGTTTCTTTTACGCTTAAATTCGAGGATGAATTTTTTTTAAAGGGGGGGGGGAGATTGTAATACCCACTAAAAATAAAAATAATATTTTGTGTATTGGTTTCAGTGGGTTGTGCATGATGCGAGATGGCGTGTGCGGGATTGATCTGTAGCGCCTAACTTGAGGTGAGACCCATTTGCTTGGAAATTCTCTTAATTATGAGTTTTTGGACGTATAAAAAAAATTATGTATCTTAGAATTAAAGAGGACTCCGAGTGGAGTTTGGCGGTCCAACCGGAATTTGATTCAGACTAGAATTGAGTTAGAGGGCAGTATGGTCATTTCGCCAAATAAGAAAAGAAAAAATAAATAAATAAAAAGGGATTTGGGGCGCCGTACGACTGCTACAGCCGCATGGAACTCGAGACTTCAAAAGAGGCGAGCGAAGGTTGAGGTAGGAGGAGTCGGCCGAAGTTCACGAGCGAATCGGAGATCGAACGTCGCAGAAAGCGAGGATCTCATCCTTCTTCCGATCCTAATTCGTTTGTGAGTGGATTCCCTTCCCCTTCCTCTCCTCTCTTCCTCTCATGTGCCGCCCCCTTCAATGGGGTTTCTTGAAGTTTTACATGTTAACATGAGAGTATAGCCCTCGAGTGGATAAAGGGGAAGTTTAACGTAGAAGGGTTGAGGTTCGGGTGAGAACCGACATTCCGCGAGACATGGAAAGGAAAGGTTGTCAAGGAGTTTTGGTGGTCCTCTAAATTGAAAGAATGAGCCTTATTGGGCCGAGTGGTGCGCATAGCGCACAAGATAGTAATGAGCCTTGTTAGGCCGAGTAGTGCGCACATCACACGAGATACTATTGAGCCGGATAGACCGAGTGGTGCGCGTGCACAAGATACTATTGGGTCAGGTAGGGCTAAAAACGAGCCGAACACAAGCGAGTACTGATCTACTCATGTTCGGCTCGGTATAACATAATACAAACTCGAATTCGATTCGAATTCGAAGCAATTGCTATACATGGTGATTGTATTCGGCTTGATTCGAATATGCGAGTACTCAAGATTGTTATTACTCGACTCGGTTTACAATCGAACAGTTCGAATGTCCAAGTACTCGAATTCGAATATTGATCGAACATAAACACAAATAAATTTGCAGCAACAATTACTAAAAATTTTGCAACTGAATAAGATTAGACCATTGAATTATCAAAGTATCAAACAGACAAACACTATGCAGATGATTAGACCATTGAATCAACAATTGAATTCATCATTCATCAATAACAAATTAACAATTATAACATAATTAATATTACATGAATCATACATTGTAAAAGACAGAAGAATCTCAAATCAATTACATGAATGGATTCCTATGTTCTGTAAAAATAGAACAATGTCAATTACTCAATTACATGAATTGATTCAACAATGTCAAAATAGAAGAATCTCATTATTGCAGGTGCAGTAGTTCACTCCAATGTTGTTAGAATCGTACGATTCACAATTCGATTCGTGCGATTCGATACGATTCAATGAGCCAGCGATTCAATTTTTACTATGAATCGTAAATGATTGTGAATCGGGCGATTCCGTACGACTCACGATTCAATTCATACGATTCGATACAATTCATGATTCAGAATAATTTCAAATTTTTAATTTATAAATTTATTTGCAAATACAAATAATGATATTTTAAGAATTACATTGAAATTTTTACTTACCTAAATGATATATGATATATATACATTTTTAAAAATACCTTTCATTATTTTTGTATTCTTTATATGTAATTTTTATTATATTTTAAATAAATTTTATATGTTTCTGAATCGTACGATTCGATACGATTCACGATTCAAAAAATAGCCCAACGATTCTCGATACAATTCACGATTTAACAACTATGGTTTACTCATTGAGTAACTCAGTTGATGTGAATATAAGCAATACATCATTACATGAATTGATTCAATAACTGAAACTGCAGTTTGATGAACTCAAATTGAATTGCTGCAGTTTCAGTTTACTAAGTTATTGAATCTCATTATTGCAGGTGCAGTAGTTCACTCATTGAGTAACTCAGTTGATGTGAATATAAGCAATACATCATTATATGAATTGATTCAATAACTGAAACTGCAGTTTGATGAACTCAAATTGAACTGCTGCAGTTTTAGTTTACTCAATTGATCAGTTCACTCTTGTATCAAATAATTCAATCTTGTATCAGCTCCTGAAACAAGTGGTTCATTCTCCTGAAACAATACAACCGTTTACTCTTGTATCAGCTCATTCAGAAATCAGAATGTATCAGAGATTCAGAATTGCAACAATCAAACAAGTAGTGATGATCACTACCTCGGAAATCAGAATGAACCACTAGTAGTGATGATCACTACCTCAAATCAGAATGTATAAGAGATTCAGAAATCAGAATGTATCACTACCTCAAAGGCTGAAACAAGTAGTGATGATCACTACCTGAAAGGCTGAAACAATCAAACAAGCAGTTCATCAATCATGTCTTGTTGAACCTGAACATAAAACTAAAGTAAACTAAACTAAAGTAAACCTGAACACTAGAGTTTACCTAAGGTAGTGATGTTGAGTTTACCTGAACAGTGAACATAATACTCATGTCTTGTTGAGCAGCAACTAAAGTCTCAATTTAAAACATCAAAATAAAATCTTCTTCAAAACAACTAAACATCCTTTTCTGCGTTTAAAACTAAACACTAAACAGTAAACAATAATTGAAGATAGAGTTTAGTCTCCAAACAGTAGTCATAATAAATAGTAAACACTAAACAGTAGCAAAATTAAAGTCTCCAAAACATACTATTAGAAGTAGAGTTAAAAGAAGTAGAGTTCTCCAAAACATCACTCAAGTCTCTAGGTTTTCTTTTTCACCCTATCAATATCAATAGCATACATTAGTCATAATAATTAAAAGATAAAAATAGAAACAACATAAAAAATTATTAACTAAATAGTCTAAATTTACCATATAAGAAGTAGAGTTGATAATTTTGTAATCATGTTTCGGCCAATCTCCGGTGCATATCAAAGCTTGGACTGTTTCAGGCTTTAAAGAGCTTCTATACTGATCAAAAACTCGACCCCCAACACTAAATGTGAACTCTGAAGCCACCGTGGTCACAGGAATTGAGAGTACATCTTTTGTCATTTTTGACAAAATCTTAAACCTTAGAGTGTTTGCTTTCCACCATTGCAAAGCATCAAAACTTTTTTCATTGGTACAAATGTATCTACCTTCCTCAAGATACGCATCAAGATCAGATTTAGAAGGTGTGACACATTCTACACTTTGAGCCTACATATCAAATCCACTCCTGCTTTTTGTTTTATTTATTTCAAGCAGTGAAATTTTATTTGAAGAGCCACTGTTCAAATTCACCCCTTAATATATTTAACACTTTCACGAACTTTAGAAATAATGTCATGAATTACAACCAATCCATCTTGAACCATGGTGTTGAGGATGTGAACACAACACCTCACATGGAATATTTTTCCACCAAAAAATAGATTTTTCTTTAAAAGTAAAACTATCTTTTAAATGTATAACTGCTGAATCATTTGAAGAAGCATTGTCAAGAGTGATTGTTGAAATTTTATTTTTAATGCCCCAATCATTTAGACAAGAAAAAAATACTATCACTAATCATGAGACCAGTATGAGGGGGTGGCATGCTAATAAAACTCAACACTCTTTTCTGGAGGTTCCAATTATTGTCTAAAAAATGGGCAGTCAAGCACATGTAACCAATAGTTTGGTTAGAACTCCACAAGTCAGAAGTAAGACTTATCCTATCAACACTACCAAGCAAAGCTTTGATTTTTTTCTTCTCTAAAGCATATATCTTCGTGCAGTCGGCCCTAACCGTCACTCTTGACATACTTTCAAATTTAGGATTCAAAGTTTTCATGAGTAGTTGAAAAAATGCATGCTCAACCATCCTAAAGGAATACTCATGGACAATTACCATTTTTGCAAGTATGTCTCTAACTTTTTCCTTGTCATATCTAAATGATGTCAAGTTACCTATTTTACCATAGGTTCCATAGTAGGTAGTGCCAATACCTGCTGAGTTTTTCCTGAAATGGAATTGACTCTGTCAGTTCGTCTGGTTTTGTTGTAGCAGCTGCTTTCTCTGCCTCAATTCTTCTGATCATAATTTTGACGTCTTCAAGCTCTTCCTTTAGCTTGACTACTAGATGTATGAGGATATTCAACTGTTTGAATATGGCTTGTGAAGTCTTCTGTTCTGAAGGTTTCACAAATCCTTCAGCAGGTGCACTGAGAATTTCTGTGGCTTTTAGAGCGTCGAGGTAGGTTGAGCTTTTGGCTGTAAGTCGCCAATCACTCATGCTAATATTTTCATATTAGTTCCAGAAATTTTTAGGTTTTCTTCCTTTTCTAGCAGTTATAAGATCTATCTTACTTGTTGATAAAAGGAAATCCTTTCAGTGTAATATACTAAGGTGCCTTCTTAGGATTACGAACGTTCTTGGGAATTAGATACTCTCCTTGAGTATTACCTGTTCCCTCTTTTATCGTCTATCCTAAGTACACGTCTCCTTAGTGTTTTACTTAGAGGATTTAAATTTTTCAACAGAAGAAGATCAATATTACAGCCTTAAAGGAGAATAATTGATGCTTAAGGAATACCTGGATCGCTAACAATAGCTCTGATACCAAAGGGTGCGCGTAAGCGTGCTTCTCGAATCCGTTCACGGGTTACTGCGAACACTGGTCGAGATTTGAGGAAAGGGAAAGCTTGAAAGCTTATATAAGGGGGCGCGTAAGCGTGCTTCTCGAATCCGTTCACGGGTTACTGCGAACACTGGTCGGGATTTGAGGAAAGGGAAAGCTTGAAAGCTTATATATATTTAGGACAAGGGAAATATTTACAAGCTAGAGAAGTAGAACTTCTGGGATCTCCAGTGTGTTCTGCAACTCTGAGTTACACACCTTATATAGATATGAAGGATGCTTCCCAAAGAAGCTCAATAATTTAGTGCGGGTGCGCTCTGGGCCCCATCGTCCACTAATTATTGGCTTTACAGTTGGAAAGATTCCTTCGTACACACAGATAAGACTTAAGACTAAACATGACTGAGACAGGACTCAATTATTGTCCTTGGTTTTATCCTTCCAGCTCACGATTTGAATTATTGCCCTTGGTGGTGTCAGGTCTTTGTCAGACAAAGTAGGTATTGCTTTGTTTGCTGCTGCTCAGCATCTTGTGACATTGAACTAGGTTCTTGATGTGGTACGTTATTGGTTCCAATGCATCAGATGCCCAGTTATCCTTAGTAGCAGCTTGTTCCAGCCTGGCTTTTTGCAGATATGCCATGGCTAGTAGTTTTTCTAGCTCTTCAATGGTTTTCAGGGTCTGAGTATGGTGAATCTGATAGACCTTTTGAGCCCATTTATGATCTTTATCCATTGATCTTGGGAATTTGAACAGAATTTTTCCAGTTAGCTTTTCGAGCTCTTCTAATCCAGTTGCTCCTCCAAGGACTGCCCAATGCTGAGCTGTTGTGATATCTTTTCTCGTTGATGCGTATGTTCCACGATTAGCATCGGCGAGCTTCTTGAGTTCGTCAAGGATCATGTTGTCGTTAACCCTTCAAAAATGAACAAATTAATTAGTTAATAATAACTACGGATATTTTTGAGAGGGGTTCCGCTTCCCCTGGTGTGGTGAACCTGTTTTCAATTGTCACGGGCTGGATACTTCCCTTTTCTCAGGGTATCGTAGTCCAGCAGGATGTCGGGGGTCTGATCCCTTCCTTCGGGAATCTGATCCCTTTCTTCATCTTCTTTGAAGCTGATACCTTCCCAGAAGGCATTTTTGGAGTTTTCGAGTTGTTCCTCCAAGAGTGCTTCTCTTTTCTTCGAACATTCGGGTTGTGATTCTTGGTATTTCTTTAAGCATTCAGATTGTGATTGTTCTTGGTACATCGTATCAATATCAAACAGAAGTATTTCTTCCTTGAGAAATTCTTCTGATCCTTCCGTGGTGTTGGCAGGGCTTGAATTTTGAGCAATTTCATTTTCATATTCTTCCCATATGGCCTCTTCGTCCCATATAGGAAGTGCTCCCCATAAAGGTGGGGGGTTTGTCTCACTTTCAGATCTCAGAACCTTTAATCTCATAATATCCTCTATGACTCCTAATTCTCCTTCGTTGTTAAGGTCATATTCTTCTTCCCAAGAGTTTGCTGCCATGAGAGCTGTACCTTCTCTGTGTCCGTTTAACAGGCTGCTAACTCTTCCAATGGCTAAGCATAACTTTTGTATTACCTCGGGAGGGGCATGTTCTGCCTCCTTTAATGCTCCTTCTAATTCTGTGAGGTATTCTTCACTTGTTGAGTCTGGTTCTTGAATCTGTACTAGCCTGACTGTTAACCTTGATAGTGCATCTGCTAATGTGTTCATCTTACCATCAATGTGTTCAAAGTGAACATGAACACCTGTTCCAGTGACAAAGTCCACAAAATTTATCCAGCGGACCCTTGATGGTTTATTTTGGGCAGATTTATTGTAAAAACTGATAATGGCTTGACAATCAGTTCTCAAGGTTATCTCCTCTTGATCAAGATAATGAATTTTTAGAGCTTTGAGTGTTTCCATGCAGGCGAATATTTCTGCATCTATGGTTGATTTAACTACTGAAAACTTTCCACTTGCATAGGCACAGACTTTTTCAGTTCCTTTTGGGTCTCCTTTCTTCTTTTTCCACTTGCATACTCCACCCCATCCTTCCATGCATCCATCAGTTTCTAAAATGATGTATGAGCCAGGCGGTGGAAGCTCTAAATCGGGCAAGTTTTGGACTAAATTCTTGATCTTGTGTATGAGTTCTTGGTCTGACTTCTTGATTCTCTTATCCCCATGAGGTCCAGTTTTTGAGTATAGGGGCCCTAATAATGTTCCCAGATTAGGGATGTAATTCCTTGCGTAGTTGAGAATTTCTAGCCATGACCTCAAGCCAGTTTTTTCCTTAAGCTTCTCTTCTTCGAAGTCCATAATTTTCTTTATAATATGGGGCTGTAGCTTAATCCTTTTATCCCCAATAATGGCTCCTAAGAATTCTACCTCTTTTGTTGCTATTTTTATTTTGGTGGGGGATAGAACCAGTCCCCACTTTTCACATATGGACAACATAACTTTCAGATGTTCTGCATGTTGCCCTTCATTTTCTGAAAACACTAAAATATCGTCTATGTAGACCGCTATGAAATCTTCAGTTCCTGCAAAGCAATTATCCATCTTTCGCTGAAAAATTACAGGTGCATTTTTCAGTCCGAATGGCATGACTAGCCATTCATATAACCCTCCCGAGACTAAAAATGCTGTCCATGGGATCGATTCAGGACTCATAGCAACTTGGTGAAATCCACTTTTTAAGTCAAATTTCGAGAATATTTGACTATTTCCAATCTTCTTTAAGATAGTGTTGATACCATGGAGGCTATACTGATCTTTGTGCGTATTATCGTTCAATGTTCGATAATTGAACACCATTCTTTCTTTGCCTCTGACCTCCTTCTGTGTTGTTGGGTCAATAGTTGTTCCTGAGTTCACTATCATTGCTAACGTTCTGTGTCTGCTGGAGCTTGGTCTTATTACTCCTAGTTTTAGCAGTTCTTTAACATGCTTGCTGAATTGGTCCTTCATGAGAGGCGTAACATGCTTCAGGGGTTTGTCTTGTACTGGTTAGGTCCGGGTTAATTATATCAAGCTTGCATAAAACTTGGTTTTTGGACCAGTGTCTCACCGGATTTTCTCCTATGTATCCTTGATCCTTCAGTCTCTGAATCAAAAAGGCAAACCTCTGCTTGAATTGTCTGGATTCAACCTCGCAATTATATGCAACTCTTCGTTGGATCTCGATGTATTCTACTTCAGTGAGATCCAATTCTTCTACTGATGCTGCTGCCGCTACTTCTGCATCAAGTTTGGCAGTAATGGTTGTAACATTCTTATAGAAGGTCACAGCTTGGCCTTCTATCCTTAAGCCACCTTGCATGGCTCTGATGAAGTTACATCCTATTAACATTTGTATGCTATTCCTTTCTCCCATAGGAAAAGCATAAGTTAGGGGAATTCTGAAGTGATTCTCCTCTATAGACATCCTTCTGTTTTTCAGTTTGTACCGTGCTGTCTGCTGTGAATTTACTCCGTTTATTTGTATTGGGAAAGCACTCAGTTCTAGTGCTTCCGGTGGTACAGCTGCTTGGTCTACACAGCAAATTATGGCTCCTGTGTCCAGGATTGCCTGTATTTTGAACATCTTGATGTCTGGTATGTCCATAATTAATTCTATATTGTATAGGCGATTCAAGATTCGCCTCTCAAGTTTTGGTCTGGGTACTAGATTCAGGATTTCTTCGTCACTTGCTTCCTTGATTCTAGTTATGTTGACTGATTCTTTGAAATGTATCCCTGACGATTCTCCCTTACCGTTGATGGAGAATTTCTTTGCTTTGTTTTCTAAGTAGCAGTGTTCTTCTTCAGTGTCCTCTGCATCATCGATCATCTTTTCTTTCCCTTTTTCTATTGTCTTTGCTACTTTTGACTCCAACTCATTCAATTCTTGGGTGAGCTCTAATTTCTGAATTTCTTCTTTAAGTCTCTGAACTTCTACTAACAGATGCTTCGTATAATTCAGTAGCTCATCTATCAAGGTGTCTTTGTCGTCATACGGGTTCATTCTAGGTTTCTGGATGATCAATTTTCTTCCTAAATGGAACCTTGAACACATAGGGCATGTAGTAATTTTACACCTTGTGCAGAATGCCCTCATCTTTGGGTTCGTTGGTTCTTTACAGATTGTGCACCTTTCATGTCCGCTTGGTATTGGTGCATTATCTTCCCATGAATGGATGCAGTTTTCTGCTTGCTCAGGAAGTGTAACATGCATCCTCCACGTGTTGATGGGTTCTTCTCCTCCATCAATCAAAACTAACGCAGTTTCATATGGTAATTAATTCAGGTCCATCGTAACGGACATTCCTACTTCTCCCTCAGAGAAAGAACATATAGCATCGCTGTCAGGTTCATTGAAGTCTACAGATAGGACATCCCAGCTATCTGAGAGGTCCAGATTTTCAATAATAGCCGCTCTGGCTATGTTACCTTCTTTCTTTCTGCAGTCCCTAGCGAAATGACCTTCAAGCCCACATATGAAACACTTGCATTTTCTAACTTTGTCTGAGTGTTTCTTTTTGAATATTCTTACGTGAGAGTCATGTGGCTTTCCTTTGTAGGTCGTTGATTTTCTCAATCCTAGTTTCTTGTTTTTCTGGTAGAAATCGGGAATTGGTATTTTAGTGCAGAAGCTTAAATCCTTTAAGCTTCTCTGTACTGCAGCTCTCTTGCATTGTTCAGCTAAATATTGGTAAGTGAAGTGTATTCTTGGAAATATCCCTACTGTATTTCCTGGGTGTTTTTCTTGATATGCCAGCTCTATTTCTCTTCTAATCAAAGGTGGCATCTTTCTGAAGAATTTTTCCGAAAGCTCTGGTGAAACGAACATTCTTCCTGATTGTGCTGCAAGTACCTTATAATCATTAATGTAGCTGAATAAATCTTTAACATGATGGCATGATAATCTTTCCAGATCATTATATGCTCTGTTCTGTTCTTCAGTGGATCCTGTAGTGGGATCTTCTAGCAGTAACATTCTTCTAAACTGTGAAAGGATGTTTTGCGGATCATCAGCTATGTTTATCAGCTCTTCATATTCCGCTGGGTACGCCATACACCATTGGATCCATGCTTTCTTTTCCGTTTCTCCTAGTAGGTTCTTTATATAGCAGACTTTAGCTCTATTATCTGCCCAGTTTCTTTCATTAATCACGTTGAGGGTAATGGACTCCCATCTGGAGATCACATTACTATACTGGCCTACGTCTTCTGGTAGTACCAATATTGCACCTGAATTTAATTGTGCTGCTGGCAAATTATACCTCTCATTGTGCTGTCTTGAATATCCTCCTATTAATTTGTCTACTCTTGCTTGTATAACCGGAATATCTGGTTGTCTTACTCCTCCTCCTGATGCAGGGGGGTACATAGCTGGTCCCATAATTGGTTCCGTGGGTCTAGCTAATGATCTTGTAATTGCAGATGAGTCTGCTGTAGACATGGCTAATTCTGTTTTCTTCTCTAGTTTCCTAAGGAGTGGGTATTCAGTTTCCACCGTAAATATTTGTTCTTCCAACATCTGCTCTTCACTGTCATCCCATATTGGTTGGGAATCAATATCTTCTTCATTTCCAGACACATCCCATATGGGCGGTGTGTCATTACTTTCTATCTGTAGGTTCATAAGATGTCTTAGCACTTCAAGGTCTTCATCGAAGTCCTCATCAAACTCTTCCGTATTTGACTCATTTTCATTATCTGAGTCATAGTCACACATCATCATCATGACAAGTTCATCCTCTGTCGTGTCTCCTTCTATGACGTTGTTGTCAGTTCTTTGACTTGTGTAACCTGAGAATCTTATCGCTAAGGAACCATCTGTTCTGGTTCTTAGGCTTGCTTCAGTTGGGTTTTGTGGGATCGAAATTGTTGCTGGCCTTACTATCCATCTTCTTCCTTGGAGATCTGCTGTGGAGTGAGATTGTCCCGCTATGGCTCTTATCCCTCTACTGGCTACGTGATCTGCAACATTTTGCACATTATATCTGAAATTGGTATGGCTAGTGTTTGTTAATCTGCCAATCAGGGATCTGGAGAGTAGTAGATTACTCTCTCCGCCTTGCCATCCTTCATATCCATGTGTTTGGATTGCCAAGCAAACTCCACAAGTGAGCATGTGTCTGTTTAGATGTGTTGTTGAGCCAGTATTTTGATAAGCTAGACGAGCCCGATAATAATTGCATTGGTTTTTTTTGGTACCATCCTTCATTGAGACTACAGTGAACTCATTCCAAATTTTAGATGTTTTTCTTTTTTTCTTTTTCAGAGTAGTAGTATCATCATTCCCAGTTTCGGATTATGGTCCTGAAGTCGTGTTTGGAGCCTCTTGGCTTGAATTGATAATGGCGGTATTTTCACCAGCTTCATATTGTAGTCCTAGAGTCGTGTTTGGATTATCCTCAAGCAGCGCAGCACCTCAAAAACAAATAAAACAGTAAAAATGATTACATACTGTAAGTATATACTAAATTAGAGTTACACTTAGACATTACAATATAGCAGTTACAATTTACAGTATAACAAAACATAAATATAAGGGAGAATGGAGAAAATTACATTATCATTGTTTACCATTATCTGAGTTAGATATGATGCAAATGGAGAAAATTTTGCTCACTGTTTGTGCTTACACAGTGAAGAAATGGAAGGAGGATGTTGCCCGAAAATAGTTTAGGGACCCTAAATTAGGTTAACCAACTGAGCATAAGGGAGAATGGGAGATTGCGACTTGCTAGAACTAGAGATTGCGAGAACTGGGGGCCAAATGACCAACTATTTATAGAGTTTCAGATTACATTCGTGCGAAACATAAATTCAATTTTGAAAGTTGAAACTTACACGATTACAGGAGCATATCTTCTTGGAACCGAAAAATACCCTTCAACTTCTTCATCGGCTAGTGATTTGGACTCCACGAATATGAAGAATGATTTTCGATTGACTCGAAAATTGGCGATCGGCGCTTGAACTTCTCTAGAAAAATTAGAGCAGAAGTAATGACAGATCTGAACCGACTGACTCAGATTGATGAAGTAGCATGATACATTGAATGGAGAGTTAGAGTCTTGGAGACACCGAGATAGTATCAGCCGATTGAAGTAGTCGAGCTCTTCTCGAACAGCTCGAGCGATGTCGAGCGAATACTTCGCGAAGGGTTCGGGAAGAAGACAAGTAGTTTGATGGGGTTATCGAGCCGAACTCACCATTGCTTATATTCGGCTCGAGTAAAGGGTCGAAACTTAAACTGGGATCGGATTCGGCTCTAACCATCATCGAATCCGAGTCCCGCTCGCCAATTTCCGAGTCGAGCTCGACCGGTTCGACTCGGTTTTCAGCCCTAGGGCCGGGTAGGCCGAGTGGTGAGCTTCGCGCACGAGATACTATTGGGTTGGGTAGGCCGAGTGGTGTGCTTCACGTACGAGTGTTCATGGGTCAGAGGGCTTTACCTGACCGAGTTCTAGGCACTGATGCTAAAGGGCTTTCCTAGATCAGTAAGCCGAGTTGAGAGTCTAGCTATGGCAATTGGACTAGCAAATACTCCATAAGTGGTTGATTGGTAGTTAGAGGACGAACTCCTGTAGAGTCGGATCAGACTGTGTTTGTGTTAATTAATTCTGTTATCTAAACTCAATCTATTTTTTGCATTACATATTATCTTGTTTCCACTTGGTGAAGATTAGGTGACCACTCACCTAGTATTTGAACTCACCTTCGTTGTGTTTGTTTGTTTTGCAGAGCGTGATCACTGAGGTATGACGCAGCTGATGGTGGCAGACTCCAATAGCAATCTCGTGAAACTAATTGGCGTAGTCGAGTAGAGTCATGTGAAAATTGAGTTTTGTTTTAGACATTTGGTGTGTTTGAATTTTTAGTTTTTAATTGTTAATTACTTGCTAGCATACTCACCTTGTGGTTTTACATACTTGGTATTGAGTTCTACCAACTGTCTTCATTTATGTCCTAGAACTTTCTTTTGGCTTATGATGCATGAATTACCTGTATGTTTGGTTTAGATTTTGGGGTGCCTATTTGCACTCTGGTCGATCACATGACCAAATTTTAGGACGTGACATTCTTTTAATTTTTTATTTATAAGTATTATGTTTGGTTTATATCTTTTATTTTGAAATACTTTCAACAATTGAAATGGATTTTACAATTTGTATAATTTTATTATTTTTATATGTTATAAATTTTTATTGGTTAACGGAACCGCAAAAACTAAAACTGAAGTACCAATTTAACTGAAGTTAATGGACTATTTTATGATCAATGATTTTGAAAAATCGATATTAATGGAGTGATTAAAAAAATTGTTAATGGATCGTTTAATCGGTCCATGCTCACCTCTAGAAAACAAAGGGCTGAGTGTCGCCTAATCATGCCCTGGTCCCTTGGGTAGTGCCACGACGTGTGCAAGGCCCTCCACCCTCACCCAATATTATATTATTTGATTATTTATGTTAAAAATTTAAAATATATGTTTTTAATGTACAGATCGACCTACATGTGGCAATGGGTCGGGCCCACCCATAGGCGGTACAGGCTCAACCGACTGGGTTGTTGGGATGTGTGGCGATTGATCTGCCCAAAGCCTTTTTTGTTGCGCTACGTAGAGTTCTTCGGTGGTCCCGCTATATATATACTCACATGTATATATATACATCTGAGTATATATATATATACTCACATCTTCATAACTTTATGAAGATCTTTTTGGGCCCTTTGGGTTGTGGGCCTGTGTCGCCCTATATATACTCACATGTATTATTTGTCTTGTATCATAAGAAAACCCTAATAGTGAAAAACTTCGAGTGCGGCCGTGGAGTAGGCAATTTTCGCCAAACCATGTAAATCCTATGTTCTTATGTGTGTGTGATTATATTTCTTTCTCGTTTCTTGTCTATTGCACAGGATCTATTCCCAACATGGGCCGTGCCCGACCCAACACATCTGTGCCCAAGGGACGGGTTGGGCTCGTCCCTTGGGCACGTGGGTCGTGCCCGGCACGACACATAGGCCAAGCACAGACTTATGTCTAGCTTGGTATGTGCTGACGCCACCCCAGGCTAGGCCAATCCTGTCTTGGCGCCACCCCAAGCCTAGCTTGGGGCCAGGCTAGGCCAAGCTTGGCCTGTAGGATAGCCTGGTGCATACCAGGTCATGGTTTGTGCCAAGCATAGCTTATGCTTGGTGGGCTGGGGTGGGCTAGTCCGAGCCCAACCCAAGCCCGAAGGGGCTCGTCCCGTGCCGAGCTGGACTACTCTTTTGGAAATCCGTGTCTTGCCGGCAAGGCTTTGGTATAGGTGGAATTTGTAAATTTCTCTCTTTTGTTGTTAGATCTTTCTTTTGACACATTAGCTTTGGTATAGTGAAGGTTTGAAGTATCATGTTGTGCCGTAAATTTTGGTGAAAATAATAATAATAAAAACAAGATAGTAAAAGAGGCGGAAAATTATTTAAAAAATCAACTCCACTAAAACAAATATGATGTTTGGAGTTTTTCCAAATGTCACTACTTCCCAACGAAGATTTCATAATATTAGGACCACATGGATGATGGATTCATACTAGAAAAGTAGGGATAAACATCAATTATTCTTGCCAAATATGTTGAGAGAGAAATTATATGTATGTAGTAAGTGGCGGAGCCAAAAATTAAAATTAGAAGAGCAAATATCATATATAGAGGGTAAAGTTTGACTTTTTTTTATATAAATAAGACAAATTAAAATAAGAGGATGGCCAGAGAGATCAATATTATATATATAGGCAAAGTAAACTTTTCCCATGTATAAATAAGATGAATTGAGATAAGGAGGAAGGCAATTGCCCCCTCTCATCCATGTAGCTATCATTACTAATATAGTTCTGTCAGCAGAGTCATTTCTAACATTTGCGCTCATAACTAATTATATTTTTTGATTACAGAATCTGAACAAGAGTTTCTATTGGTAAATGAGATTTTGTTGTTATCATTAATATTCTTAACAATTATGTTCATCATCATGTTTTAATGTTTTATACGGGACCAACAATGCCAATTTGTTATTATAATTATCATTTATAGGTTAAGTTGCTTAATATATCCTAAATTAATAAGATGATTCCAATGCATCTACCCAAAATGGAATTTTGAAATAAATATATGCATCATCATCTTTTAATAAGCAAGAAATAAAAATAAACTTATGTTAAGAAACATGTTAACATGTAGCATCCAAGTCACAAATCATTAAAGTTGTATTTGGATAGGAGGGGAAGTGAAGAGAAGAGAAAAATCTTCAGACAAGGCTTCTTCCCCTTGTCTGAATAGAAGTAAAGAAAGAATAGACTTTCTCTTGTTTGGATTAAAAAAATACTTATGAAGAAAAAATCTTGTTTGAATATTGTTCACGTACGTATTATATTGTTTGGATTAAAAGAATACATATACTTATCAGCTATGTGCCTATGTATGTTTAAATAATGTACTGCCTTAGCAGCCAAATAGTATCACCGTGCTTTACATATCCTTGCATGTGTATCAAATGAAGGGACAAGATTATGAAGAAAAAATATTACATGTATAAATCTAATCAAATTATCAAATTACATGATATCATACAAAATTGGGCTTTTTATTAGAGAAATCCACAATCGTTCATGATATCACTTGTCAACGTCAGCTTCCTCTGGCACCACAGTCAACGTGACTAATTTGTTGCCCGATCGTTTTACTACAACTTTCAAAGGCTTTCCAACTTGATCCTCCATGAGATCTATAATCTGTAGAAGAAGCAGCTATTGTCATTCGAGCATTCTTTAAACCTTGCTTGGTAAGTGGTTGAAACTGTTATTCCATTTTGATTCAGCTAACAGCTGAAAGGATGTTGGATCATGTATCATTGTTTTACTAAAGGTCATTTATTACCACCAAAAGCAACAGCTACTTAAACATAACTTTTGGAGAAAATAAATAGCATCTGCTCTCAGCTATCTACTATCAGCTCAAAGTTTTGCCAAACACCCTATATCACATTGACTACTCTTAGTTTATTTATTATTATGATTTAATATTTGAAATTCTTACTCACTATATAATGAAATTAACTTTCATTTGCAAAAGGCCTGGCTCAGTTCTGTAATTATTCTTCTTTATGCCCCAAGACACTTTCTTTTATTCATCATAGAAGTCAAAAGTATAAATATTTATTCTCAGCACCAGTATATCTATGGACAGCTACCTCTTGAGTCTATATTTGTCCCAGTGAGTGATTCTTGTTTCTAGTTTTCTACTCACATTTTTTGTTAACTTGTTGCATTTACTTTCATCTCAATTTTTTTGCATCTTCTACGACCTATGAGCCATGCAAGGAGAGACCATTGCTTGAGTGATTCCAAATAAAATATGCACCAATATGTCAAGGACCATGGGTACACTCAATGAGGTTATCCACATCCACATGTATCATTCCAGAGCCAACCATGATGCAAAACAACTACAGCATAGTTAATGAGATAAACAAACCCTTCAGTATGACTGACTACTTGAAGATCAATCATGGACTAAGGTACTCAGTACTAAGGCAAAAAAAAGACAAAAAATAATGGTGAAGAAGATTTATACAGTGAATAGAATAGATTCCTAAGGTACTAAGGCCTCAATTACCCAAAAGGATAAAACTATTTTTTAATGCATGAATGAATTAGTTTTCTAGATGATCTAAGTGAAATACCTCTTTAATGCCTCCAACTGATTTGCCATCAAACTCAATGACTACATCGCCTGGTCGAAATCCTGCACGGTCAGCTGGGGATCCTGGGATTACCTGGTTGACAATATCAATGCATCATTTACTAAGTTTCCTTCCAAGAATATAGCATTACAATATAAGAAAGCTCAGTGAAGGAATCGAAGAAACAATGCATGGACTTCTATCTTCCAATAAAGCATCTCTGACAAACAAATCACTGGAGGCAAAGACCAACTTACTATGCAGAATAAGTAGCGAATTTATTAGTTGGATATTGTGCATGCCAAACATGGATAATGATGGGTAGCAAGCCTGAATGAAAATGCCGAAGGTTGTGGTAGGCCTTTGACAATCAGTGTAAAAACACATCAAATCTTGTGAACATGGATCTAAACCAATTTCATGGTGGGAAAAGATCCATGTAGGTGACCCAAATAGTTGAGATATTCACAACTTGTTATTGCTGTGTTGATAATTGTGCAGTAGAGTTGCCTGATTGGTCAAAATGTACAAACATTCACAAATAACCTCATCATTTACATCCCCAAAAGGAAAAAACCTAAATATATTAAGTCTATTAAGACAAGAAAGCTGCTAATAGGCCTATACCAAAAGTTGTGGTACAGGATGCTACTTCGTAACAGGGTCAGACTGGAGCATACATTGGGTTCCTTCCTTGAACCATTATAAATTGTTGTCACGAAAGTGATCTTTGGCAAAGCAAATATGTAGAAACAGCATAAACCATAGATCTTTTGCTAAAATTTTGATTCCAAGACATCAGCAAACTTTTGCAAATAACATCTTTTAACATGGTACAAGTCATCATGGAATACCAGAAAGGGTAAAGGCACAATAAATAATAGATAGATTGGACAAAATAATACCAGTTTTAGCATCAAAATCAACCAATAAAATAGCAATCAAAGTTAATGTGATCAAATGGCAACTTATGCACAAAATCTGAGTCTGCCTAATGTCCATGAAGCAAGGTGAACAAAGACTGTACTGATTATCTATTAAGTATATTAATTTGCTCACTTTTAAAGAGAAGCCTTGAAAAACGATTTGTTTATAAGGTAACTCACATTCCGGGAGCTAGATTATCAATAGTGATCTATGATCCAACCTTTAACTCAAAACAAGTAAATAACTAAATAAATCTTTAGCAATGTTTTTAAAAAGACCAGTTGATTTCCACTAATTTGACCGCAAATTGGTATTGGATTTGGTAGAGGTTGTACCAAAATATCAGACTGGTCAAGACATGATCAAAAACAACTTAAACCAATTGAAACATTCAGAACCAGTGCAAGAGAATCAGATTAATGTAATTTTTCAAAAAAAAAAGAATCTTTTATTTGGACCCATTGAACAAGTTGGAGTGGTCAAACCCACTGGTGACCCAACAAGTTCAACGCCCAATCCAAGTGTACAAATATTGCTTTTTGTCTCTTTCTATCATTGATTGGACTTATCACCATCATTCAACATCTTTAAAAAGCAAGGGTGATAATGTGATTGAGGAACAGAAATTATTTGGGGAAAAATTCTAACAACGAGCTCTGTTAAAAATATAAATAAAAAGATCATGTCTCATGTGACATTTTACTTTGTTAGATAAAATCATATTGATAAAAAAAAATGATATCAACACAGAGTGTCTTACATTTGAGTCTTAACAAAGTGATGCTTACCACTAGTTAATTCAACTTACGGATGGCAACGAGGGAAAGACATGTTAAATTTGTCAAGTAACACAATATATAATACAAAAAAATTTGCCAAACATATCAAAAGAACACTAATGGTGTGGGATGATCTGGATTTTGGAGAAGGGAGAAAAAAATTAGATAGAACTTTTTGAACTTATGTACATAGTGACATTCTTGTAAATATATTAAGAGATTATTTAAGTAAATACACATAAGTTGTCGGGGTAAAAAGGCTGGGGGACCTTATACCACCTCCATCTCATTAAGTCTCCCCCCCTCATGTGCTTAACATGTGGCCTTGGCTTAATTGGGACTGTTCATTTTGAAGTGTGGCCTAAAGAAGACGAACTAAGGACACATCCACCCTAATACCATCTAATGTTTTATGATTAATGTCATTTCATCTAAAAGCTTAAGCCATTAGATGAGTCATGATTTATTCATTTACATTGTTAGCGTGCTCTTCGTCATTTATGACAATGATGGGCTATATAGTAACTTCCCCAAATTTCAGATCAGTTCATTTTCTATTTTCTCCAAGTATCCATGCAACAAAAAAATATACTCATGCAACACATCTCCATTTTCTCATAGCATATTATCACTGTGAAAAACTTACCACAGGCACAAGTACGCCTTTCTTTACATCAGGAAAGGAAGCATCTTTCTCCTTGAACTGTGCAATTTTCATTTCATTAAGATCAAGCATCTTTAGTCCAAGCCATGGACGAACCACTCTTCTGCACAAACAACATGATTAGTGAATATATGAAAGCTCAAATTCTATCTATAAACAATTGACACTATAGATTACTCTGTGCTTGGAGTGATGAAGGTAAACATCATGGCATAATTTGATAATCCAAGATCATAGCATTGTAAAAAATTGAGCAACAACAAATCTTACAAATTTATATCCACAATACAAAATCTTGTGCCCTGTATATGGCAAGAAACAAGACAATTGCAATTGGATGCTGAGTGATATATTATCTACATATCATTGAAAAAAAAGAGCAATCAGTGGTTAAGTAGCATGAGTTTGTGAGATCAAGCACCTAAAGAGTATAAGGAATGTATTTGATATTTGAATCCTTGAATAATGAAGGAATACAAGTGTAAACATACACTAAGGCCACAAGGGATGCACTATGAAGCTTTTACATGCAGCAAAAAGGCCATGAAAAGATAACATAAAAGCACATTAGGGGGAGTATTTTTTTTCTTAGAATAGTTGCATCTCATTCCAACATTGCTATCAGTCTCTCACCTCCAACACCTCTAACTAATATTTTACATCCATCTAATTGGTCACAACATTGGTACTATCCACAACATCATCGACTATGTTACAATTATCATCATCCTACCTAGTTAAAGAGAAAAGAATGAAATAGAGGGTGAGTAGATCAAGAGACAGACAAAATGCTTAACATTCTTTTTCCAATTAACTTAAACTAAATAATAGATAATTTCAATTAATAGGAGAGACTTCATATTTTATAAATTATATTGTCATCTGAACACTGAAACAGAAAAGGGTAAAACAAACCAACCAGAAAAACCTTGATGTTTTAAAGATGACATTAAGAAAGATGAAATAAACAAACAGAAATACCCATTCTTCTTGAATTGCTCAACTATTTTGGTAACTGAGTCAATTGGCACTGCAAAACTCAATCCATCAGCTGCGGCAACTTTCATGACATTAACACCCACAACTTCGCCATCAAGGTTCACAAGGGGTCCTCCAGAATTTCCCTAAGGTTGGACAATCAAATAAATTAGTGCAGTCCTTCAACCTTTCAAGCTATGGCTTCTTTTACTTAGCAAGAGTTAGAAAGTACTCTTTCATTAATGAAGCCTCAGAAATTGGTAGGACAGAAAATTCTTTATCTAGTATTTAATCAGTAACTGGATAGTGTATTAATAGCCACTCTTAGTAGCTAAATAGCATTTGTGCTTCTTTTTCCTTTTGAAACAAAGATAGGCCAATGACAATTGTAATATTTTTCATTCATGAAGGAAAGATTCTAGGTCATAAATTATCATCAGTTATTGGTTTCAGGTCGCATAATTTGTTTCTTTAATCACATCCAAACAATAAATAACTTTATGTAGAAGAAAAATAAGGTAAATTTTACAGTACAGCTGTACAATTACTCATGAAAACTTTAAAGATGTAAATAGTGGCAACTGCTCAACTTTCTTAAGATGCATTTAAACTAACATGGAAATATGAAAATTGCAATATTGAGAGCATAAGGTGCTGTTTAGTTAGCGAAAACTATTTTCTGGTTTGGTTTCAGTGAAACTGAAAACTTGGTTTCGAAAACTTGATTTTGGTTTCTAGTTTTCAGTTTTCCGAAAACGCGTTTGGTTAATGAAAACAACATAAGTTTCAGTTAGTTGAAACCAGTGAATATTTATTTGGCTATAAAAAGTAATATTAATTTTGCTTGAACATTTTTAGTAGTAATTAATATTTAGTTAGTTTACAAAATTAAATATTTGCTAATATAGTTATAAAATATTTGTAATATTTAATTAATTAAGTTATTGGTAGTTTGAGATTTTTTTGTTCAATTAGATATAAAAATTAATTAATAGTTAATATTTCAAAATAATAATAATTCTAGTGGTCTAAATTAGTTTTGATTAATTATAAATAGATTAACTTTAAGAAAATTGAGTTATTTTAAAATTTGGGTTTGAGTCAATTAGATATAAATTGGTTTAATTAATTTGTAAATTTAAGATAATAGTTTGAGTTGAAAATGATGATTTTTATTTTTTTTAAAAAAAATAATATAGTTTGATTTATTTTTAAATTAATTAATTTTATAAAAAAAAATATTTATAATTATAAAGTTGTCACTCCATTTTGATAACGAAACCAACAGTCTCGAAATCACAGAAAACAACATTCTGGTGTTTTCATTTTTATTAGGAAAACTGGTTTCGTTTTCATTCTGGTTTCGATTCAGTTTCATGAAAACGCTGAACCAAACACGTTTTCGTAAGCAGTTTTGGTTTCAGTGAAATCGAAACCATGAAAACAGACTTGGTTTCACTAACCAAACAGGCCCTAATGCTCCTATCAATATTTAGAACAAAGACCAAACTGACATGATAACATAGAGAAGCATTCTTGAAAAGCTTTTCGGAAAACTACTGTTCCTTAGTGCTTCCAAAGTTCCAATATCAATCAAACAAGTTCTGGTGGCTTCATATGACAAAGACCAAGCTGACATGATATCATAGTGAAGCATTCATGAAGAGCTTTTTAAAAAACTACAGTTCCTTATTGCCGCCAGCTACATATCTTTCGGATCTTGCCAAATTCAACCATAGCATAGTATTGTTTATATTTATCAAGATGATAAAATGGTATAATTACCATAAAAAATAAATGAGATCAAATATGAAGTAATAACATTGACGTTTCAGCATAGGATATTTATTCTAAATAACCACACTTTCTTGTGGCTAATCATTTATTGGACAACAAATTATATGAAAAAGTATCATCTTTTCCGAACATGGTTTTTTTTGGCATGTACAATATAATAATATCTCCAAGCATGGTTTTAAATCTCGTACCGTACCGGGCGGTAAGCTCGGTATATACCGGTTTTTGAAAAAACCGGTATACGAGATACCCGGTATGGGTAAATACCGGGTATCTCGGTAAATACCGCCCGATATGCCCAGTATTTATGAAATACCGGGCGGTATTTGCTGTCATACCGAGCTATACCGCCCGGTATGACATTGTGTACTGTTGCAACATGCCGAGTATTGGAAAATACCGGTATCTCGGTAAATACCGCCCAGTATGCTCCGGTATTTAGCAAATACCGGGCGGTATTTGCTGTCATACCGGGCGATACCGCCCGGTATGATCCAACAGCTCTTAAAAAGAGCCGTTGGGTATTGTTCGATACTGTATTAGGGTTTTTCATAGATATAAGAGAATCATTACATTAGAATTTATATAGGGCGACACAGGCCCACAACCCAAAGGGCCCAAAAAATCTTCGGGGGCTCCGAAAACTCTGCGTAGCGCAACATAAGACGCTTAGGGCAAATCAGTCGCTACACATCCCAACATACGGTGTTGATCTTAGTCTGTCGTACTCGTACATATCTTGGGGATATACACAACTATATAAACTCCAATGTAATGATTCTCTTGTATCTATGAAAAACCCTAATACAATATCAAAACAGTACCCAACGGCTCTTTAAACATTGCATTCATGTATTTGACATTTGAATCTTAATTTTAAGTATTTCTTGATCAATGATGTGTTATTCGAGTTATTTTTAACAGCAAAATTAAAATAAAATTAAAAAAAAAGGACCGGTATGCAATTTCCGTTCCGGACCGTACCGTGTGTCGGTACGGTATGGTATCAGTACGTACCGATACTGGTCATCCACCGAGATGATGACCGGTATCGGTATTTTAAACCTTGTCTCCAAGTCAATTAACCAACCCCATATTTTACACATTGAAAAAAAACTAAATTTTCTAATACATGAATTAGAGTGAGGTCATCATCTGTCATTGTCTCATGCTATGGATGTCCTATGAGAAATCCAGGACATTGTGCACATATAAGATAATCAGAAAAATAAAGCGCCTTGGCTTTCTATCAAGTATCAACAAGTAGTACATGATCATGCTACAGTTGTTATTTACATATGGCATATGCTAGACTTGGAGATACATGATCATGTTGCAATTGTCATATAACAAAAAATTATCTGAAAACCAAATGAATGGAAATAAAGCCAAAAATGATGATGCTTGTAGAATTACGATTTTCTAAAGATAATATATGTCTATTTTTTATGTGCAATTATCTACTTATCTCTCTCTTATTAAGAAGAAAACACATGTATGCACTGCATAAGACAAACTAATTCAGCAATCAACTTGGGAAAAAAACTCCCCAAATAGCTCACTTTTTCTAGCTAAGAATTTATTTATTAACTAAATATAATAGTGTCAGCTTTATCCAAAAATGAAAAGATGTAATTAGGAATTATCAGTCCATGGATAAATTACATTATTATCAACAATAAAAAAATAAAAATAAAAACCTAGTAAGCTTGCCTGATTAATTGCACAGTCTGTTTGTAAATACTCCCTTCGCAATCCTCCAAGACCCAAATCACTACTTTTCCGATCAACACAACTACATACAAAAGAAAAGGTGGAAAATAATTTCAAAATAAGAGGGAAAAATTGTGTTGCTTAAAAGCTTAAACACATAATTCTGAGATCATAACAAAATCTACAAGCTTGAGATAAAAGATTAAACTAGACTCAAATAATAAAAATATTCTCAATTAAAATTCAATAATTTGAATAGCATACTCATCATATTTTCTAATAACTAAATAGTAAATGAGAGTAATTGTTATGATATATTAGTAACAAATAAGAATATTAATATTAATTCCAACATTTTATATACCTTACAATACCAGATGTGATGGTATTTTGCAGAGATAGTGGGCAACCCAAGGCAATAACAAAATCACCTGGCTGAAGTTTGGATGATGACCCGAGCTTAGCTACTGGTAGTGGAGTTTTAGACTGAATCTTCACAACAGCAATGTCTGAAACGAAATCAACATTAATGACAGTTCCCTCAAATTCACGACCATCTTGTAATGTCACACCAACCTATATACATTGAAAAAGAAAAAGGAAAAATTAGAGACAAAATTATCATTTGCAGCAAAAACTGAAAATATATCAGTCCTTGACTTTGTGCTTTGTTGTTTCATACAAATAGCACGAGTAAAAATTATAATCATCACTCTAGTGGACAGTGGTACACCAAATAAGAACTAGATATGTGATCTAAGAATGACAGCTAGCAAGCCACCAGTTACATAGTTCCATCAGTGCCCATACAAGACCAAGTCTACATGAGTGAGCCACATGGACAATAATTTTTTTTGTGAGTTACACAAATATGCTGAATTTGTGAAGAGAAAATAACTTAAGTTGAGTACTCAAACAAAGGCCTTATCGAAATATAATATTTATAAGCCTAGCTCTCATTATCTATAAAATTTACTAATTAAATCCTTCTAGACCATTACATCATAAATCACATAAGCAGAAAAATATATTTTGACCAAACAAGTTTGATTTCTTGTAACATTTTCTTTAAAGGTCCATCAGTCAAAAAAACATCAGAGACAATTGTTGAAAACCCAAATTACAAATGAAAAATAAATATATTTAAAAATTATTTGAATGATGGCACATTCACTACTACAATGTACAAACAAGACAAGTTAAGAGCCTTCTAAGTGAAACAGTTAGCAGTTGGATACATAAAGTATCCCATATGATGAAGTTGATGGTAAATAGGTTGGTGAAACACAATAAATAAAACTATGATAAGATGACAACAATTTGAGATGGAAAGTTGATGTTATGTCTCCCATTTAACTACCATCATATTCATGGAGTTAAATTTAGAAGTATAATACTTAATTTTTTATCGTGATGAGATAGTAGTAAAACACAGATGAAATTTAGTGTACGAGTAAATACCGATAAGGATTAAAACGCCATATGTAGAGAAGACTTAACCAGATATGAGCTCAGCAAGTTCCATGATATACAATCAAGATTTCTATTGTGGACCCAAAAATTTAGCCCATTGCAATGATCGCAGCACATGAAAATGAAACTCATGCAAATACGCAAAATATCTGAACCACTCTTACACTTCTTTAAAAAGAATTCCCAGCCCTATATATTTAACCTTGCACCTCCCGGCTCTGTTTCAGAAAGGCATATGGTATATTGCTGATACAGCTCTAAACTTGAACCCTTGACAACCAAACCTTTTAACTCTCATTAAAGATACAGAATTTAGACAAGTGGACTATTATCAGATTGACTAAAGAAACAAAAAATAACATTGTCCACACTTTTGCTAATTCCTTATCAGTTGTATGGAATAATCCTGTAAAACAAAAATGGCACTTGACACGTCCACTGGACAAAGAACTTTGATGGATGAGACTCCAAAAATTGTTCTCCCAGAATCATTAAACCGAAGTTGTATAAGCCTATCAAGAATCATATACTAGCCAATAAATGCTAACTTAAGTAGTTGGATCCTCTGCAACCAAAAGGCTAACATCCTCATTAAGGCCCAAGACCCCACCTTTTGGAGATTCATGTTGCTCAACATTAGAAAGGTTAGGGGTATGGATCATGACGAAAGTGCTTTCAACTAAATTTGTATACACCTAGTCTAGCTAACCCAGGAAATCCAAGAAGGGTAAAACTCCTCCATATTACCCCATCTTCATCCTACCAATATATACATTATTCTACATGTTGTAACTTAGTTGCTCGAAACTTAGCCACACTGCATTTTCAGTTAAGTCAAACTAGACATATCCTAGTTACAAAATCAAATTCTCAGTACATACAGTCCCAAATAATTTGGATTTTACAGATTCTTGTTGTTAGAAACTTAGAATATCAAATTCTCAGTTAATAGTCCCACTCAAAATTGTTAGACAATCAAATTCTCAGTTAATACTTCCAATTTCTGATATGGGGGGATAAGCTTATAAAATATTGTTACTTTGTGCAACCACCTTCCCTTTAGTGACCCTTCTCGTCCTATGGAAGTCTGCAACACAATGTGCACACGTCAAGATCGTCCCATTAGAATCGATGATTGTCCCACACCCAATACTCTTTGCAGACAGCACTCCATAATCTGCAGAAAATTATTGCAATGACTGACCATCCAAAACAAGTACGAACAAGAACCCTGGAGATTGACACAATCTAATCACAAAAATAGATCATCTTAACCTTGAATTGCAGATATATTCACCACTGCGGGACCCGCTGCTGCTGCAGCCTTAGCGATAGACTTCCTTCCTAGAGGCACGTTGTCCCGGTTCTCTCCAGAAGCCTCCTTACTCGAATCCGGACAAGGGCTCATGGTCGAAGAATCCCGTGTGGAAAACCCTACATTTAAAACAAAAAAATTAGACATTCCAAAAGCAATGAGACAGAAGGAAGTTAAAAAGTAATAAAAGATTCTGCTTGGAGTTACAAACCTGCGGGAGAAGTTGAGAAGAAAGATGGACGACTGAATTCCCACGAGAAGATCTCCGAACTCGATAACAGAAGCTGCCGCAACGGGGCGGAGATAGAAATGGCTACATCTGTTTAAGAGGGGGAAAGTAAAGGTGAGAACTTGCGAGATCGTCCGAAAGAGCGAGAGAAGCAAAGGGGGATAGAGAAGGATTACTGGTAGGACGGGAGGGAACGTCGGGGGAGGAAAGGGCAATGTCGCCGCCGTAGAAGGCGGTGAGAGTGAAGAAGGCGGTGGCGGCGCCGCGGCGGGGATTCTGGGAGAGGAGGCGGCGGAACATGCTTCACCGAAGTCAAGCGGTGGCGATCGCGAAGCTCGCTCAATTTCTCTTTTCTCTTCGTCTGATATCTTGGCGGCCAAGAATCAGGAGACTGCTCGAATCGAATGGGTTTCCGTTTCACTTCAGAGAAGGGCTAATTTCATATTGACCCGAAAATTTGATTTATTTTTCTTAATCTTCCCTTTCTTGTTTTTCAATCTAGCCCCTCAGAAACAAAATGGTTTCATTATCACCGCAAATGCCACTAAATTAGGACTTAGGAATGCAAAAAAATCCAATAATACGATGAAATGCGGTCGATTCACCCGTAGCTTAATGAATAGACCTATGAGTTCGATCCTGATTATAGCACTTTAAATTTTGCATGTAAATATATCTTGTGTGTATAAATTTTATGTCCGTGCACTTTAATTATATTATAAAATTATTTTTTTATTATAAGAAATGCAGGAATTCTGCACAATAAATATTAATTTATTTCACATAATAGTAGGGAGAACATAACATAAATAATAATAATAATAATAATAATAATAATAATAATAATAATAATAATAATAATAATAATAATAAATTATATAATATATTTATATTTAATGTACATTCAATATAATAGTACCTTTTTTTTAAATTTTATTTATTTTTATATTAAATAAATAAGAATTAAATTTCATTAATTATCTTATTCTTTTTACCGAATAAAATAAATGTGTAAAATATTTTGAGCTCAATTATATTAAGTTTTTCGAATTCGAACTCTTATTAGCTAAAATTGCCTTCAAAATAATTATCTTAAGTTTACTCATCAAAAATCAACGGGGTTGGTACAAGTAGTTCAACATTTGTTTCCTTTAAACAATGTCTCAGTTACAAGTCTTGCGAATGAAAAAAAATTATCGTTGAGAGAGTTTTATCACGTTATAGTGGGTCGACTCAAAAATATTTGTATTCGATTGTGAACTCACTAATAGCTTAGTGATTATTCGATTATGTTATCATACGATAAATATAATTGTATATTTTTGGAATACAATATATATACTTATTATAATTTTAAAAATCAAATACTGTAAAACATAATTTTTCAAAAAATAAAAAAAATGATTGCATAATTAACTATTAGCAATAAAATAAATGATGCATATTTGATTTTAAAATGTGCAAAAAATAGTTTCAAAAATCTATTTTGTTTTGAATTAATTAAATATTTATATTTAGGACCGCCCTTTTTTTGGTCTAAATAAAAAACAAAACTAAGTCTAATCAAAACTTTTGATTCAACTATAAATTTGCCTTAAATTAATTAGCATCTATCAGTGGGGTTAAGTTTCAATTTAATTTAACAACCAACTACAATAAATAACGCAATCCGCAACGGCTAAGCAGTGATCGTAGATGCAACGGTTTTACGATCACGATGAATGATCATCGCAACATTCACAATGACGTATCAATCAATAGAATCGCGCACCCTTGCAAAAATAATAAACTTGCGAAGGCATGACTCTCTCTCTCTCCCCTCGGCGTCGCAAATCCTAGCATCGTCGACCCTTGGGTGGGAGAGGGCAACCAGGCATCACAATGGGGAGGGGGTCGGCGCGAGCCGCACATGACCCCCCCCCCCCCTTTTATTTTTTAATTATGTAAATTTTATAAAATTATAATATATAATTTTATATATAATTTTTTATAATATATAAATTTATTATATTATATATATATATATATATATATATATATATATATATATATATATATATAATGTAATACTAATATCTAAATTTGTATATTTTATATAAATTTATATTATATATATATATATATACAATGTTTTTTAATTTTTCATAATATATAAATTTATATATAATATATATTGTATAAAATATATAAACTTTTATTTATAATTCAGAAACTTTATTTCATTTATAATTATAATAACAATAAATAAAATAAATAAATAAATAATCAATACTTATTATAATATATGTTTAACTTTTGATAATAATAATAATAATAATAATAATAATAATAATAATTATTATTATTATTACTATTATTATTATTATTATTATTGAGTAGTGTTCGAGACAATTGAAATTGATTAGCAGAATTGGATACTTGCTTGACCGCTATCCGAGATCAGTTGATGCATGCTGTTTAATTCAATGAATCGATTGAAAACATATCATGAGTCCTTAATTTTGTTATTGCGATCAATTTTAACGGAAGCTTTAAAAAAATGATAAAACGAAAACATTTTTAGTTACTTCGATTTTAGTCCAGTTTGATTAATTTTTTATCAAATCTTAACCTTTGAAAATATTATGTTGGACCAAATAAAATAAAACACATGACAATAAAAATTAAAAACAAAGAGATGATGCTTGGACACACATATATATATATATATAATAATTTCTTTCCGTCTAAATTCTTCACACTCTTTCATTTCTTTATCTTTATTTTTACCTTACTTATATTTTCATTTTTATATGCTTAATTTTTAAAATTTCAACTTTAATTTTCCTCCAATTTAATTTTCAAAATTAATTTTCATATTAAATTAATTTCAAATTTTATTAATAGTGAATTTTATTTTCTCTTCAATTAATCATGCTTAATATTTAAATTTTTGAATTAAATTAACTACAATTTCAAAATTAATTTCCATATTAAATTAATTTTGAATTTTATTAATGATGAATTTTGTTTTCCCTTTAATTAATCAAGCTTAATTTTTAAATTTTTTGAATTTAATTAATTACAAATGTTGAGAATTATTTATGAAATTTTGATTTTTTTTAAAAATAAATTAAATCTTAGTTTCAAATTTTATTATGTCTGCTTAATTAAAAATACTTAATTTTAAATTTTATTAATTTTCATTTGATTATAATCGTATACAAATATTTTTAAAAATCTAGGTATATACAAATATTTAAATTTAAAATTTTAATTTAAATTATTAAGAATATTAAATTATAGCTACAAATTTAGTTTAAAATTTAAATTAAAAATTAAATTACAATTTAAGTTTAAAATAATTATTTATATAAAATTTAAAAAATTAATTTTAGATCTAAATTTATATAATTTTAAATTAAGATTATGTTAAAAAATATCAAAAAAAATTAATAGTCTATTCTATTTATATATAATAATATATTAAAATATAAAAATTTAATTTCAAACTTTTCTATTTATAAAATCACAGATTATATAATAATATATTAAAATATAAAATATAAAATTTAATTTTTTTATTTTTAAAATCGTATTTTAACCGTGCTTGATACTACGGCTAGTTAATTATATAAATGAAAAAAATATTGTTTTCAGGAATATCTTGAAGTTGTCAATCAGAATCATGACAACGAATCTGAATTAATTAACTATCGAATTTGATTCGAGTATTTTTTTTAATTATTTGAACCCGATTTAAACGAATTGAGTTGTTTCAGTAATCGAAGTAAATCTGATGAGTTGCCATTCTCATCAAATGGACAGTGTTTTTTACTGGATTAATACTAATATATCACGAGATAAATGATTTAAATTGTCCATAAAATATACTTTTTCATCCGTTGAGTCCTTTATTTCCATCAAATTTCTCTTAATTATTAAATTGGTTCGATCAAATCACTTTGGTTCCGTCCATCCATAAGCACCCTCCAGGCCTCTATTACAAGATCCACCGAAGCCCAGTTCCTACAATTGAAACATCGCTATATATTTATTCCCAATATACTAAATTCTGAAATAAATAAAAAAAAAACTGAGAAAGGCACACTTTCTCCATTGAAAAATTATTACTCTAAGGATCAAGGAAGAAGAATCACAGCCTGGGCAATTCTATTTCTTGTGATTCATGTCCAAACCTGCAAAGCAAAACTACTCATCCATGAATCTTCCGAACCATAATATCAAGTTGGATTGATTGCTACTATTCACTCGTTCTAACCATAGACTTCCAAAACCAAATAATTGTACGACGTACGGAACTACGGAAGAGCAGGTGAATAATGCTATTGCGGGAAGAATAATTGTGCGAATATGCTTTAAATTCACGGGTGCGAAGATTATGGATGTGTGCGCGTGCATGGCGCGGAGTTGCCCAATTCCGTTGCGTTTAAATATCTGCGGTCACCAAGAGTTTACGCCTCCACCGATTATTGACCGAGTTTAGCTCCATTTTGTGTGCTTAATATGCATGAGATGAGTTGTCAGTGCATGTGTGAGGAGAAATGCCTTCTTAACTAAAAATGGATACGTCTCCCTCTTTCTTTCTTCGTCTCTATATATACTTTCTCACCATGAACAGACGTTTGTGCAGGGAGGATAGGATTTCCTCTCATGTAATTAACAAGGGAAAGAAAGGAAAAAGACAGAGCGTACCAGTTGAGTATCTCCTTGTTCGATTCGATTCAGCATGACTGGCACCAACGAAGACATGCGTGAAGCATGATGGTATGCAGTCTCCATCAAGCTTCATCATGGGATGTAGTAATTAATTGTTTTGGAGATTAAAATTAGAGGGCCCACTTGGCTTAGTTATTAGCTTTTCTGCATACTTATCAATATTTCACCTATAGTACTACTATATGTTGAGCAAATGTTTATTCCAATAACTTGAAATGATTAATTTAACATAATAGATTGTAGTTCATAGAAATGTTGCCTTGTGTGCCTCTGATGAGGCAATCATCACTCCATTTGCATGCCGCTAGACATGCTCATTAACCTACTACCTACCTGTATATTGTATATTATTTTGCCTAATTTTTGACACTATGTTTCCATTCCTCTTGTTTTTGCTTTTGTAGTTGCTTGTCCTTTTCTCATATAAATTAAAATAAGGGGAGGCAGCAACAGAAGCAAAATCTCAATTACCATTTGGAAATTACCAATATCATGTTTCTCGAATTAGTTGTGGAGTATTTCTTTGGGCAAAGTTCATTTAGAGCAAATATGATGCAATTTAAACAGACATTTGCATTTTTCATGATAGCCATATAAGTTGAGAAAAAAAGTTGCACATTTCTTCTTCTCAGTTAAATGCAATGCAAAAAGGCTTCTAGAAGAAGAGAAGTGGGCAAGTGAATTGATGAGCCTATCAGGCAGATTCCATGCCCACTATCCCAAGAAAAATCTTCTGCAATTGATGTCATGAAGGAAAACCTCACCTGCTGTCCTCTTCCCTTCATTCACTTCCTACTGTCCAGAGGGAGGCGGGGCACTGAATGCAGCATCTCAAAAGCTGAGGATGACAAGAAAAATGAGGTCATTTTCTGAAAAAGTTGGGACTTGCTGTGTCACGAATAAAGATAAGTCACCAATTTTTTATGACCTGTCATCTGGATAGATGTTCGGGCCCCTAGAGCGACAATTACCACCACCACCACCACCAAAAATGCTTCTAGAAGGGTTGGAACAGCACAAAATCTAAAAAAACAGTTCTATCTTAGAATTCAAGGTTGAATGTTGGACTAATTATGTGTTTTTTTGAAACCCTTAACTTAGTAACTGGCTAAAATAACATTACTATCATTTAGATTCTGCAATATATATATTATGTTTGAGCATATCAACGTTGAGGATGTAGGTTCACCTCCCTTCCAGGTCTTCTGCCTTGTTCAGCATATATATCACTACTTTCACTTATGCATTCAACAACAGGAGATAAAAACCTGTGTGAAATACTAGTGCTTGCAATCTCTCAACATCTATCTGCTCTGCATAAAAAGGAAAACATCAATCTGTTAGGTTTCTATGCTTCACTACATCATTACTGCTAGTTTCTGCTTTGCACTATGCATGCAGAAACGATTCACATAGTATTTAATCGTTATTGTCTATTAAATTCTACACTTCTATAGACGATAAAATATATATTGAGTTTTTGAAGTAAATTAAAAAGGTGAATTTTCAATTTGTTTTCCTACAATGTTTATTTTCATTTTTTTTAGAAGATATAGCCATTGTTATGTGAAACCTATATTTTTTTTTAGCAAAGATAGTGAATAGTGGGGTTTGAACCCAGATCTTTAGGAAACATCCAAGATGTTGCCACCGATTTATTCTATGCTAGGTGCGAGTCCAGTGGACTCGCACCTCACATGTGTCTTTCTCTCTCTAACTTCCTCTCTCTTCATTTAATGAAGAAATAGAAAGAGAAAGGCACATAATATGATGCGAGTCCAGTGGACTCGCACCTAGCATAGAATAAACCGTTGCCACCACCTGTGCTACTCACGGTTGGCTTGCACAATGACACAAATGCCAAAATATAGTAAAAACTAATAAAAAAACAAAGAGTTAATTTTATTGTAGTTCACAAGGAGGAACTTACAAACTAAGACACCTTTATATATTGCTTCTCATTCTTTTTCTTCAACTCTTCTTTGTAGTCTTTTAAGATTTATTATGCCGGCTTTGGCCTCAGGAATCAGCACTTGGATGGTGCAAAACAAAAGAGAAGCACTCCATGTGAAAATGTATAAAGTAAGTGATTTTTCTTTAGCATAAAGTGTATCAGTCTACGCAAATGCAATAATTTACATTATACATATTGTATAAGTAATCAGCATCTTTAGGAATCTACCAGCTTGTTATGCATAGGGATGATCTTTTTAGGAATTCAAGAAATTAGCAAAATGAAGGATAAATTTGGCAAATTTATATACAATTACATATTTCTCCAGCGCCTTCAAAAGCATGGTGGAAGTCTTTGATGGCTATGATAAGGTTCAAAGTAGAAGCCTAGGTTTTCAATTAGACTACTATCCTAGTCATTTCAGACGAAAAAGTGCTCAAATGTGGTCCCAAGTACCAAATATATAAATAATATGTATGTTCTTTTCTTACTACAGATAGCACTTCAGAATTGATGTGCTGTCTGCCAATAGCACCTTTTGATGCAAGTCTCAACTCTTAAACAGGAAGCATGGCTGAGTGAGTCTTGATTGATCCATTTGTCCAGTAGTAATCATGTGTACAAATCCAACTTCTACAGGATTCTTGAAGGGTTTCCAAATGTTTTTATCTTCTTGTGGTCCTAAGATTAAATGAGAACACCATCCTTAACAAAATAGTTTAATTATCTTCTAGTGATCCATGGAGGATGCTCAATTGAACCATTTGGCATGCTAAGAATTGGCATTTGGAATATATAGTGCCAAGTATCAAAGAATATAAATTTAACTAGGTATACCATTATGTCAATATGAAGCTTTCATTCAAAGATAAAAAGTAACTAGAGTCTAGAAGATTAATCTTATGAAGCAAACTAGATATCTACATAGGAAAGACTTTGATTAAAGAAGTTTTTTTAAAAAAACTATCTTACTTTGTATTTTTAGGACCTATGAAATTTTTACATGTTCCGTAGCTAAAATAGCTACTATGAGGTGTAACTCATTACTCTTAAAAGTACATTTCACTCTTCTGTTTAAAAAAAAAAACAAAAACGCTTCACATGCATCTTTTTTCCTCTAAAATTGACAGCCTCTAATATCTACTTTGATTGGTATATCATATAGTGCAGAAAAGCAACAACCAAAAAGGACATCAACTAGCCAAACTCCACCGATGGATCCCCCAAAATAGACAAGTTCTCTCTACGTAGAAGATAATCTCAATTGATGAGCTCCAAGATCAAGCCTCACTGTCCAATTACTTGAGGACCCTCTGAGACAACCTCGGTAAGAAAATGATGTTGGGGTCATGAAATGATTTCAGAAAAATTTCCAAATCCTGGCATCGCCCCAGTAAAGAATAATCTCCAACAGTTGCAAGCAAGTATTTTATCCTACTAAAGAAGGACGATCCTAATATGAGAGGCTCTCATCAAAATTGGGTCAAAGAGAAGGATTAATGTTGCTTTTGTCCGCAACTCCAACCTTGGTCTCCTACTATATTCCAGAAAGATATACGAATAGGGTTTTAATTGCATGGATGGTGCCCAAATTGTTTAGGTGCTCATTTTGAACTCTTGTGATAGTTTGGATACCATTCATGAAATCAACTCTTAATGGGATTACACGTGATGTTGTAATTTATGGTAGGATATTTGAGTTGCAAGATCATTCCTAAATTCCCCTCTTTAGGCAGCCATGATACTAATTTCTGAGTTTCTTTTTCCTATCCCTCACCACTGGTCCCCAAGATGATCATAGAGAACAAGCCATAACTCCACCATAAATGCTTTTAGAAATCTTTGGCATTTCCTTTAGGTCAAAACCTCTATTCCTAATTTCCTATGCTCTCCATATCCCATCCAAAAGCCAAAGCACATGTGGCTTGCTCTTCTAATCCCCAAAATCTTATCACAAATTATTTCTCACCTCACATGGCTCGAAGTCTCTGATTATAAAATAATCACTAAAAAATTCATACTATTGAAATTTGCAACCAATATCTTTGCAATTTTTATTCCTATCCATGAGTCTCCATGTCAATCCAAAGCCCATGAATCCCAAATAGAAATTTGCAATTTCATTTGAAAAGATCAGCCCCTTTCCCCTCTTCTCTACTTAAACCCCCCAAACCCCAGCTTTTACTCTCAATTATTGCATATAGCATCAATAGGGAGAGGATAAGAACAAGTCTCTATAAACTAGTAGAGAAGTGCATAACGTTACAGAGCATAGAATGGGAGGAAGAGAGAAGAGAGAAAGGATGATGGAGGGAGAGGAAACTTGCCAGGGTTTGATACCCGGTTTGCCGGATGACATAGCTTTGGACTGCCTTGCCCGAGTCACGGTCCGATTCCATCAGAGTCTCCGACTCGTCTGCCGTAGCTGGCGTGATCTGGTCATCGCCCCGGATTTCTACCGCCACAGGGAACGCATCGGAGTGGCTGAGAACCTGATCTTCCTCGTTCAGACCGTCATCCCCGCCGAAAAGGACGGCAACCGTGAGGATGATGATGAGGAAGGCGAGAAGGGCGGTGGTGCCGCTTGGCGACCGCCGGTGTACGGTCTGAGCATCTATAATGCCACGTCGGGTTCGTGGCACCATGTGGCAACGTCCGAGGCGGTGCCCCTCTTCGCCCAGGTCGCGGCGGTGGGCAGGAAGGTGGTCCTACTGGGGGGCTGGGACCCGGTGACTCTGGACCAGACGGCGGAGGTCCGAGTGCTGGACCCGGCGACGGGCGGATGGCGGCGAGGAGCGGCGATGACGGCGGCGAGGAGCTTCTTTGCGTGCGCGGCTGTTGCGGGGCGAGTATACGTGGCCGGCGGCCATGACGAGCAGAAGAACGCGCTGCGGACGGCCGAGTCGTACGACCTAGCAGCGGACGCGTGGGCAGCACTGCCTGAGATGGGGGACGAGCGGGACGAGTGCCAAGGAGTGGCGGCGGGGGGACGGTTCTGGGCGGTGAGCGGGTACGGGACGGAGGGGCAGGGGCGGTTCGTGGGGGCGGCGGAGTGGTACGACGCGGAGGCAGGGGCGTGGAGGAGGGAGGAAGGGGTGTGGGAGGCGAGCGGCGCCGCCTGCGTCGGGTTGGCGAGGGGCAGGATGTGGAGCTTGGGATGCGGCGGGGGAGGAGGTGCCGGCGGGGTGCGGGAGTACGAGGGAAGCGGGAAGGGATGGCGAGAGGTGGCTCCCTTTCCCGAGGAGATGAAGGCGGGGCCGAGCCCGTGCACGGCGGCAGCGGTTGGAGACGGAGACGGCGGCGAGAGTGTGTTCGTGATGGCGGCGGATGGCGAGGGGGAAGGCGACGTCGGTGGGGGCCACCGGGGATGGGTCCTCGACGTGGGCCCGCGACGGTGGAGGCGATTAGAGACGCCGCTCGGCTTCAGAGGTTTCGTCTACTCGACCGCTACGGTCCGGCTCTAAATTAACTCTTGGACCGGTCCGTTTCAATTACTCGATCGCCCGGCTCAGTACCCCAGTTCAACCCCCATATGAAATGGAAGCATAGTATGTGAAATGCTTGTATACCCACTGCAAGCTATTTTCTGTAATGGTGGAATTAATGTAACACAATGTGATGACATATATTTATTACAGTCATCCATTAAAAGAAACATTTTGCTGTTAGAAAAAGAAATGCTTCAGAGCTTGATAACATACAATTTATCAAATTCATCGCTTAGAAATGTCATTTTGATCTATCTTGTTCCTGTCAGCTTATCCTTTGGGCCGATTTTTATGGATGATCTTGGCGCTATCAGATTCATTTCAAGGGCAAGTTATTCGTGTTACTTTGCAGCTGAACAAACACCAAAACTATTGGATCTTTTCAGTATCTTGGTTACTTCAAAGGTACGATTTCTTTCATTTTAGTTAAGATTAATCTGAGAAAATTTACAATAAATTGTTTTGAAATGCTCATGTTTCGTAGATTGAATTTATGCATATATTTTTTCTCTTAGTTTTCATGCAATATTAATGTATTTACATAATTACATCAAGTAATATTAAATTGGGAGAATCATCTCTCTTTATCTCCATACTGGCATACTATAGTGGTTCAACTATTTATGGTTCTAATTAATAATGCTTTTTAGTCAAATATTATTAAAATAATATATGATTTGACCGATGAACTACTAATCCAAAGCTAGATCAGATCGATGCTTGGTCTCATTCCAATAACCTTGTTTGCCCTACGGATCTCCTTAATTTAATTAAGGGAGTGCCCTTGTAAATAAGCATCAGTTGACATCCTTGAATGCAATTTAGCTTCTCCAAAGTATATATAAAAACCTTGGTTTCCTTGATTAAAATTTTATTGCCTACAAGCTTTGAAGTGTAAACCACTCCTTTCAATCTTTACTATTCCCCCACATTTTTATATCTTTAATGGTGGTCTAATCTGACCCCACTACTTGAGAAAGTGGTTCCTTTGCTCATTTGATACTTGATTGGATAGAGCATGTTTACTTATTGATAACTCAAGGCATTCTTTTTCTTTTTCTCTTTTAAAAAATAAGTTCTTGAACACTCAAATTCTTAGAGTTGTATAGTTTGGCAGTTAGGAATGAAGAAAAAAAAGCTTGAGGAGATTAGATGAAAATAATAAAACATCAATTGACAATGAAATGCCATTGACTTCAAACTTTGAGTTTCTAGCAACAGTATAAACTTCCTTCAGACTGAAACACTAGAAAAATTGCCAAATGAATTCTACTCCAGAAGTAGTCCAGCTAATGCTTAAGACATGTACAAATCTAACCTCATCATAGAAGAACAAAAGTATACTCCTACCAGAATTTACTACTTAATATAGCTGATACTAAAGTTTGGCTAAGCTCATCGCCGACCGACGGAGTGCCCTTGTTGAGGTCTGGCCATCTCCGTTCGGAGTTTTTTTATATTTTATTTTATTTTCTCTCTTTCTCATCCCCTAACTTGTATTCCATTCACCTTTCTTGAATAGAATGCAAGATGCCTTTCTTCAAAAAAAAAAGAAGTTTGGCTAAGCTCTGGACAATCGTCGTTTCTGAAGCCTCTCACTCCTCCAAGGAGCGGACCTATGAACTGTCTCATGCTTTAGAGGACTAGAACCATTAAGTCTCCGGCTCCTTGGAGGAATGAAATCAGTAAGCCCCTCACTCCTTGAAGGATCAGGACCATTGAGACCTGAGCTCCTCAAAGGACCAGAACTGAGGTCTCCCTCTTGCAACGTCTTGGGCTTTCTCCCTCTCTTTCTTCCCCTGTTGCAGGGTTTTAGAATTGCTTGCTGTTGTAGATTAATGTCTTCTCTTACTGGGTCTGGTTCTGGCATTGAGGCCGCAAGGGTAGTGTTCTTCTCCTCTCCAGAATGGTTCTCATCTTCCGGCGTTACAGCTGCTGGAAGTTCGTCAGATGCATGGCTTATTCTCTCAAAGTTCCAGTACACTTCCTGGGCTAGTGGGTTATCTATCAAAGTATTATCTGCAGCGTTATCCTCTCCAGAATGGCGCTCATCTTTTCTTGTTACTGCCACAGGAAGTTGAGAAGGTTCACAGTTGATTTTCTCAAAGTTGCAATACACTTCCTGAGCTGTTGGGTTATCTATCAAAACATTATCTGGATTCTGCAACTTGGGAAAGTTATTATGCAATCAAAAAAACAAAAAAGATTCTTGGCATATAAGAAATGCTATTAATAATTCAGAGTTCACATAAAAATGATCAGCAATGTAAAAAATACTGACCTCTGAGACTGATATCTGAAACTGCTCCAGTGACATACCCATGGTCAACCACTGTATCCTTTTAGGTATACTTATATAAACATCACCATCATCAGCAGAGCTAGAAGCTTCACTTTCAGACATAACTCCGTCCTCTTCTAACTCATTTTCTAACACATGATGTGATGGAGTGCCTAGCAACCTTCCTGATGGCATTGCATACTCACTATTTCTGTGAGAGCCATTAACAATGCGTGAGCTACTAACAATCAGGGCATTGCTGACAGGTGGATCTCCCATAGTTAGATTACGAGAAGATGTCTCTTTTGCATCTCCGCATATGCACCCATTAAGAAGACTCTTTAGCTTGATAACTCGACGTTGAACAGCATCAATTTTCAAAAATATTTCTTCAAGAGAACTATCACCGAGGTTTGATCCAGGCAGGCACTGAGTATCATCATTGCCTTTTGTATTATCATCTGCTGTAACCATTATCGAACCAAAGGTTAAAACTTACTAGTGATAGAAAAAAGCGAGGATGTTAAAGAGAATATCACAAACTGAAAGAAAAAAAGAAAATTCCAAATTCTAAATTTAGTATGCATTGCCTTTATTTAAATTTACACAATCATTTTTAAGCAGTAGTTATGAGTATGCAAAACATAGACAAACAAATAGGCGGTATTACACACGAGGTTCAATATATCCACCAACAAATGTATTTATCAAATAATTAGTTCCCTACTTATACATTCACAAACTAAATTATGCAATAGACATGATAAATGGTCTATGAGTAAAACGCCACCAAGAGAACTCAAACTCGAATGATGTTCCATATTTTTCCAAAGCGTTACTTCAAAATCAGAAAGGCGATCTGACAGGTAGAGAGCAACTTAGAGCTAAGCTCAATAACAACTCGTTCAAGCTCAGCTCAATCTCTAAATCAGTTAAGCTTGAGCTACAGTTTTAAGGTCAATTCATAAAACAAGTCCAGCTTGAACAACAAAAAGCATGGCTGATCAAGGCTCATGAACAAGCTCATTTAATGTTGATGAACAAACTCATAGACTCTTGCATCCTAAAGGGGTACCTGACTGCATTTAAGACAAAAACCACCTAACCTGTTGGTTTTTTATTTAGAATGTAACTTCTAGTTCCTTAAAAGGTAATGAATTATAAGTGGTTTGCATTTGAAGTTTAGTTTACTTGAAATATTATACCAAATCAATCATATCAATACATATAGTACTCCAGTTTCATGACACAAACCATTTATGTCCAGAAAAACAGTAGTTGAACATAATTTTCCTCAGATTCATTATTTTTATACTTTTATCTGTTGAGGTTTTAAAGGTGTTAGATGCTATAACTTAAGGCCTTTTATATGTAATGAAATGAATTGCCTTTTAGATAATAGGATATTCATTAATTGTAATTTTGTCGGTCCTTATGCCCCTTGGGTTCAAATCCTGTCTACGCCACTGGGTAAAAGACAAAAGAACAAAAAAAATTTACATTGATATCGATACCAATCTATGCACCAACGAAGTAACTTTTTGTTCTGTAACAATACTACTACCATGAATATATGAAATGCATGCAGGAATTCCAAACAGAATCAAATGAAGTAACTTTTTGTTCTGTAACAATACTACTTATCTACCAACTGCATAGTGAAAAATATTAGCAAACTCTCTATCTTGAACAGTAAATAAATGGGAAGTGAATTGCGAGATGATCATTTGTCTTTTCATTGGATTTTAAGAGATTTAGCAGGATATGGACATACCTAAAGGACAATTATAATCAACTGCATGCCCATCTGCTCCGGTTCTCTTATTTTCTGCAGAACATGAATACCAGCAATGAGTATATGTCATCCGTGTTACTCAAATTTTTAAAAAAAGTTCAAGGAAATATTACCATAATAAGAGAATATAACATGGTTTGGCATATATGATGATATGTCAACATTTTCTTCTAATCTTCTTCTCTTTCTCCTTTTCATGGCCCGTCTATAGTGACTTTGAAAGGTATAAGGCACCAGTTTCGATATAGAAGGATCTGACTGAATTATCTTTGACTGCATTTGCTTTTCAGACTCGTATGCAGCAAGTTTCTTATCATACTTTGAAGCTTGTGAGAGCAATTCTTTCATGCGCAACTCTAACCATTGGAGCCTCCACGTAAGAGGACTGATAAATTTTCTCCAATGAGCAGTCACCTTCTTCTTCCTGGAAAGTTGTGATAGATTGTCTGATCAATAAGACCATACATCAATCTTATCAATAAACCAAAATGCTTGTAAGATAGTAAACTATAGAAAAACCCTAATTCCATCCCAATTAGTTAGTTGATGTACCGATATGAATAACAGTTTCTGAGAGCCATCTTACAAGATATCTTTCTTCAAAAAACATGATCAATAAGATCCCTTCACCTGAATCCCACATATCATAGAAATAGAGATACATAATATACCCTACCTATTTCTGTGTCCCTGCTATGTCATGAAGTACTAGTGATCATGTAATGTTCAAGCAATTAATTTGTCTTTATCCTCTAAGATGAATATACTCTGTGTTGGGATAGACTGTTCTAATATTCCGTCTTCAAAGGGAAAAAAACTATTCTAATATTCTGGAAATAATGCACTAAAATTGAAATACAATCTAAAGAAATTTTAAGACATTATATGATAAGAAACTTACTTAAAAGCCTTGTTAAATCCATCCATATTAGTAGTGTCCCATCCAGAAAGATTAAAAGGTGAATCTACTTCCAAATCAGCATCATCTCGGTTGGTCTCACTGTCTGACCCAGAGGTGTCCCCAAATGAGCTTGAGTACTCAGTAGCATCCAGATCATCAATGTTCTCCGTGTTGATCATAGAGTTGTCAGTGCAATTGATAATATCAATTTCTTCATCCATGGTGTCATCAACCTTCTTCTCGACAGTCGACTGACCACCATGGAACACACCGTCTTCGTTATTATTTGCACACATCAGTTCTGATGCATCTTTGGTACCGACCAACTCCCTATGTCCAGACTTCACAGGCATGTTGAGTTTTTCTTCCTCCAGAATTTCGTCAACCTTTGTCAGGGCACTTAGGGACTCAACGTAAAACATGCTGCCTTTTCCATTGTTTGCACTATGGAGTTTAGACGCATCTCTTGTATCTGCCAAATCTGTGATCGTGGACTTGACAATTATATCAGGTCTTCCTTCATCATTGACGCCTGTCAAGGATTGAACAGGGCCCATGGCATGGGTAATCACCACCTATTTCCAATCTCTGAACTTCCTTTTTTGAAGAAAGTGACAGATGTATTTCAATCAAGATGATTGATAAAATACGTGAATATCAATCTATATATGAACTTCTTAACCTAAAAGATTTAAAAGATTGAATTTGAAAATTTTAAACGGCCAAGAAAGTTTCAGGACTAATAGAAAAAAAAAGCCAACTTTCCAACAAATAAATCAAAAGGAAAAGCATACGTCGACCCAAATCAGAACCACATGATGAAATCCAGCATACGACGAAGACACGAAGTCCACCACGATCCAACAAAAAATCAATCTTGTCGAACAAAACAAAACAATCTTTCAAGAAAACGAATCGAATCAAGAAACCTACAACGCGCACGCACAAGAGGAATCGGAATTCGCCGCAACTAGTCGTTACCAGGGAAAAGCAAGAACTCCAGCCGTAACCGGTAATCATCTGCAAGATTGCATCAGTGAGTCGGAGACGGCCGAGGAACTCAGGGACGCGAGGCCGCTGCAGGGTAATCTCGTGGCCGGTGGTTCACGCGGCGCCTTCAGGGCAGGCCAGCAGCGGGGAATGATCGGATTACACCTCCGGCGCGTGGCGGCGAAAGTTATCTGTGCTCGGTGATGCCGCCCCTGCCGGTGGAGGAGGAGGAGGAGGGCGAGGAGGAGGAGGACGACGACGACGAGAGGAGAGGCGGAGACCCGCGAGTCCGGCGGAATCCGAAGGACGAAGGGGTGCGGGATCGGGGTTTAATAGAGGTTTTTCCGATGGGGAACGAGAAAATAGAGAGGTTCACCCGTTCGCACCCGAACAACTCGGTTCGATTCCGGCTCAATTTGAACCAGATGGAGACAGCCGAGAGAAACCCGCCACATTCGAGACCCAGATTGCCTGCCTACTAATTTTATTTGCATAAACATTAATTAAGGCAATTATGTCGGTGAGGGCGTGAAAGACCATTTCAGCCCTCCACTATTTTCGGATAAATCTAGAATTTATGTTATGTTGGAGTGGCTTATAGCACTTTAGGAAAATTTGTTCGCCTTCCTTTTTCTAATTTCTATTGGTTAGCTTGAAGATGAACAAATCAAAGGGCTGGAGATGCAAAAACGCAATCTTCTCGAGGTGCTTTCTGTAAAAAAGTGCACCTTTTGAGTTTTGAATAAGTGACAAAATCTTCTAGAAATAAATTTTTTTTTGGAGTAAAATCGTTAATAATTTGTCAGAGCATTTGTTTAAATAATAAATTAGTTTGATAATGGGAAATATGATATCTATCGAGATGATTATGATATTTTCTTGGGTTGATATCGAAAGGGTAATTGTGTCAATTTGTGTGATTCGATTCTTGGTATGTTGACCGGGAATAACTATTCTTAGTAGGTGCACAAGTTTGAAACAATTATTATAGTGTCTAATCGGTACAAGAAAACAGTTTTTTTTTTCTTTTCAAAATAATAATAATAAATGGAATAAATATTACGTCCAATCAAATACCTGCTAAAAATCTAAGAATTTTGCATGCCACTAATTTTTTTTGACTCCGCTCATGCACTAAAATAGCCATTTTTAAATTTTAATGAGGAATTTATATATTAAATCTTCATTAGGAAATTAATGTGCATAGGGTCTTGATATTATTTACTCTCTTTCTTTTAATTTTTCTCATCTTTTACTTATTTCACCTCTTCGTCGTACTACTTCTCTACGTGAATATTCTTTTTGAATAAAATGACGGTGGTCAATTTTTTTTGGGGACATGATCCAATATATTGATCATTAGTGATGGATAATCATTTTGTGCCCGATATTCTTTATGGTACTATATAATGCCTTAATAATAATGGGGGCGAGGTTAGATTTGCGATTCGCAATGCGATCATATAGGAAAGTAGTGGTGGAGTATCATGACAGGAAAAAATTCCATTTGAGTCTGGATTGTTAAGGTTAAATATTTTCAAGCTAAAAAAAATCTTTCCAAGCACTATTAGAAATTGGGTCTTCAACAACGACTATCAGCAACAGTTGCTCAAGTCGTTGCAATTTGCAACGGCGTTCTTACGGCCGCTCAAGCCGTTAGATATATATTGTATCTGCAACGGCGTTCGAACGGACATGCGAGCTGTTGCAGATATTAATTACCTTAGCAACGGCTTTCTAACGGACACGTTAGTCGTTGCTGATGATAAACTTATCAGCAACGACGTTCTAACGGTTAAGTGAACCGTTGCTGATAAGCTTATATAGGACACGCGATCGCGTCCGCCCCTTCTTCCTCTTCCTCTGCTGCCGTCGCCCGCTGCCCTCTTCTGACGCCGCCGACGAGCTGTCGTTGCCGACGCCGCGTCCCGTCCTCGATCACCGATTCCCGGTATGTTTCAGGTATTTCTCGCCGCCCCTCCTTCCCCATTGATTCCTAGGTATAATTCCGGCTGATGGCCGCCGCCGGACCTTATATAGTGTTCGGACACTGGACGCCGGCGCCGAAAATGCCAAAATATTAATTTTTTATTTAATTATTCAGTTGTTAATTAATTATTTAGATTAATTGTTTAATTTGTTAGATTAATTTTTAGTATTTAGATTAATTATTATGATTTAGATTAATTTTTAGATTAATTGTTAGAGTTTAGATTAATTTTTAGATTAATTTAGTTATATTAATATTTAATAATGGTAGGTTAATTATTTAAATTAGTTAAAATGTTATAGACTAATATTAATTAATTAGTTAAAATGTTAATTAGTCCGGAGTTGTCCTCGGTGGACTCGCGCCAGAATTGTACACTTCGGACTTGCGCCGGAATCGTCCACTTCGGACTCGTGCCGGAATTGTCCATTTCGGACTCCCGCCGGAATCGTCTAATTTGGACTCGTGTCGGAATTGTCCACTATGGACTCGAACTGACTTGAAACATTTAGAAAATAATCATCCATCCAACGAGTTGATACGTTTCACATACGCATCGACGAGTCGGATATGATTTAGCAAAACCTTAGATCCGTTCAGGGGTTGTATGTTCGTGTAAAAGAAGTAGATGATCTTTTATACGACGTACATGTTAGCTGAAGGGTTCTTCCTTCATGCTTTATTTTTCTCATGATTATGTTGATGATAACAAACCCATTTAACAAGTGTTTAAGTATGAAAATTGTAGGATTGATGAAAGATTCGTCAAGTCTATCGTATCTCGATCAATCCTCGAAACAGGTTAAAGCGTGCATCAAAAACATGTTGGGAAGCATGGAGAATCCTTCAAAGATGAAGCACGTTGAAGAACGAAGTCGGAAATCGAGCGCGAAAAAAAAAATCCAAGCTAGAAAATTTCCAGCTCTGTGTCGGTCGACCGATCGATCGACCGGTCGATCAACCGAATGGTATTTTAGCAGTGGCAGTAGCCATGTCGGTCGACCAATCGGTCGACTGAATGTTGCCAAAATACGGTCGAGAGTTCGTTGGTCGACCGAATTGGTCGACCAGATGACAGAGCGCGAGGGACTCATTGAGTCGGTCGACCGATTGGTCGACCGTGTTAATTCTCGTGACAATCGGTCGACCCGTCGATCGACCGATTGGCGTATAAGGCTGGCTTCGGTCGATCGACTTTGAAGTAGACGGTTTTCCGTCAAGCGGTCGATCCGTCGGTCGACCGATCACAAGGAAATCGTTACAATGAGCCAACGGTCGAATGGTTGGTCGATCGATGCTTCGACCGGACCATCGATCGGGCGTCTGTAACGGTCGTATATAATCCCGTTGACGCCCTGCTTCAGCCGGATCTATATATACTCCCTTCTAACTTTGTTTTGATACTTCTCTCTCAGATTTTTGGTGAAAAGAAAGCTTCAAAGAGTGATTCATTAGGCATTCCTTAATCTTCAAAGAGTTAATTTCTTCATACTTCCACTTGATCCCAACTGCCGAAGTTGTTTTATTTCAAAGGGTGGATCAAGCTGGTTAGGCGCAAGAAGAAGAGGTTCCCAAGTGTGATAAGATTTTATTCTCTTATTGCAATAGTTTGTTTTTAGTTAATTTGTTTTTTAAACACTTGTATTTGATTTGTTGAAAGACCTAGGGGGTTAGGTCTTGAGTGTAGTTGTGCGTAGAAGTGGTTTCCTTGTTGTGAAGGAGTAAAGCCACTTGTGTAAACTTAGTTTAGCTAGGATTAGTTAAGTTGTCCCTTAGGGTTGAGGTGGAAGAGTGCTCACGATAAGAAAGCGGAGACTTCCGGGTGTGGAAGTGCCTTAGGTCGAGAGTGCGACTCTTCGAGTCAAAGTCCTCGTTGTAAGGGAAACTCAAATTAATCTAGTTAACTTAGTTTGGAAATCCTAAGCGGGGTGCTTAGATAGTGGAGTAGGCATTGGGGCCGAACCACTATAAATTGTGCGTTTGCATTGATACTCTATTTGTGTTTAATTGTCTATCTTGCTTTCGCATCCATTGATAAAATTATAATTTGTCTAAACTAGTTAAGTAAATGTTTAAATCAAAATTAGGCCAATTAATTTAGAGAACACACTATTCAGCCCCCCTCTAGTGTGCCGTTTTACTCAATAATTGGTATGAAAGCAGGTCTGTAGCTTGAGATTTCACCGTCTCTTCTACACCGTATCTCGATTCTAAAATGGCTCTAGAGAGTAGAGCGTCTTCATCCCCTAAGTTTGATGAGTCCAATTTTGGTCTTTGGAAGAGTAGAATGTATATTTTTCTAAAGACTCAAGGTTTAGATGTATATAGCATGGTGAAGATAAAATATAGTGAACCTAAGGAGAATATGGAATCATGGACCCAAGAACAACTTAATATGTTCGAATTAAATGCTAAAGCAACAAATTGCATATATCGTTCTTTGGAAAATAATATACTTGAGAAGATAATGCATTGTACTTCTGCATATGATATTTGGAATACTTTGAACATGCTTTGTAATTATGCTAAAACTGAAAAACTCGTTACTCTAAATGAAGGAGACGATGACAATTGTCATCCTCCTATATCTAATGAGGTTCTTGAAGCTTTTAGTGTTTTTAGCCAAAGAAGTACAAGGAGTCGGAAGAGAAAAGTGATATGTCACCTATGCAATGAGAAAGGGCACGTGAAAAAGAATTGTCCTAGTATGAAGAACAAGGCAAAACGGAGATCAAATGCTTCCACTCACTCACTTTCATCAAGTGAGACATCCTCACACCATGATCAAGAAGCCAACATCATGAACATTGATGAGGAGGTATGTTCTTCCTCTAGTCATGATAACAAAAATAGTAGTATTAATTTATCTAGTTCTCATGATTTCCTTTATGATCAATTAATGGATGAATATAAAAGAATGTATGCCTTGCTTGTTAGGAAAGATAGAGAGAACAAAAAATTAAAAAAGGAAAACTTAAATCTTAGTTCTAAATTGCATGATGTAAAATTAGAAAATGATCGAGAAGTTAATAACTAGTGTCTCAAATTGATGCCATGACACCTTAAGTGTTGACACTCAAGATTTAAAGACAAAAAATGACATTTTAAAGAAGGAAAATAGCATGTTGAAAACTCAATTGCATGCTCTACATAACTCCATGATTGAATTGAAAAATGAGGTTCTAAACCTAAACAAGAAAGTAAATGAAGTGAAAAATATTTTCTCATTTAAAATTTTTAGTAGAAATAACTTTTCGAAAAAGAATGCTCATAGCAAAAATAAAAAATTTAATGGACATTGTTTTTGTTGCGGTGTATATGGGCATGCTATATATGATTGCGCATTCAAGATGAACCCAAGTGGAGTTAAAACACTTTGGGTAGCTAAGCCCTCTAACATTCAAGGACCCAAAGTCATTTGGGTACCAAAAATCTCATGCTCTTTTGTAGGGGGGACAACCGCACAATGATAAAGAAAAATGAAGAATTGAAGTTGACCATGGACATCAATAAAGAATCCATCCTTGGTTGCAACTTCAAGTCATGAAGATGTCATAGGTATGAAAATTGGCATCTAGGTATCTTTGGTATCATCTCCTATACTTACCTACTTAAATTATAGTTGGAGCTTTGATACTTGCTTAATGTTAGTAGATTTTTTAATCTTGATAAGTTTTATCAAAATGATTTTTAATTTTTGATTTCCAGTCTCTTCGGAGACCTATGTGGCCTGTAATGGGCCTAAGCAACTTGCGGTTTTAAATCGTATGCTCTTTGTAGCCTTTCGGTTTTCAACCAAAAGGAATGGTTGGAGATCATGTTTTCATCAATATTATATTTATGATCTCTTGAAAATTCATTTTGAATTCATGACAACATATTTTGAAATGAATTTCAAACTATTTAGCAAAGCAAATCTTGAGATCGATACTTGGCTTTCTCTTTACTATCTAGTATGATAACTTGTTAGTAGTTACATTTCAATTATGTTACTAATGAATATTGCTTGCAAACTATCAAAAATGTGATAGAAGGCTAGTAGAGTCAAATTGAAAAGGAGATGAAAAAAATTGGAAAATTCTCAAGGGTGAGGTATGAGTTCAATTTTGCAAAAATATTTGTGAAATTGATTATTCATGATTAATGAAGTCTCTATACTTATGATTGGTTTTGCTTGATAAATATATAAAAATTCATGAGTAAGTAAATGTTTGATAACTTAGACAATCTCATATCTTGATTGGATGAAAATTGCTCTAGGTTAGAATTTTCATTAGAGACCTCATTTTCTATGGTTGAAAAATATGTTTTGAATACACACATCATATGAGTCTAGGTTGCTACACTTTGTATCATATGAACACTCAAAACTAGATTAGTTCATAATACTCAAAATTGGAAACAAATGACCTAAGTCAACATTTTGACTTAGAAATCTCCTTTTGAGTTTAAATTTTCACACACATGTTTAAATCCACTCATGTTAAATATCCAAGTGTCTAAGTTAGAGAAAACATGAGTAGATAACCAAATTTGATTATTAGCACTTTCATGGCTTCAAGCTTATTTTGATTAAAATTATACTAAGCTCATACCATGACTAATTAATTTAAATTTCACTTCAAATTTGATAAAACAAGTCTTAAATGATCATATCTTGATACCTAGAAGATTTGAGCAAAATCAAAAATCAGTGGTTAAATAACACATATTTATAAAAATGCCACTGAGATCTTATAGGATTTTTAGAAAATTGTAGGGATATCTTTTTTGAGTGATTCTTGATTCTTTGGAATCCTCATAGGGTCTAATTTATGTAGAAAAAGTTTCACAAAATTCGAATGATCACACCCTCTCAAAAATTTTTTTCTTAAGGAATAAAAGATAAAGCAGATCGAGCGGTCGATAGGCATTCGATCGGCCAATTGACCGGCGGGCGAAAAAATGCCTAGATCGCCCGATTTTTCACCCAGATTGAATCCTACCCGTCCAATCTATTTACTTAAGTCCGAAACTATGGCTTCCTTGCCCATTCGACCGGTTGTCCCATCTTGAGTCCTCTCTTACCATCTTCTCAGGTTCTACCTCCTCTCCAAACTTCTTCTCCAAGGTAAAAAGCTTTCTTCATCTTTCATTCATGAAGTTGTCTTCAAGAACATGATTTCTTCTTTCAATGCATCATTATTCACACACAAAATGTCATTCATGCAATTTTTTTTGATAACTTCTCTTGAGCATGTTTACCTCAAAAAGAGTTTTTCTTCCAACAAAAATTAAGGATTTCATGTGTTGTTAAAATGATTCATCATTTGTTCTTTAATGAAATTTTATGTTGATCATAAATTGTCAGTGAAAAATCTTCTTGTTTGCTTGCAAGAGTTTTTGGCTCAATTTTAAGCTTAGGTCTTCTTGAAAAATTTTATTTTTGGCCAAAACATTTTTTTATATATGTATCTTCGTGATTAACCCTTCTATTTTATTTTATTTTATCTTTATTTTTTATTTATCTTGAGATTTAATGAGAAATCTTTGTTGCATGAGCCTATACCGAGTTTTAAACCTTTTTGCTCTTTTTCTTTTGCATTGGAAAGCATGCATTTTTCATTTAAAGACTAATCCCTTATATCACCTTCAAAATTGTTCTGCAGAATGACACCTAAAATCAAACTCTCATCCTTACCTAATAATCTCTTGACCCAATTAGGAAAGAAACAAGCCTCCAAGTTTGTAGATAGAGCCATCCTGCAAACTCGGCCAGTAAACTTAGATGACTTAGAAAGATTTGATATCCGAGAAAAACTTGTTAGCATGGGTTGGGTAGAATTTTTAGCAAAACAAGTACCGGTATGTCCCATCTTAGTAAAAGCTTTTTTTTTCTAATCTAGTAATAGAGAAGGCAATGCTTGGTGATGGCTTAGTCCTACGGTCTGAAATTTCAGGAAAACCCATAGTCATCACAGAATCCCTCATTAGAGATGTCTTTGAGTTTCCCCTAATGGAAAAACAAATTTATAAGATGTCCTCCAACCAATTTTATGAGGAGTACCCTCCTCATGTAATTATACCAGCCATATGCCCTGAGGACTATGAGGGAGTGATGCCTACCCAAAGCATCAAGCTTTCACCCATAGCTAGGATTGTGCACCTCATCATTGCACATAATATTCTTCCTAGAGCAGGACATTACGATGAGGTCACCTCCATGAGCTCTAGGGTACTCTTCTGTGCCATGTATAGTATACCTATAGATGTCCCTGACCTCATGCTTAGATACATAGCTGAAGTCCACTCCTAAAAAAAACAAGCTCTTCCTTATGCCTCAGTAATCTCTTATTTCATATATGAAGCTGGGGTTGATAGATCTAGATTTGAGATAGAGCCTATTCCGAGAGCCATAGACTCTTCCTCCCTGAGCCGCATGAAGATTCTTGAACATCAGCGCGGCAAAAGGACGCGAGGAGATCCTATGGACCAGGAGGAGTATGAGATAGAGATGGAGGAGGATGAAACTGGTGGAGGATCACCATTCGGCCCTTCCCATGCGAGTCAAAGTGATCTGGAGCATCGCTTTGCGTAGTTTCAGATTAATCAGATGGAATGGAACAACATACCATCAGTCTACATGCAAGTGATCGATCGTCAGATGGACGAGTTTGGCACCATGATCAGTGACCATGGCCGGCACATCGACGAGTATGGTCAACGTGTTGACCAGTATGGTCAGCAAATAGATGAGTACGGTCGTCGAGTTGATAAAATGTATGGGAGAGTGGATGAGATGTGACAGTATTATCAGTCGCATCTACCACCTCCTCCACCACCTGAGGATGAGTATTGATATTTTGGTGTATTGATATATTGACAGAACATATGATGTATTGGTATTTTTCATCCTATGGACATGTCTTTGATTGACACTTTGTCTTTGATTGACTATGTGATGTATTTTTCATCTTTATGAACATGTTCATCTTGCCATGCTTGCTATATTTGTTTTTGATGGATGAAGAAAGGGGGAGAGTACATGGATATATGCTCATTGATAGGGGGAGTAAATATATTGATAAAGGAAGTAGTATAATTGAATACATTCATATAGAAGATACAAAATGATAAAAGAGAATTTAGAAGATACATACATATAGATAGGAGGAGCTTAATTTGATTAACATTGCTTCATTTCTTTAATGCTTCCTTGTATCTTGATATTAATCGTCATTGGTTTGTCATCATCAAAAAGGGGGAGATTGTTAGCTGAAGGGTTCTTCTTTCATGCTTTATTTTTCTCATGATTATTTTGATGATAACAAACTCATTTAACAAGTGTTTAAGTATGAAAATTGTAGGATCGATGAAAGATTCGTCAAGTCTATCGTATCTCGATCAATCCTTGAAATAGGTTAAAGTGTGCATCAAAAACATGTTGGGAAGCATGGAGAATCCTTCAAAGATGAAGCACGTTGAAGAACGAAGCCGAAAATCGAGCACGAAATGAAAAATCCAAGCTAGAAAATTTCCAGCTCTGTGTCGGTCGACCGAATAGTGTTTTAGCAGTGGCAGCAGCCATGTCGGTCGACTGAATATTGCCAAAATATGGCCGAGAGTTCGTCGGTCGATCGAATTGGTCGACCAGATGACAGAGCGCGAGGGACTTATTGAGTCGGTCGATCGATTGGTCGATCACATTAATTCTCGTGACAATCGGTCGACCGATTGGCGTATAAGGCTGGCTTCGGTCGACCGGCTTTGAAGTAGATGGTTTTTCGTCGTGCGATCGACCCGTCGGTCGACCGATCACAGGGAAATCGTTACAGTGAGCCAGCGGTCGAATGGCCGGTCGATCGATACTTCCAGAGATAATATTTGGTCGGAATGAAAAAGTGTCAGGCTTTGGTCAAACACATAACTGGATTAAAAAAAATATCTTTTGATAATTGCCCTATTGGAGTTCATTACTGATTCGACATAATTTAGATGTCATGCACATTGAAAAAATATGTTTAATAATATTTTCAACACTTTGATGGATGTTTCCGAAAAAACTAAAGATAATGTCAAAGCCCGACATGATTTGAAAAAACTTTGTAAGAGGCCAGAGTTGGAGTTACAAGAGGTCAACGAACGATATCTGAAGCCGAATGCCTCGTATGTGTTAAATAAACAACAGATCAAAGATGTTTGTCAATGGATAAAAGAACTCAGATTACCCGATGGATATGCCTCAAACTTATCTCGATGTGTGAACGTCGATGATTGCAAAATATCAGGGATGAAGAGCCATGATTGTCATGTATTCATGCAGAGATTGCTTCCGATCGCAAGATCTTCTACCTGATAATATTTGGGGTCTGTTGACTGAATTAAGTATGTTTTTTAGTAACATTTGTGCAAATATCCTTTGAGTCGGAGATATGTCAACACTTGAAAATAATATTGTTGAAATTATATGCAAGATGGAGCAGTTTTTCCCTCCTGCCTTTTTTGACTCGATGGAGCATCTACCAATACACTTGACATACGAGGCACGAGTTGGTGGCCCCGTTCAATATCGGTGGATGTACTTATTTAAAAGATACATGAATCGTCTGAAGAAAAAAAGTAAAGAACACCACAGCTATTGAAGGATCAATATCTGAATCGTACATCATCCAAGAAATTTCAACATTTGCTCATTTTACTTTGAATCGATAGTACAGACAAGATTTGATCGTCTTCCACGTAACGACGACGGGGTAGTTCGACATTCAGATGGACGTTTAAATATATTTTGTCACTCTGGTCGTGCTTTTGGTTCTCGTCCATCTCGACACTTAAGCGAGGAAGAGTATCATTTGGCACACTTGTATGTATTACTCAATTGTCCAGAGATTGAACAATTCATTGAAATATTTGACATTGAGATGGTGCAAAAATACTCTATTCACAACGATCAAGAATTGGAGAGATTACGGAATCGTGATTTCCCTACTTGGATTCAGGCTTATAGCAAAGATCATAGAGCTGAAATAGATGAAAGAATATTTGAGTTTGTTAGTGGACCGTCGTGACTAGTGTCGTGTTATAGCGGATATTTTGTTAATAGGTACAAATTTCACACAGTTGAATATGCATTTACAAGGAAGATGATGAATGTCGGGGTCTGCGTGAAAGGGACAACCTATGTTGAATGTGATATTGATTTTTATGGACTGGTGAAAGAAGTGATAGAGTTGCACTACTTCGGCTTGAAATAAGTGGTCCTATTTAGATGTCATTGGTTCGATACAACTGAAAGGGGCATGAAAGTTCATCCAAAATACAAACTTGTTGAGGTTAATTACAAATCCAAATTGGCAGCAAATGAACCTTTTATATTGGCATCACAAGCCGAACAAGTATATTACGCGAAGTATCCGACTCAAAATAAAGATAGAGCAGATTGGCGTGTAGTCTGTAAGACTAAAGGTAGAGGAAAAATTGATCTGATAGCAGAAGAAAATGAGCCGATACCTGATGTGACAGATGGTTTCTATCAAGAAGATGATCCTCCTGCTGTAGATCGTATTATTCCAATACTCGAGGATGCAGACACAACGTCAATTCAATTAGAAGTTGAGTATGCTGATGATGACGATCATGAAATTGAGGAAGCTGGAGATGAAGAAGATGAAGAAGAGAAAGAATTCGAAGACTATTACTCAGACGATGAGGAATAATTGTAAAGTATATTTTATATTAAATATATCTCTACTATATATATAATAATCTAATTATATGCTCATTCGACAGATATGTCTGGTCGTGGTTATCATCGTAGGAGAGCTCCGGAGTCTCCGATCGGTGAGACTCCAGCACTTACTCATGCTGCTGATCCTCCTGTTGCTGATACTCCTGCCAATGATAATGCTGAGGTTAGTACATCCATACGTAGGAGCCCACGCGGGCCGAACAGGTGGCAGTCTCCACCAGCCGCAGTGTCACGCAGATTCATTAGCATGATTGCGGAGCGGTAATATATCATGAATTATGAATCATTAAAATTCATTATATCATAATATTATATTAAATTTTATTTTTGTTATGCAAGTTTGAGCAAGAAGAAGTGTCAAGGAGCATTTCTTCTACCATTCGACGATACATGCACGGGGCATGACCCACGTGGTCTCACGTGCCCAGTGAGCACGTCGACATGTTATGGCGCGAGTTTGAGGCACGTATTAAAAAAATAATTTATACATGCATGATGATTAATATTGGTACTGATATTATTGTTTTGCAGGCTCGCTATACATGGGCTGAGGACTAGGGGTCCTTCATTTACGGTGCCTGGGAGGCTATTTCCCGGGTGAGGTACAACGGGCAGCTGGGGCAGGCCCGGTCCCAGGCGATGGCCCGAGCTGGGACCACTAACATCGCGGAGACTCGGGGATACGACCCCGATTGGATTACTCCGAATATATGGGACCAGCTCGTGGCATTATGGTCGACGGATCGATAACAGGAGGTTTCTATGATCGCGGCTACAAACCGCATGTCAGGGGGAGGAGCGCGTCACACTAGCAGCTCTGTTGCATTTGTTGTGCACGCGAACTGTATGGTAAGTATACCTTAATTTTAATTTTATATTTTATTTGTTACTCTGTGTACTAATTAATGTATTTGTCTAATTAATATATTTGTTTTGTAAATGTAGACGACGGTGTCGGACAACGGGACTGTCCAGCGACCCTCCCCGATGGCGGTGTTTGAGCGGACACACCGTCGAGTGCATGGGATGGAGGAGTACGTCGACAACCGCGCTGCATTTATTATGGTAAGTATATTTATTTAAATTATTCATTATATATTTATAATTTAAGTTTTATGAAAAATATTAAACAAAAAATTAAACTCGAGTAGGAGACCTACAGTCAGACGGTGATATAGCGTGGAGGCACCCTCGAGGACTTTGACGCAGCAGCGTGGGTCGATGCTGCAAGTGGCTGGGACCACGACTGTGTGTATGGTTTTCCAAATAGTGGTCATGCACGAGCCGTAGTAGGGGCACTTGGGGCACCGACCCCTCCGCATGCTGGTGAGCGGCCGTCGACTTCCAAGTCCAGAGATGATCATAGTAGCAGGATAACGACACTGGAGGAGATAGTCGCGCGTTAGACTGAGTTGATGGAGTGTCAAAGTCAGATGATGACATATATGCAAGTTATGCTATGCAACTTGTGAGGCCATCCCGGAGCAGCAACATCTAATCCATCGTCCTCGAGTCAGTCCACGCCGGTGTACACCCAGGCACTCCAGACTCCGCTATATGATCCAAACCATCCTCCATCATCATCGTGAAATTTATTATTCTTTTATTATATTGAATTTGTTACTTCGATACTATATATATTTCAGTTTTGTTTTGTTTGGATATTGATACTTAAATTTTGCATTTGAATAGTTTTTATTCGATTGTGGATAATTATAAATATAAGTATAATTGTTTTGATATATATCTGGGTGTATTTATGATGTGTGAATGGGTGTATGAGTGTGTGAGTTATGTATTAGATAATGTATAAATGTATTAATGGAAATTTGAAATTTTAAAGTTTTTTCGGTTTCAGTATCTAGTTATCAGCAACGGCTTTCCCACGACCGTCCGTGGGAAAGCCATTACTAAAAGTGTATCGAAAGTCGTTGTTGAAGACCTACAGCAACGGCTTAACAACGGTCTTTCACTAACGGTGTTGCTACGGACACACGGGTCGTTGCTAATAATTGTTATCAGCAACGGAACTGGGTCTGTGGCAAAACCATTGCTGATCCATTGCTAAATTATCAGCAGCACATTTTTCTACCATGGCTCCGTTGCAACGGGCGGAGCCGTTGCGCACCGTTGCTGATGGTTTTCAACAATGGCTCAGCAGCGACTAGAGCCGTTGCTGATGCCCATTATTCCAGTAGTGAAGCTCGATCTATAAGACAATAGAATTAATCTTAAATACTAAGGACTTAGCAAAATCAATGACTGATCCCCATCAACTTCGGGCGCAAAGGCTTGTCAAACCATCAATCTATATCCTTGGGCTACCTTGATCTCTAGCTAGATTGCCTTAACAATGTTGATTAGAGAAGATATGGAAGTTAATCTTGGCCTATTGAAGATAATCATGTTGGGTGGAAATATACTAGGGCAAGTGTCTTTATGATGAAATCAATGCATGATAAGTGTGTACAAAACAATGACACCTCTTTTTGAATTAACCTAGGATGCTTCCATAATTAATTAAAGTTTAGGGTAAACAGTAAAAAGCCCCCGAACTTTAGCCTAATTAGTAAAAAAAATCCTACGAACTTTAAGAACATACAAAAAAACCCTACGAATTATTGAAAAACTAGCAAAAAGACCCATATCATTATCTCTCCATTAACTTTTTAATAGAATTCTACATCAGTGCTACGTGTCAACACCTCATTCGTCCACGTGTCAAAAACTAGCACGTTTGGATCGTTTAGAGACCGTGGGTGAAAGGAGGACAAGGAGGATTGTCCAAGGATTCAGAGGTCGAATTATGGTGCCAAGTATGACAGAGGTTAGGTGCCACATGGTATGCACAGCCTATGCTCGTTTGGGTTCAGTTGATTGGTTAACCAATACGTTACCCTAAAATTTGAGGACGAATTTTCGTTAAGGGGGGAAGATTGTAATACTCGTGAAAAAAATTAACTTTGTTTATTGAGTTTTCAACGGAGAAGTTGGATGCGCGTCAGAGCGGGCCGAGCGAATTGCCATAAGGTGCTAGTTGAGCTACGGTCTATTAATACGCAAGTAAAAATTATTTTACTTATGTTGGTTTGGATATTGGATGTGAGTTGGACTTGAGTCGTGTTCGGGGAGATCGTCAGAGGCCGCGATCTGAAGTATGAATCGCGTACGCGTGATTGATTTAGTTTATGGATTAAATTTTTAAGTTGTGATGTTTAGCCGAGTCCTAGAAGTGTTTGAGTGCAATTTAATTGAGTTTTGGACTCACTTAACCACGTGACTTAGGTGAGGGATGTTTTAGTACTTGACAACTTGAGAAGGGTTTCTTTTATTTATTTGATTCTCTCGTTTTGGAGGAGGAGGAGGCAGCCCTCTTTTGTGCGTGCGAGCGGCGGAGGAGGAGACGTGGCCAGCGATGCTTTCAGCGCTTTTTCGGGCACGAGTTTGATGGTGTCATCAAGGCCTTCTCTTAAGGGGGAAAGGTAGAGGCATTTCTCCATGTGAGTGGTTCTAACATACTCTTTTCCTTCATGTTGTAATTTGTATGGAGTAGGTGTTGATTGGAGAAGGTGGATTGGTATTGACCGGAGAAGGTGGATCGGTATTTACCGGAGAAGGTATGATTGGAGGAAGCGTTGATTGAAAGGGGAGAAGAGGATCGAGTGGGGCGATCGTGGTGCGAAGATCGCACCAGTTCGATCAGCGGTTGCTGTCGTGTCATGGCGGTAGCAACAGTCGCTGCTGTGGGTGGGAGGCCGCCACCGCTTCCCAGCCATGGGCCAGCGCATCGCCGGCGCTGGAGGTCGAGGGAGACGCCGCCAGGTCCGACGGATACTGGCTGTCGGCGGTCACAAGGTCGCCCGATGTGGATCCGGGAGAGGCAGTGACGAGTCAGGGGAAAAAGACGAGTCATAGGTTATTATTTTAGATTTTATAAATTATTTAATTATAAAGGTGAGTTGTATCGTGAGAAATGAGCTGGTATATGTGGATTATTGTGGTATATTTGTAAATGATCCTAGAGATATCGGATGAGATCGAGGTAAATATAAAAGTCATAGGTTTTCGCGTTATGAATGCGATGGTGGTACCAGATTTTAGATCCGAGGTCATATATATAATAAGTCTTTTGTATGTTTCAGTATTAGAGGAGATGATTAATTTATTTTGACTAGTCTTGATGTTTATTAATTTATTTATGGTTGATGTATATTGATCTTGATGTATATTGATCTATATATGTATGACAGATGAAATTGCGTCATGACATTAATTTACATTGTATGACTAAATAGATTATATGATTAGCTATAAGGAGTATATTGTAGAGGTTTGTAAATTGAGTTCACGTTAAAGAATATGTCTAAATTAGTATCTACATCATTTAAATTGATTGCTAGTATTTTATTTAGTATGCTGAAATTAAATAATTAAATGCAGGATTTAAGTATTCAATTTCAGAAATTTATTATGTAAATGATGTAGTTAATTGCTAAGTTGTCCTATATGTGATAACATTGTGATTTAACTGTTAAATGCAATAATTATCCATGTGAATGCAAAACTTAGATATGTGGTTACTATAATTGTCATATTTTATTGTATACAAGGGTAAATAAATTATGGAGACATATGTGACATATGTGACATGTAGGACATGACAACATCATAATATACCCTACTAGTAGATGATGCTGAATAAAATCATTAACTTCAGACCTAGAGACATCATTGTAGGAACACGACATTTTGTGCTACAAATATGTTACTATTAATCTGCACCAAATAAGGAAGGGTAGCACTTTAAGGTGTGACTGAGAGAGCTCGGAAAGGGGCTAGGAGCAAGCACATGCTTGGGTTTGGAATGAGTAGGAAATATGTATGTGTGATGTGTATTGTGATTGTACGGCTGGTCGAGGTCGAATAATGTGCGTGGGTATTCAACTGGTCGAGGTTGAGAATAACCCATGATCATCCGACTGGTCAAGGTCAGGATTTGATCACATTGATACGGCTGGTCGATGTCGCTTATGATTCATACTAATGCGGCTGGTCGAGGTCGCTTATGATTTATGATGCACGGCTGATCGAGGCCGAATTATATTTATGTGATGTAGCCGGTTTTGGCCAAGTATATTCTCTTATGCAGGTGGGACAGCAGGCCGGTTGTCATGTTTGATGTATAGGCTAACTGTGACCTAGAGATTTTGCACTTCTTAGGGGCCATGGAGGCCGAATGTTATATATTTTTTATGATGGGCTAGGTATGGCCGAATATGCATATTCTTGTAGGTTGGTTGATTGGCCATGTTTTGTATCCAATCCCTGATATAATATTTATGTTGCATATGTTAATTATATGTTGGGATTTTGGTGGAGGTTCGGTAGAACCGCTCACTGAGTTCCTTAGGGACTCACCACTCTTTTTTTTATGTTGTTTTGCAGATCCTGACATGTAGAAGTGCGATTGTACCTATGTGGCGTGGCTGGGGGTTGCAATCTCGGGCAGCAGATCTCGTGACGCGTTGGGTCGTAGCCGTGTAATAGGATGTCATGTATTTGCATTTGAGTCATGTTGTTTCAGTCGTTGCACTTGGTTCTTGTACTCATATTTGATATTTAATTCTATTCATGAGTATATTGCAAGGTTATTTTCATTTTCTTTTCGCATTGGTACGTATGTGTTGGTAGGCTTCAGAGTACGAATGTGTACTCTGGTCGGTCACGTGACCCTAGAATCTGGGGCGTGACACATTTAAAACACTGCATATGTTGTATCCATCATTATAGTTATAAAAAATGATGAATTTGTCTTACCTATTATTTTTGAGAAAGTCCGAAATATTTGTAGTGAGGATGAGGCTGTGAGATCAGCGTGTTGGCCGGCTGACTAATTTACTGAGTGAGGCTGTTTCAATTTTCAAATATGCTGGCCAAGATGCATGGGCGAATATGGTGGTCTAGTGCAGCTCAGATAAAATCAAAGAATCTTCCATAAGGAACAATTTTTTTGTTGTAAGGGTGCGAGGTGCTGCGGCATTCTCGGCTTTGTTCAGACGAGAAATTTGTATATAAATTTGAAATTGATGAGCCTATTTGATCCAGCTCGAGGAGTAACCCGAAGAGAAGAAGTGTTCAAATCGAAAACCAAACCTAGAATTTGGTTCAGTCATAACTTAATTAACCATTTTAACTTCAATTTGGGTTCGATTATACTTGATGGATCTTGCTCTTCTTCCTTAAGTGTTGAGGTCAGCGGGAAACAGGGTTCAATCAAGAAATGTGGTTCCTCCTATATTTGGGACCTAAGAAAATGAATCTGGTTCCTAATCTGTGATAACACATCTCTATGGGTGAAATGGTGCAAGGCCAAGTATTTCAGCAAGGAAAGCATAACAGAAGTCTCGCCGATCCAGTTCGAACCCAATTTAGTCAACACTCAACATCCCGCTTTAGAAAAGACAAGGGATAAAAATGGCCCCAATTTTTGCAAATTTTTAAATTTTGGCCAATCATTTGATTGGTCTCAATTGTATATAAGAACTTTAACATTGGTTCCAATAATGACACTTCGTCTACAAATCGGGAGATCGCTCGTTAATTTGCCGACGTGGTGATCCAAAAATAATTAAAGAAAACTCATTCGCCATGTCGGCTCTTAATTGGGTCCCACCTCTCTCTCTCTACTCTTCCTCCTTTTCTTCCTCGTTGCTGCCATCCATCTCCGAGTGCTCCTCCGGTGTTTGGCGGCGATGGCGAAGCAGAAGGCTGTAAGGCTAAGGGCGATCACCAGGATGTGCACCAACATCGACGCCTTCTCGTCCATTCTCTTCCTCCTCCTCCTCCTCCTCTCTCTCTCTCTCTCTCTCTCTCATCAATGAAGCCGATCAACATGCATGTTAATATCCTCCGCTCCTTTGAATGAGATCAATGTGCATGTGTATGGCGCGTGTACGTGGACGATGACGAGCACCCTCAGGTGAAGCTTGTGTAAGGGGAGGCTTCCTACATTGAATTGTACGCCAACGTTCGTGAGCCATGGCCTTTTAATATCCACTGGGTCATGGTATGGTAGAGTGAGATAAAGGTCATGGTGATAACACCGCTTGTAATCGCCACCCTCGCGGCGAGCTCTCGCAGCCGTAGCGGGAACATCTTCGAGCGCTCGCAACCACAGCGGGAAGATCTCTAAGCGTTCAAGCGGGAAGATCTCCCACGTAGGCGAGAATGGAGGCGGTGTAGAGCCCGATCGATGGCCCATGAGAGCTGCTCGTTGTCGTGGCTATCCACCGCTGTGAGCCCAACACCGAGCCTGGTGAAGCTCGCGAGCAGTAGCGGCCGCCACCTGACGCGTCAAGGAGGAAGGTGGCCACAATGATGAAAACCATCTTGGTGAAGTTGATTGCCACCGTTGTCCCCAGAAGCTTCATTTCCCCTTTGATCCCGGCCTTCTTGAACACCCGAGGGCTGTAAAGCACCACCGAGTCTATGTCGAAAGAGAGCTTGGTCATGATGGTGTTATTGCCGCTGGTGGTAAGCAAACCACGGGAGGCTCTGATACAATAGAGATGAGACTCAATTAAAAATTATATTAAAAAAATAACCCGACGTGTATCGAGCTGACATGGCGAATGAGTTTTTTTTAGAATTATTTATGGATCACCACGTCAGCAAGTTAACATGCGATCTCACGGTTTGCAAACGGTGGGCCATTATTGAAACTAATGTTAAAGTTCTTATATACAATTGAGATCAATCAAAGGAGTGACCAAAATTAAGAAATTCACAAAAGTTGAGATCATTTTTGTCTAATAACCCAAAAGACAATAATATGCTTAGATGCCTTAACCAACTTGTATGAATTGAACTATTGAAATTTTAGCAATTCTACCAATTCCCTCTCCAGCCACTTCTTTTTGCTGATTTAACCCAACTTAAATTGAATAATGCATGTAACAATCCAAGATTCATTAATAATATTCAGGATTTATGAAATCCATTGACATATTTTTAATATATGCACTCCATAAATATGTCAAATGTGAGGTTTTACTAAAAATGCATATGAGATAACTTATGAACTTTTGACCCAAGTCCTTAGTAGCCAATGTACCAACAATTAACAACAAATTTTAGGTTCTTTAGGTACATGAAGTTCATAAACATGTCAATTGTGAGGTTATATACCAAAATGCATATACGAGTACTTATGGACTTTCATAGTGATATAATAAATAGAGAACCAAAATACTTATAATAGTTTGATTTTTTATTATATAAATAGTTATTTTGTTGACTAATTTAAATAGAAAATATACTTATCTTCATTTTTAACATCAATATGCCTCAATTTAATATACAAATTACCTATTTAGGGACTTTTGATCCGTCTCTAACGATTAATATAAAAGCACTTGGAAATTTTTCACTAAAATCCATATATCCGATTTAGAAAAACGAGTTAACCTATGAACTGGTTGATTTCATAGGAATAATTTGAGTAAATATAAAAAAATATTATGATTTTGCCAACCACGGAGTTTTATTTATGATTTTGTCAAATTTATCTTAGTAATATCTCTCTAACACCCCAAAAGCTTCTCAAAAAGTATTGTCACACCAATTATGGACGGAATGAAAGGAGTGATAGATATGCGCTATCTTAATTAGCACTAATCTCTACTAAAGAACATGCATAGATGCAAGTGATCAAGTGTTATACCCCAAAACAAAATATATATTTATTACTCTATATATTTTGGTTTCTTGGGAAGAAGGGGGTTAAATCATAAATTATTTTCTTACAAGAGACTTTCTATAAAATATTCAAATCAAAAATTAAAATCTAGTTTAAATTATAATGTTTTAATGGAGAAGTTTATGCATCTACCACCTATTAAGAAAATAGTAGACCTAACTCACCCCAAAAGCTAGCTCTTGAGGAGAGGATCGATTGTTCAAACTATTTAAATGCTACATTGGCCATATTTTTAACCAATATAGGACTTTAACACACCTCCCTCACGCCCAGGATTGGACATATGAAGCGTGAAGTTATGCAGGACTGGACATCTGCGGGTGGCACAATATCAACCACACAATTGACTCTGATATCATGTTAAGAAATTAGTAGGCCTAACTCACCTCAAAAGTTAACTCTTGAGGAGAGGATTGTCCAAACTATTTAAAGACTACATTTGTCATATTTTTAACCAATGTGGGGCTTTAACACCACCGAAGGAAAAGAGCATAGGAGACTAAGAGCGTCGGCGAGATTTGGTCGACGCTTAGATTAGAAATCACGAAAGAGGTAGGAATCCTTCTAATATCTTTTTTATTTTCATCATTTTCTCGGATTGGAATCGAGAGCAGTTGCTTAGGGGTTGAGGATGAACGTCGACAATCGAAGGACTAGTTGGTTGAAGGTTGGACTAGGGGGAGGCAGTGGCATCTCCTCTTGGTGCATGGTTATAGTCGGGTATGAAGAAGAAAAGGTTTGTTGGCGGGTGAAAAAGGGTAGGCCAGAAAAGAGGATGTGTGAAGAAGAAAAAAAAGGAGACTTGAATAATTGATTAATAGTTTCAATGATGAGTTAGGAATTAGGATTGGTTTTTCTCACTAGAAAAAGTTGTCAAGAAACATGGATAAGGAATTGAGTATTAAACAAGGGATGGGTGAGCTGACATTGCTGTCATTGAAAGGTTGTGCCATATGGATACTAAGAATGAGATTTGATGCATTATTTAATAATTAAATTATGATTTTAGTTAATGTTAGATCTAAAATGTTGCAGCTTTATGCTTTATGGATTGATGCAAACGAAGTTTAAATTATATAAACAATGCTAACTATGTTGCATGAGTAGATTATATTATTGGGTTGTTGCTTTCTTTCAAAAAAAAAAATTGATATATAACAAATATTATTATTGGTTTAGTATTTACACAATTGTTATATTTATTTGGTTAATGGTATAATGTTGAGAATCCTAATAAATGAGATTGATTGAATCAATATGACATCTAAGTTTGTTTAAATTATTATAAACTTCAAGTTATATTATTAAACCCAAAGGTCAATTTAAGGTTCATGTGGGGGATGAAATGAGTTATATATAATATGGAAAGTATGATTTTGTCAATTGTGAATTAAGTTTTTATTGGTTCAAAATCATGGATTATTGGGTGAATGTCTTAAGTTGGTTGCTTGAGGTCATACTATAGTCTATATGATGATTGGAAATTATATTTAATTGGTAGATTAATCAATTCAGGTGGAGTGATAGTATCATGTTATGTTGATCTAATTAAATTGTGTTAACATATTGATTAAATTGATTTATTCAATTAATCATGAAGCTGGAGGGCTAAATAAAATGACTTTAATTATGGGTGAAATAGTTGGGTAATGAGGTTGATGTTAGAAAGCAAACTATGTTTTGCAGATCGATCGACTCTAAGTAAGCCGATGAAATTATCGTTATGTAAAATGATAGAAATATCATTTTTTACCTTTTATGCTTGTGTTGCTTCTAAATTTTATTGTAGTCTTATTGCATTTTATTTTTGGACATGTCGCTAGTCATGTAAGTTGATTAGTGTTATTTAATTAATTGCATAGTATGATCATCGGATTATTGCTCTTAATTATTAGTTATGTTGCATTTGCTTATTATTGTTGTTAACATTATCACCAGATATATTATTGGCATTTTTTTTCACATGTCGTGCATTCATTGTGTCTATGAGGTTTAGTTGTGCATTTTATTAAGACACATAATCTATTATGGGCTTCGACCATTGGAAACTATTTTTCTTTGGCCCGTTATGCACGAACAAGGACACTTGTTATGATGGTTAAACAACTCGAGGTTCAAGTGTGTGGCGTCGAGCCGAGGTGCAATGTCGACGAGCTATTCTTCGGAGTAGTCGCAACTCTTGCTAAAACGGAATTGTCCATACTAAGCTCTTGATTGGGTATGCAGCTATGCACATACATATTGGTTGGTAGGAGCGTATGTGTTCATACAAAGTTAATATTGCAATAGTTGACATATATCTTTGATGATAGTTGTAAGGTGCATGTAGCTGAATGTGAGCATTACAACGATTTTTATTATTATTTTGCCTCGGACCCACATGTACAACTTAGTAGTAGAGAATGTTTAGTTAGATAGAGTAGAAGAGGCGTGCTTAACGTCGATTTTATTTCCATAATGTTGTGTCAGTTTCTATGTGTACGTTTCTTCACTGTATTGAATATTACTCTTATTTTTGCTGCTAGTGTTTATTTCATCTTGGGGGCGTTTGGTTGCCCGCAAGTGCAAATCCTATAAAAAATATTTGCAAGCAAAAGCAAATACTCGCGAATAGAATTTGCAACATATTATTTTGTTGCTCGCAACTAGAGTTGCAACTTCTATTTGCAAGTATTTGATTGGCTGCAAATGAAAGTTAATTGAATTACACTTGCAACTAGCATTTATATATCTAGGTCTGGCAATTTTGGCTCGGCCCGATAGTCTGACACGATAAAATCATGCTCGGACTGCCTGATATCGTGCCCAAGCCATTACAAGGCTGGCTCGATTAGGCTAGAACATATCAGGCCAACCTGATAAGGCTTGAACAATATTGAGTCGGACCAGGCCTACACAGTGTAGGTCTGGATCAGCCCGATAGCTCAATAATAATTTTATTCATTATTGAAAAAATTGGGCAATCGGTCCCGAATTGACCCAATAGCTCGATTTAGGCCCGATAACACAGTTCCAATGGCCCGATTCGGACCCGATAGCTTGATTTTGATTTTTTTGTTATCGTGCTAACAGACCGGGCTGACCTGTTTAATGTTCGTGTCATCCCGGGCCGAGAGTCCCGTGCCCGAACTTTTATCGGGTTGGCATAATTTTTGTTTGGGTCGGGCTAGCTCGGCCTGACATATCCGGCCCGACACAAATTGCCGGGTCCAATAGGAGTTCAATAGAATTTAGAAGCAATAACAAGCAAATAGAGGCAAAAGGGTAAATTCATCATTTTACCAATAATAATTCATCGACTACAACGAAATCGATCTGATCTAGAATAATATTATTTTATACTCTAAATCACAATTTAGTTTAGTACAATATTATTTTATATTATTTAATTATTTAATAAAATAAATTAATAATTTTTAATTATTGTATAATACTAAAAATATTTAAACAATCTACAAAACGATATCATATCTAAAATCTGACACTACAATCGCATTCAACACGTGAAAATCTACAAATTTGATATTTATCTCGTCTCCATCCGACAACTCTAAATCCCTCAAATTAATTATTTTTTAATACTTAAATTATTGCATTTACATCTCACGATCTTATATTGCGAACTTTTTGGGCTGCAATTGCTTTTGCACCCTACAAATGATATTAGCAACACAACTTGTAAATAATAAAAATTGCAAAAAAAATTACAGCAAATCAAACAAATTAATTTGTCTATTTGCCGCAAGTAGAATTGTAGTATTCGCACTTGCGGGCAACCAAACATCCCTCTTATGGATATTGATATGTCATGCTATATTATATTTTCGTCGTCGCGTGCTCTCCTAGATGGTTTTTACCTAAATGGGAATGATCCAAGGAAGTACCTGATATAAACATTGGACTTTTGCCCTCTCCTAGATGGTTTTTACCTAAATGGGAATGATCCTAGGAAGTACCTGATATAAACATTGAACTTTTGCGATAAGATGTTAAGTTTGCAGAACAAATATTGATCAAGAAATAGCAAAGATTAAAAAGTGGGTTTTTGTTAGGAGTTGACTCAAATTGGGTTGGAACCGAATCTAATGAGTTCGACGGAATCCAAATCGGAGCTTATTTGATCAAATAATTGGTGAACCAATTATTAACAATATTGAGCCATGTCATTGCAGCAAATGATGCATGTTGTGTTATTCTAATTGCACGTCACGGTTGCAGCATTTAATGAGTTTTTTTCTTCCATTAATGGCGGGTCAAATATTCAACCTATGCATCTAAGTTGAAGATGTCAATTATTAAGGAATTAAGAAGCAATTGACCGGTCAAAGAGGAGATCAACATGCGCTTGTTCGCACGCAACTCGAAGCCTCAATCCTGCACCGCCTCTGTTCAAAATTGAAGAATGAGTCTTCAATTTAAGCCGTCGACAGCATCACGTATTTCGGTCAAAACACCAATAATTTTGGGTCAAAAATATTACCGCAGTCGAGTGATTTAGTCGGACGCAACAGAGAAATTTACGCCTCGTGACTTGATTCAATTTCTTTAGGATAAGAATTCTCTATGCATTATAAAAAGGAAGTCTAATATATAGTTTTAAATCATCTCACGCTAAGAGAAAATCTCTCATATAAGAATTTCAAATATCTAGAAAATTAAGAGTGTCGCTACGATTCTTTTCCTAAGGAGTGCTCATTCTCAGTTTTCGACATACAACAGTAGAAATTCAGTTTTAAGATAGATCTTACAGAGACAGTGCCTCTACTCCGTACCAATTTCAGGTTCAATTAATTTAAGGTATTTTTTTTTGAATTTAATAAAGCAATTTTCTCTTCTCCCTATAGACGCAGGATCGACACCCCGCCGAATCCTAGTCACGTTAACCCCCTTATGTCTTTTGTTTTTTTGTATTATTATTATCGGATTTGATTTTTTATTTTTTTTGCCGAGTTCAAATTTTATAGATCTTGCGTAAAATTATCCTAAATTTTCTAACAGTTCTCAAACTGAGATTTGAAGTTTGCCCGCGTGACATTCTACTTCCAGCATTTTGCAGCATTCACGGCGAAGAAAAACTCAGTAAGGAGCATTTTATGAAGGTGTCGAATTTTAACCCTTCACAAAATTCTTTTAAGGCAATTTACTGCCAAGTAAAATTGATTAATTTGAAATAGTATGCAGTGCCCAAAGAGATTAAACTTTGGGCTGCAACCCGTTGCTCTATCTTTCTTTTGCGATGCGTTCACCTTCCTCTTTGCTGATGTATTATTTATTGTTCTTAAAGACATGATCAGATTAGTCTATTATGCAGAAAAGATCGGGCCTTTCTATTCTTAAATCTTTAATCATCAGATCATTATCATATCATGGATATTAACTCTATTTGCAGAGCAGCTGAACCTGGAGCTGGTTTATTTCCATTTTTAAATTGATGACATGCATTTGTACTCAAAACAAAGATCAATGATCAACTTATGTCTTTCAAACAGTTTTTTTTATGTAGTTGCCTCAAATAATATACACCAAACCTAACAGAGGATAACAGAGAAATAAAATTAACAAGTAGCTTTCTTTCGGTCTTCATTTGATACTCTTCAAAGTAGATCTGATCATTTTTAGGCTTGTGAAGGCGCATCTGGCTGCTGGAGAGGGTGAGCAGCTTGGAAGGCTGGGTGCTCATTGTATGCTTCGTTCAACCTAGCTAGTGTAGGATAAAGTGACTTTATCCAAAAAAAAGAAAAGAAAACATGTTAAGATTTGATGAACGTAATGCAGGTCATATAAAGCAAATTCAAACTAAACAGCTACTATTCAATTATGAAATTTATTTGGAAAGAGATTGTAGGTGTCTATTGCAGAACTTCTTAACATTTTTCATTTATGGAAGTATAATGTGTGGTTAGCGGATAAATACAACTAAATGAAGTATGGGCTCTCAACAAAATACTGCAACTATGACCAATTAACATAATCACCGAAAGTAAAGAGTCCTTAAGAAATAAATTGACATAAATGGTATCAGAATCTAGAAGTTCAATAAAATGGTGGGTGAAGTATAGAACTAATTGAAAGCAAAAAAAATATGAGGAAGCAATCAAATAAATCTCTATCCATTTTTTTCCATATCAGTAATTTTTTTTATTAAGAAAAAATAAATTAAACTAATATTACCATGTCAATTTCAAAACGTGATATTCCAAAATATATCTGCGGTGCCAAAAACACATCAGCCTGCACATTTAAAAATTCAGTAAGATCATTAAAAGAACAAAGAGCTATCAGCCTATTACAGCCACAACGTATGAACCAAGATTGCATCCTGGAATATGCCAATCTACAGAATAAAAGGCAGCTTTGTGTCTATTTGAAATGCTCAGCCACTCAGGGCATATGTAACCAATCAATACATCATTTTTTGCATGTGGTCAGGGAAGACATGCGGAGCATTATCAAATAGTTGAACTGGTTCTAACCACACTGATTCAGTGACTGGAAATTTGCCATGAAGGTGGCGGTAATTGCATGGTTAAATAATATTAACATCTTTTATAGTTTCATAAAATGCATTTTCATGCTCAAAGAAGCACTCTATCTCAATCATCACCATTATTTTAACTCTCATCAAAGGATATATATATATATATATATTATTGGACTAACCAATCATAACCAATCTTTTATATATATATATATGTATATAAAAGTATTATTGGACTAACCAGCTGGACCTCATCTCCAGTAGCATATTTGCCAGCAGGCTCCTTTAAGAGTTTCTCAATTGCTGAAGAAAACAAACTTAAGTTCAGCTATTAGTGTGACTGAAAAAAATATGAAACTTGAGCCCCTCATGATTGTTAGCACTAGGACAAACTATCATGAAACAGCAACTGCAGAACATCTAGCTAATAACTATTATGGTGCACTATGGTACATATTTAATTTATTCATTTCTTTTATATTGAAAGTGTTTGTTCTAATGTACATCCAGCAAAAAATATTGGATAAAGGTGTAAAATAATGAGCTATCTAAAAGAAACGACCGTTTATGGATCAAGTTTTGACAGCATTGAGCTCATGAGTGACAATAATTGATTTTTAAATAAACAGAGCCCACATTATATTTTCCCAAAACAGAATACCAAATAATACTGCAATAACAAGTTTAGAAGGAAAAAGTTGCATGCCATTGCAAATACAAGAGCAGTTCAAATCAGAAAAGAAAACGATTCCATCAACCTTATAAGTTGGATATTTATGTCCCCTTAAACAGAAATCATTTTACACCTTGTTCATTATTGTTTGAAATCAACTTAAATCTAAGTCCAATTCCAAATCAGTGGAAGCAATCAATTCCCGAGTCATTGATAGATCCAATGTAGTCAATCTTGACCTAGTTGCATTATAAATCAAGGAATTAATAACAATACATAGGTAACTGAAGGAGAAAAGGACTGAAAAGTGGAGGTATAAACAATAAAAGAACAAGAGTGGAAAGGAAAACCAAATCTTCTGAAACAAAACTTGTACGGACATAAGCATCCCCATTTTTGGTTCTTCAGGTTTAAGTCCAAATGAAACTTCCCCCATTTATGTTATCAACTTGACCCTTAAATATAAACCACATGTCTAGATATACATTAGAAAGAGGGTAATTTCAGTTTGATAGTTCTATGAAAATTACAATGATTATATCTATCCAGTAGTTATGATGTCCAAATTTCAAGTCAACCACAAATCGAAACAAAATAAAAATCTATGCATTAGCTGGTAAAAGTAGACCCTTTTGATTCAAGTGAGTGATATCTAAAAATTGTCTTAATTGTCTTAATTGTCTTATTTGTCTTATTTCTGATGCAAGTCCTCGTTCCACAAGATAACTAGCCAATCAATATTCCTGATGAACCAAATTGACCTTTTCTTTTGCATTTTCTGGATCATATGCTTTAGTACATTATTTCATATCTAGAAAAATGTGCATATAGTAATGCAACCATGTGAAATACACTAGTAAATTCATCTTATGGTGTTCTCAATAGATTATTATTTACAACTAAAAATACCATGTGTTACCACTTACCAGGAAAGAGCTAACGAAAATAATGTCTAAATAGAGAGAAAGGGGGCAGAGTTGCTTACTAGCACAACAAGCCTAGACTATGCAACTTGGTGCTGCAAAGAATAAACCCTAAATTGATATAATGGTCAGACCTAATAAACGTGGGGTCACTAAGTACATAGGTATCTAGATTATGTCAAATTCTAAAGAAAACAAGTTATCATATCTGATACATGATTTATATGCAATTAACATCATTTTTTCATGTCAGAATTAAGATTATCTAGCGAAACTTATCCAAGTAACATGAAACTTGAAATGTTCCTCATCTCTTGAAGTTTAGATACCAAAATACAGAACTTGAGGTTAGAATTGGAACTGGAGTGAGATCTGAGCTGAGCTTAGCACTCAAAAAATTTTAAGACAGTTTCAGATTAAAAATAATTCCTTGCTTCAGTTGTTTCTTCTGGTGGAGCTGAACCAACTAGCCAGTTCGTTGTTCAAAGCACTGCAGCTATTGGCAATGAGCATTTCTTTCTGTAGAAACACCCTTTTACTATTACAAAAGGCATTTAACCAAGTGTAAAAAGCCACCTGCAAATCCTTTGTTGATATGCTCCTGAGCCCATGCAAGTTTTGCATCCGAGTTAACTGTTTCCTCAATATATTTCTGCAAACTCATGAGCAGAAAGTATGCATTTTCAGTTGAAATTGTGAATATGAGCATACTTGAAGTTAGAAAGATATACGTATGATTTTGTACTTACAAGCACAGGAGGATTTTGTAATGGTTGAATACTTGAACCGACAATACTTGCAATCTGTGAAGGAAAAGATTTTCGGATGTTGGGATTAATTAAAACTTAGCATCAGTTTCAGAATTTTCTTTTTGAAAGCATAGAAAGCTTCATTTTCTCTATTAGTTTTATAAAGATGATTACACTTAATCTCAGTGTTTCCTAAAATTACAACTTCTCAAAAAGTGAGAAAGCTTGGAGTGTTTTACACCAAAAGTATCCAGCATTTTTTACAGTTATTAATTACCTCAAAATTTCCTACTTCTGAGATGGTAAAATAAGCTGATTGGCACTCATGTCAATGTAGAATGGTAAACGGGATTGCTAGTGGAACGCACAAAACAATCAGAGACGAGAATGCATCATCCATGAATAACATCCGCATACGTGACTTACCTGGATGTTAAGTGCTTTCTTTTTGAGGTCTTGAGGCAGCAGAGGATGTTGAGGATACTTTTCTTCTAAATACTAGAAAAATCAAGAAAATAGCTTTAATAGAAGACATCGGGCCCATAATAAACATAAATCCAGATACGAGAACATATTTGAATTGGAGGAAAAAAAGAATCAATCTATTACCAATATTATTGCAAATGAGTCGGCAAGGACTAGATCCCCATCTACCAGCGCCGGTACAAACATAACTGGGTTAAGCTTCTCAAACTCTATAATTAAACAAGAAGAATCAGTGTGAAATGGGTGATTGATGTGAAATCCGTAGAAGGAAACTACTCTCTTACCTGGATTGAACTGATCGCCTCTCAAGAGATTCACAGCTTTGTACTCATAATCCAACCCTATCACGAGGTCACGAAGACCATACAACCGATTTCAACAAACCCCAAAACAGACTAAAAAACAAGTAAAAAAGATCAAACTTGTGGCTAAGTGAGCGGTGGAAGGCAAAAGGCAAACCTTTGAGATTGAGGGCGATGCGAACTCGCTGCGAGCATGAACTGAGCCAGTAGGAATACAGCGTGAGCTTCCCCCCCATCTCCGCCATCGCCTGAAGAATCCGGAAGATGCGGACTGAAGCTGATGGAGAAAATTTTGGAGGCGGCACCGACGAGTATCGAACTAGAACATTACCGGAGCAATTCTGGACCTGTTGTTAGGGACTTTTTCGATGCGCCCAGCAATGACGACTCATGACGAAATGTCAATATGGATTTGTGTCCATGTAAATTCTATTCGTATTCGTTTACGTAAAATCTCATTGTGCGATCCCCAAGGGCCCATGGTACGAGCGGTATGTGGTTTGAGGTCATTCGACATTTGGTGCGTGCGTTACGGCTAAGCGAAACACTTGGTGTTCATTCGTCATGGCCGTGGCCATGGAAAATCACCATGTCGGGTGGCCCAAATTTTGTCATGCTCCTCGTGCTCAAAAGAACCTTGGGGGTGGCACTTGGGGGTTTGAGGTCTCATGTATAGTGTAGGGGAGTGTTGGCTTACGAAAGCGGTTGCCTTGTGCGAATAACGAACGAGCGGCCCACATGGGCATGCAACATGTCGAATTCGCCCAAGGCGATTGCGGAACTCACCCTACATCCGTTTTTGCATTTTCTTGTGTCTATAGTCCTGTAAATGTTGTATTTTACTTTACGCCTTCAATACCATTCGGCCAACATGGTCATTTGAAGGCGCAGACATGGAATACGAGGTTGGCACGTGGTCCGAAATATGCCCCGCGATGTTAAGTCGGGAAGCCCATTTGGGACGGATTTTATATCAAGGCTTATCCCTTGCATGCGATGCAAGGGTGCCGCACGGGTTCTTCCGCACCAAAACATTTGACTCGTGACATTCTGGTCAAAAAAATAAGTATTTGGTTGACGGACACTTCTCAACTTCTCAAAAAATATATCAAAATATTTTTATAAATTAATATTTTTAATTTATAAATAATCCTAACAGTCACTTAAGTCTGCATGTTTTTAAAATATTATTAGCCACTAAAAAATTATTTTAGTGATTAATAATATTTTTTTAAAAAAAAATATTTAAAATATTTTTTTAAAAAATTAAATACTTAAGTTATACGCGTGTTAATTAAAATGCAACTTAAATTATTTTTTGACAATGGATAATATTCATATTTACCCTAAAGTATTCAAAAAGGAACAAATATATTCTTAAACTTTTATTTTTTTTTCAAAAATGACATCTGTGTCCAAATTTTGGACAAAAAATGTCTCTCTATAACGGTTTGACAAGTCAGCGAATAGTTGCTTACGTGGCAAAGATAAGGATCATATTTGCTCTTATAATATTCGAAAAGGTACATATTTGTTCTTAATTTTTTTTTTAAAAAATATCATTGTCGTCCAAATTTGGAGCCATATTTGCCTCTTAAGTATTCGAAAAGGTACAAATTTATCCTTCAACTTAAAATATATATATATATACTCGTTGTCCAAATTTGATGCCATATTTGCCCCTTAAGTATTCGAAAATGTACAAATTTGTCATTAATTTTTTTTAAAAAAATACCATCGTCATTCAAATTTTGGGTCATATTTATCCCTAAAGTATTCGAAAAGGTACAAAATTGCCCTTAATTTTTTTTTTTGAAAAATACCTCACCGTCCAAATAAATTTTTATTTATTATAATATTAATATGAATTGCTGAAAAAAATATATTATGAATAATAAAGAAATTAATTATTTATTTTGAGCCGCTTAAAAGACTTAAAAAAGTCTTTAAGTAATAAAAGGAAATTATATTTTAAAATGAAGGGCAAAATCGAAATTTTGATCATTTAGTTATAAATTTGAAAAATCCAAATTTATATTATGGATCTGAGAAAATCTCATATCCAAATTATGATCTAGGTAATTGCTCAAAAAAACATTTGATGGACATGCACTTTCGATGAATAAATTTCTCATCAAGCAACTAATATATCATTCTTTCATAAATTAATATTTTTAAGTTATGTAATTATATATTATCAATATACGTTAAAAATTAAATTTTCTTCATCATATTTTAAGATATATATGCTAATATAACAGAATTTTTTATATATATAGTTAATATGAATCATATGATTATATATAATTTATCATATTTGAAAACTTAATTTTTTATTTGTAACCGGCACTTAAAAAACAACATATTTTGTTCCAAAAACTAATTGAAATTAAAATAAATAAGTTAAAAACTCATTAATTTTCTTATTTCAAAATATTAACGATGTAAAGTATAAATTCAAACCACATCAACCGCTCAACTACTCATTGAGTTCTAAATGTGAAATAGTCCAACAAAATAAGATCACGAAACAAAACAAAAAGCTAATATATAGTGACAAATGTTCGGGATCTAAATTACTAAATATATTCCGATTTTTAATAATTTTTTCAAATCTATCACAATATTTCACTTGTACCAACAAAATACCTCAATTCCATTTTTAAATTGTTTCAATCATATCTCATCGTCAATGAAATGTTAATTTACTCGTTTGGATGCTGGTGTGACACTACTAAGGTGGACCAACAATCTAGTTAATATCCCTAAATGCAATAAAAAAATTCAAAAAGTATCACTTCACGGAATTCATTTTTAAAGAATTTAAAGGGCTAACTATGTAATATACTTTGACTTTACGAATTTTTCTAAAAATATCCTAATCTTTTATTTTTCAACTAATAGGGGTCTCACATTTTTATTTGTTTTAAGTATATCCTATCCTTAAGACATCATCAATTTGACTACTAAGATAGTGGATTAGAAGTCCAATCAACATCTCTAAATATATTTTAAAATAATACAATAATATGTCACCAAACCTTTTAAAAACTATATCTTCTTAAACTATTTTTAATATGTCTCTTTATATTCTCAACACTCGCACTCACCTCTTTGCATTGTTGTTGCCTAAACCCGCCTAAACCCGAAACTGAGATGAGGGATTGGGGCGGATAAAAGGAAGACCGATATGAGGAGTATTTTTATTAATAAATAAAGATTTTCGCTTCATTAGTAATCTACTTAAACACCTTTCATGATGACTATCTATATGACTAGTTTGGTAAAAAATTTAATTACCAAGACAATATAATTTGCTGGTAATCTAGACCAACCAAACATGTTAATGCAGTGGGCACAAGTAATTTAAAACAGGATTCTCGGTAATAAAATACTTTATACCAAATGTCTCCTTAGAGATAGGATCAGATTTGTCTATTACGCAGATAAGATGGAGCCTTTTTATTCTTAAAGCTTTCAAATTATCAAATCATTATCGTATCATGGATATTAATTCTCATTACTGTTTACCCCTTTAAATCTCATCGGTATTTTTGTATGTTGTAGTTGCTGGGTTCGGATCTGAGTATGATCTTAAAGAGGAAATCAAAAAAATAGCAAGCTCACAAGTGCATTATTTTGAGAACTGGATCAGATTCGATTCAAAACATTGATTTTAGTGAAAATTAGTCAAACATGGCGAGTAACAGAGCAATATTGATGAAAACTCATCAAACTTGTAGAACCTAAACCCATCCTTTTGGATCTTTTTAACTCGTTGAATCCAACAAGCAAATCAAATGAGCTACACTGGAGTTGGCAGGCACAATGGCAAACCCAGAGCATCATTCTGGTAACAACCATTGTCCCTTCTATGCCAAGAATATTATCTTTTTTCCTTAGGAGTTAAAAACTATTTCACCTTGCTCAAAAGTTGTAATAGCTCTGTATCATTCTATTTGCAGAGCAGCTAAATCTGGAGCTGGTTTATTTGCATTCTTGGATTGATCACATGCATTTGTTCTCACAGCAAAGATCAAAGATCAACTTATTCAGGCATAAATTCTTTATCCTGCCATGATTTACATGTCTTTCACAGTTCTTTTTAATGTAATTCCCTCCAAAAATATACACCAAATATAAGGAGAGGGCAAGAGAGAAATAAAATTAACATATAGCTTTCTGTCAGTCATTATTTGGTACTCTTCAAAGTAGATCTGACCATTTTTAGGCTTGGGAAGGCGCATCTGGCTGCTGGAGAGGGTGAGCAGCTTGAAAGGCTGGGTGCTCATTGTATGCTTCGTTCAACCTAGCTAGTGTAGGATAAAGTGACTTTATCCAGAAAAAGAAAACATGTTAAGATTTCATGAACGTTATGTAGGTTATATAAAGCAAATTCAAGCTCAACAGCTACTATTCAATTATGAAAGTTATTTGGAAAGAGATTGTAGATGCACAATTCAGAACTTCTTAACATTTTTTATTTACTTTAGTATAATTTGTGCTTAGAGGGCAAAGACAACTGAACTGAAGTATGGGCTCTGAAGAAAATACTGCAACTATAAACCTAACCAATTAACATAATCGCCAAGTAAAGAGTCCTTCAGAAATAAAGTTTAATAAGATGGTGGATGAAGCATAGAAATCGAAAGCAAACAAGCGATCAAATAAAACTCTTTACTTTTATCCATAGCAGACATTTTTTTATTAAAGAAAAAGAATTATACAACTATTATTACCATGTCAATTTCGAAACGCGATGCTGCACATATCTGTGGTGCCAAAAACACATCAGCCTGCACGTGGAAAATTCAGTAAGACCATGTTTGCTTTGCAGGATATGATTTAAGGTGGATAAGAGTGGGATAGAAATCCAAAAGGATTTCTTAAAATCCTATCCTATGTTTGTTTTGGCATAGGATAAAAAGCATGGATAGGATATGAAAATTCATATCATGTGGATTTGGGCCCTAAACCCACCCCCTCCCTAGGATTTCTAAATGGATTTGGGCCAAAATAAATCCACCCAATATCCGGCCCGATTCATATCCATTGCTGCAGCAAACAATGGATTGGATTTTAAAATCCAATCCACCTCCTTAATCCATCAAAGCAAACGAGACCTAAGATCACTAAAAGAACAAATAGCTGCCAGCCTATTACAATCACAAGGATATGAACCAAGATTGCATCCTGGAATATGCCAACCTACATGGAAAAAGGCAGCTTTGTATTTACATTGAAATGCTCAGGGCATATGTAACCAATCAATATAACATTTCTTGCATGTGGTCAGGTAAGACATGCACGCATTACCAAATATTGAAGTAATATTTGAACTGGTTCTAACCACCTGATTCAACGACTGGAATTTGCCATTAAGGGTGGCAGTAATTGCACGGTTAAATAATATTAAAATCTTCCGTAGTTTCATAGAGCACATTATCATGCTTAAAGAAGCACTGTATCTGCATGATAACCATCAGATTAACTTTCATCAAAGGATATAAATATAAGTATATTGGACTAACCAATTGGACCTCATCTCCAGTAGCATATTTGCCAGCAGACTCCTTTAAGAGTTTTTCAATTGCTGAAGAAAACAAACTTCAGTTTAGCTATTAATGTGAGTGAAGAATTAGCACTTGGGAAAAATTATCATAAAACATCAACTGCAGCATATATAGAAAATAACTATTGTGGTGCACTATGATACATATTTAATTTATTCAGTTCTTTTTCATTGGAAGTGTATGTTCCTCATGGCACTTCTAATATACATCCAGCAAATATTACTGGATAGAGATGTAAAATAATGCAGTTGAAAAGCCAAATAATTGAGACCATGGCCACCCTTGATGAAGAAACATTTTGGGTACAAAATCAAGATTCCCTAATTCGAAATTCTCTTCTTCATAGAGATAGAACAACTGAATATGATATTCAAGTCTTGAGTCAATTTCTTAATGAATTAAAAGAATTTGAAAACATATTCTGAATTAATAAGAACCCGATGTGAGTACCAAAGCTTTTTTTAATACAATACAAAATGGGACTTTTTTGTTATTTCGATTGGTCGAGTGGTTTCTTGGAGATGGGTTAAAGAAAGAAGTTCTCAATGATATCTAGAAACAAAGTAACAATTCATGGATCAAGTGTTGGCAGCATTGAACTCATGAGTGAAAATAATTGATTTTTTATAGAAACAGAGCCCAAATTACGTTTTCCCATGAATAGTAACTTTACTAAATAATACTGCAATAGCAAGTTTAGAAGGAAAAGCTTGCATGGCCTTTGCAAGTACAATAACTATTCAAATCAGAAAAGAAAATGATTCCAAAAACCTTATAAGTTGGGTAATTATGTCCCCTTAAACAGCAATCAAGTTACAGTTGGTCATTATTGTTTGAAATCAACTTAAATCTAAGTCCAATTTCCAAATCAGTGGAAGCAATCAATTACTGAGTCATTGATAGATCCTATGTAGTCAATCTTGACCTAGTCAAGCTTGTCAAAAGCGCACGCCTGGGCGCCTAGGCGCACCCGGCGAGGCACACAAGAGGCCCAGCGCCTCTGCGCGGCCAAGGCGCAGCGCCTTCATACAGGCGCGCGCCTTGGCAGAGCTTCAGGCGTGCACCTGGGTGAACTGATGGTTTCTGCCTTTAAGTGGGGGCCTACCCACTTAATATAACTTAATAAAATACTAAAAAAATTGACTCATTAGGGCTTCACCCGTGTAAGTCAAAAAAAATTTCTCTCCTCACCCTTGTTTCAGCCGTCGAGTACTCGAGTGACTCTTCCCTTCTTCTCCTTCACTCGTCCAGCCACCAAAGTCCGCCGGAGTGCCGCTCGAGTGCCGCCCAGTTTCTTCAAGTTATTCCATTTTCTTTCTTTCTTTCTTTCTTCTCCTCTAGTTCTCTTCTTCTTCATTACTTCTAGTATTTTTCTTCTTCTCACTTTCTCAGCAGATTTTTCTTTCTTTTCATCCCTGTTTTTTTTCTTTTCAGCCATGTTTTCTTTCTTTAATCTTTCCAGCCGAGTTTTTTTTTTTTCAGCCATGTATTCACAGTCATATTTTCAGCCGAGTTTTCTTTCTTCTCCTCTAGTCCTCTTCTTCTTCATTACTTCTACTCTTTTCTTCTTCTTATCAGCCAAGTTTTCTTTCTTTTCATCCCTGTTTCTTTCTTTCCAGAATTCCAGCCATGTTTTCTTTCTTTCCAGCCAAGTTTTCAGCCGAGTTTTTTTTTTCTTCTTCTTCTTCCAGATTTTGTTGATTGCAGATTGCTCACTCATTATTTTCAGCCATGTTTTCAGCACTTTTGCTTGTCATAAACTCATAATCATCCTTGTGCGTTGATTGTGGCAGACTAGCAGTGCAGTGACACTGTGACAGTTGTGTATTGAGTGAGCAGTGACACTTTTGAGACTCAAGTTAATTTTTATTTGGTGTGTTGTGTACTTGTGTGATTGTGTCTCTTTAATTTAGATAATTGGATTCATGTAGTAACTGTGGTTTGATTTGCTATTATTGCTTGGTACATGTTGGATTCATATTGTTTGGTCACTTTGGTGTATGTTATATTGCTTGGTACATGTTGGATTCATATTGTTTGATTTGCTATCATTGTTTGGTGTATGTTATATTGCTTATGAGTTATGAGTTATGCTTAATTTCTAATTTTTATTTGAATTAAGGAATTAATAGCAGAAGGTAACTGAAGGAAAGGACCTAAAGTCCAGATATAAACAATAATGGTATGTTTGCTTCAAGATTTGATTGGATAATAAATGGGAGAGGATTGGATATGAATCTTTTAAATCCGGTGTACATCGGATATCATATTAATTTTATATTATTCTAATCCTATTTTTTTCTAGTCAATGCACCAAACAAACAATGGATTCAAATCCAATCTCCCTTAATCCTATGAAGCAAACAAGCACTAAAAGAACAAGAGCGGAAAGGAAAACCAAATACGCTCAAACAAAACAAAACTGTGTACAGACTTAAGCACCCCATTTTCAGTTCTTCAGGTTTACGTCCACTTCTTAAAAGAAACCTCCCCCACTTATGTTATCAACCATGTCTAAATATACACTAGAAAGATGGTAATTTCAGTAAGATAATTCTATAACAAGATAACTAGCCAATCAATATTCCTGATGGACCAAATTGACATTTTCTTTTGCATTTTCTGGATCATATGCTTTAAGAAATTATTTCATATCTAGATAAATGTGCATATAGATGCAACCATATGAAATATACTATTACATCCATCTTATGGTGTTCTCAATAGATTATTATTTACAATAAAAATACCATGTGCTACCAGGAAAGAACTAATGAAACTAATGTCTAAATAGAGAGAAAAGGGCAGAGTTTCTTGCTACCAATGCAAGCCTAGACTATGCCACTTGGTGTTGCAAATAATTAACCCTACACTGATAGAATGGGCAGACCTAATAAATATGGCTGCAGATTGATTGGTTGGGCCACTGAGCAAATAAGTATCTAGATTATGTCACATTCTAAAGAAAACAAGTTATAATATATTAATATGTGATGCATAATTGCATATATGCAATCATCATCATTTTCTCATGCCAGGATTAAGATTATTCAGTGAAACTTATTGAAGTGATCATGAAATTTTCAAAAGTTCCTCGCCTATTTAAGTTTAGAGACCAAAATACAGAACTTCAGCTTAGAATTGGAACTTAAGTGAGATCTGAGCTTAGCTTAGCGGTCAAAAATTTCAAGTCAGTTTCAGACTAAAGATAATTACATGCTCCAGTTATTTCTTCTGGTGGAGCTAAGCCGACTGGCTAGTTAGTTGTTCAAAGCACTGTAGCTATTGAGAGTGAGAATTTCTTTACGTAGAAACACCCTTTAACCATTAGAAAAAGGCATTAAGCAAAGTCTAAAAAACAAACCTGCAAAACCCTTGTTGATATGCTCCTGAACCCATGCAAGTTTTGCATTCGAGTTAACTTTTTCCTCAATATATTTCTGCAAATTTATGAGCAAAAGATATGCTAATTTTAGTTGAAATTGTGAATATGTGCACCATCATTTCAATCATACAATGAAGTTACAAGGATATATGTATGATTCTGTACTTACAATTACAGCAAGATTATGAAGTGGCTGAATACTTGAACCGACAATACTTGCAATCTGTGGAAGAAATGATATTTAGGTGTTGGGATTAACTAAAATTATAAACAAAGAGTAACATCAAACATAAAAAAAGAACAATATCCTAACTCATAGTTCATATATTGCAAAAGACCAACTTTCTCAAAAGCTTAAGCTATTAGGAACCAAACAAATACATGGATTTATATTCTTATACACCCCTCACTTGTGGCAGGTAAACTCAAAAAGACGGACCCAAGCCCAACAAGTGGATTGATTTAATTGAAGTTTTTTTTAGATACCATGTTAAATTTAATTGGATGACCAGTTCTCCCAAAAGCTTAAGTTGTTGGGAAAGGAAACAGACCAATATATGAATTTATATTTTTAACACATACAAAGAGCAGAAAAGTATTTAAATTGTATCTAACAAGTTTCCTCTTATTCTGACATAGCATAACTGTGAAAGAAATAGAAAATTGAATTGTGAAGCACAACTCAAAATTTTGCAATTGAAACATAGCAATTAGATGAGATGGAGACAATGGACAAAAGAAACCTTATAATAAATGAAAAGATTAATTGTTAAGTCTAGTCTACACTTTAAGATTTTTAGCCTGAAATTTCATTTGTAACAAATATACACCTGTATTTTGAGATTTGTCACAAGTATAGTCAGCCATCAACTTTTTGTTAAGTTTTTTGTAAACTTGAATACTTGATGTCTTCACAGATGGAGACAATGGACTAAAAAAACTTTATAATAAATGAAAAGATTAATTGTTAAGTCTAGTCTACGCATTATAATTTAGCCTGAAATTTCATTTGTAACAAATATACACCTGTACTTTGAGATTTGTCATAGGTATAGTCAGCCATCAACCTTTTTAAAAGTTTTTTCATTAACTTGAATACTTCATGTGTTTATAAGCTAACATGCCTACTTATGCTAATCAACTGGTTGCAGTGTCATTAACTCTATGCTTACAGAGGCTCCTCTATCATTATACTATCTAACTTAGTAATATAAACCACTAATGATACAGTGTTGTGTCAGAAATTTATGTTTTAAAGTGTTGGTTTTTTTTTTGTAAGGTTGTAATTCATTTAATGACCTAACTACCTAACCAGGATAAGTAGGCAAGATCAACTTGTCTGCATAGCAAGACAACAACAAACTTAACTAGGATCTAACAATTGGCTATCTTTGTGGAAACCTCAAAATAAAGGTATATATTTGCTATAACTGAAAGCTCAAGCTAATCCATTAAAATTCATAAATTTCATGCTAGATTTAGCAATTTACCCTAGATCAAAACAAGAAAAGGCATATATTAGAGGAATTATAGAAGAGGACAAGCAAGTTGCTACTAATGCAGAAATAGTGCACCATGCGAGCTGGTAGTGACCACCCATACAGAGTATTTAGCATCAGTTTCAGAAATTTCTTTTTGAAAGCAAAGAAAGCTTCATTTTCTCTATTAGTTTTCTAAAGATGATTGCACCTAACCTCAGCGTTTCCTAAAAATACAACTCCTCAAAAACTGGGAAAGCTTGGAGTGTTTTACACCATATCTATCAAGCATTTTTTACAGTTATTACCTCAAAATTTCCTCCTTCTAAGATGGTAGAATAAGCTGATTGGCACTCATGTCAATGTAGAATGGTAAAAGAGATTGCTAGTAGAATGCACAGAACAATCATAGATGAGAATGCATCATCCATGAATAACATCCGCATACGTAACTTACCTGGATGTTGAGTGCTTTCTTTTTGAGGTCTTGAGGCAGCAGAGGATGTTGAGGATACTTTTCTTCTAAATACTAGAAAAATCAAGAAAATAATTTTTTAGTAGAAAACATGGGGTCCATAATAAACATAAATCCAAGATACGAGCACATATTTGAAGTGGACGAAAGAAAAATCAATCTATTACCAATATAATTGCAAAAGAGTCGGCAAGGACTAGATTTCCATCTACCAGCGCCGGCACAAACTTAACTGGGTTAAGCTTCTCGAACTCTGTAATTAAACAAGAAGAATCAGTGTGCAATGGGTAATTGATGTGAAATCCGAAGAAGGAAACTACTTTCTTACCTGGGTTGAACTGATCGCCTTTCAAAAGATTCACAGCCCTGTACTCATAATCCAACCCTATCATGAGATCACGAAGACCATACAACCGACTTCAACAAACCCCAAAAGAGACTAAAAAAAAGAGTAAAAAAGATCGAACTTGTGGCTAAGTGAGCGGCGAAGGCAAAAGGATTCAGATGAACCTTTGAGATTGAGGGCGATGCGGACTCGCTGCGAGGATGAACTGCGCCAATAGGAATACAGCGTGATCTTCGTCCCCGGCTCCGCCATCGCCTGGAGAACCCGAAAAGAAGGGAATGGGGATTTTGCTGGGATTGGAAAGATGCAGAGTGAAGTTGATGGACAAAATTTTGGCTGCGGCAGTGATGCGTGCCAAACTAGAACGTTACGGGAGCAATTCAGGTCGATCGCGTGTTGGATAGTATGACTAGATCGGGAAATCTCGGATTATGCCAATTAACCTTTTCTCAAGTTTGGGAATAACTTTATGATTCCTGCATATGTGAAAATCGTATAAAACATAAGAGGAATGCCTCGAAATAATTCTAATGAAAATTTTCGAATCTGAAATATATTTATTAAAATTCCTACGTCCGAATTTTAAAATTCATAATACTCATTTTACTTTTATCTATGTTATAGATTTTTATCAAAAATCTAATAAATTAAATTTATTTATTTTTAATTTTAAATAAGTATCTAAGACTCTTATACAAAGTTCGTTAAATTAAATTTTAATGCTAGGATCTAAAAAATATTTTAGACTAAAATATTTTTTAGATCATAACATCTCTTTTATATCATAAAAAATATTTTATGAATTAAAAATATCTTTTTAAAAATTCATGCAATTATTCTAGACTATGGGCAAAATTTTGTAATGTATTATAGACTTTTGCCCGTAACATATAACATTAAATTTAAATTAAAAATTAAAAATTAAAAATTATTTTGGTTTGAAATATTTGTTTAGACCATAGTATAGGTTTTTATACCAATATATATATATATATATATCATGAATTAAAATTAATTTATTAGAGTTATGAAGATATTTTAGACTTTGTGTAAAAGTTTTTAATTCATTAAAGAATTTTCCTCAAAATCTAAAATAACTTTATAACTATAAAAATGTTAATTTTAATTCATATAATATATTTTTATGTTAAAAAAGAAATGCTAGAGTCAAAAGAATATTTTGAATCAATATAATTTAATATTTTTAATTTAAATATAATTTTATATGTTTTTGTCCAAAGTTTAGAATCGCGGCATAAACTTGAATTCATTGGAATATATGCATAATTTTAATTCATTAAACATTTTTTAATAATATAAACGATGTGCTAGAATAAAAAAAATGGATCAAAATATTTTATTATTATTTATTTAAATTTAGTTTTGTATATTTTAGGCATTAGAGACTTTTGGTCAAAAATATATTTTTTTATCCATAGCGTCTCTTTTTCATTATGAAAAATATTTTTCATAAATTAAAATGATTGTTTTTCCCATTTTTTAAATTTTCTGCAAGTTACATACTTTTGCGGAAGGGGAAAAAGAGGATAAATGAGTATTATGACTTTTAGGTTCCGGGTCTGCGAATTTGAGCAGTCATATTCCAAATTCGGGAATTTCTAATAAAATTATTCCGATTTCGGAGAATTCAAATATTCAAATATAGAATCCTTATATTTTCGGGATAGCATTGGTAAAATTATAAAAAAAAAGTCTCCTAATTACACAAATACAAGGAAACTTTTTGTGTTTTTACAAATATAGAAATCTTTATGATTTCTCCAAACAATAAGAGAAATTTGGGAAAACTTAATTTTTTTCCCATATTTGTGAAAATCATAAATATATTTCAAAATTTTCTAAAACCTAATTAATTATTTAGGTCAACATCATAAATTGCCCCTTAATTTTTCATAATCCAATTGATTCATATAAAAAAAATAGTTTTGATTCCACTTTAACTTTTTTCCTGAACGGTTCAATGTAAAGCTGATTCAATTATTACCGAGTAAGAAATTAATAAAATGGTTAAATTTAGTTTCGGTTCCAGTTCCAGCATGCATGGTACTCGGAAGCGAAACGGGAACCAATATCTAGAATCGAGTTGTACATATAATACAGATATATACTTATATATATAGTTTAAAATATATTTAGTTATTCACTACCCAAAACTCGTTAACTCAGTACTCAAACATATTATCCAAATTCAATATCCACTAACCATAGTCGTATAATTTTATTATGTATTTGTTAGCATTAATTTTACATTTTAGCCCTTTTTTATTTGTTGAATTCTGATACATGAAAAGAGAAAAAAAATGAAAATATTTCAACATGGTACCCGAAACCTGTGATGTACTACAGGTTCCACCAGAGTACTCGTAACCTATGGTGTACGTACTAGAGGTTTCAGGTAGCGTCTGATTTTATGTTCCAATAGGGTAGACTCCATATTCAAAATCTAGGAATCAGTTCTATATAGGGTAGGATCCGAGTATCATAAAAAATATAGGGTATTCGACTATCGGGATCTGCTTACCCCTATCAACTATCCGAATCTAATCGATTCAACAAGATTTACATTGAACCGTTCAAAAAAATTAAACCGGAACCAAAACTAATTGCTTAAATGAACCTATCGGGTTATGAAAATTAAGAGGTAATTGGGAGAGTTGGCCAAAATAATTATGATTTTCACAAAATTTGAAATATATTTATGATTTTCAAAATATACGAAAACTCTTTATGATTTTCTTAAATTTATACCGGAATCAAAATCAATTTCTTAAATAAACCGATTGAGTTATGAAAATTAAGAGGTAATTTAGGGAGTTAGCCGAAATAATTATGATTTTCATAAATTCTAAAATATATTTATGGTTTTCAAAATATACGAATTTTTTTTAATGCTTTTCTTAAATTTAAACTGGAATCAAAACCAGTTTCTTAAATAAATCGATTGGGTTATGAAAATTAAAAGGTAATTTGGGGAGTTAGGCTGAAATAATTATGATTTTTATAAATTCTGAAATATATTTATGATTTTCAAAATATACAAAAACTTTTTATAATTTTCTTAAATTTCTCTTTTATTTAAGAGGCAATACTTCTGATAATAGTGTAAAAAGAACACTACTGATATTTTAAGTAAAATGGTGTAAAAATTCAGTAATTTAATTGTCATAGCAAATAAGATAATTCAGATTCTTAACGTTTTTGTAACAACATTGCTGAATATGTCAATATCAGATTCCTTACATTTTTGACAACCCATAATAGATCTGCAAGTAATTATATTATCTTGCAAGATTTTATGATGATACACCAAACACTTTGTTCAGTTGCACATAGCATTTCATTTCTTCCACGATGAATATTGAATAGCATTTGATAGGTAGAACGAGCTAAATCAATATTATTTTTTCTTTGGTGTGTTAAAAAGCAGAATCAAATGCTTAAAAGAATAATATAAGTTAGCTCTGCATGTAAGGCTATTCACGGGTCAAATTGGATTTGAAGAAAAAATCGGCCCGACCCGACCAACAAGCAACCGGGTCGGGTCGGGTTAGGTTTTGAAGTATTTTTTTTTTAACGCGATCTGACCCAACCAGCTCAAAATTAGATCGGATCGGGTAATCGGGTTACCCGATAAAAAAAAGTATTTTTTTTTTAAAAACCCCCCTCAAATGACGCGGGAAGACGCATCTTCCATGTTGATCGAATACCCACACTAGCTAGAAGAGGGGGGTACGTTGAATAGTGTTGGATGAATTTTAACTTCTATTTGATTTCTTTCGAGTTCAATTTCTAATACAACTAAATTGATCACTCAACTAAATTACGATGCTTGACAAGTAATAATTAGACAATAAGCACAATCAAACAAGCAATGCAAAGACAAGTAATTATAATGGTTCGGCCAACCGCCTACTCCGCTACCTTGGCTCTACACTAAGGATTTCTAATCAAATCATTTATAGACTTTGTGTTTCCCTTTGAATACAATCGAGGACTCGCTTCTCAACCCTTTGAGAACTCCTCAAACCTATTCACCTAGGCAAAACACAATTCTATGAAGGAAACACTAAGTGTTTACACTAGCATACATAACAAGCTAATAATGATGATTATAATTTAAAAACCGATGAAGAATGACAAGAAGGATCTAAAAATGAAACCACATGTGTGAGCTTCTTCCAAAGCCTTCCAAGTCTCCAACTCTTCAAGATGGTGAGCTCGAATCGTTGCCGGAGTTGAGACGAGAAGATCGCTTTAGGAGGATGAAGCTATTGGTGAAGCAAACAAGCACAAATCAATTTTTGAAGGCTTAAATCTTTCTTTAGAATGCACTAATATATAATCATTAAGAGGGTTTAAGAGAGGTCCATCACTCCAACGGACGTTTTTCTGCCCGTTGGATGTCGACCGGTCGCTTGTCGGTCGACCGACCGATCGATCGCCCAGCGATCGCTAGGCTACTGCCCTTTTTTGGTCACATTCACCGAATTGGCTACTGCCAGTTTTCGCCTTTGTCCGGTCGATCGAATTGACCACTGCCAGTTTTTGGCTTTGTTCAGTCGACCGAAGTGGCTACTACCAGTATTTTGCCTCGTTCGATCGACCGAACCAGGACTGAGGCTATTTTTTACATTTATTTTATTGTGCGCTTTGTTCCCGGGTTCTGTTACCAAGTTTTGACTTGGATAACATTACAAATAGACTTGGGATATGTTCATAGGGATATATTACATAAAATCTATTTTATGATCTATGAGTTCTACTCAATTTTCATCGGAGCCTTTTTGCTAATTTTTGTATTTTTTCGAGCAAAGTTCGCGCGCGTATAGTAACCCCAACCTGAACTCAAAATTTCACAAATATATTATACATATGTTTGTTATCATCAAAATAGAGATCGAAACCTAGGGGGAACCCCTGGGCCAACATTCCCAAGAAAATGCATCTTCCCAACGCGTCTATTAATTCTTGGGAAGATGTGTCTTCCCAAGAAGAGATCTTAAGAGATCTTGGGAATATATCTTGGGAAGACGAGCAACAACCCGAGTGGCTGCTGCTTCTCGGGAAGACGCGGGCCAGTTGAAGTGACCCACGTCTTCTCAAGCTAATTTATTTAAATTTTTAAATATTTTTTTAAAAAAATAATAATAATAAATGGTAATTAATTGAGTAACTGAGTCAGGTATCGGGTAATCGGATTTCAAAACTTAAAACTCAAGACTCGACCCGATTATAGTCGGGTTTGAATATATTGAACCCGACTCGACCCGACCCGACCCAATTAATTCGGGCCGGGTCTGTTTCTCGGGTTCATTGGATCGAGTTTAACCCATGAACAACCCTATCCGCGTGAACCAACTAACAAAACCAAAGTCACTTTATTCTATTTTCTTAAGGGTAGAATTTTCCTCAATTTGTATATTTTATACTATATTATAAAAGATAGATCAAAACTTCAATATTAAAGTAATAAATTATTTTAGGATTATTCTTTAAAAAAATACTTTGACCGTTCACTAATAAAAAATATTTTGATTAAATTCACATTTTATATTTATAAATTTTATATGTTAGTCTTTTATCAATAAAAATATTTTTATAATAATAATTAAACTAAATTATATTAAAAATGTATGAAAATAGTATAGTTCAATTAAAATTATTTGATTTATAAATTTTATATTTAGATTCTTCATTAATGAAATAGTTGTATTATTTTTAAAAATAATTAATTAATTATATATAAATGAATATAAAATTATGTATTTTTATTTAAGCGGGGAAGGTACGTAACATGCTAAAAATATTAACTATGTGAGGGTAAGTGTAAAAAAAATTAGTGCAAACATAAATCAGCTTGCTCATGAGTGAATAATAATGACACAAAAGCTGATTATTGCGATGAAAAGTTGATAATTTCGATGAAAAACAGATGATGAAAAGAACTTAGGCGTAAATTGTTTGAAAATCAGCTTGTTCATGAATAATGCATTCCGATCTGAGTAGCCCAAGGGGTGAATGGGTCCGAGAATTTTGTATTTTTCATGATACTCGAATCCTATTTTATATAGAACTGATTCCTAAGTTTGGGCCCTGGATCCTATCCTATTATGTTGGAACTTAGAACCGGACCCTACTCGGAATTTATGGTGTAGTACAAGTTCCAGGTACCATTACAGATTTCAAGGTATAGGCTCGGATACCCTGTTGGAACTTATAAATATACAGGTTCTAATAAGGTACATGGAACCTGTAAATGAACAGGTTCCAAGATACAAATTTTGAGTATATGTTCCAGTTCTGAGTCTAGGTACTCGATTTGTTGGACCCTAAACTGAAACCGCTCGAGTGATTCATTTTCATAGGTGGATGACTAGAACTACCCACTTAATTGCTAAAGAATCGGCCCTTGGAGGCAAAGGTGCATTAGGGAGATGTCCCTAACTTGTTCAGGAGTGATGTTTAAGAGATTATAGTTGGAGGAGTTGGTAGAGCTCCTGTTGTGACAGAGAGGTCAACAATTATAGCACTCGTTTAGCTTTAGATTCACTATGCAATATGTGTTGTTAGTCTCTCGTCAAGTCTATTCAGGATAGGGGTGAGCGAGTTTGAGTATCTTGTATTTTTCATGATATCCGGATCGATTCTTAAGTTTTGGAATAGAACTATATCATATTAGAACTTAGAATCGAACTCTATCATGAACCACAGGTTCTGATTTCCGGTACCATATTGAAACTTGTTCATTTACAGGTTCCAAGTTCTAGAATACAAGTTTCGAGTACCGGTTCTAATTTCAATTATGAGTACCTGATTTGTTGGACTCGGAACCGGAATCAGTTATAATCGATTCCTTAATTTTTGTCTTGGATCCTACTTAAATTTAATTCGAATATACTCAAAATCTACCCGATCGAGTAGATTCTAATCAGTTCCATATTTACTCGATATTCATGCACACCCTTAGGTAGCACATTAACTTTAATAATGATAAACGAAAAAACAGAAGTAGAGAGATTATAAACAATGAATACAAAGAATCGAGAAATTTTATATATTGTGCCAAAAATGCACATTTACATGTAGTAAACTTATGCAGTGGTTAGTGGTGTGTTTTTGGTCTGTTTTTTTTTTTTTTTTTAAAAAAAAACTTATGCAGTGGTTAGTGGTTGCAGACCTGACTCTGGACTCTAAAGAGTCTTTGGTGCGGCATATCAAGATTGAGAAACGTCTATTGCAACTTTGACTTCAGCAAACATAACTTTTGCAAAGCTGAACAAGATATGCAAATCATCAAAATATCACAAGGCTAAAGAACAGCTTCTGACTATGTTGCTAATGAAATTTGTACATTATTCGATCACGATAATCTCAATTGGTCAAATTCATTATTTTCCAAGTGTTTATACGTAGCAAGATGATCGCAAAGAAGCGTTTGGTACGAGATAATCTTGATTAAAATTACTTGAGCCCATCAGATTACCACGTTTGGTTGAAACATATTACTGGTAATCTGGATGCCCATGGTAATCTACATTACCAACGAAGAGGGTGACTATGTGGATTACCAATAAAGTTATAATGTTATTTTTTATTTTTGACAAAAATATCTCCTACTAAAATACCCTATATTAACATAGAAAAAATTTCCGCATCATCTCATAATAAAGTGGTAATCCTTATTTTTTTATTTTACTTTATTTTTTTATTTTTTATTTTTTTATTTGAGGGTATTTTAATTAAAGATATAAGTTTCTCAATGATCTTTTCTTTTACCAAACAAAATAATTAATGTGGATTACTGGCGAGATTACCAGTACATGCCAAACATGGTAATGTAACATTATCGATAATTTTAAAAGTGGTAATCTATTTGACTGGTAATCTAGATCCACGGTAATATATATTAAGTAGTAATGTACCAAACGCCCCCCAAGATTGAGCCGGATAAAAGGAAGAAACACTAAACACTACATTAGCTTCCCCTTTAGAATCTAGACAAGTACAAGTATACCCAACGATGTCTACACTAGTTTTTCCTTTTGGGGTCAGGACAAAGAATTATACCCCACTTCCCCAAGTCGGTGCTCCCTCAATCACGGGGCGCCAGTGCTGGCCCCTTTAGGGTTCTGGCACGGCACCCCGTGCGACGGGGTTGGTTCCAACTCCGACCCAGCCCCATGCGATCCATGATTGGGGTAGTACGGGTTTCGGTGCAGGCGTGACTGCACCGAAGTCGCACCCCTTTTAGATCCTCATGAAAATGCTTCTCATAGTACACGCACATAAGATCTGTGCATGATACGCCTGCCCTAATAGCCCAAGGAAAATAATGTCCAAATAGATGAGCATGTTGCTTCTCACGGGCCGAACCTTGCTGATGAACCTCCAAGAACATGACAATGCACACATAGGAAGAAACATTTGCTCAAACTCTATGACTTTGAGAGCAGACTCCCCTATCAAGTTCGTAGGAAGGCCAAATAACACATGCCAGAAGTCATGCACCTCACGAGCACGTGTAGCCACATAAGCCAGTTCATCTGTATCCATGAATCGAACAGGTGGACGATCATCTAGATAGAAGTTCTTTGATCCATGAATCTTGCATAAGCTGATCCAAATGTGCTTTCAGGAAGGTCCATGCATGTGAAACTTGTGCAAATATAACTCGTGGTCGTTCTAAAAGAACCCCCTGAACAGGAAACAATAACAAGTTTAAAAATGCAATAAAATGAAAATTAGAGAAATAGAACTTTCATGACTAGCTATTTATTTCTTTCCTGGACAATTATTCTCAATGCACATAGATTATTTGCTGTGGATATTTTAAATTCTCAACCACAAGTTGAGTTTTCTACATAACTATGATGCTGGACAATTGTTCTCACAGCACACAGCATCTGCTAGATATGACATTCATGTCAACGATATAATAGGTTGCCTAGAAGTTGATACTCACTACTAAAAACTTCATCATCTGCAACGGCTGAAGCGGTCGTAGAGCCGTCGCAAAAGAGCATTTGCGACGACAACAACGGTCGCAAAGAGAAATGACAATAATGTTTTGAAACATGGACGCAAATATGAAGCTCAAGGCGTGTAGAACTGCCCTTAAGGATTATTCACATGCCGGCGTATCCCCAGAATTCAACGAGCCCTTATGTTGAGTAGGAATACAAGAAGCGGTAGAAAAATAACCCGGTATTTAAGAGGAAGATCGAGGAGATGCGGCAGAGGAAGGACTTAATTTGAAACAACAAGTATTAATAGTGCACTAGAGAAAGTGATAAGGAGAAGAAAAATAGGATCTCACGTAAGGGGAGGAAAAGAAGGAAGAGAAATGACAGGTGGGATGATCACAAATGAAATGTGGTAAAAAAATGGACAATTTCAAATAAGCATCTCTAGAGTTATCATTTAAGGAAAAACAATAACCAACAATTTTGGTGTTTAGTTTTGGGCTTGTAATCATGTTTCTTTTCGTACCTCGATTTTAGTGTGTCTTGTACCAGGTTGGCATTTGTACTGATCTCCTTTCCTTTGGCAGTTTTTAACTCCTTCCTATTTGTATTTTCAATGATGATGTGGGTGATCAAGTCTTGAAGAGATAATTGCTTGTGCTTGTGTTTAGTTGTTGTTTGAAGTCACTCCATGATTGGGGTAGCTTTTCAATGAGTATCCGGGCAACAAATTCTTCTTGCAAATTGATTTTTCGGATTTAAGATCTTCTAGTAGTTTGTTGTATTCTTCTTCTTTTTTGAAAATATGAACCTTGTATTTATCAGGAGAATTGAGAAACACAAGTATTAGGAACATGTAAAAAGAAAAGAGAGGAAAAAACTTAAAAAGTGGTGAAGCCGAAAATAAAAGAGTTACACATGGCAGGAAGCAAGTTTAAACATAATAGCACCATCCATGGCGACCTCGAAAAGAAGGCGAGAGGTAGACTCGAAACAGCGGTTGTTGCGCTCGATCCAAACCTTCCATCTCCAAATCATGATCGCTTTGAATTTGAGCAATTTCACCGAACAAGAATCAAAGCAGCGAGACGACCATGGCGAGTAGGATAGGGGAAAAGATCCAGAGATAAGAGAGAAAGCATCCTCTCCTAACCGAGCCGCGTGAAATTACAAGAAGCTAGTGAGGAGATGATCATGAGTTTCCGCGACGGACGAGCAGAGCGAGCATAAAGGATCCACCTGTAAGCCGTGACGAAGTAATCTGTCCTTGGTATGAAGCTTGCCCCTTAAAGCAAACTAGTTCATGATGGAGACGTTTCTCGGGCAACTAGATTGCCAAAAGGAACGGAGCCACTTGGATCTTGACTCCACGAAAATTTAGAATCTTGTAGAGAGAACTTTTAGAAAAAACTTTCGTAGAGGTCCAATTCCAATGAATTAAATCCTCCCCGGAGCAGTGAAGCAAGTCCTGGATATCTAATAGCAGGTGTAGAATATTCTCAACAGGAATAAAGTTAGTAAATTAGATGTTCCAGCCGTAGGGGTTACCGGTGGAGTCAAACACCTTGAGCTCCGTGATGAAAGCATGTGGCCCGGTTTGCGAGGGCAAACAAGAGTGGATATTTCATGCTAAGAGGGGGGCCACCACTCCATCGGTCCAGCCAAAGATGAATTTTGGAGCCGTCGCCAACGAAAAAAATTGTGGAGAGTGAAAATGTCAGAAAGAGAGCAGATGTCTTTCCATAACGATGATAATAAAGCTCTATCATGATTCCCGTAGCCCAACGAAGCTGAGTAAAAGGAGGTTGCGAGGGGGGTCCAAAGGAGGTCCTTTTTATTCCAAACTTTCTAGATCGAACTGACTAGACATGCCTTGTTGTGTAACTGTAAGTCAATCAGTTTGAGGCCTCCGTCCACCAAATCTCCAAGAAGGGTTGGCCAACTGATTAGATGTTTGCCACGCCAGTTGTTGTCTCTAGAGCCACACCAGAAAAACCGTCTCCTACGCTGATCTAAACATTTGATGACCCACCGAGGTGCATCAAAGATTGAGAGCATATAGAAGGCCTGAGAGTACTATTGATCAAGATGAGTCTATCGACTCTAGAGAGATTCAGCCCTTGCCATGAGGCCAAAACCATGTCATGCTTGGTGATAAGATGTGCTCGTCTTCCTTGTGGGGTTTACCAATTCTGAGAGGAAGGCCGAGATATTTAAGCGGAAAATTGCCAACAGTACAACCAAGGATATTAGCCAGGTTACCAGCGGACCGCTCGTCGTCGTCCAAATGGATAACACAAATTTTGTTGGAGTTGATACGAAGCCCAGTGGATAGTTCAAAGCATTTGACTAAGAGTTTGATCCGTTCAAAGCAGCGAGAGTCGGCCTTGCAAAGCATGATCAAACGTCAGCGTAGAAGACATGAGATATTCCCTCTGGGGTATGCTTGGTAAGAACACCTTGAATCTCACCCGAGCACACAGCTCTACTTATAAGTCTGGAAAGAACATCAGCAACTAAATTGAAGAGGAGGGGGGATAAAGGGTTCCCTTGTCGGAGTCCTCTCTTATGAGCAAAAAGGTTGCCGGGGGAGCCGTTGACAAGGACTGCAGAAGATGCGGATTTGAGAAGGTGGGAAATCCAAGATATCCACCAAGCCGGGAAGGCTCTAGCTGTCAACATATCTTCGATGAAATCCCAGCAATACCGAATCGAATGCACGCTTAAAATCAAATTTGATGATACACGATTCCTTGTCCAGATTGTTAGGGACTTTTTGATTTACTCGAGCAACGACAAATCATGGCGGAATGTTCCCAACATGTTTGTAAATATGTTTCCACGTCCATGTAATTTTGTCTTTTATTATAGTTCGTACTTGTAAATTCTTTTGTGTGATCCCCAATGGCCCACGGTACGAGTTGGATGCATTTTGAGGTCATTCGGCGCTTGGTGCGTGTGCGACGGCTAAGCGGAGCAATTTTTCTGCATTTGTCATGGTCGTGACCATGGAAAATTACCATCTCGCATGGCCATGATTTTATCATGCTCCTCGTGCTTTTGAAACCTTGGGGGTTAGGGGTCTCATGTATAATGTAGGAGAGTGTTGGCAAACAAAGTGGTTGTCTTGGGCGGAGACGAACGAGCGACCCATATGGGTGTGCGACCAGTTGATCTTTGCCTAAGACAATTGCAGAGCTCGTCCTACACCCGATTTTAAGTTTTCTTGCGTCCATAGTCCTGTAATAGTTGTTTTACTTTACGCATTCAATACCATTCGACCAACATGGTCTTTTGGGGGCGTGAATATGGAGCGCGAGTTGGCACGTGGACCAACGCATGCCCCGCGATGTTAAGTCGGAAAGCCCAATTCGGGATGAATTTAGGATGATAGACTTATCCCTTGCACGCGATGCAAGGGTGCCGCACGGGTTCTTCCGCACAAAATAATTGGCCCGTGACAAGATGGTGACAAACCCAAATGGTCTCAGAAACTGTTATGAAACAATCCATGGTGCTATGGCCTTGAGTAAAAGCTCCTTGTTTATTGTCAATGAGAGGGGTCATAAGCAGGGTGACTCTGTTAGCCAGCAACTTGGAGAAAATCTTGACGATACTATTCTCGAGACTGATAAGACGAAAGTCATTAGTTGAGTCTGCGCCTTCTTTCTTAGGAATCAGAGTGATAAGAGTTGAGTTAATCCTATGGAGGTCCTTTGGGTGAAGAAGCAGGTCATTGAGAATATCGACCATGCAAGCCCCTAAAGAGCTCCAGAATTTCTTGAAAAAATTCCAGAGGCAAACCATCCAGACCAGGAGCTTTAAAATTCTTGGCGTGTTTGATGACCTCATGAACCTCACTGAAATAGAAAGGGCTTTGAGATTCCCAAACTCCTTGTTGCTGGGCAATGAGAGTCTTAGACTTGTGGAGCACACGAGCGCCGTTGAGCAACGCTCGCGCGAAGGAACCCGAGAAATGGCTACTCAATTCACCAAGTTCCGTTTTTGTCGGGCAATGAAAAGTTCCAAACTTAATGAGCATACAAGCAACGCTCATCTCGGATAACATATGGGTGTCGTTGTGCAACACCCAAGTGATGAGTAGTTCCGTATCCGCACCACACTAGAGCATTGCTTCCACCGTCGTCTTGAGCCGATCACTGCTTGCTCGCCCGCCCCCCGCAGAGGTCATGGCACTCTCCTCCGAGCTCATCTCAATGAGCTTCAAGTCTTATGGATCATTGCTTGCTCACTCGTCCCCCGCAGAGGTCATGACGCTCTCCTCCGAGCCCATATCAATGAGCTTCAAGTCTTACGCTGCTCCTCGAACCACGACTTGAGGGATTTTCTCCAATCGGGTCACAACGCCCGCCAACTCTATACACTAGGAGCATTGCTGCCACACTACAGTTGTTCTTCACTAGTGCTTGTTTCGGACGTGTCAATCTTGCGCCTTACAAGGCCATCTTGCCTTGCATAACATACTTGGTGACTCACGAGCCATCGGCTCTGTGCTGCGTCTTAGGGGACATCCCCTCTGCGCACAGTCCTCGTGTCTCACGAGAGAGTCTACTTTACGCACAACTTTGCATCTTAATAGAGATCTACTCTGTGTGGGACTTTGTGTCTTATGAGATAGTCTGCTTTGCGCATAACTTGGCGTCTTAATAGAGATCTGTTGTGCGCACCACTTTGCATCTTATGAGAGAGTCTGCTTTGCGCACAACTTGGCGTCTTAATAGAGATCTGCTCTGCGCAGACGTCACAATCTTCGTATCGACCATCGAATGCTTGCCTCCTCGAATACCATAGTCGAAATGTCCATCGACTAATTTCACTGCATCGGCACCTCGCGCATCACAAACGGAATGCATGTTGGCTATGTCCGCATTGAGGGCTCCTCCAGTTGGAGACTTGCAATTCTTGCTATGATACCAACTGTCATTGGCCAATTGTTTTGTGCGAAAGAACTCGTGCGGCACCCTTGCATCTCGTGCAAGGGATAATCTTATCGTCCCGAATTGGGCTTCCTGACTTAACATCGTGGGGCATACACCGAAGGACGTACCAACCTCGCGCTCCATATTCGCGCCCCCAATAGACCATATTAGTCGAATGGTATTGAAGGCGTAAAGTAAAATAATATTTACAGGATTATGGATGCAAGAAAATATAAAATCGGGTGTAGGATGAGCTCCACAAGTTGTCTAAGGCGAAGATCGACTCATCGCACACCCATATCGGCAGCTCGTTCGTCTCCGCCCAAGGCAACCGCTTTGTTTGCCAACACTGTCCTGCATTATACATGAGACCCCTAACCCCCAAGTGCCACCCCCAAGGTTCCCAAAAGCACGAGGAGCATATATAACAAAATTGTGGGCGGCCAAGATGGTGATTTTCCATGACCACAGCCATGACGAATGCAGAAAACTGCTCCGCTTAGCCGCAACGCACCGTTCTCGCTCCGCTCAACGTCCGCTGCTCCGCTCGCGCAGTGCAGCAGTGTTTGCCCAGCCAATAGCTAGAGAAACAGAGCTGTTTTGCCCAGTTCGCCTAGCCACATGCTGAAATGCGCACCAGGCATCAAATGACCTTCAAATGCATCCAACTCGTACCGTGGGCCCTCGGGGATCGCACAAGGGATTTTACAAGTATGAACTATAATGAAAGCCAAAATTACATGGACTCGAAAATATATTTACATACATGTAGGGAATATTCCGCCATGATCAGTCGTAGCTCGGGCAAATTGAAAAGTCTCTAACAATATATGGTGTATTAGTAATACACCGTGAGACTCCAGCATTATGTTGTATTAGATAAACAATAATTTTTCAAACTCGAATTTTTTATTGAAAATTTCCAAATCCAAATTTTGGAAGTGAAAATTTTTAAATTCTGAATGTAATATTTTCGATACCCATTTTACCACGTACAAAAATTAAAAAATATTAAAAATATTAAAAAATAATTTTAATTTATGAAATATCTTTAATGATAAAATTTCATTTCATTTCGTTTCGTTTCATTTTCATTTCATTTCGTTTTTTTTCGTTTTTTTTCATTTTTTTTCACTTCATTTCATCTCGTTTCTTTTCATCTCATTTCGTTTCATTTCATTTCGTTTCGATTCTTTTCGTTTCATTTTTAATTCATTTCATTTATTTATTTCGTTTCATTTCTTTTCATTTTATTTCAATTTCATTTCATTTCATTTCATTTTCTTTTCAATTTTATTTCGTTTCATTTCAATTTTCCTTTCATTTTGTTTCGTTTCATTTCATTACATTTCATTTTCATTACATTTCATTTTCATTTCATTTCATTTTCATTTCATTTTCATTTCATTTCATTTCATTTTCATTTCATTTCGTTTCATTTCATTTCATTTCAATTTTATTTCATTTAGTTTTCATTTTCGTTTCGTTTCATTTCAATTTCATTTCATTTTGTTTTGTTTTGTTTCTTTTACTTTCATTTTATTTCGTTTCATTTCCATTTCATTTTGTTTCGTTTCGTTTCAATTCAATTTCATTTCGTTTCATTTTCGTTTCGTTTTGTTTCATTTTATTTCGTTGCATTTCGTTTCATTTCATTTCATTTTTATTCCGTTCCTTTTCATTTCATTTTATTTCAATTCAATTTCATTTTCGTTTCATTTTATTTCATTTCAGTTTCATTTCATTTTCATTTCGTTTCATTTCGTTTTATTTTCATTTCTTTTTCTTTCATTTCGTTTCATTTCGTTTTGTTTTGTTTTGTTTTGTTTTATTTCGTTTTATTTTATTTCGTTTCGTTCATTTTGTTTCATTTCATTTCATTTTAATTTCGTTCATTTTCATTGAATTTCATTTCGTTTTCGTTTTCATTTCATTTCATTTCGTTTCTTTTCCTTTCATTTTCTTTTTTTGTTTTCTTTTCATTTCGTTCCTTTTCGTTTCGTTTCGTTTCATTTCAATTTCATTTCGTTTCGTTTCATTTCATTTTGTTTCATTTTGTTTCATTTCATTTCGTTCCTTTTTGTTTCGTTTCATTTCATTTTCATTTCGTTCCTTTTTGTTTTGTTTTGTTTCATTTCAATTCAATTTCATTACGTTTCATTTTCGTTTCGTTACATTTCAATTTCATTTCATTTCATTTCGTTCCATTTCATTTTCATTTTGTTTCATTTCATTTTCATTCCGTTCCGTTCCTTTTCGTTTCATTTCGTTTCAATTCAATTTTGTTTTATTTCATTTCATTTTCATTTCGTTTCATTTCTTTTCTTTCATTTCGTTTCGTTTCGTTTCATCTCATTTCGTTTCTTTTCCTTTCATTTTGTTTTGTTTTTTTCATTTCGTTTCGTTTCGTTTTATCTCATTTCATTTCAATTTCATTTCATTTCTTTTCCTTTCATTTTCTTTTTTTTTTGTTTTCTTTTCATTTCATGTTGTTTCATTTCGTTTCATTTTTATTTCGTTCCTTCTTGTTTCGTTTTGTTTTGTTTCATTTCATTTCAATTTCATTTCATTTCTTTTCGTTTCAATTTCATTTCATTTCATTTCATTTCAATTCATTTCGTTTCAATTTCATTTCATTTCAATTTCATTTCATTACATTTCATTTTCATTTCATTTCATTTTCATTTCAATTCATTTCGTTTCATTTCATTTCATTTCATTTTGTATCGTTTCGTTTCGTTCCTTTTCGTTTCATTTCATTTCAATTTCATTTCATTTCATTTTCGTTTCGTTTCGTTTCAATTTTATTTTATTTTGTTTCATTTCGCTCCTTTTCATTTGATTTCATTTCATTTTCGTTTTATTTTGTTTTGTTTCGTTTCGTCTCGTTTCCTTTCCTTTCATTTCGTTTCTTTTCCTTTCATTTTTGTTTCTTTTCTTTTCATTTCGTTTCTTCATTTCATTTCATTTCTTTTGATCTTTTCGTTTCGTTTCGTCTCGTCTCGTCTCGTCTCGTCTCGTCTCGTCTCATTTCAATTTCATTTTACTTTGTTTCATGTCATTTCATTTTGTTTCGTTTCATTTCATTTCGTTTCATTTCAGTTCATTTCTTTTCATTTCTTTTCTTCCTTTCATTTCATTTTCATTTTCATTTCGTTTCATTTCGCGTTTCATTTTAATTTCATTTCGTTTATTTTCCTTTCATTTTGTTTCATTTCATTTCAATTTCATTTCGTTTTATTTTGTTTTGTTTTGTTTTGTTTTATTTTATTTTCATTTTTATTTTCATTTCGTTTCGTTTCCCACGTGCCACAAAAGAAGCATTCGACTCGACTAAAATAAGAGGTCGTGCCGATCGGACTTGGCCTGGCCCAGATTGGGTCGGGTCTGTGCCGCCCACGGGCTGCCTCGGCCCATTACCACCTCTAGTTACCATGTATGTATATATATTCTTCTAGTTTTTTTTTTTTTTGAGAAAGGATGAGATCATCACGATGGCATTTCATAAGGGTTGAAATATCCTAGAGAATACATAATGTTATTTGTTACATTGCCTAGATAGCGAAGAAAAGAACTTTAATTAAAGAGCAAGCAAAGATCATAAAACATCCCCTTAGCAATGGCGTTGTACCCAGGTAAAATAAATTTTACAAGCGGCCACTGCTTTCCTAATTGATGCCTCGCTGTTCCGGAAGATAATGTTATTTCTAGTATTTCAAATAGCCCAACACCATATCATTGCAAGACATATCCGTTTGTTACATCATCTTGCGCGCCCCAACCTTGGTAAGGGAGGCCGATAGCGAATTTTTGCCCACCTTGTAATATCTCTCCACGCCCCAGTTGTCACTAGGCAATGAGCAAACAAATGAGAAGACAACTCTGGAACACGTTCACAGAAAATGCACCGCTCGTCATCCACCTGGAGACCATGTTTACGAAGCCTATCTTTAGTTTGCAAACGTCCACAAAGGATTATCCAAAAAAGGATCTTCACTTTTAGCGGCGCTCAACCATGCCAAACCAGCAGATCAATGGGAGCATGAACCCCACTATCTGAAAGAATACGATACAAAGAAGAAGTCGAGTAAGCCCCTTCTCCCCCCTATCTCCAACAAGCATTGTCGTCCACATGTCTTAGATCAATCTGATTCAATATTTGTAATAAAGCTTGCACCGAACTAGCCGAAACATCCCTCCTCCAAGATAAACGCCAATGATTACTAGTGTCACCCGCCAGCTCAGAAACCGTGGAGAGTCTATTGGTTGAAGCATCATATAGATCTGGGAACTGTAGAGCTAAACACGATCCATTGACCCATCTATCGTGCCAGAAGCTTGTTGTCTCCCCATTCCCAACATTGATTGTCACCCCCAAACTAACAATATGTTTGAGCGACAACAAACCCTTCCAAATGGGAGACCAGTTGGAGCCCTTGTGATTACTCGACCATCCCTTCCGGCTGAAGTACTTACTCACTACAATCTTAACCCAGAGCAAATCCTTTTTGGTAGCGATCTCCCACCACCATTTACCCAGCCTCGCAATGTTATGATGCTCCAGGTCTAAAATGCCCAGACCGCCATTTCTCCTTGGCATCGTCATGTCAGACCAGTGAACCAAGCCTCCCTTTTAGTGAGTCTCACTCGACCCGTTCCAAAGAAAGAGTCTTCTCTGCCTATCAATATCCTTGATGACCCACTTTGGAGCGCGGAATATGGACAGAAAATAACCGGGAATGCTGCTAGGAATGCTATTAATTAGTAATAGGCGCCCCCCCTCGAAAGAAGATTCCCCTGCCACCTCGCAAGCCTGCCATCTAATTTTTCGATTAGTGCACGTCAGTCACTTTTAAGAAGTTTGCAGTTTCTAAGAGGCAACCCTAGGTATGTAACTAGGAAATTCCTTGCTGAGCATCCCAAAATCGCTACTGCTTCCCTAGCTCTGTCACCATCATCAAGCATGCGTGTCACAGAAGTTTTGTTGAAGTTGGCATGTAAGCCAGACATGAGTTCGAAACCATGAAGTAACAGCTTTAGATTTAGAATGTCACCCCTACTGCCTTTTGTAAACACCATAAAATCATCGACAAACTCCAAGTTGACCACTTCCCTGTCGTTATCCAATTTAACTCCATGGATTAAGCTATTTCTTCATGCAAGACCCATCAGTTTAGAGAACACATCAGCCACAAGCAAGAATAGATAGGAAGAGAGAGGGTCGCTCTATCTCAGTCCCCTCCTGTGCCGAAACCATGGCCCCGGGATTCCATTGACCATCACTGCAGATTCAGTAGATTTCAAAATTCGTAAAATCCAACTAATCCATAGATGTGGGAGGCCTCGCGCTTCCATGAGGGAGCAGAGGAAGTCCCAATTAATGCTATCAAAAGCTTCTTCCATGTCCACTTTAACCAGCATGGCGTCTTCCTTCCTTCTTTTACAAAGATGGGCAATCTTGTAAGCAGCCATGTAGCTGTCCACTGTAAACCTCCCCTTAAGAAAAGCGCATTGGGTGTCATCCACCAGTGTAGTGATGTGGTTCTTTAGTCTTGTTGCCAGGATATTTGGAAGAATTTTCATAATACTTGTCGTAAGACTTATCGGCCTAAATTGAGAAATTGAGCTTGCCCCGTTCACTTTCGGAATTAGAATAATAAAGGACTTGTTGACTCTTCCCATGTCTCCGTTTCCACACATCAACTCGTTTAGAGCCCTGGTGACGTCACCACCAATAGTACTCCAAGTGGCAATGAAGAATTCAGCAGATAGACCATCGGGGCCTGGGGCCTTATCCTTGCCCATTTGCTTTAAGTTCATAAGCACTTCCTCCTCCGAACATGACAAGATGAGATCGAAAAGTCACTCGATGCGTGATCATATAAAGCACCCCAGTCGGGAAGAAGAAGACCAGCCCTCGCCGTCCCAATTGAGTTTTTAAAGAAACTATTAAAAGTCGCAGCAATATCCTTTTCACCGTCGATGATGCGGCCATTCTCGTTTGAAGAGCTTATCCAGTTTTTCCGCCTTCTTCCAGAAGCTATACAGTGGGAAAATTTGGTGTTCTTGTCCCCTTCTTTTAGCCAACGAACATTTGCCCTTTGCAGCCAATATGTGTTTTCGGCCTCATAACAATTGTCCAAAGTAGCACGCAGTTCAGAAATGGAAACAGAGGTAGAAGAAGAGGAACTAACCAGTGGTGATGAAGAGTTGCTAATTCCGGGTCCCTCTAGAGCCGAAATCCTAGACTCTAGGCGGGACTCCAGATCCACAATGTGAGCTTTGTTTGCATTAACTAGATCTTTGCTCCAAATACGCAACCTGGATCCGAGGAGGCGACATTTCGAGATCCAAGTACCAATCTCGGAGCCGTTCCCACGTATCTCCGAGGTCCAACAATCCTTCATGGTATCCGCGAACGATGGTAAAACCAACCAAAAATGTTTAAATCTAAACATGGGGTTTGTGCGTGACCCCTGCACCGAGAGGGTCAACGGTGCGTGATCTGAAAGCTTCGGGTTTCCCACCTTAACAACGCAGCCCGCAAAGGAGCTAGCAAAGTTTTCGCCGACTAAAATACGATCAAGTTGTGCAGAAGCTGGAGAAGAATGATTGTTGCACCAAGTATATTGTTGCCCTGAGATCGGAAGGTCCACAAACGTCGAGTCTGAGATAATGCTGGAGAAGAGTGCTGAGTCCCCCGCGTTCCCCAAACGGTTAAATCTTTCCGAATCAGAACGAGTCACATTGAAGTCACCTCCTACTAGTCTCATGATTGGTTTGACCAAGGATTTTCTCCAACTCGACCCAAAAAGAAGCTTTCTCATGTTTGTTTGGTGGCCCATAAACATTAACAACCTTTAGCTCCTTGCGTGTGCAGCGGTTTAACAATAAGCAACCAATGAAGTGTTTTCTGTGAAAGGATGTGACACCTTCCCAAATGTCCATATTCCAAGTAATTAACTGTCCACCCGATAGACCCACGGAGTTGTGAAAAGAGAAGTCAAACTTATTTGAACCAACCACTCTGCACATCCAAAACTCGTTGAAGTCCGAGATCTTGGTTTCATTAATGCAAATGATGCTACAACGACAATTTATGATAAAATTCTTCAACATAAAATGCTTAGTAGGCCTACAAAGTCCCCTCACATTCCAAAAGGAGACACACAAGCAAAGAGTAACAGACATTACAAAATGTGACACACAACAAGTTACTCCCAAAAGAGCCTACAGGGGGAAAGACTAAGCTCCTAGGGTGCAGAAGAGGCCTCCTGCACCTTGATGCGCTCGCAGGCAGCTTCATTCACGTCCACAAACCTCAGGCGATTCAATCGAGTTATCATTTCCGCATTCTCCAGCCTTAATAGATCCAAGCAAAGAAGAGGTGCATTGCCTGTACTACGATCAGGTGGTTTATTCGAGCTTCGGCCAGGTTCTCTTTTAGAACCCAGAGACAACTCTTTTCTCTTCATCGCGCGCTCTAGAGCGTTTCCGGATTCTGCCACTAGAGGAAGTCGAGGGCTACGACGGAGAGAAGTGTTGCCAAGTGGACTGGTATCTGAAGTCAAGGATTTGATCCCAGGCGGCAAGTGGGGAGGGGAATTTGTGTTGCAAGCGTCCAAAGCAGCCAACTCATGGCCTGCATCGTCAGTAGGATTCTTAGTTGGGTCAGCAGGATTTGTTTTAGGCCACTCATTGATTGCAGGAGCACCAGGTGGCCCTAGATCAGGCGCAAAACGTGTGACGAGATCGAGAGCTGGGTTGGGAAGGGGGCCCATCTGGCCAACATCCACAAAAATTTGACTAGGCACCGTCAGCAAGGGAGTCAACCTGCTCTGGAGACAAAGAAGTTGAGCTGGATTAAACGAAGTAAGAGAGGTTAGGGGAGAGGGGTAACCCGCGGTGCCCAACACCAACTGAGCCGACCCAATGAGGGATCCAGGGGGACCCATAAGCAGACCTCCAAAAGCTGGGCCCACACCTAGAAAACACACATCCGCGGGGGTGGGGGTCTAAATGATGTCATCCCGACTGATGACATCCCGCCAAAAGTGCCCGGCGGTAGCGTGTTGTGCAACGGTAGATCTCCACGTACGGGATTTTGATGTGATCATGTTGATTCCTGCCGTCAAAATTTGATCTCCACGGTATATATTCTTCTAGTGATAGTGATGGAGTATATACACACCATCTAATTGGATATATTCTGGTATTGCAATGCACGATCTTAATTAGCAAGCAGTGAGAAGTTGTAATGAATGACACGTTCCAACCAATACGATTTACTTTTTCCCCACTTAGAGATTGATTAATTCCAAGACAAACTTTTGGAAACTGAGGATTGAAAGCTCATCAACTTTTAAAACTGTACAAATAGTAAAGAACCACAAAAAGAGGGTATATAGAAGAATCATTAGTCATGATGATACCATCCACCATGTTCTTTCTCCACTCAAGTTTTAGAATACAAAAATATATAGGTCGATCGGCACCAGTTCGAGTGCTAAAATCATACCAACCATCCCATGAAGTCTCAACAACACATGAATTAGTACGTTTTTCCTCCTATATATGAAATATTACACTACAACTCAAATAACCAGCCTATCTCATTTTGAATTGCTCACATCATGCACCTGTGCTTTGAGAATCAGACAAATTAATGATTAATATGCAACTGGTTCGACATCCTAATAATTTCAAAAACCCTATTTATAATTAAGACTTCACTTACACCAACCATGTTTCTCCAACAAGCGTGCACCTAACAAATTAATTAAAACTCCTTCCACACAAAAAAAGTTGGTCACCTATCTGTATCTGCATGTCCCCTCAGTCCTTTGCTGCATCTTTAAGGATCATATTAAATCATCAAACAGATCCACCATCACTTTCTTAATTCTCAATCAAAAGCCACCCTCCATAGACTCCTCTTTCAAGTTCAAAGTTGCATCCGGCCACCTTCATCAAATATTATTCATGAAGACGCAACTCAATCATTAGCTATCAATTTACCATTTTGCCAAACCTGCTGCATGCTTCTATATACAATCTCATATGAACTAAACCCCTCCATTAATTTGCATGCCCACACCATGAAGCCCAAAACCTCCAACTCCGTCAACCCAAAGCTGCTCCTCCTCGGCTTCTTCATTGCAATCCTCCTCCTTTTCCTTCTCACATCCACCTACCCGTCATCCTCGCCACCTCTACAGACCACCACTTCAGCATCAGTTCAACCCCCAGCTTCATGCGCAAAGATTCCACCCTCTCTCGCAGACACCATCATCCACTACGCCACCTTGAACATTACTCCCCAGCAAACCCTCGAGGAGATCTCCGTCACGGCCAGAGTTCTGGCGAGGAAGTCCCCCTGCAACTTCCTCGTCTTCGGCCTCGGCCATGACAGCCTCATGTGGAGCTCGCTGAACCACGGCGGCCGCACCGTCTTCCTCGAAGAAGACGAGCAGTGGATCAAGAGCGTCACGGGAGAGTTCCCGACGCTGGAGGCCTACCATGCCAAGTACGACACCAAGGTGAGCCAAGCGGAGGAGCTGATGGAGCTCGGGAAGTCGGCGGGTTGCGCGGTGGTGGAAGAGGACATCAGGTCGGCAGAGTGCCCGCTGGCGCTGAGGAACCTGCCGAGCGTGTTCTACCAAGTGGAGTGGAACGTGATCATGGTGGACGCGCCGACGGGGTACGTGCCGGAGGCGCCGGGGAGGATGAGCGCGATATACACGGCGGGGGTGGCGGCGCGAGGGCGGAGGACGGAGGGGGAGGCGGATGTGTTTGTGCACGACGTGGACAGACTTGTGGAGGACAAGTATTCGAGGGAATTCCTGTGCGAAGGATACTTGAAAGCACAGGAAGGGAGGATAAGGCACTTCACTATTCCAAGTCACAGAGTTGATCCTGGAATCCCATTCTGCCCTTAATTGAAGACAGTTTGAGGTGGTCTTATTCTTATTGTAATTGGTTTTATTATTATATTTTTGTAATAATTGAGTTTATATAATTAAATATATTGCATAATTCAGCATAGATATTGGTCCACATCAGGGATGATGTATAATGATCAATGTCAATTTGGATTGGTTTCTAACATAACCTAATTAATACGCCAGAGTTACTTAAATAGATTACTGTTGATTTGATGCAATCAGACCCATCAATATATGTTGTTACTTTTTTCTTTCTAAGTTGGAATTAGTTGTTTTTCTTAGGATGCATTTGTTTGGCATTTTTTCATGGTACTAGGTACTGGACATGAGGGCTTGTATCTCGTTTGTTTTGCAAAATAAGATACGGTAATGGACGACTATGATGCATTTTGGTGTAACGAGAAAAAAAATCGATACTAGGAATATATAGAGGGAGTGATCCTTGATAATATTGGCTTCATTATGACTTTGATCAATGATCATCGTAGTTTCTGCGTTGGGCTGCAGGATCTAAATAGGCTTGTCAGCCAAGTAGGCCTTAGTCAGGCTTGGGTGCTTAGAAAGCCGAGGTGAGGTGTCGTGTCTTAATTGGTGGCTGAACAAGCAACCAAGATCTTCAAAGGTGCCAAAATTAAACGCTAATAAAGAAATTTAAATACGAACATTTTGATTTTTGAGAAAGATGGCCATTGAATACGACCTACGGGAAACCCATGAACCACCGCCCAATTGCCAGAGAGTACCCTCACGAGCTCTTCGCAGTTTGCTGCAAAGTAGAGGACAAGACGCTTTAATTTCCATCACCAATTCCAACCTATAAATCATGCATGCACCATTTTGCCAAGCCTTGTAACATCAAGTTTTAGGGTTTTCCTCTTCAACGCATGCATCATGCAAGACATTACCAAGCTAATGTTTTTGCTAACAGCTGCCTTGCTGGTTGCGGCAACAAGTACTGCATGGTCGACAGATCCACAACCACAAGTGCCATGTTTCTTCATCTTCGGTGACTCCCTGGTCGACAATGGCAACAACAACAACATTCTCAGTCTCGCTAGGGCGAACTACCGGCCTTACGGCATCGACTTCCCCGAGGGCTCCTCCGGGAGGTTCACCAACGGCCGCACCATGGTCGACGTTTTAGGTGCAGTAGTGTGATATTCAGTACTGATCCATATAATTTAATCCTTCAAATTTGTTTACATGTTTGCTATTGATCTTCATTCTCTTGCTGCAGCTCAATTGCTAGGTTTTCGAAGCTTCGTTCCACCATATGCAGCGGCTCAAAGATCTGACATCTTGCGGGGCCTCAACTTTGCTTCAGGAGCTGCTGGCATCAGAGCAGAAACCGGCAACAATTTGGTGATTGATTGGTTAATTAATATCATTGATCATAAAGAATACTGCAAATTTTAATTAATTGGATGGTTATTTTTCTCAAAAGCTTATATATGCTGTTAATTAATAATTAGCTGAGAATGATAGGATTTGATTGCTTTCTCCAGGGCGATCACTATCATCTCGAGGTGCAAGTGAACCACTTCCGCGACACCGTGAGGATGATGACAAGAACTTTCCGGGGGAACACCACCAGGGCTGAAGAATACTTGGGCAAATGCATCTACTTCATGGGCATGGGAAGTAATGACTACCTCAACAACTATTTCATGCCCACTATTTACCCGAGCAGCCGACAGTACAGCACAAGAACTTGGTCGGCGCTCCTCCTTGAAGACTACTCCAGACAACTTACAGTAACATATATAATTCTGAACTCATCTACGACTTTAGGGTTTATGTTCCTTGTTATGATATACATTAATTGTCAGGAATTATATGATTTGGGGGCGAGAAAGGTAGCACTCATTGGAGTTGGGCAGATCGGCTGCATTCCGTATGAACTAGCAAGATACGACAGTCGAAACAGCAAGAGAGGAGGCAGTGTCTGCAATGAAGACATCAACAAGGCGATATCGATCTTTAACGCCGGCCTCGTGCGCACGGTGAATCGATTCAACACTCAGTTTCCCGATGCTAAGTTCATCTACATCAACACATTCGATAGCTCCAAGGATCTTGTGGCAAATGCAGCTACTTATGGTAAATTACTGTACCTGCATGCTCTTAAAGCATCAATTAGCCTAGCTACGTACTAGCTAGTAGATGTATCGACGCAGCTTAATTCTGATGACGACGATTGAAACAGGATTCGATGTGATCGATAAGGGCTGCTGTGGTGTTGGGAGGAACAATGGACAGATAACATGCTTGCCCTTTCAGACGCCGTGCGCCGATCGAACCGGCTACTTGTTCTGGGATGCATTCCACCCCACTGAGGTTGCAAATGTCATATATGCAAGGAAAGCTTACAATTCTTCTTCTTCTACTGATGTGTACCCTATGAACATAAGGCAGCTTGCAATGGCCTGATGACTTGTTGGGATTCAATCTTTTTAGTCTACAGCTAGCTGCTGCTACTTCTCATCATCTTTAAGTTTCATTTTCAGCACATTTGTAATAGTTAATATTCTTCATCTGTTTTCTAATTTATGCAATTAAGTCTGTATCATCCATGAATTTGTTTATCAGTAACTTTGGTCACAATAAAGCAGAACAACAACCATGTCATCAATGATATATGTAAACCAAGTATTTAAGTGTTACAGCTTTTTAGCAAATTAACCCGAAAGTTCCAAAATATCAAAAACCAAAACTGCATGAAAAAAATGATCAAAATCGGAATCAACTTTGACGGGGTACCGTCATTGTGAATAGATTGGTGTGGTATTGCCTCATTTTCATTAAAAAAAAAAATTGATAGTGTGATAAGAAACCCGCCGGAGATTGAAATTAAAGATTCAGAGGGATCAATTCTATTGATTCAATGAATCAAAGAACAAATTTGCTAATCATCGCTCATTGTTTTCAAGAATCCAGAAAAAAGGGAAAAAGATTACCAGTATCTAAAATATGCCGAACCCTTATGGTTTTAGTTATATACTTCAGCTAACAATTAGGTAGTTGAGTGAAGGAATGGACATTTACAATATTGCCCTTCACTTACTCATTTATTCAACTAATAAGTCAAGGACATTTATGTCTTATGACTTCTTTATTTATTTGAAACTTTGGGCGCCTCGCTGAGCTCTGCTTCTTTGTTCGACCTTGCGTCTGTTGCTCACCGGCACCGCTTGCTCACCAACACCGCTCTTCCTATCTACTCCAACACACCCCCCTCAAGTTGGGAAGGGAGAATATAAATTGTCCATTCCCAACTTGATAAGGAGTTTATTGTGTTGTTGCGTTGACAAAGCCTTGGTGAAGATATCAGCCGGCTATTCCTTGCTAGGTATGTATTTTGGTTCAACTATCTTCTCTTGAAACTTCTCTCTGACGTAATAGCAGTCCACTTCTAGGTGTTTAGTCCTTTCATGGAAGACTGGATTAGCCGAAATGTGCATGACACTTTGACTGTCACAGAAAATAGGTATTGGTTTAATTATTGCATTCAATATTCAAATCTGACAATATGTTCTTTACCCAAACCAGTTCTGCAGTAATACTCGAGAGTGCTCTTAATTCACTCTCGGCACTTGATCGACTAATTGTAGCTTATTTTTTGCATTTCCAATTTACTATAGATGTTCCCAATTTCACTGCATACCCAGTTATGGACCTTCTACTCATTGTGCATCCTCCCCAATCAGCATCTGAACATCCTATCAGGTATAGAGATGAGTTTGCAGAGTAGAACAAGCTCATTCCTGGTGTTTGCTTAAGGTATTTCAATATCCTTAATACAGCCTTGTAGTGCGAAATCTTAGGTTGTTGAGTAAATTGACTCAATATATGTACACTGTACATTATATCTGGTCGAGTTATTGTAATGTACAAAAGCTTCCCAATAAGGGTTCTTAGCTTGCAACATCTTCAAATGTTGTATCTTCTTCTGTTACACCATTGTTATACTTCACATTCATGGCCATTGGTGTACTTTTCGGCTTGCAATCCTGTAATTTCAAGTCTCTCAATAGATCAAGTATATACTTTCTTTGGTTTATGTGCATACCTTCTGAAGTTCTGTGTACTTCAAGACCAAGGAAATAGCTCAAATTTTCTAAGTCTTTAATTTTAAACAACTCATCTAAATGCCTTTTCAGCTTCATCATTTCTTCTTCATCATTTCCGGTCAGCATAATATCATCAACATATACTAATACTACAACCAATTTTTGTTCTCCTCTTTTTATGAACATACATGAGTCATATGTGCTTTGTTTGTACCCTATTGATTTGAAACTACTCGACAGTTTACTAAACCACTGCCTCCCAGCTTGTTTTAAACCATACAATGACTTGTGTAGTTTGCAAACCTTGAGGCCATTTGAAGATGCTTGTTTGTTGTATCCTGGAGGCATTTCCATATATACCTCTTCTTCAAGCGCACCATGAAGGTAAGCATTGTTAACATCCAGTTGGTACACTGGCCAGTTTGTGGAGGCAGCCACTGCTAACAAAATCTTGACAGTAGTTAGTTTTGACACAGGGGCAAATGTATCTTGATAATCTATTCCTTCAATTTGACTAAAACCCTTAGCAACAAGCCTAGATTTATGTCTTTCTATACTTTCATCTTGTTTGACTTTTATCCTGTAGACCCATTTGCAGCCAATTTGTCTTTTGCCATTCGGGAGATCACATATGCTCAATGTATTATTTCTTTCTAAGGCTGACATTTCTTCCTCCATGGACTTCTCCATATTGGGTCCTTGTTGGCTTCATTAAAGTTCTTTGGCTCTTGATATTTGTCAATTGTTGCTATGAATATTTTGTGTTCCTTAGCCATCTTTGCAGAATTTGTATACTGAGAAATGCTGTGAGGTGATTTCCTTTGATGGCAAGTTTCTATGGCTATATATATTGCACACATAATCATGTAATTTTGCTGGTTTTCTGGATTCTCTTTGACTTCTTCTGATCTGAGTTTTATTGTCTTGAGTATTCTGATTCAAGGCAACTTCATTGTCTTCATTTCTCATCTCTATACTTGTTTCTGAAATTGTTTTACTTTGACTTCTTCCTGATGAAGTTTCTACTTTATTCTCAGCATTTGTTTGAATGTTCTCTTTCAACCTTATTGGACCATTTCTTTTGTATAGGTCATTTTCACAGTGTGTACTATTTTCGACACAAGGAAGAGGAAAAATTGTCTTTCTTGGACTTTCATTATCAAAAGGGAACACATGCTCAATAAATGTCACATCTCTAGATATCAGTACATTGTGTGACTCAAGATCAAGCAATTTGTATCCCTTTTTTCCTTGCGGATACCCAATGAAAACACAACATTTTGCTCTTGAATCAAATTTAGTTCTACCTTGTTGAATTGTATTAGCATAGCATAGACAACCAAACACCCTAAGGTGTTTTAGTTTAGGCTTTTCTTAGTATAATGCTTCATAAGGACTTTGATCAGTCAATGTGGAACTAGGCAGTCTATTAATTAAAGGATAAATTACACTGATCTCCCCTGAGGTTTAGTGAAATTACACTGACCTTCCCTCTATTTGTAATTTTATCTTATAACCCCCCTGAGTTTTGTAAAAGATTACACAAACCTCCTCCGAGTTTTGTAAATTATTACACAGACCTCCCCTAAAATAATTACTCAAAGATTACTCAAGGAAGATGATTGTAACCTGGACAAATAAAGTGGGGGTCAGTGTAATTTTACTAAACCTCAGGAGAGGTCAGTGTAATTTACCCTTTATAGGTTGCTGCCTGTATACATTCACCCCAAAAATCTAAGGATAATTTCGACTGAAACTTGAGTTCTCTTGCCACTTCTAGTAAATGTCAAAAACCGAAACTGCGTGAAAGAAATGATCAAAATTGGAATCAATTTGACGGTGTACTTTCATTGTGAATAGATTGGTGTGGTATTGCCTCATTTTCATTAAAAAAAAATTGATAGTGTACCATTAATGCAGTTGTATATTATTTTTTTTTAAATAGAATATTTTGATATTATGTTATGGATTAAATATCAAATTTAACTTGAGGGCATTTCAAAAATTTTGAGAAAAAATTGTGAATATAAGAATTTTCAAATTCTTGTTATAAATCTGGAAAATTTTCAAATCTATATTATGGGAAATAGCTGAAATGTTAATGGTTTTGCAAAAAAATCTTATAAAGTAATCTATGTCATGGAAAAGTGTGAAAGCTATATATCCACTGACTTCAACGCGGATCCGCCATGCATTTAAATATAACACATCTGCAATTGGTAATAGAAAAAAATTACTTGTTGCTGACAAATTAAATGCCTAACAATATCAGCTGGATATATTACAAAATTATCAAGATCATCACTTACAATTTGGTTGAAACAAGTAAAAATTCACTCAAGATGAATTAACGGACACAAATCAATTAATAATTCACACCTCACAAAATAGATCGAAGAAGAGGAGCTAAAACTTTTTTAAGTACTTGGCTCGATCCTCACATAACTTAAATTGGTCCTTAATTATTGCATTGAAGAAATAGAGTATTAGAATAATTAATTACATGCATGCACAATTAATTAATACGTATAGTTCAAATAATTAATTGATTAATTACTTCCCATGTCCCCACAAATCCATCTCGCCACCACGTTGGCTCGACATTTGATTCATCTGCTGCTGCGCCGCCGCCATCCCCTCTAGCACCGCCCACTCGCTGCCGGGATTCCGCTCGCTTTGCATCCCTTCGCAAGCGTCGCCGGCGCCGAGTCCGCCCTCGTAGGGCTTGATGATGGCAGCGGAGGAGTCGTCGGGGAGCACCGCGAAGTCGTAGCCCGACGGCGACCGGTGGTTGGTTAGCAGGTCCTGCACCTGGGCGTGGCCGGCGTAGGAGCTCGTGGGAATCTGGGAGTAGTACAAGTTGTGATGGTGGAGGTAGTGGTTCGGGTGGTGCATGTAGTGAGAGCTCAGTGACGCGGACTGCTCGACGCCCATGTGGTGGTTCTCTACGGCGGCCTGGCTCGAGCTCCCGTCGCCGGCGGCGGTGCCGATCTTGAAGAAGCACTTCTTCTTGAAGACCCTGCAGACCACCCACCCGTCCTCCTGCATGGCATCAAGCGTACGTTGATTAATTAATTAGCCAGCCCATCAAACTGAACAGATCATATCTACATATTAATATGTATGTGTTGTGTTGAGTAATTACGTACAGCGGCGGCAGCGGAGGAGGCGTCGAGGTCGGAGTCTTCGAGGCGGTACTCGTGCATGATCCAGTCGGTCTTCTGGCCGTGGGGGGCGCGGCCGCGGTAGAAGACGAGGGTCTTGCGCATGCCGATCTTCTTGTAGGTGTTGCGGATGCACTTGTCGCGGCCGGTGGCCTTCCAGAAGCCGGTAGTGGTGGCGCGGTTGGTGCGGGAGCCGGTGGGGTACTTGCGGTCCTTGTGGCTGAAGAAGTACCACTCGTTTTGATGCGCAGACCCGATCCTGCACCGCTCTATATATATATATATTCCAATATTCCATTCCAATTAATTAATTAATTTGATTGCAACTTCATAATTAAATATAAATACAACTCATAACATTACAATTTACATGCGGATGATATAATTAATTTAATGCTTGAAATATTACCCTTGTCTTTTCTTTTCTTTTTTCTTTTTTTTGACAAAAGATAAAAAGTTACTATAGTGATCATACTAGGATTCATCTCTAGTCAATATTGTACAATATGTTATCATCAACTGTGCATAATACAATGGGCAAATATTATCCTTGTCTTGTCTATAATAAGGTCAAATATTTTACTCTTTTTTTCCAATCCTTTAATTTTCATATATGAATGCTTGTCATAGTAAATTTTGTACAAATTCGATTAATTTAATTCTGTTAATTGATTTTTTCAATTTAGTTTGATTAATTTATCTAATTAATCAACTGAAAAGTACTATATTTATACATTACCAAAATTTGAACTTGGGTCACTAATTAAAATACAAACATACTAACTTAACCGCTTAAGCAAATTATAATATATGATGTGAATTTTTATTTTATTTCACTTAAATTATAATTCACTAAATTAATTAAACCAAATCAAAAATTAAAAATTTTAAAATTTTTAATCGCTAATGGATCCGGAAATTAATTGGACAAATCGGTTCGGTTAATTTAATTTCGGTTCGATTGGTTAATTAATTTTTTTGATTAATCAATAAATTTTACTCATCACTAATAATATATGATTTTTATTTTATAAAAATGTCCTATATATACACAATTTATTAAGGGTGTCTACAGTTGAGCACCGTCAAAACACGAGGTGCCAAGTGTAATTTTTCAGAAGTGGAGGTCCTAAAATATAATACAAGAGAGTGATTTACTCATTTTCTAGTGCTATTAAAAAGTATGCATGTGTCTTGGTAAAAAAAATGGCATGCAGCTAAATAAAAGGATACTGATATTTAATAAAATAGCTAACAACATCAATCTCACTCTAAAATATCATTCACTACCACATAATTAATCTATAGAGACATAAAATTAAAAATAAATTATATTTTTATTTCTAAATCTTCATATTTAAATATTAATAGATATAAAATTTGCTCCTAATTAATCTCTAAATATCTATAGAAATAACAACAATAAAATCACTTAATTAATTTGACTCTACGCTATAGAAACACGCAATAGAGTCACTTAATTGATATGACTCTAAAGCTATTTTTAGTGACTAATTAGGAATAAATTTTGTGTATATTAGTCTCTAGATGTAAAGATTTAAAAATAAAAATCTAATTTATCTTTAATTATACGTATTTATAGATCAATTGTGTTGTAGTGATTATTGTCTTAATACACGAGCAAATTAATTTCTCCCAAACTTGAGATCTCATTAATTAGTTTATTGTATTAAACTGATATATAAATTCCTCCTAAATATAATAATAATAGATGTGGGTCTGATATCGCTACAATATTGCTCCTAAAAATAGTTAGATACAATGTACATGTAATTGGCCTAAAAGTATATACGAAAATGTCTTTTATTATATATATATTAGCATTATAATTAATTTTTGAAGAAATAAATAACAAACACCTAAGTAACTTTTTAAGAACAATTAATAATTTTAGAATCTTGCTAATTAAAAGAATTAATAGTTTGAATCATATTTTTATAATTGACACTGAAGGGGAATGCTATTTTTATTTTATTAATTACATAATCCTAATACTAACTGCAATTAGGGTATCCAAGTCTGTGCAATATAATATAATAATAAAAAGCTTTTCTAGCGTATCCACCAATTAATCGAGAAAAGAATTTCTTAACATCCAAAAACATGCAAGTCAATAAAAAAAATAGTTTAAAGGATTACAAGCTCAATTTTTTGAGAAATTAGAAAAGAATGAAAGCGATTTTTTTCCCAATTCGGCCCTCTGAGAGCTAGCAATAACTCATAATTAAATATTTTATTTAGAAAAAGTAAAATTACAGAGATGATGTTTACATGTCTTGTTGAAAATATTTAATTATATATTGTGAGAGAGAAATTAAAAGAAACTTAGTACAAATATATAGTAAAATATATATTAATTAGTGACAATTAATTAATTCACAGCTTTAATTTAATCCACCTAATTAATATCCACATTCCACACAATTCTATCACTAAATTACATTATAATAAATTGAATTCTATCACCAAAAATATGTATAAATTGATGCCCAATATTTTAGCAGTGACATATAATTAAGCTTGCAACATATCCTACAGATGAACCAAAATCCTAAATGGTGTACTACTCAATTCACCTTGTAAGTCCCATGGCTCAATCTTGTTGAGATCAACCTCCCTTATCACCTCCAGCTCAAACTTCTCGAATGATATCTTCTTCTTCAGGTAGTAGAGGAGAAGCTCCTCGTCTGTCGGGTGGAACCGAAACCCCGGCGGAACTCCGGTGCTCGACGAAGCCGACGCCATATATATATATATATATATATTAATTAATCACCAAGCTCGCCTGCTGCAGCCACGCACGAGGAGAACAAGAAAAAGAAAGAGGAAGAAGAAGGATGAGTTGCACAAAGTTTTCGACGTCGGGTGGTGCAAGTGGGCTTAAATATCTCATCACTGCCAAAAAGTTGACGCCGGCAGCTACGCCGGCGGACTTGCATAAAAGCTAATTGCCGTAGAAAGCAATCAAGGGGATGCGACTTTGGAGCAATTAAGTGGCTAGTTTAGTCGCGGCCTCTTATTCTAATCGGTAAACGATCCCGAGGAGGGGAATAAAAATTCAATTATGGGTTCATTTAATTGTTCCCGAAGCAAGCCTAATTAATAGGTGTCATATATATACCTCATTAGATGCCATTGAATGAACTTTGCCCAATACATGAGCATGTGATTGGCTTGGGAGTTGAACCTATATTTATGCATTTATAATTATTGAGGTAGCTGGGAGAGAACATAATATATTATATATATTTCATTTGGCAATTTAATTTCTTACTTACTTTGGAGAAATCAGAATATATACTTATTTTTATGAGGCCTCCTTTTCAGTTTAATTACCTGAAATGTTATTATTCATGAGTGAGCAGTGAGCTAGTTATCTAGTGATTCATTAAGTAGGTACTAATTTCTCCTCTTGTTTGGCTAAACTCATCCAAGTTCCAATCCATATCCTTATTTAGGGTTTAATTATTTTAAGAAAAAGCCTACGAGAGAGCAAGTTGACTGTTTAAATTAATTGAATTTAAAAGGCATATATTAAATGAAAATTTGCTCGATAATGTTGCACTCTGGGACTTGAAAACTAGATTATGTGATTGGACAGATTGAGAAGAAACCTCTCCATAGATTAGGGCAAAGCATGTGAGCTAAACTTCATGGAAATTAATGGTGCACGCCCTACTTGATTCAGCTGCACTCTTCCCAGGGTCTGATGACGTACGTCGACGATGCAGTTCATATATACCTACCGAGCTCTCCATATATATAGTTTTGAGTGAATGATCCATAGTATATGCAAATGATTGGAGGGTGGAAATTTAGGTTTACAGCAAGCTATCAGTTATTCCCTGTGCCTTCAATTGATGGTGATTCTGATACCAAATAGACTAGCTAGGACCACGTACAGTATATAGCATCACAGTTGGGTGACTTATGTAGGGTGAAAATGCAAGTACATAGGGTTTTGGAGAGCTTATTTATTGGCAAGTAGCCCATGCAAGTAATACTAAGGTTGTTTGAGCAATTAAAGACACTTGTGCATTGATTATAATTTATGTTTCACTTAAATCATCATCAATTAACTTATCAGTTTTGTTGGTTTGTCAATGTATTCAATATATATATCTCAACCACAATTTTTTTTTACCCAAAAATTTCTAGTATCAAACAGGGTCACTCACTGTCTGACTAAAGGGTAGAGGATGTAGAGGGCCACTGGCCGTACATGTCTTGTCATCTCAACCGCAGTTGATATCATTCTTTCAAGACTTGTTGAGCCGCATGAAATTAACTCCACAATAATTAAAGGCCAACATTGCATGAAAAATGAGCTTCTTAGAGGGTTTTAATAATCTTAGATAGTTGAGATGACAATAAACAATTGCAAATACCGTTCTCAAAATTATTCGCGCAAATATTTAATTTTGCTATGCCTTCATTAGTAGTATAGATCATTTTTGCTCAAAAATAATTAACTACAAAATTGTTCAATTCTATTGTGAAGATTAATATATTAGGACACTTTTATTTAAAATTAATAAATATTATATAATGGTACATGAAACATACTATAAGACAAATATTATCCTTGTAACTTCATTGTGGATGGAGTGGCCAACATCTAGCTAGTAAATACACAAGATAGGCTAAAGAATGGTAACTAATTAAGTGCAACTACTACGGAGTCAGCACAATAAATGTATCTAGTGAATTTTTCTTTATTAAGACTTAATTTAAAGTGGAAGTGAACATGGGTTATGAAAGAGCAAAACTAATGTGGCGGAGAGTGAACATAATATAAACTTTTATTAAAAGTGGATCTTTGTTATTACGAGTGAATCTAAAGTAGCTAGGGGTGAACTTTTATTGTAAAAAAGTGAATAAAAAATTAATTTATCACGAGATTATATGGGTCACCTTAATTTTAATTATTTGGAGCGAACCTTTCGTTATCAAGAAGAAATTCAAAGTGGTTGATAGTGAACTTATTTTGTGAAAGAGTAAACTTTATTTATTTTAATGAACTAAATTTTTTTTTATTTATCAAGTTTTAAGATTTTCAAAGACATGTGTCAAGCATCTAGATTGAGCTCCATAAGTATCTATGAAATCCGACTCCATAGTTGTACTCATACTCATGATAAACATCATAAGGCTCATCAAATAGCTAGTTGTCATTTTTGTGATTTGATGTAGGGTGAGACTCTCGCTTAGTTAGTTGAGGATGTTAGATATTATTAGAGGAAATGCATGAGTAGAAAAAGTCAGTAGACAAAATGATTTTGAAACATGGAGAAATTATATTCTCTCTCTCTCCTTTGCCCTTATTACACTTGTACCTCTCTATTTTGAAAATAATAATACCACCCCTCAACTAGGAATCATAAAATTATTTTAATAATAAATCTTACCACATAATTCAGTTAATGGTATGAATTATTTTATATTTTTAATAATATAAAACTAAAAATTAATGATATGAGTTAATTTTATTTTATTAAGCTTATAATAAACTTTGATGGGACTTAGTTAGCTTTTAGAGAATAGGAAACAAGCAGGCACAAAAGAAAGTTTAACAATTGGCCAATAGGAACTTGCATATTGTTTAACAAAACTGAAACTAACTTTTTAAGTGTACACTAAATGTCCTACGTACCGCATTGTTTTGATAAAATAGAACATTGAATAATAAATAATTTTAGTGAAACAAGATATTGAACATATATAAAATGTCATACTTTGCCTCTGCCTAGATTGCGCCGACATTAATTCGTCCTTGCAATTGTTCTTCATATTCCTTGTCCTTCTCTGATCGGCCAAATTCAAAACGAAAAAAATAACACTCTGTTTTGACCTTATCCTCTTCTCTCCCTTCCTCCTCACCAAAGCCTTAGCCTCAATGGATTTTCAACACTAAGTCCAAGACCTCATCGAGAGGAGAAAAAAGATGAGTGATGTTTTGACCGTTCAAAAAATCTTTAAGAAAAAAAAACCCCTAGAAGTAAAATTGTATGGGTCGAGATTGGTGGCGACAGTGCACTCGTAAAGCACCAACTACAACGAAGAACAAGAAATGAGACAATAGAAGGAATTAGGATATTTTGGCCCTTCCGAAAGCCTTCAAAGAAAAAGAAACCTACATAAGTAAAGTTTTACGGGTCGAAATCTATGGCTACGGTGCACTTGAAAGACACCTATGATAGTGGAGAATAAATGACTAGACAAGAGAAGGAACTAGAAAAAATATTATATTCAATATGTTGTGTCACTAAAACTTAATATTATTTAATATTTTATTTTATTAAAATAATATACGAGAGCATTTAAGACGTATTGAAAAAAATAATTTTGATTTTGGTGAAAACATTTCAAGTTTCTATTTTGATAAAACAGAAACAGCAAGAAAAATTACTTAGAAAAATAGGATATTTTAGTGCCTTGCTTTTGGATAAATGCCATGTTCTTAATGGTTTCATCTTTGTATCATTGTATGCATGATTTAATGCGACTATTTAGATATGTTTTTTTTTTAAAAAAAAAACATCTAGTCACATTAATTATGCAATGAAAAAGTAATTTTGCTTGTTATATGTCTACTCGGCGAGGATTACATGCAATTAAGCATGACAGTTCTACCATCTCCCTATTTTTGAGGATCCATCTTTTTGTTGGCAGATAAAGAGCTTTGAAATTCTATCGGGGATTTTAAAGTGCATCTTAAAATTAGAATTCTAGTATGAAAGCTTTTGCATGAAAAAATTCCTATTCGTCAGAAGTTGAATGAGTGTTTTTCTTAGACAGGTCCTTTATGTCTGCACTGTAATTCTGAAGTGGAATATGTTTAGCACTATTTCATACTTTGCCCCAACATTAGCCCTACATGGGTGACGACTGACTTTATTAATTCTGATTGGTGTCTTAATTCCTTCTAACGATTTCAAATCATGGTGGTTGGCTCTTTATCACAGGTTGAGATCTACGGCTCATCATGAAACATTATCTTTGACTGCTTCCCTCTTATGGAGAATATGACTTGCCAGGAACGCCAAAGATTATGAAAATACTTTTACTTCTCATCGTGACATTTGGGCTAAGGCTTCTACTCTTGCTGAAAAATTTTATAGACTCGAAATAAATTAATATTTCTTCTCTTCTTTAAAACTTTGTATTTCTTTAGCTTCTCGCTTTCCTTGAAAAAAATCCACTGTTATGCTATACTTACATTCCTGTTGGAACCTATATATATAGGGATGTTCACGGGTCGAATTAGGTCGGGTTAGATCGGGTTAGATCGAGTTTACAAAAAATATATATATATAAAGTGATGATGCATTTCGATTGCTTTCTTTACAAGTCTCTTAGCAAGATGCCTTTCATTTTAAGTGAGAGATTATTCATATTCAATTTAAAAAGTCAAACATGTTAAAGTCAAGAGAAGAGTAGTCTCTTCACCATGTGTTCTCAATTCTCATGCATGCACACATGCGGATTCACCTAACGTAGTGCAATAATAACTAAAAAGTATATATATATATATATATATATATAGTATAAAAGCATTTTGCATGACACGAAGATAAAGCAACCAGCTTGAAGAAAAAATCTTCTGAATTAGTTTTGTTTGTTTTTCTGCAAAGCATCTGAATGATGATGCTTTAGGGTTTATAGATTTTAGCTGGGACTGAGAAGGGTCCCTTTGAAAGCCATGTATTGATTGACAGAGCCCTAATTGACAACCTATGCACAAGATAGTCCGAAACCTAGGTCGTAACATACAACTGGACTTTGGAAGCATTCTGATACTAGTTATGCACCAAAAAGCACAAATGTCTTGCCACTTAAGAATGAAAAATATGTTAGAATATAGACCTCCTTACTAGTCTTGAATAGTTCTGCATCTGATTTGGTATCTCTGTCATAGTAAGCAAGCTCAGTGTTTCCACTTTGAATTGAGAAAAATTTAGCATCTTTACAAACTAGGAAGTTAGAATCTTCAATTGCTTGGAGCTAACTCTACTATTAAGAGATGTCATAAGTTGTACGAGTCAACATCACTCAAATATACGTATTAAAGTTCTACATTGATTAAAAATATGACCAAAGTAGTCTTTAAATAATGTGGGTAATCCTCTTCTAATGAGCTAACTTTTAGGATGAGTTGGGTCTACTAATTTCTTAACATGATATTAGAACCAAATGTATAATTGATATTGTGCTACCCGCAGATGTCCAATCCTGCAAAACTCCACGCTCCAGATGTCCAATCCTGGGCGTGAGAGAGTGTGTTAAAATCTCACATTAGTTAAAAATATGATCAAAGTAGTCTTTAAATGATGTGGACAATCCTCTTCTCATGAGCTAACTTTTGGGATGAGTTAGACACACTAATTTCTTAACAATATGTATATGAAGCAAGGCTAGTAGAATGAATGTTCTATTCCAAATTCATAGTGCTAATTCACAATTTTTGCGTCCGGACTCCTGATACTTTTCCATGAATGACCAAATATGAGAGAGGTCAAATGACAAAGATTACCATCAGCTGCAAAGTTCTCATGATGTCAATTCTATCTTAAAGTTACTAATCAGGCATAATAGCTGAGAAAATAAGAACATCCAATGATATACTCAGTTAGGTTTGTCAAATCAAATAGCATCAAACTGGTCTCGGTGTTCCAAACACTCTGGTGCTTGGTCCACCATCAGACCCCTGACCTGGATCAGCTCCTTCTGAGTGACCTTTTGGGTCCACCTTATCTTCGATAAATAAAGTTCTCTTATTTTTAGTAAAAAAAAATCAAATAGCATCAAATTATCCAAGACTAATATCAGATGGTAATATTATCCCTTACTGACTGAAATTTGCTCATAATAAAATGAATAAGCACAATTATTTTGACAATGAGAACGTCATAGATTCATGCCCACGTATGATCATAGCAGATGTGTCTTAACTAAAATAAGAAAAGTAGAAGGGAGCAGGTTTAGATTAAGATATTGAGCAATGATCCACGAATGCACATCCATGAATTCTGAAAATGTTTTTCCTCATTTATCAATACAGAAAGTTAAAAAAAACAACAATCATTAAAACAACTTCCTAACTCAATCCATTCTGACCTTGAATATTTAGTAGCCAATAACTATCAAGGACGCAAAAGTTTCAGACATCATGCTCATTGATGCTGAAGAATGAAAATGACTGATCAAACATCAAAGAAATAGAAAGATCTGAAAGGATAAGTTATAAACTTATAATAGAATGTTTACTTTAAAATTGATTGTTAGAAACTTAGAATTTTGATTCCACTTATTACAAACATCCTCTCCCATTTGAGAAGAAACCTGAAAATAAAGGGAAAAATAAACTTGGATATATTACTGCTGAACCCGTGCCAATAAAAAAGAGATCGAGTAAAAACCTCACGTAGAAAGTTCTATTTCTTATACTGTAGGATAAAAGGAATTTGGGCAGATCAGTTATAAATTCCAAGGTGTTTCACAATAGCCACAGTTATATATGCATTGAATAACAAAAATGGCCTCCTAGACTACAATTTAATTTGGCATTGGATAATCTTATATGTTTCATCAATGGATAAGATTCTAATGAACTAAAATGATAAAAAGGACACTGTTCAAAAGTTAGAGACAAGCAAACAATGGAACTAATTATCAAACACTAGATATGATATTGCATTGTAAATAACACTATACAGAAAATTAAATGCATACAAATCTTCCATCTGAACCCACCACCAAGTGTCATATATTGAGTTTGAAGTCGAACAGGTTATGCATCCTAACCACCATAAGTATGAAATGTTCTTGTAATCCAAATTTGAAAGACACCTAGGAAAATCAGATATAGTCCTGCACGAGACAAGTCATATGGATTCCCGACACACCAGTACCTAGGCCAGAGGAACCTGTATTCATATGTTCTTCACTCCACTTGTCCACTTTTCTACTTCTCTTGAAGTAGCCCTTACTAGTTTTTTGGTATTCAGTACAACCTCATCAACTAAAGCACCAATTTGATCACTGAAAATCAATGGAAGAAAAAAATAGAAAAATATCAGAAACAGCTTGAATTGAAATATTCAAAAACATGAACATGTAAAATTATTCTTGATAATGTGTATAGTAATGTCATTCAGCTAAAAAGTATTAGATGGATAAATTAGGAAGAATATATAAAGTTTAATTTGTCCAGGAACTAAAGTCTACAATCCAACCATCACCAAATAATAAAAAAAGACCTAATAAAATATTTTGAAACATAGGGGACACAGATGCATATATTGACTCGCCCCATACCTAAACATGGGAAGGGGTCTAATGCATAAAGGTGCCTGACCAATATCTATACCTTTAGATCTTTAAACCTAGCACGCCTTCATAACATCTGATGTGATATTCTCAAGATCACATTCAAGAAGATGTTTGACCAATACCAACAAGAAACAAAGTATATATTTGATTCATAGATAGCATAATTGGCATCTAGAGAGTAAGGCCATTTAAAGATTACTGTTAGCAAAAAAATATCTATTGTACCACAGAACATAATTGGCATCTCTTGTGGTAAAAAAAGTTGATACTTTAACAAAAAAATCATTTTTCTACATTAAGTAAATACTAGTACCAATTTTAAATTGTAACAGAAATATCTCAGAAGCAAATACAAATAACCCATTATTATTGAGGTTCATACCGCATAAAGTATAAGAAAGAAAGATACACTTAACCAATAGCCAAAAGACTATTCCACCACATAGCAAGAACTTATTTTCTGGAAAGAGAAGGCCTTACTTAGATGGGATATTCCTTTGGAAAAGCTTGCCCACATTTGTGTATTTTCCTTTCTCATCAAATGCAACTCCTTTTCCCATGCCATAGCCAAAACCTAAACCTATTCCACATCCAGCACCAGCTCCAACACCCAACTGCAAACCAGGCAACCCAGCCCCTATCCCTGTACCTGTCTCAAAGAGTTAAGAAGGCAGAGCAAATATCATCTACTCCAACCAATTGATGAAACCAGCAAGAAGCATCAACCTATTCAAATCTTTGTTGAACTTTGTAAAAAATGAAAACAATACATTCTCAGTTGTAGAAAACATGCATGTATCATTCCTAGTCATAATTATTTACATATTAGAAACCTATCCTTCCAAGTTCCTGATTTGTTCAGTTGGTAAATCATGTGCCTCTATTTTTTTCACAGTAAATTAGAATCCAACTGAACTGCCTAAACTTTGTATACAGTTTGCAGTAGCACTTTGCAGGACTATCCCAAAAATGCGATTTAGATCAGGCTCAACCATGTTTGATCCTGAAACCTCAAAATATTGGGAAAATCATCAAGATCAACTACAAGGCAATGTTATAATGCTCAGTTTCATCATCTTCTTCAAATTATATCATACAACTGAATGATCTAGATGGTTCAACCAATTACTTGTGTGTGGATAAAGTCCTAATTATGGAAGATGCCACCATTCAGCTAGATTGGGAACATCGTCAAAATCAACTGCCACTGCAAAGCTAACCTGACAATTATATATACCTCCCCGCAAATGCATCATTTTTTAAGATGACCTAGCTGGATCTACAACTTATTGGTAAGTGAGAAAAATTCTACAGAATACAGTAAACTACACCATTCCTCTAGACGTATGTGTCATAGATAAAGTCGGGATCACTAGTTTAACAAATATGAATCAAATATTTGTTTTCATACTCTCTTCTTTTTTTCGCATCTTTCCCCCTTTCTCTACCTTTTTTACTGCTCCTTTATTAAAACTAGAGATGGATATATATTATATTTTTGCTTAAGGTATAACATTAACAAATTTAAACCCAACCATCCAAAACCCATGAGTCATGGAGTTAATTTGGTAGAGCACCTTGGTATTTGAATTAATAGTATATCTCATATCATGTGAGTCAATAACGATGGCAGAGCCTCACCTTCCAGGCTTCCAGCAATAAGGCTTTACTATTTCTCACGATCCTCTACCTCCTCTTATCTCCTTCTCAATACATAGAATAAGGTTAACTTTGATGGATATTATTGTTCAATTTTGTTCAGCTGCATTCTTCCTCCACGATTAAGAAACATAACTTGATGTGTATGAACAAACTGTTCATTCTGAGTATTTCTAACAATTCCAAACATGGCCAGAAATTTTGCCTATAAACTCCTTACTTCATACTTCTATTATGATTTAAGATAGATCACTCAAAGATAAAATAAACATCAAACTTGAGATATTCATCTTCCTTGATATGAAATAACTCTATTCAAATTCAATCAACTAATTAGATTCCTGGAATATTAGAAAAGCTTTCTTTGGAGGCAGGGAGAAGATTGTCCCACCATTCAGGAAGCTAACATTGTTTGACAAAAAGTAAAACTAAATGTAAGGAGAAAGTCTAATTTTCAACAAAGAAAATGCATCTCAGAAGACAATCCTACTAATAACATGGACATCATATATTACCCACCAAATTTTAGATAAGCATATAAACTAAATGCCCAGAAATTTGGACTTAGTGGTACGTTAAGAGAACTTATCAGCTTAAGCTTACCACTTCCGCATCTCACATCAGCTTAAGCTTACCATTTTTGCATCTCAGTCACGCTTATTGGGCAGCAGCAAGTAGGTGCCGTGCAAATTGATGCATACCATAACAGGACAGGCATTAATTTGTAAGTACCCAAGAATCTGGTAATAGTGCATTAAAAATTCACACGACATACTTCTCTTGGAAGTCCAAGCTCCATCCAGATGACCTGTTTTTCCATTTCATCTAGTTTACATGCATCAGATCACATCCTCTGGAGAATGCTCTTTTCTTGCTAGTGACAAACCCCCTTTTCTTTTTGAGGACAAAAGTCCAGCAATACCACCTCTTGATGCTCAATTACGTTAGAAATAGACAAAACCTAACAGTAACACAATCTTCACAACGGAGAAATTACCAAGTCTACAACCTTAATCGTCAAATTTCTGAAAGATCAAAACAAAGAAGATAGCAATCATGAGAATACGGACCTCCAAAGAGGCCAACACCGACGCCAACGCCGCAGCCGATTCCGAGTCCGAAAGCGGGGCCGAGCTTACCGAGATCCTCGGTTTTGACGACCGGAAGCTTCCATAGGAGACCCTTCTGCTTCTCCTCTACCCTGGAAAAGCTTGCCGGCTTCGCCGTCTTTCCCTCCATCTCTCTCTTCCCCATTTCTCCCGACTTCGATCGATGCGGCCTTGAGGAGCAGTTGAATGCTAATGGGGAGAGTTCGAAGCGAGGAGAAGGAAAAGAAGGGCTTTGTAGGGTTGTGCTTCAGCTTTGGCGTGTATCTTTAGAAGTTTCATTCGAGAAATATACGACAAAATCGTCGTTATCATTCGAAGAAGGTGGACGTTACAAGATTCTATTGGATTAATTTCGATAAATTGTTTTTTTTATCAACTCACAAAATAATATTTTAAAGTGAAAAACCAAATATAATAGGAAAATAAATAAATTATAAATACATTCAATAATTCAAAATAATAAAATTTTAAAATAATAAATATATAATAATCTTAATCTTACAATAAATATATACTTTTAATTAAATTTATAGAGCATTAAATTTTTGAATTATTTTTTTCATCGGATAAGGTGGACATTACATTTTAGAACTTTTGAATTTTTCTTATAATATTTCTAATTGTATGTATCAATCACAAATAACATACAATTGAAGATAGGGTTAAGGGTGATTTTCGCCCTTGAACTATTAAAAATGGGATAAAAATATTTTTAAACTCTTCTTTGTTGATTTTTATCCTTAAACAAACGAAAATAATTAAAAAATGTCTACGAACTATTAGAAATGAGTAGAAACACATTTAAACTTATTTTTTGATAAATTTTTTACCCTTAGATAAATAAAAATAATTGAAAATTACCAATATTTTTACCCATGTCTAAAGTTAGAAATGGTTTTTTTCTTAGAAATAGATAAAAATATTAGTATTTTTTAATGGGAAAAGGTACAAAAATGTCCCTAACGTTTTCTCGCGGGTACTAAAATGCCCCTAACATTTTTTTGGGATAAAAAATACCCCTCACGTTATGAATTGGGTACAAAAATGCTCTTATAGGTGAATAGTGTTAGTTGAGAGATAACGGAGCTGATGTGACTGATGACTGGGATTGATGACGTGGACATCTGATGCGCATGCGGGCCAAGACGTTTTCTCACGGGTACTAAAATGCCCCTAACGTTTTCTCACTAGTACAAAAATACTCATTACGTTTGTTTTGGACCTAAAATACCCTTGAGATTATTGAAAATAATATAAAAATGACATCAGACTAATTTTTGTTAGGTGAGACTTAACGAAGATGTCATAGATGCTGACAAAGATGTTGACTTTACACATGATGCATATGTAGAGAGCAACTTGCCACACAATTATAGGGGTGAATAAAAAAATCGATGTTTGGTTCACGATTTATTATGTGTCGCTTACGGGTTAATCAAGGTTTTCACCCGACCCGACATGTGGCGCATATGCAGAGAGCAACTTGCCACGTAAGCCACACATAATAATTTGAAAACTGCAAAATTTGGTTAGATTTCAAACCGGTTATTTAATTAACCAATTTTTTAATTTTTTTATTCATCCCTACGATTATGTGACAAGTTGCTCTCTGCATATGCGCCACGTATATAGTCAACATCTTTGTCAACATTCATGACATCTCCGTTAAGTCTCACCTAACAAAAGTTAGTTTGATGTCATTTTTTATATCATTTTCAATAACCTCAAGGGTATTTTAGGTCCAAAACAAACGTTAGGGGTATTTTTATACCCGTGAGAAAATATTAGGGGTATTTTTGTACCCGTGAGAAAACGTCAGAGGCATTTTAGTACCCGTGAGAAAACGTCTTGGCCCGCATGCGCGTCAGATGTTCACGTTATCAGTCACAGTCATCAGCCACGTCAGCTTCGTTATCTCTCAACTAACACCGTTTACCTATAAGGGCATTTTTGTACCCAATTCATAACGTGAGAGGTATTTTTGATCGCAAAAAAAAATAGGTGCATTTTAGTACCCACGAGAAAATGTTAGGAGCATTTTTGTATTTTTTCCCTTTTAAAAACTATTTTTATTTGTCTGGGTAAAAAATCTATCAAAAGACAAATTTAGATGTATTTTTACTCATTTCTAATAGTTCGAAGGTATTTTTCAACTATTTTCATTTGTTTAAGAGTAAAAATCAACCAAAGAAGAATTTAATAATATTTTAACCCTATTTTCAATAGTTCTAAGGCAAAAATTACCCAAAACCCTTGAATGTATTAGTAATTAATTGCCTATAATCCCAGCTCTTATCATAATGCACATCCTAATTAAGTCTCTGAACAGAACAACCACCCTAACACAGAAATGTACACTTGTTCATGCTTGTATATATGTTTCTCTTCTTTTGCAAGTGCACATGAGGCCTGCTTAAGTCTGCTGCTGCTCATATGATCATAACTCTTGTAATGGACTCTGATGCCAACTCATAACTAAACCGCTTTCAAGTCAAGTAATCCGAACAATTATGCGTGGAATGAGATTAAAATGTTGATCGTTAAAATTTACAATGATTGTGTTGTAAGAGGTAAATATTACTTATATATTGTTATTGTCTGATGTCGGGATGATGCGGTCCCGCGTCTCCTGATTTGGCGGCTTTGATGGGGGGACATGCAAAGATATTTCGAAATAAGAAGGAATCCCAAATAATAGGTATAGAATTGGAATCAATAGTACACTTGATGTGTGTCGTGTCCGTTTATAGTACATGTTAGGAATATCTTGGGCGATGATGTTTCTCTGGATCTCGCGAGGATATGCTCGAAATGGATCGAGGTTTATTCCGAAGATGTCGGACTCATTACTATATACCAAATCTCTGATAACTAATGAAGGATAACATTAATGATTAAATCAATAAAATTTAACTTTACAAAAGTTAATATTTTTGGATCACCGTAATCGAGTTCAATTAATAGGTCTAATTGTGTCATCTTAGACCCAATATAAGTTTGACTTGATTAAATTGGGATTAGATCTATTAAACTAAATTGTCCAACTTAAATTTGGTTTCAATTTAGGCCAATTAGATTGAGTCAAAATTATAATTATATGTAATTAGGTTAAGGTCATGCCAATTTGACTTGGGTTTAACTGGATCACGTCAGCTTATGATTTAAGCTCACAAAGTTGAATCAGGTAAGGTCAACACAAATCCAGTTGAACAAGTTCTAGTCGAGTCAACCTAGTATAAAGTTTATATCATCTAAGCCAGATCGGGTCAAATTAGACTAACTTAATATCATCAGTCCAACTCGGATTGAGTTAATAAGAAACCATGTTTGATCAGGTCAAATTTAATCAGATTGAGTCAATATTAAACCTGGTAAAGAAGAAAATTAGAGAAAATAATTGCTATATTTTGAAAAAAAAGGGGCTTTTGTAATTTTAAAAATTCATGGGGGTTTATTTGTAAAAGCTCCACTATCACCGCGCTCCTTTGGTGTAATAGAGAGAGTGGAGTGCGGAGCAAGAATGGTTAGAGTCTCACCGGAGATAGCCGTCATCATCGTCGGAGCTGAAATCGAAGGTACGAGTCCTCATATTCCTCTTCCCGAGGAATCAAGCTGGAACTGGAGGTAGGATTCCTCATCTTTCTAGCTATTCCATTGTTTTCATTGTTTTTCGATGCGTTCATCAGTCATTGGAATCAGCGAGCGACAGGGACGGGTGGCATGCCGGAGGAAGAGGTCGAAGATGGCAAGAGGCCGCGCAAATCACGACACGAGGCTGCAGTGCACTAGCGATCCAAGCGCTGTGTGGCGCTCTGTTGGGGGCCGAATTAAGGCTGACGGAGGAGGCGACGATGCTGTCGATAAAGAGTCGTTGGCGACAATAGGGCCGATCGGTGACGAGATTGTTGGAGACAAGGAGGCAGCGACATGAAACATAGAAGGGGGAGGAGAGATGGGGGAAGGAGATGGGTTCATAGATAATGATAAATAAATTAAATTATAAGAAATAAATTATTTGGATAACTTAGAATCGTCAGATGAAATTGGGACAAATATCAAAGTTGTAAATTTCTGTGTGCTCGATGCGATGGTGGTATTATATTTTATGTGAGACATTGTTTGATAGAACTTTTATAGTTTTTAGTATTATATAGCAATTTAAAAATTATTTATTTAATTTGATAAATAATTAGATAATATAAAGTAATATTAAATTAGATTAAATGATGATTTAGAGTATAAGTAGTTATTATGGGCTTATGGATCAATTCCATTGTACCTGATGAATTATCGTTAGGTAAAATGATAAATTTATTCTTTTACCTTTATTTACTTGTTATTGCTTCATGTTGCATATGATTATTGGGCATGTCATATAGTTAGACTTGTGATCAGTCGATGTTGTTTGATAAATTGCATGATTATGATATTTTTTTTATCGGGTGTAGTTCCATGATATAATGCACTCGTATTATTGTTGATTCCATTGTTATATTTAGATTGCATTGGATACATCATAGGTGCACATCTAGATAAGATGATGCATGATTTGATCGGGACTTCAATCCAAATTATTGGAGGTTTCAGGTTGTGATTATCATATTGGACTCGTTAAATATGAGTCTATTGGGGGCCTCGACCTGTTGATATTATTATTGGGCTCGTTAAATACCAACGTTAATTGCCATTGGTTGGATACACTCGCATGAAAGTGTGGAGGCGTCGGATGCAGCGCTCGCCTACTCTTTTAGGGTAGTCACGCCTCTTGTTGGAGAGAGCTTGAAGTGCCACTCTCAAGTTGCGAGAGTACAAGGGAACCCATTGTTCTATTATGCTCTCGATTGAGTCTATTATTTATGTATAGATAAGGATGCATTATTCATCTTTTGTTGAATTATTGGGTGATATTCATACTTGAATATGATAGCATGAGTATTCATGGCATAAGGTACTATTTATCTTTTATTAGTCATATTGAGAAATTTTACCCAACTTCCCGCTAACTTTGGTGTTTTTGCCACATATATGCAGGTATGATAGCTAGTGGGAGTCTTTTGATAACTAGAGTTTTGATGAGGAAATTATGTGGCAAATACGATTGTCGACAAGTTTTGTGTCTAGTCTTATTGTTTTGATATATCATACATAATATTTTATTGTATAATTTCTGATGTTAATAGCATATATATATATATATATATATATATATATATATATATATATACGTGTGTGTTTTGGGATATTCTACCATATATGATTACTATTTTGATCTATTTTATAATATTTGAAGGCGTTAGCATATTTAGTGATATTTTTTTAATTCTACGCGATCGTCTAAGCACAATCCTCTATTTGGGGGTTGACTCTAGACAAGGTGTAATAATAATATTTATATTGAGAGTTTATTGAAAAAGTTACATGGTAAAATTAACCTACCTCTTCTTTTATGAAAGTTTATTCTCATTTAAGAGTATAATTTTCATGAAATTTTAAAGACTAACATATATATCTATTAAACATAAATAAACAAGGTTAACTTTTTAAAAGAGAATGTTTCTTCTCTTTTAATTTTTTCCTGCGCAAACTATAAAAACAGACGCACTACAAACAACTAAAACAGTATGAAAAAACAAATATAATTCAGCCTCAAAGTAATACCTAAATTTTTTATGTAAACTTGACCCTCAAAATGTCTAAATCGCCTTTGTTTGTGAGGAACTAATTTGCACATAATTTCATGAGTTTTGTTAGGAATTATGAGAAATTATCTTCAGGATTGACAAAATTTGAATCCGACACGAGAAACAGAAAATCAAATTTTAAATCAAGAATGTGAAAAATAAGAGAAACAGTGAATTAACGTGGTTCAGATATAGCGGAGTGTCGGTCCTATATCCACGGAGAGAAGAGGAGATTTATTTATTAATTCTAGGAAAAATTATAATAAGAGAAACAATAAAACTAAATCTTCTTAAAAAACGCATTGTCTCAAATAAGTTGAACTTAAAATCATTATGGAATAGAGACATTGTCTCTGCAATATCTGCTTTGAAATTAAATTCCTCTGTTGTATGCCGGAATTTGGGAAGGGGCATTCTTTAAAAAAAGGTGATAGCGACACTCTTAATTTTTTGGATATTTAATTCTCTCATGGTAAAAATCAAAATTTGAGGTTATGTCATTTTATAGGTGAAGGGGAGCCAATTACTGTCCAAATACAACGCGTGAGAATTTACAAAAATCCCAACGTGAGTGATTTCACGGTGAATTAAGCGTTGCTGATTCGATAGCCACGTCTATTTTGACGGAAGATTACGAGGCAACAAGTTTGGAAAACTCGAACCGTGTACAACCAATTTTGACCCGTCAAATGCGAAATCTTCAATTTGAATGAATTGTAATGCTGCCTTGAATTGCATGCAACAATTGAGGCGGCGCCAGCACCATGTGCAACATGTGCGCTACGCCATCAGTTGCACATGGTGCTATTGGGAGTAGGTGGGCTCGGTCCACTTGCTGGCTCGCCTGGGTCGTGCCGAGCCTAGTAGATGAGCAGATCTAGCTCGCCATGTAACCCATGTTGGTACAACGAGCTTGGTCCGCCCGTCAGACCCAAATGAGGAGCTCAGTCCTCTAGCCCGCTTGCAAGCTCAATTCAACATGGTTAAATTCAGCATGATTTGATAAAATTAGTTCAAGCATATTTTGATCAAATAAACTTCAATTTGTGTCCTGTCGAGCTCGTTAGATTCAGTTCGGACTCAATTTTAGTCAAGACCTAACAATATTTTTACCCAAGTGAAGATCACTAAAATCATTATGATGATGTCGTTGACCAAGTGACCATGAGTTAAAACCACAAAATCTACATCAATCATATAAACTTGCTCATAGAGGCACGGCCCGACAATTCAAGGGGTAGGCCCAGCCGGGCCTGAGCCCGCCCCTTCGGGCTCGGGCCGGCCCAAAACTTTTAAAAATTTAAAAATAATAATATTTTTTTAAAAATTAATCAGGTCTAGCCATACCTGGGTCTGGCCTAGGTCAGACGTCTGGCCAGATCTGACGCACGTCAGGCCTAGCCTTGACTGGGCCAGCACAACACGCGTGTCGTGCTTGGCCCGCGTGCCGTGCCTGGCACGACCCACGTGCCCATGGGGCAAGCTCAGACCGCCCCTTGGGCACAGACGAGCACGGCCCAGAACCGGACTGGGCCCGTGCCACCCGGGTAGACCTGGTTTATTGTCACCTCTACTTGCTCATCTTTACCACGGTAGAAAGAACTATTGCCCTCAAACATTGAGAAATGGCGACACTGTTGTCCAAAGTTCTTCAGAATCTTGCACATACTTGGTACACTAAAGTTGATACAAGTTGGCATCAGGAAGTACACACAGGGCTGGTCACAGCCAAGTAGTAGATGGAGCTACCAAAGTAACAAGGGTCAAAGATGTGATGGCAAACCAGGAAGCAGTGCACTCCCATGAAGGAAGCAGCCACTGATGCTCCCATCAGCCAACCTTGTTTGCCCTCTCTGTTGTAAATGCCATTGAATGAGTTGGCCTGCTATGCTGTGTGTCCTTCTGTGGTAGGTTTCCAGTACTTGAGTCAGAGCCTAAGGCCATAGGCAGTGAAACTTATGAACCACCCTTGCAGCCTACTCTATTCCTGTAACATGGGATGAGCATGCCAGAGCTGTAAATGAATTCATTTATTCTATATCTACTACATCACTTCTTATGTTGGAATTCCATTGCAAATATCTACATCTATATTTGGATATCAAAGCCAACCTCATACTGGAACAGCATGTGCTTTCCTTCCTCTGCAACTGGATCCAGAAATATTTGCTGAACTAAGATACGGAGGAAATGAATAAGATTAAAAGAAAATGGCTCAGTCATTGCAAGAACCACCTTAGTTTCTCAATTATTTTAGACCTCAGCATGAAATCTTTTTTCTTAAATAATATTTGCTTTTATTTCTCCTCTTGTAAGTTGTAAACCAAAACTGATAATTGCCTTGGTTTTGATCAATCATCAACTCGAAAATTTCACTATTCAATAGCTTGCCTACCTAGAAAGCAATCCAATATTTGGAATCAAAGTCCTGTTTAGCCGCAACAATAAGAGAGCAAATTTTTTGTAGTACTTCTGGTATGTTTCAACAGAGTTCTTACAAAAAGAATCACACACATCAAAATCAGTCAGCTCGATCATGAGAAAGCAAATAGGAGTTGAGAAAAAAAAAATCCAATGCTGCTGCATCTTCTGCTGCATATCCAATCTAATGGGTGTCTTCTTCATTCTTCATCAGATGCTATAATTAATGTCAACTGATATGATTAATTAATATCTAAGCTTCATAAGAAGATCCTTCATCACCTTTCGACCACAAGAAAATTAAATCCCTAACAAGTGGCACATGAAAATACTCATGAGTCATGACATTCTACTACCAAACTCAACTTCCTTCTACAATAAGCATATTTGCTATGTAAAAAGAAAAAGAAAAAAAGGAGGAGAAACTACAGTGGAATGCAAAGAGAGAGTGACATGATGTAGAAGAGGAATGAATCAATGAATGATGATTGATTCATTCAAGTAGGAGGGGAGGAGAGGTCTTCTTTGCCAAGTTGTGCTTGTTGTTGTGCATCCACACCTTGAGGACCCTCCTCTTTACCCCAATCTCCTGGCAGAACTGCTGCACCACACCCTCCTCCTGCCTCTGCAGCCTCCAGCCCACCCTCTCAGCAAAGCTCAGCATCTTCTCCTTCTGCTCTGCGGTGAACTTGGTCCTGAACCTCTTCTTCACGGTGAGGGGCCTTGCCTGCATCATCATCATTCCTCCTCCTTCCATCTCGTCAGACTCAGAGGTCTGCATGGCACCCAGAGGCATGATCATGTTGTGAGGGGTGGCCCTGGGGATGAGGCTGTTGTTGAATGCAGCAGCAGCAGCATCTGAGGCTGAAATGAGGAGGCCCTTCTGGGTCACCACCTTCCTCCCCCTGAGGGGGTGGAAGAAGTCACAGGGGGAGTCCCCTCCTGTCTCCTTCCTGTGGAAGTTCCTGTGGCAGCCGCAGGCAGAGCACTTGAGGGCCTCTAGGCTTCCCTCCTCGCCACTGGGCATGAACTCACCACAGCCATCAGTGGCATTCCCACCAATGGAGGCTGCATGGTTCTTGAGGCACTCCCTGTACTTCACCACCGCCATCCCTTTCTTGGAAGAGTTGTTGGTGTTTTGGTGGTGCTGGTGGTCCTCTGTGGTGGCAGTGGGAGGAGGAGGGCCATTGGAGGGGTGGTGGATGGGAGGGGTGCTGCCATGGATGCTGTTGTGCACATGAGAATGGCCACTAACATATGCACTGCTTATTGGGATTGGGATATCTCCTTCATGGCCAGAAAGATCCATTCTCTCTCTCTCTCAATCCTTGTGCTTTTCCTTTTTCTTTTCTTGGTGCTCTTATTTTACCCAAAACTAGAAGGAAAAGGTCAATGACAAGATTTAAAAAATTAAGAGAACTAGACCAACCACCAGGATCAAAATATAACCAAAGTTTTTTGATTTTTGATTTTATAAAATAAATCTTAGGAGTCTCAATGGAACACTAATTAACCAAACTTGCCCTTTGGAAGATAACTTGGTTCTGAGGTTCTAAGAACCTTATCTAGAGAAAATTGGAGAAAGATAGAAAAGATGACCATAAAAAACAAGACCTACTAGAGAAAGATGACAATAGCAGTTGGATTGAGAACAGGACTTAAAGACTATAATTTGTTTCAAGAAGAAATAAAAGAAGAACTTCTGAATGGGAATAACACCATGTAGTAATGTTTTCTGAAACTAGTACTGACCTCTTTTGTCCAAGAAGGTAAAATCCTGAACCTTAAAACAAATGACAAGGTGAGTAATCCCTTGCTGCTTGAGGAAAACAACAAGAACCACAACAGTACCTTGAGATTTCCCCCTACCATTCAAATGACCACCTCATTGTCAAGGCACATGAGGCACCACTCCATGATGGTTGGAGCCATGCAACTGGTGCAGGGTTCTTGACCACCTTGTGCTTTGCATGGGTAAACCACAAGTAATACCCTTGTTTCTTCTCAAAGCTTGTAGGTATCTTGTTGGTTTACTCCATTAAGGCTTCCATGGCAAGAAGAAGGCATTAGGAGGAGCTTAGAGGGAAGAAGAAGATAAATAAGACAGTAAAAAGGGCAAAGGGAGGGATGGAGCCAGAGAGAAAGGAAATGAAGTAATTTGGTGGATGGATTGTGGTTGTGAACACTAAATAAGGATCTTAGAGCAGTGAGAGAGAGAGAGAGAGAACAAAATAGAAAGAGAAGGAATTTTTACAGGACAGAAGAAAACAAGAAAGTTTTGAGGGCTGTGACCAAACAAAAATAAAGTGTGGGGTGTTTGCTTTGCTTGCACTATCAGGAATCAAGCTTACACAATGGAGAGAGAGAGAGAGAGAGAGAGAGAGCACTGTGGGTGTCAGAGGAGGTGAGGCACACAGTTAGGGAGGGAGGAGCAGAAATAGTACCCCACATTATGAATTTGAGGAACATAAAGAAAGCTAGCTACCAAAATGTCCTCAAGAGGAAAATTAAATAAAATGACCGAATTATAATGTTAGGTTCAGTGGCTAAAATGCCCACAGTGGAGCTGACATTTCCTTCCTCATCTGAGGAGCTCTTGCCTTAAACATTTACATCCTCATGTCCAATGATGAAGATGATCAGATTCCTATTAAAGCATGTATTTGACCATTCACTCTTAAATATCAAGTTTGGAAGACCACAATAACCTTGGCTGCTCATTTTCCTTGATTACTATCAGTCATAAGGTAACTCAGAGCAACACTAGACATTAAACTAAGGTGTGAAGAATTTTGCATCTCATTAGAAATTAATATATAATCAGTGACTAAGGATTGCAAGGGGATTGGAATTGAGACTATATTATTCTGGACCTTCTGGTTTAGATTGAATTCGGATAGTAAAAATATAATTCATAGGTACTACACTTGATGCACTAATTTATTATATTACATTCATGCTTGTGATTGTGGTTTTATATATTCTTTAGGCCATTAATTATAATCAAGTTGAGTTTGAGTTTTCTTTTTAAGGGTAAAGTGAGGCCAACAACCACACGATTCATTTCAAAAGTTCCAAGTTGAGTTTGTTAATAGATTTCGGATATCTATGAAATTAGTGAATACTTGATGTATTACCATCCCCCATGGCGACACATGAGCTCGATGTATGAAATTAGTGAATACTTGATGTATTAACATGCAAATAGCTAGCACAATTAATACTCATGCAAAATCTTATATTTGTTCAAATCTCATACATATGATCACTTAATTAGTTGCACATAAAGTAATCCAATTTGTTAAAAAACTATGGATTTTCTGGATGGGCAATACAAAATGAAATGCAATCTTATTTTGTGTAGTCGTTAAAGAGATCATATTTTTTCGTATCACAATGGAGACATTGCAAGCAAATGCTTGGCCTCTTATTGCAAGTTTCGCTTTCTTGGCTAGTTTTCACTTGACAAAGGGCAAAAGGAAAGCTCACAACATGCATGGTCCCTCAGATTTATTATTCTTTAGCCTTTCTATGCACAAATAACTTCAAAATGTTGAGCAATATTCTCTATCACAAGATACTTTATCTTTATATATAGAAAAAGAATGAGAACCTTCAACATATATGTGTGAAACTTTTTTTTGGTGGAATTTTATCACGATAAACTGTTTGACTAATCTCCATTGACAAGTTTCTCTTGAGATGAGTGCCTTTTCTTTTTATCTTTCCATCTTTTGCATGCATCAATTTCCTACTTTATTCTTAGCCATCTCTTTTATTCAACCTCTCCATTCAAGACATTCTTTGACTTAAGAAATTAGTCTAACTGTATCCCTAAATTCCTCTTATCAATATTTCTTTTATAAATCATAAATAACACTTTTTTTAATTCATTGTAAATTGGGAAATTGTCCTTTTTTATTAGAGTATCCTAGCTAATACTGCTAGAATAGTCGCTATCACCGACGGCTCGTGTCGTTGATGAACCGTTGGTAAAGACTATCACGGACGACGAGAGCCGTTGCAAGGAGCCATCGCTTATGTGCGCGTCTCAGATAATTTGTGACGACGCGGGGCGACCGTCCCAAGTAATTATCAATGATAGCCGCAAGAATTATCGCTGTTTTAAATACATTAGTGACGGTCCGAGACGACTATCGCTGGAGATTTAATTATCAGCAACAGCCAGGAGCCATCGTTGATATTATTAGCAACCGTGATATTTACTGCTACGTACCCATACCATCAGCCAGTTACGATACGCTTTTTGCGATGGCCTAGTGACGGTCATCCGTTGGTAAACCGTCGTTGACGTTATATCCTGTAATTGAAAAAAATTAAAATTTTAAAAATTCATATATACATCAATATTCACATGATACAATCTATTTACAACCAATTTACAACCACAACCATAATTTATAAGCATTCAAGTGTACGTATTGCATTATTACTTAGGGGTTATAGATTGATTCATTCTTAACAATTTAATTTTTTTAAAAAAAGTTGATGGATGAATGTAAATTTGAACCTAGAGGCAATCCTTTTAAAATGATTTTTTTTACAAAAAACTACAGATTTTATAGGGAGATTTTTGTCATAATTGTTAAATGTATCTTTTACCTTGGAAAACAAAAAAAATGCTTATGAAAATTCTAATAATTATTTTTTGTAATAATAAATACTTAGAGTATTATAAAATATGAAAAAAAATAAAATTTTATTATACGTATGTAAAAGATTCAAAAAATTCATTGATTGATGAGGCAGGCCATGTAAGTTGAAGCAAAAGTATTGTTCATTCAATAAATCACAAGCTTTGCTGGCTTTACACATTAAATGCCATGAATACTAAAGAAGATGTGGTTTAGTGCAGAGAGAAGGTGAGAGGAAGCATGTATGTGGTGAGGTATTAATTTGTGTTGATGCAAGAGGAGGAAAAGTGGGGGTTGTGCCAGCAAAATTAAATAGATTTGGTGATGTCCCATTCATAACACAACAGCCATTGAATTCCCATGCACTACTCCAACCTTCATTTCTTAGCCAACCCAAAATACACCTCATCATCTCATTGATCAACTGGCAGTCAATTAATTAAGATTACTCACTCCTCATATATCCCTAATTGAACTCATCTTGTTAACCCCCACCCACACACATTCCAATAAAAACAGATAGCACCCTCAAATCTAGGCAAAACCTACTTAAAATTTTATTTTGGGGATATATGATTTGCAATAGGTTTGTCTAATTAATCCAATGTTTTAAAAATTGGACAAGTAAGGAGTATTTGAGTTTTGAGTGTCTGACTAATATTGACATAAGGAATTAAATGTCTATTCCTCTTATTCATAAAGACAACAACCATCTTAATTATAATCCCAAATTTTCAAAAAATTATACACAAGATAAAAAATCATACCTCGAGACAGTACAATAATATTATTTTCTTAAAGTAATAAGGTGTTGATACAATAGTACGAGCTTAAAAAAAGTACCTAAATGACTCCTTATTGTCATCTTAGACCTAGCCGGAGTTAGAAAACAATGACAACATTGAAATTATTGTTCAATGTTGTGCAAAATGAACAGATGATGATTCCTTGTACAATCATACAGTTTATGAAACGAATAGACCCTAAGTGAATCTTCATGTATAATCTTATGATTTTCTTTTCTCTTCATTCATTTTCTTCTTTGGTTTTTGTTTACTTTTTGTTGCATGGACATGAATTATAATTCCCCTTAATTACAAGTTGTATCTACAAATATATATACATTATTTAATTTATTGAAAATACTAGAGGTATTTGTGCTGGTTAATTAATTAATTAAGGGGTGCAGCAACAATTTTCTAGATTGGCAAGGGACAAGATTAGGAATTAAATTTTTGGACCACACTAAAAGATTTACATTTAGCTATAAAACTCACCCTAAAATTAGAGCAACAAAATAATGCAAAAATGGCACATGAAAAGAGGACCATCTCTATTGTCTTACATCAACATGGATAATCATTACACAAAATGGGTCCAAAGTTGTCAAATCTAGTAGTATATACATATAGGCCAATCTTAATAAATCTTTCTATTACAAGATTACATCTCAATGGGACCAATCTATGCCTCTGTTTTTGATGCAACATAGATTTCATTCATTACACACAAACTGGAATTCAACTGCAAATTTATTAATTAAACAGGGCTAGCTTATATAAATACACACATAGTAGCATGATATATATATAAATATTGTTAGCTGATTTTTGTTCAACCAATAAATAATAATTTTGAAATCTTCGACCAATAATTAAAATGATGAGTAGGCATGATTCAGTGACTTGTGAAGCGAGGCACTGTAAAAGGTACCTCCAATATTTCATATTAATTAATATTGACCTGCATGCATGCACTATGCAGGATGATCCTTATGATACCTTAATGAGAGAATTTTAATTTGGATCCGTATTATATATATGTTGTGATTCTCGTGAGTGTAGTTAATTTCTATGAGGTGATAGGTTATTAACGTGGTTCACTATTATTTCGTTAGTTGCCTTGTACTTGGTGTATAACAGCTAGCAATCCTTTTTCAGCTATTGTTATTTTTTAATTGTTTAGAATTTTACTTAGAAAAGGGGTCTAGATCGTAAAAATGAGTTTTCGATGTACTGTTGTGCAAAATTATCTTACCTAGGTTTTATACGTACAAACCTAATATCCTTTGATCTTGATGTGTCAATATATGATGAGTTGAGGTGATCGATGATCAAGGAGGGAGAAGAGTTTGCGCGTCAAGGAAGATTTTGCGAGTCGAGGTAGGATTCGTGTCTTTTACTCTTGCTTTGATGGAGATTTTATAAAAAGTATCTATATATAGGTAAATCATTTGTTATGATCGGTGCTTTTGTGTATCTTATGGAGTTTTGAATTTGATTTATGTTCCATTTTGAAAGTTTGGTTGTATTTGAAGTTGCTTTGCATATTTGGATGGTCATGGCATCATGACGCAATGAACAAGCACAGTCAGCCCTCTTGTCATGTGCGGTAGGGATGAAGACGTTGTCACCCTACTATACGTTGCTACACACAACGTTGTTACTATGGTAGCAGCGGCTGCAGGGAAATTAACTTTGTGACGCTCGATCCTAATACCATTATTAAGATTAGTCCTAGGGGCAGCCGTTGACCATCAATAAATCTGAACCCTTTGTAGTAATGATATGTTGAAGTGTTACAATGTTATAAGCTTTGTGGTAGTATTTTACTATGCAACAATGTTATAAGCTCGTATAGCCATTATTATATATGTAATTTTATATTATTTTGTATATAACAATATCATGAATATAATAACATTATATCCTTCTTTGAGTTTTTATTATAAAATAATGTTGCAGTGTTTGTAACAATGTCATGAATCAATATGAATATATTAGAGTATTCTTTTTAATTATTTTCAAGAGCTTCTGGTAGTCAAATAATGACATATTACATATTAATTTCATTTGTCTCGATATTTTTGAACGCAATGGTGTGTTCTAATTTCTTAGATTGGGCTTGGTTCATTCAATTTTGTTGTGTTTAACTCAGATTTTACTATAGCAACTTAAAATTAAATTAAATAATGATTTTTATAAATATTAATGTTATTAGATTTGGTAGTGGGAGCAAATTCATTTACCTATATTCATGTGCTTTTTACATCATTGGAGCTTTATCTTGTTGTTCTATTTTCTTTGATAATTGCCTTCGCTGTTATTAAAATTTCACCGTATATTTTTTTGATACATAACACATATTGTGTTTAAAATGCTTGCACTATAGTCTTGTACTATAATACTTAAGATTGATTATATTATGTGTATTTCATTTATATTTCATGTAAAGTATTAAGACATTATCTATAAAATGCACTAATTACATTTCACAAACATGTGATTTGGTATTTTTTGTCACTTTAGTTGTAGTTTGTCGAAGTGTTATACTCAATGCTGATCTTTGCCAACCCTTAGTCTTTGGGTTATTGGGCAAAAAATATTTTGTGGTTCATTAAATTTGAGAGAGTTCTTTAATATGAAAAGAAAACCAATGATCTAAGGCACATGCGTAATTCCTACATATTATCTTCAAATTGTGTTCTCTTTGTATCAGCAAAAGAAAAAGTTCACTCTTGATTACATAAGAGTGCAAAGAAAAATTCATAGAGTTATTGTCTACTTCCACTCTTGATTTGTAGAAGTGTTAATATGAGTTGTAGTGATAGTGTTATGAATTAGCTTTTGAGATAATAGTAGACAACACATACAACTAATGACTTAATTTTTTTTAAATATTGGCACATTTAAAGCATAATAGTAGCAACAAAGATAGAATTTAGTAGGTTTATGTGCACCTTGTATAACTATGACAAATTGAGATATATCTTAGTGCTTGACATATTAAAATAATCTTACTTGTATAACTATGACAAATTGAGATATATCTTAGTGCTTGACATATTGAAATGATCTTACTCAACTTTGTACTTGATATCTTTATTTTTGCTTTAGATTCACAAGCGTGACACATGGGGAGTTGAGCAAAAGTAGATGGTTAGAGTAGATAGAATTGCGACTATGACATTAGTCCCTTTTCTTTGAGCTTTTGATAATTTTCCTCTTATTTGATACATTAAGACTAATTTATTGGACATTTGGTCATTAAGCATTAAATTGTATTGGCTATCAAATGCTTTACTACTGGCCAAATTATTAATTTATTTGTCATTATTTAGTCCTTTAATGGTGTTTCATTCTCTTGTTGCGTGCTCTTTTAAGCGATATCGTTTCGATGAGTGATCTTAAGAGGGGTGTGACAAATATGGTAACGAAGCAGGACCTACTTCTAGGCATGACGAGGAAAATTCTCTATTCTAACCTTACTCTATTGCTATCTTTAATTAGGGAGGAATTTTTTTGGTGTATACGAAATAGGCATGTTTTGGATTTCATAATAAGCACTAGTTGTGATCACTAAGGTGTGTCTCTGCCATGTCACGATGTATTTGCAAAGGCCATATGAACTTCACACCCCATTCAACTCTTTTTTGTAACAATTATTTTTTTAATATATTTTATTAAATAGAAAACCCTAATGCAATGAATAAAAGAACGGGACTGTGGATTGTAATCTTGCAAGCACTTACTACTTGTGGCAAATGATCAACAGGGGAGACTTCACCATCTCCCCCACCCCCCATCCATCACTTTGTGAGCTGGTAGGAAATTATCACCCCCCAACTTTACAAGGTGCTGCACATGTAAATTTATAAATGCACATTGAGTCCAGTCCTCTGTCAAATATTAAGTCAGCAATTTTGGGGATGCAATCTCTGTAATTCTTTGATACATTTGGCCACCCATTGATGTGCTTTTTGACTACAGTGATCATGGAGCATCATCTACCTGATTTTTTTTTCTTTTATTTTTTCAAAAAACAATTAATTGCCCTTTAAAAGCGGACCTTTAATTGTACAGTAAAACTTCAAAATAATGATAAAGAGAATCCTATGAGATTAAAATTTAAAAGGACATTTTTAATTGCCCTATCAATGATCAGGCCATCAGCTTGTACATGCATGCACTTGTGAAATTCTAATTTTTATTAAATGTGTGAACCCACTTGTACATGCATGCAGTAAAATAGCATCCGGATACATTGTCTAGGTTTTGAGTTTAATTCTTAGTTATAGCATTTTATATATATTTTTCACGTCTTTGTACGTCTTATAATACACTTTGTGCGTATATTATCGCATTTGCGCTTTGTTTTATAATGATTGTGTTATAAAATTATTTTTTTTAAAAAAAATTATTAAATATTTGTGTAATTAATTATTTATATATTAAATATACTACTTTTTTTTACCAAATATGGAACTATAAGTTCCGAAAGGGATAAAACAGAAACTGCCAAAAATTATCAAAATCGAAACCAATTTTGACAATATCCTTAGGGGGGCGTTTGGTACGAGGTAATATAAATGGATTACTGGTAATCTTAATTAAAATTACCTGAGCCCACCATATTATCGCGTTTGGCTGAAACAAATTACTAATAATCTGGATGCTCATGATAATCTACCTCATCACTCAAGTGGTAATCCACATTACCAAGGGAGGGGGTGACTATGTGGATTACTAGTAAAATGATAATGTTATTTATTTTTTTTGATAAAAATACATCAAACTAAAATATCATCTATTAACATAGAAAAAAATCATCGTCTCATCTCATTCGCCCCATCTCATTATAAAGGGGTAATGCCTATTATTATTATTATTATTATTATTATTATTATTATTATTATTATTATTATTATTATTATTTATTTTATTTTATTTTATTGTTTTATTATTTTATTATTTTATTATTTAATGATATTTTAGTTAAAAATATAAGTTTCTCAGTATTTTTTTATACCAATCAATGTAATGTGAATTGCTGGCGAGATTACTAATACATGCCAAACATGATAATATAACACTATCGGTAATTTTAAAAATAGTAATCTATCTGGATGGTAATTTAGATCCCCAGTAATCTTAAGTGGTAATATACCAAACGCCCCATTAATGCTATTGTATGTTGTTTTAACTCAATATTTTATTTTGATGAAACAACGTGCTAAATAATAAAAAAAAATTTAGCCCCCTTAATTCTCTTATCTCGTCTCTTCTTCCCCATTGCGATCGATGTCTTATTATCACACCATGAACATCCACCTATTCTCTCTTATTTTTCTTCGTCGTTAGTACCTTAAGATATTTAGAATCTCTTTTCTTCTTTCTATAAGATCCTAAGTACAATTTTAGAAATCCACGTAAGCTAGAGTTTGGAGAAAAGAAAAGGAAGATAAGAGAAGAGGAGGGGAGAGGATATATAAGAAAATATCGAAGAAGAATTTTGAAATTTTATTTCGCATCTGATTGGTTGAAAATAGACAAGAAGGAATGATAAGATGTCGATGGGTGGATGTTGGTGCAATTCAAGTAGAGATGATTATTTTTTTTTTGTATTCATTATATTATACATTTCATCAAGATGAAAAATATTATATTTTGTTAAAATGATATATATATATATACATGGTCAAAATTTATTCGAATTTTAGTAATTTTTTTTATAATTTTTATTTTTTTTTCATTTTTGGTTGGGCAAAAAGTTGTATTAAAAATATCTAATTGAGTGTTGCTCGTACGACGATAAAAGAGTGTTCGGTGGGATAAAATAAAATTATAAAATATAAGAACAGAAAGAACTTGCTAAGCTCGATTGATTTTGAAGGTAAAAGAAATTAATGGAAATCATTAGTAAAAAAAAAAAAAAAAAAAAATGGCAAATGAAATATGAATGAATGAAGTTGATGAAAGCCTTCACAGTGCAATGTCAGGGATGAGTTGGTCTTCCGACTTGTCTCTTTCACTTTAAGTGCCACACAATTATGCATTAAAATAAGCAATCTTCTTTCTAAAAGTCAAGTGATCCACAACCCATTAATTAATAGCTTCTGCCTTCTGCTGCATCCCTTCTTATTTTCTTTCCCCAATTCAAATGCCTTATAAATTTTAGAAAAAATTAATAAAAATGATCTAACTTTGACATTTTTAATAAACATGAGACATTCTTTTATTAAAAATAAATAAATATTTTAATTTTTAAAATTATAATAATTATAGACATTCGTTAGATCTCTGTTTATTTACCCGTTATGTGCTGACGTGGAACGCCACATCAGCACATAAAAATTATTTTTTAAATTCGGGATGTCATGTCATCATTAATCCTACGTGACAGATTTTTTTTTAAAAAAATAAGAAAAATTAACAAAAATGACTCGAACTTTGACATTTTTAACAAATATGATATATTCTTTTATTTGAAACAAATATGTATTTTAAAATTTAAAATTATAACAATACATCTTTGTTTATTTATCCGTAAGCACATAAAAATTATTTTTTTATAACAATAGAACTTTGGCCGTGGCATTAACGTCAGCATATAAAAATTATTATTTTTTAATTCAGGATGCCACATCATCATTAATCATACGTAGCAGATTTTTTTTAAAATATATTAAAAAACTAAAATTAATCCATGTCACCGCCAGAACTTAAAAACTTCAAACCTAATATCCGACCAAATTAAAAAACTAAAACATGCCGCCCACTCGACTGGACACCCTCGACAAATCCCTCGACTAATCTCTTGATGAAGGTGTTCCTGTCGCCGACGCCTCACGTCCCCTGCCATTATCGTCGGCGCATCACCTCGACTGGTCTAGCCTCACGTCGCTTATTGTCGTTGGCGTATACTTATTATCGTTGCTAATATCAATATACATATCAGTATATTGATACTGATATTTAATTAAACGAATTGATATCAAAGAACTGATATAAAAATGCATTCAAGGTAAAATATACCGGAGAGGAAGCTGATGATGTATCTCATCGTGTAGGTAAAACAGTCATCCGTTGTCGATTTGATCTATGAACTATGGTGTGCAGTTAGATTGATATCTAGGTTTAGGGTTTAGGCGACAAGCTTCGGTGATAAAAAATAGGTATCTCGAGCCTGCAAGAAAGGTTAGGCGAAAGATTACCTCGGGGGTGAGGCACTGGTGAGACCAAGCAAGAAATAAGAAAAAAAAAACATTCAGAGTAAGGTGCTGACGATAATAGCACTACTAGAATTGTCGTCATCACCGACGGCTCAAATCGTGGCTGAACTGTCGGTGATATATATCACGGACGGCGCAAAACGTGGCAAAAGGCCGTCATTGATGAGCGTGTCTCAAGTAAGTTGTGACGGCCGAGCGAGGCCGTCACACGTAATCATCAGCGACAGCCGCGTGCACTGTCACTGATCAAAAAACATCAGTGACGGCTCCTGGAGTTATCACTGATACTAACCATCACCCATGGCCCAGTCCCATCGATAATACTATTAGCAACCGTGATATTTGGAGCTGCCCAGACCATCCACCATTTACGATAAGCTTTCAGCCACGGCTTAGTGACGGTGAACCGTGGGTAAGCCGTGGCTAAAGGTGTATCATGTAACTGAAAAAACTAAAAAAATTATAAATTCTTGTATACAATGATATATCGACTACAAACTATTTTCAATCACATATTACAATAAGAAAACATCATACACATGCATTTGAAATCAAACATACAAGTTTTACATAAATATCATTAATATCAGCCTCAAATCGGAGGCAAACAATTATCAAAATATTATCTATATACAACCAAGTATCAAAATATAAACAAAATACAATTAATCAAAATCTCACGGCTGCGGTGGAGGCAGTGGAGTCGACAACGACTGGGTCAGGAGCGTCGACTAGGTCGAGGAGGACGACGGCTGCGACATCATCGGTAGAAGCCCAGCGTGAGACGCAATCTAAGTGAGGAGTGTCTGCATGTTCTGGATTGTCTGTCTCAACTCGTCATTCGTCCGCCTCTGCTCCTGCATCTCCAGCCTCTGCTGGGTGAGCTCCGACTCCATGGCCGCTATCCGGCTTTGGTCCTGCGCTCGGGATGTCGAGGGCCGCTCACCCACAGTCAGAGGGGTCGGTGCCCCAAGTGGCCCGAGCACGACGCGTGCATGACCACTGTCTGCAAAGCCATAAACACGACCATGCTCCTAGCCACCTGCGGCGTCCACCCAAGCTCCTGCATCGAACTCCTCCGGTGTCCCTCCACGCTCGATCACAGTCCTCGTGTAAGTTTCCTACACCTGTTTATATTTTAAATATATATAAATTATAAATAAAAATTGTGTAAATCAAATAGACATATATAAATACTTACCATTATGATGGAGGCTCTGCTATCAACGTAGTCCCCCGCTCCTCGTCGACGACGGTGGGTGCGCTCAAACACCTCCATCATCAACGGGCGTTGGACGATGCCGTCCTCCGTCACACGTGTCTTACATTAGAAAATAAATACATTAATAGTATTATACATAATATATAATTTAATTAAAAATAATTAAATTATACATATCATACGACGCTCATGAACTGCAAAAGAGATGAAGCCACCTGTGTGGCGTGCGCCCGTGCCGTCCCCCCCTCGGACATGCGATTTCTTGACGCAGTCCGGGAGACCTCTTGCCACTCAGGTGTGGCCCACCGCTCAACAAGCTGGTCCCACATAGGGCTAGGAATCCACTCGGGCGTGTGTCCCCGAGTTTGCCCTATCTGTGTGGCCCCCAACCATCTCATCACGGTCTGACGGGCTTGCTGAAGCAGCCCGTTATAACGAGCGCGGGCAACACGCTCCCAAGCAGCCTCCATAAAAGTGGTCTGGTCCTCCGGCCATGTATAATGAGTCTGCAAAAAAAATTATTATTACCGATGAATATTTAACATTAACATTAATTTAATAAATATACTTACCGTGAACTCTCGCCACAATAAATCTATATGCTCACGGGGCACGTGAGACCATGTAGGCCATGCCCCGCGCATAAACTTTCGGATCGTCCCTGCTATCATGCGAGGGACGTCCTCCTGCTCAAATCTGCATAAAATATAAATTCATAATATGATATTTTGAAATAAATATATTATAAGAAATAATTGATGCATATACTTATCGTCTTCCGTGCACACTAACTGCTCTGCGTAGTGCTCCCTCGGGTGGCGGAGGGAGAATTATGTTAGGCCCTCGTGGCCTACGTCTCGAAGACGACGGTCCTGGTTCTGCGGAGGGTGGCGGAGGGATGATAGCTGAAGGTGAAGGGATGGTGGCCAAATCAGGTGAGGGAACGGTGGACGAATCAGGTGGGGGGATGGTCGCAGGAGGTGGGAGGATGGTGGTGGAAGACAAAGGGTCAATGGGTTCAGGTGGGGCGGGTGGTAATCGTCGGGGGGTGCTACGAGAAATGCCTCCTCGAGAACTGATATCTCGAACCATAGTTGTAAAAAATTAATATAATTAGATTATATATAATAGATTAATAGATATATTTAATAATTGAATATATACTTCACATTTACAATTATTTGTCATTGTCACTATCATCATCCGTGAAGTATTCTTCTTCTTGTTCTTCTGTATCGAAATCTTGAAATTCTTCTTCGTCTCCCCTATCATCATTCTGTCATTCCTCAACTTCATTATCGTCGTCATCAACGTATTCTATTTCCAATTGAACTAACTCCGTGTCATCATCCTCGAGTATTGGACTAACTCGTTCCACTTCGGAAGGATCTTCTTCTTGATAGAAGTCATCTGCTGGCTCATTCTCTCCAACTATCGGATCAATTTTTCCTCTGGCTTTAGTCTTATAGACTACACGCTAATCTGCCCTATCTTTCTTTCGAGACAGATACTGCATATAATATACTTGGTCAGCTTGAGATGCCAATATAAATGACTCATTTGAAGCCAATTTTGATTTGCAATTAACCTCTACCAGTTGTTTATACTTTGGATGAACTCTCATGCCCCTATCGCTTGTATCAAACCAATGACATTTAAAAAGGACAACTCATTTACATTCGAAAAATTATAATTCTATGACTTCTTCCAATAGTCCGTAAAAGTCAACATCACATTCAGCATACGTTGTCCATTTGACGCAGACCCCGACATTCATAGTCTTTTTTATAGATAAATATTCAAGTGTGTGAAATTTATATCCATTAACAAAATAACCGTTATAACACTGTACAAGTTGTGTCGGTCCGCTAGCAAACTAAAAAAATTGGTTATCTATTTCGCCTCTGTGTTCTGTGCTGTAAACTTGAAACCAATTAGGGAACTCACGATTCCGTAATCTTTCTAATTCCTCATCGCTGTAAATTGAGTATTTTATCACCATCTTAATGTCAAATATTTCAATGAATTTCTCAATCTCTGGACAGTTTAGTAAAACGTACAAGTAGGCCAAATAGTACTCTTCATCGTTTAAGAATCGAGACGGACGAGAACCCAAAGCACGACCGGGGTAACCAAAGATATTTAAACAACCATCTGATGGTCGAGCTCCCCCGTCGTCGTTCTGTGGAAGACGATTAAGTCTTGTTTTGATGGTTGATTCAAAATAAAATGAGCAGAATGTTGAAATTTCTTGAATTATATATGCTTCTGATATAGAACTTTCAACTGCGGCAGTGTTCTTTACTTTTTTCTTCAGACAATTCATGTATCTTTCAAATAAGTACATCCACCAGTATTGAACGGGGCCACCAACTCGTGCCTCGTATGCCAAGTGTATCGGTAGATGCTCCATCGAGTCAAAAAATGCAGGAGGAAAAAATTGCTCCAGCTTGCATATGATTTCAACAATACTATTTTCAAGTGCTGACATATCTTTGATTCGAAGCACATTTGCACAAATGTTTTTGAAAAACATACTTAATTCTATCAATGGACCCCAAATCTTATCATGTAGATGATCTCGAAATGCGACCAGAAGCAATCTCTGCATGAATACATGACAATTGTGGCTCTTCATCCTCGATATTTTGCATTCATCGACGTTTACACATCAAGATAAGTTTGAGGCATATCCATCGGGTAATCTGAGTTCTTCGATCCATTGATACACATCATTCATCTGTTGTTTATTTAACACATACGGTGCCTTTGGCTTATGAAGTCGTCTGTTGACCTCTTGCAACTCTAACTCAGGTCTCTTACAAAGTATTTTACATCATGTCTGACAACATCGGTGGTGACTCATCTCTTTCGACTCTACCCTTGATAAATTTATCCTGATTCCTTCGATACTGATGGTTAGACGGTAGGAACCGATGATGATAATCAAAGAAGGAAATTTTCCGACCATTCTCGGGACTGAAGGATTTTGAGTGTTCCATGCAATACGGGCAAGAGAGTCGCCCATGCGTGCTCCAACTAGACAACATGCCATAGGCCGAGAAATAATTGATTGTCCACAATATAGCAGCTTGTAAAGTGAAGTTTTACTTCCGGTGACAATCATAAGTGACAACTCATTTAGCCCACAATGTTTTGAGTTCATCAATTAGGGGACGGAGAAACACGTCAATTTCTTTGCGAGGACCCCTAGGACCCGAAATAATCATCGAAAGATAGATAAATTCATCTTATATACACATTAAGGGCGGAAAATTATAAACTGTTAACAACACTGGCCATACTAAATACGGAGTTGCTGAATTACCAAACAGATTAAAATCATCTATGCACAATCCCAACCTGATATTTCTAGTCTCTCCAGCAAATGAAGGATAACACCTATCCAAATATTTCCATGTTTCACTGTCGGATGGATGAGTCATTATTGTATCATTACGACTTCTTGCATGCCAACTCATATAAGGGGCAGTCTTTTCCGACATGAATACCTTTAAAGTCTCGGTGTCAGTGGAAAATACCGAAGCACCTTAAAGGGGATATTTTTTTATCGGACCGATTTCTTCTCCTTGTAACGAGGATATTCACATACCGGGCATTTCTCAAACTATGCATTTTCTTTATAATATAAAATGCAGTTATTTGGGCACGCGTGTATCTTCTCGTACCCAAGCCCTAATTTTCTCATTAACTTTTTTATCTTATAAAAAGTTGGCTCAAACTTATTATTTGGAGATAGCATACCATTGATAAAGCCTGCAATCTGATCAAACGCAATCCCGCTGATATTATAATCGGACTTGATGTTCAGGAGTTGTGTCATTGCCGAAAATCTTGTATAATTAGGACAATTCTCATCGGCAGCTTTCAACATCTCGTAAAATTCTACAGCTCCTTATTCGGTAATTCAATCTGTATCGCAGGTTGTTCTTCAGTGACTTCAACTGTCGTAGTATCTGGTGGCACTACTATCTCAGTAACTGACTCAATATTATCATTTAAATGGAATTGTCCTCCAAGACTATCCAGAATCATTGTTCTATAAGGATTAGGTGGATTGGAAGAAGAAACACCAGCAGAAAAAGATTCACCATGAGTTTGGACAACAGGATTGCTCGACGTCCCTACTTGACGTGACTCCCGGTGATAATTCCATACAAAATATCTTGGTGTGAATCCTTTTGTATACAGATGCAGTGTGACAGTTTCTAGGTCCAAAAATTTTATATTTGAACATTTCCGGCACGAACATCGAATTTTCACTACTATGGAATTTTTCATTCGAGTAGGCAAAATTTAAGAAGTAAGTTACGCTTACTCGAAATTCATCTATTATAGCTCCACGATGAATTCGTCGGTACATCCAACTTCGATTGCCCGACATGTTCTGTCAAAAAGTTTGCAATATCTTTAGATAATGTCTTTAGGTGGGATGGTCCTATTTCATTCGGAATTCAAGTTATTCATATTGCACTTAATATTTCTTTTAGTCATTAACTTCATTCTAAATTTTGACAGTATCTCTCTACAGTTCTCCGAATACGCATATCATCTGGACGCGTATCGGAGAACAAGAGATATACAAGCCAAAATTTAAAAATGAATAATGACTAAAAAAATAAACTAAGTGCAATATAAATAACTATATTCCCAAATTGTCCAATTAGGGACAATTCAAGGGTTGTACGTCGTATAAAATATCATTAACTTCATTTACACGAACATACAACCCCCGAACAGATATAAGGTTTTGCAAAATTAAAACTTGGCTCGTCGATCGTACGTGAAACGTATAAACTCGTCTTGATTTTTTTCTAAATTTATGGATGTCGGTGCGAGTCCAAAGTGGACGATTCCGGCACGAGTCCACCATGAACGATTTTACCGTGAGTCTAAAATGGACGATTTGGCCGCGAGTCCATAGTGGACGATTTCGGCGCAAATCCTGAGTGGACGATTTCGCGCGACTAATTAATTAATATTAAACTAATAATTAACCTAATTAACAATAAAAAATGAAAAAAAAACCTTATCAAAGATTAGGGTAATAATTACCCTAATCAAACTGTGATTAGGGTAATTAAACCCTAATCAACCAGTAGTCGGCTACTGCTCGTCGAAGCTTGGTGTCAATGGTAATCGGCCCCGGTGCGGCGTCGGCTGGGTTGAGGCGGACGCGGAGATGAATGTCGGGTCGACGCCGGCGCGGAGAGGGCGGCGCGGGCGAAAATAGAGGGCAGCGCCGCACAGTTGAATGAACAGAGGAGGAGAGGAAGCATACCATAAGGGGGAGGTTCACCGGCGGCGATTGACGGCAGCGGCAACAGGCAGCGACTCCGCGGCAACTAGGCAGCGACGGACAGTGGCGACAGCGGCGAGCAGAGAAGGAAGAGAAAGGGTCGGGCGCGAACGCAAATAAAAAGGATTTTCACCGACGTCGCACAGGCCGTCGGCAAATTGTGGATCTGTAATTTAATTATCACCGACGGCTCTGCTAGCCATCGGTTAAGAGTGTTTTATATTCGTGCTGCGTTCGTGGCATTAAATAATAAGCGACGGCTGCAGCTAGCTGTGACTAATGACTTACTCATATCACCGATGGGGTAGTGTAGCCGTCGCTACTAACCTATTTTATTTCGCGCGCCCGGTTACTCTCACACTACAAGAAAACATAGCTTCACCAACAAAATTTTTACCAACAGATATAATTTGTTGGTATTACCAACAAAATTACCAACGGATAAATAATCCGTTGGTAAATTAGCATTTTTTTTCGTTTCAACCGACCAAATTTTTTTTCCCCCCTCTCATTTCGGCCGACCACTTTAGTTTCCCCCTCTCCCACTTGTCAAAATAATTTCTCGCGCCTCTTTTTTTTCAGCCGACGCCGACAAAGCATCGTCTTCGTCTTTCTTCCCCCTCTCCCACTCGTCATCCTTCTTCCCAGGCCGCCCCGACAAAGCCATTTCTTCCTTCCCCACAGTTTCCTTCCCCGTCGGTTCCCTCCCTGCAGGCTCCTTCCCCGCCGGTTCCTTCCCCGCAGCCGACAAAATAATCGGTTCGAGCTAGTCATCACATATAGCGCAGGTTCCTTCTAATTCCCCGCAGCTCATTCGAGCTTTTATTTCTTCTCTCCCCTTCTACAGGTTCCTTTCATTCCTCGTGCCCTAATCCTCTGTTACTTTGTGGCGAAGCGCAGGAAGCGCTCAGAGGAAGCGCAAGTAGTCACAGACAGCCGACCGACGAGTGAATTCCTTCCCTTCTACGAGTTTCGAGCGCTCGGTTTCCCATTCGATTGTGGAGGTTCGATTTTAGTTGCGATTTTAGTCAAATATTAGATATGCTTTTAATTTTAGTTAATGAAGGTCAAATTTTCGTTAATGCTCGTCTCCACACTCACCATCTACCCATATTTTTTATTAATCACAAGATCTCATATAAAGATGAGATGCTTGATAATTTTCATTATGACATCTTTTGGCTAAGAAACAGATTCTATCCCTTGATCTAATTTAACCTGATAACACTTCATGCATTAGGTCTTCTCTTTTTAGTAATAGTTGCAAACAAAGGGCATGTATATATCATGATTAATGAAAAATAGATTAAATAGATGTAAGCAAGTAAATGGGATGTCCAAAATAAGTGACAATGTAGAATGGAAATGGTACTGCTACACAAGCAACAATAGTACTGCAAGCTACTGACGGAAAAGTGATGTCAATCCTGATGCATGTATGAACTACTCAGGCATGCATGGAGTTGTTTGATTATTTGTAAACTGGTCTAGCTCGTCATATTTATGAGTTGACTGATCAGCTTTCTCTCCATCTGTAGCCACAAGTTGGGTTACAACAGACATAGAATAAGGTCATTCCTTCCTCCCCATGTGAGGAAGCCTGTAAACATTGCAAAATACACATCGTTAACTATATGAAAATTATAAGGAGAAAGAAAGAATCTAAATAAGGAACTAGTTGTGCCGCCAGTTTTAAAATGGCAGCAAAAAAAGGTCATTCTTGGTTTGAACTTGCTTGTACGTATTCAAGTTATCAGAATCAGAATTTATTTTCGAAGTATTTAGTTGATACAGCACGGAACACTTGCAAATAGGATCAGGTCAGTCAGATCAATCTATCCATCACTAGCCATATGGTGCAAAAGAAACAAATACTACACTATATGTGCTAGAAATTTCAGACATAACAAGGCTTATGATAAGATAGTAGAATGCATCTTGAAACTTTTTTTAGAGACTTTGAGATAGATGACCCTAGACTTGAATTGAATGGAGAAAATTGAATGGAGAAAGTTAGTAGAATTTATTTTTCACTAGTTGAGTAATAAACTGCAGTTCACAGGCAAAGAATTGCTTAGCTAGTTGCGTAAGTAGTCTCTAGACTGATAAAATCATTTGCTTAGCTAGTTCACTAGTTGAGTAATTAACTGTTTTGAGTAATTAACTGTTTTGAGTAATTGTTTTGAATTTTGATTGTAGATTAAATTGCTTGTTGTTAAGTGTTAACTGATTGTAGATTAAAATGTTTTCATTTTTGAATGTGGATACATGATATTGGATGTTGCTTCTTGTTAAATTGCTTGTGTGTTCTGAATTGTTCTGAAATCGAAAAATTTGGTCGGTTAACCGGACCGAACCAAAAATTTTCAATTAATTTAGTCGGTTAACTGAAAGTTTCGGTTCGGAAAATGGTTAAGAGGTTGTATATAAATTCGGTTCGGTTAACCGAACGGTTGATTCGGTTAATTTACCGAACTGACCGTTGCACACCCCTAGACGACGAAACTATTGGACGAGTCATGAATTGTATCGATGTGTTTTCCTACTCATTGAACGATAGGTCGAATCGCGTAACACAAGCAAACACTTCTCGCAATCAGAAACCAATAATTGATCCGACAATGAATGCAAATTTTTTGGCAAGTCCTGCAAGTGATGATATCACTGTAGTGGACCAACCTGCTCGATAATCTTATAACAGAAACATAACACGTACATATACATATATAAAGAGCTAAGTTTATAGGACTTAATTGGTTCATGGCCAGTGTAACAGTGTCGCACATCACTTTCATTGCCCATGCAGTTGGAAGAGATGATAGAATAATGAGAAAAGCTATTCCTGTAATAGAGACTATGAGAGGTTTAGCTATCAAGAGCCACTCGTGACTCGTATGCTCTTTTTTTGTGGTTTATTGAGCACACATGCACTTTAAAAGGCATTCATCAAGAAATATGAACTGACCTTAATTGCTAAGGAGAAAGGAAATTAATTGATGTCTCAAGATTCAAGTTCCAACCTTTTGATCGAATCCAAACCCACAAAGGTAAAACAAAGAGGGATTTATGATTCTCCCTTAAGACCTATATTTAAGACCTAAACTGCCTCATTCATAGCATATAAGTTACTGGTGATGGGATTTATGATTAAATGAAGTTATGAAGTACATCAAAATGGAGAACATACAATCATTTGTTCTGAACTGGATGCTATCTGATATGCCATCACCAACGCAAAATAAACTGATCCAACTTCCACACACTTGATGCATTGTAAATGATGTAACACTATGAGAAATAATATGACATGACCTCTTGTTATAGCATTTATTTAAGTCAAGCTCATAATTGTACAGTTGGAGTGTTAATTTACTAAATAATCTGGACCATTGTAGGATGAGTACGCATGCATGGTGCTAACTATCTTAGCTTATCGTGCACTAAGGTTAGCATTGATTCTTGAATTTTTGGTCGAAGAACGTAATGAATATAGTATATTATGGTATTGAAAATTCATTGGTATGGCTTTTAATTGGGCGATAAAGAATGTTTTTATCAGAAAAATGTGAATGTTACAACTTACTCTACTGCTTGTGTTGTTTTAAGTTTTTTTCTTGATTGGTTTTAAAGAATGCAATATGGATATTGTTTTATCTTTAGTTGACTTGTTAAACGAGAGACTAGAGTTCAACTTACTCTGTCTATATTTAGTTTAGAAGGATTGTGAAACTAAATGCAAAATGCTATTAGAAACTAAACAACATAAACAATGCATGCTAGCACAGTACATTAAATTTAAGAAAGAAATTAAGAAGATTTTCTTGAAAGTACATTCTTTTAGATAGTGTACTAATGGTACGAAGTAGCCGGCCTCTGCCATAAGAAGCACATTGTGTGCATTGGCTGATAACACACTCAATAACCTCTCTGCGCATTGTGATGCAACAGTATCATTGCCATTTTGCAGTGTCACTAGCATCACCATACAACCTCGGATTCTACCAATTCTTTGTCTAACTTTTACGATCTCGGACAAATCCAATAGCAACCCTACTGCTTCTATACTCTCTGCAGCATCCCTTGACAAAGACCGCACTAAAGTGGAAAGAGCTTCAATGCCTGCCATCTTCTCCTGCAAGCTATATGCATGTAGCTTGTGTCAAATTAATCCCAAAGTCCAACAAAATTCTTCTCATCCAAATTGCTTGACAGCTTGCTGAAGTAGCTGCTACATATTCAACTTCGGCTGAAGATAATGCAATTGAATTTTGCTTTTTAGAACACCAGCACACTGTACTTGCTCCAACTTTGAATAGATATCCAGTAGTACTTTTCCTGAATATCTCCATTTTCATCTTCTTTTGTATATAATGTGTGTTCATTCATGCTTCTCTGAAAATTTTTTCAGTAACAAAGTAACTATCAATTTTTTCATACCAGCTCCTTGGAGCTTGCTTTTGGCCATATAAGGACTTCTTTAGCCTATAGATCATTTTTTCCTTTCCTTTAACCCTTTGGTTGAACTGTTGAACTACATAAACCTCTTCTTTGAGTTCTCCATTTAAGAATGCAGATTTTACATTAAGTTGATAAATTTTCAGCCCTGAAATTTAAGAATTCACAATTTCAGCTTCATCCTGATCATATCAACCCTGAACTTGAACTATTAGCTAAATTTTCTTAGATGACTGAGATCTGGTTTTCTTCCACACCAAATGTCAGCCCTGAAATATCTAGCTTCTTTCTTCTTTGCTTAGGTATGTGACAATAAGCTACACACCCAAATTTTCTTAGATGACTGAGATTTGATTTTCTTCCACACCAAATTTCATATGATGTTTTCTCAAGCAATGCTTTGGTTGTGCTTCTATTTTATAATGTATGCTAAAGTATTAAAAGCCTCTGCCCACAAGTTTTTAGGTAGCTTACTTTCCTTCAGCAGACATCTAGTCATTTCTACCAAAACTCGATTTTTTCTTTCTGCAAGCCTATTCTGTTGGGGTGTATACCTTGCAGTAAGCTGATGTTTTATTCCATGTTCATCACGACCACAAAAGGTTTAGAGATGAATTCTCCTCTATCAGTTCTTAGCACTTTCACTTTTGCATCAACCTCATTTTCAACTACTGCTTTAAATCAAAGGTTCCCTTTGTATGTTGTGCATGTTAATAATTAATGTGCTTAATATTGTTGCTAGGTTGAAAGATTTAATCAAAATGTATACCGATCGTAGTTGGATGAAACATCGGATAATTGGAGGAGCGTTGACTAATGAATTTATGGAAGGAGTCAAGAGATTTCTTGATTTTGCATACTCCAAAACTCAATATGTTTCTGGTGATAAAATTAGGTGCCCATGTCGACGATGTAATAATCTTCAATTTCATTGTCGAGATGAGGTGGAATATCACTTATGTTCGAAGGGATTTATATCTGGCTACACACAATGGATTGCACATGGGAAGTTGACAAGTGAAGAAGTTGGTGAATCCTCAAGCATTCCTCAATCAAAAAGCTTTGATGCTCCTCAAAATCCGTATAGAACTATGGTGGTGGATGCAATCGGTATTGAAGGTATTGGAGAAGAAAGACCAAATGATGAAGCTGCCAAGTTTTTTGAATTACTGAATTATGCAGATGAGCCATTGTGGAGTGGTTGTAAGAGTCAAAGTAGGCTATCAGCCATGTCACAGTTGCTTAATTGCAAATCTGAGTTTAACATGAGTGAAGCTTGCTATGATCGGCTGATGTTAATAATTAAAGATATGCTGCCAGAAGATGCAAAGTTGGAAGAAAATTTTTACAAAACAAAGAAGATGACGAAGAAATTAGGACTTGGATATGAGAAGATAGATGCATGTCAGAATAATTGCATGTTGTTTTATAAAGAAACAACAAATTTAACGCAGTGCTTAGTGTGTGGACATGCTCGATATAAGCGAAGACTATTAAATAATGGTAGACGAAAAAATATACCGTATAACTGTATAAGGTCTTACGGTATCTCCCTATAGCACCAAGACTTCAAAGGCTTTTTATGTCTAAAAAAACTGCAAAGCATATGATTTGGCATGCTAAGAATCGTACTTCCGACGTTGTTGCACATCCTGCACATAGTGAGGCATGGAAACATTTTGATGCTCACCATCCTTCATTTGCTTCTGATTCAAGGAATGTCAGATTAGGATTGTGCACCGATGGTTTCAACCCATTCGGGCATTCTTCTATTCCCTATTCAGTTTGGCCCATACTCATTACTGTATACAATTTGCCGCCATTTATGTGTTTGAAGGATCAATTTATGTTCGTAAGTTTGATAATTCCTGGACCAAAGAGCCCACGTAAACAACTTGACGTATTTTGAGGCCATTGATAGATGAACTGAACATGTTATGGACTGATGGAATTTTGACATATGATGTCTTTAGAAAACAAAATTTTCAAATGAGAGCAACACTTATATGGACTATCAGCAACTTCCCTGCATATGCTATGCTATCAGGATGGAGCACACACAGGAGGTTAGCTTGTTCCTATTGTTTAGAGCGTAGCAAAGCTTTTGTTCTCGAAAATAGGAGAAAGATATCATTTTTCGATTGTCATCGTCAATTTCTCCCTCTTGATCATCCATATCAACGACAAAGAGATAAATTTATGAAATGCCAAATTGAAAGAGATATTCCACCTCTACGATTATCGGGCGATGATATAAAGGCACGTGTCGATAAATTGCCTGATATTCAATTTGGAAATCAATGTATTAATGTTAGAATTTCTGAATTTGGCCAACAACATAATTGGGTTAAAAAAAGTTTCTTTTGGAGTTTACCGTATTGGCATACAAATTTAATTCGGCATAACTTAGATGTGATGCATATTGAACAGAATGTATTTGAAAATATATTCAATACAGTGATGGACATCAAGGGGAAAACAAAAGACAATGTCAAGGCTAGAGCTGATTTGCCTAAGTATTGCAAGCGCTCCGAATTAGAATTAGAGCATGTTAATGGGAAAATGTTAAAGCCGAGAGCCTCATTTGTGTTGAACAAAGAACAAATCAAAGCAGTATGTCAATGGGTTAAAGAATTAAAATTTCCCAATGGTTATGCTTCAAACATAAGTCGGCGTGTAAATATAGATGACTGCAAATTCTATGGAATGAAAAGTCACGATTGTCATATTTTCATGCAAAGGCTTATTCCAATTGCATTTCGTGATTTATTACTTGATCCAGTATGGGATGCATTAACTGAGCTGAGTTTATTTTTTCGGGACTTGTGTTCAAGTGTGTTGCGAATTGAGGATGTAGAACAACTTGAGTTAAACATTGTCGAGATACTATGCAAGCTTGAGAAAATATTTCCACCAAGTTTTTTTGACTCTATGGAGCATCTCCCCGTTCACTTAGCTTATGAGGCTAAAATACGTACTTATGAATTGTGAAGTTATCTCTCCTTTTATTGAGTACGTATAGTAGTGTTAATTATTTCGTATATTTACTTTATATTAATGTAAACTTTATTGTTTTTTAGTGAGTTTAATAATATCGTTATGCAAAGAGAACTACACTTGACTGACGCAGAGCTTGAGAAGTTACGAGATAGAGAATTTCCAAAATGGTTGAGAGACTATGTAAGTTGAATAATATAATAATTTTTTTCTCAATATGAATAATCATGACTATATTATAAATTGTTCTTTTTCTTCTTTTTTGATAGGTTAATCATAATATTGACATGATTGATAGTCGAATTCTTGCCATTGCACAAGGCCCGCAAAGATTTGTTCGATCTATGAAGGGTTATTTTGTTAATGAATATAAGTTTCACACCAAGGAATATTCACATGGAAAGAGAACAATAAACAGTGGTGTTTGTGTTAAGGGAAGTTGTTACAATGATTATGATTGTGATTACTATGGCATTCTGATTGATATTGTACAGGTAGAATACTTTGGTGAAGGAAATCAGGTGATGTTATTTAAATGTGAGTGGTTTGATACCGAAAAAGGAGTTAGGGTACATCCTCGTCATGGACTTGTTGAAATCAATCACAAGTTAAAACTTTATATTGATGCTCCTTTTGTGTTAGCCGAGCAAGCTCAACAAGTTTATTACACGAGTTACCCCTCAAAGAAAAAAGGAAGGAGTGATTGGTGGGTTGCATGCAAAATTAAAGCAAGAAATAGATATGAAGACATCGAAGAAATAGATGATAATATCCCTCCACAGATCGATGATTTTTTTCAAGAGGATGAGGTTGAAGCAGTACAACCTATTATGCCTACAACAGAGTTAGATGCATCCAATGCATTAGTTAATGTTGGAGTAGTTAATGAGGTAGATCAACATGAAGAATTTTTCTTGAGAACTCAAACACATGCCGTTGAGGAGGATGAAGAAGAAGCAAATGCTGTTGACATTGAAGATGAAGATACTGAAGATGAAGATACTAAAGATGATGAAGTTTATGAGTGTTTGTCAAATGAGGAGAATGATGATTGAAATTTTTTAAACTTCTATTATACTTTTCTCAAATTATCTAATATATGTGTTTAGTGGGCCCTGAGGCCTTATAGTTGATGAGTCACTATTTGTAATTTATTTCTAATGCAGACATGACTGACTATCTAATATGTTTGAATTATTTTTATGCTTGATGCTTGAGTTCATTCATAATTTCTACTTTCTCTAAAGGTGCATAGTTCAGGTGGTGTTGTTGGATTGTAATTGCTTAAAATTAATCCTTGCAGAGCTACAAGAAGTGAAAGTTGTTGCCAATTGACCTTGAGGAAGTGGAGGAATTCCAAGTTAATTAAGGTTTGCATCTTGTCCAAAAGCAGTCATCAAATTAATATAGTAGTGTTCTATAATTTTCCTGAAGACAATGTGGCTGGGGGATCATTTCATTCACTTAGAAATATGCCCAGGAGATCATTTCATTCACTTTAAACTTCATTGACTGAAAGTAACACTACTAGAAAAATGGGCATCAGCAACGGCCGAGCCGTTGCAATGGAGCCGTGGCAGAAAATCGCGTTGCTGATAACTTAGCAACGGATCAGCAACGGTCGCTCGGGCCGTTGCTAAAAATATTATCTGCAACGGTTTTGCCACAGACCCGGAGCCGTTGCGGATAACATTAATAGCAATGGCCGCTGAGTCCATAGCAATGCCGTTAGTAAAATCCCGTCGCTAAGTCGTTGCTGTAGGTCATCAGCAACGGCTTTCGATACACTTTTAGCAACGGCGTTCCCATGGACGGCCGTGGGAAAGCCGTTGTTGATGATGTGAACCTGGCAACGAAAAAATTTCAAATTTCCATTGATACATTATCTGATACATAACTCACACCCATACACTCATACACGCATTCATTCACACATCACAAATACACCAAGATATACATCAAAACAATTATATTTATATTGATAATTATCCACAATAGTATAAAAACTATTCAAATGCAAAATTGAAGTATCAATATCCAAACAAAATAAATTAAACAAGTCCAATATCTCAGTAACAAAGTCAATATAAAAAAATCTCACGATGACGATGGAGGATGGTCTGGATCATATGGCGGGGTCTGGAGTGCTTGAGTGTACACCGGCGTGGACTGACTCGAGGACGATGGATTAGATGATGCCGAAGAGATGCCTGTTTCGGGATGACCTGACATGTTGCGTAGCATAGCTTGTATATCCGCCATCATCTGACTCTGGCGCTCCATTATCTCAGTCTGACGCGCGACCGTGTCCTCTAGAGTCCTTATTCTGCTACTATGATCATAACTGGATCTAGAGGTGGACGGCCGCTCACCAGCGACCGGAGGGGTCGGTGCCCCAAGTGGCCCTAGTACGGCTCGCGCATGACCACTATCTGCGAAGCCATACAAGCGGCCATGGTCCCAGCCACCTGCAGCCTCGACCCACATTGCTGCGTCAAAGTCCTCGGGGGTACCCCCGCGCTACACCACCGTCTGGCTGTAGGTCTCCTACTCGAGTTTGATTTTTTGTTTAATATTTATCATAAAACTTAAATTATAAATATATAATGAATAATTTAAACAAATATATAGTTACCATAATGTATGCAGCGCGGTTGTCGATGTACTCCCCCGTCCCATGTGCTCGACGGTGAGTCCGCTCAAACACCGCCATCGGGGAGGGTCGCTGGACAGTCCCGTCATCCGACACCGTCGTCTACATTTATAAAACAAATACATTAATTAGTACACTTAGTAACAAATAAAATATATAATCAAAAGATATACTTACCATACGGTTCGCGTGGATTGTAAATGCAACAGAGCCGCCGGTGTGACGCGCTGCTCCCCGCGACATGCGATTTCTAGCCGCATTCCGAGAAACCTCCCGCCATCGATCCGTCGACCATATTCCCATGAGCTGGTCCCATATATCCGGAGTAATCCAATCGGGGCCGTATCCCCGAGTCTCCGATATGTTAGTGGTCCCAGCTCGGGCCATCGCCTGGGACCGAGCCTGCCCCAGCTGCCCGTTGTACCTTGCCCGGGAAATAGCCTCCCAGGCAGTGTAAATGAAGGGCCTTTGGTCCTCGGCCCATGTATAGCGAGCCTGCAAAATAATAATATCAGTACCAATATTAATCATCATGCATGTAAAAAAAATAATAATACGTGCCTCAAACTCGCGCCATAACATGTCGACGTGCTCGCTAGGCACGTGAGACCACGTAGGCCATGCCCCGTGCATGTATCGTCGAATAGTAGAAGAAATGCTCCTCGGCACTTCTTCTTGCTCGAACCTGCACAACAAAAATAAATTTTAATATTATATTATGATATAATGAATTTGTAATGATTCATAATTCATGATATATTACCGCTCCCCAATCACGCTAATCAATCTACGTGACTCTGTGGCTGGTGGAGGCTGCCACCTGTTCGGCCCGCGTGGCCGCCTACGTCTGGATGTACTAGCCTCGGCAGTATCATCCTCATGAGGATCAGCAACAGGAGGATCAGCAGCATGAGTAAGTGCTGGAGTCTCACCGATCGGAGACTCCGAAACTCTCCTGCGTCGATAACCACGACCAGACATATCTGTCGAACAGACATATAATCAGATTATTGTATAAATAGTAGAGATATATTTAATAAAATATATACTTTACAATTATTCTTCATCATCTGAATAATAGTCTTCGAATTCTTCGAATTCTTCTTCCTCTTCTTCCTCTTCTTCATCTCCAGCTTCCTCAATTTCATGATCGTCATCACCAGACAACATCGGTGGTGGCCCATCTCTTTCGACTCTGCCCTTAGTAAATTTATTACGATTCCTTCGATACTGATGATTAACCGGTAGGAATCGACGATGACAATCAAAGAATGAGATTTTTCGTCCGTTATGAAGACTGATTGATTTAGAGTGTTCCATACAATACGGACAAGAGAGTCGGTCGTGAGTGCTCCAACCAGACAACATGTCGTATGCCGGGAAATCATTGATTGTCCACAAGACCACGGCCTTTAAATTGAAGTTTTGCTTCCGATGACAATCATAAGTGACAGCTCCCTCAGTCCACAATATTTTCAATTCATCTATCAGGGGTCTGAGAAATATGTCAATTTCTTTTCGCGGACCCTTAGGACCCGGAATAATCATCGAAAGATAAATAAATTCATCTTTCATGCACATTAACGGTGACAAATTATAAACTGTCAACAGCACTGGCCAAACTGAATAAGGAGTTGCAGAATGTCCAAACGGATTAAAACCATCTGTGCACAATTCTAATCTGATATTTCTAGTATCCCTAGCAAATGAAGGATAACATGTATCCAAATGTTTCCATGCTTCACTGTCAGATGGATGAGTTATTATTGTATCATCATGACTTCTTGCATGCCAACTCATGTAGGGGGCTATCTTTTCCGACATGAATAATCTTTGAAGCCTCGGTGTTAGTGGAAAATACCGAAGCACCTTAAACGGGATATTTTTCTGTCGAACCGATTTCTTCTTCTTGTAACAAGGATGTTGACATACAGGGCATTTATCCAACTGCACATTTTCTTTATAATATAAAATGCAGTTATTTTGGCACACGTGTATTTTTTCGTACCCAAGCCCCAATTTTCTCATTAGCTTTTTAGTCTTATAAAAAGTTGGCTCAAACTTGTTATCAGTAGGCTGCATTCCATTAATCAATCCAGCAATCCGATCATACGCAACTCCGCTGATATTACAATCGGCATTGATGTTTAAGAGCTGTGTCATTGCTGAAAACCTAGTGTATTTATGACAATTCTCATACAAAGGTTCATCGGCAGCTTTCAATATCTCGTAAAATTCTGCAGCTTCTTTATTCAGTAATTCAATCTCTACCGCAGTTTGTACTTCTGTGATATCAACCGCGGTAGTATCTGGTGGGACTGATGTCTGAAGAACTGGCCGATCAACATTATCATTCAGGTGGAATTGACCCCCAAGACTATCAAGTATCATAGTTCTATAGGGATTACATTGACTGGATGAAGAAGCACCAACAGAGGAAGATTCACCATATGTCTGAACGACAGGATTGCTCGACGTCCCGACTTCGCGTGACTCCCCGTGACAAGTCCATAGAAAATATCTTGGTGCAAATCCTTTGGTATATATATGCAGAGTGACAGTCTCCCAATCCAAAAATCGTCCATTCGAACAAATGCGGCACGAACATCGGATTTGATCACCGATGCTAACGAAATTCCGATTCGAATATGCGAAATTTAGAAAGTACGTTACGCCTAATCGAAACTCATTCGTTAAAGCTCCACGATGAAGACGTCGGTACATCCAACTTCGATCAGCCGACATGATTCTGTTAATCAATGACAATTTCTTTGGTTAATGTCTTTAGGTGAGATTGTCCTATTCCATTCGGGATTTATGTTATTTATATTGCACTAAGTACTTATTTTAACCGCTAACTTCGTTCAAAATTTCGGCAGCATCTCCCTACAGTTCTCCAAATACGCATATCATCTGGGCGCGTATCGGAGAACAAGAGAGATGTTGCCGAAATTTAGAATAATTAGTTAACAGTTAAAATAAGAACGTAAGTGCAGTACAAATAACTATATTCCCAAATTATCCAATCAGGGACAATTCAAAAATTGTACGTCGTATAAAAGATCATCTACTTCTTTTTCACGAACATACAATCCCCGAACGGATCTAAGGTTTTGCTAAATCATATCCGACTCGTCGATGCGTACGTGAAACATATCAACTCGTCGGATGGATAATTATTTTCTAAATGTTTCGAGACAGTTCGAGTCCATATTTGACAATTCCGACACGAGTCCAAATTCGACGATAATTGGAAGAGTCCGAAGTGGACGATTCCGGCGCGCGTCTGAAGTGGACGATTCCGGCGCGCGTCCGAAGTGGACAATTCCGAAATTAATCTAAACCCTAATAATTAATCTAACAAATTAAACAATTTATCTAAATAATTAATTAACATATATATAAAAAATTAAAAAACTATAAATCTGCAATTTCCGGCGCCGGAGTCCGGTGGACTTCGACGCCGGCGTACAATGTCCGAACAGAGTGTCCGGACACTGTAAAAGCTCCGGCGGCGGCCATCGGCCGATCGCCGCTGGCCGAAACCCTAAAAATAGGGTTTCGGTCGGATTTCCCGCCGGCCGCAACGGGGTGAGACGACCGGACGACGATGATTACCTGAAATCGGCGGTCGAGGACGGACGGCAGCGTCGACAGCGGCAGCTCAGCGTTGTCGGCGTCGGCAGCGGCGGCGAGTGGCGGGAGGAGGAGGCGGCGGCGGCGGCAGCAGCGGGAGGAAGAAGGGTCGGGCGCGATCTGCGACCTATATAAACTTATCAGCAACGGCTCACTCGCCCGTTAGAAAGCCGTTGCTAATAAGTTATCATCAGTAACGGCTCACTTGTCCGTTAGAAAGCCGTTGCTGATAATTAAAATCATTAGCAACGGCTTGCGTGTCCGTTAGAAAGCCGTTGCAGATACAACATATCTGCAACGGCTTGAGTGGCCGTAAGAATGCCGTTGCAAATAGCAATGGCTTGAGCGGCCGTTGCTGATAGCCGTTGCTGAAGACTCAATTTCTAGTAGTGTAAGGTGATCCACAATATAATTATCTGCTAATTACTGCAACCATTCTTCTATTAAACATATTCTTCTGAAGGATTTGCCAACACTTTGAATTAACTGTATCAAGAACTCAGGGAACCAAGGTATCATGCATAGTATTATTTTTTTAAGTCATTGACTGAATGAACTGTGTCTTTAAGTCAATAACACCTTGGTAAAACTGACCCAGTAGCAGACACTAGGCTGAGATCAATTTGATGAGTTCAAGATAGAGGTTGGGCAGTTCCAATTCTGTATTTAAGTTACTGTATAATGATCCATGAGATATCTCTCAGTTATCCTCAGTATCACCCTTCTTATAAACGATATTAGCCTATTCTTAAAGCAACTTCAACTCTACCTTGAAAACGATTCTATTAATTCATCTGTTTTGCAAAAGAAAAACTTCCTATTTTTTATGTGAATAACTAACATTAGTTTATTGAAAACGATATTTGATCCGAGTCTCGAGGAGGTATTTTCTTTTCCTGTTTTTTATGTGAATATGTTAGTCATCAAATATTTTTTTTGCTCTTCAACTAAGTAAATTTATTGTATATTACTCTATTTTTCAGAAGTTGCTATACCAATCAATGTTGGAACCTTTTTTATGAAATTTATGTTGAATAACTAACATTACAATATTTGATGTGTGAAATGAGATTCTACTTCAGGAGAATTTGACTTTTGAGGATGCAATATATGGTGTCAGTAAGCACTTTTGAAGCATCCAGTAACAGTGAATTAGTAACTAGGTTTGATTTTTAAGTTAAGAATTGAGCTTTGTAGATTGAGGAGCACATCAAGCATTAAAGAGAGAATACTGACCCCATTATCCAATCTATGTTGGACTTGGCTTTGAGATCTCATCATGGGTCGCTGCATCTCAAGGAAGATGGCTGAAATGAGATCTCAAGCAATGAGATTGGTGGCACTGCTTGCTGCCGAAGACTTCTTCCTATGATGGCAACCTGGTGTGAGCTCATTAAAATCAAAGAGAGCACACAATCTTCTTGTAAGGAAAACAACAGAACACACTACAGGACTCCTTCAACGCAACAACTCTACTCAAAACCTGTCAAAGGAAATAACAAAGAAGAGATAAGGATAAATGTAAACACAACTTCTCCTACACTTGCTAGGTAGTTAAGGATAATGATTTCTAGTGACAGTTAACTCCATTAGTAAGCAATTAAATTAATGACATTTGTTCAATAGTAGCTTGACAGTTAATGATAGTTAACTCCATTGGTAAGCAATTAAATTAATCTAGAGATAAGACACTAATAATCATAAATGACAGTGAAGGTTGAGAGCATAAAGTGTTGATAGTAATCATAAAATCCAAATTAATGGCTATTAATATATATAGACCCCACTGCCTCAAAATAGATGACAATGAATAAGGTATTTTATTCAAGTCTATAGTCTCCAGTTGATGGCAATAGATGGCCAGACACCCACTGTTCTGACATGAGGTAGCTTGGTACATATTCAAGTCTATAGTCTCCAGTTGCATAGGAATTTAACAAGTTACAAGGTATTTTATCATAATTTGGATGACACTATATATTTATATATCATTCTAATCATCTTTAATTATTTATATATGCTTCAATTGTTTTATTAAGTAACGGTGAATACACGAAGTCGAGGTCGAGGTCGAGGACGAGGACGAGGGCGTCCTCCTTTGAGTCAATACCCTTCTACCACTTCTATACATTCATCATCTGAAGACACACCTGTACCACCTGTGATCATTTCTTCTGCACCCATGATACTTGAACCTGTATCTGTGATTGATTCTTTAGCACCCACGATACCTATATCTGTACCTGCACCTATTACTGTTCCCATAGAAATACCTAATATTCCTAGTATTCCTACACTGTCGACATCGGCAGCATCGTTACCCTCACAACCTTCAATGAATTTGCCTTTGATGTCATCAGTTCCTATTATACCATCTACCCTCACAACCTTCATGACACATCTATTCCTACACAAAGTGATGGTACTTCACATCAAAGTCGAGGAAGAGGACCAAATCAGCCTTCACAGCCGCCAGAGACACTAGATGATAGACACCTACTAATTATTGATAAGAAAAGGTATATATGTAGTCAGATATTCAAACATCATCATTTGTAAATACAAGATATTTATTAACATCATTTATAATGTGTTTATTTGCTAACATTCTTTTTTGCAGCTTCCCCGAGACAGAAGTAGTACGAGATATTTCATCAATAATTAAGGCAAATTTCACAGGTGCATGGCCATGTTGGTCTCAAGTACCATCACATGTGAAGGAATTCATTTGGGACAAATTTAAGGTATTTCCCTATAAAGCAAGTCAAATTTCTTGAATATAAGTCACAAATTTCATTGATGTTCTCAACCTAAAATTTTAATATACAATTATTTCAGGAAGAGTTGAATGAATGATGGAATAATTCACTTATAAAGATTTCGATTGAAAATGAATTTCTTTTTAGAAGATAGATGCCCGTTGATGTACATTATTATTGATGAATGATGTACAATATGTTTTTTGATACTTGGAACAAAAGAGCAAATAGTTATATGTGGATTAGGTACATATTTCTAGTCATAAAAGCTTACCAGTGGTTCACTAGCTGATGAACACCAGCATCATTTGCACAGGCATGAGCTTTGGCTAATTTCCATATCCAGTTTGTTGTTGCATCATGCCCATGAGTATTGACCATTTTGTTACTTCCATACAAATTGTTTACATGAGAATCCACATCTACATGGACAAAACTACTACTATTTATTACATGAGGACTACTGCTTACTACACTATTTATTATAGGTAACACAGCATGTTCATTCAAAAAACTACTACTACCTGGTTTAAACAAATGAATAAAACTTTCTTCCCTTCCTTCCTTCTGCTCCAAAGCAGACCTTGCCAGGTTGTGAGCATCACTGTTCATTTCCCTCTTTATATGAAACCATCCCTTGACACTGATAGGAATGACTTGATAAGCTCCAGCTTGTGGATATCAGTATAATCCCTCTTTACAATCCCTATTTATTACATCACTGTTCATTTCCCTCTTTATAATTCCTTGTGGATATCAGTATCAGGATACGGAATAGGAAGAAGCTCCAGCTTATCCTGATACTGATATCAGTATCATGACTGATATAGGAATGACTAGCTGTCCAAATTCTAAGAAAATAAAGTAACTAGGGAATAACAAGTATATATGTGGCATGTTCTAATACCATTAACATCTATTTGGCCTGCTCATAACAAGTATAGTTCAAGACATACTATACTTGACCTGAACACACCCCCAAGAAAAAGGGAGATTTACAAATAACACACGAGTAGAAACTAGAAAAGTGAATAGTTAGAGGAGGAAAACAGAAAGAAAGGAACAGTGTCGCTTTATAGGGGGTGTGTTCAGGTCAAGTATAGTATGTCTTGAACTTCTTGGATAATTAAAAAATTAGGAATGAACATACTAGGGTTTTATAAGATGTATGATGAGAACTCAAAATAAAATGATAGAAGTGGTCGTGCAACTTATTTAGCTCATCCCTGTGGTGCTTTTTAGCTTTACTTATCTAGATGTTTTCTCTTTGGCACAAAGTTATTAGACCAAGAAATAATGTTCTTGTACTTGGATAAGAGAGAAATTGAACATGAGCTTCCTTGTTTATCTAAATATTCCCAGCTTTCTCTTTAAAAGTGGGGAATCAGTTTATCAAGCGATGACTACATTTCGTACAGCTAAAAAATGTGGATTTTAGTTGGATTTATAATCTAAACTCTAAAGACCACATCTACAACGATCTTAAATAAAGTTGCACCAGCTTATCAAGAAGGAAGGAAGAAGCTCTTGTGGATATCAGTGTCAAGATACTGAATAGGAAGAAGCTCCAGCTTATCCTGATACTATATCAGTATCATGACTGATATAGGAATGACTAGCTGTCCAAATTCTAAGAAAATAAAGTAACTAGGGAATAACAAGTATGTGGCATGTTCTAATACCATTAACATCTATTTGGTCTGCTAATAACAAGTATGCTGCCCATAAGTTGTTCTAATATCATAGCATGTTCTAATACTTTTGTTTATTATAAACAGTATGTTGTTATCCATTGCCTGCACAAGGAATTAAAAGAGAACCATCACCTCTCATGAGAACAACAACAATAGAGAAAAAAAGTATTTGATAGGCAACATCATGATCAAGGTATTCCTTAGTTATTGCAGACTCAAAGATAGAAATTCTTATGTTGATGATTTGCCTTCTAAAGTCATTTATATCTATAGTTATTACTGCTTATCCAAGGCATGTCCAACCCAGCACTTGAATTTATAGCCTTATGGGTCACAGCTCCACATGACTTACTGAAGAGAGAAACAAGTACCACAATTAGATTATTTTTGCTCTCTTCTTTTTTATTTCCAAGAAGAGAGCTACATATGTCTATACGCTCATCAGTTCCACTACCCTCATGAAGAAAAAAAATCCTTTGTGAGATGACAGTACATAAATAAGTCTTTTTTGAGACAAAATAAAGAGTATCAGTTTATACTAGTACACAAGAAGTCGTTATGCTTACTTGATATAATCGTTGGCATATTATATTTCAACAGTTTTTGACCCATACTCATCATGTTATTGAGCACAAAAAGCTTCTTAGTAAGTTTATCCTGAAACCTGCATACGCCATGATTGATTGTGTGATAGACACCTACTCATATTGCAACAGTTTTTGACCCATACTCATCATGTTATTGGTACACAAGAAAGCTTCTTAGTAAGTTTTAGCCATAATTGCATATGGCTAATATTCATAACTGCATACTAATATTCATAACTGCATATTCATGTATGCTTTTTCATAACTGCATAACTGCATACTAAATATTCATAACTACATAACTGCATACTAATATTCAGTTTTAGCCATAACTGAATATTAGTAAGTTTTAGCCATACTAATATTCATAACTGCATATGCCTTTTCCTCTCTAAAAGGATTTAGCTGAAGTAATAGAAGGTTGGTTGCATGAAACCTGCATATGCCATGATTGATTGTGTGATCATATAATTGCATCAAATTGGTACTTCTTTAGAATGTTGTCAACTATCATTTCATTAACATATTTGTCTTTTTTCAGATAGTCTATCGTTGGGATCCATCTAGGACAAGCGAGGTTCATGAAATATGGGATAGAACAACTTGTCGACGCTTTTCTGATAATATGTGTGATGCAAGGAATTATGCGAAAAGAAAGACCAATACTGATGATATTAGTCGAACTAACGAATTTGGCCCTCCATGGATATCTCCAGATGTGTGGAATCAACTTATTAGTGAGCATTGGGTCACGGAGAAGTGGAGGAGAAAATCCGAAGTTGCTCGTCAAAATCGTAAGAAAGAGGTAGATAGTGACGTCACACGACATACAGGTGGATCTATTTCATTTGTGGCTCATCGAAGAAAATTGGTATGATATTAATAGAATTTGTTATCCTATATGTTTTTTAAAATATTATTAATTAAATATTATTTGTCCTTTTTTGTAGGAAGAAAAGTTGAACCGACCCCCAACCCATCTTGAGTTGTTTAAGCATACTCATAAGCGTAATAGTGGTGAGGCTGACTATATCGACAACAAATCGCAGAGTGTTGCGGTATGTATTTATTTTATATATTGCTTCTTTTTAAAATATCGTAATTAACTATTTTTATAAAACATTGTACAGGAGGCTTATGAGGTATCGATCATAGAAAAGTATGGTACAGATGTAGCATCACAACCCATTTTAGATTCAGAAGAATGGATTAATGCCTCTGGACATCCATCTCATAATCGGGTTTACAGTTTTGAATGTCAGAGGATGTTAAATCGATTATGGGGAGTTCTAGCTCAGCAGAATCTAGTACATCGGACCATGGTCGAATGAATGATGAGTGGAATGCGATGCAGACTAAGATGACATCCATGCGACAGTATATTACTGAATTGGAAGCATCAATGCAATCACAACAATCACAAGTGCAGACGCAAGTACAAGCACAAGTGGAAACTCAAGTTCGATTGATGTTAACACAACTCGGCTTTCCAGTCAACTCTTTACAATCAACAGATTCACCTTCAGCTTCCACTGCACCTCCACCTCCACCTCCACCTCCATCTGGGTTATGATGTTGGATAAGATTTGTATTTGGTTAAGATTTGTATGTTGGTTATGATTTTGCACTACACAATTCGGTTAATGTTATGGAAAATTTGACTTAGTAATGTTTGTATTTGTTTGATAATATACTCGATTGTAGATGCTTGGTTTTGGTTATGAAAATGACACTATTATTTGGTTATGAAATATGAATTTTTTTTCTTGACTTGTATATATATTTGTGATTGGGTAAATAAAAAATTTGATGTATAAGCATTTTCATATGAGTATGAGCATTTTAATTAAGATGTATTAGCAACGAATGTTTCTGTTGGTAATACCAACGGATGTCAGTTGGTAATACCAACAGATACCTTTGTTGAATATGTCAGCGTAAACAGGGATGATATCCGTTGGTATTCCCAACAGATATTATCTCCGTTGGTAATACCAACAGAGTATAATCCGTTGGTGACACCAACGAATAGTGATCCGTTGGCATCACCAACAGAATATATTTCTGTTGGTGTTACCAACGGATAATATTTTCCGTTGGTGTTACCAACAGACATTAATTATCGTTGGTGTTACCAACGGACATTAATTATCGTTGGTGTTACCAACAGATATAATAATATCCGTTGGTAATACCTAGCATGGTCATCACCGACGTATTTACCAACCGATAATCTGTTGGTAATATATTACCAACGGATTTAGTCCGTTGGTGATACCCTATTTTTTTGTAGTGTCATCACCAACGGCTCCGGCGCCCCCGCTAAGTCGTGGCTAATAACTTATTTTATTTCACGCGCCCTGCGCACCATGATCTATGAGCGACGGCTATGGTCGGCCGTATGCGAGCCGTGGCTGATTTTGCAGCTGATTTTATTACATCAGCCACAGCCGACGGGGCCGACGCAAAGCCGTGAATGATTCTGATGGCCCTGGCGGCCGTCGCTGATCCCCGTTGCTTATGTGGTATATTCTAGTAGTGTAGGCGACGTGAGGCGAGACCAGTCGAGGTGAGGCGCCGATGACAGGAACACCTCCGTCCAGGGATTTGTCAAGAGTGTCGAGTCGAGTGGGCGACATGTTTTAATATTTTTTTTTAATTTGGTCGGATATTAGGTTTGAAGTTTTTAAGTTGTGGCGGTGACGTGGATTAGTGTTAGTTTATAAATATTTTTTAAAAAATTCTGCCACGTAGGATTAATGATGACGTGACATCTTGAATTTTAAAAAATAATTTTTATGTGCTGACGTGGCGTTCCATATCAGCACATAACGAGTAAATAAACAAAGATCTAACGGGAGTCTATAATTATTATAATTTTAAAAGTTAAAATACATATTTGTTTCAAATAAAAGAATGAGTCATATTTATTAAAAACGTCAAAGTTCGGGCCATTTTTATTAATTTTTCTTATTTTTTTTAAAAAATTCTGTCACGTAGAATTAATGATGACGTAGCATCTTGAATTTAAAAATAATTTTTGTGCTGACGTGGCGTTCCATGTCAGCACATAATAAGTAAATAAACGGACATCTAACGGGAATTTATAACTGTTATAATTCTAAAAGTTGAAATATTTATTTATTTTAAATAAAAGAATGAACCATATTTATTTAAAATGTTAAAATTTGGATCATTTTCATTAATTTTCTCTAAATTTTACCACATGCTGAATGCATGCATGATTTTTTCTATTTACATTTCATTTATTGAAAACTCGTATCTGAAGTTAATTGATGGCCAAATTTTAAATGCAAGGAATTCAATTTTTAGTTGGGGTTAATATTGGGCCAGGTTAATTAGCTAGCTAGTGTGAAGTCAAATAGTCAATTACTATAACTTTTAACTTGTAAAGTTGATTAATTAGAATATATTTGATTCTTTAATTATAATTGACAGTACTAGTTTTGATATTTAGATGATGTCATATATATCTACAAGTTGCTAATTAATTAGCTTTTGCTTTTGGAAATGATGTGCTTTTTGTGATTCATGGCATGCAAAGTGAGTCGAAAAAGAAGAGGAATAATAATTGTTTGTCAAAGAGAGTCTAGGGGAGTAATTCTTTATCATCTTTGAAGTTAATTTTGTCGTCAATTGGCAAAGGCAATATGTGCTGCCGAATTGATATGATTCGATCAATCCGAGGACCACAACATATATATTATCTAATTTTTCATTCACTTTTTCTTTTATATATATATATATATATATGAAGATATAATTAAGTTTTTAGCAGATAGGAGCTCACTTTTGATTTTTCCAGTGTTAATTAAAGTTCTCTTTGTTATATTTAACAACTATTTTTAAAATAAATAAATGTTAAATGCTCAACGAAAAAGTTAATTTTGATAATTATATATTTTTAAAATATAAATATAGCTATACTCAAAAGTACTTATCGATCCGACGATGATCTGAAGGTGTATCCATATATCTTACATGTCAGACAAAAGAAATTCGATAGTGATATTATAAATTTCTTTTAGCATGATTTTTTTTAATAAAAAATATTAAGTGATGCAAGCGTCATATCAAATTTGGATCTAATTTTTTAATATTTTAAAATATTGAAATTTTTAGTAACTATTATATATATAGCCAATGAGAAAAAAGTAGACTAGAAGTGGTAACCCGATATATATATGTACGAAGCAATTTCCTCTGAGGAGGATTGATGTACGTAGTTTTCACAGTTTTGTTGCATAGCACAAGCCACCATCTCTAATGAAAAAATAGACAAATTTTTTTTTGGCAAATATTAAGAAAAGAAGAAAGATTTTATTAGTAATTTGAAAATTTTCTTCAAAAGACTACAAATCAATCATCAAGGAATATTAATCCTCGAAAGAGATATATTGAAAATTTTGGTGTAGTGGCTGAAAAAGTATGTTGCCTTGACATTATATATAATTAAGAAGTTAATTAAGTGATACTTTGAGAAAGTGTTCCTACACTCATAAATTTAATTGCTCAGTAATGTCATCAAATTAATTAATACTAAAATTGGAAGTAATTGTTTATGAAAAAAAGGGTCAAATTTTAGAAACATATATGCATGCATGTGTTTAATAGCTATAATATTGTCTAACAAGAAAGCTGAAGCCATGTGGGAATGTACGTCTAAATATTTTCCTGGAGTGCCTTTTTGTGTTATATAGGAGCTTGCTTTGATTTGAGTGAAGAAGATGAGTGACATTTTGTTGGCGCAAAGAACTGAAATTTGAAAGGCTGCAAACAGGATCGATGTTTGAAGGTCACAATCCACACATGCATGCAGTACTTAATTAGATGGTCCAAAACTTTTTAATGGATTAATTAAACTCGATTTATGAAAAAGATATATAATTGAATTAAGTTGAATGTGTGCAGATGGCAAAGAAGAGGGAGGAGGAGCGGGTGATCCGAGGCGGCGACGCGTGTAAATGCAAATTAAGCGAGCGGCCACGTCGACTGGGGCGACGGAAGCCTTACTCGCTACGCGACAATATTATGTCGTACGACGTCGTTGAACACAATGCGCTCCTCCTCCTCGTCTCCTCTGCTGCTTTGCTTTGCAGGCAGCTGGTCGCAGACGACGACGACGACGATGGCGTGGACGACGACGACGAAGAAGAGGTGGGCCCGTCACGCTCGTTCCCGACCCACGTCTTGTCGCCATCGGCGTCTCTTTTTGTTCGAGAGAGAGAGAGAGAGAGGTTAAACCATTGGCTGTCTTAAATATATATATATATATATATATATATATATATATATATATATATATATATATATATATGAAGAAATTGATGCAGTTACGTTGGACCAACTCATCAATGGCCAATGGGTGTCCATTGAAGCCCAATATATAGAAGAAAGGGACGAAAACCAGCTTACATACGTAGAGTGTCATATCAAACACAAAAAGGAGAAGCTAATTGAGGTTACGTACGCCCTCACTACCACCCTTGGTGAAGACCAAAAGATCTTCATTTTGTATAAACAAGTTGTAAGCTAAGTCCCTAAATTAACCTACTTGTTCACGTATTAATTACATGAGTACATATGAACACTAACTATATTGTGTTATCGAAGAATTAAATAGTGCCAAAAGATATTATTATTAGGACTGTGTGGTACGTGACTGATTAGTTCAATCCTGTAGTTTTTTTTCTCTCTCTCGTACTTGAAAACTCTAAAAAGATAACAAAAAAACTTTTAGTGCGATCGTGGACGTAGGTAATTTTATCGAATCACGTATCACTACTAAAAAAATAGCTTTTTGCGACGGTAAAATATGCGATCGCAGATGCGACGGGTCTGCGACCGCCGTCCATTGGGGTCGCAGATTGGCAAGGGGGCGACGGATTTTGCGACCGCCTTGAGTGTCGTTGCAAAATAGCGATGACACTACGACCGCATATAGCGCCGTCGCAATATGGCGACGGGTTTGGCGACCATTTGCGACCGTTCATTACACTACTACAAATTGGGTCTTCAGCAACGGCTATTAGCAACGGCCGCTCAAACCGTTGTTATTTGCAACGGCATTCTTACGGTCGCTCAAGCCGTTGCAGATATGTTACATCTGCAACGGCGTTCTAACGGACTTGTGAGTCATTGCAGATATTAATTACCTTAGCAACGGCTTTCTAACGGACACGTTAGCCGTTGCTGATGATAAATTTATCAACAACGGCTTTCTAACGGACGAGTGAGCCATTGCTGATAAGTTTATATAGGGCACGTTGCGTGCCCGCCCCTTCCCCACCTTCTTCCTCTTCCTCTGCCGACGCCCGTCCTCGAACGCCGATTCCGACCGCCGATTTCAGATATTTCTCGCCGCCCCGCCTTCCCTGTTGATTCCTAGGTATAATCTGCCCGAAACCCTTAAAATAGGGTTTCGGCCGATGGCCGTCGCCGGAACCTCGTACAGTGTCTGGATATTGGACTCGGCGCCGAAAATGCCATTTTTTATTTTTTATTTAATTATTTAATTATTAATTAATTATTTAGATTAATTATTTAATTTGTTAGATTAATTTTTAGGGTTTAGATTAATGGTTATGATTTAGATTAATTTTTAGATTAATTTAGTTAGATTAATATTTAATATTGGTAGGTTAATTATTTAAATTAGTTAAAATGTTGTAGATTAATATTAATTAATTAGTTAAAATATTAATTAGTCCGGAGTTGTCCTTAGTGGACTCGCGCCGGAATCGTCCACTTCGGACTCGCGCCGGAATCGTCCAATTCAGACTCCCGCCGAAATCGTCTAATTTGGACTCCTATCGAAATTGTCCAATATGGACTCGAACTGACTCGAAACATTTAGAAAATAATCATCCATCCGACGAGTTGATATGTTTCACGTACGCATCGACGAGTCGGATATGATTTAGCAAAACCTTAGATCCGTTCGGGGGTTGTATGTTCGTATAAAAGAAGTAGATGATCTCACCTAAAGGCATTAACCAAAGAAATTATCATTGATTGACAGAATCATGTCGGCTGATCGAAGTTGGATGTACCGATGTCTTGATCGTGGAGCATTAACGAATGAGTTTCGATTAGGCGTAACGTACTTCCTAAATTTTGCCTATTCGAATCGAAAATTCGTTAGCATCGGTGATAAAATCCGATGTATGTGCCGCATTTGCTTGAATGAACGATTTTTGGATCGGGAGACTATCACTCTGCATCTATATAGCAAAGAATTTGCTCCAAGATATTTTCTATGGACTTGTCACGGGGTGTCACATGAAGTCGGGACGTCGAGCAATCCTGTCGTTCAGACATATGGTGAATCTTCCTCTGCTGGTGCTTCTTCATCCAGTCAATCTAATTCCTATAGAACTACGATACTTGATAGTCTTGGGGGTCAATTCCACCTCAATGATAATGCTGATCGGCCAGTTACTTAGACATCAGTCCCACCAAATACTATAGCGGTTGATATCACAGAAGTACAAACTGCGGTAGAGATTGAATTGCCGAATAAAGAAGCTGTAGAATTTTACGAGATGTTGAAAACTGCGGATGAACCTTTGTATGAGAATTGTCCTAAATACACTAGGTTTTCAGCGATGACACAGCTCCTAAACATCAAGGCCGATTGTAATATCAGCGGGGTTGCATATGATCGGATTGCAGGATTGATTAATGGAATGCTGCCTACTGATAAAAAGTTTGAGCCAACTTTTTATAAAACTAAAAAGCTGATGAGAAAATTGGGGCTTGGGTACAAAAAAATACACGCGTGCCAAAAAAATTACATTTTATATTATAAAGAAAATGTGCAATTGGATAAATGCCTTGTATGTCAACATCCTCGTTACAAGGAGAAGAAATCCGTCCGACAGAAAAATATCCCGTTTAAGGTGCTTCGGTATTTTCCATTAACACCGAGGCTTCAAAGATTATTCATGTCGGAAAAGACGGCCCCCTACATGAGTTGGCATGCAAGAAGTCGTGATGATACAATAATGACTCATCCATCCGACAGTGAAGCATGGAAACATTTGGATACATGTTATCCTTCATTTGCTAGGATACTAGAAATATCATATTGGGATTGTGCACAAATGGTTTTAATCCGTTTGGACATTCTGCAACTCCTTATTCAGTTTGGCCAGTGCTGTTGACAGTTTATAATTTGCCACCATCAATGTGTATGAAAGATGAATTTATTTATCTTTCGAAGATTATTCCGGGTCCTAAGGGTCCGTGAAAAGAAATTGACGTGTTTCTCAGACTCTTGATAGATGAATTAAAAATATTGTGGACTGAGGGAGCTGTCACTTATGATTGTCATAGGAAGTAAAACTTCAATTTAAAGGCCGCGATCTTGTGGACAATCAATGATTTTCCGGCATACGGCATGTTGTCTGGTTGGAGCACTCACGGACGACTCTCTTGTCCGTATTGTATGGAACACTCTAAATCAATCAGTCTTCAGAACGGACAAACAATCTCATTCTTTGATTGTCATTGTCGATTCCTACAGGCTAACCATTAGTATCGAAGGAATCGTAATAAATTTACTAAGGGCAGAGTCGAAAGAGATGGGCCACCACCGATGTTGTCTGGTGAACAAATGTTAGCACGTGTTTCAACACTTCCAGAGATAGTATTTGGTCGGAATGAAAGAGTGTCAGGCTTTGGTCAAACACATAACTGGGTGAAAAAAAGTATCTTTTGGGAATTGCCCTATTGGAGTTCATTACTGATTCGACATAATTTACATGTCATGCACATTGAAAAAAATGTGTTTGATAATATTTTCAACACTTTGATGGATGTTTTCGGAAAAACTAAAGATAATGTCAAAGCCTGACATGATCTGGAAATACTTTGTAAGAGACCAGAGTTGGAGTTACAAGAGGTCAACGGACGATATCTGAAACCGAATGCCCCGTATGTGTTAAATAAACAACAGATCAAAGATGTTTATCAATGCATAAAAGAACTCAGATTACCCGATGGATATGCTTCAAACTTATCTCGATGTGTGAACGTCGATGATTGCAAAATATCAGGGATGAAGAGCCATTATTGTTATGTATTCATGTAGAGATTGCTTCCGATCACATTCCGAGATTTTCTACCTGATAATATTTGGTGTTCGTTGACTGAATTAAGTATGTTTTTAGAAACATTTTTGCAAATATCCTTCGAGTCGAAGATATGTCAACACTTGAAAGTAATATTGTTGAAATCATATGCAAGTTGGACCAATTTTTCCCTCCTGCATTTTTTGACTCGATGGAGCATCTACCGTTACACTTGGTATACGAGGCACGAGTTGGTGGCCCCGTTCAATACCGGTGGATGTACTTATTTGAAAGATACATGAATCGTCTGAAGAAAAAAGTAAAGAACACCGCAGCTGTTGAATGATCAATATCTGAATCGTATATCATCCAAGAAATTTCAACATTCTGCTCATTTTACTTTAAATCGACAGTACAGACAAGATTTGATCGTCTTCCATGTAACGACGACGGGGGAGTTCGACATTCAGATGGACGTTTAAATATATTTTGTCACCCTGGTCATGCTTTTGGTTCTCGTCCATCTCGACACTTAAGCGGGGAAGAGTATCATTTGGCACACTTGTATGTATTTCTCAATTGTTCAGAGATTGAACAATTCATTGAAATATTTGACATTGAGATGGTGCAAAAATACTTTATTCACAACGATCAAGAATTGAAGAGATTACGGAATTGTGATTTCCCTACATGGATTCAAGCTTACAGCAAAGATCACCAAGCTGAAATAGACGAAAGAATATTTGAGTTTGTTAGTGGACCGTCGTGACTAGTGTCCTGTTATAGCAGATATTTTGTTAATGGATACAAATTTCACACGGTGGAATATGCATTTACAAAGAAGACGATGAATGCCGGGGTCTGCATGAAAGGGACAACCTATGTTGAATGTGATATGGATTTTTATGGTCTGGTGGAAGAAGTGATAGAGTTGCACTACTTCGGCTTAAAATCAGTGATCCTATTTAGATGTCATTGGTTCGATACAACAGAAAGGGGCATGAAAGTTCATCCAAAATACAAACTTGTTGAGGTTAATTACAAATCCAAATTGGCATCAAATGAGCATTTTATATTGGCATCACAAGCCGAACAAGTATATTACGCGAAGTATCCGGCTCGAAATAAAGATAGAGCAGATTGACGTGTAGTTTGTAAGACTAAAGGTAGAGGAAAAATTAATCTGATAGCAGGAGAAAATGAGCCGATACCTGATGTGATAGATGGTTTCTATCAAGAAGATGATCCTTCTGCTGTAGATCATATTATTCCAATACTCGAGGAAGCAGACACAGCGTCAATTCAATTAGAAGTTGAATATGCTGATGATGACGATCATGAAATTGAGGAAGCTGGAGATGAAGAAGAAGAGGAAGATGAAGAAAAGGAAGAAGAAGAAGAATTCGAAGACTATTACTCAGATGATGAGGAATAATTGTAAAGTATATCTTATATTAAATATATCTCTACTATATATATAATAATCTAATTATGTCTATTCGACAGATATGTTTGGTCATGGTTATCGTCGCAGGAGAGCTTCGGAGTCTCCGATCGGTGAGACTCCAGCACTTACTCATGTTGTTGATTCTTCTGTTGTTGATCCTCCCGCCGATGATACTGATGAGGCTAGTACATCCAGACGCAGGCGGCCACGCGGGCCGAACAGGTGGTAGCCTCCACCAGCCGCAGAGTCACGTAGATTCATTAGCGTGATTGGAGAGCGGTAATATATCATGAATTATGAATCACTACAAATTCATTATATCATAATAAAATATTAAATTTTATTTTTGTTGTGCAGGTTCGAGCATTCGACGATACATGCACGGGGGCATGGCCCACGTGGTCTCACGTGCCCAGTGAGCACGTCGACATGCTATGGCGCGAGTTTGAGGCACGTATTAATTTTTTTTTTTATACATGCATGATGATTAATATTGGTACTCATATTATTATTTTGCATGCTCGCTATACACGGGCTAAGGACCAGAGCTCCTTCATTTACGTTGCCTGGGAGGCTATTTCCCGGGCGAGGTACAACGGACAACTGGGGCAGGCCCGGTCCCAGGCGATGGCCCGAGCTGGGACCACTAACATCGCGGAGACTCGGGGTTAGGGCCCCGATTGGATTACGTCCGATATATGGGACCAGCTCGTGGCGATGTAGTCGACGGATCGATGGCAGGAGGTTTCTAGGATTACGGCTAGAAATCGCATGTCGGGGGGAGGAGCGCGTCATACTGGCGGCTCTGTTGCATTTGTTGTGCCCGCGAATCGTTTGGTAAGTATACCTTAATTTTAATTATATATTTTATTTGTTACTCTGTGTACTAATTAATGTATTTGTTTTGTAAATGTAGACGACGGTGTTGGACGACGGGACTACCCAGCGACCCTCCCCGATGGCGGTGTTTGAGCGGACACACCGTCGAGTGCATGAGACGGGGGAGTACGTCGACAACCGCGCTGCATTTATTATGGTGAGTATATTTGTTTAAATTATTCATTATATATTTATAACTTAAGTTTTATGAAAAATATTAAACAAAAAATTAAACTCAAGTAGGAGACCTACAGTCAGACGGTGATACAGCGCGGAGGCACCCCCGAGGACTTTGACGCAACAACGTCGGTCGATGCTGCAGGTGGCTGGGACCATGACCGCGTGTATGATTTTGCAGATAGTAGTCATGCGCGAGCCGTGCTAGGGCCACTTGGGGCACCGACCCCTCTGCATGCTAGTGAGCGGCCGCCGACCTCCAGGTCCAGGGATGATCATAGTAGCAGGATAAGGACACTGGAGGAGACGGTTGCGCGTCAGACTGAGTTGATGGAGCGTCAGAGTCAGATGATGGCAGATATGCAAGTTATGCTACGCAACTTGTCAGGTCATCTCGGAGCAGCATCATCTGATCCATCGTCCTCGAGTCAGTCCACGCCGGTGTACACCCAGGCACTCCACACTCCGCCATATGATCCAGACCATCCTCCATCGTCATCGTGAGATTTATTATTTTTTTATTATATTGACTTTGTTACTTCGATACTATATATATTTCAGTTTTATTTTGTTTGGATATTGATACCTAAATTTTGTATTTGAATAGTTTTTATTCGATTGTGGATAATTATAAATATAAGTATAATTGTTTTGATATATATATTTGAGTGTATTTGTGATGTGTGTATGGGTGTGTGAGTTATGTATCAGATAATGTATCAATGTATTAATGGAAATTTAGAATTTTGAAGTTTTTTCGGTATCAGTATCTAGTAATCAACAACGGCTTTCCCACGGCCGTCCGTGGGAAAGTTGTTATTAAAAGTGTATCGAAAGCCGTTGCTGAAGACCTACAGCAACGGCTTAGCAACGGTCTTTCACTAACGGCGTTGCTACGGACACGCGGGCCGTTGCTAATAATTGTTAGCTGCAATGGAACCGGGTCCGTGGCAAAACCTTGCTGATAGTATTATTAGCAACGGCCCGAGCGGCCGTTGCTGATCCGTTGTTAAATTATCAGCAACGCGTTTTTCTGCCACGGCTCCATTGCAACGGGCGGAGCCGTTGCTGATGGTTTTCAGCAACGGCTAGAGCCATTGCTGAAGCCCTTTTTTGTCTCTCTTGTACTTGAAAACTCTAAAAAGATTTAAAAAAAACTTTTAGTGCGATCGTGGACGTAGACAATTTTGTCGAACCACGTATCACTACTAAAAAAATAGCTTTTTGCAACGGCAAAGTATGCGGTCGTAGATGCGACGGGTCTGCGACCGCCGTTCATTGGGGTCGCAGACTGGCAAGGGGGCGACGGATTTTGCGGCCGCCTTGAGTGCCGTCGCAAAATAGTGACGACACTGCGACCGCATATAGTGCCGTCGCAATATGGCGACGGGTTTGGCGACCATTTGCGACCGTTCATTATGACCGCTTATTTGCGACCGTTAGTGCCGTCGCAAAATGGTATTAAATTCCCCGCGCCCAAACCCTTTTTTTTCTCTTCGATCACGCCCCTCTGCCGATCTCCCTCTCTTTCTCTACCGCGCGCCTCTCTGCCGCCGCCCATTGCTCGTCGCCTGCCGCAAGCAGGCCTCGCCGCTGCTCGACTGTTCAACCGCCGGTATCCTCCTCCTCCTTCTCTCTCTCTCTCTCTCTCTCTCTCTCTCTCTCTCTCTCTCTCGTCCGGAACCCTAGCCGACGGCTAGGGTTTATACTTGAAACCCGATAATCACTTGGGTATCTAGTGTATTTGTAGTTGCCCCCTTTAGCTTGATTTAGAATTGAGGTTTTTAATCTTATTTCAGTTTTTTTTCTCTCCTTTTACTTATTTCCAGTTGGAATTGTCTTGCTCTACAGTGTCTTCTAATGGTTGCAAGCATTTGAACACTGCTGTGAGGCATGTTGTTGGATCATCCCTTGTCATTATTATCTTTAATTGTTTCATTCATCTTTCACCTATCAACAACCTGTAAGCATGTTCTGATGTTGCAATGAGATTACGATCACTAGTAGCTATTGTGCATTAACAAACTTCTGAGCAATCTTATCAAGCCTATTTAACAGGACTCATTACTGCTCCACCAAACTTTCTGTCCACCGGACAATGTTGTTCTGTGAAAAGGTATTCTGATACTGATCAGTATCAGTAAAATAAAACACTTTTTCCTTATCCATAGGAGAATAGGTATCTAATCTGAATTCATTTAATTAGTTAATAAATCATCATAGAGATTCATGATACCAGAATTTTTAAATAAGGTTTGATGTTTTCAACTCAAACCTATACTCATGCCAAGCAATCAATTAAAGAAAGACCATGAGATAAACCTGTAAGATGTCTATAGCTGCAAGGTATCCTCGGATATCACAGTTTGAGTACCCCCAGCCATTAAGATCAGCAATACAGGTAAACTTCTCTTGACCTCTCGGCATTCTGCAAGTAAGGTTAGGTTCAGATAGGAATTTACCATGGCAAGCAAGATGATGCATAGATGTATTCTTCTTGAAAAAAATTGCTACCAAGGTGTTTTGTTCAAATTCTACTCTTATGACAAATGCATTTGAAAGTTGAAATGTAACATTCATATCCATCCAGTATTAACTAGAAATAGTTTTGATTGTCTAACATGCTTCTGCCTTTGAAGGGATTTTTTTTTCAGTTTTATTAATCAAACTTGCCTATCATGTATTCGTGTAGAGAATGAGGAAAACTATATATGCTATGCCTAAGCTGCTTCATCTGTTACTACTTAAGGATTAATGTCTATCATACTGATATCACTTATATCAGTATGATACATATCAATACTGATATGTATCATACTGATATAAGTGATAGCTTATGGTATTGATACTCCATAATAGCAATTGTATTCCTTGCTTGATATAATATTGAATGAGATCTCGTACCTCTCTTACCTTAGTTGCTCCTATAATTCATGCATACTGCTTTTGCATTTTTTTCTCCACATTTATAGCTTTCTGCTTACCAGTTTGAGGCTCTGAGCTCAAGTATTAAATAGCATAATGCCAAAGGAATTGGAGTACTAATTAAGAAACTAGGAATGAGTCCATTTCATTTCCAAGAGGAACATGTTTTCATAGATTTAGAAAATGAGCACTTAGATCTTGCTCTTAGATCATACATATCAGTATGATACTGATATCATACATATCAATATCACTTTGTTTTTTTTTATAGAGATTTTCTATAGCTTGCTTCACTCAGTGCACCTGAAAAGATTGAACTTTAAGATTGGAGCTTTTATTTGGACTTTCTAAGATAGGCACCAAATTTCCCTGCACATGAATTCCTAGTCAATTTTTTAACATTTAACACAGAGGGAAGAAAATTTTGAATTTGATGGAAAATCAATCTGAATATTCTTGATACTGTTTGTACTTTACACTTTTGCCAGAGAAGTATAGATTGGTTCAATTGGTTGTATAGGTTTATACAGTTAGAGCTGCAATGTTGCTCCTTTTAGGCTTTCAGTTGGAATATTAGTTCATCACTACTCTTCTTGGAACGTAGGAGGATATGATATCAGTCCTTTTGTACTTTACACTGTTTGTATATAGGTTTGTACATCTAAGACAATAGGTGATTTCTCATATGATTTGGAACACTATTTTTGACATGGAACTAAGTTAACCTCAATTTGCTTTGGCAAAGTGCATGCCATGAATTCAAATCATAAGTGCAGAGCACCAGCAGCCAGTCATCATTTGCAGCTTTCTAGAGTTAGAGTTATCTCTGGAGGATGACTGATACTGATCAGTATCAGTAGCTGATACTGATCAGTATCAGTAGTAATGTGAATGTCTTACATGGCTCTTCTTCTCTTACATGGCTCTCTCATAGCTGATACTGATCAGTATCAGCCAGTCATCACTACTCTTCTTCTTTTACATGGCTCTCTCAAAAACCTATTTTTTAGGTTCATGCATCAAATGGATTAGAATGTGAATGTCCAGGAAAACTGAAATATAAACATCCAATCCTTCTACTAACAGTTTGATCAGTAAACTGATACTGATCACTGATACTGATCAGTATCAGTATTAATGATTGTATTAATGATTTCATGTGTTTATTAAAATGATTGTATTAATGATTTCTTTTTGTAGGCCCGATACACCTGGGATCCTGCCATTCAGGTTCAGGTGGAGGATGCTTGGGAAGCTTACAATAAGAAGCTTTTCAAGGATATCCTCCACCGTGCGCGGGATGAGGCGCGGGCAAATGTAGGCGGTAATCGGGATACGCCTATGGATGTGCTAAAGGGAAATGGGCCCAACTGGATAACAAGCCACGTATGGGATCGACTATGCGACATCTGGGCGTCCGAGGAGTGGCAGGGTGCCTCCCGAACGGCACACCGGAACCGGATGACGCTTGTTGAGGGATCCGTGGCCCGACATACCGGTGGGTCCATCCCATTTACTAGTCACGAGCGTCGCATGGTAAGTAATTTAATAATAATTTTGATTATTTATCATAGAAAAACTAATTATATTTATTTTATTGTAGGGGACGCGAGACGAGCAGGGGATGCTCATTTCGGCTGATCCTTTGAGGGTCTTCGAGGAGACACATAGATATAAACATAGTCCTCGCCGGGGTGAGTTCATCAGCGGGAGGCCGGAGACGATCCTGGTAAGTTAATATTTAATAAAATTTATATTTTAAAAAAATTATATTAGTTCAATTATGTAAAATTAATTTAATTAATCAATCTTTAAAGACCACGTATTCTGAGTTTGTGACCTAGCGGGGAGGTGATCCTGTGCAGCATCAGCTTGATGTTGACACATGGATGCAGGTGACAGGAGTCGACCACGGTCGTGTATATGACATTCGCACAACGGCCCACGCACGGACGTTGTTGCAGCCACATGGTGCGGGGTCGTCTGCCTTCACCTCTTCCACCGCTGGTCCATCAACTTCACATGCGGGCCAGGATCGATTTGCAGCCTTAGAGGCTTCTCATGCAGCCTTGGAAGCTTCTCATGAACGCCTCATCAATGAGGTAGCCGCTATGAGAGAGTACATGTCACGTATTGCTTCTTCCATGCCTGGTACTCCGGCCCCTCCGCCTCTCCCGTCATTTGACGCAACGCTAGCTGATGTCGTCCCGACGCAGCCCCTCTCCTCGCCGCATCCGTCGCCGCCACATGATGCGCTTCATGATTGATGTATTTTATTTTCTATTTTGATGTATACATGTTTTGATACGATATAAATATTACATTTTGATATAATAATATGTATAAACATTATAATTTGATGTACGTCTTTAATACTCTCTCGTTGTGGCAACATTTTGATATAATTTGATATATTGTATATTCTTTGGTTGTGGCATTGCATTTTGATACAATTTAATGTTGAAGTTAAATGTAAACGGGCATTTAAAAAAAAAATATTATAAATTAATTTTTTTAAATACAAATTTGCGACAGATCTGTGACCGCTATCACCGTCGCAAAACGTATATCGAACTAGTCGCCAAAGTGGTCGCAATTGTAGTGTATGCGACGGCAATCGCGGTCGCATCACAGTCACAGATATAATATTTTGCGATGGAAAAAGCGGTCGCCACACCGTCGCCTATGTAATGTATGTTATGGTCAAACAAGGTCGCAGATATTACGCGACCACATTCTGCGACCGCTGCTTATGTCGTCGTAGTTTTTCTGCGACGATATCTTTTGCTACCACTCTTTGCGACCGCTTTTTTCCGCTGCAGAAGGTCTTTGGCGATCGTTTTGCGATGGCATTGTCCGTCGCATATAAGCTATTTTTTAGTAGTGTATATTTTGCGTGTTCTTTTGTTTTCTGATTTCTTTTTTTCTTTCTTTTGCGCCGCCTAACTCATTTCCGAACAATTATCATATATATGATGATCTAATATCCCCACAAAATGCAATGTGTTACATCCAGCTATATATAAGCTTGACGATAATTAGTTTAAATGCATCTAAAGAGGAGGTTATCCAACATTCAATTCACATGGAGAGATCCAACTCCATCTTATATTTACTTTTAGGATAATGACACTTAATTTGTTGTAGGGAAAAGGAAATCAAACATGCACCAAAATCCTGAACAAATTCAATTTCTTATTAATTATAACTTGCTAATTAATCCTGAACAAGACAAAATGGCACATATTCTCTAGGGAATAATTAGATCCCTGTCATTTTGTCTGTCCACAATTAATAATCAAGTTTAATTTAATTTTTAATGACTTGTGTGGAATGTTTTCTGGTCCCAACAAAGACGAACTCATCAAATAATTGATAACCTCATTAATTATATGCGTTACTTATACTAATTAATTAATCAATCACTATCATTCCATGATAAGATTTGGGGATGAAGAACCAAGATTGTCATGTATTCATGCAGAGATTGTTTTCGGTCATATTTCAAGATCATCTACATGATAAGATTTTGGGTCCGTTGACAAAATTAAGTATGTTTTTCAGAAACATTTGTGCAAATGTACTTCGAGTCGAAGATATGTCAGCACTTGAAAATAATATTGTTGAAATCATATGCAAGTTAGAGCAGTTTTTCCCTCCTAAATTTTTTGACTCGATGGAGCATCTACCGATACACTTGGCATACGAGGCACGAGTTGGTGGTCCTGTTCAATATCGATAGATGTACTTATTTGAAAGATACATGAATCGTCTGAAGAAAAAAATAAAGATACATGTACCGATACACTTGGCTATAACGGGCTGCTTCAGCAGACCCGTCAGACCGTGATGAGACGGTTGAGGGCCATACAGATATGGCAGACTCGGGGACACGCCCCCGAGTGGATTCCTGGCCCTGTGTGGGACCAGCTCGTTGAGTGCTGGGATACGCCTGAGTAGCAGGAGGACTCCCGGACTGCGTCGAGAAACCGCATGTCTGGGGGACGGCACAGGGGCGCGCCACACTGGTGGCTCCGTGTCTTTTGCGGTTCACGTGCGTCGCATGGTATGTATAATTTAATTATTTTTAATTAAATTATATATTGTGTATAATGATACTAATGTATTTGTTTTCTAATGTAAGACGCGTGTGGCGGAGGACGACACCGTCCAACGCTCGTCGATGATGGAGGTGTTTGAGCGCACCAACCGTCGTCGACGAGGAGCGGGGGACTACGCTAATAGCAGATCCTCGATCATAATGGTAAGTATTTATGTCTATTTGATTTACACAATATTTATTTATAGATCATATATATTTAAAATATAAACACATGTAGGAAACATACTTGGGCGTGGAGGCACACCAGAGGAGTTCGACGCAACAGCTTGGGTGGAGGCCGCAGGTGGCTGGGAGCACGGCCGTACGTGTTTATGGCTTTGCAGATAGTGGCCATGCATGCGTCATGCTCGGGCCACTTGGGACACCGACCCCTCCGGCTGTGGGTGAGCGGCCCTCGACATCCCAGGCGCAGGACCAGAGCCGGATAGCGGCCTTGGAGTCGGAGCTCACCCAGTAGAGATAGACGATGGAGGAGCAGAGACGGACGAATGAAGAGTTGAGACAGACGATGGAGAACATGCAGACACTTCTGACTCAGATTTCGTCTCACTCTGGCCTTCTACCGATGATGTCGCAGTCGTCATCCTCCTTGACCCAGTCGACGCTCCCGACCCAGTCGCTGTCGACTCCACCGCATCCACCACAGCCATGAGATTTTGGTTTATTGTATTTTGTTTATATTTTGATACTTATTTGTATATTGATAGTTGTTTATATACTTATGGTTGTATATATATATATATATATATATATATATATATATATATATATATATATATATAATATTTTGATAATTGTTTGTCTCTGGTTTGAGGCTTAGATTGATGATATTTATGTAAAACTTGTATGTTCAATTTCAAATGCATGTGTATTATGTTTTTTGGTTGTAATCTGTGATTGAAAATAGATTGTAATCTATAAATATCATTGTATACAGGAATTTATAAAATTTTGCATTTTTTCAATTACACGATATACCTTTAGCCACGGCTTACCCACGGTCGACCGTCACTAAACCATGGCTGAAAGCTTATCGTAAATGGCTGATGGCCTGGACAGCACCAAATATCACAATTATTAATAGTATCACCGACGACCCAAGGTCGTGGCTGATGTGTTGGTATCAGTGACAGCCGCCTACAGCCTTCACTGATGTGTTTAAATCAGCGATAGCCCCCGCGGCTGCCGCTGATGATTACTTGTGACGGCGTCTCTCAGCCATCACAACTTATCTGAGACGCGCACATCAGTGACAATGTTTTGCCACGGCTAACGCCGTCCGTGATAGTTATCACCGACGGTTCATCCACGGCTTGAGCCAGCGGTGATGACGATAATTCTAGTAATGATATGAACACTAACTATATTGTGTTATAGAAGAATAAAATAGTGCCAAAAGATATTATTATTGGGACTGTGGTACGTGACTGATTAGTTCAATCGTTTTTTCTTTGTCTCGATCTCTTGTACTTGAAAACTCTAAAAAGATAAAAAGAACTTTTAGTACGATCGTGTATGTAGACAATCTTGTCGAATCACGTATATTTTGCGTGTTCTTTTATTTTCTGATTTTTTGTTTTCTTTCTTCTGCGCTTGACTCATTTCTGAACAATTATCATATGATGATGTAATATCCCCACAAAATGCAATGTGTTACATCCAGCTATATATAAGCTTGACGATAATTAGTTTAAATGCATCTAAAGAGGAGCCCAATTTATTTATCCAACATTCAATTCACATGGAGAGATCCAACTACATTTTATATTTACTTTTAGGATAATGACACTTGTTGTAGGAAGGAAATCAAACATGCACCAAAATCCTGAACAAATCAATTTCGTATTAATTATAACTTGCTAATTAATCCTGAACAAGACAAAATGGCACATGTTCTCTAGGGAATCTCCTTAATTAGATCCCTGTCATTTTGTCTGTCCACAATTAATAATCAAGTTTAATTTAATTTTTAATGACTTGTGTGGAATATTTTCTCGTCCCAACAAAGATAAACTCATCAAAATATATTTAAATGTTCATCTGAATATCGAACTCCCCCGTCGTCATTACATGGAAGACGATCAAATCTTGTCTGTACTGTCGATTCAAAGTAAAATGAGTGGAATGTTGAAATTTCTTGGATGATATACGATTCAGGTATTGATCATTCAACAACTGCGGTGTTCTTTACTTTTTTTCTTCAGACGATTCATGTATCTTTCAAATAAGTACATCCACCGATATTGAACGGGGCCACCAACTCGTGCCTCGTATGCCAAGTGATCGGTAGATACTCCATCGAGTCAAAAAATGCAGGAGGGAAAAACTGCTCCAGCTTGCATATGATTTAAACAATATTACTTTCAAGTGTTGACATATCTTCGGGTCGAAGGACATTTGCACAAATGTTTCTAAAAAATATACTTAATTCAGTCAACGAACCCCAAATATTATCAGGTAGAAGATTTCGGAATGCGATCGGAAGCAATCTCTGCATGAATACATAACAATCATGACTCTTCCTCCCTGATATTTTGCAATCATCGACGTTCACACATCAAGATGAGTTTGAATCATATCCATCGGGTAATCTGAGTTCTTTTATCCATTGACAAACATCTTTGATCTGTTGTTTATTTAACACATACGGGGCCTTCGGTTTCAGATATCTTCCGTTGACCTCTTGTAACTCCAACTCTGGTCTCTTACGAAGTATTTTCAGATCATGTCGGGTTTTGACATTATCTTTAGTTTTTCCGAAAACATCCATCAAAGTGTTGAAAATATTATCAAACATATTTTTTTCAATGTGCATGACATCTAAATTATGTCGAATCAGTAATGAACTCCAATAGGGCAATTCCCAAAAGATACTTTTTTTCACCCAGTTATGTGTTTGACCAAAGCCTGACACTCTTTCATTCCAACCAAATACTATCTTTGGAAGTTTTGAAACACGTGATAATATTTGTTCACATAGACAACATCGATGGTGGTCCATCTCTTTTGACTCTGCCCTTAGTAAATTTATTACGATTCCTTCGATACTAATGGTTAGCCTGTAGGAATCGACGATGACAATCAAAGAATGTGATTTTTTATCCGTTCTGAAGATTGATTGATTTAGAGTGTTCCATACAATACGGAAAAGATAGTCGACCGTGAGTGCTCCAACCAGACAACATGCGGTTGCCGGAAAATCATTGATTGTCCACAAGATCGCGGCCTTTAAATTAAAGTTTTGCTTTCGATGACAATCATAAGTGACAGCTCCCTCAGTCCATAATGTTTTCAATTCATCTATCAAGGGTTTGAGAAACACGTCCATTTTTTTTCGCGGACCCTTAGGACCTGGAATAATCATCGAAAGATAAATAAATTCATCTTTCATTCACATTGACGGTGGCAAACTATAAACTGTCAGCAGCACTGGCCAACTGAATAAGGAGTTGCAGAATGTCCAAACGGATTAAAATCATCTGTGCACAATCCCAATCTAATATTTCTAGTATCCCTTGCAAATGAAGGATAACATGTATCCAAATGTTTCCATGCTTCACTGTCGGATGGATGAGTCATTACTGTATCATCACGACTTCTTGCATGCCAACTCATGTAGGGGGCCGTCTTTTCCAACATGAATAATCTTTGAAGCCCCAGTGTTAGTGGAAAATACCGAAGCACCTTAAACGGGATATTTTTTTGTCGGACGAATTTCTTCTCCTTGTAACGAGGATGTTGACATACAGGGCATTTATCCAACTGCACATTTTCTTTATAATATCAAATGCAGTTATTTTGGCACGCGTGTATTTTTTCGTACCCCAGCCCCAATTTTCTCATCAATTTTTTAGTTTTATAAAAAGTTGGCTCAAACTTGTTATCAGTAGACAATATTCCATTAATCAATCCTGCAATCCGATCATACGCAACCCCGTTGATATTACAATCGGCCTTGATGTTTAGGAGCTGCGTCATTGCTGAAAACCTAGTGTATTTAGGACAATTCTCATACAAAGGTTCATCGGCAGCTTTCAACATCTCGTAAAATTCTGCAACCTCTTTATTCGGCAATTCAATCTCTACCGCAGTTTGTACTTTTGTGATATCAACCGCTGTAGTATCTGGTGGGACTGATGTCTCAGTAACTGGCCGATCAACATTATTATTCAGGTGGAATTGACCCCCAAGACTATCAAGTATCATAGTTCTATAGGGATTAGATTGACTGGATGAAGAAGCACCAGTAGAGGAAGATTCACCATGTGTCTGAACGACAGGATTGCTCGACGTCCCGACTTCACGTGACTCCCTGTGACAAGTCCATAGAAAATATCTTGGTGCAAATCATTTGCTATATAGATGCAGAGTGACAGTTTCTCGATCCAAAAATCATCCATTCAAGCAAATGCAGCAGGGACATCGGATTTTATCACCGACGCTAACGAATTTTCGATTTGAATAGGCAAAATTTATGAAGTATGTTACGCCTAATCGAAACTCATTCGTTAAAGCTCCACGATCAAGACGTCGGGACATCCAACTTCGATCAACCGACATGATTCTGTCAATCAACGATAATTTCTGAGGTTAATGCCTTTAGGTGAGATGGTCATATTCCATTCGGAATTTATATTATTTATATTGCACTAAGTATTTCTTTTAATCGCTTACTTCATTCTAAATTTCGACAGCATCTCCCTACAGTTCTCTGAATACGCATATCATCTGGGCGCGTATCAAAGAACAAGAGAGATGCTGCCGAAATTTAGAATAAGTTAACGGTTAAAAGAAAAACGTAAGTGTAATACAAATAACTATATTCCCAAATTGTTCAATCAAGGATAATTTAAGGGTTGTACATCGTATAAAAGATCATCTACTTCTTTTACACGAACATACAACCCCTGAACGGATTTAAGGTTTTGCTAAATCATATCAGACTCGTCAATGCGTACGTGAAACGTATTAACTCATCGGATGGATGATTATTTTCTAAATGTTTCAAATCAGTTTGAGTCCATAGTGGACAATTCCGATACGAGTCCAAATTGGACGATTCCGGCGGGAGTCCAAAGTGGACGATTTCGGCGCGAGTCCAAAGTGGACGATTCCGGCGCAAGTCCGAAGTGGACGATTCCGGCGCGAGTCCACCGAGGACTACTCCAGACTAATTAATATTTTAACTAATTAATTAACATTAATCTACAATATTTTAACTAATTTAAATAATTAACGTACCATTATTAATTTAGAACATAATATTAATCTAACTAAATTAATCTAAATCATAACAACTAATCTAAACCCAAAAAATTAATCTAACAAATTAAATAATTAATTAAATAATTAATCTAAATAATTAATTAAAAATTAAAAAATTAAAAAATCTTGCATTTCCGGCACTGGAGTCGGGTGTCCTACAAATGTCGGACACTGGACAACAATGCTCCGGCCACCGGCCGGAGCACCGTCGGCCGAAACCCTATATTTAGGGTTTCGACCGATTCTACACTAAATGGAGAGGGGGATTTTTGCACGACTTACCTGGAGCAAGCGACGACAATGGGCGGCGGCGGCGGCGAGGGACTTCGGCGGTCGAGGACGGCGGGCGACGGCAGCAGTAGGAAGAGGAAGAAGAAAAAAGGGGGCGGGCGCGATCGCTCGACCTATATAAACTTATCAGCAACGGCTCACCCAGCTGTTAGAAAGCCGTTGTTGATAAGTAATCATCAGTAACGGCTCACTCGTCCGTTAGCACGCCGTTGCTGATAAGTATTTTATTTTTGCGCCGCGAGCGCGCGATTGTCTCAAGAGTGACGGATCCTGTAGCCTTAACTAAGCCGTCGCTGATGTGATTATATATCTGCAACGGCTTGAGCGGTCGTACGAACGCCGTTGCAAATAGCAACGGCTTGAGCGGCCGTTGCTGATAGCCGTTGCTGAAGAACATATTTTTAGTAGTGAATTGATAATCAAGTTTAATTTAATTTTTAATGACTTGTGTGGAATGTTTTCTCCCAACAAAGACAAACTCATCAAATAATTGCTAACCTCATTAATTAATTAATTAATCACTGTCATTCCATCTGACTCAATCCAATAATTAAGAGCTTATAATACATAATATACTTATAAATAAGACAAAGTTTATTGAATTGGATGTCTCTTCTCTTGACATGTTATACAATTATTTTGAATTCAATGGACTATAAAAGTCATTGAAGATTAAATATTGTCAAAAGTTTTGCAGTAAAATACATGAACACAAAGAATAATTGCATCAGGTCGGTGGTGTCTTCTTGTGGCATGCCGTGTTGAGAGGAATTGCGGGGTCGGAAAATTTCCCTCCGGATATTTGATCAAACATCCACTTATTTGCAGCCTCAGTGTAATGAGCTCCATCCCAAATGACTCTCTTAGATGGATTCTTGCATGACTTTCCCAGCAGCACTCTCTTGCCATCCACCATCGTCGTTGCTCCGCACCACGCGCCGCTGTCGAAGTTGTATGTGCCGCCACCATGTCCGCAGCAGGCTTGGAGCGGAGGCGGCTGAAATCCTGCACCGATGCCCTTAATTTATCTCGTCGTCATCATTATTTACTCGCCGATTAATTATACGAATGCAATGTATTTATCTCTCTAACTTTCTCTTTCTTCATTTAATGAAAAGATAGAAAAAAATAAGCGCATGTTGAGGTGCAAGTCCAGGATAAAATAAACCGCAAATAAGATAGTTGAGTACTCAAATCTATCTAGCTACAAGCCTACAAACATAAGCAGTATAAGACTTAAGGTGCAAATTTGTTAGAAAATCAATTTTGACCCTTTTAAGGTGGAGTTAGGTCCAAGGTTGATTTTCTAACATGATATTAGAGGAAGACCTATTGTTGATATTGGGTCACCTGCAAAATTTCACGCTGCAGATGTGAATCCTGAGCGTGAGGAAGGTGTGTTAAAAATTAAGTCTCATATTGATTGAGATTGTGGTCTAGATAATTTTTAAATAGATTGGGTAATTCTTCCATATAAGCTAACTTTTGGAGTGGAGTTAGTTCTAAGATTGATTTTCTAATAAAATTAACCTATGTACCATATGGAATAGGAACAGCCAACTGCATAAAGTAATATATATATGACTGTAAGACTGTAATAGATCTCGATAGAACTATATCCCATTTTAAGACTGTAAACTGAGATCAAGTACCTTTTAATTCTTTTCTATGCAAATTCTGACACAAATATATATATGTCAAATAAATATGTTCAGTTAATCCAATTCAAATCCAAGCAGGTCGAAGAAAAAGAATAAGTAGGCTGAATAGTTGAAAGTACCCAACTAAAACGTGTCATCAGTTGGCCCTGTTCTCATGGCAGGCATCGTTTGCAGATAATTAATGAAGTCACCATGCATGCATGTGAACCACTTAGATGATCGAGTTCAACTTTGACTTTTTGGACGAGATCCAAAATTTGCATGAAAGAATATGAGTTAAGAAGTCCTCATATGTTAATTTATTGATCCAATGAACTGGCCAAGCTTCGATCTTACCGAGCTTCCCGGCGCGCCGTATGAGCGAGTACTTGACGGAGTAGATGTCCGTCACCACCATCGTCGCCAGCGGGAGATCCAACCGCAGCCGGTTCACTGTTTCATTCAGCATCGCGTTGAACTGCTCCGCCAGTTCATTCAGCGCGATCGAACACCCCAAAGAGTCGAGCCACGCCGCCGCCGCCGCCCTCCGCCGCACTTCAACAAGAACGTAGGGAAGGCATCCCAGGGGACCCGTGTTGTGGATCCAAAATGACCTCCCCCCTTCTCCGTATACTCTCTGCGCCGTCACGAGGTCGTCTATGAGTTTAGTCTCAGCTGCTATAAGAATTAATTGTATAAATTGTAAGAAGAGAATGCATGGTAAATGAAACAACCTTGATGGCTGTGGAGAGTTGCTGGAGTGCGGATGATAGATAAGGCTTTGCTGATATGTTTTGGAAGTACAATGCAGTGAGGTCATTGTGGCCGATGTCGAACATGTAGAGTGCACGGGAGAAGTAGTCCTCTTTGGGCATCAGATGGCCGAAAACTCCTCCTGAGAATTAATTATACACACTTGAAAGGATCAAAACTGTTCCTTTTGGTGCTTCGTTTAGTTAATATGTACCTTGTTTGTGCGCTACTTGAGAGCGGAAGATGAACTGCGAAAACTGCTTCAGCTGCACGTCCAAGGAGAAGGGACTGTAGCCGCCCAGAGGAAGAGTGCTGTTCTGCGGCAAGATCGTCGCCAAGGAAGTGGCGAAGCTGGCGCCGTGGCTGAAGTTTGCGGCGATGGGGTTCAGGTACGCGCTTATGTGGGGTAACCCGAGGTTTTCAGCTGAGCCATTGAAGTACGTGGATGTGGAGTGAGTCCTAGTTTTGTAAAAGAGATGGAAAGAGATGCTTAATTAAGAAGTTGGCAGAACCGGCGAAGTCGATGATGAGGCGGCCATCGGAGTATCGGCCGGAGGGGATCTTGAAGAAGGTCTCGCCGTATGGCCAGCCGATCGTGGCGAAGGCAGCTGAGAGCCCACCGGTGTCGGAGTTGGAGTCGCCGAAATTGAAGATGGCTGGAAAGTGGCACGGGGAGGCGGACGACGACAATAGGAGGTGGTCAAAACCAAAGGATAGGGTGGCGAGGAGAAGAAGAAGCTTCATGTTTGTGTACATGAGAGAGAGAGAGAGAGAGAGAGAGAGAGAGAGAGAGTGAGTGTGTGTTTTAATATATATGGAGGGGAATGAAAGGATGCCGTTGGAAGGAAGGAGACAAGGCAGGCTTTTAGCTGTTCATGGATAAGTATAGTAGAAAGCGTGTGGGAACAATCAAGTTTGCAATTGGAATCAGAGGCTGTTGTCTGTCCAAGTATTATAGTTCTCTTGAATGCTATGAGATTGAAATTGGAGTGCACAACAAATTATTGTCTATGGTAGAGATTAATTTGAACTGGAGGTGAGTTTTTTGTTTCACTTTTTACATCAAATTATCATCCCGTCTCTATCTTTAACATTTTGTAGTCGATTTAATTTATGAAAAAAAAGTAGTAGTGGATCTGAAATCAATTTGGTCAATGATCAAATTGGTTGAATCTCGAAAGTAACAATGTGGCTCAACTAATTGATGGTCCCGTTTGGATTTTTATTTTTTTTTTAAATTAAGCTTGCACAAACATAAGAATATGTGAATAAGATACTTCAAGGATCAAACCTATAACCTAAGCAATATGCCCAGTGGTTTGTTGGGATACAATAAGGAGGAGTGAGGAGCGTAAGGATAAGAAAGGGCGGAGAAGAAAAGCACAAGGAAGGGTAGTTAATTTTGTGTTTGGATAGGATAATTAAAAGATGGATGGAGAATGGTGAGATAATATATTATTTTGATAGAACTTTTAGAAGGTGGAGTGGGGAAGAATAATTTTAACGAAAAAATTATTTTAGCATTTTATGCACGTTTACATATAAAATAAAAATTATGTTGTTTATATTCTTTAATAATTTGTTAAAAATAATTAATTTAAAAATATATAAATTTTAATAATCAAACTAAAAAAAATACCAACAAATATTACAAAAGAAAAAAAACATGTACAAATTAAATAATTCAAAAAAGAAGAATTTTTTTATTCCATGGAGAGTAAAATGATATATTTAATGACATTAAAATATTTAATGATATATTTTGTTCCACTAAAATGGTGAAATAAATATTCGAGAGGTTTGATGGATTACCCCTCCAAATCTCTTTCTCTCTTAAAATTAAAAGTTAAACATAAAATAATTAATCTCTCTCTTCTCCGCCCTCTCTATCCCTCCCTATTTCGCAATCCAAACAAATCATAAATGTCAACTGATTAATTAAATTCAATTTAAAAATATCATGCATCACTACTAGTGTTGTGTTACTTACAAAAAAGAAATTGTTTTTGAAAAGAAAAAGTTTTAAATAAAAAAAAATTGTAGCACCACTTGCCCTTTAACCCAACTCCAAACTTAGCTCTTAGAGGTAATTGTGAATTTATAACTAGTTAATCAGATCAGTCAGGCCAAGAAATACGTTACTTGACTCAAATGTACTTGTAGTCATCTATATGCGGGCAACTAAATATCCTATTCAGTAAACTATACAAATATTATACACCTTGTTTTTAGTTGTAAGTAAAAAGATGCATAATTCTTAAATAACAAAATTCAGATATTAAAAATGGACTCTTGACAACACACAGGGAGTCAATTGACAAAAAGAATTACTCAATTCTATGGTGGTAAATGTCAAGAACATAGCGGTTCAACTGTTCCCCAAATGTCTTTGTAGAGAACTTCTCGGTGACATGATTTCTTGCCGCTTCGCCCATCCTTGCAGCAATCTCAGGGTCATTCACAAGCTTGGACATAGCCTGTGAAAATTCAGAAGGGGTGGGTTCACAGAGAAACCCTGTGACATCATGTTTGATTGTCTCCAAAGGCCCACCACTGTTGCATGCAATAACAGGTTTCTTCGCTGCCATTGCTTCCAGAGGCACTATTCCAAAATGTTCATCCTACATGTACATCAATGATTTATTAAAGAATGTAATGTTTCTAATGCGCAAACAGAAAGGAGTTTACATGCTCCGGTAATCAACATAAATGTAGAGCATGACAAAAGCTGGGCAGTAGTCTACAAGAACACTGTACCACAATTAAATTGTTTTATCTGAGATGCAAAGCAAGTTAAGAAAACACACCCTAATCCTAAGAGATCACAGTTAACCAGTTTAATAAGAATTGAATCTTAGCTTGGTTATATGCCCAAAAAAGAACACTAAGTGGCTTTTTTGAAAAGCAAAGATATAAGTTTTTTTTCCTCTAAATTTGAATTGATTAGCTCAAGCATTAAAACAGAGGAAATGTTACCTTTGGCGTGTATAAAACAGCAAGACATTGTGAGAGTAGTTCATTTCTTTCTGCCGTTGAGCAAGATGTAACGAATTTAACTTGTTCTGATACTCCCTCAAGTTCTGCCAACCTCTTTAACTCATTTAGATACTCAACATTTTCCTTAAGGCGTTTATCATACCCACCTATGAGAATAGAGATATTAGTGCAAAAAAGGGCAGCCCATCATGCAGAGTTAAGAGCTTTGTAATTCTTTATTCCTATAAATCAGAACAGAAAACTTATGCAAACATTATAACTCAAGAATAAATCAACTATTTTGTGTCATGAATTGGGTGGCTATTTTATCTCAGAAGCATTGCTTCCAAGCTTGAGCTAAGCTCGTGCATAAAAACTTGAAACATGCATACCTATCACTATTCTAAATCACGCTAACTATCAAGTTCATATAATGATTCTTGAGGTCCTAAACTCAAAGTTATCTCTAATGTATAACAAAATAGAAACATTATTGACTAAATTTTCTAGGGGCATAATATAATTTAGTATATCATACACATATTATATGATGTTACATAGCAGTAAGCATGAGAAAGAGGAATGACCAACATTTCTGTTATGTGGTACCGTAGACATAGTCATTGCCCACATATCTACAGCATGCCCGTGTTATGGCATAATTACATGTCCTACTTATGTTGTTGTGTGTCCCACATTTTAGTATAGACATGGGTATTAGATCCTGCCGTGTGCTTATTCTGCTGAGTGCTGGCACAGTAGTCATTCTGAGAGAAGCATGTCACACAAAATTGACTGGCATGCAGTAACATAAACCATCTTTACCTTGCATAACATCATCATCTTCATTAAGAATAAAAAAACAAGCTCTGAAGTTCTGAAAAGTAATCCTCTATGTTACAATTCTCAACATCCATTATAGTTTAGACTCAAAAGTTGCAAAGGTCATTTACTTGGCTATAGAAAATTAATTACTCACTTGTATAAACAAATATTTACCATATGTAAAATCTTGAAAGAGACTTGACTTGCTGAGAAAGAAAGAAAAAAACTATATAAGTGTATGATCACCTGCAATAGTCAACGTAACCTTGACATGACTTGGAAGTGAATTTCCAAAGGAACACAGCAATGCGAAAGCTGATATTGCTAATTGCAAGTTCTTTTTCCTCTCAAAGCGGTTTATTGATAGGAAATTCAATCTGGTTAAAAACACGCAGATAAAGATAATTTGTGATCTGAAGAACCTAGAACCATATTGAATCCTTTTAGATAGCAAGATAGATAGTAGAAAGTTAGTAACTTATAAAAGCATGGCCCATCAAACTGTTCCACATTGACTGCTGGATAGAGAACTGCAGGGCAAATTCCTCTTGAATGGATATGAGAGAAGGTTGTGGCAAATACAGATGAAGTGAATTTGCTGTTTACTAAGATTAGATCTGCCATGCCTGTACAAAAGTCAGATAAGTGCATGGAATACCTGCATCAATCTTGAAGTAAATGCATGTACAAATATATGCATGATACCTGTAGTTGCTTCTTCAATCATGTCAATTGGGCAGCGATATATCCTTCTAAGCATAGTTGTATGTTGTGCCAGCAATAAATCAGGAAAGTGGCAGTAGAAAAATATCTGAAATCAATTCAGAGATACATTATCATAATTTTCAAGATGTTTATGTTTCATTAAATCACAAATCAAGGAATACCTTTGTTGACCGTTTTAACTTCAGCAATGGAATGACAACAGAGACCTGGTCCGCCAATATAATGTCGAATGAGGGCCACATTAAAAGAACACAGAGTGCAACAAAAATGCATCGGAGATATGCACATAAGGCATGGAAGCGATAGAATATATGGCGAGGTAGGAAACCACCATACACTTTTACTGAAAAAGGACCTGAACAAATGTTGGCAACCACTATTAACATTGTCAATTCATTATTCAATTCAGCTTAATTGACTGCAGAAACCAAAGCCCATTGCTTGATTCAACCTCTCCGGACAGATAGTGAAGGGCATCTATATCTATGCATCCAGTAGGAATTAAAAGCTAGTGAAAGAATACCATCCAATTTATAAGCAATAAAAAGCTAGCCAAATCATGCTTTTGCTAATTAAAAGGTTTATGCATCCAGTAGGAATTTAAACACAAATTTGTTACAATACTACTTGTAACCTGTAAGAACTTAAAGTCATGAATACTAAGAGCATAAGATTAACTAAAAAACTAATTATCTAATTTTACTACTTACAAATTTACAATATCAGTACAAAAACATAGAGTAGTGCAAACTGACAGTTGGTAATTATCTTATTTAATTTCCAGCTTGGAGTTTTAAAAGATTGGCTGCTGATTGTTTGATCATATTGTAGCCTCAGTACAGCACGCAACAAACTCACCAGCAAGAGTCTCCTCAAAACAACGATTTTTGTCATGATGTGCTGTAAAAAGATGAACACTATGGCCATGAGATGCTAGTTGAACAGCTGTATCCACAATCAATCTTTCAGCACCACCTACAGATAAATGATTATATGATTATTTTTCAGGCATGAAAATACCATAATGATGAACTGTGTCTGTGATTAATACATTAGTGGATATAAAGGATGAAATTAAACACTAGTAAAGTGATACAACATTTCTTCACTTAAATCCAACAAAATAAAAGTTATATTATTTTATTTTAATTATCAGGTAAGACTGCTACCTAGTGTTACCTACTCACTGATACGATATCTTTGAACAGTTACAATGTTTCATTCATTAATTTACACATAGATTTGGAATACAATTCCATTTCCAGGATCATTTTATACCTACTGAAACCAGCTAGGTTGTAAACAAGCCAAGCTTTACTATGTCCAAGCTTGCTTATCAAAAAGTTCTTATCAAGTTAAGCTTGAACTGTAAAGTTCCTGTTCAAGATTGTTAATCAAAAATTTGTCAGAGTTCATAGATGCTCAATCTTTAGCTCATAAAATTTCTTTTTCTTATTTACATGTTTTTACTGTAAACAATATTAACCAACAAATTTAAGTTGGAGTGTGATAATATGTACAAACTTATTTACGATCTAAGTTATATGCACTAATGCTAGAAAACTAAATTCACAAACTTGACAAGAAAAATTGTTCAAATAAGATATGAAAGATGTATAGGTACTAATGAGTAATGATATATGTAGAATGAAAAAAATTAAATTTTCAGATAAATTCCTAAGTACAGACTCCGTATATATATAAAACACATTTCTAGTGTAGTTTTTATATAAGCTAATATTCGTATGAATGAAATTCTAAGAATAAAATGTATGTAAAACTTATAGTTTCTATTAAGAATATAAATGTATGGATTGGTCTCTTTCCTAGTAGCTTAAGCTTTTGGGATAGTTGGTCATCCAATCAAATTTAACATAGTAAGTGCATGCACGCATGCAGACCTCGCACGAGGTCATGAGTTCAAATCCTCCTAGTGTCGGTATTTAAAAAAATTACCTCCTAGCTCAATTAAGTTGATCCACTTGTTGGTCCTGAGTTAGTGGTCTCATCAAGTTTACCCGTCCACGAGTGAGGTGGAAGTGTTAAGAATATAAATGCATAGAATGATCTCTTTCCTAATAGCTTAAGCTTTTGGGAAAGTTGGTGATCCAATCAAATTTAACAGTTTCAATTGACCAATTAATCAAGTATGTACACGTGCTTATAGACAAGTTAGCTAACTAAAGTATTTGACAAACAGTCCATAAGCTCACAAATAAAGTTTATGAAATAATCTTGATGAGCAAAGCCCGCCACATACATGCTCCTCATTAGGTAACAAAGTTTAAAAGATGTGGAAGCTTTATTGTTATCATACTGAACATACATAAACCGGGTAATATAGACCAAGCACCAAGTTGTTCATAAATGCTTGGTTCATTCACATCCTAATTAACAACCAATTTCAATTAGTACCTTTGGAAAAAAATTAATAATTTCACAGAAGGACAGAATAGCGGTGCATACGAAATATCTTATGAATTTTGATTGTCCAGAATCTCCAGATAACAATATCTCTCACTTTTAGTTTAATGATTTCTTAATTTGACCATGAATAAAGCCTAAATTTTCATTTTTCTCTATCCAATTCACAATTACAAGGAATGTGAAGTTCGCAAATCAAGCCAGCGCTGTTTATTTTTCTTCTGAGCTCTACACATAGGAGGAGACTGAAATGGAAGAAAGGTTGAATAAGCTCTTTACCAGTAACTTTTTTTTGTCAAGAAACCCCTTGTCCGTACTCCAATCCCTTTGTATTCTTCTATTTGAACATTTATAAAAAATTACGAGGATCATCCGACATCAGAAAAACTATGTGCATTTGGATTAGTAATTAAGCTCGCTAATCATGTTGGCCAATGCGTATACGCCAGACTTGGCTTGCCGCGGAAGAAGACTTTTACGGTTCTTCAGCCGAGAAAACAATTTTCTGAAGATAGAAAGAGAGAGACAGAGAGACTAACCGATTCCCAGATCAGGGTGGATGATGGCGATCTTCAATTTCTTGTTCTTGCTCCCACTACTCTTCTCCATCTCCTTCCTCTTCCCTCAACCCAACAAACTCTTTCTCTTCAACCAGTCGGAGCGAGCAGGCGATCCGTCGGTCCAGCGATCAGGCGAGCCGTGAGCAGTCGAGGCGAGGAGAGGGCGACTCGGCGAGCAGCGTCTCTTGAAGTTGACGAGTATGAAGGATTATGATCTCAATCCAACGTCAGTCGTATGATCTCGATCGGAAGGTCCAAATATTTTCTTTGATCTATCAAGCATAGGATCTCAATCGTTCTCTTTGGCAATTGGGCTTGTTTGGTAATACAAAAGGGGTGAAAGGTAGGGATGGCAATTCAAACCGAATTAACCGAATCGTAAAATTCGGTTTTGGATAGTGGATTTGCGGTTTAGTTTCAGTTTCGGATAGTAAAAATTTAAAATTGTTTAAAATTGGTTCGATTTCGATTATCGTATCGCGGTTAATCGGTAACCAAATCTGTTATATATTCGGTTTTGATTATCGGCTTTTTGAAGTTAATCGGTATCCGAAATCGATTTTGTTATTAATCTTTTAACCAGTTATTCGTTTACTACCGATTTTTTACGGCTAATCGATATTCGAAACCAATTTTGCTATTAACCTTTGAATCAGTTATCTATTTACTACCGATTAACCGATTAGTAAAACGGATAATCAGTTTTATCCTAATCGAAAAATTCGGTTTCGGTTTCAGATATAGACTTTTGAAATATACCGATTTCAATTTCGATTTCGATTAGCGGGTTTGGAAATCGATTTCGATTTCGGTTAACCCCCAAAAGTGTGGTTAACCGAACTGTTGTCATCCCTAGTAAATGGGTGATGATGAAGTAAGAAATAAGAATATTTAGATATAAAAATAAAAATTTCTCACATTAGAAAATAATGGGGCTATCGATATTAATAATTTTTTTCTATTATAAAATGAACAACAATTTCCAAAAACCGAATTTTATGAGAATAAAATTCCCAGATCCGGATTTTGGGGATCAAAATTCCCAAAATCGGAACCTAATGTGCTGTTTGGTTAGCGAAAACTATTTTCTGGTATAGTTTCAGTGAAACTGAAAACTTGATTTGATTTGTAGTTTTCAATTTTCTAAAAACGCGTTTAGTTAATGAAAACAACATCAATTTTAGTTAGTTGAAACAAATGAATATTTATTTGGTTATAAAAAATAATATTAATTTTTTTGAACATTTTTAGTAATAATTAAATGTTTAGTTAGTTTACAAAATTAAATGTTTGCTAATATGGTTATAAAATATTTATATAATTTAATTAATTAGATTATTGGTAATTTAAGATTTTTTTTGTTCAATTAGATATAAAATTTAATTGATAGTAATTATAAAAAATTTTAAAAAAAATAAGTCCAATGGTCTAAAATTAGTTTTGATTAAATTATAAATATATCAACTTTAACAAAATTGAGTTATTTAAAATTTGGATTTAAGTCAATTAGATATACATTGGTTTAATTTTTGTAAATTTAAGATAATAGTTTGAGTTGAAAATGATGATTTTTTACTTTTATTTTTAAAAATTAGATAAACTTTGATTTATTTTTAAATTAATTAATTTTATAAAAAATATATTTACAGTTATAAAGTTGTCACTGCATTTTGATAACGAAATCGACAGTCTCGAAACCACATAAAATAACATTATGGTATTTTTATTTTTATTAAGAAAATTAATTTCGTTTTCATTCTGGTTTTAATTCAATTTCATGAAAATGCTGAACCAAACACGTTTTCGTAAGCAGTTTTGGTTTCAATGAAACTGAAATTATAAAAACAGACTTGGTTTCGCTAATCAAACAAGCTCATATATTAGATGCTCATTTTACCCCTGGATTAGAGACTTTGGTCAAAAAATTTAAAAATATATTTTAAATTTATAAAATATTTTTTATGATAAAAATGAGATATTAGAGTATATATAAAAAATATTTTTTCAAACTCTCTAATGCATTAATAAAGACTTTTGTACACAGTCTATAAATTAAAATTAAAATTAAAAATTATGAAATATTTTGATGTAAAATATTTTTTTGAATCATAGTACATCTTTTGTATCATTAAAAAATTATTTCATGAATTCAAATATTGTTTTAAAAAATTATGAAGTTATTATAGACTTTGCAAAAAAGTATCTAATTAGTTAGATACTTTTGTTTATAATATTTTTTTAATTATAAAAAATAAAATTTAATTCACAAAATATATATATGTGATATAAAAGATGTGCTATAGTCTATCAAAATATTTTTGACAAAAAAATATTTTAATATTTTAAATTTAAATTTAATTTTATAGACTTTAGGCGAAAGTCTCTAATGTATTAGAGACTTTTGCCAAAGTCTATAATAGTTTTATAATTCAAAAAAAATAATTAATTAATAAAATATATTTTTTAAAATAGAAAAAATGTGTTGTGGTTCAAAAAAATACTTTTCATCAAAATATTTCATAATTTTTAATTTAAATTTAGTTCTATAGACTTTGTGGAAAAGTCTCTAATGAATTAAATAGTTTGAAAATATATTTTTTAGACTCTAACACCTCAATTTTATTATAATTTTTTTTATAAATTAAAATTATTATTATAATATATATATAGAGAGAGAGAGACTTTGGCCTAGAGGTAAAATATGTATCAAATCGACTAGGTTCTGATTTTGAAAATTTTGAATCCAAAATTCGGATCTAGAAATTTCTCTCTCCAAAAATTAGATTTTGGAATTTTTTTGTAAAATGAATAGGTTATTATTCGTAAATGTTTACTTATATACTACATCGTTATCTCATTAGACACTTGATAGAGTATTTCGAATTATTTACCCATTCATGCACCCATCAAATGAAAGAAGTTAACTACTAACTACTAACTACTAAGGGAGTGCTTAACAAAACTATGTGTACTAAGAGTTGGGTTGTGACTTGTGACCACTAACCACCTGGCACTTGGTAGCACACTTATGGTATATTTGTTTCATTGAATAAGATATGATTAGATTAGATAATAAATGAATGATGATTGAATATAAATTTTTTAAATTCGATATACACTTATAATATCAATTTTATATTATTTTATTATTATTTTCTTCTAATCCATCAATTCACTAAATAAACCGTGGATATTAATTCATCTCTTATCATATCCTCTCTTATTCTACGAAACAAACATGCTCTTGATGAATAAGTAGGTAAGATAATTGAGAAGGTTAATAATTAATTTCCTAATAATATATAGTGTTAATTGTCGTGCTAGCTAACTTGATCATTGGAGAGTTCTTCCACGGGCCAACTTAAGGAGCACAAGATGCGAGTAAAGTCGATAAAGACCTATTTAAAACAATCTCCTCAAGTCGAATCTCCTTAGGACAGAGAATCATGATTATTGTTAAGTTCGAGCAACCTTGCTCAATCAACATTATTTTGATATTATCGGTATCAAATAAAGAAATAACATTTTAATTCTCATTTAATTCACACATTATTATTTTAATTTTCTTATTCTATTGCAACAAACTGACCCATTAACCATTTGATTTAGGACTGCTTGACTAGTGTAAATACTTGATTCAATTAATTACCAACTTGCTTCTCTAACAAACCTTAGTCTATTGCAACACCAACACACATGGCCAGAGTTGATTTAGGACTGCTTGACTAGTGTAAATACTTGATTCAATTAATTACCAACTTGCTTCTCTAACAAACCTTAGTCTATTGCAACACCAACACACATGGCCAGAGTTGATATGTTGCGTTGTAGAGATCTCGTGGAGCCCTTCTTGTCAGTCTTAGTTTCTGTTAATTAATTTTGTTACTTTTGACAATGATATACTATGTGGTTGGAAGCCTTTAAGACATGAACAAAATTTGTATGGAGATTGTCACTATAAAAATACTTGATTTAATTGATGTCCATCCAATATCACATAAGATTGAGTTAAATTGCACATACTAAGACACTATTGCACATGGATTACCTTAATACTTTAAATTTACTCGACCATTTGCAAATAAAATAATAACAATTGGATTACCATCTCCCCCATATATTGCAACCAATGTGAGCTCTTGTTTTCTCCTTCGAATATTCATCTGTAAGTTCCTTCATGGGTACCTCCTCTGGATTGATAATGTTGATGACCTTCTTCTTGATGAGTGTCCTCGATCTCGAGGAGTTCTGATGAAGAAGAGCATGAAGATTCAGTTCATGGACATCGTTCGTGAGCAAGTTCGGAACCTGGAATGTAGCATGATCAGTGTAAGATATAGTGTTGACTTAATTCAATGAAACGTTCATTTAACTTGAAATCTGTATGTCTTTGGAAAAAACATGCAGAAAGACAATGTTGACAAAGTGTCCACCTTGCTTCATTACAGTACTTGTTTAGTCCCTTAAGAAATGGCGATCAACTATGACTACATGATGGCACATTCGAATCACCTTTGGATTTTAAGAATGAAATGGTTTGCTGGTGAAACAAATGGCACAAAAAAGATTTGTGTAGCTAGTTCTAAATTTAGTTGTATAGGCATTTAACTGTAGTATTTGAAGAATGCAAAGGTGCTTTTTTCAGAACAGAAAATGGTATGAGAATATACTTAGGTTCTGAGTTCAGAGGTCTTCTGCTTTCCACACTGCCCAAACAACAAGAAATGAGTAGCCTTCGGAGGTCGAAGATGGATTCCTCGTTTTACCTGGGTGTAACAAGACCACAAGGCAATATGAGTTTTGATTTTGGAAAGTCTTGAAAGCAAAGAATTTACAATAAAAAATCAAATAGTTACCTTTCTTCCATGGTTTTTGTTGGTTTTCCAACAAAGGAGCCCATTGCAAACAGGTCCAGATTCATATCCCCTAGAGTGTGGTATAACGATTAGATTATTATTAAGAAAATATCAAATCAAGAGATGGTATCACATAGAGAAACCTGGTTAATACCATATTAGTTCTATCACATGATACATGTAATGCCTAACATTTACACATCAGCAACTATCATCTTAATCATTACAAGAGAAAATGCTTGAATTGGCAAAAGATGACACTTTTAGACTACAAATGCAACCAAGAGTAGAGTAGCTAAAAGTTATTTAGACCAGCTAGTGACTTACAACTACAAACATGTTTTTGGAGCTATTTGCTATTTATATAAACAATTCTTAACTAGTAATTATTTCATGGTATCCAGAATTTAGTTTAGTTAGGGGTTCAAGAATCTGCCACAAGCAAGCCATAAAGTACAACTATTTGGAGTTGGATACATATATGGATATTTTTCCCGTCATTGAGTTCCATATATTTAGTTATACCAAGGGCAAGTAAACAAGTTTCTGTTGTTTCAAGTGAAGTTTTATTCTATTGTCTCTACCATCTTAGTACCTTTTTTCCTAGTTCTGTCCAACATGGGGAGGCACCTAGCTTCATGAATGATCCATTTCTCAACAACCTCACCCATATGGATATTTTTCCCGTCATTGAGTTCCATATATTTAGTTATGCCAAGGGCAAGTAAATAAGTTTCTATTGTTTCAAGTGAAGTTTTATTCTATTAAGTCTCTACCATCTTAACACCTTTTTCCTAGTTCTGTCCAACTTGGGGAGGCACCTAGCTGATCCATTTCTCAACAACCTCACCCCCCCCCACCCCTTTTCCCTCAAAAAAAAATCATCACCCATTCCGCAAAATAAAAAACTCTTGAAGCCTCTCTTCATTTTAACCGTCAACTTCCATTCCATGAAAAATAATTCTGTTCCATCAAACATATCTGGGGCTGGGGAGGGTTGATGTACGCAGCCTTCCCCTGTTGTTTTTTTTTTGCACAGAGGCTATTTCCATGGCTTGAACCCATGACCGACTGTTACACCAAAGTCATCCTCTATTATACACCATCATATAAAAATAAAAATATTCTCAGCCTAAGTTCCAAGGGGCTAAAAGTTATTAAATATATTGAACTAAAGCATATTAACTTACATGCACTCTTTGTCACAGTTTTCTGTCTTGCCGTTACAGTGTAATATACTTGGAGAACCTACATTGTGATTGACCCTATCAATTTGCTCCTTCTGGCAGTTCTCAGTGGCAATGATCATTAAAGCTTTGAACTCACGATTCAGTTCATCATCCCAATGTGTAAATGATTTGTTTGTTTCTGACAAGGTTTGCTTACTACACTGGTGGTTCAACCCATTTTGTAGAACTTGGTTCTTATCAGACTTTGTCTGCTCTATATATCCATTCTCTGAAGCTCGAAGCATCGTAGTCTCCAACGTCAGATCATTAGGTGCTGCTTCTTTATCTTCATTATTGCATGAACCATGTTTTCTTCCTGGCAGTAACATGGGCTCATTGGTCTCTAGATACTCCATGTTTCCAGATGCAAATTTGCCACATTTCTCATGTCCTCTTTCAAGATTTCCTTTGCAGGAATGCAGAATTCTGTTTTCATTGATCTTTCCTACAGTGAGATGACTAATGTTATTAGAAATTACCTCTCTTTGTTTATCTTTTTCCAATTTGTTGCTCAGTAGCTCTGATTGTAATCCCCCAGAATACACTTTGGGTATAAGTTCTATTCTGACATCTACACTCTGTCCCAAGACAATCTCCATTGAGTTTGTGATGCTTCTCAGAAATCTCTCAGCTCTGGACCTTACAATACTATCCTCAAATCCAATAAAAACAACCATTGTGCCTGCAAATAGTAGTCAAGCAATCTCAACATGACTAGGAGCATATCAGCATATGTTGCATTAAAGAAGATAACAGTTTAGAAAATTCATGCAAAATAAAATGATATAAAATAGAACCTTAGATGGAACATTTCATTTATAACCTGATATAGAATTGTATGTAACTAATTTCCAAATTAAATTAACTTCAAAAGGCATTATTGAACTTTGATAGTAGAATTCAACATTTCCCATCCTGTTTTATTGATATACCATTGAGTTACAAAACTAAAAAAAATCATATTGATTAGAAGCAATTCAAGGGGATGCCAATGCTGGAAAGGTTCTATTTAGTCTCCGTGCAAGTAACCTATTGTCAACTTAAATTTCTGCAATGCATTTAAGTGACAAAATTTGTGTCATCAGGGTTGCTTGTAGTGAGAAAGCAATCAAGCACAGTATAGAATGGAGTAAAGCAAATAGTACAATAGCAACCCAGCCACAGATATACTGCACTATGTTTAGGTGCCAAATATATAAGTTGTGTACGATGTCCCATCATTTGTTGCTATACATTCTTTACTAACATAAGATAAAAAGGTTTCATATGAATTGAAAATATACAACACGTCCTACCAAATCATTGGTCACCATTAGACTGGTCATGGTATACTACCTTAAAGTGATGAAAATCTTCTCAGCATACTTATTTAGAAATATTATAATAAAAAATGTAACATACTGATACCAGTAAGAATGATCATCTACTATGGACCGCTACAGAATTTACTGGTAATTATTGGTTGCAAGATGCTAAAGCATAATTTTACCTAGTTTACCATTTTAATAGAGCTTCACCTTATTTGCTAATTTCTTCTATTAAGGGCTTAAATTATACATGTGACACTTGCAAATTTGCAAGGTCATATTGGCAAGTGGGTCATCTTACTTGCTAAAAGCAATTTTCTTAATGAATGACAGAGTCAAGCTTAGAAATAATAATACATCCAAGAAGAAATTAAATTTGAATTTTGGTTGAACACTGTAGTCAAATTTTGAGGAAATAAAATAAGCAATGAAAATATGCTTTATTTACTGCTATTCACAAGCAGGTTATAGTATGATAGAGCTAACCAGCATTATCTAGAGAGTATAACTTGTGAAAAGATTTGAAACAAAAATAAAAAAAGAGTAAAGAAGTTTAGTTGTTAGATAAAAATTATTGACTACCTTTATTCTCAACAACTGACAGAAGCCTTCCATTGTGGGACAGCAACTGCCTAAGTGCGTTGGAATGGCATCTATTGATGCAAAGACGCCAAATTTTATCTAGATATTCTGGGCTTATAGACTTGAATACTCCATTGCTAATAGCATCATCTGTTTGATGAGAATCAATTAACACTCTGTCAAAGCTCCTGTTTGCAGACAACATTATACAAGTTAGCTATATGCATATGCAACAACTAGAATGTTTGTTGTTAGTGTAGGAAATGAAGACAAACATGAGTTCTTCATACTTAGTAACATACCCGTTGTTGCCAACACTGGAAGTTTGGTTAATATCAGGCACATCATTGCTGGGTTTTTTAGCATTTTGTCTGTTGGTACTACTTGATTGATTAGGTAATAGTTTATGACCCCAACCAAGTTGCAGAAGAGCAGCAGTGAACCATATTGATCTTTCACTTGAATGCCTTAGCTGCTTTTCAGCATCAGATAGAATTTTTAATGCCAGGTGAAATTTCTCTAACTCAACTTCAGTTACTGGAAACATTTAAGGGTAGATGAAATCAAGTGAGAACTTGCACGAATAGCCAGTTTCATGCAAAACAACAATACCTATCACCAAATAACAAATATGTACACATAGCATTGGAGTGAACCTCATTAATATAATGTTTTAAGCAGTAGTCAGATGGAAATGAATAAATAGTGAGAACTGTTGGGCAAATAAATAGGTGGCATATTGATGAGAGGCATTAAGAATGTTAAGAATATAAAATTAGAGGCAATGAAAATGACCTCATCTGCATTTTTTTGAATTTATAGATACCCCCTGCATTTTCAAATATGTCCCTGCAATTGGTCCAAGTAGAATCATCTTTACCTACTGTCACTACTGACTAAAATTGCCACCATGTCAGCCGAAAACCTCATGTGTTCCTCACATGACCCACTCCCCTTTTTTTCCTCTTCACTCCATCGCTTATCTCCCCCTCTTGAACAGAGCTTCTACAGCTTCCATGCCACCCATACCCATCTCATCTGTCAACAAGCAATGCCTCCTTCACCACACACCTCAGTGCCATCAAGCCATCAAACCACCTCCTCCACTACCTTCACTTGAAACTGGTCTTAGAAGCTCTCATCAAACCACCACCTTTAACCTCCCCCTTCTAATCGATTGTATGGTGTTCATAACACGCAACGGAAGACAAAACAATCTAAAACATATCTATTTGCGTTTAAAAATTTATTTTTTAAATGTTAAAGATCGGATCTGAAACATACTATATCCCATTTGTGATCTATATAGTGTACATACCTGGAGGTAAGCACTTGTTTGAGAATTTCTTGGATAGTACGAAGACTATATGTGTATCCACACCGAGACTAATATTTGCTATCAACTCTTTGATCAATGGAACTAAGTAGCAAAATTCTATGTTGAAATTTTTCTCAAAAATTTCAGCCCAAGATTAAAACAAATTTTAATCTTTTTTTAAATGTATTTATATCTCATCCCATGTGCACCTTTTATGTTGCCGATCATGAATCATTAAAAAAGCAACATCCAAATCCAATTTTTAAATTGAAAAGGGTTGCCACCTATCAAAGTCAATTAAAAATCCCAATTCCAATTTGGAATAGGAAAGGGCCGCCTATCATGGGAATTAACAATTCTTTAATGTTAATTCCATTTCCATTGCTGATTCTCAAATGTTGACTCCAATTCCAAATTATATTTCCTTGCCGATCATGAAATTGGAAAAGTCAACAATTCTTAAATGTTGATTCCAATTCCAAATTTCATTTCCTTGTCAATCATAGGAATTGAAAAAGGAATTTAAAGCACCATCCAAATCTTATTTGGATTAGGAAAAGGCTTATAATTACACATTAATTGATCAATTCCTAATTGATTTAATAAATAAGTTTGTTAACAATATTTACAAATATATCTCTATATATAAATAAATATTAATTAACAAAGAGATATAATTTTAATTTTTTTTTCCAAATAAAAAATTCAATTTATCCTTTAATATTAATTATAGTCTATGTGTTAGCAAAGAATATAATAATATCTCATTTGAATTAAAATTTTATTTATTTGATTAATTAAATTTTCCAACTTAAATATCAAATAATAAAATAATTAATTCTCTAGCAAAGATCAGAACACTCATTAGTGTGCAACCCCATGGCCCATTTAATAAAATAATTAAAAAATTTAATTCAAATGGAATATTAATATATCTTTTGCTAGCACATATAATATAATTAATATTAAAGGACAAATTAAATTTTCTATTTGGAATAGAAAATTTGAAATTATATCTCTTTGTTAATTTATATATATATATTGATAAAAGACTTATTTATTAAATCAATTAGGAATTGATCAATTAATGTGTAATTATAAGTCTTTTCCTAATCCAAATAAAATTTGGATGGTGCTTTAAATCCCTTTTCCAATTCCATGATCGACAATGAAAATGGAATTAACATTAAAGAATTGTTAATTCCCATGATCAGCAGCAGCCCTTTCCATTCCAAATTGGATTTGGATATTTAATTGACTTTAATAGGTGGCAACCCTTTCTAATTTCAAAATTGGATTTGGATTTTACCTTTTTAATGATTCATGATCGGCAACATAAAAGGTGCACATGGGATGAGATGTAAAGATATTTTAAAAAAATATATCGTTTTAATCTTAGGCTATTTTTTTTTAGAAAAGTTTCAACATAGAATTTTGCTACTCAATTTGTTCACAGGTTCCATTGATCAAAGAGTTGATAGCAAAGAGTCTTAGTGTGGATACACATAGAGCCTTCATACTATCGAAGAAATTTTGAAACAAGCCCTATAGGTATGTTTCAGATCCGATCTTTAATATTTAAAAAATAAAATTTTAAACGCAAATAGATTTGTTTTGGATTGTTTTTTCTTCCGCTGTGTTATGAACACCATACAATCCATTAGTGGTATCCAAGCACAATAAATAACTGGTTAATTATCATGATGATCTCAAGTCAAAGGAAACTCTTACATCACATTCTTCAAGAGAATATCCTATTGATAGTTTATGGTAATTTAACCATTGGGAATTCTCTATTGAGTCGGTTCAATGATCATATCTCCATTTGCGTCATCTATATATGCGACTTAGTTAATGAAATCAACCAATATTTATCCTATAGAGACCACCACATATATATTGATCTAACCGGATCATTAATGTCCCATTTTAAAGATCCTATGACCAAGAACAAATTTAGATTAAGTTGTGAGAGACTTGACTCTCATTATCACGATCTCCATCATGATGCCAAGTCTGAAAATTTAATCAAGGACCTTATCATATTAATCAACAGTTAACAATGAACATAATAAAATAATTACAAATGTCATATATAAATTAGAATAACGTTGATCAAAATGAGTTCAAATTATTATATGTGAGATTCGATCTAGGGCATATCAACTATATCCCTAAGACCTTCTCCCTTGTTGTTCCCTCTCCTCTCCTTACAATGCTAGCATTGTCCTCATGGTCTCATTTATAGGTGGGCAAGGGGCTCGATTGGCCCATGGGTTTCCCAGACCCAAACCTAGCCTGGTATGGGCCATGTTCAAACGTGACCTGATCCAACCAAAAAATGCTAAGCCCAGGGCTTTTGGCATGCAGGCTCATCCCCTACTTGGCTCAAATTCGGGTGTTGCTCAATCCAACACATGTCTCGTACTTGGTTGAGCTCATTGTTGGGCCAAGCATGACTAGATTTTGGCGCAGCCAAGCTTGCCTAAACATCTATTAATATTTTAATATATACTAATACTTATATTAATTTTTGTAATTAAGTGCTTAGCTAATATTAGATATTATCTTTAGTCCTCAATTAATTAATTAATTAATTGTTACTCAAGTTATTAAGTTCATAATTATTTTATTCTTTATTTGTTACTTAAATTCTTAAGTACTCGAGTAATTATTTAAAATTAATATTATAATTAATATTTTATTTATTTTTTTACTAATTTAAAAACTTATTATTTTTACTTGTGGATTAGCTTGGACTTGGCCCAAGCCTATCTGGGCAAGGTATGCCAAGCTGAGCTGACCTTGGAATAACCATGTCGGGTCATGTCCAGCTTGACCTAACCTACGTTCTATCACTCTAGTCTCACTGATCAACATCTTCCAGATGGTGCTTATCTCTTCGTTGAATTGGTACCTTAGTTCTCATTCAAGGTGCTCAAGCACATGAAGGGGCTTTGAAAGACAACGACATTAGCACCACAAAGGCAATAATGAAAAAAATTGGCCAAGGATGACATTGGCAAGGAGAGAAAGTGATGGATGGTGGAGGATATCCATAAAACTATAGGGTTGAAAGTAGTAGCTTTCAAGGGAGAGGAAGAGATGGGTTTTGTTGCATTAGGAGATAAAGAAGAAGAAACAAGTTATCAAATTAGGAGTACATGAGATCTTCCACTAATTGTTTGTCAATGGAATTCTCCTTTTTGAGTTGGTAAAATAGATCCTACATTAATGCCTCAACCACATACAGATGAAGAATTTATAAGTGGGAAAAAGATGTTCAAACAAAAACAAAACTAATTTAGACAGTTTTTCCAATTTAAATGTCATTACCTCCAGTATTAAACTACCCCTTCAGTTGGCTTTTTTTCCTCCCTAATTCCATGCAAATCAAAGAAGGATTGCAACAAATATAGCAATAAATATAGCATCTGTCTTATCAATTCATTATATCTCCTGCAGTAGTGCATTCCATTAAGCATAGTGAAAGAAGATAGAATAAAAAAAGAGATGATTGAATGTCGTGCAGCCAACAGCAATCATAAAAGTAAAAGAATATGATGTATCTGAAGCACTCACAACTTCTCCTGCGAAGAGCTATGCAGTCATCATCTGGGTCAGTCAGCTGGTATGTTCCAGCAATTACGTCCATTATATGACCAGCTAATTGGGACATCAAAGTTATAGGATCAACACCAGAATTTATCAGCTCTCTAGACATTTTTATTGTCTCAGCAGTATCAGATGACATGGCTTTCTCCAGAAGATCATGTAATTTCTTACTTGGCACAACTCCCACCTGTAATTTTCATAATAAGAGAACTTGTTTTAGGAAAAAAGAAATATAACCTATCACATCTGAAAGAAATGACAAGCATGCTAACATTTCTTTTTATTTAAATTGGAAATTCTACAAACAAAAACGTGATTTTCATCGTAATACCCATTGTTTTTAATCTGAATAGGACGTTTCCACAACCCAAAAAATCCATTGAGAAAGATGACATCAAGAGAAACCAAAGAAAACAAATTGCTGAAGATAAGATGAAAGATAAGCAAGAAAAGAAAACAAATTATGAAGTTCAAATTGTTTCAGATTAGCTTTTCCTGTGAAAGGAAGTAAAAATTTCATAACTGGGGATACTACCTAATAAGAAACCTACATCAACAAGTATGTTTTATGCTTTAAAGTCAAAGATACCAATGACGTTGAATTTCCGATATATATCTCATGTCCTTAACAGTTTTCAATTAAATAAAATGACAAGAATAATATAGGAAGCTTCCAAGTCAGACAAAAATAAGAAAAACTGTGGAAACAAACTCACTAAGTCATTTACGACTGAAGGGGTTATTCTTTTGCCCAGCAAACTCAACTGATCCAACATTGTTTCTGCATCCCTAAGTGAACCCTCTGAATTCAGAGCAATCAAATTTAGAGCATCTGATTCAACATCAAGATTTTCATTTATTGAAAGTTTTCTTAACCGGTTGACTATATCAACATCTTTGACTCTGGAAAAGATGAATTTTTGGCACCGTGATATAATAGCACGAGGCAAGCTTCCTGGGTCAGTAGTTATGAATATGATGACAACACAAGGTAATGATTCTTCGAGAAATTTCATGAAAAACAACCAACTTCTTGAGGATAACATGTGGCACTCATCAATGACAAGGACTTTATACTGTGAAATAGTTTTAGCCAATGACAGAGTTTTCAACAAGTATCTAACTTGATCTATGTTCGCCTTATATGTGGCATTCACCTCTTTCAGATATGGTCCATTTTTAGTAGAAAAGATGCATTCCCTGCAACACCAACATGGCTTTTTCACTGCACTAGATAGACAATTTAAAGATGCAGCAAATATTCTTGCGGCTGAAGTTTTTCCTGTCCCACTAGGGCCATGAAACAGGTAAGCAGGGGCTATTCTTCCTCTTTTAATGGCATTGCCAAGAGACTGGACAACAATATTCTGCCCAACAATTTCATTAAAAGACCTAGGCTGGTACTTTTGACTTAAGGTAATTTGATCTGTGATCTTCAAGTCAGTCGTTCCTGGTGTATCTATTTGCAATCCCTCTTGAATTTTACAGCTAGACCATCTCTTTCCATCTAGGCAGCTAATTGCCTCCAAATCAAGCTCCTCAAATTTGCTTGACAGCTTACCACTTGTGGTATCTAATGATGAATGACCAATGTCATTGTTGACCAGCAAAGGAAAACCTTGAGGAGATCTTTCCAGATAATTTTGCTTGTGAAAACAAGGCAATTTCTTTTTAGTATACAGAGTCTGACTCCCACAAAAGATTTTGCTTCCTTTGCTTTTTAGAGTATCAGATAGTGAAGGAGAATTGAAAATCCTAACTCTTCTACCTTTAGTTCTCTTTGACCAATAGCAAGGAATACCACATCTGTGGGCTTTTGATAACTCTGGTTGATCAAGTCCTCCCCCACTAAAGGAAGAACTGTCATCCCAAGAACCATCAGTGCTCAGTTCCTGGGCACCATATTTGTAGTAGGAGCTAGTTGAAACAGGAGTACAAGATTGAGATGACCCTACTCCTCTACTAGTTATAGGGATATTGGAGGAATATAATTGACTTCCACATCTAGAACCATGGAAAGTTGATGATGCAGATCGAGAAGAATGACTATCTTTTTGGATTAGCTTATGTGCCAATTGCTGCAAATCCTCAGAGTTATAATCCTTGCTGTCATCAGATTGATCATCCGAGTCTCCTAAAGAGCTTGATGTTGTATCCAGCAGCTTCAAAGCAGCTGAATGGTTGATCATTTCTCTTCTCAAAAATGATCTTCTTCTATATTTCCTGATAGCTCTTCTTACTGGATATCTTGAATTTGTCTTTGGAAAATTATACATTCTAATGGGAATTTCAAGACAAATATCACTCTTAGAATCCATCACATGAGAATTTTTTAAGCTGAAGTTACTTTCTGAACTTTCCTTTACTGGTGCTTCTCTGTCTTCATCATCTAGCTTCTCTAGTCTTTCAATGGATTTAGTAGAATGATGCCTCCAATTGTATTGAGGCAGTATTTTCCTTCCATTTGAACCTCTTGACAATACATTAAATGATGATCCGAGATTAATTTCTCCTGCCAAGTTTTTTTTCATTCTATGGCCATATATAGGCTTAGGATATATGACAATTGTTGTAGAACTCGAAGGGGACTTCCAATGCAAACAGGCTTCTGGGTCAAGTAAAAATTGTGTCTTTCAGAGAGCAGTAATGTTCAGGTGAAGTTCACTTGGGTCAATAGAAGTCCTCAACATTTTGTTCAACCAAAACCTCCACCGGACCTCACATGCCTGAGCAATAAGATCAGAATCCACAGCAGTCAGTGCATGAGATGAGAAGGTACATATATTATCTACATAAAACATTATTGTCGATCAATGGAAAAAAAACTTCATAAGATAATTGTACCAGAAATGGACCAGCCAGCCTAATGTGGCTACATAACAATGGTTGCAAGGAACAGGCAACAATTGATGTCTTTCAATAAAATAATATGATTGAAAACTCTTAATTGAAACTCCAATTGGACTGAGGATGCACAAAAAAGATGAAGAAAATTCTCAAAAAAAAAGAAAGAATGATAAGCAGAAAAGAATCCGAAAAACTATCTTTAGAATAAATATTTTCTATATTAAAAGTATATGCCAAGTAAAAGGCTTTTCCCCATCCTTCTTGCTTCTGCACTTTGACCACTTTGGACAAAGTGAAGGGCATTACCCAGTTTGCATCTGCAAAAGCCATTTTGACCTGCTAATAAGTCTGTGCCAAACAATGACAAGATATATGGGAGAGAACGTATAATGACATTTTTTTCATATTTGCCACCTCAAACTTCGTGAAGCTGTAAATTTGTATATCCTCTTCTTTTGAAGAACAATGACATTTAAGCATGCTCCTACAAATGTGAATTTATCTCTCAACATATGATGATTCACTGTATGTGATGACTAATGATTACATTTCTCCAGTTAGATCCACAATTATTCCTCATTGAGTATCAAAAGAAGTTGATAAGAAAAAGGAAGTGTTAAAGTCCCACATTGGTTAAAAATATGGCCAAGGTAGCCTTTAAATAGTTTGGGCAATCCTCTCCTCATGAGCTAGCTTTTGGGATGAGTTAGGCCTACTAATTTCTTAACATGGTATTAGAGCCTATCCTGTGGTTGATATTGTGCCACCCGCAGATGTCCAGTCCTGCAAAACTCCACACTCCAGATGTCCAATCCTGGGCGTGAGAGGGGTGTGTTAAAATCTCACATTGGTTAAAAATAGAGTCAAGGTAGCCTTTAAATAGTTTGGGCAATCCTCTCCCCATGAGCTAGCTTTTGGAATGAGTTAGGCCTACTAATTTCTTAACATAAAGTTCTGCAATGAAGTGTGGATCACCAATTTGCATATCTAGACAATGAAGTACTCGGTGACATCAGACTATCTAGACAATGAAGTGTGGATCACCAATTTGCATATCATTAAAAGTTCTGCAACCACTAAATAAACTGCTGTAACCAGCAAAATGGAGTCATATACTAAGTTCAGCATCTGAAATCAAATCAAAATGCTGATACAGAGCTCATAATCGACAAATATGGTTCAGATGAGGATGAATATATTGAAGGCTTTAAGGCCAATAATTGATGTTTATGGAAAGCGAATATAAAGTTCTCGCTTGTCAACCAAAAAAAGCTACACGATGCAGGCTGAAGTCCATTCCCAAAGCTTGATGCAAGCAACAAAAGGAAGCAATCAACGATATGGTGCCATGGATCTACGTCAAGACCTTGTGACAGTGAACTTCTCCTTTGACCACAGGTCGACTAATCGGCTCTGCATCTAAACAAAATGATTGCAGCGTTACACTAAATGGAGCATCAAACCATAAGAAGACTAAAATCGGCCAAAGGTAGGAGTTGCTAGTTATGTCCAAAGATCTTCGCCAACTTCAAACCAAATTAGTCAAAAGCTTCTAAACAAAATAAGCCCATCCTCGCTGCACATCAAAACATCAGAAAAGATTCTATTTTAGAGCAAACACGGAAGATTTCCAGTAGCAAAAAGGATATCTTTCCATCATTTTGCTTCAAAATCTACATAGCACGGAGCAGTGAAAGAAAAATGTCGTGAATAAATATAGAAAGATCTGTAAAAACAACATGAGGCATTCTCAAGGAAGATAATTTACCTGCAATTACCAAGTTCAATCCGGCATTAAGAAGACAGAGAACAAAAGGCAGAGCGAGTGGAGAAGGAAAAGCTTTGAATGATCCAATGACAAGAAACGAGTCCTCGATTTTGAAGAAATTTACACTTTAAAGTGGGAACCGATCCTCGCGAGCGAAACTAACCGAGAGAAAGAACATCTTTCTAGCTAGGGTTTGAGCTTGGGATCCCTTAGTTTTCTCTCTTCCTGCATTCAAAAAATGAAACGTTGTCTTCTCCAACGCCCTACGAACGCCATTACCTTCTTCCGCATCAGCACCTAACGTCTACTGCCTTTGTACCTCTGTTGTCTACTTTTTTTTGAATTGTTTAGGGGTAATACCTCTTCATGCATTTTTTGCACTTCAATTTTTTAAAATCTGAACCTGGTCTACAGAATATATCAAAATTCTCCTTTTTAAACTCAGTAAGAGATTATACAATTACCCAAATTCATATCTTTAACCTCACTTTTTCCCAAAACCATAATATGAATTCGAATATTCCCGGATCCATAAATAAATGCCATTTTTTTTCGGTTTTGCCCTCAAAAGTCATGGGCATGACTAGGTTTGCTCTTTTGTCGACCGATTCAAGAATAATAGGACCCATTCAACGAAACTTGCATGAGCTTCTCCACTTGCAGCTTGGGGAGCCTCACCCGGACGCGAACCCCTTCGTCCTTGGTCTCCTCGACATCGCTGGCGGCAGCGCACCGGGTGGCAAGCGAGAGAACCGACATGGAGCGGCGGGTGAGTTGGAGGCTCTCAAGGGGTTCCTTGGTGCCCACCTAGAGCTTCCCGTACCAGTTTCGTCGGGGGAGCTCAACGAGGAAGTAGAGCTTCCCCAGCTTGAGCGATGCGTTCGAGTCGAGGTGGCAGGAGCAAAGGCCGAGGCGTTTGACTTCTTCGGACTTGAGGAGGTGGTGGCGGGGGTGGTCGCGGAGAACCTTGATGGCCTGCATCGGGGGCTGCACCTTGAAGGTGGTGTCGTCTACCTTCATGATCTTGGCGGGCTTCTTCCTAGCGCCGATGGCAATCGATCGGTTCAAGAATAATAGGACCCGGTTCAACGAAAATGTGATTCATCCTCAAAACATTTCAACCCAGTTAATGAGCGAGAAAAAATAGCGGGTTCACTTAGAAAACCTTGTTGAATCGGTCTCTTTTTTATTGAACCGGTCGAACAGAAATCAAACCAGCGGTCCAAAAGTTTTCATGGTAAAATCGGAAATTTAGAAAATAAATTATGGATCTGGGAATATCCGGATCCATGTTATAGTTTAGGGAAAAAGTGAGGTTAAAGATATGGATTTGGATGATTGTTCATTATATAATTTTGATCTCAAACTACATAAAAGTTGACCTTTTCTTTCAGTCCTGCATAAATCACGTGATAGATTTTATCCGGTTTTTAAATTGAAATTAAATTTTCAAGTGGAATATATTTAAATTAAGACAGCTATTTTCCTAGATCGGAACATTAATTCTTGAAATTTTTTAAAATTGAATATAATTTTTAAAATTTTTAAAAATCAAATTTAAAAAAAAAAATCAAGATATCATTGTACTTAAAATATTTAAACAATTTCAAGTAAAGTGACTATTTAATTATGAAAATACATTTTAAAATTTTCAAAAAAAAATCATTAAGAATAAATTTCATTCACTAATTTATTTTTTTATAATTTTTGAGAATTTTAAAATATATATTTTCACGATCAAAATGATTACTTTTGTGAAATTATTGAAATGTTTAAAAAATTTCAAATGAAACTTTTAAAAGTGACTATTTCAACATAAAAATGTATCCTAAAATTTTCAAAAAATTATATTAAAAAAATTCATTAATTAATTATTATTATTATTATTATTTAGATATTTTAGGAAGCATTTTCATAATTAAATAATTACTTTCATGACATTTTTTAAATTTTTTAATAATTTTATAAAATTAATCATTTTGATTATGAAAATACATTATAAAATTTCTAAAAATATAATAATATAAACTAGTGAATGAATGAATTTTTTATAATTTTTGATGATTTTAAAATTTATTTTCACGATGAAATAATTATTTTCGTGAAACTTTTTAAACATTTCAATTTCACTAAACTCTTTAAACTAAAAATATGATTGTAATTTTATACGTCAGAGTAAAGAAGGCGATTCTTCCTTTTTCGAATAAGATTAAATTGATAGATACAAAGATAGTGAAGAACATGATTAAGCAAAATGGCTTGATGTTCATGAGGTCAATCAATAGAAATAGTGAACCAAACAATATTGCTTGTGCAAAAATAAGAGTCACTAGCTCATCTCCACGTGAAATTAAATGAACTGCAAAGAGCTGTACGGATGTCTTTTTATGGAATGCGTTTAGATCCAAGTAAAAACTACAGCTGTAAATTTACCGCTCTAAGTTCAATCACTTGAAAAATGAATAGGAAGTGGTCTCCGGTCTGATCATCCCAGTATCACCTCCAAATATTACCTTGTTCGACAACGAGTTAATTCTGCTTGCCTAAACTCCACATTCTAATAATAATTTCTTGTGTTCCTTATTTGTGCTCCATGAACAAGTAATTTATACTAAGTCAATGGTAAATAGCGCAGTTGATAATAACATCTCGAATATTTTTTAAAAATTTAAAGTTTAAAATTTAATATGATCCTCTATTATAATTTTTTATTTTTATTATATAAAAAATTATACTAAATAATTTAAAAATTAATATAATAAAATTCAAATTGATATTATTATTGAAAAATCAAACGTGTTTTTACGTCAGAACCGTCAATTTAGCCCAACTATTTAGACATTGATGTTCAAATGAAATCACAATTAGTCACGAGATTAATGGTCTCTTTGTTTTATCGGATTGAATATTGTAACAAATAAGCAGGGGCGGGGCTACTGTAGAAGGACGGGCAGCTGCACCCATTCAATTTTTATTTTTTTTATCTTATATATATGTATGTTGACGATTTTGCCCCCATTTATTTTAAAAATTACTTATTTATCCTCAAATTATCTCTACTTTTCTCTTTTCTTTCCCGATACCTAACCCTCCCCATCTCCTTGCCGCCGATCGCTCCCCAGTCCCCATCTCCTGTCGTGCAACAGCTCGCCGCTCGGCCACGTGCTCCGGCATCCAAGCAATCATTTCGTCTACCCGGCAATCTCCTGTCGGCTGCCATCCGCGTCCGCCCACTCGCCTCGGCTGAAGCCTTCGGCGTCTCCGGCATGGCTACATCTCCGCTGAAGCCTGAGGGTCATGGACTTATCCACCCAGTCGCCAATCAGCGTCCTCAACTCGTCCGCTCAGTCGCCAGTTGGCGTCCTGGACTCGCCTCCAGCATCCCGCGTCTGGCGGCTCCCCATCTGCTGTCGCCTGTCATCCCGTCGTCCAGAGGTAAGGATTGCAGATTGCTTGATTTCATTTAATTAATTAGTTTGATTCCATATGGATCGATTGCTTTAATTTCACTATTTTATTTCACTATTTCATGTTTAATTTTAGGGTAAATTACACTGACCTCCCCTGAGGTTTAGTGAAATTACACTGACTCTCCCTCTATTTGTCCAGGTTACAATCACCTCCCCTGAGTAATCTTTGAGTAATTTTTTTAGGGGATGTCAGTGTAATTTCACTAAATCTCATGGGAGGTCATTGTAATTTACCCTTAATTTTAAATTGATTCCATAATTTCTATGTTTCATTGCTTGATTTTATTTTATTTAGTCTTCAAGCTTAGCAAACATATATAGAGCAATTTTTATTTATTTGCTTGATTGCTTGATTGCTTGAGTTGATTTCATTGTTTGATTGTTTGATTCCAATTAATTTTTATTTAGTATATATGAAGAATTAATTTTTATTTAGTAGATATGTCTATAATGACTTTTATATATGATGTGATGAATTATCTTTTTGTAAAAAATACTTATTTTTTCATGTACAATATCGTTGGTAATTTGGTATTTATTCATTTGAGAGTCTGTCACCTCTCCAATTTGATTTCTGACTCCGCCACTGCAAATAAGGAGAGGAATCTCATAGGATTTTTTATCCAATCTACCCATAGTATATCATTAATTTTATGTTTTTTAATTCTAATTTCTTCTAATATAAACACTAAACAAATAACCAACTAATCAAGGGATTAAAATGTTTCCCTTATCATATCTTCCTCCATCCTTTGAAGCAAATATGTCATATACGTTTGGTGCATGACCTTGCAGATTACCAAATAATCTGATAATAGATAAATTATCACTAAAAAAAATATCAATAATGTAGAATATAGTGTTTGGTATGCACAAGTAATATTATAATAAGATTGTTAAAATTCACATAAACATGTTTGGTATAACAAATAGATTATCAAGTAATGAGATCTATTTTACGAAAATACCCTTTCCACAAATATATTATAATATTATAATAAATAATATTATATATTATATAGGATAAATTACACTGGTCTCTCATGAGATTCAATAAAATTACACTGATATTTCCTCTGTTTGTCCAGGTGACACTCACTTTCCCTATAGCTAACTGTGTTAAATTGAGTCTGCTAGTAATGTGATTTCTCCCTTATGCTCTTTGTTGAAAAATTATTAAAAGACATGCATAAAATAATTGAATAAATATTTTAAAAATAAAAATTTGAGAGAAATTATTTTATTATTTAATGTTCTTTACGAAATTAATATATATTAGTTGAATGTGAAAATTAAAATATTAAGCATGCATGGGATAAAATATGAGAAAATGAGAGTTAAATGATGTAAGGGTATTTTTGTCATTTAAAGTAAGTAAAAGTGATAAATATTTCAAAAATATCATTAGTAAGCATGTGTAGTGCACATGACAGATATTCTACTAACAATTTCTATTAGTAGAGGAAGTCTATGTAATCTTTTATAAAACTCATGGGGGTCACAAGAGAAAATTACAAATAAAGAGGAGGTTAGTGTAATTTATCCTATTATATATTATAATAAATATGCTATATTATATTATAATATTATATATTATAATATTATACATAATAATATAATATAATATAATATATACTTTAATAATATATATACATTATTATATAATTAAATAATATATATAATATAATATATTATAATAATATAATATAATAATTATTATATTATATTATATTATATTATATTATATTATATTATATTATATTATATTATATTATATTATAATATAATAATATAATATAATAGTATTATGTCATGGAAGAAATCATGGGAGGCGAATGCCTTCTTTTTGGAATGAATAAGGTAAAGGACTTGTAAAAAAACTAGAGTTTAAGGAGAACAATTTTATCATAAAAAATATTTCAAAATTACCACTTCAGTGACAATCCACATAGACACCCACATTGAGCAATCTGGATTACCACTTTGATGATAATCCACATTATCTGCACAAGTGAAATACTAAATAAGATAATGTGTGGAGTCCAAGTAATTTAAAGATAAAATTGCCAATAATCTGAATGGATTGCCTCATCCCAAATGTCTCCTAAGTGATTTGGAAGACTAAATGATCGAGGCGCTCTTTGATTAGCGAAAACTATTTTGAGATTTAGTTTAAAATGAAAAATTAATTTCAAATATCTAATTTTGGTATCTAGTTTTACATTTTATGAAAATGTATTTGGTCGATGAAAATAATACTCATTTTACTTGGTTGAAACTAACAAAAGTTTATTTGGTTATATAAAAATAATATTAATTGTATTGAATAAATAATAAATCAATTTATGATAAAATAATTTATAATAGAAATATGATTATCAATGAAAATCACGTACTCGTAAAAGTAAAATGAATCACTATACGTTGAACTACAAACACCTAAAATAGATTTATGTATATGAGTTACTTCATAATATTAGTTTTTATTAGTATGATTTTAAAACATTTATAAGATTAAATAAGATTATTGATAATTTAAAATTGTCTTTTGTTCAATTAGATATAAAATATAGGGATAATAGACTAAAAAATCACAAGATTTGTAGAAATTTTACGTTTTACCCGCGTTTTCAAATTTCGTCTGTAAATGCACAGCATTTACTTCTGTTTATGTCATCTACCAAATCGTCAAGCACCGTCTCAACTTAGCTGACGTGGAGATAAACGACGCTTGCGTGGCCTGACGACATCATACTTGGCCTTCCTAGTACAACTAAGACTGTGGGCTCCACATAAATGAAATGAAGTGTGGATAAAATTTTAAGATTGTGGGCCCCGCGGATGAAGAAGGTGTTGTCATGGTTCTGCTTCTTCTATCCTCCCTCACCTGCTCTATTCTTTCTCATCGAAAGCAGCGGCGGCCAGAGTGCGGACAAATACTCTGAAGCCTAAACCATGCAATCACATTTATCCCTGCAATATAACCAAGTCAAGAAGCCATAACATACACATTAATCATCAAAGTAGCAACTCGGTATTAATTTAAGTAAAAGTTACATAATCAAGTATCAATACTACATAAGTTGAAGTAACTACAAGTCTCAGACAAACTATATGTCTCTTAAATAAACTCAAATCCGACTCTACTCGACTACATCAACGGGTTTCACGAGACCGCCACCAGCCATGTCATACCTCAATGATCACGCTCTGCAAAACAACATACAAAAATGAATGGTGAGTTCAAAGAACTCAGTGAGTGATCGTCTCGAACATCACCAAGCCAAACCATATAAACTTTTAATGCGGTAATTAACTCTAATATAATCACGGTACATATTGCTTTAGTAACTCGTGGGGCTCATTAGATCGACCACCCCCAGCAAACCTCTCAACTCGGGCTCACTGAGCTAGGAAGGCCCTCTAACCTCAGTGCCCATAGCTCAGTCGGGAAAGGCCCTCCGACCCATGTGACTCGGGCGCATTGAGCTAGGAAGGCTCTCTAGCCTCAGTGCCCATAACTCGGTCGGGAAAGGCCCTCTGACCCATGTCACTTGGGCTCACTGAGCTAGGAAAGCCCTCTAGTCTCAATGCCCATAACTCGATCGGGAAAGGCCCGAGTCTCAATGCCCATAACTCGATCGGGAACGGCCCTCCGACCCATGTCACTCGGGCTCACTGAGCTAGGAAGGCCCTCTAGCCTCAGTGCCCATAACTCGTACGTTAAGCGTACCACTTGGCCCAATACGGCCCAACATCATCTAGTGCGCGATGTGCACCACTTGGCCCATCCGGCCCAATATCATCTCGTGCGTGATGCGCACCGCTCGGCCTATCCGGCCGAATATCAACCCGTGCGCGGTGCGCACCATTCGGCCTATCTATACTTACAAAATTTCTCAGACAATGAAAAGAGTATCACATCTGTCCAAGGATTCCGAATTTAGTGGAACAAACTAAACTCCTTAGTTTTCTTACTTTCCCATGTCTCGTGGAAATTCGGTCTGCATCCGGGATTTCAACCCCTCTACGAGTCACCTTCCTAAATTTTCCACTCGAGGGCTTATACCCTCATCCAGAACATAGAAGTGTCCAAATAATCTATTGTTCACAAGGTTAGGCCACTACAACTACAACAAGCCGGGAAGTGCCGCACCGGACTCGCAACCCGACCCATTCATTGAACAATACGACAATTCCAGCCTACTTAACCAATATGTTTTCTGTTCGTACATTACTATTCATGTCATAATATGGTATTCAAAATTCACAGAATGTAGCGTACATAAAGATTGATATATTACACCAGTATTTTACAGAATGAAACACTTTCTCCAACGAGAACAAATATAATTTCAGCATATATTCAATAGATTGCAGCATGTACTCATGTGCATTTCAGCAAGTATATACCTGAGGTTCAGCATACAACATGTCTAAAATTTCAGCAACCACATTAGTATGTTTCAGCCTTAATCTAGTTAGAATTTCAGCAAGAAATGCTGATCTTTCAGCCTTAATCCAGTGTATATTCTAGCTTCAATTTGGAAAAGAAATCGGCAACAAAACCAATTCGTTTCAGCCTTAAACTGGGTCTAATTCCAGCAACTCATACCAACAAATGCAATCTCAATGAATCAACATATAGGACACTCTTTATTACTTTTTCTTTTGAATAACTATGGGATCCTGGAATTTTACATTATCTTGTAAAGTACCATGAATACTACTTGGGGAGTGCAACAATCTCTGACATAAAAAACTAAAATAAAGCATTGAATCACCATTGAAGGACATGTGGTCTATCGCCACTGCGATATCACAAACAGCAGTAGGGAGAAATCTGGAAGCTTAATGCCGAAGGAGACATTAAATTTTGAATTGCTAATGTTCTTACTATTATCAATTTATCTTTCCTGGTAGAACAATTTTAGTCGACTCAGCCGTGGTTTGCCCTAAGGACACGCTTACCATTGCTCGAGCTTAAACACCATGCACGGGAAATCAATCCTCAATCCCTCCCAAACACACTCCGATTGAGGGAGAACGAGCCTGCAATTGGAGGACAAAACATTCAACACCATACAGACTTCCGCCAGGTTCAGTCATCAAAGAGAAATCTGGTAAGTAGGAAAAGAACCACTCACATAAAGCCTGGTTCAAGGGAAGAGAAGGCGATAGAAGAAGTCTCGCAACGATCCAATTTCGGCGAAACTCCAATTCCCGACCAAAGATCTCCACTGAGTCCCCTTTCTTCCTCACGCCACCTAGCGATACGTGCGGCTCCTCCTTGGAGCCGTACTGTTAGGGACTTTTCGATACACCCGAGCAACAACGAATCATGACGGAATGTTCCCTACATATTTGTAAATATATTTTCGTGTCTATGTAATTTTGCTTTTTATTCTAGTTCATACATGTAAAATCCCTTGTGCGGTCCCCGAGGGGCCCACGGTACGAGTTGGATGCATTTCAAGGCCATTCGACGTTTGGTGCGTGCGTCACGGCTAAGCGGAGCAGTTTCCTGCATTCGTCATGGCCGTGGCCATGGAAAATCACCATCCCGCATGGCCATGATTTTGTCATGTTCCTCGTGCTTTTGAGAACCTTGGGGGTGATACTTGGGGGATAGGGGTCTCTTGTATTTTCTTGCGAAGCTCGTCCTACACCCGATTTTATATTTTCTTGCGTCCGTAGTCTTGTAGTTGTTGTTTTACTTTACGCCTTCAATACCATTCGGCCAACATGATCTTTTGGGGGCGCGGATATGGAACGCGAGGTTGGCACGTGGACCAACATATGCCCCGTGATGTTAAGTCGGGAAGCCCAATTCGGGACGGATTCGGGATTAAGGCTTATCCCTTGCACGGGATGCAAGGGTGCTGCACGGGTTCTTCCGCACAAAACAATTGGCCCGTGATAGTACGGTCCCAAGTAGGCATATATATATAATTAATCAAATGATAATTTACTATTTTGCCCCTCTTCAATTAAGTCGACCCAACTCGCTCAAAGCAAGTCCGATTCGAGCTCCGATCGCACCCCCGGACTCGGCTCGAACCCAACTCGAACTAACACAATAATTATTATTATAAATAGGTAATTTAATTTTGAGCAAGGTCTCACCTTAAATCGTTTCCATTAGCTATCAAATCTGCACGCGTCGTTACACGTCGCGCTCATCCTGCTGAAACCAATATGCAAAATCTCATAAATTTTGCGAGTATTACAATCCTCCCCCCTTAAAGGAAATTCGTCCTCGAATTTAGGGGTGAAAAGGAACTTACCATCCCGATTAAACATTTGCGAATATTTCTTCATCATACTCTGCTCCAATTCCTAGGTTGCCTCCTGACTATAACGATGCTCCCACCGAACCTTCATCAATAGAACCTCTTTAGACCTCAGATTTTTGACTTGCCGATCTCAAGTGCTCGGCCTTAACACACTACTAGAATTGTCGTCATCACTGATGGCTCAAGCCGTGGATGAACCGTCGGTGACAACTGTCACGGACGGTGCTAGCCGTGGCAAAAGGCCGTCACTGATGTGCACGTCTCAGATAAGTTGTGACGGCATCTCCCAGCCATCATAAGTAATCATCAACGACAACCGCGGGCGCTGTCGCTGATTTAAACACTTCAGTGATGGCTGTAGGCGGCTGTCACTGATACAAACACATCAGCCACGACTTCGGGCCGTCGGTGATACTATTAGCAACCGTGATATTTGGTGCTGCCCAGGCCATCAGTCATTTACGATAAACTTTCAACCACGGCTTAGTGACGGTCGACCGTGGGTAAGCCGTGGCTGAAGGTATATCCTGTAACTGAAAAAAATTAATTTTTTTATAAATTCCCGTGTACAATGATATTAATAGATTACAATATATTTTCAATCACATATTACAACCAGAAAATATCATACACATGCATTTGAAACCAAACATACAAGTTTTACAACAATATCATCAATCTAAGTTTCAAACCTATATATATATACAACCATAAGTATATAAACAACTATCAGTATACAAACAAGTATCAAAATATAAATAAAATATAATAAACCAAAATCTCACGATTGCGGTGGAGGCGGTGGAGTCGACAGTGACTAGGTCGGGAGCGTCGATTGGGCCGAGGAGGACGACGACTGCGATATCATTGGTACAAGGCCAGATTGAAACGCAGTCTGAGTGAGGAGTGTCTGCATGTTATGCATCGTCTGTCTCAACTCTTCATTCGTCTATCTCTGCTCCTCCATCGCCAGCCTCTGCTCCTTCATCATCTGTCTCTGTTGGGTGAGCCGTATGGTCCCAGGTAGGCATATATATATATAATTAATCAAACGATAATTTACTATTTTGCCCCTCTTCAATTAAGTCGACTCAACTCGCTCAAAACAAGTTCGATTCGAGCTCCGATCGCACCCCCGGACTCAGCTCGAACCCAACTCAAACTTAACACAATAATTATCACTATAAATATGTAATTTAATTTTGAGCAAGGTCTCACCTTAAATCGCTTCCATTAGCTATTAAATTTGCACGCGTCGTTATGCGTCGCGCTCATCCTGCTGAAACCAATATGCAAAATCTTATAAATTTTGCGGGTATTACACCGTCTCTCTATCCCGTCGCTGGAGTACCCACCGACGTGGACCAGGCACACCCACGCGTATGTGTAGGCTAGCACGATGGTCGAACAATAGAACAAAGCGTTGCCGCCGTCGTTCGCGACGTCTCTCGCCTTGGCGAGCTCCTTGAGTGAATTGATGTCATCTCACGTGAGCGTGAAGGTGGCGCACACCAAACCCACACTGTTGCTCTCGTCTCCGACTAAGTGAGGCAGAGGATTTTCCGAGCCCGAGAAGCTCTTCAAGATGATGGCGTACAAACTTTGGGTGTGGGGGTCGGCGAGGACGATCGTCTCATCTAACGAGGGAGGAGGAAGCGGTGCCTACTCCGTTGACAGCAAGGCATGTAGATTATGTGTTGTTTTGCTTGTCGAATGACTGAATATTGTGAGTGATATACAACTAAAATTAACACAGAGTCATCTTCAGACATCCCAATACGCAAAAACAGACAGCTGGTAGATATTTTTGTATGCTTATTTAATTGATAAACTTACCAGGAAACACATATTTATGCATACATATATGGAGATATTGCCATCACATACAACAATGCAGTTATTAACAAAGAAGCACAAGCACTTAGTAGATCGAGTGATCAACCATTAAACAAAAACAAAATCAACACCATGATATATATCAGCAGGGCCATGAACATCTCCTGCAGCGGGTGATAGACTCGCAGTTCCTGAAGTAAGGGTGAACATGTCCCCTCGTCCTGTGGCAGTTGTGCGTGTAGTAGGACCGCCAGGAGCACGGCGGGCAAGGGATGCGGTTGGCGGAGAGCGCGGTGTAGGAGATATAGTAGCGCATCCGGTGCCAGAAGAGCGACCACCTCGTGTTCTTCCCGATCTCGTCCGCATCGTAGAGCTCCATGCCGTCGTCCTCCTCCTCCTAGGGCGCGAAAGGGAAGGAGGAGGGCCAGTCGATGGAGTCCCTCAGGAGGCTGCTCAACTATGTGTACATGAACAGAGAGAACAAGGACGTCGACGTACATGGGTGGTGCTCCTTTGGGTGAACAGAGAGAACAAAGGACTCTTTGGGTGAACAGAGAGAACCAGGAGAGGTGGTGCAGTGGCACACATCACCCATTCAACCGCCTCCCTCCTCGTCAAGTAGAGGTAAGCGTGCTCCCCTTCGGCCTTAAGCAGCGGCTTCGTGCAGATATCCCATTCTTTCGCCGCCAAGGAGCAAAGCACCCCCGCCCACTCCTCCGTCATCGCATGAACCAGGTGGCACTCAGTTTTCGTTGCCGCCGCCAACACCATGGTAGTGGGTTCGTTGGGTGGTGCTCCTTTGTCCGCGACCATGGTAGGTGGGAGTGGCGTCGTCTCGCGACTCGTCGTCGCCGAGCTTGGGTGAACAGAGAGAGAGAGGGAGATAAGTAGATAAATCGCGCCATGGAGCAGTTAGAAGCTGGGAAGAAAAGGCAGGTAGAAGGAAGAAGAAAGGTGACAGGAAGGAGGAAGAAAGAAAAAAAAAAAAAAGAGAAGAGAGAAAAAAAAAAGAGGAGTCATATATAATTTTTTTTTTTCTAAAATATGTATTTTATGAATCTGTCAGGCCATGCAAACATCATTTACCTCAATGTCAGCTAAGTTGAGACGACGTTTTGCGATTTGGTAGATGACAAACAGAAGTAAATGTTGTGCATTTACATGCGAAATTTGAAAACGCGGGTAGAACGTAAAATCTTTGCAAACCTTATGATTATTTAGTCTATTATCCCTAAAATAAATTAATAAAATTATAATTTTTTAAAGAGTTAAATTATCTAAAATTAATTTGGATTAAATTATAAATACCTATTTTAAGAAAATTAATTTATTAAAACATATATTTAGTTTAGTTCTATAAAAGTTAATTTAATTAATTGTCAATTTTAAAAAATACAGGTTAAAAATAATGATTTTTATTTTAATATAAATGAATTAAATATAATTTAATTTATTTTTAATTAATTAATTGTGTAAAAAATATTTATAATTACAATCACCACAGCATTATAATATAAAAAAGACAATCTTGAAATCATAAAAAGCAACTTTTTCCTTTAAAAAAAACCTAGTTATGGAACTAATTTCTATTCTAGTTTATAAAGAAAACTAGTTATGGAATTAATTTTTATTCCAGTTTTGATTCAACTAGTTGTAGTACTCGTGCATTAATTTATAATTTTAAAAATAAAAAGTTTGAAATTAAATATTATATTTTAATATATGTTTATACATATGCATAATAGTCTATCAAAAAATTTCTGATATTTTCATGTTTTGTAATATTAATTTAATTTAAAATTATATAAATTTAAATTTAAAACTAATTTTTATAATTTTAAAAAATAATTATTCTAAACTTCAATCGTAAATTAAATTTTATCTATAATTTAATATTCTTAATAATTTAAATTAAAAATTAAAAACTAAATAATTGTATAAGTATAAGTCCCTATAGTATTAGCATATTATAAAAGAAATATATTTTAAAGAGTAAAAACATTTAGTAAGATTAAAAATTTAGTTTAAATTAAATTATAATTTTGAATAGTAATATTCTTACCAATATGCTTAGGAGTAATAATAAATATTATATATGTGAAAATATATGTAAAAATATATAAACATACTATAAAATAATAAATATTAATTTAGTTTGATTTATATAATTATGAAAATGTGCAAGTATATTTTATATAATTTAATTTAAAATAACTATAAGTAATAGTTAAATTTAATAAAAAATAAAAAGATAAAAAAATTTATCTTAGATTAATAATTAATAGTTATTTGTACCATAACAACAATACGTTCATATAAAAAAATATAAAAATAAAGTTATAATCTAGAGTAAAATAAGAAATAAATATCAATAAGATGTAAATCTAAAAACGATAATATTTTTTTTTATATAACGAATTAATTTGTTTCAAAATACATATATCTTATTTAAAGTAATTTTTTTAAATAAAAAATTAAATTAATAATTAATTTTTAAAATAAATAAATGAATAATATTTCAAAACAAATAAAACTATATAGATTTTTAACAAAAAAATATAGAAAAAACAAAATAGAAAACTATTAATACTTTTAAGAATAGACATCAAATATAATGTAAATATAAAGTAAAGTATATCAATTAAATCTATATAAATATTAATAATTAATTCAAAAATTAGAAATTAGAAATTGTTTAAGTTTTCTGTTTTAAAAATAAAGGAAAATGATATTTCATAAATACAAAAGTAATATAAAAAATAATTATATGCATTAAAAAATGAATAATTATTTATTAAATGTATAACTATTATAATTTAAAAAAATAATAACTTTAAAGAATAAACATAAAAAAATAGAGCATACATCAATAAAAAGATAAAATATTTCATAAAATGTAAATCAAGATTCAATATTATTTTTTATAAGAATTTTTTTTTGACTCCAATACATAAATAATGCTTCTATATATTTATACACATTTTGTTTTAAAATATACTTATTTTATAGAAAATATTTTTTTAATAAAAATGTTTAATAGTAAGGATATTATAGTAACGATGCTTTGCATGAAAAAAATCGAAACAATTACCATAGATTTATATAGATTTCAATGAAAAATAAATAAATAAATAAATATATTGTAAAAATAGGAATATTTTTTGTGAATAAAAATTAAATATAATATAGATATAAGATAACAAATTAAAAAAATTAAATTATTTTAAAATGCATAATTTTTTTATTTTAAAATTTTATATTAAATGAAATCAACTGTAAACACTAAAAAAATTTGAACGGATTTAAAAATATGATGATTATATTAGAAATTTAAGAGCGATGAAAATAAGAAATAAAATTTAAAAAGCAAGAATATAAATGACATCAAATATGAAAAAATTTGGATAGAAAAGTTTGAGATTAGAAATTTAATAGAGAATAAAGATAAGAAAGAAAATTAAAAATATAAGAGTATAAGTGAAAGATAAAAATAAAGATATAAACGAAAGATAAAAGAAAAAAATTTAAGTAGAAACAAATTGAATGAGAATTTTAGATGGGAAAAATTTGAGGGGAGTGGGGAGAGGAGAAATTTAAGCGGGAAGAATATATTGCTTGTTTTTATATATATAAATATTTTATAAAAACACCAAACAAAATATATATTTCCGTAAGCAATTTTAATTTCAATGAAACTAAAATTACAAAAATAAACTTAAATTTCGCCACCCAAACATGCTCTAAGAAATTATAAAATGTCATATGTTAAGTAGATCGTTGTGTACAGCAGTTTCCACAGCAACGCAAAGAACAGACCTATCCTTCGTTTACAATTCACATTCAAAAGCAGCTGTCTGTTGAGTAACTCTTAAATGTAATGTACAGATAATAGTCCCAAAACCCCAACTGCCTTTAAGGTCTTGTCAATACAAGATTTTGTCATGAATCTGACCAATAGATATTGAAAATACAAGATCCGTTAAACTCAAGATGTCTACTATATCTTCCAACTACTAAAAACATGAATCATTGAACTAAAACATCTAAGTTTTCAGATAACAAGAAGCCCAAAAGCATAAGCGAATTAAAACATTTACAAAAGAGCATATTACCACAAATCTAATTCTCAACTTATGAGTTTGCAATATGGTTACTTGAATAAGGAACTCATCCCCTATTACAAGTTCCATTAGCAAACTTTGGTCGGCATAGCACTGAAACCATGGTTCTCTGGTTTTCATTTGATGCACAGGCATCCCCCACTTCAATTTGTGCAGTTGCTTACACAACGGAATATCTGCAAAGCTGAACCAGAAGGATCGCAGATTGGTCAGTAATCGTGGATGTGATATGATCTACTGTTTCCTTCATACCTGCAAGAGTTGACCAACAAGAACTCCACAGGAGGATTTGCAGTCCAACACCATCCCACATGTGGAAGTAACAATTAATATTCCACAAGCTCATTTGCAAAAGCCCTGAAACAAAAAAAAAACTGAGTCAAAATCACCAAGTAGATCTATGCATGAACAAGAGAGGGGATTCACAATATTCAAATAGGTTAATTACAAACGAACACATTGGGCCCGTTTGGTTCGCAAATTGCTCATCACAAGACACCAGACAAGGACAATGACAGGACATCAGATGTCGGTACAATAGCTATACCGTGTTTGTTTCGTCAAGAACATGACACGATATTCTGTCCTGTCCTGCGTTTGTTTCGCTATAACAAAGTATTGTACATGACAAAATGACTAAAATACCCTTGTAAATTAGTCTTAAAATTAATTAATATGTAAAAAAATATTAATATATAGTATCAAATACTTTAATACAATAAGAAGTTTTAGTTTAACTAATAAGTTTTCAACTAATTTTCAATTAACCTAAAAGTATAACAATAGGATAATACCGAAAAATATAAAAATCATACCAAACGATCTCTAATCTGAAATCTGACACCACCATCGCGTTCAGCACGCGAAAATTTGCAACTTTGGTATTCACCTCAACTCGATCCGACGATTCTACGATCAACTACAAAAATACCCTAATAATTCACAATTCAATCTCATTTTATGCGATACAGCTCTCTTCTTTAATTACCCAATTTATTAAATACATTAAATCTAAAATACCCTCTCCCTCTCCACCCGACGCCCGCCCGAGCCCCGCCTTCCTCTGCTCCACTCGGACCCACGTCGGCCAATCCTCCCGGCCGCTGGCGATCACTCCCGGTGACACGATCTGACTCACCGCTAGCCCCTTCTGCGCTCGATCCCGCCGCCTCCTCCCGTCCGAGCGCCGCCTTCCTCTGCTCCGCTCGGACCCACGCCGGCCGGTCCTCCCGACCGCCGACAATCACCCCGGCGATACGTCTGCCCTCTCCCCGACCTCCGCGACCAGTCCGACGATGGTGGCCCGACTCCGTCGAAGGAAGGGGTAATTTTGACAATTGCAGCCCTTGTCCTCCGCCCGATTTCGGTGGAAGTCCTTGTATTTTTACTGTTGTCACACTTTGCACCTTGTATTTCAAAAGTTAATATTTCCACCCTAAAATTAACAAACATGCTGTTAAATATATTATGGATATTGCCCAGAATACCCTTCTAACCAAACTTATGCCCCTCCCTCACTTATTCACAATCAAAATGCATTGAAGTTGTAAGTTTTACCATCAGCCATGTTGCATTATAAATTAGTAAAAAATAAGGCTCTTAATGTCTTTATTTGTAAATTATACACGAAATATTCCCCCACAAAGGCCTATAGTCTTAGAATAACATAGAAGGGCTTTATTTGTTATTTCAGGTACCTTTGACCGTGCAGTCAATGACTTTTCTGGTGGACTGCTACTAGCCAATTAATGGAGGGTGCAAAGTGCAATGAAAATACAAACTTCAGAGTGCATAGCAAAATCTTTGAAAGTATGGAGAGAGAAGTGCAGCAACCATAATAGTAAAAAATATGTTTTGTAAGTAACCCCGTTAAAATCCAAACTAAGCAGTAAATGCAATCCATACAAAACACTGGATTAATACCACAGTTGTTTCTTGTAGACATCAAGGCAAACATCCAGTTGACATTCACTGCTTTCAACATTAAGTGTTGCAAGAAAAATGGCTCATTGAGAAGGTTTAAACTGGCTTATTGAGAAGGTTTAAACTGATATCTTCCTGCCAGATCAAGGTAACATATTTTTCTCATTAGTTCTCATTTACCTTTATTGGCCGCAAAACCTAAGTTATAACTTCTTGATTGGATTACCCCTACTTTCTCCAATGTATTATCAGACTCATATCTCTATATATTAAACAAAAATGTGTCAATTATAATAACCTCTAAATTTTAAGAGAGGAGAGCAATAGGTTTTGGCTGCCACATTTGCTTGAATTTCTCATGACTCATAGAAATCACCTCATCAGATTTTAAAATGTAACTCATACCATTAATTATCTAAATAAATAGCTTTAAGAGGCATGCATGATGTGTAGTGGTTGAAGATAATGTATATCAATTTTGACCTACATTTAATGATTTTAAAATGCAGCATGAATGAATCATCAATGCAATATAAGTACAATTTTAATATTTAATTGTTTTATTAAATGTATAAAAATTACTTCAATTTATATTTTACTTAAATATATGTATGTAAATATTATTTTGATGAATTAAATACTTTTTTAGGGAGATAAGATTTGCATTATTTGATATCTTATAAGGTGAACAAAAAACAAATCTTATTTAAAGTAATTAAGTTGGAAATTTGGAATTAGATAGAGTTAGAATTGTAATACCAATGAGATGTATTAAATTTTAATTCAAAGTAGTCAACTACAATTTAATTAATTTAAATTAATTTTTGGCTAATGTCCTTCACATCACAAAAGTATTTTAATTCAATGAGCTGTTTCATCCAAGTAGATATTGCCATATGTATTTGACTATCTTAAGCTGATACTGATTAATCGCTATAAATCTCGCACATGAAACATCATAATAGATAAAAGTCTTTGAGATACATACTTATGAAATAAATCCTTACAACCAGTGTGGCTGAACAAGAGAAGTTAACCATACAGTAAAATTCGACATCCTTGGAGAGTTAGTCATTGTATAACATAAATTTCAAATCAACGAAAGAATTCATGATTTAAGTTTTCTGTATGCTACTGTGGATAGCTAACTCTGAGCATCTAAACATGAGTGTTCAATCCAAGCTCATATTGATTTGAGTAGGTTCAAATCTGAGTATCATGTTTCTTTTCATCTGGAAAAGAAAATCTCGTTGCTTCTACATGCACTAAGAAACATATAACTATGAGATGCAAATCATATAATTGCTTGCAACCAAACAAGAGAAATACATGTAAGGAACAAGAAATAGCAATCTGTGAGATGAACAACATGATAGTGAATTCAAAATCAGAGCATACCATTGCAATTCTTCTCAAGTCTATGATTGTTCCATTTTTCTACAAATGCTTATAAGCAGCATCGCTGCAACAGCACAATTTATTGCAACAATGAGCAAGGCGAATAGGTTTATCAAGATATTCTAATTCAACAGATGTTAAAAAATAAAGGAACTCGATCAGTGAAACGTGACAGCGCATGTCAGCATAAAGCAAACAGATACACAACAAAAGCATGTCAGATATCCAAATCTACAGCCCACTTCTAAATATGCTCTAATAATGTGGTCTACAGAAAAAATTCCAAACCACCCACCTGGAATCAAACTAGAAAATATAGACATAAAGCAGAAGAAATGGTTAAGAAAGTTTCCAATGGCCTTTGCTACCTAAACAAACAAGTATTAGGAGAAAAGAAGAGTCAAAAACTGCCATTGGGAACAGATAAGGATATACTAAAGAAGTAAATCCAATATTGACACATCCTTTCATAAACACAATTTTGGTTTTTTTTTTAATGCAAAATCCATGATTTGAACACTAAAATTCAGCTGAGCCATTAATAAAATGATCTATCTGAGATGAACATTTGATTAAATGCATAAATAGTAGTGTTACAAAAAGAAATTTTAAATGTCTCAAATTTCGCATCACATGTCTGGCAAGAAGATAACAGATAAACAAACTGCATCCAAGCATATATTATTCTAGAATACATATGGTACACCTAAAAAAATGTAAAGCAGTTTAAATCTGAAAAAGGTACCATGGGATAAACTGTCAGCTACTAGCATCTTCACAGTCCAATATTGAGTTTTACTAATTTTATCATTCTCATAAGGACACAAATGATACAAGTTCGTAACTTACCAAAACACTCTATGTGATCACGATAATTGAAATTGAAACAACAAGAAAACAAACAAAACATTTAAGATTAAATTCATAAAACTAAGGTAGGGGTAATTAGAAGCTAAGCAGCCCAGCCTGAGAAACTTATGCTTCTGAAAGTTTTCCCAAATTTTTAGGCTTATGTTTAATATACTCTTTCAAATCATAACATGGGAAGAATTAGACACCTGTATGATGATGTCAAGTACCTTGCTATAGGCACGAGTTCGGGGTCGAGAAGAGTTTGCAAGCTCCACGATGGAATGTGTTGCAACAAGAGAGTTGGATGAGAAGAAGACGGGGAGAGAGAGAGAGAGAGGAAGGAGGGAGAGGAAGATGAAGAGGTAGAGGGTAGAAGTAGAGAACATTGCAATTGAGAACTGCTCTATATTTCTCCTTCATTCTTTCCCATATAAATACATATTCTGTCCATAATTACCAGCTTTAATTCTCACTTCTAAAGCTCACTAGCAGTTACATTATTTTATTTAATGTCATTATGAGCAGTCTTCAATTCTCACTCTTAAATTATCTTCAATTCTTATCCTTGAAATGAGTGCTGCCTTTATTCTTCTTTATGCGGCGTTCATACTTGACTCTCCATCTCCCTTCATCATGTGCGTTGGATGGCTGAGGTGACTGGCTGCCACATTGATGCTGAGGTGGCTGCCAAGTGGGTGTAACAAGTCCTCCCTCCGGAGATTCATGCTTGTCCCCAAGCATGAATTGTGGAAAGTCTTGATATAGTTGAGAGGATGGTTCCAGGTTGCTTCATCATGTGGAAGGCCAGTCTGTTGAACCAAGAGTTCTTCTAAATCCTTGTGCATTCGGCGAGCCAAGATGGTAGAGGGAGTGGGAAAGAGATCGGCAGTGGAAGTGAGTGGCAGTATGGGTTGAGGAGGTGGGGCTGGACCTTGAAATTTCTTTAGGAACGAAACATGGAAAACAATGTGGAGTTTGACCTCCGGAGGAAGGTCAAGAGCATACGCCTTTGTCCCAATTTTGCGCAGGATGCGAAAGGGGCCATAAAACCTTGGGGATAGCTTCTGTGAAGTCCGTTGAGTCAAAGATTTATGACGATAAGGTTGGAGCTTAAGGAGGACCAAGTCGTCGACGTCAAAGTGGAGGTCACGATATTTGTGATCGTAAGCCTTTTTCATAATTTGTTGTGCTTGTTGAAGCCGAGTACGGATGAGCTGTAAGTGAGCATCACGATCACATAGTGCTTGATCAACGGCCTCCAGATTGGTAGTCCCCGTTGTGTAGGAGAGGAGACGTGGTGGTGGCCGACCATAGACGACTTCGAAGGGGCTGGTGCGAAGAGCCGTATGATATGTCGTATTATAGCAATACCTACCCAAGGCAACCATTTGGTCCAGCTCTTCGGCCTATCGCTTGTGAAGCATTTGAGGTAGACTTCGATGCCGCGATTGACGACTTCGGATTGGCCATCTGATTGAGGGTGATAGGCTGAGGTGAAATTGAGGCGTACTCCGGATAGAGTGAATAATTCCTTCCAAAACTTGCTCGTGAAAGTGGGATCGCGATCAGAGACGATAGATTCCGGCACCCCATGTAAGCGGACGATGTGGTCAAAGAAGAGACGCGCTACACTGGTTGCATTGTAAGGGTGACTCAGGGCAAGGAAGTAGGCATACTTGGAGAGCCAATCAACCACCACTAAGATGACATTCTTGCCTGCTGATGTTGGAAGGCCCTCAATGAAATCCATGGATAAATCTGCCCAAATTTGTTGTGGAACAGGCAGCGGTTGCAGTAGACCAGCCGGTTGTAAGCTGTCTTTTTTGTTGCGTTGACATACGACGCATGATTGGACGTACTCTCGTACATCGCAGCGAAGGTGTTCCCAAAAAAACTCTGCACGTACTCGTTGGAGTGTACGTTGGTAGCCTTCATGGGTAGAATCATGAAGTGTTTATAAGATGGTGGAGCGGAGGGGAGATGTCGCTGGAATAACAATTCTGGTTTTGAAGAAGATAAGGCCGTCCCGAACTGTCCATAAGGATGGTTGTGGCATGAGTTTGATATCCCTCCATAAGTGCTGCATTGGTGGAGAGGACTGGAGTTCGGCTTTGAGCTGCAAAATGAAGTGCGGTTGGGGAAAAGAAATAGCAGCAATAGACCCGGCAACAATAGGCTTGCGTGATAGAGCGTCGGCCGCTGTATTAGACTTGCCAGCTTTGTATTCAATGAGGAAGTCATATATTAACAGCTTGGAAACCCAATGGTGTTAAGGATAACTGGTCAACCGTTGTTCAAGAAGATACTTCAAGCTGTAATGATTAGTGCGGACGACAAATTGGCGGCCCCAAAGATAAGGTGTCCAGTGTTTGATAGCCTTGACAAGGCCTACTAGTTCCTTCTCATACGCCGCAAGTTTTTGCAGATGGGCTGGAAATGGGCGGCTGAAATAAGCGACGGGGTGCCCATTTTGATGAAGGACAGCGCTCATACCAGTAGTGGTTGCATCGCATTCGACTACAAAAGGTTGGGAGAAGTCCGGAAGAGCGAGAGTAGGGGTTGTGGTGAGAGCGGACTTGAGTTGTTCAAAAGCGGTTGTAGCTTTTTCGTCCCAACTGAAGTTGTTTTTCCGGAGCAAACCTGAGAGGGGCAACAAGTACACCATATTTTTTGATAAATTTGCGGTAGTAACCTGCTAGGCCGAGGAAGCTGCGCAGTTCAGTGGTTGTGACGGGTTGAGGCCATGATGATATTGCTGAAATTTTTTGAGTATCGGTGTTGACTCATTTGTTAGAAATGACGTGGCCCAAGTATGTGATAGTAGGAACAACATAAGTGTATTTGGACTCCTTGAGAAATAATTGATGCTGCCTTAAGGTTGAGAAGACGTTGTCGAGGTGGATAAAATGATCAGTTAAAGAAGGGCTGTAAATGAGGATGTTGTCGAAGAAGACCAGCACATACTTTCGCAGCATGGGGCGGAAAATGTCATTCAACAGGGCTCGGAAAGTGGATGGTGCATTGGCCAAGCCGAAGGGCATGACAAGGAACTCAAAGTGGCCGTGATGAGTACGAAAGACGATCTTTTCCACATCATCCGAATTTGGTGATAGCCCGAACGCAGATCGAGTTTGGAATAGATGCAGGAGCCATGTAACTCGTCGAGTAGCTCATCAATGACAAGGATCGGAAATTTATCCTTGATTGTGATGGCATTCAAGGCACGGTAGTCGATGCACATTCTCCATGAGTCATCCTTTTTGACAAGGACGGGCGCTGAAAACGGGGATGTACTCGGTCGAATGATGCCTTGTTGGAGTAGTTGTTGGCATTGAGCTTCAATTTCGTCCGTCTGCCGAAATGGGTATCGGTAAGGACGAACGGCCATCGCTCCTAACTGTGGTTGTAGTCGGATGCGGTGGTCCCTTGATCGAAAGGGTGGCAATCATGTTGGCTCCTGAAACAAGCTTCTAAAAAGTATAACATTTTCAACGCTGTCATGAGTTGCGAAAGTACTGCTTTTGTTGGTCTGAATTGTTGTGGCTGAATTCCTTGCAGCATGATAGTGTCGTTGGGAGTGGCATATTGCAACATCAGCTTGTCAAAGTCCCATGTGATCGGCCCCAACGTTTGAAGCCATTGTACTCCAAGAACAGCATCAAACCCGCTGAGTTCAATGATGAAAAATAATGTTGTTATGGCTTCGTTGCCGAGGTGCAGAGTCGTCGTGTGGTCTCCAAGACAATGGAGGCGAGCTCCATTAGCAACTGTCACCGAGATGCCGTTGCGATGACGGACATGAAGGTGAAGACGATGCGTCACCGAGGAGCTCAAGAAGTTATGTGTACTCCCTGAATCAAGGAGTACGCGGATGGGTAACCCGTCAACGGTGTCGGCGATCTGCATGGTTTGAGGATGTGGGGTGCCCTGTAACGCCATGATGAACCGGGCAAGTTCCGTGTTGACCTCGGCCATGGGAATGATGTCATCATGGTTTGATAACTCCTCATTGGGCAACGGCAGGCTCGGTGGTTCGGCTTCCACATCCGGTGTTATTTCCAACAGGTATAACTGGCGACAATAGTGAGTTGGATGCCACTCTTCGTCACAATGGAAGCACAAGCCCTGCCGACGGCGAGCAGCGGCGTCTTCCTGGCTGAGCCGTCGGGTGGGGAGGCTGCGTTGGGTTCCTCTAATCAGCGGTCGGGAAACAAGGGAAGCAAGTGGATCACGGCTGGTAGGGGGACGAGGAGTGAAAGAGGTATTGGAACCTTGGAGTAACGACCCAGAAGATCGACGAAGCATATATGGCGTTTGAGACCACGCCACACGTTCGTACAAGCGGGCGAGTCTCATGGCTTCCGTGAGGTCCACGGGGTTGAGAGCTTCGACTAGCACTTGAAGGTTGGGAGTGAGACCTCGTAAAAATAACTCGAACTCTTGTTTCGTGAATAGTGTGCCGACGTAAAGAAGGAGTCGCTGGAAGGAACGTTGATAATCGAGGACGGTTCTTGTTTGATGTAGACTAGTCAGGTCACCCAGTTTATTGCCTCGGCTTGGCGGCCCAAAGCGACGATGAAAATAGTCTTGGAAGTCTGCCCATGTGAGGTGGGGAATGTCTGACATCAGTTTTAGCACCCAAAATTATGGATCGTCGGTCATGTGGTACGCTGCAATAGCTACCTTGAATTCCTCAAGGATTTGATGGAAGAGGAAATATTGATCACAACGTGCTAACCATGGTAGATTGGTAGGGGGTCCTCTGAGCCATCATAGCATGGAAATTCGAAACGAGGTGATCGTTGATGCAGGTGGATGGTGCCGGTTTCTTCCAGTGGACGTGGGTGGCCTTGGCACCGAGGTACTAGGCCGAGGATGCCTTCCATCGTTGGTGGTGGGGCAAGTCGTTGAACTGTAGCCGTTTCACGACGAATGAAGGCGCTGTCATCTTCCACCGTGGCCGGAGTTCGAAGGGCCTCCATGTCCTTTGAGAGAGCTGCTACTTGGGCTAAGATCTGCCCGCGTTCTTGCTCGCGTCCAGCGCGGTCATGGGCTTGGGAAGCAGTTATCTCGCGCATGAAGTTCAGTACCTGATCTTGGAAGGTCTCTCCCATGCCTGAATCTGATACCAGCTTGTCAAGTAACTTGCTATAGGCACGAGTTCGGGGTCGAGAAGAGTTTGCAAGCTCCACGATGGAATGTGTTGCAACAAGAGAGTTGGATGAGAAGAACAGTGAGTGAGTGAGTGAGTGAGTGAGTGAGAGAGAGAGAGAGAGAGAGAGAGAGAGAGAGAGAGAGAGAGAGAGAGAGAAAGGAGGGAGAGGAAGATGAAGAGGTAGAGGGTAGAAGTAGAGAACATTGCAATTGAGAACTGCTCTATATTTCTCCTTCATTCTTTCCCATATAAATACATATTCTGTCCATAATTACCAGCTTTAATTCTCACTTTTAAAGCTCACTAGCAGTTACATTATTTTATTTAATGTCATTATGAGCCGTCTTCAATTCTCACTCTTAAATTATCTTCAATTCTTATCCTTGAAATGAGTGATGCCTTTATTTTTCTTTATGCGGCATTCATACTTACTCTCCATCTCCCTTCATCATGTGTGTCATGTGAGTTGGATGGCTGAGGTGGCTGGCTGCCACATTGATGCTGAGGTGGCTGCCAAGTGGGTGTAACAGTTGAACAAGAATCAGGGGTGCAACATGTTAAATGCAAGTGATCAAAGCAAATAAAAGGTTTGTGGGAGGAATAAACCACTGAGTCCTGCATTTCCGTGTTGATTTGTCGTTGATGAATGTTATTTTCTCTTCTTTTAGCCCTCATTCGGATTATAGGATAATTGTCCAGGATGAGTTATCCGGAGATAATTCATCCCATCATAACATCCTAGGATAATTCATCCAATGATAATATAAAATTCATATTTGTATACCAATAAGAAAATGGTGAAAGGTTTAGATATAGTTACCATAACATCATGCAGTTAACTATATGATTAGTATTATAAAATTATATCTAATATCTTATATTAATGTTAGTATAATGTCATATTATATTTAATAACAATTATACTTTAACATTATCTTAGATCTTCTATAAAGAAAATATTATCTTATATTCAACATACTATATTATATTATTATTATTTTAGAAATAGAAAGCAATTTTCCATATCCTAGGTAAGAGTGAATGCTTTGATATTTGTCCCTCTTTATTTGAGTTAGGAGTATAAAAGACATTTCAATTTATTATCCAAATGAACAAATTGTCATCCATCTCTTTGGTGGGATGGATTATCCCACATTCCCACCCAAATCCTATCAAATGAGATAAATTCTTCCAGTAGATAGGAGAAATTTTCTCAATCCAAAACATAAAATTTTATCATCCTGTCAAATATCACATGAGATGAGAAAATTTTATCCTCAATCCATACGAGGTCCTATAGTTAATAAAACAGGTATAATTTTTTGTCTGATAGAACAATCTGAACACCAAATAAAGTTAAAAGCAAGACTTCTTCTCTATCAAACTTGCTACATAAAAATAGTGGACAAGATTCTTAAACTTGTCATCTTCAACATAAAACTTACAAATGGAACTATTATTGAAATAATCATTTATGCAAGCTTACTAAAATGAATAACAGATAGCATGATCAGCAGGTAGTAGAGACTAGAGAATCTAGAGATCAATCAGCAAAGTCTCAAAAAAATGGAATACACATTGACTATGTTCATTAATAAACAGTGCCAATTAATCAAGTAATATAATCTTTATCTCACAAATGTTTTGCAAAGGCCTGCGATGGAATCTAATACACTGCAGAATGCATTAAAATAAATATATGAAGAAGATTCTTGATCTCACATTTCAAACCCATAGTCATGATTATTGTCTCAACAGGAACGGGAGGGCGAAGGTTTCTCATAATCATCAGCCAGCCACTAGAAAAATTGTCTCGCCAATGATAACCACAGGCAAATCACTTCACACTCCTGAAACAAATTTACCAAATGGAGAACCAAAACAAACATATTGTTTTATCACATCTATAAGACAGCTAAAACATTTTAAAAAAATACAAACATGGTTGTCATCAACTATATGTCCACCAATACAGGTTGCAGACTATACATAAACTGTTTGAACAAAATATAAAGGATATGATAAGCACTTTAGGTTAATAATTCATCACCCACTTAAGTTACTTAGATAAAGTTGAAGCTTGAATAATAGTTCAGCAAAGGTAATAAAAGGTAGATATTAGACTGAGAATGGATGCTCTAGATGCAAGTAACCAAACAATTAGTCCGTGAATTAGATACTAGTCTCAAGCCAAAGATTTTTTCACCTCATTGTGTTTGCTAAGATGCTGCTAGTGCACTGAATAATGATGAACGAGAAAAGATAACTCATTATAACAAAAAACTACCTGGTCCAGTAAAAAAGGGACCTCTCTTAGCAGCAAAAATTTCAGCAAAAGCCTTCTGCAAAGCTCCCTTCGCAACTTTATATATTACTGCAGAGGTGGCCCCCTCCTCTGCAAACTTAATGGCATCACGACAAAGATCATTGCATCGCCAAGTCAAAGATTTACGAGAATTACTTAGAAATACATTGTGACCTTCAGAAGTCAAACCATTACTCTTGGCATTCTTGGTCCATCTTTTCAAGATATAACCCTCTGGAAGCATAAAAACACTAGTCATCATCAAAACTCTAAACACATGCCTACACAGGATACCTGAAAACTCAAACATAGAGCAGCTACAGTTTATGCTCTTATTGGAAGCATTGTATGAAACCATGTAAGATTTACTGGCATCCTCTACTTTTGTCACCCGATAGCTGCTATCATTGCCATCTACAACCTTCTCCATTAAAAACCCCGACGACTCCGAAAGTTCCTCCTGAAATAAATCAAATATGACTTTTGTGTAAATTTCTGATGCTTGTTTTTCCATAGGTGATGGAGTCCTCAAAACAGGCCTAGTGTTATTTGTATCATAGTCTGATTGTAATTCCTTCTCATGCTGCCCCACCATCGCTTTGTCAAATTGAGTAACTAGATCCCTCAAAGTGGTGGTTGTTATGGAATGCCTCTGGAAAAACTTGTGCATAGTTTCCAACTTTGGAGCCCCAAAAAATTCCCCAAAGAATGTGCCTCTAAAGAACAATGGGATCCATTTCTGCTGAATTGCATAAAGTTCTTGCAACCACATATTATTCTCTAAATTATATCTGTCAGTCAGTGACCTCCAACAGGAATCAAACTCTTCAACAGTTTCAGATTCATTCACGCACTTCTTAAACTCAGCCTTAAATGATGGATGTGTTGAGTAGACACCTAAAAGATTTTCCTTGCACTTGGTGAAAATATCCTTCTTGCAGAACCTATGCCTAACATTTGGAAATACCTTGGCTGCAGCAGCAGCCATGGACTCATTGTAAGCAGTGATGAAAGAAACTGGCCGACGCCCACTCATCAATCCAAGCCATGTCTCAAACAGCCAAATGAAAGAAGTCTCACTCTCATCAGTCATAAATGCACAACCAAATACAATAAGCTGCCTATGATGGTTCACCCCAGTAAAAGTTGCAAAAGGCACAATGCGCTTGTTCTTTTTGCAGGTCATGTCAAAAACAACAACATCACCAAAGTAGCTATATGCCATCCTTGCACGGGCGTCAGCCCAGAACACATTTGAGACACAATTATTCTGGTCGACTTGTACTGCATAAAAGAATGCAGGATTCTCAGCTTGCATCCGTTTAAAGTATTCCAAGAGACTTTGTGCCACACCACCTCCAGGACCAAGCCCATTCTGCTGGGGCGGCTCAGGGGTTGAGCAGACGAGAAGTTCCCAAGGTTTTTTGGCCAGCTTCTTCTGGATAGCAGGTGATGGCTTGGGGAGGACGCCGAGGGGATGGCAATGGTCAAGCACGCACCTCGAGATGGCCCAACGCCCATTCTCCCTACGATTGACCTGGAGCATGGCGTTGCAGCCCTCACGGGAGGAGGCACGGTTACGCCGCTTCTTGGTGAGGTCGAAGGGATCCTTCTTCGTCGGACGGCCCTGCTTCGAGCACACAAAACGCCTCATGATCACTGTGTCGTCAACCCGCGAGGTGAAGGACTTGCTGTTGCGGATCCGGAAGCCGATGCGCTCCGCGTAGGCCGCGTAGAAGGCCCTGGCGGCGTCAGGGGAGTCGAACTCCATTCCAAGGACTGGCTCAGGTGAATCACCGGCGATCACTTCGGTGTCGGCGACGATCGCCAGCTCCTGTCCTTCTCCGGCGACCTGGCCGTCTTCATTAGGGACCCCCATAAGCACAGCCCCGGAGTCATGGGCCAATGGATCAACGGTGATGGCCTGGTCGAGATCGCATTCTTGGGGTTGGATTTGAATCAGGGGTTCGAGCTCGCCTTCTTGCGAGTTATCGAACTCCATCGAAGGGTTGAGGGTTGCAATGCTCTCCATCAAGCTTCAATCAGAAACATAACGCATTAACATCACCTCGAAATCGATTGAAGCATATAACAAAAGAAACACGAAAAATCACAAACAAGTGCGAGTTAGTAGGTACCAACTCGGGGAGTTCGATCTCCTTGTTCGATTTGGGGGCGCAGATGAAACCCTAATCTTCTCGCGGAGAGAGCCACTGCGCTTACCCACACCACGTGATCCGCCGCACGGAGTTAACTATCGAGGGCCGGCAGAGGAGGGGCCCCGCCGCATACTATAAATCCTTACCGTTAGACCTGTTCTTTATTGGACCAACGGCTCAGATCAGTTGCGACTGTATTTTATCTTTACCAAAAATAAATAAAAACTATATTAAAGCACGGCCAAAGCCGACAACAAAAGAGTCGGACAATAAAATATCCTCCAGCTCAGGATGCCTAATAAAGTATCACACCAGCCAATCCATACAGATACGACCCATATTTACTGTCCAATGAGCAGCTTTGTTATAATCTCTAGAGCAAAACAGAACACCTCAACTGTTACACTCAGAGCTTAACTCCCGAATGTCCGAGATTAGTGAATCTATTTCCCAGTGCATGAGAATTTCAGCGTTAGTTGCTGAAATCAAAATTTTTGAGTCTGATTCCATTACAAATTTTGGAAGCGAATGCTGAAGGGCATAAACTAAACATTCTTTGACAGTTAGGACTTCAAGCACCAAAACTAAGTCCTTTAAGAAGAAGGCTGAACCCCCTCCAAGGCAGGACCCGAAAGACGATCGGATGATAAACCTCGTACCCCCTGCATAATTAGAAAGCGACGCACCACAATTAAGCTTAAGTGAATTCGAGGTCGGCAGAATCCATTTTCTAAACAGGTTAGAGCTAAAGCTAGGACCCTAAGATCGGGGACATGGCGCAAGGGCACATGTAAAAGCAAGGATCTTAATCGCCAGGGTAGAAGGGACGGGCTGCCGAGTAGTGCAAGAAGAATCAACATGTGCTAGCCACCTCGTGTACTAACAGATTTCTAGCGTACCAGATGAATCAACAAGTGTTAGCCACATATTCCGAAAAGACCGAAGTCCTCTCTCGGGTAGTGCAAGAAGCAGTCAGCCAACTCACAGAAACCCAGCCCAATCGGTCAACAAAACCCAACCTAGTTTTCGCAGAAAGTAAACTCCAAATAGATCGGGAGAAAGGGCAATCAAAAAATAGATGGGTACAAGATTCAATTGAGGCGGAACACAACGAGTAGGAATTGACAACAGTAATTCCTAAACGCTGTAGGCACTCAAAAGTAGGTAGTCTCAAGTGCAGAAGCTTCCAACAGATTATTTTAACCTTGGGAGTAAGCCTAAGACCCCATAACATCTTCCAAAAGGGGGTCGGAATTGAGTCCTGAGGTTCATGACTTCTAAAAAATTTAAAGGAACTCTTGGCGGTAACGCTGCCCCCTACATTATCCTTCCAAATATATCTATCATCACTGGGAAGCATAGGTAACTGAATCCTAGAGATGGATTCCACAAGCACTGGGCCAAACAGATCATCACAAGCATTCAAATTCCAACATTGATTGTTCATAAAGTAGTTAACCATCATATAGTCCAAAGTCATATTGCAGTCAAAAAAAGTTGGTTTAATGGAAATCGGCATGTCGAAAACTCAATTATCGCACAACACAGAGCAAGAAGTACCGGACAAAATTAATTTAACACGCCCAGGATTAAAAGCTTCAAAAGCCAACTTAAATAACTTCCAACTCCAAGAGGACGCAGTGTGTTGTTTAACCCCGAGTCTTAATCTAGGGTATTTAACCGACACAAGGTTGAACCAGGGAGACGAAGAATGATTTAAGTACCCAAGAACTCTTTTAGCTTGGAGGGCCAAACAATTATCCGACGGGTCAGAAATACCAAGGACCCCTAAAACTTTTGATTTTGTAACTACATCCCAGGCCAGATGGTGGATGGCATTCCCCGAAGGACCAACCCAAAGGAACTTGTGAATAACCTTTTCTAAATTGTCAATGAATTTTTGAGACACACAAGAGACACTTAAGGAGTGCGAAGGAATGACATTAATCACTGAGTTGGTGAGAACAATGCGACCAGCCTGAGACAAGAAGTTAGCTTTTCAGACACTCAACTTGAATTTCATTTGATCAAGAATGAAGTTTTGAGCATTAGCAGGAGGCCTCCTAGGGGCCACCATCATACCAAGGTACTTAAATGGGAATGAACCCACTCTCATATTGAGAAAAGAGCGGATAGAGTTAATTTGTTCCCTCGTGGCAGCCCTCGAGAAGGAAATTTTTGACTTGTTTATATTAATGGTTTGGCCCGAAAAACTCTCATAGGTTTTGAAAACCTCCTTAATTGTAGTCAAATTTTTACAAGATACTTTAAAGGTTAAGAGGACATCATCGACAAACATTAAATGACTAATCCTAACCTCATTCTTAATTTTAAAGGGCTGCAACTTACCAATGTCAATTGCTTTGTCGAGCAAGCAAGACAAAGACTGGGCCGTCAGCACATAAAGGTAGGGGAAGCGGGTCCCCCTGTCTAATCCCCCTATGGGACAGAAAGAACTTTATTATTAACAAGACATGAAAAGCTCGCAGAAGAAATACAAGTGTAAATCCACTGAATAAATTTTTCAAAAAAATAAAATGCTTTTAACACAGCAGTAATTGTGTTCCAAGAAAGTTTGTCATAGGTTTTTTCCAAATCTAGTTTTATCATAATATATGGATTCTTGTCTTTGGACGCATACATTGAATGAGCAATCTCTTGTGCAAGCAGAATATTATCTTGTATACTTCTGCCTTTAATAAAGGTAGATTGCACAGGAGAGACTAGACTGGGGGCAACCAATTGGATCCTATTGGCTAAAAGTTTAGCTAAAATCCTATAGCTTAAGTTGCACAAAGCTATCGGCCTAAAATCGCAGACTAAGGAGGGATTACTAATTTTAGGTATGAACGTTAACAAGGTTTTGTTCCACTCTACAGGGAGAAAAGCAGAGTTAAAAAACATCTCAAGGCAATTCAAAAAAGAATCAGAGATAATACCTCCAGTAATACTTATAAAATTCAGTTGTAAACCCGTCAACCCCCGGACTCTTGCTGTTAGGCAGAGCCCTAATAACCTCGCACACTTCTAAAGCCGAAAATGGTTTAACAAGATCCAGAATGCAAGCATCAGGAATAAAAGAAACATGCAAAGCAGCAAAAATATCAACAAAATTGGTAAATGCATTACCAGACCATAGCAGTTTATAAAAATTAGAGAAAGCATTTAAAGTGCCCACATCATCCGAAATAATCGAACCATCAGAGAGCACCAAAGAGCCAATCATATTAATCCTCCTTCTAGAGGAGACAACACGGTGGAAGAAGGCCGAATTTTGATCTCCATCAGAGATCCACTACTGCTTAGATTTTGCCCACTATTTCAAACTAATCTGTCTAGGCAAGGCCACTGTCTTATTATACAACATTCTCAGCTCACATTCATCAGATAAACACAGAGCAAACACAATATCAGACAGTTGAAGAGAAAAAAATTTACACACAATGTCCGCAAGAGACTTTTCCAAAACACCCAAACAATTTACATTCCAGCTTGATAATGCAAATCTAGTAATCCTAAGAGCAGTACCAAACTTAGTATTAGGAGCTAAAGTACTAGGGACTTCATGCCAAGCCTGAGAAACCACTTCGGAAGATTCGAGGTATTCAACCCAAAAATTTTGAAATCTAAACAAATAATTTCTACGCGGGGTATTAGAAAAGGAAAACAATAGGGGGCAATGGTCGGAAACACCCCAATTTAAATGCTTAACCGAAGCATCATCGAAAAAATGCAACCACGCGGCATTACAAAAAAAAACCGATCAATTCTTATCTGAATACGCTTAGGACCCTGCCGATTATTGCACCAGGTATAGGGGGAACCAGAAAACCCTAAATCGATTAATCCCAAATCATGGACAAACTCCCTAAAAGCAAGCACCGGCCGAGAAAGCCTAAAAGGGAGACCGCCCTTCTTGTCAGTCTCTACCAAGGAACAGTTAAAATCCCCTGCAATATCCCACGAAATGATGAGAAATCAAACAACGCAAAACTGCGAAAAAAATCAAGGCGAAGATTCGGATTTGTACTCGCGTACACGTTAGAAAAAAGAAAAGAGCTTGGAAGTCATCGGGAGGAGGGTTGAACACGAATTCTTCTTCAGCCGCCCTCTAGCGCTTGGAGCCCTTCAGGGACAAGGGAGGGGAAGAGGACAGAGCTTTAGGAGTTCGGCCATGTCGCCGAGGAGGACGAGCGCTTGGTTTAGTCGTCATTTCCGGAGGGTGAGGAGCCGAGAAAGCAAACCCGAGCTCGAGCGAGATTTGTTCTAAAGTACGAGGGGGAGGGAGACTGGAAGAAGGGAGAAGAGAGCTTATAGTTAGTGTCGAAGTCGAAGGATGTGGAGTGGAAGAGGTGGAGGCAAGATGTGAAAAGCTGGAAGCAGTTGCGGGAGGAAATCGAGGGGGCACGGGCAATAAAGGTCCCAGGTCCATGTGTCGATCAACATGCGTCTTAGGAACCCAAACGGCAAGCTCGGGCGGGGCCCAAGGAGCGAGAACCGCTTAGGGACCTACCACACCGCCTCAGCGAGCTCGCGCCGCTGCACCCGACAGAGTTGCATGGCCAGAAGGTGTGCCACGAGATCTCGAAGGGACAGGAGAGTTAATACGACAGTCCTTGTTGAATCGACTCTGACCCAAGCCAATATTCGCATGGGACGAAGCAAAAAAATGGGTCGATTCTGGATCCGATCGAGGCGCGACAGGGGGGTGACCTCACCCTCCTCACGATCAACCGCCCAATCGTGGCCCACATGCCCAGCACGTGCATCCGGGCGCCCACGCCTAACAGGTGGGGCCTCAACATACAAGGGGTGCGAGCCCGCACGTCGACCACGCCCAGGGCGCCGATGAGAGACCAAGACCCACGACCCCAATGCTGGAACAGGATCGTCGACCGAGGCCACCGAGGGGCCCCCACCAGCCAAATTCAAATCCGAAATCCGAGAAGCCACATCATCAACAGAAAAATCAACCGGAGAGGAAAGCGAATCACCCACTAAAGCTGAAAATTTTGAAACCGACGAGGAAACATGTGCCTTCGAGGGAGGCACCACTCCCTTCTTAGAACACTCAAACTCACAGTGTTTGATCAAGCCACAAGCAAAGCAAACGGCCGGGAGGTTTTCATACGATAAGGGTTGGAAGAATTCCTTATCAGGTTCTCCCACCCACAGACCATTCCTCAGTGGACGACTCAAATCCAGTTCAATACAGACCCGCACATAACGACCATGGGAGAAATCAAAAGAGCGATGATCCACCGAAATAATCTTCCCCAAAGCAAGCGATAACTTAGAGATCGACTCTAAATTTCAAAATTCTAGAGGAAGACTTCGAGACCTTACCCACACAGGGGCGGACAAAAAATTCTCACACCATGGATGGAAGCAGGGCCTCCAAGGAACAAGGGGAAGTGTGGCGCCTCGCAAAAAGTACGGTCCACCGGATAAAACCCAAAAATTGAATCTTGAAATTAAAAAATTAAAAACCCCTCCTCAAGATCCAAAACCAAGTCATAACCAGAAACATTCCAAGATCGTTTCGCTCAAGAGGAAACAACGGACAACGGAGGAATTTTACCGAAAAATTTGCCGATAAGACAAGCTTCCCACGGTTCGCTCCAGGAACGCATTTGCTCCGGAGAGAAGTGGACAAAATTCGAAGAAACCGATTGAATGCCATAGAGGGTTGAATGAGAGCTTACCTTTGCCGCCGGAGTGTCACCCCCGCGGAGGACCTCGGCCCAGGAAGGACCATTCAAGGAGGAGGGGGCCTTGGATACCAAGCGTGAGCACTGAACAGGGAGCGAATGTGATCCACGCGCAGAGGAAGGAGGGTGCGAGCCATTCACAGAAGGAGGAGAACGTGACTTACACACTAAGGCAGTGGGGTGACCTCGCTACGAACCCTCCACCACATGGTCCAGATCAGGGGGAGCAGGGGGGACGGGAGGGGGAGCAGGTGGGGCGGAGGAACGGCGACCAGCGGGGGCTGGGCGGCACCATAAGGGAGCATTAGTCTTTTTTCTCAAAATCAGCTCATCAAGGAGAGAGCCTTTCGTAACCCAAACCTAACCAAATGTTAATATCCAGTTGCCACAGTAATCACATGCAGGAAAATGAGACAAAAAAAATATATTTAAGTGTGATTATAAATTTGTAATGCTAAATATATTTAATTTTACAAAAAATAAATAATTATTAATGTGTAAAATGACATGTTAAGAATACGCAAATCCTATTTCATGATTGTTTCGGACGTCAGATTCAAAATATTGGCGGATAAGATCGAATCCAGTAAATTCAATATGGGTATCCCTAGGGTTCCTCCTGGCAGCGAGATCTCATCTCTTCCGGTGAGTTTCTTCTTCTCTTTCTCTTGTCCTCCTCCTTCTTTTTTCTCTTGTTCTTCCCTTTCTCCGCTTACAGATCTACATATTTGTCATTTTTCTTCTTGTATTCACTTATGCTAAGTTTGGGTTGAAGGTTTCAGAGGTTTGGAGGAGGAGGGGTTTGGAGTGATTTAAAACATCTTGTTTGGATAACTTTTTTAAGGAGTTTGGAGGTATTTTAAATTCCTCCAAACTCCTCCTAGAACCCATTTTCCAACCCCCCCCTAATGTGGAGGGTTTTGAAGGAGTTTGAAGAGTTAATGAATTAAAAAAAAATTAAATTACAAAATATCCCTAAAAAAAAAAAAAAAATTATTATAAACGAGAACATAGTGGTCTACTAAACCCCTCCAAGCCCCTTACGAAGTCTAACAAAATAAGATTTTTAAAATCCTTTCAAAAACCTTCAAACCATCCCCCTCCAAAATCCTTCAAACCCCTCTAAACCCCTTACTCAAAGTTATCCAAACATAATGTTAAAGAGGTTGGTTACTAATCTTTGCTTCGTAAATTTCTGCAGGGTTGGCAAGTTGTAAACTTCGAATTTGCGAGGTAAATTTCAGATATCTAATATTTGTCAATTAATATTAGATCGGAAAACACAATATTTTTGGCAATGATATTTCCAGTTTATGATGTAGCTTATCATGTAGCTTTCCATGTAGTAAAACAAGATTGATGCTTCCTTTTATTTGTGGATGTATGCCTGTGTCCTGGTTGGGACATAATGATTTTTCAGAAAAGTTGATGTTTCATAAATTTATAAATATTTTTTCTTTCTTTAAGAAAATATTTTTTTTCTAAAATGCATGGTAAAACTGGATTCAAGCATCACCTATTAGGCTTTTGAAAACTTAGTAGTTTGAGTAAACTTCAGTGGCTTTATGGTTGAGTTTACAATTTGAATATTTGATATTTGGTAATCTTTAGGCATCATGTTCTTTCCTTATGTATTTAGTTCAGTCAATAGAATGCAGCAATCTCATGACGTAATTATAATTGTGTTTATTTTGGCTGGATCATAATGAGCTTGCTCCTTTGCTGTCTAGGTGGCCTCTCTGCTTTTCCAGACCCCTAATTGGTGTGAACATTTCTGTGTTGGCATGCATTTTTTGACATATCAGGTGTAATTCATATTTCATATCTTATAAGATGTAAATAATTTTCATGATGAGCTGTTACTCAAAACTTATTGTTTAGGATGCAAAAGTTTTCACCCATATTAATCTAGACATGCTATGAAGATGGCCAAAGGAGACAAATACATCCTTGATTAGGAATTATATAGGATGATATTCTTAAGAAAAGATAGCTTTATAAAATTTCTATTTACAAAACTAGAAAGCTAAATGGTTCTTAGTTTGACTACTAGTACTATTATAGAAGAACTATATCAAAAGCCAAAACATGGCTGAACTAAAATAGTTTGGATACTAGGTATGGTCATCTACTTATCTTCTTACTTCCCATGGAATGTTAGGTAAAGTCACATTGTAAGACACCATAAATCTATTGACATTTTGATTTTTAAAAGCCATTGGAAAACCAAATATATATAAGAAACTAAAAAGATTATCTTATAAACCTATAGAAAAACTTAGGGACTTTGGACAAAAATACTTAAAGCATCAAATATGATAGTGGTGCACCACCTCACCTCTAGTGTAATGATGTTTTAAAAAGGTATATACAGTGGCGTAGCCAGAAAATCATCTCAGGAGGGGCAAAATATAAAATTATACATGAAGGGGCATTTTACAATATTTTCAGAGGGGGCAATTTAATGTATATATATAGTAAAATACTAAACTCTATATATAATATACCAAGGGAGACCAATCTCAATCTAGGGGGGGCAATTGCCCCCGACATTACATTGGCTTCGTCCCTGGGTATATGGCTAGAAAATATAGGAATAGAAACAGGAGAAGTGCAACAGAAGTCCTATAAATTTTAAATTTTTTGGACTTCAGTCTTATAAGTTTCATTTCAGTATTATCAATCTTATATGTTTGCTTCATAACATAGATTTGGTCCTAGCTATGACAGACTGTTAACTCTGTCAACATGGACATAATATCGTTTATTTTTTCGTAGACAGAGAATTAATGGATCGTCACAAATAGGACCAAATCTGTGCTACTGAGCAAATATATATGACTGAAAATATGATCAAATCTATCAGCGTGTATGAACGGTGTTATGTACACATGGACCGAGAGTTAATGGATCGTCACGAATATGATCAAATCTGTGCTACAGAGCAAACATATATGACTGAAAATGTCAAAATGAAACTTATAGAACTGAAGTCCAAATTTTTTAAAACTTATAGGACTTTCCTTGCACTGCTCCCGAATAAAAACAATTAAGATATCTTATATAAGCGGTTAGTGAATTTAGACAAAAGTCTTGAAATTTTTAAATATGACAAACAAAACCTTGATATAGCCATATGAAAACAAAATATATTAACAATACCAAAGTATATGCCATAACATTGCTATTAGGGACTTTGAACCAAACTCATGGATTGAGAAACTGTGAAACTATATTTATATTAGAGACTTGGAACCAATAATATATAGTTAATAGAAGTATAGTTATATGCTCACAAATACTTGAAACCATAAGGGCACCTGAAACCATAGAGCATTACCAATGAAATCCTACTTATCTAACTTCACAGGGACTAGATGCCCTAATCTAATTAAACATTGTAAGTCATGTTTCAACTTCCCATTGGAATTCTAGGTAAGGCCACCTGAACCAGCCGAAGAACAATTTCAATTGAGTCACTTTGTAGAGGAGATTTTTCATCATTGTTTTTCGAATAGAACCAACAGATATGTTATGAGGTTTATTGCTGTTGTGTTCTTTAATTTCTAATCGAACTTGCTAGACATACATAATTATTTTGGAGTCAACTAGGCCAATTGTGGACTCCTTATGTTACTTATCAGTGGCCGTACATTATGAAGTGTTACAGCCATTTTGCATCCTCTGGTTAGGTACTTAGGTGTGAATTCAAAATAAGTCATGGAAGGGGCACTTGTTCCCATGAAGGGATGGCAGTAGGACTGTTCATGGGTCAAACCCGACCCAATGAACCCGAAAAACTGACCGGGTCGGGTCGGATCGGATCGGGTCCGGATTTCAATATTTAAAACCCGAGGATCCGAGACCCGACCCGATTACCCGAATTTTTTATATTTTTTAATTATTTTTAAAATATTTATATTAAAAAATATAATTATTTATAATTATTTTTTTAAAAAAAATTAAAAATTATTGTTAAAAACATTTTTTTCCTAAACGGGTAAACCCGACTGCCCAACCCGACCCGACCCGTCCTAGGTCGGGTTTGAGAGGTGAAAAATTTTCAATCCGACCCGACCTGACCCGATTATACTTGGTCGGGTCGGATCAATTTTTTTTCCTAAACCCGACCCGACCTGTGAACACCCCTAGATAGCAGCAAGCAGCAGTTTCACTGGGTTCTGCTCTTGGTGCGCTTATGGATCCTAGAAGAGCAGATCTGATAACTGCATTAGGTGAGACCCATATGAAAGCCAGCTTTTTATCGAGTGCTTGAGCGAACGAGGAATAGCAAAGAAGGCAGAGTGTGTCCATCTATATACCTTCCAATTAACGATCATTTATAGAATTATTTTGGGGAAAAAATTACAAAAAATGCTCGTAACATTTTCTCACAGGTATGGGTGACAATTTTATCCGCATTCGCTAACTAAAAATCGCATCCGCACAGTATCTGATCCATATTCGCAAGTAAAAATGAATATGGATATGGATACAGATTTAGAAAATTTATATCCGCACGGATACGATGCGGATACGTATATAACTGTGGATCCGCACTGCATTCGCATCGTATTCGCACCGCCTATCCGTGTCTTTGAATTACTATTTTGCCCATATAAATTATTAATATATATATATATATATATATATATGAGCTCTATGATAATTTCATGTCAATATAAATTTTGAAGTATAATATATATTTGTTTTGGATCGATGAATTGACAATTTATTATTTTTTTAATTAAATATATAATTTTAATATATTTTTATTAAATACGGTGCAGATATCTGCATTTGAAGCGGTGCAGATATGGATATCCATATTCACATCCGTAGCGAATACAGTAAGCAGATACGGATGTGCGGATATGGGGTGCGGTGCGGATACAGATAATGCAGTATCTGCACCGTATCCGATCTGTTGCCAGCCCTACTCACGGGTGTTGGCTTAAGATTTTCAACCTTGGTCTGAATCTCGGTTTTGATGATAACAAACATGGAACTAGTATTTTATTAAGAAATCTTTCAGGTTCCATATCGGTTAGCGCTCGATGTCCTCAATTGAAAATATCGAAAGAAATCGGAAAATCAAAAGGACATTGATTGTCGTGCTTGGGTTCGTCGAGGAAAATTTCTCGAAGATCGACGTGTGCACCAAAGTCGTCTTGGACGAGTCTAAAAAATATATGGAAAGCTCTCCAAGTTGATACTCGTTGAAAGCCGAAATTCAGAAATAAAGCGCGCAAGAAGAAGGCTGAAAAAATCAAGTTCAGCCTAAGTTCGGTCGACCGAATGATGCCAAAAAATGGCAGTAGCCATTCGGTCGACCTGTCGATCGACCGAATTACATATCGCAGATCGCGCTGTTGGCTTCACTGCATCGGTCGACCGAACTGCGGATCGATGAAGTCGTGATCCATTCGGTTGACCCGTCGGTCGATCGGACGGCGCGAGTTAAGCCCAGAAAGGGTAGCGGTCGATCGGTCGGTCGATCGACGATCGATCGAACGACTGTAACAACTAGTTTTCTACCCGTTGAATCGTCGTTCAGCTGAGGGGTTATAAATACCCTCACCTAACTTCTTTAATATTGCTTAGAAAATTTATTGAGTAATTAAGAAGTGATTTGAGCCTTCAAAGAAATTAATTTGCTGCGCCCTGCTCTTCGTCAACATTCTTCCTCAAGCACCACATTTTCCTCAACTCTACTACAACATAAGTTCATATCTCGGCAAGTTGGAGCCTCGAAGGCTTGGGAAAAGAGCGTTGGTTTTTTTCTTTCGATTCTTAAGCTATTTTTCATTGTATTTGAAGATTTAATTCAAACTTGTTTTTCACCTGTAATAGCTTGCTAGGTGTGCTAGATAAACACTTAGGGTTAGACTTTATAGATTTGTGTTTTGCCTAGGTGAATAGGTTTGAGGAGTTCTCAAAGAGGTGAGAATTATGTCCTCAGTTGTATTCAAAAGAAAACACAAGTTCTATAAAGTAGTTGATTAGAAATCCTTGGTGTAGAGCCAAGGTAGTGGAGTAGGCGGTTGGCCGAACCACTATAAATACATGTGTTAGCATTGTCATTTGTTTGTGCTTATTATTTTATATTTATTGCTTCCGCTTGCTATAAATATCGTGCTTAGCCTAACTAATCAAAAAACGATTAAAATCAAATTTAGGCTAATAAATTAGTTAACACACTATTCACCCCCCCTCTAGTGTGTCATTTCACCCAACAACGAGTATTAAAATGCCCTTAAGGTTTTTTGGGATAAAAAATACCTCTTACGTTATGGAATTGGGTACAAAAATATCTCTATAGGTAAGCAACGTTAATTGAGAGATAACGGAACTGACGTGGTTGATGAATAGGATTGATGACGTGGACATGTGGTGCGCAAGCAAGCCAAGACATTTTCTCACATGTACTAAAATGCCCCTGACGTTTTCTCCCTATTCTATACAAAATAAATTCTAGCATATGAATTTACATCGCAACAAGCAATCATACTAAATCATGATTTATACCAAAAGCCGAGCCTCGTGTTTCCCCCACTCGGCCGACCCTAGTGACGTAGAAAAATCCTAGGGTAGTCGGCCCTAAACCCCACCCACTAATAATCAATGTTTTTCACAAAATTCCTGGGAATTAAATCTACCTAGAGTGTATCCAAAATTGGGAATTTAATCTACCTAGAGATTCTCTCTCCCCTGCCTTCTATTCGGCTGGTCCTTGTAATTGGGGAAGAACCCCAAGTGGCCGGCCCTAAGGACTTAGGGAAACATTGCCTACATCCGGCGCATATACACTTTATATTCGAGATTTAAACACACACGAGTTACTACATTATCAAGAATGAAACCAAATAAATTGAGGAAAATTTCGGCATGACCTATCCCAATTTCTACATGGTCGGCCGACCCTTGTACTTCAAGAAAACCACACATCTACCAAGGAAACATGAAACCATCATAGCATAAAAATCCACGCATCAAAACACATCCAAATCGGAAAGAAGCACCAGAGAAGAAAAAAAATCCAAATTTCATATCTACACATGGTTCGGCCATAGGGCCTAACCCTACACCACAAGGTTCAACCACTCACCTCCTTTAGAAGAGAAAGAAAGGAAGATGAAGAAGGAGAAGACCCCTCGGCTCCGATCTCCAACAACGACAAGGATCTCCGGCCGGAAGTGGCACCGCCTCCTCTTTCCCCTATTACTACCTCGGTGTGTGTGCGACTCTACTAGAGTTGTACAGTCGGCTGGGGTAGCATGTATATTTTATTTTTATTTTTTTGACTAAATTCCCCCTCCTAACTTAAGTTTAACCAATAAGGCTCAATTTACATCTGAATCGAGTTCTGATTGGACCTACGGACTCGGCTCGTGTAATACCCCAGTTTAGTTCCACATGAGAAGTATGTTGGATGTGGTGTTGGCTTATAAGGCTTGATGGGTGTGTTATTATCAACTTTAGCTTGAGTATTTTAATTAGACCAATAGGTTGGCCTATGAAATTGATGGGTCAGTTATCCCATCAAACGACTTGTAACAAATGGTATCAGAGCAACACCTATTGGGACTAGGCATGGTGAGGGAGTCTATGTAAGAAAGGACTGTTCGGGTTAGGGGTGAGAAAAAAAAACCGGTTTTTCGGTTAACCGGAAAACCGGTCCGAAACCGAACCGGTTTTTGCGGTTAACCGAACCGATTTTTCTGGTTTCGGATTTTTTTTTAATTTTCGGTTTTCGGGTTCGGATTCGGGTCGGGGTATAAAAAGTCCACCGGTTTCGGTTAACCGACCGGTGGATATATATTTTATATTATATATATTATAAAATAGTATTATATAATAAGTTATTAATGTTTTACTGTTTTAGTTATAATTTTTAGTAGAAAACTCAAAACTAGAAAGTAGAACCCTAACTTTTAATCCCGCGCCCAGCCGCCCACTCTCGAGTCTCGCCTCTCGCCCCGACGCGGCGACGCCCTCTCGGAGTCTCGGCGACGCCCTCTCGGCTCACTCGCCCCGACGGCCGACGCCCTCTCGGCTCTCGCCTCTCGCCCCGACTGCTGTCGCCTCTCGCAGTCTCGCCCCGACGGCTGACGCCCTCTCGGCTCTCGGCGACTCGCCCTGACGGCTCTCGGCGACTCGCCCTGACGGCTCTCGCCGACTCGCCCTGACGGCTGACGCCCCGACGCCCGAGCCCTCTTCAGTCTTCTATTCTCTCTCTCGCCCTCTCCGCGACTCGTCGTCTCCGGCTCTCCGCCCCTCCGCGACTCGCCGTCTCCGCCTCTCCGCAGCGTCTCAGTCTTCCGATCAGTGCCGCATAGTTAACAGGTATGAATTTTTTGGTTTTGCTTACTGGAAATGTGAAATTGCTTACTGGAATTGCATGAATTGCTTCCTGTGATGTTGATGTTGATGATGATTTGAATCATAAATTTGAATCAATATTAATCTGCAATTCTTCATTTCTTCATAGTATAGTTGATTTGATCACTAATTAAGTATCAAGTGGGATAAGTCTAATATTACAGTTTTTGGTATAGTAATTGGGTATAGTAAGAAACCATTGATCCGGTTTGCAAGACAGATTTAAATTGAGAGATTAGTGTGAGAAAAATGATGGCAACATTCTCTTTACAGCATCTTAGGACAATGATGTGCACTAGGTTGGTGATTCATTCCTCTGGTGTTACAATAACTGAACTTTATTGAGAAAATTATTGCTATATGACATTATGAGATTAGGTTGGCCTCCTTCTACTGTCGAGGTTTGAATTATTTTTGACAGGGGAAGAGAGACTTGGTAGGCAAATTTCCATGAATGTTAAACTTGTGGCAGATCCAATTTAATTGACTCATGGGTCAACAATCTTTGAATTTATTCTGGATTTACGTTTTATATTCCTACCATATTGATTCTTGTCATACTTCCAAGCATGATAGCTTTTAAGTGACCTTCAAGAGTCTAAGGTATTTGAGGCACTATTTCCTTCCAAATGAATTTTTGCTATAGACAAAATTGATTGGAGGTTTAAAATTCTTTTAGAAATTGATAGGTTAAAATTTTTTATTGGTTAACCGAAAATTATCGGTTAACCGAACCGAAAAAACCGAAACCGAAATACCGGTTAACCGAAGTTAATGGACCGGTTTACGGTTAATAATTTTGAAAAACCGAAGTTAATGGACCGGTTTTTTTTTTTGCTAATGGACTGGTTAACCGGTCCATGCTCACCCCTAGTTCGGGTGATGGAGTGGAGCCGCTACTAGGCTAGACCTCATATGCCGCCGACTTGAATGTGAGTTTGGGCTATGTGTTAGACTCGAGTTGAGTCTTGACGATGACGTCAAGACATAAGTGGGGGAGATTGTAATACCCACTTTAGTCTCATATGAAAAGTATGTTAGATATGGTGTTAACTTATAAGGCTTGATAGGCATGCTATCATCAACTTCAGTTTAAATATTTTAATTAGACCAATATGTTGGTCTACGAAATTGATTGGTCAGCTATATCATCAAACGGGTTGTAACATTAATAATTCCATGTTAGTGATAAGAAATTTAAATTAAAATATTGTCATTGAATCTTATTCAAGTATTATTATAGATGTGTATAATGGTCAATTGCAATGTTTTTGGCAAATCTATAATATTATCACTGATATATATTTCTTTGCATGAACATTTGATGCAATAAATTTTTATTTTTTTATCCATAGCGAAACAGATATACAAAGGTGCTGATTGGTTAGCAAAATATGTCATGAAAATGGAGCCTAACTTTGTTTGGGCTATAGATTAGCCACCTAACTTTAGGAGTTTGATGTAATTTAGTTGTTTTCTCTTCTCGGAAAACAAAGACTGTGGCATTCAACATAATAATATTAAGCTCTAAAGGAAATATATAATTTGGCAAGTGTGCAAGGTCCAATTATATTATATTTTAGATTTGACTCATCAAATTTTGATTGCTTTCGCATTCAGGGACATATTAATTTGTTATTGTATTTACACGGTTGGTTTATACTAACTAACTTGCCTCTAATTAATATACAAAAGAGCGGCAACTATAATTCTACAAAGTTGAACTTGACAAATATTGAAGAGATAATTGTGTGGTGGTGGATGCAGACAATTTGTTATACTCAAAAACATAATTTTCAAACTTTGCTAATCTTATAATAAAAAATCTGATTTTTTTAGAATTTTATCTAAATGTATGGAGCTTAATAAGTTTTAGACAAACTTTTTAAAAAATGTTTAAACCTAAGTATAAATAAACCATAAACCTACATTAATTAGGTTAATTTGATTTTGGTGTTAGCTATAGTGCATGACGATGAACCGAGGGATCGAAGATTAAGGAGTTGTTGAGGAGGAATCATGTGTTTTCATCGGAATCAAAAGTAAAATTATTATCTAACTAATTTTCTTTGGCATAATTAGATCATTGTAATAATACTTTTTTAGGAGTTTTTCTGTTAAGCTCAGGTGGTCTGGCATAATTATTATCTAACTAATTTTTTGACGCACGCCGTGAGCGCGTGTGGAAACAAGTTCATGCGGTGGCAGGCGATCCTCGACCACTCGTGGGCCACAACACATAGACGGTAAGGCTGCACACACAACATCCCAATGTGTTGCAAGACTTGTGTTGTTGACATGTTGCACTATGTGATAAGATTGCACGTACTTATGGGCGCGTGTAAGTGTCGCTTAGCAAGCAACGTCGAGCCAAGCAAGTGACGCCAATTGTTGGTGGCTACGGCCTCGTCCATGCACAACCACGACCCTAGCACAACCCTTGTCGTATGCGTAACGTAGTCTTCCAACTTTAGTCGAACATTTATTAAGATATTCTCAATATAATTAACAATAAGACCTATTACATAATATTATCAACACATCAAAAAATTCATCAAAAAGATTAATATTTTTATAGAAGTTTAATACTTTCTATGTTTTATGTTTATCAATTATGCATGAATAATATTTATTGACTTTTTATATATAATATAATTAATTATATTTTCTAAAATGTATTTATTTTTTCAATTATAATATATGTTGTTGATGATATCAATTTGACTATCCTTCCCGAGAGTAATAAACTCACACACCACATTGCCTCTTTAAATTGTCCCACAAAATTCATTAACTGAGATGAGTTATCTAATTAACTTCAGGTGATGTTTGGTACCCCGCAAATGTAAATGTTGCAAAAATATTTGCATGCAAAAGCAAATGTTCGCAAATAGGAGTTGCAACATACTATTTATCATATTTGATTGTTTGCAAATAAAATTGCAATTTCTATTTGTAGGTATTTGTTTAACCACAAATAAAGAAGAGTGAGGTGATTGTTGATGAGAGAGAATATACCACATGAGAGAGGAAAACTATTGCGAGCAAGAGGAAGAGGGAGACTATCGCGAGCAAAAGGAGACTTTCACAAGCAAGATAAATTGAGAGGTTGTCGCTGGTGGAAGAATACTATCATGAGAGTTGCAAACGAAGAGAAAGATTGCCGTGAGCGAAATAAAGAGATGAAGCCATATCTTTGCAGGTTGCGAAGTTGACCTGCCAACTTTTTGACTGCAATCCAATTTGCAACCTTCAATTGCATTTGTAAAAGTCTAATGCTGCAATTAATTTAATTTAATTACAACTAATTAAATAATGAAATTGATTAAATGCACGTTGAAAGTCTATTTGTTGCCAATCAAATAACCTCTTAATGATAATCTTGGAGAGCAGGTTATTTTCGTTATATCCATTTGTGTTGCATATATATATATATATATATATATATATATATATAGGCCAAAACCCCTTCTTAAATATTATTCTTCCGTGAATTAAGGAAATGTATTATCTAGTTGCCCATCTCAAAAGTTGAGTTATTCAATGCACGCGTGCTTTGCGTACTGCTTCTTGTATCAACCTCTCGTGTTCTTTGAGCATATCGTCAACGTTTTCTCCTGCTGGCATCAACGGTCCAGAGTACTGAAAATTTTTCTTCCTAGTGCCATAACCCTGAAATTTAAACATGTCATAGACGGTTGATAATATTATCATTGCTCAACCTTTTGAAAAATATAATACTATAATATTATAGTTCAACTTTGCAGCATATATATCATGTTGTACTGCATATATCTCAAGGAAAGGTGTGGTATATAAGATAAAATTGTCTATTGCAAAAAAAAAAAAACTAAAATTGTGTAATTAATTCGACATATTAAAGTAATTCTCATTTTTCATAATATCAAATAATTTGATATATACGTTATCTATCATAAGAACATTTCTAATGTTAAATATATCTAGTGTTTTGTTACTTAAAATGGTTCTTTATTTCATTATTTTAAAATATTTAAAATGTTTTAACACCTTAAAATATATATATTAATTATATTTTAAGATATAAAACATTTACAATATTTAATACCACCATACCTTAGAATACTTTTAATATTCTTATTATGTATAAAGTATAAAAAATTTTATAAAAGAATATTTTTTGAAAATATAATTTAATTTTATAGAATATTGTTGTTATCTTCTGTAATTGTATAATTTAATTTTTTTATCTTTTTATTTTTAGTTAATTTTTAAATGCATACAATCAAGAAAAAAATTAACACGCTCACGTAAATTTTATATATATATGACCACAGCATGATATTACCTGATCAGGAGTCTATTAGTGCAAAATTGACATTCATGCTAAATCCGTCAAGGAAAAGTAAAGTAGATGTTATATTTAGCAACTAGCCCTTTTTTTCGTTAGACTTAAACAAGTAGATGCAACTACGCACGTACGTAATTTAGAGCTAACCAAATGCAACTACCATGAAAACTATAGATGATGGCGTTCTCATTTAGGTGTATTAGAGAAACATACTATTGTGGATTCCTTGCTCAATATTCTGTCATCTTTCTTATGGGTGGAGGTAGATCTGTCAAGTACAAGCTTGTCAGAGGGTTCGCCCACATCAAGCCTATTGTACCTGGAGTTTGCAGTGTTTTTCTTTGTTGCTGAATCTGACAAGTCAACAGCTCCTGGCAGAGGCCTGTAAGATCTCTGCTTTTGCATCTGAGGGCCATTTGACACTCTCATAGAAGTATATGAACGTGCCCCATCTTCATCTGTTTTGTTAATCTGTGAGGATCCACCAGGGTGGAGAGCTGAATGATAAAACTCGGATCCCCTTTCATCATTCTGCTCAGCGTGCTTATTTCTTCTATGCTTCTGCAGCATCAGGAAAAAAGTGAGGGAGATGAATTTTTAACCAATGGAATCAGAGATGAAGTTTAGACAATGCATGATAAATGTATTGTCAATGCTCTAATTAGTTTCTTCACATTTTTATCAGAAATAAAGAATCTTTATGTTCATCTCTTTTCTAGGCTACGCATGCCTAGGACTCTGTGTCTGTGTGTGTTTTAAGAAGAAAACAGGGAAGGGAAGTGGGGAACCCACCCTGAATTTATTTAGAAAAGCAGGAAACCTTTTACACCAAAAGTGTACAAAAGAAAGAAGATAGAAGATAAAAGACAGAAGTAGGGATAAAAGATAGCAATAAAAATAAGTGATCCGAGTGTAAAGGAATCTTTAGCTATGGTCGGAAACTCTTTAGCCTAGTACTATAGCTTTATGTTTGAAGATTATATTATGAGATCATGAGAAGACATGAAGTTTTATGAAGATACATAATTTTGAAAAAAAATGGATAGTCAAAAAACGAGTAAATTACTTAGCATAAGACAATAAGAAATGGTAATGCATATGCAATTTTTTTGGTCTTCCCTTTATTAAAGTTCAGCTGCAACAAAGCTCATAAGTTAGAGGTAAAGTGTGAGATGAAATGTGCCATTATTATTGCTTAATCAAGACTCAAGTAACCATACAATTTGGAGAAAAAAACATAGTTCCTAAAAGTTACTGTTTGATTTTTCACTAAATCAAACAGAAATCTAAAATCACATTGCCAATAGCGCATGAAATTAATTTACCTGCAGATCTGTAGTTGCATCAGATGCTACCATTCCTTTGGTTTCTCTTCTTCCTGCTGGTCTTACAGATTCCGATCTATCCTTGGTAGCTTCTGCTTTTTTCCTGTACAAGGTTATAAAGCAGAAAGTGAATAGTGTCAGTACTAACTTAGAATAATTTAGTCTAACAATCTTCTGCATATAGCCCCTTGAAAAAATATGATATTATGTGTAGTTTCCATAAGTTGCTTTGACCCTAAAATGAGAATAAGAAGCATTATCTAAACCATGTTGTTTCAGATTCATATTGAAGTACCTTCTAATTGCCTCATCCCGTAATTTGATGTCATACTCCTTGCTTGGTGGATATTTAGGCAAACTTGAAGGGTCACAGGGCAATGGTTTTGTTTTGAAGAACTGAAAAAGAGTAAGTAGATGTTAGTAGTCACTAAATCACCAAGTAACATGAATGAAAAATCCAAATTCAACTGGCAATCCTGATAAATTCTGCATTTGTCTAAGAAAGGGATTTTAGAGAATTTTCTTGAAAATCAATGCCCAAATATTAGTAAAATTACAACTAGGGAAAAACAATGAACAAGAATAACTTCCCAAATTGCTAAAAAGGATAAATGACCACATGTCAAAGATGCTTGGTGCTTGTCAGAACATCTCAGGGGAATAATTCTATAAAAATGACAGAAGTAATTGAGCAAGTCCAATTTGATTTAAAATCATGCTTGGAAGGTCAGAGCAATGAGATCAGAACTTACTTCACTATCAAGGGCTGAGGCTGCAGTTCCACGTTTTGCTGGCTCTATTGCTAGAAGGGAATCTAACAGAGTTAAAGCTGAAGAAGGAAAACCCTTGAAGGTCTCTGAAATGCAGCGCTTATATTGGTGTTGTGGTTTGAAAATAGTTGTATGAGGCAACTTTGATTTCTTCCAGTAAGAATCTGATGGCGATCCACAGAGTTTAAAAATCTTGTGCAGTTGTTCCACCTACACAAGAATTTATCTCCCACAAAATATTTAGGAGAAATCAAGCTATAAAAATCAGGATCATCAGGATTATGTTCCAATAAAAGAACTGATAAAGTCGGGGAAAGAGATAATTTTGGTTTCCGAATAGATGTGTACTTTTGAAATCCAATCCAATTACCTCAGAAGTTTTTAAATAAAATTTCAAAATCTTTAAGTTCACTTATCCTTAGGAACAATACCTTTTTTTGTTTTTTTTCTTAAATAGAGATGATTGTGGATGTAAATGCATAACTTGTATAAAATGAATATTTTTTTGCATTTGAAATGGTTATCATTCATTCAATGATATCATCTACTTCATCGAAGCAAATTATGCAAAGCATGTGTTTGTATCAATCTTAAGTAGAAACTTTAGTAGCTTGTTCATGGTGGATCACCACACCAAACAGGAACACTCCACATTCATTTATGTTCATTCACAAAGTTCAAAACTTCCTGAAGGATGCAGTAATTTTGTGCATTTCTCTGGTTTGACTAAATACAAGCACATGAGTAGATGGATAATACCTCTGTCCTTCCAGGCATAATTGGCTTCCCTGCAAACAACTCTGCAAGAATGCAACCCGAGCTCCACAAATCAACAGCAACACCATACTCTGTAGCACCAAGCAAAAGCTCAGGGGGACGGTACCACAGTGTGACCACACGACTTGTCAATGGATTTTGCTGAGCAGGACTGAAAAATGTTGCTAGGCCAAAATCTGCTATTTTAAGAATGCCATTACTGTCAATCAAAAGATTAGAACCCTTGATATCACGATGAAGAACCCCTCGACTATGGCAGTGAGCAAGCCCTTCAAGTAGCTGCTTCACAAAACACTTCACCTGAAATACAAATCTGGTCTGAGAAAATGAGTTCAGGAAATCTAGAATCAGTTGTAAATATAAGAGAGACACCTGAGGTTCAGTGAACTTGTGACCCGGTCTTGCAGCAAGTCCAGTGAGATCATGCTCCATGTACGGAAAAACAAGATACAAGTTGCTTGATAATCGTGATGCAACTATACCTTCAAGCTTTATAACATTTGGGTGATCAAGCTGACGCAGAATATGAATTTCTCTTGCCATAAAGCGAACACTTTCCGGGTCCATATTAACAAATCTGACTTTCTTGAGTGCAACAATTTTACCAGTTTCAAGATCACGGGCTTTATACACACTGCTGTAAGTTCCTTGTCCAATCTGCAAGTGTGATGTATAAACAAATATGAGATATATATAGTTCATATTATCATTTGAAGGACCAAATAACTTTTCGTACAAGATTTATTGTTTTTACCAACTACTTTTAAGAAAGAATTATTTTAGAAAGCAGTTTAATCCGTGAAAGTAGTACTATGACGGAGTAGCATCTGTCACTACTTGATAATACAACTAGTAGATTAAAGAAACCTATTGAACATCTTCTCAATCATGATGTGTAAGGCTGTAAGCCTTTTTTCTTTCTAAAGAAATTACTTGTACAACAACTACCACAACAACCAATGGCCTAATTTTAAATCCATCTTCAAAATTCGGCATCCACATCAGAACAGTGAATAAGTTCCAGTGAATTGAAAATTAGTAAGTGTTCATTACCAATTTTGAATCATCAAATAAATTACCAGTCCTATTTATAACCTAGAATTCAAATATCGGGGCCTGAAGGCATCCTGACCCTGTATTGAAAGTGGCTTCACAGTAGTTATTCTTCAAGAAAAAGAGGAACCTGGTAAGAAGATCAAAAACCATTTCCATTTGTCTCAATTTCATCTAGTGACAGGCATTATATCTAGCTCTACTCTAAAGAAAAATTTGAACCCTAAGTTTGACAGACAGTTCAATTAGCTATTTTACTATAATAATAACCATAATGAGTGCCACTAGAAACTGGTTGTTGTTTTTTTTCTTTGGGGATAATTAGAAACCAATTTTTGGTTTCCTAAATAAAGAGGACAAGAATCAATATCTAACATTATTTAGAACCAGAACTGAATCTTAGTTCAACAGACAGAGTTCATTATGTTATTTTTCATCATGAAAACTATGGCTTATTGGCATAAGAAACCAATCCTCAGTTTTCTAATGGAGGGCAGCTATTAGTAATCTTCTATAGTATCTAATATTATTTAGATTCTAGTTGCTCTGACTATTTTGACCTATTAGGCTATTACCAGTTGTAGCAATTGGACCGTAAGTTCTCAGAGTTCTGCATATGTCAACTAAGCAACTTTGAACAGTTCTTACTGCAACAGCATATCAGTACTATCAAGGATATGATTTTCTACTTTGTTTTTTTTTTCAGAATAGATATATTTCTAGTTCTCTATTTATTAGCAAGCATCATAGCAACATAATTGTAAGTTTATCATTGCATTACCAATACTGATATGAACAGTAATTAAGTAAATGCGTAACATATAAAAAGATCAAAGCAGTAAAATGAAAATATCAATCAGTCAAGAGGAAGAAGAAAAGTATACTCCAACCTTTTCTAGTTTCTCAAAGGATGAAGATTTTCGAGGCAGCCAACCCTTTATTGCTTCCCAAGCTACATCAGTTAACCACTGAGGCCATCCTGCTGTAGCATGTTCTCCCGAGAACTCCTTTGACACATCACTATTTTTCAATTCCTCTCCATCTTCATCTGGCACGCTTGTATCTTCTGAACCATCTCTATTTGCCCTAACACCCACAGTAGCCCATCTCTGGGGCACACTGCCGTTCCTCGTTTTTTCAGCATCACCTGCAGTTCTCTTCTCCGATTCTCCAGATGGTGTAGGCAGGCTGGTCACCACATTATCCTGTGGCTTTGACACAGCAATCTGCGTAACCACAGGGTTCCCCTTACTGGCAGCATCTGCTTTAGTCTTCCGAGCATTCCCTCTCTTGGATAGTGTGATGAACCTCTTGATGGACTTTCTCAGGTGGATCTTGCCGTCACCATTGAACCTTGTACTTTTGCAGCAGAAGCAGCCCATAAGCATAGCCTAAGCAAGCAATCTTCGTCTATTGTCGTACGGAGTGCTTAATAGATAGCAGAAAAGCATTTGGCGTGTATGACCCAGAAAAACAATAAACACAATTGGAAACTCCTTGATCAAAACTTGAGTAATTCCCCAAATCTTCAAAGAGCTTGCATCAAACCGCTCTATCAGAAGCCAAAGAAATTCAATCTTTTTTTTTCGAATCAGAGAACAGGATCCATTTCCACATGATTCTCCCAAAAAGTTTCAACTCAAACAAATACAAACAATTCTGGGACTCGAATCCGAGAAAGGAGATCCTAGATTGCAAGAAAGACGAATTCGATCGGAAGCTGCCACCTTTCTAGGAATATACAAGAACCAGAATACTTGTTTGGCAACATGAAATCGACAAAGGAAACTTCGGGCCCGATCTTGGAAACAAAGAAACAAAGGAAATCGGAGCCAAATTTCCTTTTTGTTTTACTTGCCAAGAAAAAGAGAAGCAAAAGAAACTACGTAGAATTCCAGCAACAGTATCAAAAGACCGAACGCGGCAAAGTGAAGCGGGGAGGGTTTTGCGGAACCACCGAGCCCTAAAATGCCGCCGAGCCGATGCAATTTTATTTATTTTTTCCTTTTTTTTCTCTTTTTCTCTTTCCTTTTTTCCTCCTTTTCGAGGTTGTTCACGACTCCGCCGAACTGTGTAAGCACGACGAGCCCGTGCGAGTAGCAATTCGTCGATCCACCTCACACTTACCCAACTAATACCCTTGTGATAATTGGAACGATGCCGGAAAGCATTCGCTGGGTCCACTTAGTTCTACGAGGTGGCTGAATTTGTAAGACCGATGGTAGTTTTCGATTTGGAAAGTGGTCCCGCGTCTGGTTACGCGCGCGCCAAATTCTGCCGTGATCGGAGATTCTGAGCCATTCGATGGGGAGGGGAGAAGAAGAGGCTAACGGTCGAGTGGGGGAACCGGTTTGCGTCGCGAGTTTAATTGACGGGGCACATCTTACCACTTGTCACCCCGCGGTTGAGTAAATTGGTTGAACCCAGAAATCTTAAATCAATAAGACGTAAAAAATTTAAATTCCTAGATGAAAATTATTTTAATTTTTAACTGATATTTTATTCGTTATTGTAATTTTAGTATTCATGGAAAAAAAGCTATTATATAAATCAAGTAGCACAATCATTATTAAGATACTATATATATATATAAACAATAAATAACTCTTTTTCGTCTAAACTCCCTCCATTTTTTTTAATTTTTATCTTTATTTTTACTTCACTTATATTTTTATTTTTACCCCAACCAATGGCAAAGCCAGAAATCAAATTGGATGGGACAAATGAACAAATCCCAGCAATCAAGCAATTAAATCAAATTGAAATCAACTTAAGAAATGAAGTAATCAAATAAAAACTAATCAAGCAATTAAATAAAATTGCTCCCCATTACATATATGTTTGCTTGATTTTTAAATAAAATAAAATCAAACAATTAAACTAGATCAGTGAAATATGAAATCAAATTAAAATTAAACAAAAAAATAAAACATGAAACTAACTGAAACATGAAATCAGGCGAGGAGAGGAATCAAACTAAATGAAATATTAAAATTAAACATGATTCAATTTAATCAAACTAAATGAAATCCTTACCTCAAATCCTCAATACCTCCGGACGAGTGGACGATGGGACAACAGTCAACAGATGGGGAGACACCGGACGCGGGAGTGCGGGACGCCAGAGACGAGCTCACGACGCTGACTGGCGACTAGGTGGACGAGTAGAGGACGCGCGGAGATGCAGCCAAGCTGGCTCTTCAGGCGAGGCGAGTGCGCGGACACAGAGTTGCAGGCGAGGCGAGTGCGCGGACGTGGAGACAGCGAAGTCGCGGACAACAGTCGATTCTTCAGGCGAGTGGGTGGACGCCGTACACGAAGTCGCGGACGGCAGCTGACTCTTCAAGCGAGTCGGCAGACGCGGAGTTGCAGACGATGTCACGACAATCGGCTCTTCAAGCAAGTGGACGCCGGAGCATGCGGCCAAGCGGCGAGCAGTCGTTGATCGGCACAGCAGTCGACAAGAGATGGGGATTGGGGATTTGGGGAGCGATCGGTGGCAGAACAAGGGTTTACGTATCGGGGAGATGGGGAGGGGACGAGGGGTTACGTATCGGGAAAGAAAAGAAAAAGTAAATGAAATTTGAGAATAGTGGGTAATTTTTAAAATAGAGGAGAGCAAAACCGTCAAAAGATACATATATAAGAAAAAAAATAAAAATTGAATGAGGGCTAGCTGCCCCCCATCCCGAAGCAGTAGCTCCGCCCCTGACCCCAATCCTCAAATTTTTCCCACTTTCCTCACCTAAATTTTTCCTCCCAAATTTTTATCCACTTAAATTCATAATAAATTTTTTTACCCCACTTATTTTCTCTATATGCAGCTATTTTGATTTTTTGATTTTTTATCTTTTGAATAATAATTGTAAATATTTTTTATTTATTGAAAATTTTTATATTCGTTTTTTAGTTTTGAAATATTACCTTTTGAGTTTGTTATTAAAAAATGGTATTTCAAAAAAAAAAATGCAATTTAGAATAATTAGGTTATCTTATTTTCTATTTTTTCAACTTATTATCTTATACTTATATTATATTTGATTTTTATCCATAAAAATCTTATTATTTTTGTATTTTTAATTTTTTGATCATTGAAATTCACATTAATTAAATTTTCAACGTATATATCAAATTTTTATATTACTTTTTTTATTATGAAATTTTATTATTTTTATTTTTGAAAAAACTTAAATAATTTTAAATTTCTTATATATATAAGCAACATATCATTCCCGCCTAAACTCCCTCCCCTCAAATTTTTGTCACTTTCCCCATATAAATTTTTTCTCTCAAATTTTTATTTCACTTAAATTTGGAATAAAAGTTTTTACCCTACTTATTTTCTCTATATGCACCTATTTTGATATTTTGTAATTTTTAATTTATTATTTTTAAATAATAATTATAAATATTTTTTATTTATTGATAATTTTTATATTAGTTGTTGGATTTTGAAATATCATTTTTTTGGAGTTTGTTAATGAAAAATAGTATTTCAAAACCAAAAAACTTATGTAGCTTAGAATAATTTAAATATTTTATTTTCTACTTTTTTTAATTATGTTATCTTATATTTATATTATATTTGATTTTATCCATAAAAATATTATTATTATTATATTTTTTAATTTTTGATCATTGAAATCTATATAAATTAATTTTTTTAATGTATATAATTATTTTTATATTATTTTTGTATTTATAAAATATCATTTTTCTTTTATTTTTGAAAGAAATTAAATTATTTTTAATTAATTATCTATACTTATAAGTTTAAATTTTTATTCAGAAAAGTTTACTTTGAAGATTATGCATTTTGAAATAAATTAATATCATTATATAAAAAGATTGTTACCATTTTTAGATTTATATCTTATTGATTTTTTATTTTTTATATTACTTTATGGTATGTTTATATATTATTATTTAAAATTATAATTTAATTTAAATATCTTACTATTGGTTTTTATTATCAAAAATATTTTTTTTTATATAATATGATAATAATATTGTAACTTATTTATGAAAATATAGGTATAGAAATTTTTAATTTTTAAAATTTTAATTTTAATTATTATAAATATTAAATTATTGTTACAAATTTAACTTAAAATTAAAAATTAAAAATTAAAAATTAATTTATAATTGAAGTTTAAAATAATTATTTTTCTAAAAATACAAAATAGTTTTAAATTCAAATTTATATAATTTGAAATTCAAATTATGATACAAAATGTAAAAATATAAAAAAAAATCGATAGACTATTCTATTTATATATAATAATTTATTAAAAATATAAAATTTAATTTCAATCTTTTTTGCAAAATATTTATTATATAGCAACTTATTCTTGAAAAATCTAGATATATAATTATTTAATTCTAATTTTTTTTATTTCAATTATTAATATTATTAAATTATAGATAAAATTTAATTTACAATTGAAATTTCAAATGACTATTTTCTAAAATTATAAAAATTAGTTCTAAAATTAAATATATATAATTTTAAATTAAATTTATATTATAAAATATCAAAAATATCAAAAAAAATTTGATAAACTATTCTATTCGTATACAAACATATATTAAAATTTAACGTTCAATTTTATTTTATTTTTATTTTTTTAATTACAAATTAATCATGCAAAGCGCGGGTACTGCAACTAATTATTAATTTGTTATTAATATCATTGTGCATGAATCTTTAAGATGAATTATAGAATGAAAAATAATGACAGAGTCATTAATCAAAACTAGTATACCGCGCGAAATTAAATAAGAATGGAGTGAAAATTAAGAACTTAAATAAAAATCAAAGTAATCTTTATTTAAAAGTCAAAATGTAAATTAATCTATTTGTTTTTAGAATTGATCCTAATGAAAATCTTAATTGATTGATGATCAATTATAATTAATGTTTATAATGAGTTTAATTGTCTCAAACATGAAAGATATTATTGATTAATTATAAGTTCTGGGTAAGGGTGGCAAAACGGGCCGGCCCGGCACGATAAGGTGGCGTGCCAGCCCGGCCTCGGCCCGCTAACTCAATGGGCCGGAAATTCTCGGCCCGCAATATTTTGCGGGCCGCCCGGCACGACCCGCGAGCCCTCTTATTAACTAAAAAATTTCTAAAAAAATTGTAAAAAAAATAATGTAAAATATTTAAGAGACTAAATAAGCATCAAATATGACATTTCAAATGAAAAACTTCATAGATTAACTTCATATTCAATTTTAAAGCACTAAACAAGCCCTAATCTAAACTTAATTATATATATATATATATGTTTAGCGGGCCAAACGGGCTGGCCCGGCCCGATAAGAGCCAGCCCGCGTCGGCCGCAATGTTATCGGGCCGAATTTTTTGGCCCGGCCCGCAGTTATCGTGCCGTGCTCGTGCCATGCCTATTTTTGCCGCCCCTAGTTCTGGGGACACAGTTGAAAGGGCGGTGGACACCGAGAGAAAAGACTGGAATGCCCTTGAAAATAAAATCCTAACCTTGATGATCTCTCTTATGTCTCGATGTCTCGTTGCTCTTGTTGCTCTCACTCGCCCTCCCTGTCGTCGTCGTCCAAGTAACCTCTCTCTCTCTCTCTCTCTCTCTCTCTCTCTCTCTCTCTCTCTCTCCCCTCCGTGGAGGTGCTCTACTGTCGATGAGTGATTCTAAGACTAATTTACAAGGGTATTTTAGTCATTTGTCATATATAATACTTTGTTATAGCGAAACAAACGCAGGACAGAATGGAATATCGTGTCCTGTTCTTAACGAAACAAACACGGTATAGCTATTGTTCCAGGACATCTGATGTCCTGTCCTTGTCCCTGTCTGGTGTCCTGTGATGAGCAGTTTGCGAACCAAACGGGCCCTAATCTACTGTCATAAGGACCGAGAGATGCAAGAGAGGGTTGCAACGTGTGTTCGAACCTCGTGTCCCTAATTCCTTCCGACCATAGATGGATGTGTACATAGCCTTGAATAAAACAACTCAATATTAGAAAAAAAGTTACAAAATATTACAAATGATCATATTTTATATATTAAAATACCAAAAATAGAATAATACATATGTTTTCTTGAGAAATCCTTTGCCTCTTTTGATCCATAATGAATTTCCTTTTATGCCTTGTGTCTTTAATTTTTCAACAAATAATCTATAATTCAGAACTTATTAGTTAATACTTCATATTGAGTTTAACCAAAAATCTAAAATGCTGCAAAACTCTACCCTGCGATAATTTGAAAAAGAAATCCGAGATACTCTATATAATAATTAGATAATAAGAAAATGAAGAGACAATTTTCTATTACGAATCAATTATTGTTAGACTCAAATAAAAATCTCTCAAGAAGACATCAAAGCATTTTACAATATAATATGCAAAAAATATTTCAATATATAAGAAATAAATTTTAAAAATCCTCTAATATAATATTCTGTAGTTGAAACAATCAAAATATTTAGCAAATATATTAAACATACAAAAATTAAACAAAAATTAAATATTAAACCAAAAACTTAAAAAATGTATGAAGTCGACTCAAGTTCATTGAAGAAAATATTCTATTTAGAGTATATATTAACCCTAATAATGATTTATCAAAAAGGTAGGATTCACCTTCTAAGATTCAAGATGAATACTGATAAACATTATAGAATTAGGGCATCAAAAAATATTGCAAAACTAAACATGAGATATAACGAAGAATTAGGACTTAAAATTTACAGAATTGAAAACTAATTTTAAATTTTCAGAATTGAGATATTATGCAATCAAAATTAGGAAGGACAAATTCTAAATTGCAGGCTAAATTGCAGGCTACAAAGCATCAGACACCCGAGGGCTCAAAGGTGCACCGTTGGACGAGCAAGCATTGAGGTACGAACTACTTCCTGTTGCACTCAAGACGAAGTCGGTGCAAAGGCTGAGTAGTTTAGGGTATCGAGGGCGAGTTCGACTAAGGTGTAAGAAGGTGCATACGTAGATGAGCCGATTGATAAGTTCGGTAAAGGAAAAGGTTATAATTGGAAGACGATGAGACGAAATTAATTAGGAATTGAAAATTTGAAGGGGTCATGCATCTTCACAAAAAATTATAATAGGAAAGAAATTTTGAATTAGTAATTAATTCATTAATATCCACCGGTCCACCCCTGTGGAATGAAAATTCATTTCAATATCAGTATCATTTTAATTATTTTAAATCATTTCTTCTATTTAAATATCCTGAAATTAGATAATATCTACTCCATTGTTAATTTCACCTTGTAAATCAAGCGGGAAGAATAAAACTATAGCATTGGAAGAAAAAAGAAAAAAAAACTATAGCACACGTGTCATTATATTTGTAGTTCATGTATCAAAATATTCATAGACATTGTACTACGGGTATATATTTGAATTTTTAAAATATATTATTATGAATTATTAGAAAAATCATAAATTCTTCAGGTTGAGTGAGTCACAAACTCACAACACAGGCGTGATGACCGTTAGAGATTGACTCAAATTGAATTCGAATCAAATTCAACGAGTTCGATTGAATTCAAATCAGAGTTGATTTGATCAAGATATGCTTGAACCGATTTGCCAATTTGATTGAATCATGATGAATCAGACTCGATCAAAATAAATCATGATTTTATAATCATGGACCTGAGAGCCCAGCCCACCATCTTCTCAAGATACTCATGCCAATATTACAGCAGGCAACAACACACATAAAAGTTTTCAAATTGATGATAACTTCAAAAGTTTTCAAATTGATGATGTGAAAATCAAATATTATTTTTGACTAGTCAAATGGAGAAAAAGGTGGATGCATCACGTGAAGCCACCAAGCATTTTGCAAGTTTCTTTGGTCAAAAGAAGCATTTCAACCATCCGATTAAATCAGACGGAACAGCAAATTCCTTGAAGATTTTTTCTCCACTAAAGCAGGCATGAATCAGCTCTCCCCCTCTATCATAAATAGAGGCCTAATATGCAGTTCTAAGATAATCTCACACCAAGAGAAAATCCCCTCATATGAGAGTTTCAGATATCCAAAAAGTTAAGAGTGCCGCTACAATCCTTTTTCCTAAGGAGTGCCCCTTCTCAGTTTCTGGCATACAGTAAGAGGAGTTCAGTTTCAAGGCAGATCTTGCAGAGACAGTACCTCTACTCCGTACCAGTTTCAGGTTCAATTAATTTAAGACAATTTGCTGTATTCTGAAGGGGATTTAGATTATTGTACTCTTATTGTAAATTTTTTTTTCTGAATTTAATAAAACAGTCTCCTCTTCTCCCTGTGGATGTAGGATTGTCACCCCGTCGAGTCCGAACCACTTTAACCCCTTTGTCTTTTGTTTTTCTGCATTATTATTATCTGATTTGGTTTTTCGTTTTTCTCGCCGGGTTCAAATTTTGTAGATCCTGCAGGAAATTATCTCAAATTTCATAACAGTTGGTATCAGAGTCTACTTCCCCAACCATGGCAAGCACCAAATTTGATATTGAGAAGTTAAATCGCAATATCAACTATGCACTTTGGTCAATGAAAATGAAAGCAATCTTAACTATGGAGAAAATACATGATGCTATTCTTGGTAAGGATAAGATGCAGAGGAGCGAGGAGAAAAAAGAATATAAGGAGTAAAAGACAATTGCAATTTTGTACTTAAGCCTGTCAAATGAAACACTTCGAGGAATTGCATCCCAAAAGACAACTAAAGGTATTTGGGACAAGCTCGCATCCTTGTATCATGACAAAACTCTCATCGGTAAGATGGTGTTGAAGCAGAAGCTCCATTTTCTACGTATGGTAGAAGCACATTGGTCAAAGAGCATATCAATACTTTTCAGACAATCATCATGGATCTAGAGAATATGAGTGTCAAAATTGAAGGGGAAGATAAGGTTTTATTCCTTTTATGTTCACTTCATACTTCTTTTAAAAATGGGTAAATTAATGAATATATCATGACTTTTACTGAAATTCCCAAATCTATCACAACTTTTCATTTATTTCAAATGTAGGCATCAACTCCTGATTCGTTTCAATTATATCACACCGTCAGAATTGGATTAACTTTTCCGTTAAAAAGCTGATGTGGCATCGATGATGTGTCATTAGTTATTTATTTAATATAAAAAATAAAGAGTAGCTGACGTGGCATCGATGACTAATGACACATCATCGATGCCACGTCAGCTAGTCTTTATTTTTTATATTAAATAAATAGCTGATGACACGTTATCGATGCCATGTCATCTACTCTTTATTTTTTATATTAAATAAATATCTAATGACACGTCATCGATGTCACGTCAGCTTTTTAACGGGAAAGTTAATCCAATTCTGACGGTGCGATATAATTGAAATGAATTAGGAGTTGATGCCTACATTTGAAATAAATGAAAAATCGTGATAGATTTGGGAATTTCGGTAAAAGTCGTGATATATTCATTAATTTACCCTATAAATTTTTTTGTGAAACTATGCTTTTTGGAAAGATTACTACTACTTCAAAACAGGTGATCACTGCTCTTGTGTCTAAGGAGCTTATGGACACACATCTTACAGCAAATTCCTCTGGTGGAGGAAAAGGAGAAGCTCTCTACTCTAATGAAGCAGGAGGAAGTAACAAATCAAATGTCACTTGTTATTACTGCAAGAAACGAGGTCACATCAAGTTAGAATGTCACAGTCTTAAGAGAAAGTTATAGCAGCAAAATAAGGGTCAAGACGCACATGTGGAGGCCTCTTACGTAGATTTTGAGAAAGTTGAGGTACTGGTCGTAACAGATGGCACAAGCATTGCTAAGACACGTTGTGGGCGATGGCGGTCTCGTCGGTGACAGCACACCTTCGGTCAAAATTTCTCTTTATCTTCTTCTGATATGTATGATCATGCAACATGCAATCCAGGTCAGCAGGCGAACAGGTCAACCACCAGTAGCATTAATGAGTGGTTCCTGGATTCTGGGTGTTCCTATCACTTGACTCCACACCAGACGGTCTTTGTGGATTATCGGCGCACCAATGGTGGAGTAATTCGTGTTGGCAACAACGTTCCTTGCAAAGTTGTCGAATTCAGAACAGTGAAATTAAAATTGCATGATGGCTCGACTAAGATCCTAGCAAATGTTCGTAATGTCCCGAAGCTAGGAAGGAATCTAGTGTCTCTTGGAGTTCTTGACACTAGGGGCTATATGACATCCTCTGCAAGAGGAGTCTTGAAGGTACAAGATGGTGCCACGATGATACTGAACGCTCTAAGGACGTCGAATAATTTGTACAAGGTGGACGAATCCATCTTTCGTGAAGCAGTTCAGGTTTCGACGCAAAACACAGCAAAATCAGACACCGGGTCAAGTATAAATATTGCTTTTCGGGCAATCCCTTCTCAGAGATGCACAAAGAAGGAGGAGACTCGGAGGACTATGTGGGTTCCTAAGTCGAAGCAGGAAGCTGACTTGGCCCACTTGAGCACTAATTCGAGTAGGCCCTGTACGAGCCTTGTGGGAGTGGAGGATGACTTTTGAGGATTGCATCGACCCTAATTTTTATCAAAGGAGGAATTATTAGAGATTGACTCAAATTGGGTCCGAACCGAATCCAACGAGTCCGACCGAATCCAAATCAGAGTTGATTTGATCAATATATGCTTGAACCGATTTGCCAATTTGATTGGATCATGTTGAATCAAACTCAGATCAAAATAAACCATGATTTTTTAATTATGGGCTTGGGAGCCCAGCCCACCATCTTCTCAAGATACTCATGTCAATGTTGCAGCAGCACACGTAAAACTTTTCAAATTGATGATAACTTCAGAAGTATTCAAATTGATGATGTGAAAATCAAATATTGCTTTTGACTAGTCAAACGGAGAAAAAAGTGGAGGCATCACGTGAAGCCACCAAGCATTTTGTAAGTTTCTTTGGTCAAAAGAAGCATTTCAACCATCCGATTAAATCAGACGGAGCAGCAAATTCCTTGGAGATTTTTTCTCCACTAAAGCAGACATGAATTGGCTCTCCCCCTCTATTATAAATAAGGGTCTAATATGCAGTTCTAAGATAATCTCACTGTAATACCCGCGAGATTTTATTATTATTATTTGGTTTCAGAGAGAATCGCTGGAGGGTGCGACTTAAGGTAAGGCCCGATTGCTAGAAGAATTATTTTAATTAAGTTGTTTGTGATGTTGGGTTTGGGTTGGACTCGAGTCAAGTTCGGGGGTTTGATCGGAACCCAATTTGGATGTGTACTTGTGGACTTGAGTTCAATTTAAGTCATGATGGTATTTAAGTAAAAAAGAAAAAAAAAAGGAAAAGAAAAAAGAAAAAAGATATATATAAAGATTGGTGTGGCAACCGTGCGACTCCAAGGAGGAGCCGCACGAACGCCTAGAGAGGGAAAGGGGGCGACGCCTGGAAATTCCTTGTCGGAGATCTGATCATCGCGAGGCTTTGGGGTGATCTTCTTCTTCTTCCTCTTGTCTTCTTCCTAAGGTGAGTGACTTGAAACCTTGCCCATAGATCCTCCCCAAATTTCAGTCGCCCCTCCATGTTGAGGATTTAATTTCTGATTTGATTTCTTTCCGACACGAAATCGATGATGTTATTTTCTTGATTGGTGTGATTTTGATGAGATTTGGTGTCTCTTTGTGGTGAACATGGTACGGCAGCCCTAGGGCATGCCCTTGTTCCTTAGGGCCGGTCGAACCTAGTAGTAGGGAATGGTTGAAGTTTTTAGTTTGACCTGCTAAGTCTATTGGATATGTAGATCTCACTTGAAATTTATACCCTATAGACATACTTTAAGGAAGATTGAACTTTTCATGGCTGCCTCTTTGGTGTTTGTGGATGTTCATAAGTAGTAGTGGCTGCCATTACTTAATGTGGAAACAATCAAATAACTCTTGACCAAAATTATACAAAGATAGAGAGCATATAAGATTGTAAGTTCCATGTTTTATGAACATTGAAGGTCAACCGCTTTCTTATCGCATATGGTGATGTGAGCCACTATTAGCTACTACCTCCCAGGCATAATGCTCATCAGACTGGACATTTTTGTTGACACCACAACATATTCATCATCATCAGTTGACGATAACTATGAATGTTAAATGGTCAAGTATATTTCGGGCATGCAGACTAAAAGTTGAGATGCTAGGTATATATATGTTATAGGAGTGCTGGTGAGATCTTCCGGATTGAAGGTTCCTTGTCCTTAACTTAGAAAGAAATGTTTATTCTTGATGGATATTAAGATTAGATATTTATAAAGAATAGAATACTAGCAAGCGCGGCCTTTGAGTTGGTACGAAGTGCTCATTCATTTTGTTGTTTGTCTAATTCAGGGCCATTGACTAAAAATGGTAGTTTATATTTTTTTTATTTCGAGATTATGCCTAGGATGCAAGTAAGTCAAATTACTCGTCAAGGTATAAGATGTTTATCTTATTTGTCTGGTTCTACGTCATTGGACGAGAGGTGCAATGATATTGTACAGTTTTTTTTTATTTATTTATTTATAGTTGATTGTGATACTTGGACTCAATATGAAATGGTAGTCAAATAGTCGCTGTACGTACGCTTGCAAACTCATCTCAAGAGGGCCAGATATTCCTAGTAAATCCACTAAGCATTCTAGTTTACTAGAAGACATTCTAGAAGCTTTTTGGTTTATTTGTTCATATTTTCTTGTGGTAACTACTTTGATGTTTTCCTAAATGCTAGATGTAATTTTACTATCCTATACTCATCACAGTGGGATAAGCCGTTCTATTACTTCTATGAGCAATGGATTTCAATTAATTATGAGCTCCACTTCATACATGTCTCTTCATATGGAACACCAAATAAATTTCCTTCAATTGTTGTGTCCTCTACAAAATAAAGTTGCATGTGTGATGATTTTTACTTTCTCCTTAGACCCATTATGTTTCTTTTCATTTCTTATGGGTTATCTAGTGATGAAATTTTCTGGAATTGTGTGGATGTTCAGGATGTGAAAATATGGGTGTGAGTAATGTGTTTAGCTCTAAAGTATGGGCTATTACAGTCATAAAAAATAATATCTTGAGTAGAGACTGAAATTGCGGACTTAAGGGACTGTGATGTCGGTTTGAAACCTAAGACTGAAACTCGATAGGTTATTGGGATTTCATATGTGAATGTTTGGCTTTTATTATGTCCAATGAATACTCCTAGGACTGGATTTTGGTTGGGTTGAAATGCAAAGTACACTGCCGAGAGATTGGGGCTTAAGAGAGGGCCGAGGGTAAGGGCGCATGTGCGCGTTTTCGAGAATTGTCGGCAATCACTCTAATTGTCCTAGAAGTTATTTATTTATATATTGTTGTGTCTATTTACATTATCTTTGGGCATGGTTGTGCTTGCTGGATTATTCTGGACCGGGAAGCTCGTCAGCCGCCACACTGACGCCCGACCCGGAGTGGCATGGGCGGGAAGCTCGCTGAGACAGAGCAGTGCTTAGTGACCGACTCGTAGGACCGACGAGTCCCTGGATTATTGGACCGACGGGTCCTTGGATATTGGACCGATGGGCCCTTGGACCGGGAAGCTCGTCAGCCCGCCACACTGACGACCGACTCGGGTGGCTTGTTTGGAATGGTTGGTTATGCATATTGGTATTCATATTACCTGTGAACTAATGGTTATGCTTATTTACTACTGCTCATGAGTATATGTTACAGATAAATTATTTATTTGGGTTGTTATGTTAATATGGATTATAACCCGATTATGATTATATGTGATGACTTAGAGAGGGCTCGGGGATGAGCCACTCACTGTGTTCTTATGAACTCACACTCTATTCTGTTTGTGTTTTCTTACAGTTGCTGTTCAGTAGAGATATTGATATACCTACGTGGCGCGGCTGAGGGTGACGAGCTCAGGCAGCAGGTCTCGTGGCAAGTGGTCGTAGTCGAGTCCCATGAATTATTTATGCATTGTCTTTCATTTTGGTTGTAGACTTGAAGTTGTACTCGTCATGACGTTTTGTTAGAATTATATGTTTAGTTGTTTCATTTGGTGTCTGCATGGTTATCATTTTTATTCCGCATTGGTATGCATGGGTTGGTAGGCTTCGGAGTACGGACGTGTACTCTGGCCGGTCACGTGACCCTAGGTTTTGGGGCGTGACAAAGTGGTATCAGAGCCAGGTTTAGGTCCTGACTACGACCGTAGGGCATAGAGTACTGTATGGGCATTGCTAGCGTGTCGGCATACAATGTGTCCTAGTCACGAGATTGGATGACTGAGTTTGCGCACCGGCGGCGGTATGTATAGTTATTTAGTAATTGTAAATTAAATGCTTAAATTATTTAATCTATGATTTTCTTGGTAGTTAAATGATAAAGAAATGTTGAGTGGTGGCTGGTGCATTTCGAGAGGCCGAGGCCAAGGCTATGGTTATGGGCGGCCAGTCCAGGAGGAGGTTGAGCAGGACCCTAGACTGGTTCAGGTTGAGACTTTAATCCGGGAGAATTGTCCCATGAGTCGTCGTCATACGTACTCGCCGGAGTTCTCCTGCTTTAGGGCTTCATATAAAGATGAGTGGATTTAGGGCCGGTTCCCTTAGATGGAATGCCCTTGTTTGATTGAACCTTGTAGAGAAATGAGGTTACTGAAATTTCCTTCCTCCCATGTTTTCGTGTTTGATTGTTCCTATAGTTGAAGTTGGGTTGGGAGAGTCGGAGAGTCGGTGTTTTTCCCTATTGGATCAATTGGTTTAGGGCAGCATTAGTGTTGTCCTTATACTTAAGAATTCAGTTGGAATAGGGGTGCTTAACCTGTCCTAAATATATATATATATATATATATATATATATATATATAACTCCTCGAATGCATTTTGAGCTTAACTATTAATTTATATTGGCTTTTGCTTCATAATAATTGTAAAACACTAAATAAACCTTTTTAAGCAATATCTGGATATAATGGTAGTTGTTCCAGAATTGCAAAATCTGTAATGCTGTCGTCTTTCCTTCTAGGAATCCATTATTTGGTGGATATAATAAAGAGAAATATAAATTGGTTTGGCAAATTACAATTTGTGTCTCTGCAACATCTATAAGAAGAACTAGAAGATGATATTATAATAGTTTTTGGCATTTTGTCGATGTATGCTTCCCTTTCACCATCAAAATTTCCGTCCATTTGTTTTCCTTTGTGGTGGGATCAAAAGTTATTGTTATGTTGTATAGCATTTTCCATCTATCTTATTTGTTTTATAGAATCTTGCTGCTTGCATATTGCCATTACCTCACAGCAGTGGAACCTATATTGACTGATGGTAAACCATTTTTTTTTTACTGTTGTTTGATCATGACTGGTTTTCATATGGAGCTCTAAATGCTGGGATATGATTAGTGTTTTGTTTCATACATTGTGAAAAAAAAAAAAAAAAAATTCTAGTTAAGCTAATTGAGCTGGAGATTTGAAAGCATGCAATTTCTCATCAATTCTTGGGTCTTTACTTAATCACAGTGCATACACCTCCATTTACAACAATTTTTACCATATGAGATTGTGAAGTTAGAGGTTGTGTGGAGCCTATTGCTTTGAAGCATTGGCTGTTGGGTAGTTTCTGTGATCACAATGTAAGTTCACTTTATATCTGAAACCCTATTGGAACTAGCGTCAATAGGATAAGCTCTGGGTTAACCTCAAAAAAATAAAATGGGTGATTATATCTTGAGAACCGACTCATGTCTCAACATGGTGTGTGTATTGGTGATTACATATCAGTTTATAAATGTTGAAAAGTGGTACTTATATTTGGTTTATTAATGCTGAAAATTTCTATCTGCTTACTTCATGCTTGATGTTCCTTTGATCTTTGTGAGCTTGGGTAGGAGAGAGAACTTGAGGGGTTACATAGGAAAAGGGAAACTCGAGGACCCTTAGACTATAGAAGTCTCGGAATGGGGATGTTGAAGATGGAATTGTGGTTGCGTTGGATTTCGGATTGGAGAGCACCCTTGGCATCTATTCGGCTGCAACCCAGCAGTTTTGGGGTGGATGTAGGATTTGGCCTTAGCACCTACTCAGGGAAGGAGTAAACTCCGGTAAAGGGATACTTACGTGCTGAGAATTTATGGTTTTGTAAGTGTTTTATCAAGCTAAGTTCTGCACCTTGAAGTTATTATTTTGTTGCTCAAATTTGGGGCTTGAATGTTTAGCTTAATTAGCATGTGTTTGGTTGCTGGAAGGAGGGTGTAAATGTTCAGGTTAATGGCTGGGAAATGATGTAACCTGGGAAATGATGATTGAGATGTTCAGTATTGGGGGGTGTTGAATGTGGAGACCTCGGTTTAAAAAAAAAAAAAAAAAAAAAAAAAAATTTGATTTCAGCCCGAAGTTTCTGGGTTGCTGGAAAGTTTGGGGCATTGATTTGGTCGATTGGGCTGGATTCTTCTCTTCCTTGAACAAGTGTAAATCTGAGTTTTGCACGCTCGTTTTCACTACCGAATAAGGATGTAAACTTGAGTAGGAGCAGGTTCTCTGTTGACTTGTTTTAGGCTAGAAACTAAATTGAAATCTGCTCATCTATTAGGCACAAATTTAAACTGAAATCTGCCCCTTAGTCTATGAATATAGATGCTGGAATTTCATGGCTGAAACTACAAGTTTAGAGGTAGTATTTATGCATGTTAAATTCTGCACTTAGACTATGATCTATTGATGCTGAAATTTTCAGATATGACAATATATTTGATGCTGAAAATATTATGTTAGCGAGCATGATTTGATGCTTAGTTTTTAACTTGGTATAGAGGTTCCTGTTACTGAAATTCTAGATGGATTGGTGAAACTTTCAACCTAGAATGTAGAAATCTGGTGCAGAAATTTCAGTTTCGTGCTTGGATTCTATGTGCTGAAATTATGGTTTGGTGCGCTAAAATCCTTAGTGCAATACGTCTATATTGACGCTGAACAATTCCTTTGTGTGTGTTCCTTATTGATGAAACCTGTTGCTGAAATTTTAGCTTGGTAAGCTAAAATTTTCAGCTTAGCAAAAACCATTTTAGATTCTGAAATTTCAGCTTGGTATGCTGAAATTTACAGCTTGAGAGCATCACCTCTGATTTCTAGAATTTAAGATTTACATGTTAAATTTCAGTCCAATGGTTGGGTTGGTTGCCGAGGGTATTTGGGGTCGGTGTGGTCGAGTATTTTTGGGCCGAAAGGAAGGCCGCGTTGGGTTTACTCATGAGTGCACACGAGTTGTATGATAGGAGACCGCACCCACCCGAGTTGGATGATGATGACCCTATAGCTTATCCCAAAATTTGAGGACGAATTTTCTTTAAGGGGGAAAGATTGTAATACCCGCGAGATTTTTTATTATTATTTGGTTTCAGAGAGAATCGCTGGAGGGTGCGACTTAAGGTAAGGCCCGATTGCTAGAAGAATTATTTTAATTAAGTTGTTTGTGATGTTGGGTTTGGGTTGGACTCGAGTCAAGTCCGGGGGTTTGATCGGAACCCAATTTGGATGTGTACTTGTGGACTTGAGTTCAATTTAAGTCATGATGGTATTTAAGTAAAAAAAGAAAAAAAAAAAAGAAAAAAAAGAAAAAAGAAAAAAGAAAAAAGATATATATAAAGATTGGTGTGGCAACCGTGCGACTCCAAGGAGGAGCCGCACGAACGCCTAGAGAGGGAAAGGGGGCGACGCCTGGAAATTCCTTGTCGGAGATCTGATCATCGCGAGGCTTTGGGGTGATCTTCTTCTTCTTCCTCTTGTCTTCTTCCTAAGGTGAGTGACTTGAAACCTTGCCCATAGATCCTCCCCAAATTTCAGTCGCCCCTCCACGTTGAGGATTTAATTTCTGATTTGATTTCTTTCCGACACGAAATCGATGATGTTATTTTCTTGATTGGTGTGATTTTGATGAGATTTGGTGTCTCTTTGTGGTGAACATGGTACGGCAGCCCTAGGGCATGCCCTTGTTCCTTAGGGCCGGTCGAACCTAGTAGTAGGGAATAGTTGAAGTTTTTAGTTTGACCTGCTAAGTCTATTGGATATGTAGATCTCACTTGAAATTTATACCCTATAGACATACTTTAAGGAAGATTGAACTTTTCATGGCTGCCTCTTTGGTGTTTGTGGATGTTCATAAGTAGTAGTGGCTGCCATTACTTAATGTGGAAACAATCAAATAACTCTTGACCAAAATTATACAAAGATAGAGAGCATATAAGATTGTAAGTTCCATGTTTTATGAACATTGAAGGTCAACCGCTTTCTTATCGCATATGGTGATGTGAGCCACTATTAGCTACTACCTCCCAGGCATAATGCTCATCAGACTGGACATTTTTGTTGACACCACAACATATTCATCATCATCAGTTGACGATAACTATGAATGCTAATGGTCAAGTATATTTCGGGCATGCAGACTAAAAGTTGAGATGCTAGGTATATATATGTTATAGGAGTGCTGGTGAGATCTTCCGGATTGAAGGTTCCTTGTCCTTAACTTAGAAAGAAATGTTTATTCTTGATGGATATTAAGATTAGATATTTATAAAGAATAGAATACTAGCAAGCGCGGCCTTTGAGTTGGTACGAAGTGCTCATTCATTTTGTTGTTTGTCTAATTCAGGGCCATTGACTAAAAATGGTAGTTTATATTTTTTTTATTTTGAGATTATGCCTAGGATGCAAGTAAGTCAAATTACTCGTCAAGGTATAAGATGTTTATCTTATTTGTCTGGTTCTACGTCATTGGACGAGAGGTGCAATGATATTGTACAGTTTTTATTTATTTATTTATTTATAGTTGATTGTGATACTTGGACTCAATATGAAATGGTAGTCAAATAGTCGCTGTACGTACGCTTGCAAACTCATCTCAAGAGGGCCAGATATTCCTAGTAAATCCACTAAGCATTCTAGTTTACTAGAAGACATTCTAGAAGCTTTTTGGTTTATTTGTTCATATTTTCTTGTGGTAACTACTTTGATGTTTTCGTAAATGCTAGATGTAATTTTACTATCCTATACTCATCACAGTGGGATAAGCCGTTCTATTACTTCTATGAGCAATGGATTTCAATTAATTATGAGCTCCACTTCATACATGTCTCTTCATATGGAACACCAAATAAATTTCCTTCAATTGTTGTGTCCTCTACAAAATAAAGTTGCATGTGTGATGATTTTTACTTTCTCCTTAGACCCATTATGTTTCTTTTCATTTCTTATGGGTTATCTAGTGATGAAATTTTCTGGAATTGTGTGGATGTTCAGGATGTGAAAATATGGGTGTGAGTAATGTGTTTAGCTCTAAAGTATGGGCTATTAGAGTCATAAAAAATAATATCTTGAGTAGAGACTGAAATTGTGGACTTAAGGGACTGTGATGTCGGTTTGAAACCTAAGACTGAAACTCCATAAGTTATTGGGATTTCATATGTGAATGTTTGGCTTTTATTATGTCCAATGAATACTCCTAGGACTGGATTTTGGTTGGGTTGAAATGCAAAGTACACTGCCGAGAGATTGGGGCTTAAGAGAGGGCCGAGGGTAAGGGCGCATGTGCGCGTTTTCGAGAATTGTCGGCAATCACTCTAATTGTCCTAGAAGTTATTTATTTATATATTGTTGTGTCTATTTACATTATCTTTGGGCATGGTTGTGCTTGCTGGATTATTCTGGACCGGGAAGCTCGTCAGCCGCCACACTGACGCCCGACCCGGAGTGGCATGGGCGGGAAGCTCGCTGAGACAGAGCAGTGCTTAGTGACCGACTCGTAGGACCGACGAGTCCCTGGATTATTGGACCGACGGGTCCTTGGATATTGGACCGATGGGCCCTTGGACCGGGAAGCTCGTCAGCCCGCCACACTGACGACCGACTCGGGTGGCTTGTTTGGAATGGTTGGTTATGCATATTGGTATTCATATTACCTGTGAACTAATGGTTATGCTTATTTACTACTGCTCATGAGTATATGTTACAGATAAATTATTTATTTGGGTTGTTATGTTAATATGGATTATAACCCGATTATGATTATATGTGATGACTTAGAGAGGGCTCGGGGATGAGCCACTCACTGTGTTCTTATGAACTCACACTCTATTCTGTTTGTGTTTTCTTACAGTTGCTGTTCAGTAGAGATATTGATATACCTACGTGGCGCGGCTGAGGGTGACGAGCTCAGGCAGCAGGTCTCGTGGCAAGTGGTCGTAGTCGAGTCCCATGAATTATTTATGCATTGTCTTTCATTTTGGTTGTAGACTTGAAGTTGTACTCGTCATGACGTTTTGTTAGAATTATATGTTTAGTTGTTTCATTTGGTGTCTGCATGGTTATCATTTTTATTCCGCATTGGTATGCATGGGTTGGTAGGCTTCGGAGTACGGACGTGTACTCTGGCCGGTCACGTGACCCTAGGTTTTGGGGCGTGACACTCACACCAAGAGAAATTCCCCCCATATGAGAGTTTCAGAGATCAAAAAAATTAAGAGTGCCGCTACAACCCTTTTTCCTAAGGAGTGTCCCTTCTCAGTTTCTGGTATATAACAGCAGGAATTCAATTTCAAGACAGATCTTGCAGAGACAGTACCTCTACTCCGTACCAATTTCAGGTTCAATTAATTTAAGACAGTTTGCTGTATTCTGAAGGGGATTTAGATTATTGCACTCTTATTGTAAAAGTTCTTTTCTGGATTTAGTAAAGCAGTCTCCTCTTCTCCCTGTGGACGTAGGATCGGCACCCCGCCGAGTCCGAACCACGTTAACCCCCTTGTATTTTATTTTTCTGCATTATTATTATTGGATTTGATTTTTCATTTTTCTCGCCGGGTTCGGGTTTTGTAGATCCTGCAGGAAATTACCCCAAATTTCCCAACAATGACAGCTTGTATCAAGGCAAGGTTTTATAAAAGGGTAAATTACAAAAATCACCTTGAATTTGATTTTATTGACATTACATTTTGGATATCGCGAGGTTTCAAATATTATGCTTTTCATTCCCAAGCAAATGGAGACTAATAAATTATTAATTCTTATGTTTTGATTAGTATAAAATCAAGTATTTATTTTTTTTGGGAAAAGGTTTAAAATGATCCCTAAATTTTGTCGGCATTTTCACATTGGTCCCACAACTTTTTTTCGAGTCAATTGGATCCCTAAAGATTTGTAAATATCACTTTGGTCCCTGGTCGTGACCCTGCCGTTAAAAAAAATCATACGTGGCTAACGTTTCGAAGACGTGGCATCTAGTTTTGTTGACTTTGCTTACGTGTATTAATTGGTGCCTAAGTGGATTATTTTATTATTTATATATTTAAAATGTCTTCACTTTTTTCTCTCCCTACCACCATTGTTATCTCCTCCTCCTCTTCTTCCCTCCTCCGTCGATGTCGCTGCTGGCGCTCCTCCGCCGTCGTCTCCAGAGTAGAAATCTGAATCCGTACCCAAAGCTGCATAAAACAATATTGGAGCAATACTCGGGCATTCCCTCTGAAGCACCAAGCTCACCCTTCTCTACCTCGCCCTCACCCTCGTCGTCCTCCGCGGCACCATTGGTGCCGGTCAGTTCGGCACCCCCGAGCAGGACCTCAATCAGATCCATTTTTGCCTCTGTCGTCCCCTTGTCGACACCACCTCCTCGTCCTCTACGAACGTCCAGGACGACGGCGTCAAGGACCCCCCTCGCGACCCCTCGCAGCCCAACTCGCTTGGCCCCAAGATATCTGATTGGGACGAGCATCGCTCCGAGTGGCTCTGCCGCCACCCAGACCGGCCCAGCTTCCTCGGCCCCAACAAGCCCCGAGCGCTCCTGGTCACTGGTTCATCCCCCAAACCCTGCGAGAACCCCGTCGGCGACCACTACCTCCTCAAGTCGATCAAGAACAAGATCGACTATATATTACCGCGTCCATGGCATCGAGATCTTCTACAACACGGCGCTCCTCGATGACGAGATGGACGGCTTATGGGCCAAGCTTCCCCTGATTCGATCCCTTCTCCTCACCCACCCGGAGGTGGAGTTCCTGTGGTGGATGGACAGTGACGCCATGTTCACGGACTTGGCCTTCGAGCTCCCCTGGGAGCGATACGCTCCCTACAACCTCGTCATGCACGGTTGGAACGAGATGGTGTACGACGATCACAATTGGATCGGCCTCAACACCGGCAGCTTCCTCCTCCACAATCGCCAGTGGTCGCTCGATCTCCTCGATGCCTATCCCAGCAGCGCAACCCGCTACGTCTCACGGCGGTGCGGATCCTCGCGACACTCCTGGGGCAGTCGGAGCCGTCACTCCGGAGGGAAGTTGCGTTGTGGATGCTAGATGCAGTAGCAGAGGCGCGGGGGTACAACATGCACCGAGTCCGCGCTAACTTGTATCAGATCGTGGCAGCATTGTCGTGGGTGGCGGACGTGGTGAGGTGGGCGGAGGATACGGGAGCGTGGAGGAACCCGTCAGCGACCATTCTTGCGCACGGTGTGCTGGTGCTGTTGGTGTGGTACCCGGAGCTGACAGCGCCAACGCTAGGGGAAAAGGAGGCGAAGGAGAAGACGACGACAGAGAAGGAGAAGGAGGAGGAGGAGACGACGACGGAGGAGCGGCGGCGGCGACAACAGCGGAGGAGGGAAGAAGAGGAGATAACAATGGTGGCAGGGAGAGAGAAAAAAGTGAACACATTTTAAATATATAAATAATAAAATAATCCACGTAGGTACCAATTAATACACGTAAACAAAGTCAACAAAACTAGATGCCACGTCGTCGAAACGTTAGCCACGTATGATTTTTTTTAACGGCAGGGTCACGACCAGGGACCAAAGTGACGTTTACAAATCTTTAGAGACTCAATTGACTCGAAAAAAAGTTGTGGGATCAATGTGAAAATGCCGACAAAGTTTATGGACTATTTTAGACATTTTCGAAAAAAAATTCTATCATATTATATTTTTAAAAATAAAAATAAAAAAATAAAAAAATTGTTAGAATGGGTCTTGATAAGAAAACTCATAAGCGCATATTTGCTTTGCATGATTACGAGGGCAGATTGGATTTTTAAAATCTAATTCGCAGTTTGTTGCAATAGCAAATGAAAAGTTGGTTGATATGGGTCAAATTTATTTTGGCCCAAATCCAACACCGGCTTGATTAAGAAAACTTGGGAAGAGGAATAGGTTTAGGCCAGTATCGAGGAAGTATTCCCCATCTACTGCATTCGCCTCTCCAACTCAATGAGTTTGATTCCAACTTCGCGAGAAGGGGTGAGCGTCGGTCGGGTCGGGTTTTTGACTCGACCCAACCCGAATAACCCAAATTCGATTAAACCACCCCCTACACCACCCGACCCTACCCGAAAAAATTTCGGGGACCAATTCGATTAACCCGAATAACCCAAATTTCCTTTAGAATTTTTTTTTAAAAAAAAATCATATTGAAAATGATGATAAAAAAAGATAAACATTAAAAAAATGACTCCACTAGGAATTGAATTCATGACCGCCTAAATTTAATTTTGAACATTCTAACTACAAAACCAATACCATCGCGCGCGTGTGTGTATATAGTGTATAGAATTCTTTCGGGTCGGGTTGGGGTAAATCAAGGTTTTCACCTTACTCGACCCGACCCGAATATAGTGTATAGAATTCTTAAAATGGAGACCAAACCGACCCGTTTTACCCTATTAACCTGACCCGAATTAATTTTTCGGATCATTTTTTTTTCTAGATTATTCGGGTCGATTCGGATTTTGCTCACCCCTATTCGAGAGCTCTTCTTCTATTCTCTTTGTCGAAATTGTAGCAACTATGCACCGTCGTCGTCTTTGCTCTTCTTCTTCATGAGTTTTATATCTCTTGCTCCACTCAAATAATGGCTCAAACAATGAATGAGAACGACTAAAAAATGAATTGCAAATAACTAAAAAGGAACTAGCACAAAAATATATGATTTTTAACCTAATTCGACTTGCACCTATGTCAAATAAAAGATAATGGAGACATTTTATAAAGTAACAAGAGAATATATCCATGCTCATCAAACTCAGAAAAATTAGATCAATATTTATAAGATTGCACAAGCTCGCATACCATAATGACTCATCTTCAAGCTCTATACCAATAGCTTGACTCACTAGTATAGCTTAGTGGTTACATATTTGAATATGTTGCCAATAGATCATGAGTTAACTCTTGATTGAGTGATTTATGTACTTATATTTGTGTCAATGCGTACACTACTAAAAAAATAGCTTTTTGCAACGACTCTTTTGCGACGGCTCAATATGCGGTCGCAAATGCGATGGGTCTGCGACCGCCGTCCATTGGGGTCGCAGACTGGCAAGGGGGTGACGGATTTTGCGACTGCATTGAGTGCCGTCGCAAAATAGTGACGACACTACGACCGCCTATAGTGTCATCGCAATATGGCGACTGATTTGGCAACCATTTGCGATCGTTCATTACGACCGCTTATTTGCGACCGTTATTGTCATCGCAAAATGTTATTAAATTCCCCGCGCACCCAAACCTTTTTTTTTCTCTTCGATCCCCTGCTCAACCCGATAACCCTCTCTCTCTACCGCACGCCTCACTCGTTCTCTCTGCCGCCGCACGCCGAGTGTCGCACGCCGCACATCGCACACGGACCGCCGCCCACTGCTTGTCGCCCGCCACAAGCAGGCCTGCTCGATTGTTCAACCGCCGGTATCCTCCTCCTCCTACTCTCTCTCTCTCTCTCTCTCTCTCTCTCTCTCTCGAAACCCTAGCCGACAGCTAGGGTTTATACTTGAAACCCAATTAGTCTATTTGTACATTTCCAACCTTACTTCATTACTTGATTGTGATTTCATAAGAAAAGAGCTCTCTTAAGTGCTCTTTTCTTATGAAATTTCTGATGGGGACAGATCCGTGATGGAGCAAGTTCTTAAACAAGTATACATATAAACTAGTATTTGAAGTATCTCCCATAAGGCAGTAGTGAATGACTTTTTTGGGGATGATTTTTTTTCATATATGTAGTTTAATTAAGATAATTTAAAGTTACAGTAGCAATGAAAGATGATTTAGTTCACTATATGTAGAAATTAACTTAAACATGGTTTAGGGTTTAGCTTTTAAAGTTATTGGTAGTAGTCTTGCATTCATTCTTTGGTAGGCGAGTAAAGTGATGTGCTCGTCTGCTACCATTTGGCAGATTTATTTGTCTTCTTGTTAATGTATGTAGTTTGTTACTCTTGTGTAAAATTATTTAGTGTTAATCTATAAGAATTAAAGTTTTGTGCTGATCTGCTCGGTTTTCTTCACTCAATGTATCTTTTTTCCTACTTATTTTTTTTCTTTATAAATCACCTACAAGTTTGTGTTGCAAAATCGTAAATCTAGAGGTACAAGAAATGTATAGTTAGATGTTATTTCTGTCTGGAAGCCAGGTTTCTGATTCCTTTAAATGGACATCATGGTGTACGGACAAGAAAACGTTATATTATGTTTCTTTCTAATCAAGTACCTTGAACTTCTTTATTCTTGTTATATTTTGTTACTATTAGTGGTAATTATTTTTTTTGCTTTGATGGTTCAGAAATGAAGATTAAATGAAAATCTCGAAACTTTCTATGTTGATTTGGATCCCACTTGCTTATTTTGTGATGATTTTGTTTTTTGCTTTGTATAACTTGGATCATACTCCCATTCACCTCTATGAATTGTTCATAGTTCTAGCACTACGCATCAGACGTTTGCTAAGAATTCCACTAAAAAACTTATTTTGTTTCTAAATAAATTTTAGCGGCCTTAAGTATTGTTTATTGTTTTTGGACGGTAGATTGTGTTATTGCTCTTAAAATATTGAGTCTTCACTTGGATCATTTTTATGGACGGTAGATTTTTTTACTTCCAAAAAGAAGTAAAAAAGATACCTGAATTGACAGCTTTGCATTGATTTTTTTTTTCTAATTTTTTTTTCTCATCAATTCATTTCACTTGGCCTAGCGTTCAAGATTACCTTCTCCTTTTTGAGAAAAATAATTTGATCAAAATAGGTTTCTCATTAAATCAGTCTTCTTTTTATTGCGGCAGATATTGCTTTAATGTGTTTTCAATAATTTTATTGTTCTTATGCATATGATTTAGTTTTGTTGTTCTTATGCATGTGATTTAGTTTTCTTTGGACACCTACTATTTTTGGTGAATTATTTAGATGAATTGTGATTGAGAATAATGTGTTTTCAATATAAATCTATAGCTTGCTCTATTCGAGACGAATGGAATTGTTATTGGTGAATTATTTCTCGTTGTCAATATAATTTCCTAATGTACAATGAGAATCGTAAATTGCCTCGTTATATTGAATTCTGCACATAATTATTATATTGAATTCTGTGGAGAGGGAAATTTCCATAGCTTAGCTTGTTCTTACGCGCATAAGTATAATTTCCATGTCTATAGCTTGTTCTTATGCCTTATGTGCAAAAGATTATGCACATAAGGGGAATTTCAATATAAATCTATAGCTTGTTCTCACGCACACATCGTAAATTTCCATGTCTGCTTCCTTCACGCTCCACGTAAGTATAATTCTACGCAATATGAAACTTTATTTCCTTCACATGAATTTGACTGCCATCGTTTGTTCATCTCCATGTAGCACATGGACCATTCCCTAATCCATATAAACCAGCAATGTTAAGCCTACCCATGCAGCCTACTCCTGATATGGCATTGTCTTCTCAGAACAAAAGAAGTTACTGCCAAAGAATTAATAGCAATCGGATCATTAGATCTAAATGAGGTTTACAATTGTTTTAATCATGGATAAATAGTTTTAGATAATAAACCCTAGCCTAACTTTTAGAAAGTTTTGTCCTTCTTAGGAGCGAATTGACACATGATGGCCAAGCAAAGGGCATCAGTGCCCTACTATGTAGTCTTCTTTTTGGCTTTCTATTTTCCCAATTTTTAAAGAAAGAAAAAATAGAAAATATATGTCAGGAGATATGCTCTGAAATATCTCCTGACAACACACCTTGAGCAGATATGCTCTGAAAATATATGTCAGGAGATATGCTCCTACTGAAAACAAACCTTGAGCAGATATGCTCTGAAATATCTGTAATTAACCAAATAATTTAGATCTCAGAACTCACAATTAAGTATATATTTTTTTCATTTTTTTCTATCTATTATTTTATATTATATTATTGATTGACATCACTAATCAACATTTATATTTGTAGATGTCGTGTGCTCGTTCTAGGATTCATCGCACAAGTTTATCTCGGCCGCCGCCACCGCCGCCCGCGACAATACGTAGCAACACCACCACCACCAGCCGTGGCAGATGTTGTACCACCATCACCTACACCTGGGCCTAATCGGGGGGGGGGGGGGGGGATGATGCACCTTCATCGTTCGACCAGCGCCGACGGATATCGCTGAATGATTTAAAGTAAGTAAACTAATTTATTTATTATAATTATTAATAATTAATTGTTACTTATAATGTTATTATACTTGAGTTGTAGATTTGAGCAGGATGATGTCGCCCGCACCATGACCGTTATGCTTAAGAGTTTCTTTCATGAGCCGTGGACTTCATGGACCAGGGTGTTGGACCATTATCAAAATTTATTATGGAATGAGTTCGATGTACGTAATTAAAGTTACTTTGATTTAATGACGTACTTCCTTTAAGATGACAAACATGGTCGAAGTTTTTTCTCCATCTTATTTGAATAGTTGATTGAAATATGCAATGTTTCACATCCTAGTAGAGTTTTGTAAGTTGGAAGGTGATACATCACTTCTCTAAATTTTATAGGATAGGGGTATGTTAAATTAATGCATTTCTCTCATATCAGTTGTTTATTCTAGTATTCAATGTTGGTCGATAGCTTAATTATATTAAAAGTTTTCTTCATTTCATTTTGACTTTTCCCTAATGGACTCTAAAGTAGGAATAGCTGAACATAACATGCTGAGAATGCTGAGAATTCAACATGTTGAACTCTACTGGCAACTCAATCGATTATTATTCATTCCATCCGAATAATAATCAAAATAACATCAACACTTTTAATGAATATTTACGTCAAATAATATTCTATTACTTCTCCTTCTACTTCTACTCTTAATTAAGTCGACAAATTAATTTCTCAAATTTGCTTCTAATAAGTACCTCAAGTTATATGTACATAAGATATTTTATACTGAACAGAAAACTCATATATAATTGCCTTTATAATCTTCAAATGCTCCACTTGTGATACACACATATATATGCATATATATATATATATATATAATTTGACATGCAATAATAAAGAACAAATAATGCATGCATGGTATATAGAACACCAAAGTAGTATTAATTAAGATCACAAATCCAAGCAAATTAAGACGTTGTTTCAGGTAGTCAAATTAAGAACACCAAAGTGTTCTTACACCAAGTAGAAGTGTAATTAATAATCTGCAATACTCAAATTGTCTTGGTTATATATATATAGACCTTTCAAACTTCCAACCTTGTTCATTGGAATATATATATAGATATATAGATGGATGGATGGAAGACCAAACTGATTCAATTTGGTACATTCTGCTGTGATATAAGATAGCCACAGATCATTGAATGTTTCCCTCTAAATGTGAGCTCTATTGGCAATTCACACTGTTAATTACTGCTACGCTTCAGTAGCTTATAAAGCATCTTCATCTCCCACCCACATATAAGTACTAAAGTGAAAAAGATCAATAGAGATTCAATGCAGTGAGACTAGCTTGCAGTTTTTGACAGTAGTTATCTAGATTCTGAGAAGAGCAAAAAAATCAAGTTAGATTTGCTGAGAAGAGCTCGCAATGATCTAATCTGCAACAATAGTTATCCCCATAAGTAGTACTGAAAAATGGGTCTGGGACAGCTATTAATTGTCATCCTTGATCTGAATGAATGAACCAATGCCATTGGAGCATGGTCAGTTGAATGAGTTTTGATAACTTTGAATGAGATCTCATTTTCATCATTAAATTTGTGGAAAATTGGCCACTAACTTATTGTATGCATGAATAAGAATGAAACAAGGAGTGCCCACATTAAGGGGGCGTTTGGTTGCCCGCAAGTACAAATGCTGCAACTCTAATTGCAGCATTTAGATAACAAATTTGTTTGGTTGGCTGCAAAATCATTTTGCAGCATTTACTAGTTGCAACTTGTATTTCAATTATCATTTGCGGGCCGCAAGTGGAATTGCAGCCCAAAAAGCCCGCAATACAAGATTGCGGACTGCAAATGCAATAATTTAAGTATTGAAAAATAATTAATTTTGGCGACGTAGAGTCGTCGGATGAAGACGAGATAAATATCAAAGTTGTAGGTTTTTGCGTGCTGAACCTAATGGTAGTGTCAGATTTTACATCTGATGTCATTTGATAGATTTTTTAATATATTTTCAGTATTATACAAAAATTAAAAATTATTAATTTGTCAGACAAATCATGTCGAGCCTAAGTTTTTAGCCTGGCCCGAAAAAATTTATCCCAGATTCGACCCAAAAAATTTATGCCCGACCCGGCCCAAAAAAGTTCGTGTCCAGCCTGGCCCGAAAAAATTTGTGCCCGGCCCGGCCCGAAAAAATTCGTGTCCGTCCCGCCCCGAAAAAATTTGTGTCCGACCCGACCCAAAAAATTCGTGCACTGCACGGCCCGTCCCAGCCCGGCTCGGTCCGAAAAAATTCGTGCCCAACCCGGCCTGAAAAATTTCGTGCCCAGCCCGACTCAAAAATTTCGTGCCTGGCCTATCCCGAAAAAATTTGTGCTCGGCCAGGCCCGAAAAAATTCGTGCTCAGCCTGGCTCGAAAAAATTCACTGTCGGCCCGGCCCTGCCCAAAAAAAATTCGTACCCCGGCCCGACCCGAAAAAATTCATGCCCGACCCAAAAAAATTCGTGCCCAACCCAGCCCTGCCCGAAAAAATTTATGCACTGCCCGACTCGTGCCGACCCGAAAAAATTCGTGCCTTGCCCGGCCCAAAATTATTCGTGCACGGCCCAACCCCAAAAAATTCGTGCCCAACCCGGCCCAAAATATTTTGTGCTCGGCCCGCCCCAAAAAAATTCGTGCCCGGTCTGGACCGAAAAAATTCTTGCCTGGCCCTGCCCGAAAAAATTCGTGGTCAGCCCTGCCCAAAAAAATTCGTGTCCCGACCCGACCCGAAAAATTTTATGCCCAGCTCGACCTAACACGAAAAGAAATTCATGCCCAGTCCGAAATATTCGCATCGGGCCCAACCTTGCCCGAAAAAATTCGCGCACTACCCATCTTGACTCGGCTCGGCCCAAAAAATTTATGCCCGACCCCGCATGAGAAAATTCGTTCCCGGCCAAAAAAAATTTGTGCTCGGCCTGGCCCGAAAAAATTCCTGCCCGACCCGGCCTGAAAAAATTCGTTTCCTGGCCCAGCTCAAAAAAATTCATGCCCGGCCCGGCCTGGCCAGAAAAAAAATTTGTGTTCGGCCCAGCCTTGCCCGAAAAAATTTGTGCACTGCCAAACCTGTCCCGGTCCGGCTCGGGCCGACTCGAAAAAATTCGTGTCCGGCCCGGCCCAAAAAGATTTGTGCACGACCCGACCCGAAAAGTTCGTGCCCGGCCCTGCCCGAAAAAGTTTGTACCCGGCCCGGATAAATTAGTGCATGCTCGGCCCATCCCTTCCCGGCCCGGCTCAGCCCGACTTGAGAAAATTCGTGCCCGACTCGACCCGAAAAATTTCGTAAGATGCAAGTTGCACATTGCAAGTTACAAGTGTAATTACAACTTCCATTTGCGGCCAACCAAATGCTTGCAAATAGAAGTTGCAACTCTACTTGCGGGCAACCAAACGGTAGGCTGCAAAATCTATTTGCGGGAATTTGCTTTTGCATGCAAATAAATTTTGCAGCATTTACACTTGCGGGTAACCAAACGCCCCCTAAGTGTTTTTCCACCCTAACTCTTATTTCTTTATATCCTCTTCTATAAACAAGAGAGGATTCTGGTTATGAAGTTAGTATAAAGAATATCAAAGATGTTGAGAAAATTGAAAGACCATGTGCAGATTTTTGTGTTAGATTAATTTTAATAGTATGATATGAACCAACACATATCAATAGACGTGCATCCATCAATATTAAAATAAATGGCCTAGATCTTAAATGATCTAATTAGATTTATTTATGGGCCTGCGACATCTCAATATTATATGAGATTTAATTGTACAGATATCATTTAGGATAATAATTAATTTTATGATGGGCAAAATTATAATTACCACTACCTCAGGTTTTTATTATAAATAGAGAGATTATGGTCCTTGGGTCATGCACTTGATTCCAGTTTCTGAGCTCCATTATTCGGAGATGACTCGTGGACGGTGCATAGACTTGGAAGGCCGCTCAGTCTCCTAATCTAAACAATGGATTCAAGTACGCTTCTGCCATTCAATTATTCTTAATGATTTAACATGTTTGATGTTGGCTTTTAAGGTATAATTTTCTATTTAGAAAATTCTTTCAATTGGTATCAGAGCCAATCATGTTGAATCATTGAGAATTTTTATTCTACTTCGGGATTTATCTACTATTTATCCTTATGATGCATGATGTTTGATTTCTTTGATACTATTCATGAACATTCTGTCTTGTTCGTCTGAAGAATTTACATGATGATATGAGTACAGTAGATGAGTTTTGCATTTTATTCATTGTTCATGATCATAAAGTTTTCGATTATGTTTTTTGCTTCATGATTCATTACAAACAGTAGATCAATCGATTTCTCATTGCTTAGAAATAATAATAATAATAAATTGCTGCCGAAAGCTTTCATCCCCTTTTCTTCTTCTCTTCTCTCGTTGGCGCCGAAATTTTTCGCGCTCCTGTCCCTTCATCTCCGGATCCGCCATTGTCGATGTAGCCTCGTCCTTGGCGGACGCGACGACGACCAGTGGTGGTCGCGGGCTGCACAATTCACACCAGATTTGTAAACTGTCGCATATTGGTTGTCTTCCTTCTCGTCGGTGTGGCCGGAGCAAGCAAGGTGTTACTTTGCTCCGACTAGATGGGAGGACGGAAAGGCGACTAAGATGTCGATGAAGCCTTGCCGGTTTTCTCACGCACCTGAGGGTAGTCGACTGCATTAAAGGGGAAATCGATCTGGACGGCGATCGTCAGCGTCGCGTCTAGGTGGCGCCTCGGCTGCAGTCCGGTGCATGCGGGTAGCACCACTTTTGCCTTCTCGTTATCGCCCCACGCCGGAGGAGGGTTTGCCGGCGTCTTAGGAAGGGCGGCATTGACGTTTGAGGGGTGGGAGATGGGGTTGCAGCATGCGGCGATCGCGGAGGGAAAGATGCCATCGGGTGCCTTCCGACGATCACCAAGCCTGCCCGAGTCCATCTTTTCTCGCCTTCTCCACCTTTAGGCGGTGGTGGACGGCGCGCGCGAGTCGGCGATGGATGCAGGTGGGCACTGCAATCGTCGTGCGAAAGAGGGAGGAGGCGGCGGCTGTGTCGTGGGAGAGAGGTTAGGGTTTAAATTAGAAGTTAGAGTTTAATAAGTTGGGTCGGATCCGGGTTAGATAAGGATAAATCCAGATCCATTAGTAACTAAACCTGATAGTTGGGTCGGATCCGAGTTAAGCAAGTATAAATCTGAATCCATTAAGAAGTTGACCCGACCCATTATTAAAATACAACCCAACCCTATATAATTATAAACCCGACCTGTAAGATAAAAACCCGACCCGTGAATTAAGCTCCAAACCGGTTTAATTGGATCCGGTTCAACCCAATTGTTAGCCGGTTCATCTCAATTGGACCCGGTTCACTTGAATTTAATTTGGTTTGGTTCAATTGAGGTTTAGTTTATCAAGTTTGGGTCTGGTTCACTGAAATTAGGACCGGTTCAGTGCAATTAAATCCGGTTCAGCACTGGTTTAGGTCAAATTTTATTGGTTCAGCATCGGTTCAAGTCAATTTAGGCCGGTTCAGTGCACATTTTAAGCGGTTCAGTAGATTTCTTTACCGGTTCACTAAAATTAGCATTTGGTTTAGCATAATTTCAGCCGGTTCAATGCAATTAGCATTAGGTTCAACCTAATTTAGCCTTGGTTCAGCTCAATTAACATTGGTTCAACATAATTTTGATCGCTTTATTGTAGTTTGACCAATTTAACAAGAAATAAAATAATAGCCCATCATGTCTAATGTTTTGGAATATGTTGGTTTGAAACAACATCTCACCAAAGCGAGCTCTCTTGTGTAGAATTAGCATATTTTAGAACATAAAGATGTTAGCATGTTAGAAATTCATGTGGGTAATGATCGGCCCAAAGGAAGGTTATTCCTTACGTGCCTGCGGTAATAAATATGTGATGGTCATAAGGTTTTTCATGTGGACAAGAGTCGATCCAAAGAAAGGCTTCTTGTTTGACATGACTGATTATCAATGTTTGATTACTGCATTGAGAGTACCGCTTACAAGTTGACATTTTTGTCCAAAGATGAAGTGTCAATTTTGTGCTTGGTATCTTGTAATGGACCTGCTAGCTATTTATTTCTTTTGCTTTAATTAATTTATTGAGCTGAATATATTAATGTTTTGTTTTATTCTCTGTTCAACTAACATTTCTGTTTCATCAAATATTACTGCCACTCTTCTATCTCTGTGCTGACTGGCGCGAATTTCAAAGCCTGGAAAGAAAAACATTATAATTGTTCTTAGTTGCATGGATCTAGACTTGGCACTTAGGATAACCGAGCCTGCTCTTACAGATGATATTTCTCTTGATGACAAGAGAAAATATGAGCAGTGGAAAAAATCCAACCGCCTAAGTCTCATGATTATGAGAAGAGCAATATCAGATTGTTTTAGAGGCGCTATATCTGAAGAAACTAATGCCAAATTGTTCCTAGATGCTCTTGAAAAACGTTTTGAGAAAAATGAGAAGGTTGAGACAAACATGTTATTAACAAATTTAGTCTCAATGAGGTATAAAGGCAAATGGAACATTAGGGAGTACATTATGGAGATGTCAAATCTTGTCTTTAGATTAAAGACACTGAAATTAGACCTCCTTGAGGACTTATTAGTACATTCGGTTCTGATCTCTCTTCCGGCACAATTCAATCATTTTAAAATCAGTTATAACTGTCAAAAGAAGAAGTGGACTCTCAATGAGCTCATCTCTCATTGTGTGCAAGAGGAAGAAAGACTAAAGTAAGATAAGATTGAAAGTGCTCATTTGCTGTGGCCTCTAAAGATAAGGGCAAGAAAAGACCTAAGACTACAGAAGCTGCAGATGCTCCTCAAAAGAAAAAACAAAAGGAACAGACTAAGGATTCTACCTGTTTCTTCTGCAAGAAAAGTGGGCATGTAAAGAAAGATTGTACCAAGTACCACGTTCGGCATGTTAAGAATGGTACTTTTCTCACTTTGGTTTATTCTTAAGTTAATTCAAATTTTGTACTTATAAACACTTGGTGGATAGACTTCGGTGTTTTTACTCACATAAGTGTGTTTATGCAGGATTACCTGAGCTGCCAACTGTCGAGTGATGTTGAAAGATTCATCTTTGTGGGCAATGACAAATCAGCTAAAGTTGAAGTTATAGACTTTTTAGGTTATTGTTTAGGATTGATTATTATTTAGAAATTGAGAGAGACTTTTGTAGTTTCATCTTTTACATGGATTTTGATTTCCATCTTTGTTTGGACAAATAAAGTTGTTCTTGTTCATTTGAAAATAGAAAGTTTAGTCTTTATCTTAATTCTATTTTTACTGGTATCATTTATGTCCTATTTCAATAACCTTTATATGCTTGATGTAATTGCTTCATCTAATGAAATTCTGCATACCAACTCACAAGGTACAAAATAAAAATTAGCTGGTAAGAATTCCATCATGATATGATATAAGCACTTAGGTAATATATCCAAGTATAGGATATAGATGCTTGTGTCTAATAGGATTCTAGTTATTCCTGATGCTACGGACTTTGATGTCCTTACTGAATGCATTAAGGGAAAACAAACAAACATTAGGGTTAAGATACTAATAGAAGTTCAAACGTCTTAGAACATAATTATACGGGTGTTTATTGACCTTTTCCTATGGCTTCTTGGAATGGTCAAATAATATTTCTATGTTCATAGACAATTACTTCATATACTGGTACATATGTTTAAATAGTGAGAAGTCTAATTAATTTTAAGACTGCGGCTTATATTTTGATTAAAGTACCATCTATAGCAGTACATAGAAACTCTTATATATTATGGACGGGCAAGAAGCCCATACTAAATATTTGGGGTTGTCCAGCTAAGACTAGGCCATATTGGTCAAAGGAAAAATCACTGGAACAGTCCACTGCTACTTTATTGGGTACTTTGATATATCTATGGGATATTATAGGATAATTTTAATATAAGTAATACTTAGTTCATTGAAGTTATTGAGTTTGGGGAGAGATAAGGATATTCTTTAGGAATCTACCCATGAAGTATAAACTTAATGACCTCAATGACCTCTAGAACTAATGCTTCCCGTTAGAGGTATTATAAATTTATCAAGTTATTATCTCATTTTATTTTGAGATAAATATGGTTGATGAATGCATATATCATGAGTTCAGTGGGAGCAAGATTATTATCCTATATACCCCTATTGCTAAATGAGGTAATTTTAGTCTTAAATCGTGCCCTAAGGATAAAATTGAGCAGGAGAAAATGCAGAAGATTTCATATGCGTCTACTACAGGGAATCTGATGTATGCTCAAGAAAGTACGCGTTCGGATATTGCGTACACTAAAGGAATATTAGGCAGATATCTAAGTAATTCCGGAATAGATCATTGGAAAGCAGCCAAACGGGTTATGTGGTATCTACAGAGAATAAAACATTACATATAGAAAATCATATCAGCAGAAGATCATTGGGTATTATTGATTCTGATTTTGCTGGATGCCTAAACAGTTGAAGATCCACTTCTAGTTATATTTTTTTGTTTACCAAAAAAGTTGTTTATTGAATGAGTTCTAAGCAGACACTCACTGCAGCTTCAGATATGAAAGCAGAATTCATAACTTATTTTAAAGTATCTAATCTTGGGATATGACTGCGAAATTTTGTCACTAGGCTGCCTATAGTAATAAATTTGAAAGACCACTAAAGTTATTCTGTGACAATAAACTGACAGTGTTATATTCCAATAACAACAGGAGCCCTTGAATGTCTAAGCATATTGACATTAAGTTCTTGGTTGTTAAAGAAAGAATTCAGAGTGATAAATTAAACATATAGCACATATGTACAATCTCCATGATGGCAGATCCGCTTACTAAAGTTTTTTCACCCATGGTCTTTTATGAGCATGTTGCTCATTTGGGTGCTGCATCATGTATTGATATGATGGTTCAGTGGAAGTTTGTAATTTGTTACTGTGTTTTATAACATTTTTTTGCAGAATAAAGTTTTATTATTTTACATTCTGAATATTTTTGGTTGATCTCAATAAAATAGGACTAGTTGGAAATAGGCATGTAAGGATCACATTGCATGTAATTTTCATGTTGTGCACCCATATATGATCTATGTCGTCGAGAGTATTAACATTGTGATCATTGATGGATTTAGTCACGATAAATGTTGCGAAAATCGCTTTGGTTCTTTGTTAGTATGATCGATGGACCAGATTATTAGAGATGGTTGATAAAATAGTGATGATGAGCTCATAAAGTTAGTATGCACAGTTATACGGTGATTCATGTGTTGGCCCAAGTGGGAGACTGTTAGATTAATTTTAATAGTCTGATATGGACCAACACATATCAATAGGCGTGCATCCATCACTGTTAAAATAAACGGCCCAGATCTTAAGTGATCTAATTATATTTATTTATGGGCCCGCGACATCTCAATTTTATATAAGATTTAATTGTACAGATACCATTTAGGGTAATAATTAATTTTATGATGGGCAAAATAATAATTACCAATACCTCAGGTTTTTGTTATAAATAGAGGGGTTATGGTCCTTGAGTCATGCACTTGATTCCAATTTCTGAAGCCTCATTATTCAGAGACGACTCATGGACGGTGCATAGACTTGGAAGGCCGCTCCATCTCCTAATCTAAGCAATGGATTCAAGTACACTTCTGCATTTAATTATTCTTAATGATTTAGCATGTTTGATCTTGGCTTATAAGGTATAAATTTCTATATAGAAAATTCTTTCATTTTGCACTCTCAAGCTTCATGTTCTTCTTCTGGATAATATATTTTTTGTTAACTTCAATATCCATTATTGCATTATTTAGTTAATCACCGTAACTCTAAAGTAGATCTTTTCAAATTTTATGGCCTCTTGCTGCTGTCCTCTAATAGTCACCACGTCTATCCCCTTTTGACATTTTTCTGGCTCTGATGCCAGATAATCTATCTAGAATTAGTATCCTGTTCCATTTTTAACATAATTGAACAACATTTATGAATTCATTTATAATAACTTTTGTTTATTTCTTGAATGGTTTTGTTAACTTCATTGTTCATTGAAAACTAAATCTTGATTCACTAAAGCTTGGCATGTATTGATACATCACTTTCCATTCTGAAATCTTATTCCTGCATGTTTTAGGAAAAAACAAAGAAATTGAGTAGGAATTGTATGGAATATTCTAAATAAATTGATTGTGAAAGTACTTATCTGTTGTTCAAGAATTTCCATCTCTTGTTACCTTTAGTTAACGTCGATATTTGCTAATTTGCATTGTTTTAGCTGTATTATTCATTTTCCTATAAAACCTCACATATGAAATATCTGAATATAAAGATTATAACACGAAATAACTTGTTTGGTATGCCAATTCTGTTGAAGGCTTGCAGTGTGTCTTTTGTCTAAACAAAGTATGTTTTAACAAGGAATTGAAAATCAGTGATGATTTTAAATGATTGTATTAATATATTTTTTTGTAGACCCGATACACATGGGATCCCTCCATTCAGGTTCAGGTGGAGTATGCTTGGAAAGCTTACAATAAGAATATTTTCAAGGATATCCTCCACTGTGCGCGGGATGAGGCACGGGCAAATGTAGGCGGTAATCGAAATACGCCTATGGATACGCTGAAGGAAAATGAGCCCAACTAGATAACAAGTCACGTATGGGATCGACTATGCGACATCTGGGCGTCCGAGGAGTGGCAGGGTGCCTCCCGAATGGCGTACCGGAATCGGATGACGCTAGTTGAGGGATCTGTGGCCCGACATAGCTGTGGGTCCATCCCATTTACTAGTCACGAGCGTCGCATGGTAAGTAATTTAATAATCATTTTTATTATTTATTATAGAAAAACTAATTATATTTATTTTATTGTAGGGGACGCGAGATGAGCAGGGGACGCTCATTCCGGCTGATCCTTTGAGGGTCTTCGAGGAGACACAGGGATATAGACATGGTCCTCGCTGGGGTGAGTTCATCAGCGGGAGGCCGGAGACGATCTTGGTAAGTTAATATTTAATAAAGTTTATATTTTAAAAAAATTATATTAGTTCAATTATGTATAATTAATTTAATTAATCAATCTTTAAAGACCACGTATACTGAGTTGGTGACCCAGCGGGGAGGTGATTCTGCGTAGCATCAACTTGATGTTGACGCATGGATGCAGGTGACATGAGTCGACCACGACCGTGTATATGGCATTGGCACAATGGCCCACGCACGGACGTTGTTGCATCCACATGGTGCGGGGTCATCTGCCTTCACTTCTTCCACTACTGGTCCATCAACATCACATGCGGGCCAGGATCGATTTGCAGCCTTAGAGGCTTCGCATGCAGAATTACAGGCTTCTCATGCAACCTTAGAAGCTTCTCATGCACGCCTCATAAGTGAGGTGGCCACTATGAGGGAGTACATGACACGTATTGCTTCTTTCATGCATGGTGCTCCGACCCCTCCGCCTCCCCCGTCATTCAACGCGACGCCAGCTGATGCCGTCCCAACGCAGCCCCTCTCCTCGCCGCATCCCGTCGCCGCCACATGATACGTTTCATGATTGATGTACTTATTTTTTATTTTGATGTAACATGTTTTGAAACGATGTAAAATATTACATTTTGATATAAATATGTATAAACATTATAATTTGATGTACGTCTTGAATATTCACTTGTTGTGGCAGCATTTTGATATAATTTGATATCTTGTATATTTTCTCGTTGTGACATTGCATTTTGATTTGATGTTAAATGTAAATAGGTATTTTTTTTTAAAAAAAATATTATTATATTTTTTTTTAAAAAAAATACACATTTGCGACGGCTCTGCGACCGCTAGCCGTCGCAAAAGGTATATCGAACTAGTCGCCAAAAGCGGTCGCAGTTACAATTGCGACCGTTATGCGACGGCTAATGCGATCGCAAAATCATCGCCTATATAATATTTGCGACGATATCCAATGGTCGCAATACCGTCGCCTATTTATTATTTGCGACGATCAGAGAAGGTCGCAAATATTACGCGACCATATTCTGCGATTGCTATATACCGTCGCAACTCGGTCGCAAAATGTTCTCATTTGTGATCACTGCTTCTGCCGTCGTATTTTTTCTGCGACGATATCATTTGCTACCGCTCTCTGCGATCGCATCCGGCCGTCGCAGAAGATCTTTAGCGATCATTTTGCGACGGTAATGTCTGTCGTAGATATCTCGTTTTCTAGTAGTGGTACCTTATGTATATATTTTTTTGTCTTTATGTACACCTAATAATGACTATGTTATCAAAAAAAATTCTAAAAAAAAAGAAAAAAAAATAATCTTCAAGCTTTGTGCCACCACTTCCATTCTCATTTTCCACTCTTTGGATCTTACAAAGAGTCATACTAATAAATCCTTCTTTCTATAGTATTTGCAAGTATAGTATATAAGGTTTAATTTAAATTGAGATCAAATTTAAAGATGTCACATTGTAGAAGTATGGAACCTTGATTTTTTTTAAAAAAATAATAACTAAACTTGCAAACACTATATTTCAAGGTGTCATCAGATATATATTATCGGTTTAATTTTTATTTATATATATAGATGAATTTTTATGCTCTTAAATGCTTTTGAGCAAAAGTCTTAAGTTATTAATTTTCAATATTTTAAATGTCATAAAATTATTCTTAGCCAAACAAAAAATTATATAGCCTACAGTGGCCCATAGAAAATGAAAATTTTCTTGTTCAAGGCTTTTATCGTTGAAGAAATTTAAACTCATTAGATTTGTGTTTTAATTTATAAAATTATATTTTTATTTTAATAATATTATTTATAGATAACCAAATATATAAATATATAGCTTTACAGTGGCCTATAGAAAAATGAATTTTTTCCCTGTTCAAGACTTTAGGCAAAAAGTATTGAACAAATTACATAACTCATCAAAATTGTGCTTTTAATTTTCAAAAACTATTTTTCATGTCATAGAATTTCTTGTATGTGGCAATATATAAATAGTTTACTCAGAGAAAATTTCTCACTAAAGTGGCCTCTAATGAGAGCTTTTGAACACATTTAAAGACTTTTGGTTTAAACTTTTGAAAACCTTAAAAACTTTTTAAAAGATATTTTTATTTAATAATTCTATTTTATATGTCATAAATATTATTTCTAGACAACAATAAAATATAAGTAGGTAAAACTGTTCTTTACAAAAAAAAGCAATATATTTATGTTTAAGACATTGGACAAAAATCTTAAATAAGTTAAAAATCTATCAGAATTGTGTTTTTGATTCTCAAAATTTATTTTATATATCATAAAATTATTTTTAGACAACAGAAATTGAGATTTTTTTCTTTCAAGAATTCTGAAAAAAGTTTTAAACACACTACTTTTGTTTAAAAATATTTAAAATTTATGGGAAATATGTTTTTAATATAAATACCTTACAATTATTATTATTTTTTTAAATGAAAATTTGTCATGTTTAATATTTTAAGGGTTCATTTTTTTTTGCATAATTTTAAAGTACAACACTAGTTATCTCATGTTCGTTTGTAAAAATAGACAATGGACAATATAAGAATAATGTATCAGAACAGTACACCATGCTTATTTTTTTGTTGGAGTAACAAGAGTTTATTACTCTAATTTGGAGTAACAAGGATCATGTTATTTTGGTACATTATTGAAAATGTCAATAAAATCTTCTTCTTATTTTTAATATATGTAAAAAAAATTCAAGAATTCTTGAGTTATTCAAAAATGAGTATATTTATATTTAAAGAGATTATATTTTGATTAAAAAAGAGTGTATTTGGATAGAAAATAGATATACATGTATATTTGAAGATAGTATATTTAGATTTAAATAAAATATATTTAGACTCAAAGAGAATATACTTGATAGAAATTGAGTATATATCAAAATATAAAAAAATAAAATCAAAAATAGAAAAAAAATTATCTGAAACCTCTGTCTCTTACTACAAGGAGAACTTATGTCATCAAAGAAAACACCATTCTTCTTATTTTTTTGATTACGATGAATTAAATACTTGTTCACTACAAATAAATTAACTGAATGTAGTGTTATACTTTAATTTTTTTAACTTGGGTTCAAGGGAAGAAAACCGTGGAGTTGAAATAACTCACCCAGAACAACTTTTAAAAGATTACGTGGTACTATTGGGTCGAATAAACCTTTATCGAAGAATGGGTAGAAACTGTGTATATATATGTGTGTGTTCAAAGTGAATGAGAATGTACGTATTTGAAATTAAAGAGAGTATATTTGGATAAAAATTGAGTATATATCTATATTATGAGAGAGTACATTTGGATCAAAAATTAATTTTTAGTCAAATAAAATATCATGATCATGTATACTTACTATGCAATCATATATACTCACAATATTAGTAGGTATACTCAGTATGCGAGGCGGTGTGGCCGCGTCGTCGAAGATGCCAGGGCCTCTATATCGCAACATATTAATTAATTGTTATAAATATTTTTAAAAAGTTTTAACAAAAAACTATTTGTGTTTAAGACATTCAACAAAAATATTTAAATAGCTTAAAGATTTTTGAGGACTTTTGCTGAAAATCTTTAAAGATTAAAAAGTTATGAAAAAAAAAATTTAACAAATAAAAAAGTCAAGTCATAATTTATAGTAATAATGTATAAAAATTAAATTTAAAAAAATAGTACCAAGGATTTTTGGCCAAAAGTATGAAATGATAAAATAAACAATATTATTTTTCTGTTTCTGATTTTGAAAATTTATATATCGACATTTCTATTTTGAGAATTTTTCATACAATTATTTTCACGTTGAGAAAAATGCTCATATTTTAATTTTTAAAATAAGGTAAAAATACGTAAGATGCGAAAAAGTGTGAAGAAACAATCTTCTACCGCAAAGATCTAAAATTAATCGAAAATTAAAAATCTTCTACCGCAAATATCTGGAACGAGTGCCGGTCGTCTCCCACAAGATTTTTGTACTCCTTTTGTCATTCATAGCTCTTAATACAAAGTCAAATGTATTTCTTTATTTCTTTATTTATTTTATTTATAGTAAATTTTGTTGTGCGAATACAAATCTTGGTAAACGTTTAGATATTAATTACATATGTCACAGTGCTTTCGTCAACTCCCTTTTTTATATATTTCTTCCAGACTTGGACAGCCAAATCCAATCCGTGCTCATAGTATTAATCTCCACTTTCTTTATGCGACACAAAAAATAATTACTTGCACTCACTTAGAGCTCACTTCCTCAGCTGTCACCTTACTACTCGACAATATAAACGGGCCCACACGTTTTCGTCCAATAAATGGAGAAGGTAGTTAATGGACTAGATTAAAAGAGTGGATTGATAAATGTCCTTTACAATGGAGAGCTAGGACAACAGTCAGATGAGAAATCGACGGCTGACCCACTCGCTGCTGCGGCACGTCGCGGGTGGAGATATCCGCACCGTCGGTGCGTGTACCTTACCTCGGAATGACAGGCTGTCACCAGCCCGTCCGCATCCTCTTCTCGCCTCGCCTTTTCTTCCTCCCACCATTTCCTCTCTCTCTCTCTCCTCTTTTCTCAAATCGTACTGCCTTGCTATTTTCCTCGTTTCTCGCTTTTCGCCTCCTCTTCCGATTAGGGTTTCCACCCCGGCCCCTGATCTCGCGCAGCTCTGGTCGGCACCAGATTCCCCGCTGCCAGAGCTCCCCTTTGAGGTCTGGATCGTCCGATTTGTCTCCCTGCAGCCACCGGAATGGTCGAGGTTGACGATTTTGCCCGAAATCCAAATAGGATGTAGCCTTGAGTCCAGTGTTCGTCGCTCTTTTGATGCTTTAAGATGTAAGGTTCTCTCTTTCCCGCTCCAATCTTTCTTTCGATATTTGGTCCTTTATTTGTTAGAAACAGTCGAAATTTCGTTGTTCAGAATGTGGCTTTAGGGGATATTTGTAGCTCTCTGGGTTTTAGTGACAAAAGGGTGTGAATTCTACTTTTTAATGATAAAAGAGTAGTTCTTTCCTCGAGTATTTAATGTGACAGTTTCTGGTTAACCGCAAACAGATGATAATTTTTGCGGTCAATAGTTATTGCAAGTCTTTACCAAATACTGGCACCAATTTTTTTAAAATTCATATGCATATGCTCTTCCCTTGCGAAAAGTAAACTAAGCTTTGATCCTATGTTGCAGCTTGTGTTGATATTAAAGATCACATCGACTTTACAATGTTCAAGTTAAGAAAATCTTGAATTTTCTAGCATTATAGTTTATATTGATGATAGTAATTATTGAATTCCATAAATGATCAATGAGTAATGGTAGCAGAATCTATTTTGTGGACTCTGTTTATGTTGATTTGTTTTACTTATTTGATGTCTGAAGACTCAACTAAATATACCTAATTTGATGAATTAACTACAGCTTGTAGAGTTGCTTGAGGAATTGCTTCAAGGAAACTTATGAACAGAGATTTTGTGGTAGCTAGCTTTGTTCTACATCTGGGCCATCTTGGATTCAATGCTGGCAGATAGCATGCTTGGATTCTGTCTTTCAGGTGATGCCCCTGACACGCATTGCCACCGATGCATTCGGTGTATCGACCATTTCCCTCGTCTTCCTAACTGTTGTGCTTGGTCTACTATGCATCTTCCGTTCTCTTTACTTCCAGTTCTGTATCAGGAGAAGACATTATCCACAGTTGAGCTACTTTAATGGGCCCTGGATTAGCCGAATCATTTTAATTCTAGTCTCTATCTGGTGGGGTTTTGGAGAGATTGTTAGGTTGAGTTACCTGAAATCGAGGATCTTTTCTGATAAATCATGGCAGAAAAATGTCTGCAAGTTCTACATCCTCTCAAATTTAGGATTTGCAGAACCAAGTATGTTTCTTATGCTGTCATTTCTTCTGCATGCTGCACTGCAGAAGAGGGAGTCCAGCACACTGAGCCCACGGTGGAACAGAAAGACAATTGGTTACGTGCTCCTTTTCTGCTTGCCGATACTTCTTATGCAAACTGTCCTCGTTATATTTGGACACAGGTTTAGCAATGAAGTGAATAGTGACAAGAGAAGAAAGGTAAAGAAGTTCTTTGCATGTGTATCTTCCTCAACAGACGGTGACAGTGTATGCATGTATCCCCTGCTAAGCACTATCATTCTTGGGGGGTTTTATGCCCTGTTGATATGTTATATCACATATGTGGGCATACGGATATTGTCTTTGGTTATTAACAAAGGTCTGCGGCGAAGGATTTATGTGCTGATGGCATCCGTACTCTTCCTCCCATTGAGGGCTGTTCTCCTTGGATTCTCTGTGCTTCCTCAGCCAGGAAATCTGCTGTATGAGGGCATTGTATTTTTAGCTTTCTTCTTGCTGTTATGTTGCGCCATGGTTGGGATCTTCATGCTGGTGTATTTTCCTGTAGCAGATTCTTTGGCCCTGAGAGATATAAGTCACGTTGAAATTGAAGGCATACCATATGATGACTACTATTATGATGGTGCATCTCTCATTGCTAACCAAAGCCATCAAGGAGTCAGTAGAAACTCAATTGAATCTCCAAAGCATGTCTCCATATCCTTTCACAGTATCAACATGGATGGATTTCAAGCATCAGAAAACATTAACAAAGGCAGATTGTCACATGGTCTGAATCATCTGTGCCTCAACCACCCCCGATAAGCTCATGATATCCCTAGAGAACTCACTGTACCATTAGAAGAATCAGTGAGTTGTTGTTGCTTTAACCTTTTTATCTTTGAAGGTTATAAATTTTTGGGTAAAGCTGAGGTTGCTGTAAAATGTGTTATAAATAGTTTGAGTATGGTTTGTTTATTGGTCGGTCATATGGATATATTTTGCTAATTTTTTCTTTATTCCTCCCACTCTCATGGTCTGTTTACAACATACTGATATTTCTTACAAAGCGATAGCCGATTGAATACTGTCATAATTCTATTGAATATTGTCATAATCTAGAAGTCAACGCTATAACTACAAGTTGCCGTGAACCAGCTAAGAACAGCTTTAGCTGAGCTGTAAGTTGTCTTCCTAGCACTGGTAGGTTTTTTGTTAGACAGATATGGACTTGCTGGATTTGCCTGTAGTGAGCTGCAATGCCAATTCTGGTTATACTGTCGTGATTAATATAATATCCTGGTTTTTTACTCTGACAGCTATGCTCACTCTTTTGGAACCACAGCGCGGTCGTGGTATATAAGTAGAGATGTCGCCAGCTACCTTAATATTATAAATCTGACTGTATTAGGTGAGGCAAGCTGGTTTTAAAAGCTACAGAGAGAGGGTAATTTGTGACCTAATTATGTGTCGAAGCTGCCCGCTTTTGTAGTTGACCGTGACCTTGTATATGATAATTGGAACATAAAAAGCTAAACTTTTACTTTATATTGATATCTGAAGATGCTTGTCTTATTGGATGTCAATGAAGGAGTTCGAAATATTGTGATTTAGAAAGAAAACAAAAATTTTAAAAGTCTACTTTTTAAACCTTATATATATATATATATATATATAAAATGACAACTAATAATAAGAAGTTAAGAACTGAAAATAGTTGTGGTCCTCGAACTCTGAAGACATTATTTCGCATGAGTTCTCTTTGTGAACAAGGTAGCCAGAGAGATGTGCGTGAACTAATGGTATCCTGGTTTGGAAGTAGCACCCTTGTCTCTTTCACAGTATCGTACTCTGTTAACTTGAGATTGATAAATGTTGCCTCTTCTAAAATAATAATAGTAACAATATAAAAATTAAACTGGTACCCACATAGCATAGATATGTTCGTCAAAAAAACACAAAAAAAACAAAAAAAATTTCTCCATGTGAAGCGCCTTCCATTGTTTGTTTTATTGTGGTACTCACATGTAAGGTGATTGGACAGAATACGATGCCTCAGGCTCCTAATATGTCAATTTACATCGAGGGTAGGGGTGTAATCGAGCCGAGCCGAGCTTGCTTGTGCTCAAGCTTGGCTCGTTTAAGAAATATCGAGCTCGAGCTCGAACTCGAGCTGGATCGAGCTTCAATATCTAGGCTTGAGATTGGCTCGAGCTTGTCTCAAGTAACTCGAGCTCGGCTCGTTTAAGCTCGTATAGGCTCGTTTATTTTTCTCAAGCGTGATCGAGCTCATTCAAGCTCGATTAAGCTCGGGTTGACTCGGGTTTATGCTCAACCCCATATGAAATATTAATATTTATATAATTATATATAAATATATGAAGCTCGATTAGACTCACGAGCCTCTTGAGTCGAGTATTACTTAGGTCGAGCTCGAGTTTTCATCGAGTCGATCTCGAGTAGCTCACGAGCTGCTCGGCTCACTTACACCCCTAATCGAGGGTCACCATTCACGGGGTGGTTCCGATTTCTGCATGAACTGCAACATATTTTACAGCGATTGATTCTTAAAATTGGAATCGAATTATTTCCTATTAAATAGGTAAAAATTACATAATGAGGTTTATATCCAACGCGAAACTTAGGAGACGTTTGATATAAGACAATCCATTCAGATTATTGGTAATCTTGTCTTTAAATTACTTGAACCCCATATATTATCTTGTTTGATGTCTCACTTGTGCATGTAATGTGAATTGCCATCAAAATTCAGATTGTCATCAAAATGGTAATTCAGATTGCTCAATTGAGAGGTATCTATGTGGATTACCTCTGAAGTGATAATTTTGAATTAATTTTTAGGATAAAATTATTCACCTTAAACTTTAGCTTTTTTACAAGTTCTTTGCTCATCCCACGACTTCTTCTATGACATAATATTATAATATAATAATATAATAACATTATATATATATATATAACATTATATATATATATATAATATTATATATATATATAACATTATATATATATATATAATATTATATATATATATAACATTATATATATATATATAATATTATATATATTCTTTATATTATATTATATTATATTATATAATAATATAATATAATATTATAATAATAATATTATAATATTATATTTATAATATTGTATTATATTATATTATATATTATGTTATATAATATAATATGATTAATTATAATATTATAATATATTCGTGAAAAGAATATTTTTGAAAAGTATGTCTCATTACTTGATAATGTATTTGTTATATCAAATATGTCTATGTAAATTCTACTAATCTTATCATAACATTAATTGTGCATACCAAATATTATATTCTACATTACCGGTAATTTTTTTAATGACAATTTATTTAAGAGATAATCTAAATTGCTTGGTAATCTAAAAAATAATACCACCTTAGTTCTTACACAATCAAGTAAACTTCTACCCTCAAACTATAATCACTATTAGCATTATTTAAACACCCCAAGATATTGCAAAACTTTTACCATTATCCTTTTGAACCTTAAAACCAAAAATAATACATCTCAATATTTTATTATTTTTCTAATGTCACACCCCCATATATATATATATATAATCAGTTGATATCTGTCACATCCTCACCTTGACTGTTTTGACTAGCTTCCTTCATATATATGCTTTTTCTATGTCGTTGTCAATCATTAAACTTTTTCCCATTCAATTTTCTTGGCATTAGGATCTTTAAATCCTTAGTTGTCCATTTTAAATTGCAAAATAAATAAAATGAATATTGATTATAAACCAATTATCAAAAGATAATTGAATGAAAAAGTTTATTTCACAATCACCTAGATCACATTTCAGAGCCAAGGTCATCAAATTGAAAGTAGTTCAAGTGAAAATGAAAAGTATTCAATCTTCAAAATTTAGTCATACAGATGTCAACACTATTCCAATTAATCCAGGAGATGGAGATATTTTCTATATTTTGGTTTTTGAATAAGCACTTGAGTAAAATATTATCATAAACGATTGCGCACATGCCAAGCAAAATCATAAAAGCTTGCTCGATTTAATTAGATCAAGAAGATCATAAAAGGAGGAAGACTTTTCATAAGCAAAAGCCGCCCCCATCTTTTTATTAGGTATGAAAAGATCAAGTACAGGAAAAAGTATAAATAACCACCTGAATAGGTAGAAAAAAAAGAAAGTAGAAGAAAAAAAGAGAAACAAAAACTAGCAAAATGAGAAAAGAATCCTAGATTTTTGATTAAAATTGACAGCTATTTCGTTCGAACACTAATTAATCGGCAAACTCAAACAATCTTTGCTAGCCTCTTGTTTGATCTACTTAATTTCTTGACTTTCCTCTCAATATTTATTATTTTACTAAAAGTTTATAATATAGTGATTTTGAGTTTTTCAATCTTTTACCGTCCTAGTAATTTGCAATATGCAATTATTGACGACGAATCAATAATCGTTCGGGCTCTCTCTTGCATATGTGCTTATCAAAATGAATATAATACTCTGATTTAATCACACGTAGAGAATATTGAATGTTGTATTGATTTACAAGATTTGACGGATGCACTATCATCAATTTTTTGCTTAAATATTTTAATTAGGCCAATGATTTAAGCCTAATAAATTAATGAGTCAAAATAAATTATTCTATCGAACAAGTCGTGACAACAAAAGTATCAATGACAGTTGTTTCTTTATTTACAAATAAGATAACTAAATTACATTAAGTTCGTACGGCCATCCAAAACAATCTTGCTAGGTCAGGAGGTTACTTTCATCATTTCAATAAAAAAAATAATCTTGTATTTTTAGCATAATTCATAATCCAATGAGCTTTGCCTTCCTACGGAGATGAATTTATTATTCTCAAAACTACTTACACAAATTATAATTTTTTTGAATCAGACTTAATAATAATTTTTTGAAAACCATTGCTTCTTTTAGCACGTAGAAGAGCATACTTAATTGCCAAAGCCACATTAATCAAAGGAGAATTTTGATAGATCACATTACCTTTAGCAAGACAATAACCTCTAAAATATCTAGCAATGAAATCGATCATAAGAGCCCAAACATGAAATCATAGACCACATTACTCTTAGATTTAATTCTTTCAGCACAATTTGCAGTAAAAGCAACCATATAGGAAAACATATTAATGATAGAAGGTTTGATCGGAAAAAAAAATGATAGAAGGTTTGATATGCATAAATACAACTTGAGTGGGCATAAATACTCTTATTCGTCCCGCCTAGGGCTAAACTCTCAACGGTTTGAAAGGGCATTTTACATTATCTCGACTTCTTCAAAAGTATCACTCAACTATCATATCGGATTAGGTGGCTCTATTTGGCTATGGAAGGATTCTTGGCTTAATGAGTAGTGACTCTAGGATAAATATCTAGATTTTTTTTAGTGTTATGACGTCTAATATCTCTATTGCAGATGCTAAGGAATACCTAGCGGAGGGCACCATTTTCGGATGGAACATTGTCTTCACAAATCTTGTCCCCTTTTCTAGGCTGACAGATTTTCGGACGATTTGATTGTGAAGCTATAACGAATGAGTTTTGAGTAGGCATAACTTATTTTTTAAATTTTGCCTATTCGAATAGAAAATTCGTTAGCCGCGATAAAATCTGATGTTCGTGCTGCATTTGCTCGAATGAAAGATTTTTAGATCGAGAAACTGTCACAATGCATCTGTATTCAAAGGGATTCACACCAAATATAATCGATTGATTTGTCACGGGGAGTCATATGATGTTGGAACATCGAGCAATCATATTGTGAAAATTCATGGTAAATCTTATAGTGCCAATATTGTTCCTTCAGCTAATCTTGAAAATTAGTGTTATTGTGTGTTTATTCTTTATTATCACAACACAAAATAATACATATTTATCGAAATACCTTTGTATGCACATGCAAATTATCAAAAATATATATTATATCATAAAAATTAAAACAAAAAATAAATAAATGATGTAGGAAGTTTTATTCGAAGCACAAACATGTAATTTTACCCATATCCTAGTGCTATTTTTATTGTATCCTGATTTTTCATAATATAATAAACATAGAAGTTGTATAAAGGATGATAAGAAAACCACAAACTTGACCCCCAATAAAAATTTAAATTTTATTGCTTCACATTTAAATTTGAAGTATATGAAAATTCTATTATTATTTGTTGTTTCTTAAATGTTTTTTTGTTTTGGTTTTGTTTTTGTTTTTGTTTTTGTTTTTTTCATAAATAATTTATTAAAATTATAACAAATTGTGATAGAAGAGAAAATGATTAAAGTCAACTATTGATAGCACAATTGATGATAACGTATTGTAAGTTACTTAGAGATTTAAAATTCGATCTCTAGTACAGTCACCTATTGTGACTTCTAATATTTGTTTAAAAAAAATGATTGGAATTTCATTCATGTAACAGTAAAAAGATTATATTAATTGAAAAATAAAAAATATATTTTTTGATTTTTTTTCCCAAAATTAATATATTAAGATGTTTTTCTAAAATATTAACTATTATACGCTGGTAGATGATATATATATATATATATATCATGAGATTGTTATTATTCTATACAATAATATATCAAATATTGTATTAATATTTATCATATATGGTCTTATTTTCTCATTCCTTAACAAGGGGTTAATAATATGAAAACTATTAGCAATTTATTTTTTTAAAGGCTCAATATACTTTTCCAACCTTTTTATATTTTTTATATTATAAATGTTTTTAGATAATTTAAGAAAAAAATCATAAATATTTTATGTTACTTACCAAAATCATAAATACTTTATAATATTTGCCAAAATCATATAACTTTTTTTTATGATATGTTCAAATTGTCCCTCAATTTAATTTATTAATTTTATTATAATTATATTGACAATTTAAAAACTTTGATGAAAAATTCATGATTTTATTAAACAGTAAAATATATATAAGAGTAACTAAGAATTTTCACCCAAGTATTTAACTAACAATATAATTATAATTAAAGGTAATAAATAAAAAGTTATGATGTTGATAAACAGTGCAGAGTATTTATAATTTTAGCAATAAATTATACAACATTTATGGTTTGCCAAATTACCTTGCTCTTATGTATTGACTCATTTATTAAATTTCTATGCATGATCCGATTTGGTTACGATAACTAATTAACCATTAGTCCGTTGTGCCGTTACTCGTGAAGCTCTTCCTTGACATCATCAGCAGAGGAATCCGGATCTCCACGCGCGCTCTCACCCAAGTGGACCCCACCGCGTCGTTGAGGAGGGTGCAAAGGAAATAGTGCGTGAGTGCGGTACCTTCCACTCCACGTCGCGTCACGTGCGACCTTGCTCGTACGGAAAAGATGGAGGATAGCCGTCGATTTAGATCGAGCGGCTACCTCGCCCATGGCCCACCGCAACAGACCCCGACGTCCAACTAACGCCGACTTTGGGGCCCACCAGCCGTCCGATGAACAATGTTCACCCCGATGGACGGTCCAAATTATATCATCACCCGGCGTTGCGGCATCATCGTCCTCACAATTAAATTAGAGCAGCGAGTGTGCCATTTAAAACGACGATAAGTGCGGCACACTCATTCCTCTCACAAGTTCGTCTCGCTCTCGCTCGCTACTTCAAGTCTGCAGGTTCGGACTCTCGAGAGATGAAATCTCCTCTTTCTTTCAAGCTGTTGATCAAATTTGAACATTCCTTTTCTCAACAATCTAGGTATTTCGTGAATGGGAAACTATTAAAAGTTCATTTTCCTCCCCTTTTTAATGTGTATGGGTTCTTTTCGTTGAGTGATGGATTTGAAACCTTTGGCGATCTCAGTAACCATTGATGCATCGCAGTGTCAGAAAGGCGCTGGGTTTTTCGCGTTCCATTTTGATTTGAGGGCCGTGCAATACTTTGCTCTTTAGTTTTGTGCGCTGATGATTCGTGGATCTAATTTGTTGCTACAGACGATATGCTTTTGGCATATTAACTTTTTCTTTTTCACTATTTCACGATTGAAGTATATGTTTAAAGGGAAATTTGAGGTATCCTTTTTCAAATCCTCGTCAAGAGCGTTTATTTGTATTATGAATGATTGAGCAATGCAATACTGATTGAATTGACTGGTCCGATGTACAACTACCCTTTCCCGTTGAATGTGATTCATAAATTCATTAATCTATTGAATTCAACAATGTACCTGAACAAGAGATTGGACACCGCAATGCGTGCTTTTAAAGCACCTACACAAATCCCTTATAAAGCTTAAGCATTTGGAAGAACTTCTACAAATGGGTTGACTACGTAGAAATGGGTTGACTACATATTCTGCCCCCTTGTGAATTGTAACTTCATGTGAAAGTGCCTCTGCAAAGCAAAGCATGTATTAGTGCTTTATCTTCAACTTTTTCTTGCATGTTAGAGTTCCTTGAACTCCCTCATGATTTTAAATGCATTGGCATAATTTTAATACTAACTCTCATTTAAGATAGATAGAAGGAAAAGAAAAGGATGTGAAACAAAAGAGAACCACTTGTAATTTGTGAACCATGTTGTCCTACCATGGCAAGTTACTGATTAACAAATTCAACAGAACTTGAACGCAGAAGATGTTGTATGAAATCTAATGTTTTGACTAATATACCTTTCTACTATAACTTTATTTTTATGAACTGAACTTTTGTGCAAGGCTTCTCCCTCAAGTTCCTGAAAATAACCATGGTGACTCATGGTTCTTATAAAGTTCTTTGACATCAAAGTTCTCTTGTTATCAATCAATTTCTTTCACAGTATCATACTATTCACTGTTATTGACATTCATTTGACTTGGATTATCTTCTATTATAGGTAATGGCCGATCCTGGGCAACCAGCTTCATTAACATGGCAGAGGAAAGTAAGCGAGAAGAGCCAGCAATTGTCAGAATTCACTCTAACCATGCGTGAGAAACTTCAATTGGTACTTTTACGACTAGATTTCCTACATTAATTCTCTATTGCTGGACCACCCTTAATTTCAGTGACAATTTTGTAACAAGTAACATGTTTCATATGTAATTTAAAGTAACTTGGTTGTAATTTTGGATTCTTTAGAAAGCAACTTATTTCAATTGTTAAGTTTGCTTCTAAGTCTTAATTGGGGGAGATTGTAGCACACTCGTACTTCATGAAAAATTGCATTGATTGATAAGACTTATATGAGTCTACTACAATTAAATTTAGTTTTAACACTTTGCAAGTGATTAAGCCTACGAAGTTAACGAGTCAGTTATCCATTAGGCAAGGAGAGTGAGTTGATGTAGAAAAGGATTGTTCAAGGATGGATGGAGTTGCTAGTAGGCTAAGCCTTACATGATATCGACTGAGGGATGATTTTGGGATTTGTATATGACCATTACTTGGGTCTTGACAAGAGTCAAGGCTTAAGTGGCGGAGATTGGAACATCTCAATTCACACTGAGAGTTTATAAAAGTTGTCTTTGGTAATAATACTTGATGGTTGTATCACTTTGAATTTTAGCTTGAGCATTTTGGGTTAATTGTTTAGATCTATGAGGTTAATGGGTTAATTGTCCCATCAGGCAGAGTTATGAGAAAACCTATTATTCGTTGATAACAAATAAATATAGAAACAAGCAAACATTTATATAATGATAGTTATCTTTTTTGCCTAAGAAAATGCTGCTTGAAATTGGAGTATTTCTTAATATAGTTGGCAATTACTAGTTTATTATGGTTTTATTTGATCTTATTTTCAATTTAATTACAGTTATATTGCTTATAAATGACTTGTATTCTACCCATCATGAAGATTAGCCAGTCAATTTTACAATAGACTTTTACTATGTTACTCTTGTCTCTTGTTTTCATATTTAGGTTTTTCTACAGTTGTACTTAGTGACCTAAATTATAATCACATTTTTGTCCATTATTTTTTATGATAGATTTACTATGAATATTTTCATGAACCTAATCTGTTTTTGCTCAATTATAATGTTGTTTGTGTAGGCTCCCTTGGGTATTCGAATTGGACGACAGATCCTTGAAGATACCGCAAGAGGACAGGTGTGCTTTATTCCTTTCTGAATGGAATCATATGTTGTGTTTGTTAGTTCCACAAAAACCCATATCTGAGAATCTGTTCATAATTGTTGTTCTTTTACATAGCATTTGTCTATGATATAGGCTGCAGCAATTGATCCTACAAAAAAGCGCACTGCTGCATCCTCACAGGGCGTACCTCTTGGTGGCATAGGGTAATTCTCTATCTTGCAAGTAAACATATTTCCATGAGAACAAGTCCAAATTATCATGAAATTTCTTACTTTATAAATTGTTAACTCTCCTGATTTCTGAATATTTGTGTTGACTAAGGAGTATGACAACTCTATATGTGCACCTTAGAGAACTTTTAGAAGAAAGGAATCACTTCAACTAAATGTTCCAAATACTCAATGAGAATAACTTAAGCAAACTAACTATGAAAATGAAAATGCTACTATTTAACTGAGCCTTTTTTTTGGAACGAAAAGCATCTCGTATCAATTCATGAGTAATGAAAAAACAATAGAAGTAAGGAGGCGAGGAGTGAAGAGGTTAGTTTAAAAACCAAAAAACATAAAACATAACACAAAGCTTGGCCAAGTAATGGTAGAGCAGCAAGGAGTAGGTCAGTGTATGAGATTTCTTTTGTGTATTTGTATGAAAATTTAGATGATTTTTGGGCATTATTTGAATGTTTTCTTAGGGTCAGTGTATCATGGTGCGAGGAGCTTTTCAGATGAAATAATGGAATTTCAATTTGCGTAGAATCAATTTGTTGAAATTGTTACTTGGCAATTGCATTGCCACAAATCCAACCAGTTCAGGTCTCCAGGATAGGGACAGTGTGGCCTTAGAAAGGTTTGAAGATGTTGATATGGATTTGCAATTTTGAAGCCTCTGTTTCAGTGTGACTAGCAAACTACAATAAAAACCAATAAGAGAGGAAGTTCTTTTATGGATTATTTTTGTTTAGACAGCTTACCTTGACAAACCTATGCAGGAGAAAAAGAAGAAATGCTCATTTGTTTCTCTCTGAAGCATTACCACAAAAATTAAGCCCACTTTACACCTTTTCAAAGTTTTGGTTAATTAAAAATACTGATAACCTGACAGTTAACTCTCATAAGTCATAACTACTGAAAAACTGGAAATAATAGTGTAAGTTCACAGCCTGAAGAGTCTAGTTAGATACAATCTGCTATTAGGCCTATTATTTTTTGAAATCTCTCTTGGATTCACCATTGTACTTTCAGTTCCATGTTGCTGATGAATCTCTCCATGTCTACTCTTATTATAGATACTGATTATTACCTTTTCATTGTTTAATAATTGTTCAAATGTCATTGCCATCTTTTATGGTGCCCGTTCTGACATCTTCTTCTAGGATGATTTGTTATGATTAAAAGCATTATTAATCTCCTCAATGTAAGAAGTAAATTGATTATTTGCTGTTCTATCTTCAATTAATTTTCTCTACTTGCATATTGATTCATTGGAAATAGAGACATAGATGATCAGTGGTTTTTGGTGTTTTATGTCATATCAAAATACCCCTCACTTGAATGATGACTTGTGAAAAATTGCTGTAGAGGTTGTAGTGCCTTTTGCATCAGCAAGGTTGGATAACTAGAAACCAATATGTTTGAAGGAAAATATTTTGAATGGGTTCCTAATTAAACCAAAGGTAATACCAGTTACGGATAAATTCTGGAGATCATTAAATGATTCAGAATTGCTGATATCAAGTAATATGGACTCTCTGCTTAAACTTCCATTTTTATTATATTGTATTACAAGTGATTTGCAGGAAGATTTTGTGCAAGGGACTTCTATCTAATACAATAACATAATATTTTTGTTTCCATATTTACCAAACAAGGTCCAACCTTTGATCGTTTTTCTTTTTTAGTATAACATTTCAAAATTAATGAGTAGGGTTCCAATGTTAATTAGTTATTACAAATAAGGCCCCCATGTCTTCTAGTGCTAAGCGCTCCATCAAAAATTTAGCGTGTCGATGCCAAGTTTTCGTTAACTGCCGCTTTACACCATTGTATTACCATTGTAACATTGAGTTACCTTTATTTTTGCCCCTTTCTCTATTTCCTCACCTCTTGACCAAAAACCCTAACTCTTTGTCTTAGGGTTCTACCCTCTTTCAGTAAAATAGCGAGATAAGTAAGAGTTGCAGATTTTTTAACAATACCTCCATGATATAAGTAAGAGACACTTGGCATTGTCTGGTTAGTTTTTTGTGGAACAATAGATGGTAGATTAATGGGGGACCTTATTTGTAACCACTAACCAACAATGGAGCCTTATTCATTGATTTGAAACATTATGCAAAAATTAAAAAGCAGCCAAAAGTAGGGACTGTGGGCCTTTTTAAGTAAATATGATTCGGGTATAATTTCAACCGTTGAGTGATTTAAAATGTCTTATGTTTTACTATATGCTAATCTCTTTTAAGACCAGAGAAAATGTCCACTCTACAATAGCAGTTGGTAATAAATTTCATTTGTAATCTTGTCCTTATAGTTTGGAAATTTTGACTTTAGTGCTGGAAGTATTGGAAGAAGCTACAGAGGTGATTTTCAACGATGGCAGTTATTCCCCGGAATATGTGAAGATAAACCTGTACATGCAAATCAATTTTCTGTAAGTGTCACATTTCTTGTTAAGCTACATCTCATATAATGTATGAAAGAAGATTTATCTTGAATGTTAAGCTTCTTCTACATATTTTCTCATATGCTAAGTAAATTAATGATGTAAAAGATCAGCTTTTGTCTAGGCCAGTTTCTTCAAAAACATACTTTTGACATCTTTGTAGATTGTAAATGTGAACATAGCTAACATGCTAGTCAGTGTATATGAACTCATGCAGTCATGCTCCAACAAGGTATCAAATACCGCAACGTACCGGGCGGTACAGGCGGTATTTACTGGAATTTTAATTTTCCGGTATCCGGTACACCCAGTACCACGGTATGGTACACCCGTTACCATTAAGATTAAATATAAAATTCTAGTAAAACCATGAAATAAGGACTGAAACTCTCTCGAAAATTCTACAAGACGTACATGAGACAAATCTCCAGAAATAAGGATATGACAAATTTCCATGAAATAGTAACAAGTTTGCCTTCTAGACTTCTAGTACTTAAAAAATCTCTATTACTTTTAAAAAAAAAATGATTTGAAGATTAATTCTTGGTGTCATAATGCTTCAGTTGCTATTTCTGAACTTCATTCAATTTTTAAAATAATCTAAGTGTATCAACTTTTCCTATCTTTGAGTAATAAGATATATTCTCTTTGGCAGATTTTTATTTCACGCTCAGATGGTAAGAAGTACTCCACTGTACTCTCTCCTGGAAACCCAGTATTGACCAAGTAAGCAATTACATTGCTTTCAGATCTCTTTTTATGATTGTGCAATAAAATACTGCAGTCTTAAAGAATTTGTTAAGAATAACATTCATTTACTTTGGTATTAAGTTCATATTGTTCAGAAAGCTTAAAAACATTTTAAGTTCTTGATATGCAGAGAAAATTCCATTTCAGGAGTTGGATCTTGGGATTGGAACCTGAAGGGTCACAATACTGTCTATCATGCGCTCTATCCACGGGCTTGGACTGTGTATGATGGTAATCAGTAACCATTGTGAAGTAACAATATTGATTTTTGCATTGTTTTATGAATATTTAATTTACTTTTGCTTTTGGACATATGTGTCAATGCAGGAGAACCTGACCCAGATCTTAAAATAGTTTGCCGTCAGATTTCACCATTTATTCCTCACAATTACAAAGAGAGCAGCTACCCTGTTGCAGTGTTCACATTCACCGTAATTTAACAAAAGATTAACCCATAGATTATTTAACAGAAAATTGTTCACTTTTACAAATTGTTGTCTTAATATTTTTTCCAGCTAACCAACCTGGCCAAGACTGCTGCTGATGTAACATTGCTTTTTTCATGGGCTGTAAGTGCAAAATATCTAACTGATTCCTTAGCATCATCTATATAAACCTTCTACCTTAGTTTTTTTTTTTAAAATAAATTGTTTCTACATGTTCTATTTGCTATTGATTTTATTTTAACAGTTAGATATGAACCCTAATTGTTTAATGGGAAGAATACTATTTAGTTATTTTTCTTCTGCAGAATTCTGTGGGTGGAACATCTGAGTTTTCTGGATATCATTCTAATAAGAAAATGATGTAAGAGTGTAATATCCAATAGCTAAATCAGATTATTCAACTTTACCCTTTGAATTCATGTGGGATTGATATCTTATTGAATGGATTTTCTTTACAGAGAGAAAGATGGTGTTCGTGGAGTACTTTTACATCACAGGTACTTTTAAATCAGCAAATTGAGTCCTAAACTTCATAGAGCCATCATGTATGAAGTAACTGAAGCATTATATGTTGACACAGAACAAGTGATGGCCTACCTCCAGTAACATTTGCTATAGCTGCAGAAGAGACGACGGGTGTCAATGTGTCTGAATGTCCTTGCTTCATGATTAGTGGAGGTTCTGATGCTTTTACAGCTAGGGATATGTGGTGTGCAATCAAAGAGGTTGGTGATATTTGTTTGTTGACATGTAATATCATTATAGTGAAAGCATCCACCAATTCTCATTCCTGGTGGCCTGAATCTCACTTTCTTAGCACTATTGCGGAAAGTTTGCAACTTTAAACATTCACATAAGATGCGGAAGTGATAATTTATTGCATGTTTGTCTGGTAGTGCCAGATAACAAAAGCAGTAGTTTGCAACAATATCATGGTTCTACACTTCTACTTGTTGGTTGCTTATGCAATGGTGGTCAATGGGATTGGTCAGTGTGGTTCATGGTATGCACATATCTTTGACCTTCCTATGTCATCCTCATCTAAGTTGACTTGGTTTACACTAATCAGATTCTGCATCATGCTTGTATCCATTCCTCTTATCCATGAAATATCTATTTTTCTGCATAAATTATTTCTCTTCTCATGTGAATGCCCAAGGCACTTAGTGAAGAAAGGTCTAGTTTGCGAAGCTACTTCCATACCAACATGCTTGACCACTTCAGAGATCATTACTAGTTTGACAAGGGTTATCTTAGTCGATTTGTGGAGCTTGTCATTTGCTTAAAAGTCTTATTGGTTTAAAGGAATATTTATCTTATCCATTACAATTAAAACTTGTTGAGATTAACAGAAATATCTAGAAAACTATACTGAATTTGTAAACAAGGGAGATATATTTTTCAAAAACACAGATAAGTTAATAAGTTGAAGGAACTACCTGTTTATACTATCGTTTTTGTCTAATTTGCCATTTGACTATACTATCAGTTTTGATGCTGCTATGTACCTTCCATTTCATGTCATTCAAAATAGAGTCAACCTCAATACATAAATGGTTGATGTACACAACCTTCCCATTAGAAGCAGAAGGTGTTTCGATGGATCGAACCTCATTAGCCAAAGTTGCAAAGGAACAATTTTACTGTGATGCCACAGTTTGCCATCTCTTCATCTATCATATCCTTATTTATTTCTTTCGATACTCCCTCAATTATGTTAATTAATGTTTATGAAGTGGCCATTAGTACAGAATCCTGTATTATACAAATTAACTGCTTTGCTTTTCTTAATTCATTGCAATTCTCATATTGGCATTATAATAAAAATTTACATCAAACAGCATGGATCTTTTGACCATCTTGATTCTTCTGAGATGCTATTTCATTCTGAACCTGGATCATCAATTGGAGCCGCTGTTGCAGCTTCTGTGGCAATTGCTTCACAAACAACTAGTACTGTGACATTTTCTTTAGCATGGGCTTCTCCTGAAGTAAAGTTCCCTAGTGGAAAAATCTATCACAGGTTGGTAAGCTGATGTCCATCCAAGTAAGCTAGGCAAAACAATGAACCTTGTACTGAGTAGAGTTCCGATGCAGGCGCTATACTAAATTTTATGGAACTGATTGTGATGCAGCAGCAAGGCTTGTGCATGATGCCATTATTCGTATGATATACTGCTTAGCTTTTGTTTTCTTTGCTTTTTCCTCTATACTAGCTCAGATTTAATTCCTCCTAACTCAATAGAACATGGTTCCTGGGAGACCCAGATTGAGGAATGGCAAAATCCTATTCTGCAGGATAAAAGGTTCCCGACTTGGTATGTTATTCAGGAACATTATAAAATTACTGCTGCAAAATGGCTTTGACATTAATTTCAGTTTCTTTCCAGGTATCCTGTCACTCTATTTAATGAACTATACTATCTTAATGCTGGAGGAACAATTTGGACAGGTGATTTTTTTTTCCATATTCAGCAAACCTAATTGAATAATATTTCATAATATCAATGGTTCATCATGTTCTGTGGCAGATGGGTCACTGCCAATTCAGAGTTTAGCAAGTATTGAGGAAAGAAAGTTCTCTCTTGATATGTCACATGTAGATTTCAATCACTTGAATGAGGCAATAACAAGAAAGAATACTGCAGCAGATATCCTTGATAGAATGGCAATAGTACTCGAAAAGTTGCATGCACCTAGTGTATCAAATTCTGCTATAGGAACACCATTGCTTCAAGGAGAAGAAAACATTGGCCAGTTTCTCTATCTGGAGGGAGTTGAGTACTGTATGTGGAATACATATGATGTCCATTTCTATTCATCTTTTTCGCTGATCATGCTGTTTCCAAAGCTGGAACTCAGCATTCAGCGGGACTTTGCTGCTGCAGTAATGATGCATGATCCTGAGAAGGTTAGAACTCTACATGATGGCAAGTGGTGTGCAAGGAAAGTTCTTGGGGCTGTTCCTCATGATCTTGGGCTTTGTGATCCATGGTTTAAAGTCAATGCCTATAATCTTTACAACACTGATAGATGGAAGGACTTGAACCCTAAATTTGTTATTCAAGTATGGAGAGACACAGTAGCAACTGGAGACAAATCCTTTACACAAGCTGTCTGGCCTTCAGTATACATGGCAATGGCATACATGGATCAATTTGATAAGGATAAAGATGGAATGATTGAAAATGAAGGCTTTCCGGATCAAACCTATGATGTTTGGTCAGCCACTGGTGTTAGCTCATATAGTGGAGGACTCTGGGTGGCTGCACTGCAAGCTGCTTCAGCTTTGGCACGTGAAGTTGGTGATATAGCCTCTGAAGAACTTTTCTGGGACAAGTATCTGAAAGCAAAATCGGTTTACCATAAATTGTGGAACGGTTCTTACTTCAATTACGATGACAGCAGTAGCAAGATGAGCACATCTATTCAAGCAGATCAACTTGCTGGTCATTGGTAATTTCTAGAACCTTAAGCAAAAGCTAACATTGTCTTGGCTTAAGGATTTCCTTTTAATTGAGTTTTTCTACTAGGTGTATGCTTGATATTTACAAAATCCTTTCTTCATTATTTCTATATGACAAAGACAAATCTGTATAATAGCATTTTTTTTCCATAATATTTTCATTGATCAGTTTCAGCGATGTGATTATGTCAAAACTTGAGTTGTTCATCTTTATCCATACTTTGTTTATAGGCCTTATCACCTTCCTTCATTTTCTAACCTCACTGTATTTCTGATATTTTATACCAAATGATTTGACAATGACATGTATGCCATGCCTTTTCTGAAAGGTTTGCTAATTGCAATGAAATACTTGCATTAACTATCTTTCAGGTATGCTACAGCAAGTGGCCTTATACCGTTTGTTGATAAGGAGAAGGCAAAAAGTACATTTATGAAAATTTTTCATTTTAATGTCTTAAAATACAAGGATGGAAAAAGAGGAGCAGTTAATGGGATGAGACAAGATGGCACTGTTGACATGTCTGCAATGCAGTCAAGGGAAGTATGGCCTGGCGTGACATACGCCGTTGCTGCTGCTATGATTCAAGAAGGCATGATGGAAGAAGCTTTCAGGACTGCACAAGGGATCTATGAAGCTGCCTGGTCTCAAGAAGGACTTGGGTTAGTATCTTTTTTCCGCAATTTCCACAAGGTGAAAACTAAAATGCTCTTCATTCAAAAGTATATCAAGTTAGTCACAAGGTCCTTTTACTGCTGGGAGTTATTTTAAGATTGTAGTTCCATTTTCACTCCTACAAGTATGATGGTAATGGGGTGTAGCAGGGAAGGTTATACCCCTTGCATTGCCGCAGAGTTGTTGGATTGCAGGGCTTAGTGGCGAAGTAAGGTGTTTATCTTATACACACATAAATATATGAGTTTAGAACTTAGAAGTGGGGAAGGATGTAGTGGTAATTAGAATATTGTAATTTAGTATGCGAAAGTTCTGGTCAATAATTTTTTTGAAGATTAGCTTCAAAAAGATTGGATTTGCTACAGATATGAGATACTCCAGAAATATAAACTTCAGCTTTGTCAACTATTAATTGTGGTGGAGAATTATCAGTTTCAAACTTGCCAAATTGCTGAGAAATGGATTTGACTGAGGTTTCCAGACCAAGAGATGAGTTCATGATTGTTGTTATTCCTACTCTTTCAACCTTTGCTTGAACTTGGCATCAGGCTCCTCTTTCTCCTAGATCGGCTAGATCAAAATTCATGCCTCTTAAGAAAGTTGCGGACGTGTAGGTATTTTGTTCCATCAATTTATATTTAAATAGGTAGAGTCACTTGTAGTAAAGCCATGTAATAAAATGAGGTCGTGAGGCACATGAGGTGTTGTGACATGCCTTCATTGATATTCACACTGTTGGTTAAGGACGATGCCAACAGTGCAGCGAGCAGATCGGGAGGATCTTAAGCAGCAAGGGTATTCATGTAGGGGCCTTGGTATAAGCATGTGGCTTTGACTACGGGGAAGGGGTGTGGGTCAAACAAATGGTAAGGGCCCTTGGCACACAATAAAAAGCCTTGTTAAAATGGTCAGTGGCATGAATGGTCTTGACAGGGGTCGTTGGCGCATATGGCCTCAAATAGGATGTGCAATGTATGAAAAAACTTGGCAGATGCCCTTGGAGACCTCATGCTGCAAAGAGCATTGATCTCGAGATGCAGTAGCAGATACCACATTGGCTTGCAAGTGGTGTTGTGGCACTATACAGAGTTCAAAGACGTGTGCATTTGAGAAAGCTTGGTAAGGTGCTTCATAAGTTGGATGCTTAGTGGGGAGAAGATAGGCCAGAGAAGAGGATAGGAGAAACAAGGGAAGAAACATTAAGAAGCCTTTGTTACCATGTAATGAGTAGTTGGGAAATGGAAATTTCTATATTGATTGTATAATAAACTTGGTCCACACAGGGATGCTCACACCCAAAATATGGCCACACAAGGATATTCTAATTTTTCTATGGTTAACAATGGTAGGATGCTTGCCTAATGTATACAAAATATTTTAAAAAATATCTTCGTAACTCTGACAAGTACATCAAGATTTTTTGATGTTATGTCCAGCGGGAGAAATTGTCACAATGAGCTGCCAAAGTAATAAGTGGTTATCGGCTTATTCTATTTCTTTGGAAGCTTGAACTTCAAGCAAAGGGGTTCTGTTATCTTGCCTAATAGTGTAATGAAAGAGAAGCATTGGACTTGGAAAATCTATGAAGCATTTGAAGAACGATAAGTTTGTATTGTAGTTGCTTATTTTCTTTTTATCTTGTTTTCTATTTTATACCATGTAGCATGAGATAGCGACATGTTTTTGACAACAAAAATTATTCTTTGAGGTGACAGGTACTCATTTCAGACCCCTGAAGCTTGGAATAATGATGACCAATATCGGTCACTCTGCTACATGCGTCCGTTAGGGATATGGGCGATGCAGTGGGCATTATCACAACCAAAACTTCATAAAGAACCTGAAACAGGAAAAAAAGGAGAGGCTCAGTTGAAACACCATGTGTCTTTCTCGAAAGTTGCTAAGCTGCTCAAACTTCCAGAAGAAGAAATATCCAAAAGCATTCTCCGGGTCATCTACGAAATTACTTGCAGTAGATTGAGGTCATAATTTGTTGATAGATTCATCATTCGTTAGGATTGCACTGATTAGGTGAAGCACAATCTATTAATGCCTGCAATTTCATTTAGTGTATAATCTTGCAGGAATATTTGAACTCCTGCTCGATGTTATTCATCTCCAATATTCATCAGAATAATAAAATTTTGTTTACAAAATCTTTTAACGTCACTTGTATAAGTGAATTATAACCTGTTATCATCAAAAGTAGGTGAGACTAAATTTTGGCACTCTCCACTCTCCACGCGGGCCTCTTAAATTAGCATAAAATGTCCATATCCAACACAAATGATGAATATGATAACAGGCATGCATACCTTACTTTTAGGAACTTGAATTTTATGAGATATTGTCCCTCAATATGCTGACAGCAAAGTGGTGCTCTGCGCATATTCTCCATGTAGAATCCTATGGTATCCCATTGTTAGAGTTTCTGATTCCTGCAACTCTTTGTCAGTGTCAGCAGCCACTGCTTAAATCGCCAAGTTTTACTGATTTGCGTCTTTTAGAGCTAAAGCACATAGCATAGTTAGGCGATCAACTTCCAATCCACGCACTGTAAGTTGTAACATCACAGAAGCAGACTTAACAAAACAACCAACCAGTGTAAGCTTAAATAGGATGAAAATCCACATCAGGACCACCAAACTGGTAGCTCACATATGTGATAAGAGGTCCAGAAGACCCAACAAATTCCAGGGGCCTCTCATAAAAAAGTACTAACCAAACTAAATATAGAGAAAATTAACATGCATATTTTTCCAGTAAATCCAACATACTTTTTCGCCAAAAGATAAAGAAAGAAAGATGAGTACTTTATATACTTAGAAGCATTAGTTTCACCATATTAATGTGTTTGCTGGATATCAGCCTTCACCTCAGTAGCCCCAGTCACCTACTCACGTGTACCTTTGGCTCAACGCTTTCTGGCATTGTCCGACATCACATCCGTATGCTAGAGTAATCCGGGTCTTAGCGAGATGCATCTCGAAGAGAGATAAAATCCCTTAAACCAACTAAAGCTCCAATATCCGAGAGAACACAACTACACAAGGGATGCATGAGGCAAAATGTTACTCGACCCATCCACCAATCTACACGCAGCAACCTCTCCATCGCCCAAACCTGGCTCGATGGTGGCCAGACCTCGCCCTCGACTGAGAGCTCCTTCCTCTGCAGGGCTCAATGACAATGCGAGCTGTCGCTTGTCGGTCATTGTGGCGGATTCGTTATCGTTTGGATCGAGGCCTCCATTTTTAGTTTCATTGCGAAAATTAAATGAAAAATCAGCACTCAATTAGCGTTGAAATTAAAATTTTAATTCTTTTAAATCTGACTACATCGTAGTCAAAAGTAAATAGTAAAAGAATATTAATACCAACGTCTATTATATGTATCAATATTTGGATACACGACGTCTATGATGTAGGCACAAGTATCCAAGCAAAAACATTAAAAAAAAAACATGATTAATGAATCGATGTTTTAGAATTTGTTCAAAAAAATTTTAATGTTAAAATTGATGTGAAAATGTAATACACGGTTAATAAATCATCCACGAATTATTTTAATAGTTAATGGTAGTTAAGAAAAAAAAAAAAAAAGTCTATGTGGGGTTAAGGAGTTGATCTCTTGTAAGTATCGATTTGAAGAAACACTTTTTAAATTATTTTTCTGTAGTGTTCTGCATAGGGCACGATCTTAGCCGACTCCACCTCCACCAGGTTGTCCATAAAAAATCTATGAACGAGTGGATATGGATAAAAGAAGAATGAACATGGATAGAAAAGAAATGAATATGTTCATATCCATTATTTTTCTATTAATGTTAATATCAATTCCTTTTTAATCTATGTTCAGTCGCTTAAAGCCCATATCCAGTCGTTTATAGAAATTTATATGGGCAGACTGCCCATATAAGTTTTTTTTCTCAAAATCTACCATTGGGAAGAGCAATATATAGCCTTTTTTAATTGATTAGGAAAAGTGGTGGAGGTCGCTTCTTTGTTTAGCTTCTGAAAATGAAGTCACTTTTTGTCCATTTTCATTTTTAGATTTTTGAAACAACAAAAATGAGCTCCAAAATTTTTTTCTTTCATGAAAAATATGAACCAGAATGAGATAGTTGTTACAATGTTTATTTTTGAAAGTTTTTTAGAATACATAAAAATGAGGCACGAAATTTTCAAATCAATCACAAAAAATATGATAACATTTTCATAATTTTCAAAATGAGAAAAATGCTACAATGTCCGTAAAAAATGACAAAAATAAAAAATAATATCTTCGCTAACCAAACAGTCGTAGGTGTCAACTAGGCTTGTGTTTTGTTAGAGACCTCATGGAAGTGTGCAGGCTCGTCGTATCTCAATTTTGAATGTTTTCAACCTAGCTAGTGGGAAGTGGAATTTGACTTGGCGGCCACCGATCATATATCGCTAGCAGGGTGGTAGAGTTAAGAAGTATGCCAACTCTCACTAATGCTCCCGATCTTATTATAGTTGCCATTGGAATGGTAGCGACATTTTGTATAAGAAGTACATGGAGTGTACGTGTTAGATGTGATATCTTCGTTAAATATTGGAAGGGCAAGGTCCTCATGAAAACGAAGGTCCACACGTGGCTTCTCCGTAAGAATCACATTCGAACCAAGGATCACCTACTAAGGCATGTGTTGTCCCAATCATGGGGCGCCGTGGGCTAGGACCCTCCCCCGTGCATGGATATCGCCGTGCAAGACCCTCGAGGGGGCCAGTGCATGGCGCCCCATGATTGAGGCAACACATACTTGGGTGCAGCCGCGACTGCACTCAAGTTAATTTTTTCTTGAAAATTGTGTCTTTTACAACATTGAGAAAGAAATGTTGAACCACCTTAGGTTTATTGTGGGGATTTTTCATCCTACCTTACTTAATTTGACCTTGATAACGTAAGCTGAAATTTGATCCAATGGGACCTATCCATGACATGGTGGGAAAAAATTTCGGTGCAGTCGCCGCTGCACTGAAGCTCGTGGTGCCCCAATCACGGGGCGACATGGGTTGGGACCCTCCAGGGTCCTGGCATAGGTCACCCCGACGTGCACTGGGGAGGGTCCCAGCCTATGTCGTCCCGTGATTGGGGCAGCATGGGCTTCGGTGCAGCAGCAACTGCACCGAAGTTTAGTCTGACATGGTGCTAGATCTTATGGAGCCACATAGAGATTTATCATTTATGAGGGAAGCAAATTATGATTAATCATACTTTTGATACTTGCAAAGCTTTTTGGAATAGGCTAAGTTACACTAGGATCCAATATTAGAGCTGTATGTTGTTCTTACATGGGTAAGCATAATACTTACTCGATTGTGTTATGCTTCTCCCGCAAGCAGTCGACAGTCCTCTTCCCCTCGTCGCTCCAGCGCTCCACAACCCATCGGCCATCGACGCAGCCCCTCGCCTCACAGCTTCGCAACACCGGCGCAGCCCCTCGCCTTGCAGCTTCGCAACACCAGCACCCTGCCTCACTGCTCCACAATACTGACACTCCATTTTCAACACTGGCGCCAACCCCTCGCTGCTCTGCAACCCACCGACCACTGGTGCTAAGCAACGCTGAACCAATGCAACCCCTCGTTGGCGCTCCGCAGTCTTTGATCGCCCTTCATTTTCAATCAGGTACCCGAGTACCTGACCTAAACCGATCCGACTTAGCTAGTCTAGTTGGGTTGGGTCGGGTGTGAGTGTTGACCTTCTTAGTTGTACAGGCCAATGGGAAATAAGATAGAGTGGAAGGAAGAAAGTAAAGGGATAAGAGAGGAGATGGTCTTTAAGTGTACTTTTTTTCTTCATGGCAATAGTACATATTTATAGATACATAGTGACCTTTCATCTACACACGTCACTTCTACCATTCATTTCCTCTCATGAATTGCATTCATGGATTACATTGATTCTTTTTTATTGTCTTTATTTCCTTAGATGTTTTCCATAGCATTGGAGGACAAGCTTAATGTCCATCATTTGCCCCTCTTAAACTTGTTCCTCCTCGAGCTTTAACGCCAAGCTGTCTCCTCAAGTGCTAAAAAATTTCAGCTTTCAAAGCCTTCGTGAGTATATCTGCAACTTGATCGCTTGACTTCACATGCAACAGCTCAACTTCCCTTGCCTTGACATATTCTCGTATGAAGTAAAAACGAGTGTTAATATGATTTGAATGTTCATGATGGACATGATTCTTGGCCAAGGCAATAACGGATTTGTTATCCACATAAATCTTAGTTGCATCTTCTTGCTGTAACTTTAGTTCTTGGAGCAGTCTCGACTACTAGAAAAATGGGCATCAGCAACGGCTGATGCCGTTGCTGAGCCATTGCTGAAGAGCATCAGCAACGGCCGAGCCGTTGCAATAGAGCCGTGACAGAAAGTCGCGTTGCTGATGACTTAGCAACGGATCAGCAACGGCCGCTCGGGCCGTCGCTCAAAACATTATCAGCAACGGCCGCCAGGGCCGTCGTTACAAATATTATCAGCAACGGTTTTGCCACAGACCCGGAGCCGTTGTTGATAACATTAATAGCAACGGCCACGAGTCCGTAGCAACGCCGCTAGTAAAACCCCGTCGCTAAGCCGTTGCTGTAGGTCATCAACAACGACTTTTGATACACTTTTAGCGACGGCTTTCCCACGGACGGCCTTGGGAAAGCCGTTACTGATGACCTACACCTGCAAACAGAAAAATTTAAAATTTAAAATTTCCATTGATACATTGATACATTTATCTGATACATAACTCACACACTCATACCCTCATACACACATTCATTCACACATCACAAACACACCAAGATATACATCAAAACAATTATATTTATATTGATAATTATCCACGATAGTATAAAAACAATTCAAATGCAAAATTGAAGTATCAATATCCAAACAAAATAAGTTAAACAAGTTCAATATCTCAGTAACAAGTTCAATATCCAAACAAAAAATCTCACGATGACGATGGAGGATGGTCTGGATCATATGGCGGGGTCTGGAGTGCTTGAGTGTACACCGGCGTGGACTGACTCGAGGACGATGGATTAGATGATGCCGAAGAGATGCCTGCTGCGGGATGACCTGACATGTTGCGTAGCATAGCATGCATCTCCTCCATCATCTGACTCTGACGCGCGACCGTCTCCTCTAGAGTCCTTATTCTGCTACTATGATCATAACTGGATCTAGAGGTGGACGGCCGCTCACCAGCGACCGGAGGGGTCGGTGCCCCAAGTGGCCCTAGCACGGCTCGCGCATGACCACTATCTGCGAAGCCATATACGCGGCCATGGTCCCAGCCACCTGCGGCCTCGACCCACGATGCTGCGTCAAAGTCCTCGGGGGTACCCCCGCGCTGCACCACCGTCTGGCTGTAGGTCTCCTACTCGAGTTTGATTTTTTGTTTAATATTTATCATAAAACTTAAATTATAAATATATAATGAATAACTTAAACAAATATATAATTACCATAATGTATGCAGCGCGGTTGTGGATGTACTCCCCCGTCCCATGTGCTCGACGGTGAGTCCGCTCAAACACCGCCATCGGGGAGGGTCGCTGGACACTCCCGTCATCCGACACCGTCGTCTACATTTACAAAACAAATACATTAATTAGTACACATAATAACAAATAAAATATATAATTAAACGATATACTTACCATACGGTTTGCGTGCACTGCAAATGCAACAGAGCCGCCGGTGTGACGCGCTGCTCCCCCCGACATGCGATTTCTAGCCGCATTCCGAGAAACCTCCTGCCATCGATCCGTCGACCATATCCCCACGAGCTGGTCCCATATATCCGGAGTAATCCAACCGGGGCCGTATCCCCGAGTCTCCGCGATGTTAGTGGTCCCAGCTCGGGCCATCGCTTGGGACCGAGCCTGCCCCAGCTGCCCGTTGTACCTTGCCCGGGAAATAGACTCCCAGGCAGCATAAATGAAGGGCCTCTGGTCCTCGGCCCATGTATAGCGAGCCTGCAAAATAATAATATCAGTACCAATTCTTAATATATCATCATGCATGTAAAAATAATAATAATACGTGCCTCAAACTCGCGCCATAACATGTCGACGTGCTCGCTAGGCACGTGAGACCACGTAGGCCATGCCCCGTGCATGTATCGTCGAATAGTAGAAGAAATGCTCCTCGGCACTTCTTCTTGCTCGAACCTGCACAACAAAAATAAATTTTAATATTATATTATGATATAATGAATTTGTAATGATTCATAATTCATGATATATTACCGCTCCCCAATCACGCTGATCAATCTACGTGACTCTGTGGCTGGTGGAGGCTGCCACCTGTTCGGCCCGCGTGGCCGCCTGCGTCTGGATGTACTAGCCTCGGCAGTATCATCCTCATGAGGATCAGCAACAGGAGGATCAGCAGCATGAGTAAGTGCTGGAGTCTCACCGATCGGAGACTCCGAAACTCTCCTGCGTCGATAATCACGACCAGACATATCTGTCGAACATACATATAATCAGATTATTGTATAAATAGTAGAGATATATTTAATAAAATATATATACTTTACAATTATTCCTCATCATCTGAATAATAGTCTTCGAATTCTTCTTCTTCTTCCTTTTCTTCCTCTTCTTCATCTTCTTCATCTCCAGCTTCCTCAATTTCATGATCGTCATCATCAGCATATTCAACTTCTAATTGAATTGACGTTGTGTCTGCATCCTCGAGTATTGGAATAATACGATCCACAGCAGGAAGATCATCTTCTTGATAGAAACCAGGAGGATCATTTTCTCCTACTATCGGATCAATTTTTCCTCTACCTTTTGTCTTACAGACTACACGCCAATCTGCTCTATCTTTATTTCGAGCCGGATACTTCGCGTAATATACTTGTTCGGCTTGTGATGCCAATATAAAAGGCTCATTTGCTGCCAATTTCGATTTGTAATTAATCTCAATAAGTTTGTATTTTGGATGAACTTTCATGCCCCTTTCTGTTGTATCGAACCAATGACATCTAAATAAGATCACTGATTTCAAGCCGAAGTAGTGCAACTCTATCACTTCTTCCACCAGTCCATAAAAATCCATATCACATTCAACATAGGTTGTCCCTTTCACGCAGACCCCAGCATTCATCGTCTTCTTTGCAAATGAATATTCGACCGTGTGAAATTTATACCCGTTAACAAAATATCCGCTATAGCACGACACAAGTCGCGACGGTCCACTAACAAACTCAAATATTCTTTCATCTATTTCAGCTCTGTGATCTTTGCTGTTAGTCTGAATCCAAGTAGGGAAATCACGATTCCGTAATCTCTCCAATTCTTGATCGTTGTGAATAGAGTATTTTTGCACCATCTCAATGTCAAATATTTCAATGAATTGTTCAATCTCTGGACAATTGAGTAATACATACAAGTGTGCCAAATGATACTCTTCATCGCTTAAGTGTCGAGATGGACGAGAACCAAAAGCACGACCAGAGTGACAAAATATATTTAAACGTCCATCTGAATGTCGAACACCCCCGTCGTCGTTACGTGGAAGACGATCAAATCTTGTCTGTACTGTCGATTCAAAGTAAAATGAGCAGAATGTTGAAATTTCTTGGATGATATACGATTCAGATATTGACCCTTCAACAGCTGCGGTGTTCTTTATTTTTTTCTTCAGACGATTCATGTATCTTTCAAATAAGTACATCCAACGATATTGAACGGGGCCACCAACTCGTGCCTCGTATGCCAAGTGTATCGGTAGATGCTCCATCGAGTCAAAAAATGCAGGAGGGAAAAACTGCTCCAGCTTGCATATGATTTCAACAATATTATTTTCAAGTGTTGACATATCTTCGACTCGAAGGACATTTGCACAGATGCTTCTAAAAAACATACTTAATTCAGTCAACGGACCCCAAATATTATCAGGTAGAAGATCTCGAAATGCGATCGGAAGTAATCTCTGCATGAATACATGACAATCATGGCTCTTCATCCCTGATATTTTGCAATCATCGACGTTCACACATCGAGATAAGTTTGAAGCATATCCATCGGGTAATCTGAGTTCTTTTACCCATTGACAAACTTCTTTGATCTGTTGTTTATTTAACACATATAGGGCCTTCGGTTTCAGATATCGTCCGTTGACCTCTTGTAACTCCAACTCTGGTCTTTTACAAAGTATTTTCAGATCATGTCGGGCTTTGACATTATCTTTAGTTTTTCCAGAAATATCCATCAAAGTGTTGAAAATATTATCAAACACATTTTTCTCAATGTGCATGACATCTAAATTATGTCGAATCAATAATGAACTCCAATAGGGCAATTCCCAAAAGATACTTTTTTTCACCCAGTTGTGTGTTTGGCCAAAACCTGACACTCTTTCATTGCGACCAAATACTATATTTAGAAGTGCTGAAACACGTGCTAACATTTGTTCACCAGACAACATCGGTGGTGGCCCATCTCTTTCGACTCTGCCCTTAGTAAATTTATTACGATTCCTTCGATACTGGTGATGAACCGGTAGGAATCGACGATGACAATCAAAGAATGAGATTTTTCGTCCGTTCTGAAGACTGATTGATTTAGAGTGTTCCATACAATACGGGCAAGAGAGTCGACCGTGAGTGCTCCAACCCGACAACATGCCGTACGCGGGGAAATCATTGATTGTCCACAAGACCGCGACCTTTAAATTGAAGTTTTGCTTCCGATGACAATCATAAGTGACAGCTCCCTTAGTCCACAATGTTTTCAATTCATCTATCAAGGGTCTGAGAAATATGTCAATTTCTTTTCGCGGACCCTTAGGACCTGGAATAATCATCGAAAGATAAATAAATTCATCTTTCATGCACATTGACGGTGGCAAATTATAAACTGTCAGCAGCACTGGCCAAACTGAATAATGAGTTGCAGAATGTCCAAACGGATTAAAACCATCTGTGCACAATCCCAATATGATATTTCTAGTATCCATAGCAAATGAAGGATAACATGTATCCAAATGTTTCCATGCTTCACTGTCAGATGGATGAGTCATTACTGTATCATCATGACTTCTTGCATGCCAACTCATGTAGGGGGCTGTCTTTTCCGACATGAATAATCTTTGAAGCCTCGGTGTTAGTGGAAAATACCGAAGCACCTTAAACGGGATATTTTTCTGTCGGACCGATTTCTTCTCCTTGTAACGAGGGTGTTGACATACAGGGCATTTATCCAACTGCACATTTTCTTTATAATATAAAATGCAGTTATTTTGGCACGCGTGTATTTTTTCGTACCCAAGCCCCAATTTTCTCATTAGCTTTTTAGTCTTATAAAAAGTAGGCTCAAACTTGTTATCAGTAGGCAGCATTCCATTAATCAATCCAGCAATCCGATCATACGCAACTCCGCTGATATTACAATCGGCCTTGATGTTTAAGAGCTGTGTCATTGCTGAAAACCTAGTGTATTTAGGACAATTCTCATACAAAGGTTCATCGGCAGCTTTCAACATCTCGTAAAATTCCGCAGCTTCTTTATTCGGTAATTCAATCTCTACCGCAGCCCCTACTTCTGTGATATCAACCGCTGTAGTATCTGGTGGGACTGATGTCTGAAGAACTGGCCGATCAACATTATCATTCAGGCGGAATTGACCCCCAAGACTATCAAGTATCATAGTTCTATAGGGATTACATTGACCGGATGAAGAAGCACCAGCAGAGGAAGATTCACCATATGTCTGAACGACAGGATTGCTCGACGTCCCGACTTCGCGTGACTCCCCGTGACAAGTCCATAGAAAATATCTTGGTGCAAATCCTTTGCTATATAGATGCAGAGTGACAGTCTCCCGATCCAAAAATCGTCCATTTGAACAAATGCGGCACGGACATCGGATTTGATCACCCATGCTAACGAAATTCCGATTCGAATAGGCGAAATTTAGGAAGTACGTTACGCCTAATCGAAACTCATTCGTTAAAGCTCCACGATCAAGACGTCGGTACATCCAACTTCGATCAGCCGACATGATTCTGTCAATCAATGACAATTTCTTTGGTTAATGTCTTTAGGTGAGATTGTCCTATTCCATTCGGGATTTATGTTATTCGTACTGCACTTACGTTTTTATTTTAACTGTTAACTAATTATTCTAAATTTCGACAGCATCTCCCTACAGTTCTCCGAATACGCATATCATCTGGGCGCGTATCGGAGAACAAGAGAGATGTTGCCGAAATTTAGAATAATTAGTTAACAGTTAAAATAAAAACGTAAGTGCAGTACAAATAACTATATTCCCAAATTGTCCAATCAGGGACAATTCAAGAATTGTACGTCGTATAAAAGATCATCTACTTCTTTTACACGAACATATAATTCCCGAACGGATCTAAGGTTTTGCTAAATCATATCCGATCGTCGATGCGTACGTGAAACATATCAACTCGTCGGAGGATGATTATTTTCTAAATGTTTCGAGACAGTTCGAGTCCATATTGGACGATTTCGGCGCGCGTCCGAAGTGGATGATTCCGGCGCGAGTCCGAAGTGGACGATTCCGGCGCGCGTCCGAAGTGGACGATTCCGGCGCGAGTCCGAATTGGACGATACCGGCGCGCGTCCGAAGTGAGCGATTCCGGCGCGCGTCCGAAGTGGACGATTCCGGCGCGCGTCCGAAATTAATCTAAACCCTAATAATTAATCTAACAAATTAAACAATTAATTAATAATTATAAAATAATTAATTAACAATTATAAAATAATATAAACTATATATATAAATTATAAATTCCGGCGCCGGAGTCCACCCTCCGGCGCCGGCGTACAGTGGCCGGACACACTGTCCGGCCACTGCAGAAGGTCCGGCGGCGGCCATCGGCCGACCGCCGCCGGCCGAAACCCTAGAAATAGGGTTTCGGTCGGGTGATTCCCGCCGACCGTAGGGAAGAGACGGCCGCAGGGAAGAAGGGTACCTGAACAAGTCGGCAGCAGCGGTCGGCGTCGTCGGCAGCAGCGGCAGCGGCGGCGAGTGGCGTCGGCAGGAGCGGCGGCGGCAGCAGCGGGAGGAAGAAGGGTCGGGCGCGAGAGCGTGCCCTATATAAACTTATCAGCAACGGCTCACTCGCCCGTTAGAAAGCCGTTGCTGATAAGTTATCATCAGCAACGGCTCACTTATCCGTTAGCAAGCCGTTGCTGATAATTAAAATATCAGCAACGGCTCGCCTTTCCGTCCGAAAGCCGTTGCTGATAATTAAAATAATCAGCAACGGCTCGGTTTTCCGTTAGAACGCCGTTGCAGATACAGATATCTGCAACGGCTCGGGCGGCCGTAAGAATGTCGTTGCAAATAGCAACGGCTTGAGCGGCCGTCGCTGATAGCCGTTGCTGAAGACGAAGTTTCTAGTAGTGCGCGCGCTCCTCAGCCAAATGACATGACACACACAAGAGGCTGTAGCTATATATTCCACTTCACAAATTGATAGAGCAATTATTGTTTGCTTCTTTGAAGACCAAGTGAATGCAACATCACCAAAATAAAATACAAATCCTGTAGTTCTTTTGCGATCATCACAGCTTTCGGCCCAGTCACTATCACTAAAGCCAACAAGTTCCATACTCCCTTTAGAAGAATATAACAGTCCATAATCAATCGTGCCTTTGATGTATCTAAGGATTCTTTTGGCCGACGTCAAGTGGGAAGTCTTTGGAGTTTCCATATACCTGCTTACTAGACCAACTCCAGACAATACATCGGGTCAAGTGCAAGTTAAATACCTTAGACAACCCACAAGGCTTTTGTGATACATCGGATTCATCGGCTTTCCTTCTCCTTCCTTTGTTAATCTAGTGCTGCAATCCACTGGTGTGTCCACCGGCTGGCAATCTTCCATTGAGAACTTCTTTAGGATCTCCTTGGCATATCTTTCTTGTGAAGCAAAGATTCCTTCTTCGTCTTGTCGCACCTTGATCCCCAAGAAGTATTTCATCAATCCCAAATCTATCATCTCGAATTCCTTCTCCATTGACCGCTTAAACTCTTGTATCATGGAGCTGTTGTTGCCTGTGAAGATCAAATCATCCACATATAAACACACCAACAACATATGACCATTTGAATTGGTCTTTACATACAAGGAATGCTCATATGGACACTTTGTGAAGCCTTGTTGAACAAAATATGCATCAATTCTGGAATTTCATGCTCTTGGGGCTTACTTGAGTCCATAGAGGGCTTTCTTCAATTTGTACACCATTTGTTCTTATCCTTCGACAATGAAGCCGGGTGGTTGTTCGACGTACACTTCTTCTTCTAGATTTCCGTTCAGGAACGCTGACTTCACGTCCATTTAGTATACTTTCCATCTTCTTTGGGCTGCTAGAGAGATAGGCAACCTCACAGTTTCAAGCCGAGCTACTGGTGCAAATACTTCTTCATAATCAATCCCATATCTTTGCTTGTATCCCTTCATGACCAGCCTTGCTTTATGCCTCTCTACTTCTCCTTTTGCATTTCTTTTTGTCTTGAATACCTATTTGACACCTATAGCTTGGTGTCCTTAAGGAAGTAAAGTGAGATTCCAAGTACTGTTCTTCTTTATAGCATGAATCTCTTCCTCCATAGCCTTTCTCCACTTTGTTTTCTTGGAAGCTTCTTCATATGTTAGTGGATCAAGTCTTGCAAACAAACACATATTATTAAACTCATCGTCATCATTAATGTTAACACCTTGGCTCGAGTTGTAAATCTCTTGAATGCTCCTTGTCTTTCTCACAATAGGGCTACTTGACTCATCACTATCGGACTGATTTCCGACTTGATGGGGTGACGATGCTTCGTCAATATGTTCAGGTGTGTCGTTCTTCAGCTCAAACTCTTCATCAAGAGAGATTTGCTTCGGTTGGTTGTTGTCCTTCTAGTCCCACATTTGCTCCTCATCGAACTCAACATCCCTTGACATCACAATCTTACGAGTTACATGATTGCACAATTTGTACTCGCTGGAATTTGTACAGGCTTCCTCTGGCGTGGTGTCTCCAATGCGCTTTGTTGAAAATCTATTTAACAAATAAATAGAACAAGCCACAACATCTCCCCAAAATTCTTTTGGAATTTTTTTTCTTTTAGCATACATTGAACCATATTAAGAATCGTCATGTTTTTCCTCTCCGAAACACCATTTTGCTGCGGTGTTTGAGGCATCGTGAGCTGGTGTGTAATTCCATTTTTCTTGCAGAAATTATCAAATTCTAATGATGTGTATTCGCCTCCTCGACCAGTCTGCAAATATTTTATTTGGCAGTCACTCTGCTTTTCAACCTGATTTTTAAATTCTTTAAATCTGCTAAAAACTTCTCTCTTCTCCTTCAGCATATAGACCCATGTTTTTCCACTATAATTATCAGTAAATGTTAAAATGTACCTATTTCCACCAATGGAGATAGGTTTGATGGGTCCGTACACATCTGAATGCACCAGCTCGAGACGTGTAGATGCTCTTCTTGACTTGTACTTCTTGAAAGGCTTCAATTCCTCTGCTGCTTTCCCATGACACATACTTCACACAAATTGCTGGGGGCTTCGATCTTTGGTAGTCCCAGCACCATTCTCCTATTCTCCAGCAGCTTCAACGCTTGAAAGTTCAGATGCCCATAACGAAGATGCCAAAGACCGGAGTTGTCCGCAATTGTTGCCTTCAAGCAGCTCTCACTAACACTTAGCTTTAATGGAAATATCTTGTTCTTTGTCATTTTCACATGAGTGATAAGCTTGTCGTTCTTATCACGAATGCAGAGAGCTAAGTCCTTCATTCTTACATCATAACCTTTTTCCAATAACTGTCCAATGCTTAGGAGATTACTTTTAATATCAGGAACATAATAAACATCAGAGATGCAAAGTTTCTCCCCATTTTAGAGTTCAAAGATTACATCACATTTCCCTTCAATCGGCCTCTTCGTGAGATCGCCAAATGTGATGTTGCCCAATTGCATTTCTTCAAGTTTGGCAAAGAAATCTTTTCTTCCACACATGTGATTGGATGCTCCAGTGTCGAGATACCACGTAACATGTTGAAGTGGTTCTGTTTTATTGTATGACAACAGCAACACTGGCCCTTCATCACCTTCTTCTTTGTCGACAAGATTTGCTTTTTCTCCTCCATTGTTGGTGTTGTACCAACAATCATAAGAGTAATGGTCAAACTTCTTACAAATGAAATATTGTGTTTCAGATTTGTTATAACTTACATTTCTACTGTGTCTGCGACCTCGGCCTCGACCTCGACATCTTCCCCGACCATACTCTCTTTGAACATATTCATCTTCATCACCGTGGTTATTGGCTTGCTCGAAGTTAGAAGATCGGCCGCCTCGGCTTCGACCTCCACCTCTTCCTCTTCCTCGTTGATAGCCTCCTCTGGATGTTTCATGCTTCTTGAGGGAGAGTTTTGTTTGCAGCGCTTGCTCTAAATTTCTTTCATCTCATTTCTTCTTTTGTATTCTCTGTTCGTACACTTGCATGGATCTCATGAGTTCCTCCACCGTTATCTCCTCCAAGTTTTTAGATTCTTCAATCGCGACGGCCACAAAGTCGAACTTCGAGTCTAGAGAACGCAAGATTTTCTCTACGACACGAACGTCCTCCACCTTCTCGTCGTTTCTTCTAGGGGTGAGCATGGACCGGTTAACCGGTCCATTAGCAAAAAAAACCGGTCCATTAACTTTGGTTTTTCAAAAATATTAACCATAATTCGGTCCATTAACTTTGGTTAACCGTCATTTCAGTTTCGGTTTTTCGGTTCGATTAACCAACAATTATCGATTAATCAATAAATTAAATCAATTAATATTATTGATAATGCTTAATGTGAAAATTGTATAGAAACTAAGGATTAAAAGTATAATTGGATAGGGTCTTACTGTTCACTTACATTTACTAACTACAAAGACAATATTGCTATTAGATGAATTAAGAAAAGACCTCTTAGTGCCACTAATTTATTTCATTGTTGAAGTTATGAGAGATCAAGCTTCATGCCTTCATTAATGGAATCAAGTCAAATATGAAGTTATGAACTAGAGAAATGGCGTCATTTTCCATCCTAGAACTGAAGTTAAAGGGTTTAGATATTTACAGGGAAGAATAGAAAGAAAGAAACACTGAAATTTTTTGGATCTTATAAGATCTGTTCACCGAGTAGGAAAGCATTTAATCTTATCATATTTAGCTACTAATTAAGCATTACCTTACTAATTAAGCAATTCATGTTTACCTTACTAATTAAGCATATGCACATGAACATGAAGTTAAAGCTGTATAATACTTAATTGAATGATCCTGATCAAGCAATTAGTGAGCTGCCATGTGGAAAAGATGAAGTATTAATTCCATGTTTAGCTAGGAATCTAGGATTGTATGATATCATGCTGTTGCCGCCGATACATACCCGGTTGAACTGTTGAAGATGGGAAGAGGTGGGGTGAGAATAGTGCTCGACTTGACTCGCCAGCGCCGACTGGTGCGAGAGACTCAGAGTCGGGATGGTGAAGGTGCGGCGACGTGCGGGAGAAGGAGGGTGTGGCAACATGCGGGAGATGGTGGGTGCGGCGGCGTGCGAGAGAAGGAGGTTGCGGCTGTGCGGCGGCATGCTCGCCGCATGGGAGAAGGGGGGCGCGGGCTATTAGAATTGTTGTCATCACCGACGGCTCAAACCGTGGCTGAACCATCGGTGATAGATATCACAGACGGTGTCAACCGTGGCAAAAAGCCGTCACTGATGCGCGCGTCTCAGATAATTTGTGACGGCCGCTCTCGGCCGTCACACGTAATCATCAGCGATAGCCGCGTGCGCTGTCGTTGATTAAAAACCATCAGTGACGGCTCTAGGCAGCTGTCACTAATACCAACCAATCAACCACGGCTTAGTCCCGTCGATGATACTATTAACAACCGTGATATTTGGTGTTGCCCAGACCATCCGCCATTTACGATAAGCTTTCAGCCATGGCTTAGTGATGATTAACCGTGGATAAGCCGTGGCTAAAGGTGTATCATGTAATTGAAAAAATTGAAAATTTTATAAATTCCTGTATACAATGATATATCGACTATAAACTATTTTTAATCACATATTACAATCAGAAAACATCATACACATGCATTTGAAACCAAACATACAAGTTTCACATAAATATCATCAATCTTAGCTTCAAACCAGAGACAAATAATTATCAAAATATCGTCTATATACAACCAAGTATCAAAATATAAACAAAATACAATTAATCAAAATCTCACGGCTGCAGTGGAGGCAGTGGAGTCGACAACGACTGGGTCGGGAGCGTTGACTGGGTCGAGGAGGACGACGGCTGCGACATCATCTGTAGAAGGCCAGAGTGGGACGCAATTTGAGTGAGGAGTGTCTGCATATTCTGGATTGTCTGTTTCAACTCGTCATTCACCCATCTCTGCTCCTGCATCTCCAACCTCTGCTCCTCCATCTCCAGCCTCTGCCCCTCCATCTCCTGCCTCTACTCCTCCATCGCTTGTCTCTGTTGGGTGAGCTCCAACTCCATGGCCGCCATTTGACTCTGGTCCTACGCTTGGGATGTCGAGGATCGCTCACCCGCAGTCGGAGGGGTCGGTGCCCCAAGTGGCCCGAGCACTACGTGTGCATGACCACTATCTGCAAAGCCATAAATACGGTCGTGCTCTCAGCCACCTACGGCCTCCACCCAAGCTACTGCGTCGAACTCCTCCGGTGTCCCTCCACGCTCGATCACAGTCCTCATGTAAGTTTCATACACATATTTATATTTTAAATATATATCAACTATAATTAAAAAATATGTAAATTAAATAGACATATATAAATACTTACCATTATATACGAGGCTCTGCTATCAACATAGTCCCCCGCTCCTCGTCGACGACGGTGGGTGCGCTCAAATACCTCCATCATCGACGGGCGTTAGACGGTGCCGTCCTCCGTCACACGCGTCTTACATTAGAAAAAAAAATACATTAGTATCATTATACATAATATATAATTTAATTAAAAATAATTAAATTATACATACCATACGACGCTCATGAATCGCAAAAAAGATGGAGCCACCAGACATGCGGTTTCTCGACGCAGTCCGGGAGACCTCCTACGACTCAGGTGTGTCCCATCGCTCAACGAGCTGGTCCCACACAGGGCCAGGAATCCACTCGGGGGTGTGTCCCCGAGTCTGCCCTATCTGTGTGGCCTCCAGCCATCTCATCACGGTCTAATGGGCCTACTGAAGTAGCCCGTTATAGCGAGCGCGGGCAACACACTCCCATGCACAAATATTATTTTCAAGTGTTGACATATCTTCGACTCGAAGTACATTTGCACAAATGTTTCGAAAAAATATACTTAATTCTGTCAACGAACCCCAGATCTTATCATGTAGATGATATCGAAATACGATCGAAAGCAATTAATCTCTGCATGAATACATGACAATCATGACTCTTCATCCCCGATATTTTGCATTCATCGACGTTTACACATCGAGATAAGTTTGAGGCATATCCATAAGGTAATCTGAGTTCTTTGATCCATTGATACACATCTTTCATCTGTTGTTTATTTAACACATACGGTGCCTTTGGCTTATGAAGTCGTCCGTTGACCTCTTGCAACTCTAACTCAGGTCTCTTACAAAGTATTTTTACATCATGTCGGGCCTTCACATTATCTTTAGTTTTGTCGGAAATATCCATCACTGTGTTAAAAATATTATCAAACACATTTTTTTCAATGTGCATGACATCCAAATTATGTCGAATCAGTAATGAACTCCAATACGATAATTCCCAAAAGATATTTTTTTTCACCCAGTTATGTGTTTGACCAAAGCTTGAAATTCTTACATTCTAACCAAAAGTAATCTCTGGAAGCAATTGAACACGTGCTAACATCTGTTCACCAGACAACATCGGTGATGGCTCATCTCTTTCGATTCTACCATTGATAAATTTGTCACGATTCCTTCGATACTAATTGTTAGACGGTAGGAACCGGCGATGACAATCAAAGAAGAAAGTTTTCCGACCATTCTCAAGACTAAAGAATTTTGAGTGTTCCATGCAATATTGGCAAGAGAGTTGCCCATGCGTGCTCCAACCAAACAACATGCCATAGGCCGGGAAATCATTGATTGTCCATAATATAGCAGCTTGTAAAGTGGAGTTTTGCTTCCGGTGACAATCATAAGTGACAACTCCCTCAGCCCACAATGTTTTGAGTTCACCAATTAGGGGACAGAGAAATACGTCAATTTCTTTGCGAGGACCCCTAGGACTCAGAATAATCATCGAAAGATAGATAAATTTATCTTTCATACACATTGAGGGCGACAAATTATAAACTGTTAACAGTACTGACCATACTGAATACGGAGTTGTCTAATTATAAACTGTTTTGAGTTTTGCTTCGATGTCAGTGGAAAATACCGAAGCACCTTGAAGGGGATTTTTTTTGTCGGACCGGTTTCTTCTCCTTGAAACGAGGATGTTCACATACCGGCATTGCTCTAACTGTGCATTTTCTTTATAATATAAAATGCTGTTATTTGGGCACGCGTGTATCTTTTCGTACCCAAGCCCTAATTTCCTCATCAAATTTTTTTGTCTTATAAAAGGTTGGCTCAAACTTGTTATTTGGAGATAACATACCATTGATAAAGCCTGCAATCCCGCTGATATTACAATCGGACTTGATGTTCAGGAGTTGTGCCATTGCCGAAAATCTTGTATAATTAGGACAATTCTCATACAAAGGTTCATTGTCAGCTTTCAACATCTCGTAAAATTCTGCAGCTTCCTTATTCGACAATTCAATCTATATCGCAAGTTATTCTTCAATGACTTCAACTGTCGTAGTATCTGGTGGCACTACCGTCTCAGTAACTGACTCAATATTATCATTTAAATGGAATTGTCCTATAAGACTATCCAGAATCATTGTTCTATAAGGATTAGGTGGATTAGAAGAAGGAACACCAGCAGAAGAAAATTCACCATGAGTTTGGACAATAGGATTGCTCGATGTCCAGACATGACGTGACTCCCTGTGATAATTCCATACAAAATATCTTGGTGTGAATCCTTTTGTATACAGATCTATTGTGACAGTTTCTCGGTCCAAAAATCTTATGTTCGAACATTTCCGCACGGACATCGGATTTTATCACCACTAAGGAATTTTTCATTCGAGTAGGCTAAATTTAAGAAGTAAGTTACGCATACTCGAAATTCATATGTTATAGCTCCACGATGAATTCGTCGGTACATCCAACTTCGATCGTCCGACATATTCTGTCAAAAAGTTTGCAATATCTTTAGGTAATGTCTTTAGGTGGGATGGTCATATTCCATTCGGGATTCATGTTATTCATATTGCACTTAGTATTTCTTTTAGTCATTAATTTCATTCTAAATTTTGGCAGCATCTCCCTACAGTTCTCCGAGTACGCATATCATCCGGGCGCGTATCAGAGAACAAGAGAGATACAAGCCAAAATTTAAAAATGAATAATGACTAAAAAAATAAACTAAGTGCAATATAAATAACTATGTTCCCAAATTTTCCAATTAGGGATAATTCAAGGGTTGTACGTCGTATAAAAGATCATTAACTTCGTTTACACGAACATACAACCCCCGAACGGATCTAAGGTTTTGCAAAATTAAAACTTGACTCGTCGATCGTACGTGAAACGTATGAACTCGTCTTGATTTTTTAAAAAAATTATGGATGCCGGTGCGAGTCCAAAGTGGATGACTCCGCACGAGTCCATCCATTGTGGATGATTTCGACATGAGTCCATCCATTATGGACGATTCCGGCGCGAGTCCAAAGTGGACGATTTGGTCGCGAGTCCACAGTGGACGATTCCGACGCGAGTCCTCAGTGGACGATTCCGCGCGACCAATTAATTAATATTAAACTAATTTCATTAACCTAAAACTAATTAAACCCTAATCAACATTAACCATTAATTAATATTAACCAAACTAATTATCTAATTAACAATTAATTTCTAATAATTAACAATAAAATAATAAAATAATAATAATTTCTAATAATTACCTAATTAACAGTTTGATTAGGGGTTAATTACCCTAATCAAGTAATTTACTTGATTAGGGTAATTAACCCTAATAAAGCAGTAGCCGAGTACTATTCGATGCATTGGGGCCGATGGTAATCGGCCCCAATGCGGCGCCGGTCGGGTTGACGTTGGTGCAGAGAGGGTTGGCCGGGTCGATGCCGGGGCGGAGAGGGTGACACATAGCAGGAGTTAATAGCAGAATGAAAGGAGGAGAGGATCGGTGCATACCGGAAGGGAGAGGTTCACCGGCGGCAACTGACGACGGCGGCAACAGGCATCGAATCCGCGGCTACTTGGCAGCGACGGACGACGGCGGCAACAGGCGACAACGGCAAGCAGAGAAGAAAGAGAAAGGGTTGGGCGCGAACGCAAATAAAAAGGATTTTCACCGACGGCTCGAGGGCTGTCGGAACACCGTGGATCTGTAATTTTATTATCACCGACGGCTACATGAGCCGTCGGTTAAGAGTGTTTTAATATTCGCGCAGCTTTCGTGGCATTAAACAATAAGCGACGACCGCCTCCAGCCGTGGTTAATGAGTTATTCATATTACCGACGGCTGAATACAGCCGTGGCTAATAACTTATTTTATTTCGCGCCCCCCGTGCGCGCCATCAACTCTGAGCGACGATTGTATGCGAGCCACGACTTATTTTGTTACTCACATCACCAACGGCTCCAGCGCCTCCGCTAATTAGTCGTGGCTAATAACTTATTTTATTTCGCGCGCCCTACGCGCCATGAACTATGAGCGACGAATCTGGCTGGCCGTATGCGCACCGCGGCTGATTTGGTTACATCAGCGACGGCCGTTACGGTCGATGAAAAGCCGTGAATGATGACGGCCCTGGCGGCCGTCGATGATCCCCGTGGCTGATGTGGTATATTCTAGTAGCGGTCGTGCGACGGCGTGCGGGAGAAGTCGAGACTCGAGAATGCAGGTGTCGGGTGGGGCGTCGGGTGTGCGGGAGGTTGAGATATAGGGTTTTTAACTTTTTTTACTTATCATACTTTATTACTTTATTTTTTATATATAACTATATAAGTATTAAGCCAAGTATTATTTAATATAATATAATATATATTATATATATATGTTTAAAAATGTCTACCAGTCGGCTAACCGAACCCGCTGGACTTTTTAAACCTTGGATTGAACCCGAACCCAAAAACCGAAAATTCAAAAAACACAACCCGAACCCAGAAAAACCGTTCAGTTAACCGCAAATTAAAACCAGTTTGGTTTTGGACCGGTTTTTTGATTAACTGGAAAACCGATTTTTTTTTCTCACCCCTAGTTTCTTCTCATTTGATAGACAATAGAGATAACTCGAGAGAAATAATCAGTGATCGTCTCCGAGTTACCTTGTTGTAGTGCTTCAAACTAAGCTCGCAAGGATTGTAAGCGAATCTTCTTTACTTTATCGACTCCATCGTATGCTTTCTTCAATATCTCTCATGCTTCTTTCGATGTTTTTGCTGGAGCAATCAACTCGAACGTGGCTTCATCGACTCCCAGATAAATGGTGAATAATGCTTTCTCTCTTTTCTTCAGTTCTTTAGGCTTCTCTTCATTCTTGTCGTCGGAGTCGGAATCAGATTCTATATAGTCGTTCTTCACAACGTCCCATACGTTGAGAGAACCCAAGAGCGTCTTCATTTGGATACTCCACACTTCATAGTTATCTTTGATTGATCTGGGCACGTACTTGTGGGCATAGTGGTTGACCTTCTTAGTTGTAAAGGCCAATGGGAATAAGATGGAGTGGAAGGAAGAAAGTAAAGGGAGAAAAAAAGAGATCTTTTAAGTGTACTTTTTTTTTTCTTAATGACAATAGTATATATTTATAATACATAATGACCTTTCATCTAAGCACGTTACTTCTACCGTTGATTTCCTCTAGTGAATTGCATTCACGGATTACATTAGTAAATTGCATTCATGGATTATATTCATGAATTACATTGATTTTTTTTTATTGTCTTTTCTTGGACGTTTTTCATAGCACGTTTTTCATAGCTTTGAATGACATGTTTAATGTCCAAGTGAGAACTAAAAAGTCATAAATCCGATCCAATTAAAAGTTTAGTCAATTTTTCTCTAAACATGATCCGATCGGACCGTGAACAGCCCTATTTGGTGCCTCTCTCTTTTTACACAGGGTGCTAAAGTCGCGACTTATTGGATTCGCGCGTGCTCACCGACTTCATACCTGGTCAACGATACAGCCACGTAAAATATTATCTATAAAGTTTTAGGCGAGTTCAAGTTGGTGATGATTATTCCTTAGGAAGTGAATTATATCTCAACGCGCGTATACTACATATTGTTCTGCTCAGGAGTGTGACCTCCTTCTTGCATGTCTCTCCCTCAAACGGCGCCGGTGCTCGTGCTTTCTACCATCCACAACAGGCACATGAGACGCAGCATCGATCTCTTCTTCCTCATCACGAGCTCCGCCCGCCGCTGCCCCCTCCCTGATCACCGTGTGCGCCAACTCTGACATTGCATGCGACTGCCTCATCAGGACTGCTTTGGTAGATGCATCTCGAGACAGCACGATCTCATACCCGTCGTAGTAGGACTCCATTCCCTCCGCCATGAGTTGCCACACCAGGCCACCGCCCAGCGAGCCGCCGCCGGTTCTCGCCAGGTTGTATATGCTGGTGTGGACGGTGTTGAAGTAGGCGTTCCGTAGGTTCTCGGAGTAGCCGATGCCGGCATTCTTCTTCGACAGCCCAAACTCGGCCAACACCAATGGCTTTTTCAGTATTTTTACTGCATCATCCCAGTGGCTCCGCATCCATCGCCGCAGGAAGTTGGTCTGCGATCCATCATTTTGCCCCGGGAGCCTGAATTGTAGAATTAATATGTAATTAAAGATCACTCTTCTTAATTAATTAGTTCACACTTCACGTACAATATAATATATCTATCTATATATACCATAAGTCAGGGTAAGCATGGATAGTGGCAAAGTCTATGTGGTCAATGAGATTGCTGCTGATGTAGTCTGTTCCAACTTGGTAATCAGGGTTGTATTGTTTCTTCTCGGGAGTGGAATCTCCATAGAAGCCTTCCATTCCTATCTCTAGCATGTGCTTCTTGTCGAGGGACTTGGTGTAACTTGCCATCTCTAGCGCCCAAGTCTGCATAATTATACTGAATTAGTTGTGCGATTAGCTAGAGAGCACAAGTAATTTTAAACTATGAAAATGACGCTCACATGCACGGTTTTGCCAGAAGAGTCAGCCTGGCAACGAGGTTCATTTATGAGTTCCCATGCCAAGATTGTTGGGTCATCTTTGTAGGATATCTTGGTGATGCTGTTGATTCTTGTTAACACTCTCTGCAAAAAGTTGATATATATGTTGCCGTGCATGAATGAACTCCAGAGGATCAATATGGAAGTACTAAACTGCATGCACGTAAAATATAATAATTCCAATTATATACCTTGACATGGTTCTTGTAGTATCCCTTCACAACTGGGTTGGTGTAGAAATCATCTTCTCCATTGACGGCAACACCTGCATCGCGTGCCCATTTCACGTACTGCGCTCTTCCTCCGAAGTCCTCGAAGTTGTTGGCCAAGCTCAGGATCAAGCGAACACCATTTTTTTTAGCCTCCGATATCACAAAATCAAGTCCCTGACAAATATAAATTACTACACATCTTTAACCATTTCATTGATAAAACCAATTGAAACTTAATTATCAGTCATCACCTGAAACACTCTTTCGTCGTACACTCCCGGGGAGACCTGGAGAGCCCGGTCGCCGCCGCCGTCGTTAAACGCCCAGGTCCGGCCGACGGTAAGCCCCGCGGCCGCAGCTTCCCGGAGCACCACGGAGACCTTCCCGCGCTGCGCCGGCTCCGCGGCGACGTGCATCATCCAGTAGGCGTTGAAGCCATTGAAGAGGAACGGGGAGCCGTCGAGGACAAACTGTGCGCCTCGCCTCCCAACAAAAGAGCTAGTACTCCTGCAACCCGGAACGAAGATGCTCAACAGTGTGAGAGCGGCCAGTATAAAGCAGAGCGCAGAGGCGAGCTTGGCCATCTTGTTGAAGAAGACCGAGTGCTGCTGCTGCCTGCTGTGAGCTAAGTGGAGCTTGGATGAGTGTTTATAGAGTGAGCTGTGCGGGACAGGTTGCAGATTTAATGGGGTCATTTTGCTTCTTCCGGTGGTCTATAAATAAGTATATTAAATGATATGGAACAGGACGTATCATGTTAAAGAGGTTCCGCGATCGAGCAGGTGATGGAGATGATCGATATATAGTCTATGTGAGGGGAGAACAAAGGAGGAGGAATACACTAGTGGAGAAAGAGATTCCTGGTGCGCGAGAAAGTGGGACGTCGGTGAAACGGGAAACGGGAAACGGAAAGTATCGTTTTGAATGAAGTTGGAAGCGCACGTGGGCCGTTACGATATATTTTTATAACAGAATTTGTTTAAGTGTACCACGTCATCGACTCTTCGAAGGAAAACGACTGTGCCGTTTTAAGGTTCTCTGAGAAAAAGGTGGGTTTAGTTTGTTGAAGTATTTATCAAAATATGGATATAAATAAAATTAAATGACGCACTTGAAAATAAATGAAGGGCGAGAAAATAATTTAATTTAATTCGGCACGTGGTGTGATCTGATTGCGTAAAAGAAAAACTGTGTCTGTAGCTAGAAAAATTATTGCGTAAAATATTTATATAATGATTTTTTAATTGGTGAAATTTATCATCGATTTTTCATGGGCTTTGGACACAAGCCCAACCAAATATGATAAGCAAAAATTATATAGCTCGAACCAGAAACTGGGCCGGGCTTGTGGACATCATCATTTTGCTGTGTTCGAATTCTTATTCGGTTCACGTATTATTATATGGGATTTCGATCGGGGCCTGAAGTTTCAATGTGCCCATTAAAAATTTCAACCCAAACCGATACAGAAAATTACGGTTTAATTAAATATTAAATATTTTCCCTAAACCGAAGAAATTATTCAATGCATTTATGCAGCAAACTTCCAAGGGGAATTGAAGGACATGAATTTGCTCAAGGCCATGAATTCAGTGCCGTTTGCGCTTCGCTTCAAATTACTTGTCAGCGGATCGAGTTCACTTCTTCTCCTTTCTTTCCGCGGCTGATTAATTAATTAGAGAGAAAGAGAAAGAGAGAGAGAGAGAGAGAGAGAGAGAGAGAGAGAGAGAGAAAGGTTGATAATAATGGTGTCGCTGGTGGAAGCCAATCAGCCATGGTGTCATGATATCCGCTGTTCACGAGTCAATGGCATGCCGCATAGCTTGCATCATTTCCTTTCCCTCCTCTTCCTCTTCCTCTCCCTCTCCTCTGCTCTCAGATTTCCTTCTTAACTTTGACGTTTGGCACTTTGGCGTGACATCTGCCCCACTTTTTCTCTGTCTTTTTATTGTGGCCAGCCATCGCTTGTGATGGAAGCATGCAAACTATGCAACAGCTCTCGAGTAGCAGTGTGGATTCCTGTAATATATATAGCTCAATTTAAGCATAATTTTAGTTCCATGTTAATTAACATTTGAATCTTCTACCTCAACTCCAACTGAGCTTGAATAATTAACATGTGCTCTCTGCTAGAGGAGGAGTTTATATCCCTAATTTAATTAGTCACAGAAAATGCACAAAACATGCATCATCAATTCCTGGATCTACATCAGCTAGTGATCACGATTAGTTCAAATGGGCATATACATGATGAAATCATGCATGCATCTGCGTCATGACTTTAATGAGCATACAATCATGACTTTCTATGCATGATATCTCAAACCATAAGAATTTAGAGACCCAACTTTGACTTAACTACAAAGGGTCCATATATAATCAAATTAGTATTTGTGGTCTAGCTAATGGTTCTTTCTTTTCATAGATCAAAATTGATATTTTGAGTCAATTATGTTACCATATATATATTATGATATATCATAATTTATAACTAAAGAATATAAAAAGATACACAGAAATAATCCATTTGCTGCCTCAGCAATCAGCACGTCAACTGTTCTTATATGCTTTAATTAGATCCTTTTTCCGTACATATGATTCCAATCCACTGTAGCCCTTCTTTTTGGTAGAAGGATTAGGTGCGTGTGTGGTTTCTAAGCCAAATAAACAATAAGAGATCAGTGAGAGCAGGTAAAAGCTGATGGTGGTTGTAATTGTATGACTGCAAAAGTTTGCACAAGAATCACCAAAGATTCATAGCAGCTTTACTGTGTTTGTATACCTGACTTATAATTTATGATTCACTTAATTCTTACAGCATTTTTCCTGTAAATATATCTAGTTTCAATTAAAATCTGATGCAATGCAATATGTACTGCATAGGTTGGCACTTTTACTTTGGCCACAAGGAATCTCCAGGAGATTCGCATTGCTGACAATATTATATTTTATATAGAATGAATGAATGTATGTATAATGTATGTCAAAACTAAGCAATGATGTGTAAATGTCAAACTAAGCAGATGAGCATTTAAGAAAAGTAAACTTGTTGCTTGTCCCCAACACTAAATAAGTACTGACTGGCATGCAGGTTTAATTCCTGAGCTAAAAAGTAAAAAAGAGAGGACTAGATCAGAAGATCTCACAACCTGAAAATAAAATCCATTTTGTGAGCTGTAACTTTCATAGTTATTGCATAAGAGCTACATGCAAGATTTGGATGCAACTTTCTAAGATCTTGTGAGTCCTCCACTTCACTCCAACCACTACATTTCTTTTCCCCCCAATAATCCAAATCCAACATTAATTATTAAGTATATATACTACTTGATTATTATTATTTATGCGTCTGTTTCTCATTCACGAAATAACATGCACAATTGTGGGGAATTGTGTGTCTTCTTCCTAGACTTCCTTTGCAAGCATGAACAGTTTGATTTGTACCTCATCTGCTTGGCTTTTATGTGCATTGCTATTTGATGGAAAAGAACACGTACTATGCATTGATGTGTATCTTTTTTTGGGAGGAGTTTAGTTGGAGAATGGATGTCAACAGTGAAATGACTTGACAATAATTTGGTTAGGTTAGGGATCACTTATGATAGTTGGGCTACTACCTCATTGATTAGTGAATAGTGATCCACTATATTACTCATCGATATACTTTTAATTAGTAATTAAAATGGGTATAACTTAATTTTTGTGTTAATTTAATCGCAAATATATGTGGCATCAATTGATTCGTTTGTCAGGTGGTACGGGCTCTGCAATCTATTCAAACTCACTGCAAGAAATCATACGAACATATATATAATTCCTGAGCCAAAAAGTCGTAAAGAGAGGACGCCATTAATATAACCAAAGTCTTATTAATTAGAGGCATTCAACTCGAGTGTTAATGTCTTTTTCATATATATGCGTACTGTGTACTTGTGTAGTCCACTAATTCGATCCTCCTTCGGATTTACTTTTGATTCTGTTTTCAACAAGTTACCTCAATATATTGTCCCCAAAAATAAAGAAGTTACTTCAATTCAGGTTTCTTATCACAAGGATTCAAGATACCTGAAGGTGTAAAAAGTTCCTTGATATTGTCTCGACTATCTCTGGCTTCTTATGCATGTTGAACAGGTTATTGTAGAAGTTGTTGGTCAGGAGTAACTCATTGTGACTTCCACTTTGAGCCACTCTTCCTTCTTCGACGACAACGATTGTGTCAGAGTTAACTATGGTTGATGTTCTGTGAGCTATCATGATCACGGTTCTTCCTGGCATGATCTTTGTTAAGGCATCTTGGATCAGCCTTTCGGATTCTGAATCGAGTGCACTACTTGTCTTTTCATGCATCGAGAAGAAGAATAGGAGAATCTAGTGAACTCGCAGTCCAGTGGACTCACACCTAGCATAGAATAAACTCTAATAGATGTATGCAATTTACCATAAAGTGGCATGCATTAATTATACTAAATTGTTAAATAAACCCATTTTTATTTATGTCGTGGGCTCCAACCAATTAATATTTTTTTCAACAAACAAATAATTAAAATCCAACACGCTAAAGCATCAGTAAATGTTCATGGTCCCTTCTTAACTCAACTTTATCTTATTTAATTTTTTAAATAGAGAAATACAGTTGATATAAATTTAATAATTTAAGATATAATCTGATGAAATAAAAATTCTAAATATATTTTAGTCAAAGTCTAAAATTTAAAACATATTCAAATAATTACTCTATATAAAATACAGGGGTGCATCAAATCACCCTCTTCTTCTTAATCCAAGCCTTTATTCTCCCTTCTTCCACGTATATACATCAATAAATTAAGAGGAAATGTGTGATCAAGATGAGCATGAACAGTAGTAGTTTCTATGCATTAATGCATGTCTTCTTATTGATTGAGAGGGGAATTCCTATAAATATATTCAACTGCTGTCATATATTTCCGAGTAAAAAATATCGAACATTCAAACAAAAAATGTGTTTGACCAATATACAGTTCGCATCGAATTTTGATTCAATTAATTTCTGAGTTTTCGAGCAATCCGATATGATTATTTAAAATATTGATTTTTTGTCGAAACATTAAAATTGAGGTCAATGTCTCGAATCCCAGGGCGAGATAGATTCCCCGACAACAAAATCTAGGGGAAAGTATTCCGGTCCTTCTCGGCGGGCCCCACAGCTCGCGACATGCGCGAGGGTCCCACCGCTGGGAAGCCAAACTACCACCCCCTTCCTTCCTTCGTCTTCCCCCGGCCGTTCCCTTCCTCTTGCCTCTTGGTTATAAGAGCTCCAGCCCCTTCTCTCTTTCGTATTCTCCTTCTCCCCCTCACTTTAAGCTAGCCATGGTTGCTGCTGCTGCGTAGGCTAGAATTAAAACCTGGAGTTTGTGAGGGAGATGAGCATGGCGGAGGAGGTGGTGGACAAGAGAGAGGAGGAGAGCAATAATGGCTGCAAGTTGGATGGAGGGCCGGTGGAGGTGAGGGTGCTTGTGGTGGATGACTCCCCTGTGGAAAGAAGAATAGTGGAGCGCTTGCTCAAGAACTGTGGAGCCTTGTTTCATGGTGAGGTTGATTTTGTCTCGATTGTGTTTCATGGGATTATAGATAAATGAAAATTCATTTTGTTCATCTTTGTTTTAGATTTGTAGGATGTTCTTGGTTCTCTGTTGATTTTTTTTTTTATCCAAAGAGAATTATTAAGTGAATGTTTCTTTTGCTTTTCTAAAATGTCCAGTATTTCCGTGAAATATACATTTGGATTTTAAAGAAAAACACTGTGCTCTAGTGACATTTCTCTGTTTATAATGAGAGTCATGGAAATTAAGTGTTGAAGAAGGTATCTCTGATGGATATTTTTGCTGACATTTGTACTTGAACAATGGAATGGAAACTCCAATAAATTTTTTTGTTTCATACACAGTCTATATATGTTAGTCTTTCTTGGTGTTGGACCACTCTCTATCTTTTATAGTATACCTTTTGGACCACTTCAATGTTCAGTTCATTCATAAGTGATTTAGCAAATAGATCAGTCTTTCAATTAGTGAAAATATCTGATTTATTCTAGAGGTTTAGCAACAGTTCAGCAAATCAGAAATAATTTAAATTTTGCAGGTTATGCACTTGTGCTTGTATTGATTGTTGTCTACTCTGTCATATTTTGACTGATTTAAGATATAATGCTCTCATGGATGCCTTAATTTATTGATGGAACTACTTAAAGACTTCATAGTTGTTTATACACCTCTGTAACTGATAATTTGCTGATTTTATTCTCTCATTTCACCAGTTTTAAAATAAGTTCTTGTCTTTGTTTGTTGGAATGGCTCCAAAGCTAATTTCTCTATTATATTATTCTTATTCAGTTATAGCCGTCGACAGCGGCAAGCGAGCAATGGAAGTTCTTGGATTAAGTGAAGGGAAAACTGACTCTCCTACTTCTGAAGTAAGTCTTCTTTTGGCCATCTACTTAGCAGCATTTGAACATATGCTGTGTTTCAAATTCGAACCATCTGTTATAGACTGAAGGGTCTGTCTGATATCTTCTTAATTACTATGATGATCTATATTTTAACAATATTGAACAATAATGTAGGACCAGAAGGTAGACATAATTCTCACTGACTACTGCATGCCAGAAATGACTGGTTATGACCTCCTAAAAGCAGTCAAGGTATGATGCTTTACTTATTATCCATAATATTTATACCATGTCCATAACAAGTAGATCATTAGTATCTGATACTTCATACTGTTTACAACCAGTTCCTAACATCTTTTTACTAAATTTCAGGAGCAGAGTAGCCAAAAACCAATTCCTGTTATCATTATGTCATCAGAAAATGAACCCCAGAGAATAAGCAGGTTTCTAGCTTCCTCCCACAACCATTACCTTGTTGATTTCATGTGATGTAAATATGAGATAAAAGTTATCTTTTTCTCCTTTTATTAAAATAGAAAAGTGTTTATGAAACTATAAATTAATTAGCTCTAAATATATGAACTTGGCATGTTTTGTGTTATGTAAACTTGACATGTCTTTCTTTACAAAAAATCCCAAATATTTCAGTCCGAAAGCAAGCTGTAAAAAGGATATTCTGATATCAAAGTCTTGATAATATGCAAAAACAGTGTGTAAAATCATTGCAGTCAAAAGCCTTTTTTGCTCAAAAATTAGCAGAAATCATTATCTCTTATGATGATCCATCCACTCATCATTTGCTTTGTCTTCCTACCTAACCTATCTAGAATTAGTGCCATCAAACACCTAAATTTTTACCCTTTTATAGGAAATCTTTCTAGCTTTCCCTCCTTGTTCAACAAATGCTGGATGGATGACTCATCTGATCATTGTTTGCTTTTGTCCAGGTGCCGAGCAAATGGAGCTGATGACTTCATCATCAAACCTCTGCAAACCAAAGATGTTATGACATTGAGGAAGTACGCTCGACCGAGCGCAGCAGTATCGCCCAGGACGGGTACCAAGAGGAAGATGACCCTAGAATTGTTGTCCGATAATAATGCATCAGAACGAAGACCTCGTCTTGCCGGGTTGGCAGTGGCATGATCATGAGCATCATCTTTGTTCTCTCTCACTTTCATATAAGTGTTGGCCTAATGATCATATATATATATATATATTGTAGTTACAAAACCAGTCTTTCTAGTATATTTTGCACTTCTTGTCTTGTGCTTTCCGTGGTGGTTTGCTTGTCGGTGTGAGTGAAAGGAGCATCTTAATTATATGTGACCTAAAATTGTTCTCCAAATTTAATCAAGTTTCACAAAATTTGCACATTTAATTAATAGTTTCTGATTTGATGAATTGTTCTCATACTTTCATCATCTCTTCCAATAAGGTGTCAGCACAAATCCCCCAAATTCCACTGAAATTTTAGTATAGGCTGAATTCATATTTTAGATAAATTAACACATTTTTTTACAATTCTATGGAATCAGATTCAAGTAGGACAGGGTTTTCATTATTTTCATCCAACTATATGATCATATTATTTATATAAAAAAGTAAAAATCATTTTATCATATGCATACTATGATAAGAACTTTGGAAGTTATTGATTTATCATGTTGCCTTTTCCTTCGATGCCTTTCCTCTTGTAATTACTATCACATAGCCGCTTCACCTAAGGCAAACAATAAATTGTGTCACTTAGGGGCGAGGGTCCGAGTACTCTGTATTTTTTATGATATTTGGATCCTATTTTATATAAGATCGATTCTTAAGTTTTGGAATCGAATCCTACCATGTTGGAATCTAGAATCGGACCCTACCCGGAACCTGTGGGGTTCCGGTTTCGATTTCGAGTATCCTATTGAAATTTATTTAGGTTCTAAAATAGGTTCCAATAGTTTTAGAACAGATCCCAAAATAAGTTCCAACAGGTTCCAGAACAAGTTCCAACATGTTTCAAGGTACAGTTTTCGAGTACCGATTCTGGGTACCCGATGTGTTGGACCCGAAATCGGAACCGATTTTAACCGATTCCTTAATTTTTATCCCGGATCCTATCCAAATCTAATTCAGGTCTATTCGGAACCTACCTAATCTGATAGGTTCCAACCGATTCTCGGTCTACCCAGTACCCATGCACACCCTTAGTGCCACTCATCCTTTAGTTAGCTACGTATCATTTCTTGTCTTTTTTGGACGTCGTAAGATTTTTAAATTTTTTTTTTTCAAAATTTGATTTTTTTAAAATTATTAATTCTAAAATATAAATTTTAAATTTGAAGACGTATATTAAATTTTAATTTCAGCAATATCTCATTCATTCACCTGTGAATTCATTATAGAAAATGATTAATAATAATGTATTCAAACATTAAATGTTTTACTAGGGAAGTTAATGTTATGTATTTCATGTAATTTTAATGAATTTTAAATGATATAGAGGTCTTCGAGGAAAAAAAAAAACTCTTTCCGAAAATACTAACACAATAAACTTTTTTTAAATTACTTTTTAAAAGAATTATCAAACACAGAATAACTTTTTGATCTGGTCAAATATCTAAAATGACCTAGATAAAAATTATAAGCACTCAACTTAAAAAATTAATTATCATATTATTATGACTAATAATACGAGGGCCACTGACCAAACATGTGTTCTTTGCCAAGAGGAGATTGAATCGCATGCACATTTATTCCACCATTGCACCTTCTCTCTGGAAGTCTGGCACCAGATTCTGCAAATGCTCAAGGAGCCTCTCTTCCCTACTGATTGGTTTTTCACCAATGTTCCTTCATCGGCAACCTGCGACAACAACCTTAAGAAGGCTCGCATCCTCTTAACTTGGAGCTAGTTCCTTTGGGGTGAAAGAAATCGTCGCTGTTTCGACGGCCTGGCCCGGGGGGTGCAGTCAGTGGTAGCGGCACAATTTGGCTTTTGTTCGATGTATAATATCCCGTGATCGTGGTGTTTCTTGTAATTTTATGCAATTTCTGTAACTCTCTTTGTTTTTTCTTTAAGTCTTCTCTGGAAGACTCTTGTTGAATCTTCTCCTTCTTTTAACTTGTATTCTATTCACCACTCTTGAATATAATGCAAGATGCTTTCTTTCAAAAAAAATAATACGAGGGAGACATAACCTAACAAAAGAAAATTTCAATTTAAAACTCGCACAAAAGACATTCAAGTCGAACGAGCCATTGAGCGAAATAGAAATTCTAAAACAGTCTATAACTCCAAAATGGGTTATTAAGGCCATAGACAAAAGACGAAAATACTTCTTCTAGAAAGGAAGGGGAGAAGCAAGTAGGTTTGTGGGCTTCGTAAATTGGGATGATATAAATTGGGCTTGGGTATTTAGAATTTGAAGATGCACAACACAGCTCGTTTGGATCGATAGTGGTGGGAGGTAGCAAATGAGAGAGACCTAATCTGGGTAAATATAGTGAGAATTAATTATTTTAATAAGAAAAAATGGTTTGATGTGTCTTGCACATCGAGGTGGTCCCACATTTGGAAAGGGATCTTGCAAGCCAAAGAGCTGATCGATTTGGGGACTGAAAAGAAGGTAGGAGATGAGACAACAACCAGCTTTTGGAAGGAACGTTGGTGTAAAAATTCGAAGTTGTCATTAGAATTCTCGGACTTATTTAGTGCTTCCAGATATAAAAATGCTATAGTACACCAGTGTTTTGATAGAAATTTGAAGTCTTGGAATTTCCGTTGGGGCACCGAAGTGGATTATGAAAGGGTCCCGAAACTGCTAAACTTTATCGGGACCCAAGCTTCACTGAAGAGCAGGATTATAATTGTTGGAGGTGGGAATCAAATGGAAAGTATTCGACGTCGTTAATGTATTCCAGATATATGGACTCTGGGGTTAGATTGCATGCAGCTAAAATTATCTGAAAGTGCAATATACAGCTGAAGTTCAAAATTCATTCATGGATGGTCATAAAGAGACGTCTATCTACAAAAAGTAGACTCATTAGCCATGGTTCGCAAATTTCGGATGACAAATGTGTATTATGCAAGAGAGCGGGACAGAACCTCGAACACTTGATCTACCATTGTGGCTTCACCGTTGATGGTTGGAAGACACTATTGGAAAAAGTGTCGATCCATTGAGTGGAGATCCCGATTGGGGATGCTGGGAGGTTTCGAGAGACGAACGAACATATAAGAAGTTTAGCCATGATTTGGAGGAGGAACGTTTGGCTCTTAAGAAACTCAGTGATCTTCAGAAATAGAAAACCAGTCTTAAATGAGTTAGTGCCTTCTTGCATCGCCATTTGGGAGAGGAGCTGAACATCTTAAGGATGTTTGTACGTGTCGTTGAGTGTTTCCTTTTTCTCTTGATCAATTACTATTTTGGGCCAATCTCTTGATGGTCAGTCTGATTAGGTTTCTAATCTTAGCTTGTGCAATTTATGTAGCCCGACCTCTGGTTAGGCGGATAGGATGCTAGTTTTCTACTTGCTTATATATGTATCTATTTTTTAATTCTATATAAATTGTGTGGCTCATCTGGGCCTCACTTGATCTTAAAAAAAACTAAAAAATGTGAGATAACTCAAAATTACTAAGAAGAAATTATCCAATTAGATGTCCGATTAAAAGGAAATCACACAAAATATATATTTGCCTTAGATTGTTGGTTGATATTTATTGATTCGATTTGTCTTAGATTGCTGGAAGCTTCGAAGAAAAGAAGGCACGATCTGGTGCAAGGGTTTTAGAATTGTTATATCCTTGGCTTTTTACAGTAGACCCCAAAGGCAAATCAAACATGTCGCAAATCTGGAAAGGTATCATGAAGCTACTTGAGACTTTTGATGTGTCTTTGTCTATTCGGGTGGGTAAAGGGGACAAGATAAGCTTTTGGCACGATCCTTGGCTCAACGACACAAAACTAAAGGATAAATTTATGGGGCTCTATTCTGTTACCAACTCCCCCTTCGTCTCTTTAGCTGAAGCAAAAGAGAAGAGTTATCATAGAAAAATTTTGGGTTGGAACATCCACTTTAACCATTTGGTTCCTTTGGAGGAGATTTCGCTGCTTGCCTTTGAGCTCGAACCATACCTTCAACGTTCTGGAGAAGATATTTTCTCATGGAATTGGATATGATCGGGTATTCAAACCAGCTCGATCACCTTACCATTTACTGAACTTTTGTGGACTTCGACACTTGAAGGCTTCTTATATTTGACAGAAATCATGCCCCCAACTTTTTCGATCACAAACTGGTTGGTTGAACAACGTAAGCTCTTAACCAATAAAATAGGCTAGCCAAATAGAATATTCAACTTGATCAAAAGTGTGTTGTCTGCAACAACCATAATGAATCCCATGCACATCTCTTTGATAGTTGCACTTTCACCACGAGACGATGGAGGGCCTTCCTCGAGCTTTGCAATCTTCCAAGCTTTCCGTTGAACCTACAATCTTGGGAGTTTAATTGTCAAATTCAGAAGAAAACGAAGTTGCTCAAATGCAAGACTATTATGATTTGAAGATCAAAGATCAGGCAAGAACAAAACACGGGGTGCTTTGAACAGAAATACCGATCTTACTTTGAGTTAGCAATCAATGGATCTATGTTTTTGAGATCTTGATTGCGTCTCCTTTTATGTTTTGTACTTTAATACTTTTTCTTTTCTTTGTTTGCTTTCTTCCTTCACTTCTTTTTTTTTTTTTTTTTTTTGTCCTCCTGATAAATATAAGTATTTTTTTTTAAAATAGATATTAATTTAATTTAAAACAACTAAAAAAGAATAGTTGGGAAGTGAAACACCGAAGCAGGAGATGAATAGGAAGAATAAAACTTGGATGCAACCGATCTTGACCTAAATCTACTTTTCAACCGATCCTGTGACAAAATCTGAACATCAAAGACACTTTGTTTTGTGATTTCAACAAAAACTACTTTTCCTGTTTATCTGATGTTAAGAAATTATTTTTCATTCTACCTTGCTAATATCGGAAGTGGGTCAACATAGTGCCAAAGTAGATGAATTTGATATCAAAATGAATGAACTTATATATGATGACTTTGAGATTCGAATTTTGCCGCTTGTCGCTGCAGGATGAAGGGGCTGCACGAGTTCTTGGGCGGAGCCAATCTTCACCCAAGAATAATGATACGGCTTCACGCGAAATAAACCCAAGCAATTTGCATGGTTCAATCCAATCTTTCTGTTAAATATAGGAACGATTCACCATCAATTCATGACTTTTGAAAGCCAATTCTAAGTTAATCAAGGCTGGTTCTCACTTATTCAGTCTTGTTAATTTGGTGATGGATCATGCCAATTGGCCTTCAATTCAAATAGTGGTTTAACTCCAATCAAGATTTGTTCAAATTTTAAATTATACGTATATATTCGAAGTATATATATATTTAGACGGCTCAAGGGATGATAATATTATTCGTACCTACGAACATCCCGCGGATATTTATCTCAAACAGGTCGGATATGAAGAACATATTATACCCACAGATATAAGTACTAGTATAAATTTTTGTCCATTTAATAAATGGGTACGAGTGCGGATGCACTACTAGAATATACCACATCAGTCACGAGGATCACCGACGGCCGCCTCCGCCATCAGAATCATTCACGGCTTTTCGACGACCACAACGGTCGTGGCTAATGTGATCAAATCAGCCGCGGCTCGCATATGGCTGCCTAGGGCCATCACTCATAATTGATGGTGCGCACGGGCGCACGAAATAAAATAAGTTATTAACCACAGCTTAGTGGGGGTGAGAGAGCCGTCAATGATATGAATAAGTCATTGGCCAGGGCTAAAAGCGGTCGTCACTTATTAATTAATGACGCGAATGCGATGCGAAAATAAAACACTCTTCACCGATGGCTTAGAGAGGGCCAGTCGTCGGTGATATTAAAAATTAATAATCCACGGTTTTTCGACGGGGGGCGAACCGTCGATGAAAATCCTTTTTATTTACGTTCGCGCCCAACCCTTCCTCTTTCTTCCTCTTTCTTCTCTACTGTCGCCGTTGTCGCCTGTTGCCGTCGCCGTCCGCCGCTGCCTGTTGTTGCCGCCGTCCAACACCGTCGGTGTCCCTCTCCCCGCCGGTAAGCACCTCCTCCTCTCCGTTAAGTTGCGCGTGTTCGATCCCTCCTCTCCACATTGGTCGGATTTCTTCGGCCCTCTCCGCACCGGCGTCCACGCCGACGCTATGATTTGGGGCCGATTGTAATAGGCCCCAATTTCAGACTGTACTTAATTTTAGATTAGGGTTAAACCATGTGTTTAGGGTTTAATTAAACCCTAATCGTAGTTTGATTAGGGTTTAATTAAACCCTATTTTTATTTTTTTTATTGTTAATTAATTAGTTAATTATTATTAATTAGTTGATTAGGGTTTAATGTTAATTAGTTTTATCGGCGCGAGTCCACTGTGGACTCGCGGCCAAATCGCCCACTGTGGACTCGCGACCAAATCGTCCATGGTGGACTCATGACGGAATCGTCCACTATGGACTCACGCTGGAATCGTCCATTGTGAACTCGCACCGGCATTCACAAATTTAGAAAATAAATTAATCGTGATGAGTTGATACTTTTCATGTACGCATCGACGAGTCAACTTTTAATTTTGCAAAACCTTAGATCTGTTCTGGGTTGTATGTTCGTGTAAACGAAGTAAATGATCTTTTATACGATGTACAACCCTTGAATTATCCCTAATTAGATAATTTTGGAACATAGTTATTTATATTGCACTTAGTTTATTTCTTTTTGTCATTATTCATTTTTAAATTTTGGCTTGTATCTCCGTTGTTCTCCGATTCGCGCCCAAATGATATGTGTATTCGGAGAACTATAGGGAGATGCTGCCGAAATTTAGAATGAAGTTAATGACTAAAAGAAATACTAAGTGCAATATGAATAACATAAATCCCGATTGGAATAGGACCATTTCACCTAAAGACATTAACTGAAGATATTGCCCACTTTTTGACAAAATATGTCGGGCGATCGAAGATGGATGTACCGACGAATTCATCATGGAGCTATAACAAACAAAGTTTGAGTTGGTGTAACTTCTTAAATTTTGCATACTCGAATCAAAAATTCCTTAGTGGTGATAAAATTTGATGTTCGTGCCGGAAATGTTCGAACATAAGATTTTTGGATCAGAAAATTGTCACAATACATCTGTATACAAAAGGATTCACACTAAGATATTTTGTATGAAATTATCATGAAGAGTCACATCAAGTCGGGACGTCGAGCAATCCTATTGTCTAAACTCATGGTGAATCATCTACTGTAGTTGTTTCTTCTTCCAATCCACATAATCCTTATAGCTAGAGCAATGATTATGGATAGTCTTAGCAGACAATTCTATTTAAATGACAATGTTGAGTCAGTGATTGAGACGGTACAGTTACCAGATACTACGACAGTTGAAGTCACTGAAGAATAACCTGCGATACAGATTGAATTGCCGAATAAGGAGGCTGCAGAATTTTATGAGATGTTGAAAGCTGTCGATGAATCGTTGTATGAGAATTGTCCTAAATATACAAGATTTTCGACAATGACACAAGTCCTGAACATCAAGTTCGATTGTAATATCAGCGGGGTTACGTTTGATCGGGTTGCAAGTTTTATCAATGATATGCTACCACCAGATAACAAGTTTGAGCCGACTTTTTATAAGACAAAAAAGTTGATGAGGAAATTGGGGCTTGGGTACGAAAAGATACACACGTGCCCAAATAATTGCCTTTTATAGTATAAAGAAAATGCACAGTTGGAGCAATGCTTGGTATTTGAATATCCTCGTTACAAGGAGAAGAAATTGGTTCGACAAAAAAATATCCCCTTTAAGGTGCTTCGGTATTTTCCACTGACACCAAAGCTTCAAAGGTTATTCATGTCGGAAAAGACTGCCCCCTATATGAGTTGGCATGCAAGAAGTCGTGATGATACAGTAATGACTCATCCATCCGACAGTGAAGCATGGAAACATTTGGATAGATGTTATCCTTCATTTGCTAGGGATAGTAGAAATATCAGGTTGGGATTGTGCATAGATGATTTTAATCCGTTTGGTAGTTCGTCAACTCCGTATTCAGTATGGCCAGTGTTGTTAACAGTTTATAATTTACCGCCCTCAATGTGTATAAAAGATGAATTTATCTATCTTTCGATGATTATTCCGAGTCCTAGGGGTCCTCGGAAAGAAATTGACATGTTTCTCTGACCCCTAATTGATGAACTAAAAACATTGTGGGCTGAGGGAGTTGTCACTTATGATTGTCACCGGAAGCAAAACTTCACTTTACGAGCTATTATATTATGGACAATCAATGATTTTTCGACCTACGACATGTTGTCTGGTTGGAGCATGCATGGGCGACTCTCTTGTCCGTATTGCATGGAACACTCAAACGTCTTTAGTCTTGAGAACGGTCAAAAAATTTCCTTCTTTGATTATCATCGTCGGTTCCTACCGTCTAACCATCAGTATCAAAGGAATCGTGACAAATTTACCAAGGGTAGAATCGAAAGAGATGACTCACCACCGATGTTGTCTGGTGAAAAGATGTTAGCACATATTGATTTGCTTCCAGAGATTACTTTTGGTAAGAATGTAAAAATTTTAGGCTTTGTTCAAACACATAACTGGGTAAAAAAAGTATCTTTTGGGAATTGTCGTATTGGAGTTCATTACTGATTCGACATAATTTAGACGTCATGCACATTGAAAAAAATGTGTTTGATAATATTTTTAACACTGTGATGGATATTCCCGGCAAAACTAAAGATAATGAGAAGACTTGACATGATGTGAAAATACTTTGTAAGAGGCCTGAGTTAGAGTTGCAAGAGGTCAACAAACTATTTCATAAGCCAAAGGCGTCGTATGTGTTAAATAAACAACCGATGAAAGGCAAAGAACTCAGATAACCCGATGGATATGCCTCAAACTCAAATAAACGTCGATGAAGGCAAAATATCGGGGATGAAGAGCCACGATTGTCATGTATTCATGCAGAGATTGCTTCTGGTCGCATTTCGAGATCATCTACATGATAAGATTTGGGGTCCGTTGACATAATTAACTAGGTTTTCATAAACATTTGTGCAAATATCATTCGAGTCGAAGATATGTCAGCACTTGAAAATAATATTGTTGAAATCATTTGCAAGCTGAAGTAGTTTTTCCCTCCTGTATTTTTTGACTCGATGGAGCATCTATCGATACACTTGGCATACGAGGCACGAGTTGGTGGCCCCGTTCAATACCAGTGGATGTACTTATTTGAAAGATACATGAATCGTCTGAAGAAAAAAGTAAAGAACACCGGACAGTTGAAGGTTCCATAGCAAAAGCATATATAATTCAAGAAATTTCAACATTCTGCTCATTTTATTTTGAATTAACCATCAAGACAAGACTTAATCATCTTCCACGGAATGACGACGGGGGAGCTCGAGCATCAAACAGGGGATCTCGACCATCAGTTGGGTTTTTAAATATCTTTGGTTACCCCGGTCGTGCTTTGGGTTCTCGTCCGTCTCGATTCTTAAACGACGAAGAGTGTCATTTGGCCCACTTGTATGTTTTACTAAACTGTCCAGAGATTGAAAAGTTCATTGAAATATTTGACGTCGAGATGGTGACAAAATACTTAATTTACAGCGATGAGGAATTAGAAAGATTACGTAATCGTGAGTTCCCTAATTAGTTTCGAGCTTACAGCAAAGAATACCGAGGCGAAATAGATAACTAAATCTTTGAGTTTGCTAGCGGACCGACACAACTCGTACAGTGTTATAATAATTATTTTGTTAATGGATATAAATTTCACACACTTGAATATTCATCTACAAAAAAGACTATGAATGTCGGGGTCTGCGTTAAAGGAACAACATATGCTGAATGTAATATTGACTTTTACAGACTATTGGAAAAAGTCATAGAATTGCAATTTTTCGGATGTGAATCAGTTGCCCTTTGTAAATGTCGTTGGTTCGATACAAGCGATAGGGGCATGAGAGTTCATCCAAAGTATAAACAGCTAGTTGAGGTCAATTACAAATCAAAATTGGCTTTAAATGAGCAATTTATATTGACATCTCAAGTTGAACAAGTATATTATTATATACAGTTCTGTCTATAAAGAAAGATAGAATAGATTGGCGTGTAGTCTGTAAGACTAAAGCCAGAGAAAAAATTGACCCGATAGTTGGAGAGAATGAGCCAGCAGATGACTTCTATCAAGAAGAGGATCATTCCTAAGTGGAACGAGTTAGTTCAATACTCGAGGATGATGACACAAAGTTAGTTCAATTGGAAATAGAATACGTTGATGACGACGATAATGAAGTTGAGGAAGGACAGAATGATGATGAGGGAGAAGAAGAAGAGTTTCAAGATTTCGATACAGAAGAACAAGAAGAAGAGTATTACAGGGACGATGATAATAATGGTGATGAATAATTGTAAATGTGAAGTATATATTCAATTATTAAATATATCTATTAATCTATTATATATAATCTAATTATATTAATTTTTTACAGCTATGGTTCGAGATATTAGTTTCCAAGGAGGCATTCCTCGTAGGACTACCCCCCTCCCGACGATTACCACCCGCCCCACCTATACCCATTTACCCTTCGCCTTCCACCACCACCCCCTCACCTCCGGCCACCATCCCCCCACCTAATTCGTCCACCGTTCCCCCACTTGATCTGGCCACCATCCCATCACCTTTGGCTACCATCGCTCCGCCACCCTCCGCAGGTCCAGGACCATCGTCTTCCAGGAGTAGGCCACGAGGGCCTAACAGAATTCTCCCTCCGCCACTCGAGGGAGAATTGCGCAGAGCAGTTATTGTGCGCGGAAAACGATAAGTATATGCATTAATTATTTCTTATAATTTATTTATAATTCAAAATATTATAATATGAATTTATATTTGGTGTAAATTTGAGCAGGAGGACGTCCCCCGCACGATAGCGGGACAATCTAAAAATTTATGCACGGGGTGTGGCCTACATGGACTCACGTGCCCCGTGAGCTGCTGCATGGGAGCGTGTTGCCTGCACTCGCTATAACGGGGCTGCTTCAGCAAGCTTGTCAAACCGTGATGAGATAGTTGGGGGTCACAAATAGGACAGACTCGGGGACACGCCCCCGAGTGGATTCCTAGCCCTGTATGGGACCAGCTCGTTGAGCGATGAGTAGGGGTGTAATCGAGCCGAGCCGAGCCGAGCTTGCTTGTGCTCAAGCTTGGCTCGTTTAAGAAATGTCGATCTCGAGCTCGAACTCGAGCTGGATCGAGCTTCAATATCTAGGCTTGAGATTGGCTCGAGCTTGTCTCAAGTAACTCGAGCTCGGCTTGTTTAAGCTCGTATAGGCTCGTTTATTTTTCTCAAGCGTGATCGAGCTCATTCAAGCTCGGCTCGACTCGGGTTTATGCTCAACCCCATATGAAATATTAATATTTATATAATTATATATAAATATATGAAGCTCGATTAGGCTCACGAGCCTCTCGAGTCGAGTATTACTTAGGTCGAGCTCGAGTTTTCATCGAGTCGATCTCGAGTAGCTCACGAGCTGCTCGGCTCACTTACACCCCTAGCGATGAGCTACGCCTGAGTGGCAGGAGGTCTCCCGGACTGCGTCGAGAAATTGCATGCTCGGGGGGGGGGGGGGGGGGGCACACTAGATTGGTGGCTCCGTGTCTTTTGCGGTTCATGAGCGTCGTATGGTATTTATAATTTAATTATTTTTAATTAAATTATATATCGTGTATAATGATACTAATGTATTTGTTTTCTAATGTAAGACGCGTGTGGCGAATGACGACACCGTCCAACGCCCGTCGATGATGGAGGTGTTTGAGCGCACTCACTGTCGTCAACGAGGAGTGGGGGACTACGTTGATAGTAGAGTCTCGATCATAATGGTAAGTATTTATGTCTATTTGATTTACATAAATTTTTATTTATAATTTATATATATTTAAAATATAAACACGTGTAAGAAACATACACGAGGACTGTGATCGAGCGTGGAGGCACACCAGAGGAGTTCGACGCATGAGCTTGGGTGGAGGCCGTAGGTGGCTGGGGGCACGACCGTGTTTATTGCTTTGTAGACAGTGGTCATGCACGCGCCGTGCTCGGGCCACTTGGGGCACCGACCCCTCCGACTGCCGGTGAGCGGCCCTCGACATCCCGTGCGAAGGACTAAAGACGGATAGCGGCCTTGGAGTCGGAGCTCACCCAGCAGAGACAGGTGATGGAGGAGCAGAGGCTGGCGATGGAGGAGCATAGACGGACGAATGAAGAGTTGAGACAGACGATGCAGAGCATGCAGCCACTCCTTACTCAGATTGCGTCTCACTTTGGCCTTCTACCGATGATGTCGTAGCCGTCGTCCTCCTCGACCCAGTTGACGCTCCCGACCTAGTCGCTGTCGACTCCACCGCCTCTACCGCAGCCGTGAGATTTTGGTTTATTGTATTTTGTTTATATTTTGATACTTGTTTGTATACTGATAGTTATTTATATACTTATGGTTGTATATATATGATATTTTAATAATTGTTTGCCTTCGGTTTGAGGTTTAGATTGATGATATTTATGTAAAACTTGTATGTTTGGTTTCAAAAGCATGTGTATGATATTTTCTTGTTGTAATCTGTGATTGAAAATATATTGTAATATATAAATATAATTGTATACAGGAATTTACAAAATTTTAATTTTTTTTAGTTACAGAATATACCTTCAGTCACGGCTTACCCACGGTCGACCGTCACTAAGCCGTGACTGAAAGCTTATCGTAAATGGCTGATGGCCTAGGCAGCACTAAATATCATGGTTGCTAATAGTATCACCGGCGGGCCGAAATCGTGGCTGATGTGTTTGTATCAGTGACAACCGCCTACAGTTGTAATATCCTAGATATTTAATTTATTATTTTTCTTTTGCGTGTGTTTGCCAGCCTAGCGGACTAGTTCGTGGTCGAGCCGAGTCGACCCATGGTCCGGAGCGAGCTTGCGAGTTCGGTAAGTAGGATATAAATTTTTGAATTTATGAAATTAGGCTTGATTGGTTGGAATTATTTAATTGTTGTGGTGTGTGTATAATTATTAATTATGCCTACGTGGGTGCAATTAATTAAATACTTATGATTTATTTTTGTATTAAATCAATCCTAATTAATTTAATTAAGTCTATCGGGTTAGCGGATTTTGGTTTTGGCTTAAGGTGGATGCGGGTTGTGAATTAAGAATTTAAGGGGTTATGGTTGATGAGGGTGTATAATCCCCCCCCTCTCATGGCTTGTGGCTCATATTTTTGGAACCACCTAAAGAGTTGAGAAAGGGAGCCAGTCGCCAAGCCGCCAGCCCCCTTTCCCTTTTCTCCATGGAGCCGCCGCCACCCAGAGCCAAGTCGAGCCGCCTGCTTTTTCTTCCTTCCCTTTCGAGCCGAGCCGAGAGGAGCCAGCCCCTCTCCTTCTCCTCTCTCTCTCTCTCTCTCTCTCTCTCTCTCTCTCTCTCTCTCTCTCTCTCTCTCTCTCTCTCTCTCTCAGCTGACGGCTTGGAGTGAGCCACCGCCCCTTGGAGCCTCTTCTTGTGTTGAGCCACCGGCCTTTTGAAGCCGAATTTGAGGGTCGTCATTCGGGATTTCTTCCTTAGTTCTTCTTCCAATTAAGGTGAGTGGTTTACCCTCTCTCTTCGGGATTTTAATCGGATTCTTGAAGCCGTTCTTGATGGCTCGGTATTTATGTCTTGTTCTTGGATTTTCTTCGAGTTCTTGCCATGTTTTCTTGATATACAAATCATGATTTATTCTTCCAATTTGGTTTCTTGATTTATGGATTGCATGCTTTGGATTAAATCTATAATTTTGGGTAGAAAATATGTGGTAGGATTAAGATATTGATAATGAGTAATTAATTAAGGATTCTTGAGAAGAGGGTTCTTGATCTTAATGCTTGATTCTTGGTTTAAGTGTATGGTTTCTTGTGGAACTTGATGAAAAGTATGATTTTTGTGAATTAATTCCTGAGATTAATATTCTGTTATAATGATAATTTAGAGATTAATTTTTGTTAATTTTCGGATTTAATTATATAAGTATGCAGAAATTGCATGTTTGCTGGAATTGTATGCTGAGATGATGAATCTGTGCCGATTTTAATTTGTTTGCTGTGATGTGTGTGTATGTGTGAATATAGTTGTGTAACCTATCGTTTCGACTAGAAAATATAGTTTGGAAACATATGACACATTTTGGAGACTATATTTGGGTTAGAAACAGCAGTTCTTGGCAGAACAGTAACCTAAAACAAAACCCTAATGGAGACGATCTAAATTTTAATTATATAATTTAAATTGGGTTGAGGGTGAGCATAAACTGTTATGAACCAATTGATAAATTATGCATGAAATAAAACTACACGGGTTCATGACAATATAGGTCTAAGGGATAGAGGTCGGGTTTGGAGTGTTGAGACGCTTCATGATGAGAACACCTCTAGGATACCGTAGGAGAATCTTGACTAGGTCTTGATGCGTCAAAACCTTGAGTATGGCGGAGCGACTCAATTAGAAGCCGGATTACGGGCTACGCCCGGGTGGTTGCACGCCAAATTCCCAACCCGCAAAACAAATTCGGAGGGCATTTCTCGATTGTTCTGGTTCAGCTTCGTGGGATAAGTTCAGAGGGCATTCCCGATTATCCTAGTATGTGTGGTTGCCTTCGGGCATGGTAGGGCTTCGGCATGATGCACTTCTCTAGTATGTGTGGTTGCCTTCGGGCATAGTAGGGTTTCGACCTGATGCACTTCTTTAGTATGTGCAGTTCCCTTCGGGCATGGTAGGGCTTCGGCCTGATGCACTTCTTGAAGGGATATATGTCATGGGCATGGGTGGCCTGTTGGCCTGGTAGCTAGTCACATCTTCGTGACCTTGCCCCATGTAGAGATAAATTTCTTCCTTGTCATCTCTGTGATTTTTTATTTGTGAGGGTTGGTAAAACCGCTCACTGAGTTCTTTGAACTCACCCGTTGTCGTTTGATTTATATTTTGCAGAGCTTGACCGATGAGGTGGGCCGAAGCACTTGGCGCAGCTAGAGGGCAGTGGAGCCGCATGATCTCATATAAATCCTAGTTAGGATCGTTGTCGAGTCCTTTGGTAGTAGTCATGCACTTGTATTAGCTTGATTTGGAGTTGTAGCCCTGATGACATTTATGTCATTTATTTCAGATTTTATTATATTTGAACTTTTGAATTATTGAACTTAACTGTTATTGTCGCACTTTACTTCTCATCGAGCTTCTTGAAATAAAACTATGTTTTGGTTTGCTTTTCATTTGAAATAAAATATGTTATTTCTTTTACTATATTTACTTGTTGAGTTGGCATGTGCATGATTTAGCCTGCGGGGTATAGACACATATATCCTGGCCGGTCAAGTGACCCTGAGTTGGGGCGTGACAACAGCTGTCACTGATGTGTTTAAATTAACGACAGCGCCCCGTGGCTATCGCTGATGATTACTTATGACGGCTAGGAGAGGCCGTCATAACTTATTTGAGACACGCACATCAATGACAGCGTTTTGCCACGACTAACGTCGTCTATGATAGTTGTCACCGACGATTCATCCACGACTTGAGCTGTCGATGATGACGATAATTCTAATAGTGATAGTATACTATCCACACCCGTAGACACTCGTTACCCAATAATATATATTAAATATTTAATTCATATTTTTATATATTAAAATCTGATGGAAAAGTTTAAAAAATAAATTTAAATAATCTATTCATAAGATTTTATCTATTTAAATACAATATATTTTTATATATTATATCAATTTCTAATTTTAGTTGAAAGCACTTTGATTTTAAATTTTATATTGTATATTTCTTAAGATATTGATATTTCTTATATTGTAAATTTTTATATGAATGAATATTGATATTTCTTAAGATAATTTTATATTTTTGTATTTAATTATTACATTTTTTTTTATATATATGGTTTAGTATTTTTCAACCAAGTTATTAATAGGGGTTGAATGACTATTGATGACATACTATTAAAACAAAATAAAATTTTCTGTAGTAGCTTAAATGGATATTCGTGAATATCCACAGGTATCAATTACTCGCGCGGGGACGGGTGATGGATGCCCATCGTGGGTGCGGGTGCGAGTATGAGAGATGAGTTTAGTAAATGGATGCAAGGGCGACACTATTTACCCCGAACCTGCCCGTTGATATCAAGAATGTTTCTTTTCCAATTAATTTGAGCCATATGTACTCAACCAGCTACAAAGATGTTTTTTTAATTTTGTAGTTTTTAATTTTTGGATCTTTGCTCGCCTAGTTAACAAATCATGTCAGAAAATTCCAAGTGTCAATATTTTATAGAGTGAATAGATAAAAGAATCATGAATTTGGATAATTTTCCTATTTTTAGTCCAAAATATTTTCATTAGCATGAAAATATACAAACTTTAGATTCGTTATCACATTTGGTATAATTAGTCAATTTTAGTATTTCTCAACCAAAATTTTAATAGAGGTTAAATAATAATTATTGATGATATATTATTAAAATAAAATAATTTTTTTATAATAATTTAAATAAGTATCCATGGATATCAATAACTATTAATTACTCGGGAATGAACGATGGAGACCCATTTATCATGGGTGCGGGTGCGAATACGAGAGACGAATTTAGTAATATAATAGGTGCGAACACAGGAGGACATTATTCGCCTCAAACTTGTCCCGCACGTTGAAATCACTATGTTCCTTTTGTAGTTTTTAATTTGCCCCATATGTACTCAACCAGCTACTTAGGTGTCATTTTAATTTTGTAGTTTTGAATTTTTTTTTGGATCTTTCCTCACCTAATTAGCTAATCACGACATAGAAAATTCCAAGTGTCAATATTTTATATGTATTTCATAAATGCTCTTTTTCCGTCTAGAAGATGCAGATCTCCTAACCCATTACCTTCATATATCATGCATCGACTCTATTATCATATTATTATCATGTAATGATAATAGAGTAATATATTATAATATAAATATAAAGATGCAGATCACATCATATATCATGCATCGAGTCTATTATGATGTGATATATTAATATTTCTCCGTCTAGACTTCAAAGATGCTCAATAATAATAATAATGATAATAATAATAATAACAATAACAACACAAATAATAATAATAATAATAATAATAATAATAATAATCTAATTTGGTGGTGAGCGATGGGCTTCAACGAAGGCCTTCATCTCTTCGATCAGCGCCTCCGACTGCTTCAGCTCGGGGAACGCATAGAAGCCGTGGATGGCGTCGGGGTATTCCAGTAGTCGCACCGCCTTCCCCCTCGTTGTCATCCCCTCGTAGTACCGCCGCTGCCAGTCCTGCAGCGGGTCGAAGCCCCCCACCACCAGCATCGCTTCCGGCAGCGCCGCCTCCAGCTCCCCCGTGGCCCGTGGCCCGAACACGTTGACCGCCTCGTGGTCGCGATCGGCCCCCTCCGGCAGGAACGCCCGCCATAGCCAGTCCGTCCGTTCCACTGACACCATCGGTGCCCCGGCCAGCCGCACTTCCGCCTCCGTACGCTCCTCGCCGCCAAAGTACGGCTGGATCAGCACCATGCCCGCGAGCTGAAGACTCTTCCACCCACCCTGGCCGGCGTCTGCCGCCCAGCGACGGGCCACGTGGTGCACGATGTTCCCCCCCGCGGAGTCGCCGACCAGGAAGCAGCTGGAGAGGTCCAGGTCGGCGGCAGTAGGGTCCGCGGTGGCAAGGCCGCCGCCGTCTAGGAAGCGGAGCACGTCGAGGCCATCCTCGTACTGCGACGGGTAGCGGTTCTCGGGGGAAAGACGATAGTTGACAGATACGACGGCGACTTCGACCTCGTGGCAGACCCTGCGGCAGTAGTCGTCGTAAGCGCGGGAGGCGGGAGACATGAAGGCGAACCCACCGCCGTGGAAAAAGACGAAGACGGGGATCTGGGCGCCGGAGGAGCTGGAAGAGGGTAAGAAGAGGCGGAACCAGAGGTTGCGGGAGGAGTCAACAGTGACGTCGGCGGTGCGGACGCCGCGGGCTGGCTTGGCGGAAGCGGAGGAGCGGACGTCGAACAAGGAGAAGAGAAGGCGGTTGACGGTGCCGTTTGAGCGACAGGATGCGTCGATGACGGCGGTGAGGAGGGACGTATAGAGGCGCGTCTTCCACGGAAGCTGCCGGGAGACGGCAGCGCGGTGGGGCTTCGCAGAAATGGACTCGTCCGTCATTTCACTTATTTGTTGGGATAGGATTGTGATTTTAGAAATATGCCGCGTTATGGATATTGTGTAACTGACAGCCGATGCTTAAATAAAAGATCACCATGACGTGCCAATATGTTGAAGAGAAGGAAGCTTCAAAGCAATAAGATAGACAGCCTGATACCAATACTAACCAGCTCACTCCCGCGTTGCAAGATTAAATATCACCACGTGACAAATAATAAATGTCACCGTGAAGAGACAAATAATTTGATCTACAACTCTATCAAAACACCTGAAGACAATTTTAATTTGAATTGTATTTTTATTTATTGAGTCATTAAAATCAAGACAATTTCAATTTGAATTGCATTTCTATTTATTAGATCATTAGAATTAAGTATTGTAATCAATGCTATTATCCTTGTAATCTCTATTTAGTGAGAGATAAAATAAATACAAAGACATGCATGACTTGACTCCAATATCTCCCGCTCTCTCTTTCCCCCCTCCTCTCTCTTTATCTCTCTCTTTCTCTCTTCCACCTCTCCCCTCCTATCAAGACACGAGCTTACACCAAGACTCGTAACAACTTGGTATCAGAGCAAGCGATGAGCGACTCATTTCATCAGGATCAACTCGCTGCCTTCATGCGAGATATGATCGCTGCCCAAGCTAAGGAGCTAGCGTGAGACTCAAGCTAAGGAGCACGAGCAAGAACGAGTTTAAAGAGCACACATCCTGAACCAAATCATTGCTCCCCGCCAAAGAAGTTCAGGACATACGCACTACACCTGTTGTGGATGTTGGTAGCACATCCACACAAGCAGGACATGATTTTTCTCAAGCAGCAGGTGTCGATAAGCCCCTGCAAGCACCAGTCGTCCCCGACATTCTAGGGCAAGTACGTACCTAGAAATTTTCAACAAAATCATGTTCAGGAGAACAACACTTGGGCACCTGCCCACCATCGTGCACCGCGTTTCGAGTCCACACAAGCAAGGCATGATTTTCCTCAAGCAGCAGGTGTCGATAAGCCCCTGCATGCACCAGCCGTCCCCGACATTCTAGGTTAAGTACGTACCTAGAAATTTTTAGCAAAATCATGTTCAGGAGAACAACACATGGGCACCCGCCCACCACCGTGCACCATGCTTCAACTTCCCTTGTTATGACGGGACATCAAACCCGCTTCCTTGGCTAGCGAGATGTGAACAATATTTTTTCTTTCATCAAATACAAGAAGAAGCTAAGGTGTCAATCACAGCATATAACATGACAGAGGATGCTCAATTTTGGATGCTTAAACTAATGAAGGATATACCTCGCTTGTCTTGGATGGCAGTCACCTCCCTTGTGTCGGGTACACCGAATAGGGATGGAACAAATCAGCCGCCCAGGCGCCGACTATCACATATTGAGGCTGCAAGGCGCCATCGCCAAGGCCTCTGCTTCAACTGCGAAGAGGCGTGGTCGCCCAACCATCGCTGCTGCCAACTTTACATGCTGGAAATCGTTCCTGACAAAGATATTCCAGCAACCGCTGAGCCCGAAAATGATGTTGCACTTCCACCTACCATGGCTGACAATCATTTCTTATACCCGACCAATAACGAGGAACCGCATGTCTCCTTGATGGCGCTACAAGGAACACCTGTTGCGCAAGCCATACAAGTGGCAGGACAACTTCGCGGCCTTGCAATTCGAGTGTTGCTTGATTTAGGCAGCACCCAAAACTTCCTCAACTCCATGGTGGCTGACAAACTCAGATTGCAATTGAAACCAAGCTCTGATTTGTCGGTGGTTGTGGCTAATGGCAGCTGTCTCCAATGCGAAGGACAATTTGCCACCTCAGCTCTTCATCTTGGCTCTGCAACCATCTCGACCTCCTTCTATGTCATCACACTCAGCGGCTTTGACACCGTACTCGGAGTCCAATGGCTACAAACACTTAGGCCCCATTACATGGGACTTTGAAAAGCTACTCCTTGAGTACTCGACCTCAATCGGGGTCGTAACATTGCATGGCCTTCATTGTCAACAACCCCTACCAATCTGTTCTACTGCAGTTTTTGTCCAGCCTACAATCAATGTTGTCCTGCTAAAATTTAGCAGCTTTTTTCAAGAACCAACATGTCTTCCACCATTCAGGTCCCATGACCATCGCATCCGCCCCCAACAGCCCTCCCAACCGGTCTCGATACACCCATACCGATACCCATTTCACCAAAAAGATGAACTTGAGAAGCAATGCCAACAAATGCTCTAACAAGGTATCATTCAGTCTAGCAATTCCCCATTTTCAGCACTTGTTCTCCTAGTCAAGAAAAAGGATGCCTCTTGGCGGCTTTGCATTGATTACCGTGCCTTGAACTCCATCACAATCAATGACAAATTTCCTATTCCCACCATTGACGAGCTCCTTGATGAACTCCATGGCGCCCGCGTCTTCTCAAAACTTGACTTGCGCTCCGGCTACCATCAAATTCAGATGCATGAAGACGTTGTGGAAAAGACAGCCTTCCGCACTCACCATGGCCATTTTGAATTTCTTGTCATGCCATTTAGCCCTTCCTTAGAGGATCATCTCATCCACCTTGATCGTGTTCTCTCCACTTTACGGCAACACCAACTCTCCCTCAAGAAGTCCAAATGCACATTTGCCTCCTCTTCCGTGGCCTACCTCGGCCATATCATTTCTGCCGATGGGGTTTGCACTGGTCCCCAAAAAATTTCAGTGATTGCATCCTGGCCGTAGCCCACCTTCGCCATTGAACTACGCAGCTTTCTTGGGCTTGCCAGTTACTACCAAAAATTCATCCAAAATTATGGAGTTTTAGCTGCACACCCTCACCTCCCTACTGCGCAAAAACAGCTTCTTATGGACCGCCGAGGCCTCAACTTCATTGGCAAATCTCAAAATTTCTCTCACAACAGCACCTACCTTAGGACTTCCTGGCTTCACTCAACCTTTCATCATTGAATGTGATGCAGCAAACAATGGGATTGGAGCAGTTCTCCATTAAAATAACCATCCTAGACAATTACTTCAGTCGTCCATTTGCTCCTCACATGCATCAACTAGCGGCTTATGAAAAAGAACTCTTGGGTTGGTTAAGGCCATCAAGCACTGGATCCCGTATTTATGAGGGCATAAATTTGTGGTATGAATGGACCATTTCAGCTTAAAATATCTCTTGGAATAGCATTTGACCACCTCACCACAACATCGTTGGGTTTCTAAGCTCTTGGGCTATGATTTTTTCCATCGAATATAAAGTCAGCCGACTGAATTCCGTTGTCGACGCTCTATCCCGCCGACCAGGCACTATAGGTCACCTTGCTGCCCTCTCCTTTCCTCATTCTGCTATTATCTTACAGCTGCAATAGGAGCTCCAAAAAGATCCTAAACTGAAAACACTACTGTTGGATATTCCTCTCATGCCTCAACCTTCACTATGGGTGCTCAAAGACGATGTCATTTTCTTCAAAAACAGGATCGTCATACTAGCCACATCTCCTCTTCACCACACCATTGTTAGCGCCCTTCATGATTCAACCCATGAGGGGTATCAACGCACTCTCTAAAGGGTACGTGCAGAATTTCATTGGGATTACCTTCGTCGTGATGTTCATGAACATATCCAACGGTGTGTCATTTGCTAACGCAACAAAACTAAGACTTTACTCCCAGCTGGCCTGCTCCAATCGTTGCCCATTCTACAACAAATCTGGGCAGACAACTCCATCGATTTTATTGAAGGCCTCCCTGTCTCTAGCGACAAATCTGTGATCTTGGTGGTTGTGGATCGCCTCTCCAAGTATGGACACTTCATCGGCCTCCAACATCCTTATACAACATCGTCGGTAGCCCGTGTTTTCTTCGACAATATAGTTCGCCTCCACGGGATAACCGAGTCCATCGTCTCCGACTGCGACGTCACCTTCACTAGTCACTTTTGGCGTGAACTATTTTCACTTTCGGGCATCACTCTCAATTTCACATCTGCCTACCATCCTCAAGCGGACGGTCAAATCGAAGTTGTCAACCGCAGCCTTGAAGTCTACCTTCGATGTTTTACTAGTGACCGCCCCAAAACTTGGCTTAAGTGGCTTCCATGGGTGGAGTTTTGTTACAACATTACGTTCCATTCAACCCTCAAAACTAGCCCCTTCGAAGTAGTTTATGTTGGCTTAAGGGTTCCCCTTTAAGCTTCGATCTTCATTTTGATGATAACAAACAAGTATTTAATCTATGTGTGAAGTTTTGATTTCAGGTTGAGGTTGCGATAAGCATGCGAACTTCGTTCGGAAAAACGAAGGAAAAAAATCGTCAAGAAACGAAAGAAAAGATTGTCAAAGAAAATGCTCAGGTATAGATTGAGTAGATATCCTGTAATATACCCGTAGGATCTTATCCCAAGCCTAATTATAAAGTTATCCAAGTTAAGACTTAGTAACTAAACCTATGAAAAAGCATGTAACAAAGATAAAGAAAAAATCAGCCTCAGCCTAAGTTCGATCGACCGAACAAGGCAGAAAATTGGCAGTAGCCAATTCGTTCGACCGGTCGGTCGATCGAAGATGAATAAAAAATGGCAGAAGGCTACTTTGGTCGATCGGTCGGTCGACCGAGGCCAAAAATTGGCAGTAGCTTCTTCGGTCGACCGAGCGGTCGATCGGACAACAAAGAAGCAGAATCGCGACTCTGGCGATCGACCCTCCGATTGACCGAACATAGCGATTAAAGGACAGATTGCCAGCGATCGATGGGCGATCGATCGGTCGGTCGACCGACAAGCCATCGAACGGTGTCCAACGGGCGAAAAAATGCCCGTTGAAGAGCCGTTCGGTTGAGGGGTTATAAATACCCCTCACCTAACTCCTTTAACACTTCTTAGAAACTCAATTGGGCATTTAAAGGAGAGATTTGAGCCTTCTAGAGATCGATTACTTGCGCTCGGTTCTTTCGTCAATATTTTCTCAAGCGCCCATTCTTCCTCAACTCGGGTTTCGATTCGAGCTTAACTACTTGGCGAGTTGGAGGGTTGAAGGCATGGAAAAGAGCACCGATTCTTGTTTGTTAATTCTTAGCTCTTTTCATTATATTTTAAGAGTTATTTAAACTTGTTTTCATTTGTAGTAGCTTGCTATGTGTGCTAGAGTAAACACTTAGGGGTAGACTTTGTAGAATTATGTTTTGCCTAGGTGAATAGGTTTGAGGAGTTCTCAAAGAGGTGAGAATCGTGTCCTCAGTTGTATTTAAAGTGAAACACAAGTTCTATAAAGTAGTTGGTTAAAAATCCTTGGTATGAAGCCAAGGTAGTGGAGTAGGCGGTTGGTCGAACCACTATATTTCCTCGCATTAGCATTGTCTTGATTGTTTGCTTATTGTTGTGTTTGATATTTGATAACAAACATTATTGAGTTGCATTTGAATTTGGTTGAATTTAAAATTAAGCAAAATAATATTGACTAAAGTAAAACAAGGGATACACACTATTCAACCCCCCCTTCTAGTGTGGATTTTCACTCAATAATTGGTATCAGAGCAAGGTCGTAGGATTAGATTTAATCATCTTCCCTACAAATTAAGATGTCTAGTGAAATCCAACTAGCTCAATGGTCCTCTACTCATACTCCACCATTATTCGATGGAAACAACTATGCCTACTGGAAGATTCATATGAATGACTTCCTACAATCACTAGGCATGGATGTATGGAGGATGATACAAGTAGAGTATAAGCAACCTAATAAGAACATGGATGATTGGGACCAAGATGAGATTAAACTCTTTAATCCTAATGCAAAGGCCGTCAATGCATTATATTGCGGCCTATCAATTAATGAGTTCAATAGGATTTCTACTTGTAAGTCCACATATGAACTTTGGAAGGTCCTATAGACCACACATGAATGAACTTCACAAGTTAAGGAATCTAAAATAAACTTACTCATGCATGACTATGAAATGTTCAAAATATTATCGCATGAATCCATTGATGCCATATATGCTAGATTTCAAGTATTATAAATGGATTAGCTAACCTTGGCAGAGAGATAAGGAAAGAGGAGAAGGTAAGAAAGCTCCTACGTTCCCTTCCAAAAGCTTGGGAGCCCAAGGTCATCGCAATCATGGAAGCGAAGGATATGAGCACCTTGAAGATCACCGAGCTCATTGGATCTCTCATGACACATGAGACCCATATGAAACAATACAAGGAGGAAGATGCCCCCAAAGGCAAGACCATTGCCTTAAAAGCATCACACCGAGTAGAAGAATCCTCATCATCCAAGGAAGAGATGGATGAATTTGAGGAAATGACGATGTTGGCAAGGAGATTTATGAGCTTCATGAGAGGAGGCATGAGAAAGGGAAGAGGAGGCTACACATGCTACCATTGCAACAAGGCCGGGCATCTAAGGAAAGATTGTCCACTTCTCAAGATGGCTTCCACCTCCAACCCTCACAAAAAGGACAAATACAAGAAGAAGAAGAAGAAGAAGAAGAAGAAGAAGAAAGCAATGATGGCTTCATGGGATGAAAGAGTGAAAAGATAAATCTTTGTTTGATGGCAAATGATCGTGAGATTGATAAGCATCCTCAAGCAAGTAGAAACACGTAGATATTGGATAGTGGTTGCTTAAAACACATGACGGGTGATATCAATTTATTTGTAACACTATCAAGCAAAGATGATGGATATGTAACATTTGGAGACAATGCCAAAGGTAAGATTATTGGCATTGGTGATATAGGTATACTTTCTTACCCATGCATTAAAAATAATTTACTAGTTGATGGGTTAAAACATAACTATATTAGCATATCACAATTGTGTGACAATGGATATATAATTATTTTTGAAGCATCTAAATGTATCATTAGGAGTGCACCATCTAATGACATCATGTTTATTGGAAATAGGCAAAAAAATATCTACACATTAGATTTAAATATTTTGCCTAATCCCTATGTTAGATGCTTGGTTGCCATGGAAAATAATTCTTGGTTGTGGCATAGAAGGCTAGGACATGCTAGCATGAGCCTCATCCAAGAAATATCCAAGAAAGAACTAGTTAAAGGATTACCCAAGATAAAATTTAAAAAAGATAAACTTTGTGATGCATGTCAACTAGGCAAACAAGTTAAATCTTCATTCCATAGCATTAATAAGTAAGTACATCTAGAACTCTTGAGCTTATGCAAATGGATCTTTTTGGTCCATTGATGTAGATAGTCTAGGTGAAAAACTATATTGCTATGTACTAGTTGATGATTTTTCTAGATTTACATGGATTTTCTTTTTAGCTAAGAAAAATGAAACTTTTGAATTTTTCAAAAAAATTACTAAGAAAGTTATAAATAAGAAAGAAATTTCAATTTTAAAAATTAGAAGTGATAATGGAGGAGAATTTAAAAATAAAAATTTTCTGAATTTTGTGATGATTTGGGTATTGAACATACATTTTCTTACCCTAGGACCCCTCAACAAAATGGGGTGGTTGAGAAGAAGAATAGAACCTTACAAGAGATGATTAGGACCATATTTTGCGAAAAAAATTTGCCTCAGTATTTTTGGGCCGAAGCCATAAATACATCTTGTTATGTGCTTAATCACGTTTTATTGATACCTAAAATTAAAAAAACACCTTTTGAGCTTTGGAATGGTAAAATCTCAAATGTGAGATATTTTCATATTTTTGGATGCAAATATTTTATCTTAAACACTAAGGAGTATTTAGGAAAATTTGATTCTAAATCCGATGAAGATATTTTCCTAGGTTACTCCATTAATTCTAAGGCATATTGAGTATACAATCGTAGGACTATGGTTGTTGAAGAATCTATGCATGTCACATTTGATGAAACTAATGATTCTTCTAGAAATGTAAATATTATAAATGTAGGTGAGGAACTTGAGGACCTCACACTTCATGACAAAGAGATGGAGGATGAAGACAATGAGGAAACTCAACATGAAGAACCATCATCCACAACTCTACCTCAAGTTGAAGATGAGGAAGAAGAAGCTCTACCACCTCTCCCCAAAGGATATCAGTTGACAATGGATCATCCAATGGATCAAGTCATTGGAGAACCATCAACGGGACTGGTAACGCGCTCTAAACTCAAAGATATTTGTCAATATATAGCATTTATATCTCAAGTAGAGCCTAAGAACATTAAGAAAATAATAGAAGATGAGTTTTGGGTAATAGCTATGCAAGAAGAACTCAATCAATTTGCAAGAAATAATGTATGAGACTTAGTACCTAGACCTAGCGAACAAACCATAATTGAGACTAAATGGGTATTTAGCAATAAGTTAGATGAAAGAGATTTAGTCATTAGAAACAAAGCTAGGTTAGTGGCACAAGGGTACAATCAATAAGAAGGGATATATTATAATGAAACTTATGCTCCCGTAGCTAGATTAGAAGAAATTCAAATGCTTTTGGCGTATGCTAGTTTTAGAGGTTTTAAACTATTTCAAATGGATGTTAAGAGTGCATTTTTAAATGGTTTTATCGATGAAGAAGTATATGTTGAACAACCCCCCAGATTTGAAAGTTTTGAGTTTCCAAACCATATTTTCAAACTTAAAAAAACATTATATGGTTTAAAACAAGCTCCTAGGGCTTGGTATGAAAGACTTTCAAACTTTTTAATTGAATAAGGTTTTAACGTTGGAAATTAAAGTCGATGTTTCACTTTTTGTTAAACATCATGAAAATGATACCTTATTAGTTCAAATTTATGTTGATTACATAATTTTTGGTGCTACTAATGAAACTCTTTCTGAGTGGTTTGCTAAGTATATGCAAGATGAATTTGAGATGAGCATGATGGGAGAGCTCTCCTTCATGCTTGGCCTCCAAATCAAGCAAACCAACAAAGGAATCTTCATCAATCAAGCCAAGTACACAAATGAGCTCATCAAAAGGTTTAGGATGAATGAAGCCAAGATAGCTTCTACACCAATGAGCACATCCATCAAGCTTGACAAAGATGAAGATGATGTCAAAGTTGACGAAAAATAATATCGAGGTATGATTGATAGTCTTCTTTACTTCACCGCAAGTACGTAGATCTGATATCATGTTTAGCGTTTGTGCATGTGCTAGGGTTCAATCTTGTCCTAAAATGTCTCATTTAAGTGCAGTCAAACATATATTAAGATATTTGAAGGGCACGGTTGACTTAGGTCTATGATATCCATGTTATACATGCTTTGAATTAATCAGTTTTTCTGACGCAGATTTTTTCGGGTGTAAAGTAGATAGAAAAATCACTAGTGGGTGTTGTCAATTCTTAGGAGCGAGTTTTGTTTTTTGGTTCTCAAAGAAACAAAACTCAATTGCACTTTCAACTACCGAAGCGGAATACATCGCTGCGGCTAGTTATTGTGCACAAGTCCTTTGGATGAGACAAACTCTTTTAGATTATGGACTTAAGTATTCTTGCATACCTATTCATTGTGATAATACTAGTGCAATAAATTTAATAAAGAATTCTATTTTACACTCTAGGACTAAGCATATTGATCTAAGACACCATTTTCTTAGGGATAATGTGACTAAGGGAAATATATCGGTAGAATATGTATCAATCGACAAACAACTTGCCGATATATTTATAAAACTCTTGGTTGAGAAAAGCTTTACAAACTTAATGATGCAATTAGGGATTTGTGCTTTTCCTAGTGGTTAAGATGTTCTTTTACAAAACATATATGTTTTCAAAAAATTGCATTCTATAAAGTATCATCACACTTATGTATTGCTCTATTGTGGGGCGTTGCGATTTATTGATGTTTGCCTTCTATAGGCTTACATAAATATGAAGGACTATAGTGGTAGATGATAGTTGGTTTTATGACTTTCTTGGTTTTCATGATGAAACTCATTAATTGTACCTTAATTCTTACCCTTTTTGATTGATGTCAAAAGAGGGAGAAAAAGTAAGGTCACATTTATTTTTATGATGCATATAGATAGGGGGAGTTACAAGGATGATATGCACATTGATAGGGGGAGCATATGTTGAGTTATATATTATGCATGCATATGTTGGGTTATATATGGTGTATGCTTTAACTCATGTAAGCCTTAACTCAAACTCACAAAGAATATGCATATGTTTTCTTCAATTCCTTGTTATGTTTGTCATCATCAAAAAGGGAGAGATTGTTGGCTTAAGGGTTTTCCTTTAAGCTCTGATCTTCATTTTGATGATAACAAACAAGTATGTAATATATGTGTGAAGTTTTGAGTTCAGGTTCGAAAAAATGAAGGAAAAAAATCGTTAAAAAACGAAAGAAAAGATTGTTAAAAAAAAGGCTCGGGTATAGATTGAGTAGATATCCTGTAATATACCCATAGGATCTCATCCCAAGCCTAATTGTAAAGTTATCCAAGTTAAGACTTGGTAACTAAACCTATGAAAAAGCATGTAACAAAGATAAAGAAAAAATCAGCCTCAACCTGAGTTCGATCGACCGGTCGATCGGCCGAACAAGGCAGAAAATTGGCAGTAGCCAATTTGGTCGACCGGTTGGTCGATCGAAGATGAGTAATAAATGGCAGAAGACTACTTCGATCGATCGATCGGTCAACCGACCGAGGCCAAAAAATGGCAGTAGCTTCTTCGGTCGGCCGAGCGATTGACCGAACAACAGAGAAGCAGAATCGTGACTCTGGCGGTCGACCCTCTGGTCGACCGAACAGAGCGATTAAAGCATAGATTGCCAGCGATTGCTGGGCGATCGATCGGTCGATCGACCGACAAGCGAACGGACGGCGTCCAACGGGTGAAAAAATGCCCGTTGAAGAGCTGTTTGGTTGAGGGGTTATAAATACCTCTCACCTAACTCCTTTAACACTTCTTAGAAACTCAATTGAGCATTTAAAGGAGAGATTTGAGCCTTCTAGAGATCGATTGCTTACGCTCGGTTCTTCCATCAATATTTTCTCAAGCGCTCATTCTTCCTCAACTCGGGTTTCGATTCGAGCTCAACTACTTGGTGAGTTGGAGGGTTGAAGGCTTGGAAAAGAGCACTGGTTCTTATTTGTTAATTCTTAGCTCTTTTCATTGTATTTTAAGAGTTGTTTAAACTTGTTTTCATTTGTAATAGCTTGCTAAGTGTGCTAGAGTAAACACTTAGGGGTAGACTTTGTAGAATTGTGTTTTGCCTAGGTGAATAGGTTTGAGGAGTTCTCAAAGAGGTGATAATCGTGTCATCAGTTGTATTCAAAGGGAAACACAAGTTCTATAAAGTAGTTGGTTAGAAATCCTTGGTGTGGAGCTAAGGTAGTGGAGTAGGCGGTTGGCCGAACCACTATATAATTTCCTCACGTTAGCATTGTCTTGATTGTTTGCTTATTGTTGTGTTTGATATTTGATAACAAAAATTATTGAGTTGCATTTGAATTTGGTTGAAGTTAAAATTGAGCAAAAGAATATTGACTAAAGTAAAACAATGAATACACACTATTCAACCCACCTTCTAGTGTGGATTTTCACTCAACAGTTTATGGTTAGCCACCTCCCCGCCTTCTCTCATACATAGCGGGCGTCTCCCACCTTGAGGTGGTTGACCATTCCCTCCAAGAACGAGACCAGCATATCCAACTTATCAGGGCCCGACTACTTAAGCTCAGCAACTCATGAAAAGGAACTATGATCGCAAACATTGCGATCTCCAATTTCAGCCCCATGATCTCGTAATTCTCAAGTTACAACCATATCGCCAAAGTTCACCCGCCCGACGAACTTCTAACATGTTGGCCCCTCGCTTTTACGGTCCCTTCCGTGTCCTCTGCCGCATTGGTAATGTTGCTTACGCTCTTGAATTGCCTAAGGAGTCCAAGCTTCACAATGTCTTATATATCTCCTTCCTTAAGCACTTCCATGGGCCCTTACCATCAACACCATCATGTCTTCCTCTATTGCCACATGCTGCCATAAACTTAATCATTGTGGAAATTTTGGCTCAACACTCTAGCAAATGCACCGATGAATGTCTTGTCCAGTGGGCAGGTCTTCCAATATCTGAAGCTACTTGGGAACCAACCAGCTCGCTACAATAATATTGTCTTGATTTCATGCTTGCGATCAAGCATAAACCTCAGGACGGGAGAAATGATACCAACACCAACCAGCTCACTCACGACACGCATTGCAAGATTAAATATCAGCGTCGTAATCATCAAACACCAACAACTTAATTACCAAGTGGCAGACAATAAATGTCACCATGAAGAAGACAAACACAACTTGATCTACAACTCTACGGAGACACCAAGGAAGACAATTTCAATTTGAATTGCATTTTTATTTATTAGACCGAATCAAGCATTGTAATCAATGTTATTATCCTTGTAATATCTATTTAAAGAGATGAGATGAATACAAAGACATGCATAACTTGACTTCAATCTCTCCCACTCTCTCTTTTCTCTCTTCCACCTCTCCCCTACTATCAAGATAGGTGATAGTATCAACCATCGGTGACCAGCAACACGAGCTTACACCAAGGCTCGTACACACAGCCGCTACAAAAGAAGTCAAATATATTACAATAACTTTCCCTGTGAATAAAATTCATATGAGATTCATAAAATGTAGTATAGTCATTTGTGATTCAACAATTACGCTACTAATTAAAATCAAGTAATAGGCAACCGTACTTTTACGATGGCGATGTTAGCAATTGCATATGCGACAATTCTGCCATCGCGGGCCATAGGGGTCGCAAAGTCGCCACATCTGCAATGGCCTTGTGATCGAAACATTTATCGTCGCAAGATTAATATATAACCCAACAACGACATGGTGACCGCGTTGCTACCGCATTTTGTTGTCGTAAAATAGTTAGTGACTATATGATTTAACCTTCGCGCAATCTCTTTTTTCTTCCCTTGCTCATTCTCTCCCGGCAACGAAAAAAGAGGAGGGTCGGCCGACCCTCCCTTCCATGAGCGCCTACTGTTTCAATAGGCCATCAGATGTTTCCATGAACACGTACCTATTGTTTCATATTAGGAATATTAAAATATGCAATTTAGTGGTATCATAAAGGATAATGGTAATTCCTTAGTGGTATGCAACTTGGGAACATTAGTTTGAAATATTTTTGAAATAATAGGCCCGCGAAAATGGATAGTACCGAGTCCATGAATTTTGTAACGTTTGCAATATAACCTTGCTCATTAATGCAACATTAACTTCTGCAATGTAACTTTCGCAATATAACCTGGGAAAAATGGTTATGAATGCAACATTAGTATTAGGAGACGTTTGGTACAAGACAATCCATCTAGATTGCTGACAATCTTGTGTTTAAATTATTCGGACCCTACACATTATCTTCTTTGGTGTCTCATTTGTGCAGGTAATGTGAATTGCCTTGGTAATCCAGATTGTCATGAAAATGATAATTCATATTGCTTAATGGGAGGGTGTCTATGTGGATTATCTCTGAAGTAATAATGTTGAATTATTTTTTAGGATAAAAATTGTCCATCTTAAATCTTAACTTTTTTACAAATTTTTTTGCCTCCTCCTTTCTAAAGAGAAGATGTTCACCTCTCATAATGTAATATTATAATATTATATTATATTATATTATGAGGGAGCTAAATTGAATCATGCTTGTCAACCATTTGTTGCAATTTGCAAACCTATAATTGCTAACCAAAATCCTACAAGCTGTCCTTTATCCATTTTATCAAAACCAGGTTCCTTTGATTTCCTATTCTCAAAGTAATATAGTTTTGTTGCAAATCCGTTAAAGAAACTCATTGTCAAAGAAAAGGGGAAACTGAATTTTCTAAATTATCTAAAGTTTGAGCTTTAGAGACCGATCCCGGATTTTATAGATAAGTGGTTAATTAGTTTAATTAATGTTAATTTGCAACCAGTCTTGATCTATTTTAGAAGATATAGAAACAAAAATTTATGTCAGATAAATGATGAAAGTTTGGCAATACTTAATTCCTCCAGGAAACTGTATCAGTGTTAATGAATACACATGTGATTTCTAAGATGAATAAATGAGCTGATATTTAAACCTTGTATAGCACTGTTAACAAATTGATCACAATCCAACCTGAAGAGGAAACGATCTTATTCATCCATCGGATCTATCACCCTCAATTACAAGATGCAGGTGTTCAAAAGATACAAAAAACTCAGAAGCAAAAATGTTAGCTCGAAGAGCTGTGTAGTTCTTGAAAAAGGCGGAAACATTTCTTCCTCCCTTTATACTGAACTCGAAAATAGAATGTAAAGGAAATTACTCAAATGTCCTTTGACTTATTAACAAGTCTATTGATTTATTACATGTCTTTAGTTGTATTTACACATCTCACTGTTCGTTAATACCTGCCGATTCTTGCTAATATCTCATCACACCTCCCTCAAGTTGGTAGGATGGAGAAGGGATTCTCCATTCCCAACTTGGAACATAATATGCTGCGCATTTGGTAATGCCTTTGTTAGGATATCTGCTGTCTGTTCTTTACTTGGTAAGTAGATTGGTTTAATCACCTTCTCTTGAAATTTTTCTCGGACGAAGTAGCAATCTATTTTCAAGTATTTCGTGCGTTCATGGAAAACAGGGTTCTCTGTAATGTGCAGGGCACTTTGCGAATCACAAAATAGAGGAATAGCACCTTCATGTTTGAACCCCATCTCAGCTAATATATTCAAGGTCCAAACAATTTCTGCTGTCGCGCTGGAGAGAGCCCTTAGCTCACTTTCTGCGCTCGATCTGCTCACAGTCACCTGTTTTTTACATTTCCAGTTTACAGTGGAATCTCCAATCTTCACCAAGTAGCCTGAAGTGGATTTTCTTGACAATGCACAATTCCCCCAATCCGCATCTGAATATCCTATCACAAGCATTCCTCCACTGGATGAATAAAATAAACTCAAACCTACAGTCCCTTTTAGATACCTTAGTATCCTTAGGACAGCTTGGTAATGCATTACTTTAGGATTTTGAACAAATTTGCTCAACTGATGCACTCCATACATAATGTCAGGCCGGGTCACTGTAATGTAGAGCAACTTGCCAATTAGTGCTCTATATGCAGTGTGATCTTCAAAACACTCCTCACTCTCAGCTGCTTCTTTTTGCTTCTTGTTGTTTAAGATTGTAGGTGTGTTTTTGGGTTTACAATCCAACATCTTCATATCAGTAAGAAAATCTATAATGTATTTGCGTTGGCTGACATAAATACCTTTGTTGGTCCTTTGGATTTCTAGACCCAAGAAGTAAGAAAGTCTCCCCAGGTCTTTAATTTTGAATTGATCATTCAAGAATTTTTTCAGATCATTTATTCCTTCTTCATTCGACCCTATCAAAATAATGTCATCCACATAGACTAAGGCAATCATTATCCCTTTGTCACTCTTCTTGATAAACATGCAAGGTTCACAATAACTTTGCTTGTATCCTTGACTCTTTATACTGGTGGAAAGTTTAGAAAATCACTGTCTTCCTGCCTGTTTCAGGCCATACAACGATTTTTCCAGCTTACAAACTCTATGATCTCCCTCTTCACCATATCCCGGAGGTAACCTCATGTACACATCTTCTTCAAGTTGTCCATGTAAGTAGGCATTGTTTACATCCATCTGAAACAATTTCCAATTTGAGGCTGCAGCTATGGCTAAAGTGATTCTCACAGTTGCAAGCTTGGATACTGGTGCAAAGGTGTCCTGGTAATCAATTCCTTCTACTTGGGTATATCCCTTTGCCACAAGTCTTGACTTGTGCTTATCTATGCTTCCATCTTGTTTAAATTTTGTTTTGTATACCCACTTGCATCCAATTTGCTTTTTACCTAAAGGTAGATCACATAGGACCCAGGTATGGTTTTCTTCAAGTGCATTTATCTCATCTTGCATTGACTTCCTCCAAATTGGATTAAGTGCAGCTTCTTCATACGTCCTTGGCTCCTGATGAAGGTCTATGGATGCCAAGAAACCCTTGTGAGCTACTGATATAGCTGACAGACTTAAGTAATTTTTGATAGGATATGGTGAGTTACTATGATTATTTCCCCCTACCAATCTTTGTGTCAATGAACTACATATGTAGTCCTTGTACTTGGTAGGCATCTTAACCTTTCTTTTTTCCCTTTTCTGTTCTACTGTACTGGGATCATTTGCAATTACTTCATCAGTTTCAGGGAATACTTCTTTCTCTGAACCGTGTGTATCAGCATCTATGGTTTCTTTTTTAGCTTGATCACTTTCAGTCTCAGTTGACTCATGTTCTGGAGTGTATTTAATTCCCTGACCTAAGCTTCTTATGCTACCTCTTGAGGTATCTGCATTGTGTATGTTATCATTCTCATCAAGGTCTTTGTCTTCTGTATTTATGGGAATTGAGTAGATTGTCTTGTTAGCATTCTTTTCATCAAAAGGAAATATATTTTCCACAAAGGTTACATCCCTTGATATTGAGAATCTATTATTTTCCAACTCATATATTATGTAACCTTTTTGAGTGTTTGGATAACCCATGAAAACTGATTCTTTTCCTCTTTCATCAAACTTTGTCCTTCCTTGTTTTAAAGTGCTTGCATAACATAGGCAGCCAAACACTCTTAAATGATCAAAAATGGGTTTCCTTTTGTACAAGATTTCGAAAGGACACTTGTTTCCTAACTTCAAACTGGGCATTCTGTTTATTAAGTATGTTGCTGTCTTGATGCACTCTGAGCTTGAATTTTCAGGCCCCTGGCTACCTCCAGCAAATGCCGGTGCTTTCTTTCAGCCACAGCACTTTGTTGGGGTGTTTCCACACAAGAGCTGTGGTGAACAATGCCTAGATTTGTGAGGAAACTTTTTAACACTGAATTGAAGAATTCTGACCCATTGTCAGTCCTTATTATTTTGACATCACTTTCATGTTGTTTTTTCACCATTTTGATGAAATAAAGAAGAATGTTTGGCACCTGACTTTTGTGTGAGAAGAGAAAGGTCCAAGTTGCTCTAGAAAAATCATCTACCACAGTCAAGAAATATGAGCAATCATCATGAGTCTTTACTTTGTGTGGACCCCAAATATCACAGTGTATGAGCTCAAAACATCTACTTGTCTTATTTAAACTGAGATGAAATGGTAATCTACACAATTTTGCTTTTGGACATACATTGCAAAATAATTCTGAAGATCTACTCAACTCAGGAATGCAATCTGAAAGTAATTTCATTTTATCCGAAGGTATGTGTCCTAACCTTAGGTTCCATAATGCTTGACCATCTAAGGTTACACTCAAAGCCTTCTTAGAACTGCTGTTGTCATCTTTCTTCAATATGTATAAACCTCCTTTTTCTTCACCACTCCCCAGGATTTTCCTCGAAACTAGGTCCTGGATGATGAAATTTGAGGGATTAAAAGTAATAGAACAGTTCAGTTCCTTGGTTAGCCTACTAACAGATAGCAAATTGAAGTGAAATTCTGATACAGATAAAGTATTTGGCAATTTCATGAATTCGTTTATATGGGCTGTTCCCATGTATCTAACTGGTATAGCATCCCCATTAGGCAAGGATACTCTGCCTCTATTTGTAGGCTCCAACACATTTTGCAAACTGACATTACTTGAAGCAAAGTGATCAGTTGCTCCGCTATCCAATATCTATTTTTCTATGCACATCTTTTCATAATTGTAAAGGTTCTTACCGGCCATGTTCACACTTGCAGAATTGATACCTGTGTTAGCCTTTCCTCCTAACATATTCAATAGGGTGGAACACAAGGTAGAGTACTGCTCTTCTGTGAAACCTGCACGAATTCCATCTATCTTCTTCCCACTCGACGACTCAGCTTTCATTTCATTCTTCACCTCACTGTTTTCCACAACTGCATTATTGACTGGCCTCTCTTGGAATTGACTCTTCTGTTTTCCTTTGAATGACTTTCCTCCACTTGGGTACCCATGTAATTTATAACACTCTTCTCTTGTGTGGCCGGTCCTTTTACAGAAATCACAATATTTTTTTGTGTATTGTTCATGGTTTTGGTTTTTGAGACCTCGCTCAAAAAATAATTGTTTCCCAGTATTGAGGGCAATGCTGTCTATATTTCCGCTGTTCAGTGAACTTATTTTCCTCTGAGATTCTTCTTGTTCCAGGAGAGAATAAGCCTGATTCAGGTTTGGTAAGGGCTTCATCAGTAAAATTTGACCCCTTACACTTGTATACATCTCGTTCAGCCCCATCAAAAATTGAGTTAGCCTGTCTCTGGAGGTACTTTCTCTTCCCTTTTCACATTCACATCTCGAATTCATCTCCACAGCATCTAGTTCATCCCATAAAGCTTTCAGCTTTGTGAAATATGCAGCGACAGACAGATTTCCTTGCCTTGTCATGGTAATCTGAACTTTTAATTCATAGATTTTTGGCTCGTTGCTCTTCCCAAATTGATCCTCAAGATCCTTCCACATTTCATGAGCTGATTTTGTATAGATGACACTAGTGGTCAATTCTGGTGCGATGGATTGAAGAATCCATGATCGCACCAGATTATTGCATCTTCTCCACATGCGGAATTTTGATGTGTCAGGATCTGGCATTGGAATTGATCCATCTACAAAACCTTCTTTGTTCTTCGCAGATAGGGAAATAAGCATAGATTCACGCCATGGCAAGTAATTCTCATGGCCATTTAATCGAACAGAGACTAGGAGAGTACCTGCGGAATCGCTACCTTGGATGATGAACGGATCATCTTCATATTTCGTATCATTGGTAACCGATCTATTTTCCACACTGTTCCTAGACTCTGCTACGAACGATCGGCTCGCCTGAGATCTTCTATTTCTCGTCATTGCGATTTGGGGAAGAATCTGGATCGCGATCGCCGGCCCTTGCTACAGCGCCTGCTCTGATACCATATTAAAAAATCAGCCTTGGACCTAACTCCACCCCAAAAGCTAGCTCAAAGGGGGAGGATTGCCCAATCTATTTAAAGGTCATCTAGACCACAACCTCAAATAATGTGGGACTTTAACACACCCACCTCATGCCCAGAATCCACATCTGGAGCGTGAAGTTCTGCAGGTGGCCCACAATCAACAATAGCTCTGACTCTGATACCATGTTAACAAATTGATCACAATCCAACCTGAAGAGGAAACGATCTTATTCATCCATCGGATCTATCACCCTCAATTACAAGAAGCAGGTGTTCAAAAGATACAAAAAACTCAGAAGCAAAAATGTTTGCTCGAAGAGCTGTATAGTTCTTGAAAAAGGCGGAAACATTTCTTCCTCCCTTTATACTGAACTCGAAAATAGAATGTAAAGGAAATTACTCAAATGTCCTTTGACTTATTAACAAGTCTATTAATTTATTACATGTCTTTAGTTGTATTTACACATCTCACTGTTCGTTAATACCTGCCGATTCTTGCTAATATCTCATAGTTTAAAACAAACAAAATAACTAGCACAATTTCTTACATGATCAGAATTCAGAACAATGATGTACTTATGATGTTAGGTACAAAATCAAAAACCCATATGCAAGTCTAAAATTTGCTTGTCTTTGGAAATTAACTTAAATTAGTAGATGACTCCTCTATTGTGAATGCTCTATTATTTACTATGGAAGAAACCTCTTCCATGTATATATGGTCCTTTGATTTACTAGTTTCATTAATTAAGATACCAATTCAATTATGTATCGTTCTTTGATTTGGAAATTAACTTGATTTGTAATATTTGCAGGGGCCAACTTGCTATATCTTGAGTCTCCTGTTGATGTAGAATTTTCCTACACAAACACAAGCTCTGATCTAGACAACTTAGCAGATAACTTAATTGTGAGATCTTTAGATAAATAATAAAGCATCTTCAAATTTTACTTTCTACTTTATTGCTAAGCATGCATCTGATTGCTATAATAAAGCACATTTTCTACTTTATTGCTAAGCATGCATCTTCAAATTTGGAATTTACTTTCTACTTTATTGCTAAGCATGCATCTGATTGCTATAATAAAGCACATTTTCTACTTTATTGCTAAGCATGCATCTTCAAATTTAGAATTATAACAAGTTTATTATTGTATACTAGCAACTTGTTTCATCATCAAATCAAAGATACCAGTACATGACATATTATTTCAAACTTGTTTCACCTTTGACATATTATTTAGTTTGGTATAGATGATCAGGAACATTTTTTCTTGCCATAAATATGTGCGTATTTGGGAATTTTCATATCATTGTTATGGATCTAAGAATTTTCTTGATCCATATTATGGTACATAGAACTGCTCAAAAAAACTATGCCATATAAAGAATATACATGATTACATATATAGTGAGTATATATATTCAATTTACTTATTTAGTGAATAAGTTTATTTTGAGATGCATGATTATTATGGCTGACCAGATTTACTCTGGTGATCAGGTGAAGCTCTATATAAAATTTTCATAATTTGATAAGGTGTAAATAACTTAATTAGTTCAATCTAGAAAATCAAATAAATTTGAAAGAAATATATAAAATTTATATATATAATTAATTCTATTATGCCTCGTGGTTTTCATTCTCTTGAATTGAATGCAAGTTTTTTCTTTTTAAAAAAAAAAACACTCGCTTATGCCTCTGAATCCACCTTTGGGAACTCAAAGGCCCTCACACGAATCCACTTCGTTGCCACCCACTTCTCTCCCTCTATTACAGGGCAGCTTCCATGGAAGCTCTTCACGTCTGCCGTTCCATTAACATGAAGACTAAAGAAGAGGAAAGCGTCACCTTTCCGTGGTTTCACTGCAAAACCAGCTCCTTCACAGTTCGCCCAGCTGTTGATGTCGCCGTCATCGGAGTAAGGGAAGACCGTTTCTCCACCCATTTCGACATCCGACAAGTACATCAGCACTGTCGCGAGCCGTTGACCTCCAATCCGCTGATTGGGTTCGTCGAAGAAGAAGTCGCAGTGAGTCACGTACTTCTCCCCGTGGCCGTAGTGAAGGACTTGGATTGGCTCCCCGTTTTCCTCCGGAAGGAAGGTCCAAGCGGCGATTCTCTCCTCGATTTGGGCGACGACGTCGTCCGGCCGCCGCCAGTCAAGGAACATGCCCGAGCTCGTCCGCTCCTTGCTCATGACCGACCTCCCCGTTTCGTCGTCGCGCACGACCATCGATTTCTGCAGCTTGTCCCTCGCCAGGTCGATTAGGTGGTCGCACTCCTCGTCGGAGAGGAAGCCCTTGTACGAGAACGCCCGCGGCCGCCATGAGAGTTGGACGACCCGCGTGGGATCGACGGCTGAACCGTCCCCCGAGGGAGCGGAGAGCAGGAGGACGGCGGAGAGCAGGAGGAAGAGGTAGGAGCGATGCATTGGGAAGGAAGAGGATGGGCGAACGGTCGCGCCGGACTGGTGTTTGATTAAATGCGATCCGATGAACATTCAAGAACACAGTTAATAACGTAACATTTATTATTTTAGGGGGAAAATGTAAAAAAAATACTTGTAACGTTGTCTCACCGGTAATAAAATATTCTAAAGTTTTTTTGAAATAAAAAATACTTTTTACGTTATGAAATTGAGTACAAAAATATTTCTACCGATAAACGACGTTAATTAAGAGATAACGGAGCTGACGTGGTTGATGACTGGGACTGATGACGTAGACATGTGGCGTGCATGCAGGCCAAGACGTTTTCTCACGAGTACTAAAATGCTTCAGATGTTTTCTCACGGGTACTAAAATGCTCATAACATTTTCTCATAGGTACAAAAATGCTCATAACGTTTTCTCACAGTATAAAAATACATCTAACATTTATTTTGGAGCTAAAATACTCCTGAGATTATTGAAAATAATACAAAAATGACATCAGACTTACTTTTATTATGTGAGACTTAACGGAGATATCGTGGATACTAATAGAGACGTTGACTTTACACGTGGTGCACATGCAAAGAGCAACTTGTCATGCAACTGTAGGGGTGAGCAAAAAAATTGAAAATTTGGTTAATTGAAAAATCGATTTGAAATCGAACCAAATTTTTCGATTAACCGATTTGATGATTTCAATTTCGATTGCTCTCTGCATATGCGGCACGTGTAAAGTCAATATCTTTGTCAACATCCACGACATGTCCATTAAGTTTCACATAATAAAAGTTAGCTTGGTTTCATTTTTGTAGCATTTTCAATAATGTCAGGGATATTTTAGCTCAAAAATAAACGTTATGAGTATTTTAGTACACGTGAAAAAACGTTAATGATATTTTTGTACCCATGAGAAAACGTTAGGGATATTTTAGTACTCGTGAGAAAACGTCTTGGCATGCATGCACGCCACATGTCCACGTCATCAACCACGTCAGCTCTATTATCTCTCAATTAACGTTGTTTACATATAGGGGTATTTTTTTACTCAATTCCATAACGTAAGAGAGATTTTTTATCCTCAAAAAATCTTATGGGCATTTTAGTACGCATGAGGAAACGTTAGGTGTATTTTTATACATTTTCCCTTATTTTAAATAGAGTCTTGCTATATCCTCCTAGTAATCATCCTAATAATCCTCCTAATCACTCAAAATGGTATAAGTGGTAATTTCATCAATAATTATGAACAGTTTATTATATGTGAGTATTAGGAGAATTATCATGCATATGAGTTAGGAGAATTTAACATTTCTTTTTTTAAATGTCATTTACCACCCAAATAAAATAAAAATTACTGTATCCAACTTTAACAATTAATTCATCATTATTATTTATACATTTTTGGAAAAACTATACTTTTGGTCCCCATATTTTACTCCAATTTTGATTTTGGTCCCTATAGTTTCAAAATTTTGATTTTAGTCCTCACACTTTACTTCCATTTGGGATTTGGTTCCTACTGTTAAATAAGATTTAAACGGTATTGACGTTGATAACATGTGCTGACTGGACAATGCTGACGTGGAGTCTGCAGTGACTAACTTTCTAAACTATAGGGACTAAAACCAAATTTTAAGTAATTATTTTTCCTAATAAATATAAAAAATTATATGATATTACTTGGCCCAGCTCAGCCTGGCCCGAAAAAATTTGTGCTCGACCCCGGCCCAAAAAAATTCATGCCCGACCCAGCCCTAAAAAATTCGTGCCCGAAAAAACTCGATTGGTGTAAACCAGCGAAAAAACCCACATCTGGGAGTATTCTGACACACTACATATAATCGACCCGGATTATCTTTTAATTCACTGATCCTTACACCAGCTCGGTTGCTGCACGTACATCTTTTATTGGCATATTTTATATATTTTCCATTACTATTTATTGAACTCGAAGCTACCATTCTAATTTAAGAAAACCGATATTTTGCATTAGAATATATATTACACAAAAGCAAATTAATGTTACTAACATACAAGTTAGTTTCATGCCCCATTCTAATTCAATGTCTATGTCTATTGGCCCAAAGTTGATATGCGATCTCTTCCTGAATCGCGTGCATCACATTTTGAGATGATTCACCGCCATATTGTTGTGAGGATGATGAAGAAGGGTCTTGATCTTCATCGAAATTCAATTCAGCGATGCTCCATTCATCTATCAAGGAATCTGAATTCCGATACTTGATGATGAAGTTGTGTATGGCACAACATGCAATTGTCATATTACTTTGCCTTGTTAGTTTAAGAAATCGTGCCTTAAGCAAACCAAAGCATCGTTCAATCATATTTTGAACAGACGAATGTCTTTGGTTAAATGATTCTCTTTTGGTAGACGGCCCTCCCCGACCACAAAAATCTGAACGATGGTATCGTTCACCCCTATAAGTGGTCAAAAACCCTCTTACGTTGGGATATCCCGCATCGACAACATAAAACTCAACTACATAAATAAGACATATTATTATTAGTATAAATTGTTATCCATTGAGCAAGATATACACTTATCAACTATGAGACCTTCATTTGGCATGGGAAAGTCTGAATCAGCTGAGTATATTGTATGGGAAAAAATTCGAGAGTCATTTGTCGTCCCCTCCCAACCGGCCTTAACATGTGTAAACATCATGTTATGTGTACATGTTGCCATCATGTTTTGCGTGGTTGTACCTTTCCGACCACGATATAAAACTTGTTTATCGGCGAGGACACATGCCGAAATATGAGTTCCACCGATAGCCCCGATGCAATTCTAAAAAATGGAAAAAAAAATTAGTAAGGAGACCCTAATCAATTCATACTTTAACGTAAGGAAACACACTAAGTTCATACCTTAAACTAAGGAAACAAACTAAATTCATACCTTAAAATAAGGAAACCAACGAGGATTCCCTTGTATCTCAGGTTGGACTTTACGAGGTTCTCGTGGCCGTATTAGTTGAGGGGTTAGACTCAAAACCGCACGTAGAACTTTTTTGAACCATGAGTGCACGATTTCAGTTGAGTGCTGGTAGCGTTCCGCCACAATTCACACATGTTCATTGTGGCAAATAGTAAATAAGAACATAGCTACCCCTTCTTCAACTGATATTCTTTGATTTTCCAACCCAACCCCTCTAAGCCATTGGCATAGCCTTCTAAACAAGTCAGGCTCCATCCGCAAACTTTCATAGCAACGGATGCGAGAGTTCATCAACTCTTGAGTATATTCCGCACCCGATAGTATAGATGTGCGTACATGTCTTGGTGGTGATTGAGCGACTTCAAAAAGTTCATCAAGTATAACCACACCCGCAAGAATTATCCCAGCTCTAATAAGTGCATCTCTCACCTCATCGTTATCATCATTAGAACTCATTCTGAATTTAAAGTAAACTGAAATAGCAAACTGATATAGCAAATAACAAGTTATAATAGCATAGAAGGAACAATAAATAACAAATAGTCCTAAATCAAACATTAATAGCAAACAGTAGCAACCTACTCAAAGCAAACAAGTTTAAGTACAGCCCCACATAGTTATTAGAGAATTTAGTACAACCCCACATTAGGAGCATTTAGTACAACCCCACATTAGGATCATTTCGATTTAAAATATTTACATAAAATTGGTGCTATATAATCCCATGCACCACGCTACAGCACCTTCATTATCTAAAGCTGCAAAAAAACTGCGAGCATTAGGATTTTTTATTAGAAAATTTATAACATGATTGTTAACTTGATTATCTAGGCCAAAAATCTGCAGCCTTGAAACACACGATGCGGATGACTCGGGCACTACTTGAGGAGACCAGTGGCACTTGTTTTCTTAACTACAATTCCACCCAACTTATCTAATAGTGCAGTTGCAGCAGATAATGCTTGGGCCGAACATTGAGATGAATTACCTCTTTTCCTCGATCGACCACTACATTATCTCGATGGAATGTTAAGGGAGACCTTACGCAAAAGGGGTTCTAGACCACCACTTGAATCTGTCCCCTCATTCTCATGTGCTCTCAATGGTCGTTTCCCTCGACCTATATCTCTAAACTCATTCTCAACCCGACGCTCTCCATCCGAGGTCAATGGTACTTGAGAAGAGGAACGAGCTAAGTGGCCCGTTGCGGACTGATTAGCAAATGCTAATTCCATCAGGTCATAAAACTTAGGTGAACCATTTTTGAATATTTTGAATGAATCTCCAAGAGTCTGCGAACCAAAAAAAATTTATTTGTACATTGTCGTCATAAGACTCATAACAAGAAAAACTACTAATAAAAGACATACCGAAGATCGGTTCCAAACAGTTTCATCAGCTTCAATAATATTTGTGTTAGGATTTCAGGTTACTCCGGTATGATTAATTAGCTCTTTGAAAGATCGATAAGTTCTATGAAGATGACATTTTTTTTGTCTACACTTATCAAACCCAAATTTGCTCCCAAACTTTTCCTCCAACTTATCACTAATCCCCTCCCAACTTTTCTTATCATAGTTGGTGGTACTACGTTGCATTGTGTACTCGGCCAAAATTTATTAATCACAACATGCAGATCTGTTAAACCCTAGATCTGTAAAGAACAATATCATAGCTGGCAAATTAAAAAAAAGGAAGAAGAACAATATCACAACATGCATATCTAAAGAACAATATCATAGCCAGCAGATTAAAAAAAGGAAGAAGAACAATATCACAACATGCAGATCTGTGAACAATATCATAGCCGACAGATTAAAAAAGAAGAATAATAATAATATCACAACATGCAGATCTGTAATAAAGAACAATATCATAACCAGCAGATTAAAAAAAAGGAAAAAGAAATTTGAAAGAAACTCTCAGATTGCAACCCTCAAATCCGAAAGAACATTATCACATAGACAACCAAAATCCTAGATTTTAAAAAAATTCATAAAAGAAGTAGATTGCAACAAGGAACAACCCCTAAAATCCGAAAGAAACCCTCAGATCTACTCATAGCCGGCAAAAAAGAAGAAGAAATGAGGTTTCAAGGTTACCTTGGATGGAGTTTGCCGTCGATTGCGCCAATGAAGATCTCTCGAGAACAGATCGTGCCCACAATCGCGTGAAGGGGAGCTGCTAGGGCTGGGCGAAAACTTGTCTCAGCAGAGGGGTGTGCGCTAGGGTTATCACGTGAGAGGTGTGCGACTCGGTGTCGGGTTTTGTTCGAATACTCGAAAACGGATTATTTTCGAGATAATTACAAGTTTGCCACTCCGCCCATTTTTTGTTTTTGATGAAAACACAGAAAACATTGAATCGGTGTTTTCTAAATCATGTAGAAAATGTGTTTTGAAGAAAACACGTTCTGGCGAAAACAGCTGCCCATTTTCCGCTGTTTCGCGCAACCAAACGTGTTTTCGGGCGCATTTTCATTTTCAACAGAAAACCAAAACTCAAAATGCGCCCATTTTGGATAACCAAACGCAACCTTAGGGTTTGGTTTCTTATTGCGATTTTCCCCTTAGGTACACCTTCTGCTTCGTTCTTGTTTCCTTTTGGTAGTATTTTTTTTTCCTTCGGTGGTGTTCTCGGTGAGATTTTTTTTTCTGCTCTGTGTTTAGGGTTTATTCGGCTTTGTGGTTTTTTTTTTCCATCTGATTCTTGTCGTCTTCGCTTTTGTCCCTTTCTTTTCTCTGGTTTGCTTGGTTTCTTTGGTTTTGTTGTCGATTTCCGATTTTTCTTTCCTCTTTTTTGCCCTGGTATTTTTTTTCGTTTCTTTCTAAGTTTGTTGGCTTGATCTTTGTTCCTTTGGATCTCTCTGTCTATTTTCTCTCTCTTGTTTCTCTTATGTTTTTTGGTTTTTCTTTTCTCGTTGCAGTTTCTCTCCTCGGTTTATTTTCTTGTCCTTTTCTTTGTTTTTTTTGGGAGTTCCTCGGGGTGGTTTGTTTTCGTACTGTTGGGGTTTTTATCTTTGGGTTTTGGCCGGGTCTGTCATTTTCTGTGTTGGATCTGTACCTTTCTCTTTTTTTTCTTCAGATTTGTGGTGATTGTCTTGCTAGTGTCGCCCTAGGTTTTTTTTTTGCTGTGGCTTTCTGGTTCTGTGTTCGTCCTTAGGCTTTTTTCGTCGTCTCTTGGGTTTCGATCTATTCTTTATTTGTCTTTCTAGGTTTCTCTTTGGGTTGTTCTTCTTCTTTTGTGATTGTCTTTGTTTTGTTTGATTTATTTTCGTCCGGTTTTTCCCTTTGATTTTTCTTCGGTCTTATGTTTCTTCTTCTGCCTTTTTTCTTCACTGTTTTTTGGAATTTTTATCTCTGTGGCTGCTTTGGCTTTTTGTTTCCCAAGTCTCGGTCTGGGTTTTGTTTTCTGTTTACTTGGTTTTCTGGCTTGATATTTTACTTTAGGGTTTTTTTCTCGCTTTTGGTGGCTGGTTTTTTTTTGTGGGGTGCTCATCTCCTTTGTCTTGGCTTTCTGACGTTTGGGCTTCTTACTGTTCCTGATTATGGTTGGCATGAAGAAAGATGTTAGATCTTTACCTGATCTAAGTTTGAAGGGTATGATATCTTCCCATGTTGTTTCTGGCCCTAGTTTTGGTTCTTGTAATGCTTTTGGCTCAGATAATTCCAAATCTTTTTCTACTCTGAATGCTAATGCTGCTAAGAAGGTCTTTAACATTGGTTTAGCTTCTGGTAAGTCTGGATCTACTGCTAAGGTTTTGCTAACTGCTGATAATAACTCTGTTGGTAACGATACTACTGTTACTTTTGTTGTAGATGAAATGTCTGTTGATAAAAATAATGCTCATATATCTACTATTTATGATACTGCTAATGGGCCTGATTCTTGGGCCAGTTTGTTTAGTTCTAGACTTGCTGATCGTAAAATATTTTCTTCGTTAGAAATTCTTTCAAATATTAAAGCTTTTGTGGATGATTTTATCAAATTTGATGAATCTGAATTAAATGAGATTCGAAAACTTTGGTTTTCTTCCTTAATTGGTCGGTTTCTCCATAAGCCCCTCGTTCATTTTCATCTTCGAAATTGGGCTTTCACTATTTGGTCTTCTTTTCGTTTGGAAAATATAATTGATTTGAAAAATGACTTTTTCTTGTTTCAGGTTAATTATGAAGAGAATGCTATTAAGATTTTGACTGAAGGTCTTTGGGCATATCAGGGTAATTTGATTAATCTTAGGCCCCGAAAGACTAATTTCATGGCTTTGATTGGGAGTATTGATTCTGCTCACATTTGGGTTCAATTTCATGATTTACCGATGGAATATTGGTCTGAATCTATTCTTTTTAAAATGACTTTCCTTTTGGGTAAACCTATTAAAGTAGATGATCAGTCTTTTAATTGGGAAAGGAGGAATTTATTCGTATTTGCATTGAAATAGATCTTACTAAACCAATTAAGCTGGGAGTTTGGATTGGAAAACCTAATGTTGGTCTTTTCCAAGCTGTTAGATATGATATGCTCCCTGTATTCTGCTTTACTTGTGGTTTAATTGGTCATAATGCTAGTAATTTCTATACTAAATCTATTGTTATTGATTTGAATATATCTGTTGATGCTGATGCTCTTGCCAATGACATTAGTAGAATTGATGTTTCTAAGGAGCTTGATAGTTCCAGTTCTACCTATGGTCCTTGGGTTAGGATTACTAAAAGACCTAGGAGAAAAGGACCAAATTCAAATTCTGTTCAAAACACTAGTTCTCATATTAGAAATGATAATGGTAGTCAGGATTATGTTAATGAGGATGTTCCCTCTCTTGTTAGGACCAATAATAACCCCTTTAAGTACTCAAATGGTCACCCTAAGGAGTTGTCCTTAAATAATTCATCCTCTAAAGCTAATTCTATTATTGTTAATGAGGCCAGAAATAATATTGTTTTCCGGTGAAATTGGTTTTCAAAGGATTCTTGACAAAGTTTCTAACTCTTTGATTAGATTTAATACTAGCCCTAAACAAAATCAATTGGAAAATAAATCTAAAAACAAAGGGAAAACTATCAAATTTAATACTGGTGTTGGAAAATTATCTGAGGTTGACATTGAAAAAAATCTTTTAAAATTAGATAATATCCTCGATACAAGAAAGAAAAGAGTCAAAAAAGATAATGATTTTTTTTTTTCTGGTTTTCTTACTAGCTCTTCTGATGATGTTATTTCTGTTAATGTTGATAATCATATTGATATGGATATCTCTGATATTGTTCCTAGTATGGAGTTGTCTACTCCAATTAATGTTCATGGTGATCCCCTGGTTTAGATTGCTTTGTTGTTTCTATGAATATTATTAGCTGAAATATAAGGGGCCTTCGAAGAAGGTCTGCTCAAGAATTTTTACGTATTAATTGTTTACAACATTCTGTTAAAATATTCTTTCTCCAAAAAACTCATTTATCTCATGTATCCTCTTTAGACTTTGTTAAATCCCTTGGTAAAGATTGGGATGATATTTTTGTTGGGTTTGAAGGTGCCTCTGGTAGTCTGGTGGCCTTCTTTTGGCTTGGAAATTTGATTATGTTAAAGTTTAGGTTATTTATAAATCCCTAAATATGATAAATGCTATTGTGCAAGTTGTGAATTATCCTCCTTGGCTTTTTTCGGGTGTCTATGCAAATGTTAATCCTGCTCTTAAAAATATTTTTTGAAAAGATATTGGTGATTTGGACTTTAGTGATATTCTATGGCTTATGATTGGTAATTTCAACTACATTATTAATGATTTTGATAAATTGGGTGGCTGCTCCTTTAAGATTAATAGGAATGTTCTTTGTCTTAGGGAATATATTGCTAATTGTGATTTTCATGACTTAGGTTACATTGGCCTTGACTTCACTTGGTGTAACAATAGAAGTAGTACCCATAAGATCCTTAGTTGGTTTGATTAATCCTTTGCTAAAAGTGCTTGGCTAAGTCATTTTGATAGTTCTAAAGTTCACCATCTTCCTAGAATGGCCCCTGATCACTGCCCTCTTTTACTTAATGTTAACGACTCCAGCAAACCTAGTATTTATAGTTTTAAGTTTTAAAATTTTTAGATAAAGTATCCCGAGGTTAGGAATATTATAGAGAACTATTAGTGTAATAGATCTAATCTTTCCCCTGATTCTAATATGGCTAGAAACTTTTCTACCCTTCGCTAAAAGCTTTCCTATTGGAATAAGACTAACTTAGGTAAAATTGAGGAAAATCTCTCTAAGGTGAATACCCAGATTCAAGCTTTAGAATCTAAGGATGAAAAGGATTTCCTTGATGACTCTGAGTCTGTTGTGTTTTCTTCTCTTTATAATAAGGCTTTTGCTTTAAATAGACAACTAACTATTAAATGGTGGACTCTTGCCAAGACTAAGTAGATTAGTGATGGTGATAAAAATACTAAGTATTACCAAAACTTAGTCAAGGCTAGAAGAAGGAAAAATATGATTGTTTCAATTAATGTTGAGAATGTTAATATTTCTGCTCATGATAAGATTGTTAATGCTTTTGCTAAGTTTTACTCTAATCTTTGGAGTTATCAAGATTTAAATGATTTTAATAATCTTTGCATTCCTCCTTTGAATATGATTCATGCTGAAGCTCATAATACTTTGATTGCACATTTTTCTTTAAATGAGATTTCCTTTATTGTAAAATCTTTGGGGAATGGGAAAAGTCCTGGCCCTGATGGTTTTACTGGTGATTTTTTTAAAAATTATTGGGATGTTATTTCTAAAAAAATTGAAGATGTTTTCAACTATTTTTATTCTCATGATGTTCTTCATGTTGGCTGGAATGTTACTGTTTTGTTTTTATTCCTAAAAATGAGAACCCAATGACTATTGAAGACTATAGACCTATTGCCTTATGCAATGTATCTTATCTTGTAGGATTAAACCTTATCTTGATAAGTTGATTTCTTGTAATCAATATGCTTTCATTGCTGGTAGATCTATCCATGATAATATTTTAATTGATCAAGAGGTAATTCACTCTATTCCTAAGTCTAAGGGTAAAAATCTAATTATTATGATTAAAATTGACATTGAGAAGGCGTATGATAGGATTTTTTGGAGTTCTATCATTAATATGCTTTCTGTTTTGGATTTTCCCTTAAAGTTCATCAAGTGGATTAAAGCATATATCTCTATTGCTAATTTTTGTTGTAATGTTAATGGCATGAATTCTAATAAATTCTCTACTTCTTATGGTATTAAAAAGGGGACCCTTTGTCCCCCTACCTTTATATTATTGTCAGTCATCTTCTTTCCAATATGCTAAATTTTGCTGGTAACTCTCCAACAATTAGTTCTGTCAAAATTAAGTAGAATATTTCTGTTAATCATCTTATGTACGCCGATGATATTCTACTATTTTTTAGAGCAAACAATAAATCCATTTCTAATTTTTTAAAAAAATTTGCTGATTATGAAAGGATCACAAATCAAAAAATTAACTTTGCTAAATCTGAGATTTTTTTTTTCCAAATAATATTGCTTCTATTATTAGGAGTAGGATTTGTAAAAAATTTAACATGAAATCTAGTTCTTTTCCTGTTAAATGTGTACTTGGGTACTATGATTGGACCTAGAATGTTTCATGCTAGTAACTTTAATTTCTTGATTGATAAGATAAATACTAAATTGAGTAATTGAAAGAGAAATTGTCTCTGTTAGGCTGCTGGCAAGATTGTCTTGATTAATTTTGTACTAAACTTTGTCCCTCTTCATTCGCTTTGTGTTAGCGGGACTCCTATTGCTGTAATTCATGAAATTAATTCCATCATTAAAAACTTTTTAAGGAGGTCTGACAGTAACCAACATGGTTTATATCTCATTGGTTGGAATAAAGTTATTTCACCTAAGAATAAAGGCGGTCTTCATATTAGAGATTTGGAGTACATGAGGATTGCTTTAGTTGCTAAAAGACTTATGTCCCTTCTAAATAATAGGGATTCTTTATGAATTTCAATTGTTAAAACTAGGTATGGTTCTTTAAATCTTTGGTTTAATAATCAGGCTAAAAACTTTAGTGGTACTTTGAAATTAATTTGTCATGCTATTAAATTTCTTAGAAATGGTTTTATTAAGCTTGTCTCTTCTGGTGCAAATACTTATGTTCTCTGTGATGCTTGGGCTTTTGAAACTCCTTTGATTTTAAAACCTTCTTTTATAAGTAATGAAATCTTCCTGATAAGCATTTTATTACTGATGGTTGTTGGAATATGGATTTATTAAAGGGTTAATTACCCTATATATCCTGAACTTTAGGGGTATTTGTAATTTTGACATAAATTTTCGGTTGTATCAATTTTAAATCCCAATTTTTAATTTGTTTCAATAATATCACATCGTCAAGTCACCGTGAATCTAGCCGTTTGCTTGTTGACGTGGTTTTGCATACGTGTACCAAAAAATATAAAATATAATTAAAAAATATTCACTACCACGTCGTCATGCCACATCAGCAACAAGTCTAAACTTGAATAAATAATGTCAAAAAATACACGTCTGAACTTTAGGGATATTCTCAATTTTGATTCAAATTTTCGATTGTATCAATTTTATATCATAATTTTTAATTTATTTTAATAATATCTCAACGTCAAATCACCGTGAATCTTGTCATTTGATTGCCGACATGACTTTGCATACGTGTATCAGAAAATATAAACTATGTAGAAAAAAAGAAGGATCTATTCACTGCCACAGCAACAAATTTAAACTATTTTAGTATTTACTGTCAATGATATTTTTTGGTATTAGTGTATACTGATTAATTGTTTATTCAACGAATATTAATTTGTTGGTGTCAATTATTTACTGATTCATTATAAATATTATTTTTTGCATCAAACCATTGTATCCAGATGCTTATTGATATTATTAAGTTACCTAATTTTTTGCATCAAATCATTTAATTTATTTCTAAAACCTCAGGTATAATATTGTTAACTATATTTGGTATACTGGTATATTGGTACGATGCTTATTTATACATCAGTATATAGTATATCAGGTGCAGTAAACATCAAAAATTGCATTAGAAACATTAAACACTGCATCATTTTTGAATGTTACGTGTTGTAGTTACTTGTTGCAGACTAATGTTAAACTGTTATAGTTACATGCAATACAGTTATCTGCATGTAAATGTTTACATGGCATCCACTGATGTGGCACCGGATACATTTTTTTCGTCATATTTTATATTTTCTTGTACACATGCAAAGTCACGTCAGCAATCAAACGGCAAGATTCACAGTGACTTGTCGATGGGATATTATTGAAATGAAATAAAAATTGAGGTATAAAATTGATACAATCGAAAATTTAGGTCGAAATTGAGAACACCCCTAAAGTTCAGGATATATAGTGTAATGTTGACGTGTATTTTTTAATATTATTTATTTAAGTTTAGATTTGTTGTTGACGTTGCAGAGAATAGATTTTTTTCATATTTTATATTTTCTGGTACACGTATGCAAAGCCACGTCAGCAATCAAACGACAAGATTCACGATGACTTGATGATGGTATATTATTGAAACAAATTAAAAATTATGGTATAAAATTGATACAAATGAAAGTTCATGTTAAAATTGGAAATACCTCTAAATTTCAGGATATATAGTGGAATTAACCCTTTATTCAATAATGTGTTTGGTCCCTCGGTGGTGGAGAAAATATCCAGGATCGATGTTCCTATTCACCCCAATGATAGATTTATTTGGTGGTCGGATAATAAGGGTCTTATTAGCACAAAGTCTGCTTATATTTATCTCCTAATCTTTTAGTTCTGAACCTTGTAATTCTCCTATATGGGTTTTAATCTGAAAAATTAAGGTAAGTCCTCGGGTAAAAAACTTTGTTTGGAAACTATTTCATAAAAATTTGCCCACTACAAATAGATTGCACTGTTTCAGTCTCATTAACTCTTTTTGTTGTTCCCTTTGTAGTAGCCTTCCGGAAGACATAAAATATTATCTTTTGGAGTGCGAGGTAGCTAGGAACCTTTGGGAGTTGGTAGACAATCGATTTAATGAGAGTTTTTGTCTTGCTAGTATTGTGTGTAATTACGGTAGTGTTCACCATTCCCCTTTAAGTGATACAATTTTCATGATGGTGATACTCTATTTTAACACTTTATACACAATTTGATTGGCTCGGAATAAAGTTATCTTTGAGCATATAAGACCCTCTATTCAGATACATTTTGCTAGGGTTATTGCTCATACTTCCTTGTCTGATGTGAAAAGTCATTTTAATATTTTCGGATATTCTTGGTCTCCACCACTTGAGGGCTTTGTTAAATGAAATGTAGATGGTTCAATTTTTAAATTTAGTACCGTTGGCTCTTTTGCTGCTATCCGTAGAAATCATAAAGGAGAAATTATTTCTGCAATTGTAAAAATAAATGACAATTATTCCATTCTAAAAAATGAGACTCTTCCTATCAAATTAGCCTGTAATCATGCTCTTAAAGATTACAATAGTCATGTAGTTATTGAAGCTGATTCCAAGTTGGCTGTTGATATGTGTAACAGTAAACGTGGTATTGATTAGAATGTAGAGAATATTATTGTTGACATCAAATTGATTGTAGGAAATTTTGAGGTTATCAAATTTAAATTTGTTGGACGTGAAACAAATAGTACTGTTGATTGGCTAGTTATAGGAGCTAGGAGATTGGAAAGAAATATTAATTGGGAGCACGATTGGCCTCTCAACCGTTTGAAGATTATTTTAAAGGACTTGTAATTTTGTTGATTTTTTGGTTTATTGTATAAATAATAATAATATAATTAAGTGCCGAAGTGAATTAATATTAAAAAACAATTTGTCTAACTGATTAAAATGTAACATTTGTATCATGCATCAATTTTTTACCATATGGATTTACAACACACATTTATTATTTCAAAATGATTTGATTTAAGGTAATTTGTATAAAAAATTATTCATTTTACTTAAATAATCAACCAATTAAATATTAGTTTAACTACTTAACTTTGTTGAGATACGATTTGTTTCAATACGTTTTCATTAAAAATTGTACATCCATCTTTTTTTACCAAAACATTTTATACCTTTATGTTTTATATTTTTATCTTTTGCATATTATTTAAAGTTAAGATAATTTGCCCATATATTAAGTTTTGGGTAAATATCAAAAAAATTTCTTGAATTATGATTCATTTGTAATTATGTCGTGAATTTTATGAAACTAACAAAAACGTCTATATGTCAACTCAATATTATTTATTTAATTGTTATGAAAGTTAATTAAAAAATAAATTTGTAATTAATATTTTTTTAATATTTAATTTATTAATTTATTAATTAATTTTTTTTATATTTTTATATTTGAACCAATAAAAAATTATCACGTATCATTTTAAAAAAATTATGTTAAATAAATAATATTGAGTTAACAAATGAGGTATTTTTGTTAGTTTCATAAAGTTTAGTCTTTTTTTGTCTAATTTTAAAGTTCATAGGGGATAATTATAAATAAGTCGTAGTTCAAGGTTTTTACTTTTTTTTTGCAATAAAAAACTAAAGATAGTATTAATATCCCGGAAGATCGGAAAAAATACAGTCTCTATCTAAGATAGAGATAAGTTCGAAGGGGCGAGAGAAGAACCAAACAGTGGTTTCCTTATGAACTCTAGCCCAGTTTGCTGCTCAATGGGCAACTTTATTTACATTGCTAGGAATGAAAGAAAAAGTTACACATTTAAATTTTGGAACAATACTTTGAATATCATGAATAATTGAAAAAATCCTCCAAGGTACAGCCGCAACATGATTAAGGGAATCAATCAACAATTTGCAATTCGATTCAATTATCATCTACTCCAATATATTTGAGAAGGCAAAAGATAAAGCATGTCAAACGAGCAAACTTTCACAAATCAAAACCGAGATAGCAGGGATATAATTACAAAAAGCATAAGTACAAACACCCAAGTGGTTTCTAATGATACATCTAGAATCACCCTCATTAATTTTGAAAGAACTATCACAGTTTATTTTAAAGAAATGTAAGGGCGGGGGCTGCCATCGAGGAGCATTGATGTCAAAAGAAGTAGTGCCCTCAGACACGTATCTGTTCTTATAATGATTTGAAAAAAATCAGAATTCGGGTAATGGCAGTGAAAGTGGAAGGATTTTTATCTCCATGCGAAATAGAATTTCGAAAAAACAATATGAACCAAAGGGTGTTAGCAACAATGGCAGAGGAACAAGAATTCCTAGAGGAACAAGAATTCCTAGAGGAATTTGGGTCTTGTCTCAGCCAGCTACCAAAACACCAATCATTTCTATTGGAAAAATTCAAGTTAAGCTTAGAACCCAAAAGAGACCAGATCTCGGAAGCATAAGAACAATCACAAAAAAGATGATAAATCGATTCGTCTCAGGTTACAAAGAACACAAATCTTTGTAGCAGAAATTCCCAAGTGAAATAATCTCAATCGAGTAAGTAAACGACCATGAAAAAACTTTCACAGAAAAAATTTCACTTTTGGAGAGGTATTAAGATGCCACATTTTCGGCCAAATTGGATCAAAACCCGATGAAATGGGCGTATGATTTTTCAAAAAATTGTACGCAAAAGATGAAGAAACCAAACCAGATTCCTCATTTTCCCAAATGAAGATATCCTCATAGGGATCCTTAGGCAACCGAATACAACCGATAGCAGCCCCCAAATTCTTGTTACAGACAGAGTCAATAATAAAATTAGACTAATGCATATTATCCATTAAATTCTGAACATGAGTGATAAAGTGAAGCAAGTTAACATTAATAAAGGTAGGCTTCATAGCTAAGGGCATATCTAATACCCACCTATCATTTAAGAAGGAGGTATTTGCACTAGAGCCAATAAGCTTAAGGAAACCTAATTTAAGAGAATGAAAAGCTTTGTTAAATAGTTTCCAAGCCCAAGAGCTAGAAGCAAAATTTAGAGAAGAGAAGCTAACAAGAGGGTATTTAGATTTAACTATGTTAACCCATAGAGAATTATCATTGTTTAAGTAAGCTTGGATTTTCTTAGCATGTAAAGCAATACTCTTACTATTAAGGTCTTGAATACCTAGCCCACCAGAGCTTTTGGGGCGAGTAACGATATCCCAGCTGAGTAAATGCATGCCCATGGAATTAGAAGAGTGATCCCAAAGGAAGCTTTTAATTCTTTGCTCAATTTTATTGGAGAGGTCTTGATTAAATCAGGTGACAGAGAGAGCATGGATAGGAATGGAATTAAGAACAGATTGGATAAGGGTTAGTCTGCCCGCTTGGGAAAGACAATTGGATTTTCAATTACTTAGCTTGGAATCCATCAAGGTAAGGATATAATCATTTGAGCTAGGAGGATGCCTCTTATGAGCAATCATAGTGCCCAAGTACTTAAAAGGGAAAGAATCAACTCTCATGTTTAAGGAATTGGATATAGAATTTTTAACAGAAGGAGGAGTGCCTTTGGGGAAGAAATTTTCAAATTTTGAAAGATGACTTTTTGAAAGATGAGGATGATGTCATCAGCAAACATAAGGTGGTTGATGACCATATCCTTAATTTTGAAGAGAGTAAGCTTGTTGTTATCAACAAAAGAGTTAATTAAATTGGAAAGAGTTTGAGCTATAAGAATGTAAAGGAAAGAGGATCCCCTTGCCTTATACCCTTATTAGCAGGGAAGAAATTAGAGATGTGAGCATTGATAAGGCAAGCAAAAGAAGAATTCGATATACACATATTGATCCAGTTGATAAATTGAGGGGGGAAACCAGTAAGGGATAAAACCTTAATAACGACTTCCCACCTAAGCATATCAAAAGCCTATTCAAGATCAAACTTAACAATGATAAAGGGAGTTCTACTCTTAGAATGAAAAAATGAATGAGATAATTCCTGAACTACAAGGATATTATCATGGATATTCCACCCTTTAATAAAGACATATTGCTCTTTAAAGATTAAGGAAGGAAGAAAGGATTTGAGCATATTAGCCAAAAGTTTAGCGATGATTCTATAAGAGATATTACAAAGAGAAATGAGTTTAAAATCCTTAACAAATCTGGGGTTGGAACACTTGGGAATAAAGGTGAGTAAGGTAGAGTTCCAACTAGAAGGCAATCTAGATCCAGAATGAAAGAGTGAAGAACATTACAGAAGTCGGCTTTAATAATAGACCAGTAAGATTTATAAAACTCAATGGTGAATCCATCATATCCATGACTCTTACCATTTCCAAGAGATTGTATAGAGTAGGGATGTCAACGGGGTGGGGCAGGTACGGTGCCTACCCGCTATTCGCCCCGCGAAATAAACAGGCACCCGTTACTAGGGATGTCAACGGGGCGGGTTCGGGGCGGATAGTGCCACACCCGCACCCGCACCCGTTTACTAAACCTGTCTCCCGTACCCGCACCCGCGATGGATATCCATCACCCGCACCCTCGCGGGTAATTGATACCCGCGGATACCCATTTAATATATGACAAGAATTTTTATTTTATTATAATAATATACCACCAATGATTCTCATTTCACCACTATTAATAACTTGGTTGAGTTAATCCATAAAATAAGCTACGTAATAATTAAATTCTAAATCATAAAATTATCTTAATAAATATCAATAATCATTTATGAAACATTAAATTTAAAACCAAATTAAATTTAAAATCAAAGTACTTTCAATTAAAATTGAAAATTGATATCCCTAAAAATATATTATATTTAGATTTATTTTTAAATTTTTCATTAAATATTAATATATAAAATTATAAATTTAATTTTTCATATATATTGGCGGGTAGCGGGTATCCGCGGGTGTGGATAGTATAGTATCCATACCCGTACCCGTTTATTAAATGAGTAAAAATTTATACTCGCGCGTACCCGTACCCGTGGGTATAATATGTTTACCATACCCGACCCGTGTCGAGTAAATATCCGCGGGTACGGGTAATATTGCCATCCCTACTCGCTACCCATTTATTCCCCGCAGGTATCAAAAGTGGGTACCCATTTAATTACCCGCGAGGGGACGGATACCCACGGGTATTGGCGGGTATCCATGACACTTTTAAAAAAATATAAATTTTAATATTTTAATAACACTTCAACTCTTCAAGTATTTTGATAACAACTTCAAGTATAAGTGTATAACGACTTCATTTTGATAAACACATAATATCTTGATAATAACATCATCATAAGGTTTCAAAACATAAAGTATATGTGTATTAAATTAGGTTAGGATTTTTTTTAGTATATGTATCGAGAGTAATATTATAATTTACTAATTTTTGCGGGTAACAGATACCTGTAGGTATGGGTACTATAATACCCGTATCCGCCCCATATAATAAACGAGTAAGAAAAATTACCTATGAAATCCCCATGGGCAGGAAACTACCCCTCATATTCGTCATAAATGAGTAAATATCCACGGATACCCGTCTAAACGTGTAATATTGACATCCCTAATATAGAGTCTCAGATTTTAGAATTCCCAAAAGGAGCAATTAAGGAAGAACATGATTAAAAAGGGATGCGGTTAAAAGAAGGCTAAGCATCATCGTTAATGGGACAATCAAAAGAGAGAGCCCATAGGTTAGAATAATGATTAACAACCCTTAATTTTTTTATTAACAATTAATTTTTACAATAATTAAGGATATATTCTTCACCCCGCTTTTATTTTGTTATGGGCAGACACGAGTGAACATGAAGTTAACTGAATGAAAATAAATAATAGGAGAATAAATGTGAATTCAAAAAGTTGCATTCGTCTTAGTATACTTGTACTTTTTTTTCCTTGTCGGTCTTCTTCGCTGGTCTTCAACGATGGCTATCAACGAAGCTTTTGATTTCCTCCATGAGCGCCGCCGACTCCTTCAAGTCGGGGAAGGCGTAGAACGCGTGGATGGCCTCCGGGTACTCCACCAGCAGTGCCACCTTTCCCCTCGCCCTCAACCCCTTGTAGTACCTCCGCTGCCAGTCCTGCAGCGGGTCGAAGCTCCCCACAACAACCAGTGCCGCCGGCAACGCTTCCTCCAGCTGCCTCGCCTTCGGCCCGAACACATTCGACGCCTCGTGGTCCCGGTCGGCTCCCTCCGGAAGCAACGCTCGCCACAGCCAGTCCGTCCGCTCCACAGACACCAGCGGCGCCCCGGCCAGCCGCAGCTCCGCCTCCGTCCTCTCCTAGCCGCCGAAGAATGGCTGGATCAGCACCATGCCTGCGAGCCGCACCCTCTTCCACGCGCGGACTGCGTCAGTGGCCCACCGGCGGGCCACGTGGTGGACGATGTTCCCGCCGGCGGAGTCGCCAACTAAAAAGCAGTTGGAGAGATCAGCGAGTTCGGCGGCGGGAGGATCGGCGTACAACAGGCCTCCCGCTTCCAGGAAGTGGAGCACGTCGATCCCGTCGTCGTACTGGGCCGGGTAGCGGTGCTCCGGGACGGGGCGGTAGTTGACGGATATGACGACGGCATTAACCGTGCGGCAGATCCGGCGGCAGAGATCGTCGTACATGTAAGAGGCAGGGGACATGAAGGCAAACCCGCCGCCGTGGAAGAAGACGATGGCGGGGATCCGGCGGCGGCTGGCGGGCTCGGTAGCGGGGACGAAGAGTCTGAACCAGACATCACGGGAGGGGTCCACGGGGACGTCGGCGGTGCGGACGCCGTGGTGAGGTTTGGCGGAGGGCGGGATGCTGGGGTCGAGGAGGGAAACGAGACGGCGGTTGATGGTGCCGTCGGAGCGACAGGCAGCATCGTTGACGGCGGAGGCGGCGGCGATGACGAATCGCTTTGTGAGCGAGAGGGGAGGAGCGATGGGAGATGAAGAGGGCATCTCCGCCGCTGTTCGGATCGAACCCGTCGATAATTGAGACAGAGCGAGTTCGATGAGACGTCGGAGGGATGCACGTATAACATATATATATATATAGCGAGTTCGGTGATTTAGGATTAACCATCAGCAAATTAAATATAATTTAGTTTATCAATAAATTGGAAATTCATTTATGATTTTATGGTATTAATTTTATATTTCTTTATCTATTTTATGGTAGCTATAATTAAAGTGGGCCAGCTCCATCTTAACACCTAAATTCACTAGCTACTATAATTAAAAATGGGCCAAATCCAATTAATATAATGGTTTTATTTTTCCTTTTTACAAATTATTTTTAAAGGGTTATTCACCAATTTGGATTTGTCATGTTGTAGACCAAATCTATATCATGGCATTTCCAATTATCACGTGCATGTAGAACGCATCCGACGTTTCGAGTCTCGCGGGAACGTTACAGCTTACGAGTCATCAACGATTTTCTTGCCGTGACGCACGTACCTGCTCTGCTCGTTAATTGGATAGACTTATTCATTGTATATCGGTTATTTACTTAAAAGATGGAACTTGAATTCTGTAAATTACGAAAATAAGAACATAATTTTGGAAATTACGAGATCTGAAATTATTAAAAAATTAATATTAGACTTAACTCCACTCCAAAAGTTAATTTATAGAAAAAAAATTATCCAATCTATTTAAAAATTATCTAGATCACAACATCAACCAATATGAAACTTTAGCACATCCTCTAACGCTTAGGATTTATATTTGGAGCGTGAAGTTCTGCAGGTGACTCAATATCAACAATAGATCTAGCTCTAATATCATGTTAGAAAATCAATCTTCAAATTAATTCCACTCTAAAAACTAGCTCACGATGAAAGAATTATCCAATCAATTTAAAAATTATCTAGATCAACCTCAACCAATGTGAGACTTTAATAAAAATTAAATATTTTGATATTTCTCTCGCATTTAACGTACTTTTCAACGACCGATATTTAATTTAGAGCAATTGAAAATCAACAATAATCAAATTTGAAATCGAGTCCGATTCAATATGTTATTTCAATATAAAAAACATATAAAAAAAATTATGAGTACTAGAATAATTAAGGGAGAAGAGGAGAAAAAAAAATTATAATTTTTTATATGCGAAAATAATATTGGAATAATATATTATTTTGATGACACAGTATACTGAAATTAGATTTGGTTTTAGATTTGATTAAATATAAGCCGCATAAAAATATATGTTAATTATCATGATGATTTGTTGTTGCTTACGTGGGCAATAAGAGAAATATACTATTTTATTTTAGTCAATAAGAGAAATATACCGTTTTATTTGTGGTTGCTATTTATGTACAATAGCGCAAGTTATGTCGTTGCAAAATTCAAATTGAGCGTTAACCTTAAAATGCCACAAATATAGGCAAGATTGACACGATAAATTAATTTATATAAGAAAAAAACTAACAACTAGTATAATTATTCTTGCAAAAATTAGAGAGAAGAGCGCTCTATGGTCAATGTACATATTTATCACATTTTCCATTATGGATCGATCGAAAATAACAAATTAAGTAGGCCAAATATCAAATAATAGAATAAACTTCCAAAAATAAATCAGCAAACATGTACGACTTGAATTGTTTGTGAAAAGTCTGCATGATGATTTCCATTCACACAGTTCGTGAGCTTCTCATGCTTCATGCAAGCTAAATCTTTTCTTCTTCTTCTTTTTCTGTTTAGTCAAATATAATGGATTTCATGTTAGTTTTTAAGGAAAAAAAAAGATTTTCCAAAATTGGAAAACGAAATATTCGGAACATTCATTTTACCTTCGATCATAGTCTCTAATGCATTTTATAATTGGCGGTATATATATTTTTTTTATTAAAAAAATATTAAAGTCAAAATATTTTCAAACTCTTTAATACATTAAAGACCTTTGCACAAAGTGTATAAAATTAAATTTAAATTTAAATTTATAAAATTTATTTCTATTCTTGCAAATTTGGGACCTAGATCCGCGAATTTGAACCCTTGATATATTTCACTTCATAAGGGTCAAATTCGGGACCCTATGCCTCATAAGCTCGTGAGTTGACCCCCACTCAGTCGATACCTCATTTCTTCTCCTCTTCTTGCCTCCTCAAAGATCCGACTTCATCCTCAAACTTGGTAATATTAATTCCATGCCTTCTTGCAAATTATTCCTCATCAAGTCCTTCTAAGAGTACGTGTTTAGAGTAGATTTCGAAATATGGTGAGCTTCTCACTACTACTTGGTTTTAATGGTAGTTTTTCATGATGGTTTTCATGAGGTTTCCTTATTGTTTCGAGAAACTTAGAATAAATGTGATTTAAGTTAAGCTTCATTATGATTTATGTCTTTCTCATTAACTAGTCGAAAGCCCGCGCGCTGCGTAAATATATATAAATATAATTTTATTTCGATAATCATGAATAATCAAATAAATTTATATAGTATAAATTTATTAATTTTGTAATATTATATATAATATTTTATCTGAATAGATATACTCAATTAAATTGTAAAATTGTTATAAAAAATATTTTAAATAAAATTATAATTTTCAATAATAATATTCATACTTAAATAATTAAGAATAATAATAAATCTCACATATATAAAAATTTATAAGGGTAGATAAAATAGTAAATATTAGGTCAATATAATCTATATAATTGTAAAAGTAAAAAAATATACAAATACCTTTTAAAATATAATTTTTTATTGCTTAAATTCACCAAACACAATAATATATTCATAAAATGTAAAAAATAAACTAAAACTCAATGTAATAAACTTTTTATGTTTAAATATCATTATGTTGATATCATTATTTTAGTTGAGAACCCGCATGTTGCTCAAATATGTATGAATATAATTTTATTTTAATATTCATGAATAATCAAATAAATTTATATAGTATGAATTTATTAATTTTGTAATATCATATATAATATTTCATTCGAATATATATACTCATGTGTTGCACAATTATATATGTATATAATTAATTTATAAAATTATTATCAAAATTATTTTTAATAAAATTATACTTTTCAATAATAATATCCATATCTAATTAATTAAGAGTAATAATAAATCTCACGTATAAGGAAATTTATAAGTGTATACAAATATGTTTTAAATATGATTTCTTTTGTTTATTGCTTAAATTCGACAAACATATTAATATATTTATAAAATATAAAAATAAACTAAAACTCATTGTGATTAAATTTTATATTTATATATCATTATTCTAATTATATTAGTAATTTAATTATTTTTATTCAATTTTTTTTCAATTACACAAATTCGTCTTTAATAACTAAACCATTCATTTATTAATTAATAACAATTTGATTATATTCTAAAAATTCAGTTGTACATTCATTTCACTACCAAATTAAAGAATTATTCTCTATCTAAGATTTTTAAAACATATATTACTTGGTTGATATCATCATTTTCATAATTTTTCTTTAAAAAAAATAACATTACAAATAAATATATGATATTTATTATTAGTCTTAATTATTTAGGTATGATAATTATTGTTTAAAACTGTAATTTAATTTAAACCAATTTTTTATTATAATTTTTAAAACTTATATAAAAGTAGGGGTAAACTATACAATAAAATAGAATAAGTGTAGATAACTAAATTAAAAATAAGATATTTTAAATTATATAATTTTTCTTCAAAAATAAAAATATATATTAAAAAATAATAATATAAGAAACAAAAAAACTAACATTAGAAAAACATTTCAACAATAATTTAGTAAATATATAATTATTAGCAAAAAAATAAAGAATATAAAAATATATAAAAATAATGTAAAATTATAATCATAAAATAATAAAATATTAATAAGATGTAAATATAGAATCAATGTTAGTATTCTTTAGAGAGAAAATAGTTCAATACATATTAATTGTTAGATATAATTGAACGCAATTGCTCAAAATATATTAATTTTTTAAATAGTAATTTTTTAATAAAAAAATTTATGGCATTAATATTTTACATGAATATATATAAATTTTCAACAATAAAAAAGAAAAATTACAAATGGTAATATTTTTATGGATAAAAATCACATATTATATATATATAATATAACAAATTGAAATAAATTATAAGCAAAAAATTTAAAAATGAAATATTATATATATAATATAACAAATTGAAACAAATTAGAAACTAAAAAAATTAAATTAATTTAAACTAAATAAATTTTAGATTAAAATAGATTAAAACCTTGATCGATGATAAAAGAAATATCTTCATCAACACAAAGCTAATATAAAATAAAAACATTTTTTTTTACATTTAGGAACTAAAAAATTAATTTTTTTAAGACTACATAAATTTTAGCCAAAAATAGATTTAAATATCTTTGTCAACAGAAAACTAATTTTTTACATTTAAAAATATTTTCTACAATAATTTTGCAAATCTATAATTATTTACATAAAAAAATAATATGTCTAAGAATAAATAAATAAAAATAGTGTAAAATTATAATCATAAAAGAATAAAATATTAAGAAATTTCGACAACAAAATTATATAAGAAAAGAAAAATTATGAATAGTAATATTTTTCCGGATAAAAATTAAATACTATATATAATATAACCAACTAAAAGAAATAAAATATATTAAACAACATAAATTTTAGATAAAAATAGATTTAAGTCGGGATCATGGTAAAGGAAATATCTTCGTTATTATTATTTATATATATATAGTCTAAAATTATAATCATAAAAGAATAAAATGTTAAGAAATTTCAATAATAAAAATATATAAGAAAATAAAAATTACGAATAGTAATAATATAACAAACTGAAATAAATTAGAAACTAAAAAATTAAATTATGTGAAAATATATTAAAACCTGTATCGATGAGAAATAAAATATCATTGTCAGCGTTATTATAATCACAAAAGAAGAAAAGGTTAAGAAATTTCAACAACAAAAATATATAAGAAAATAAAATTATGAATAGTAATAATATAATAAACAGAAATAAATTAGAAACTAAAAAATTGAATTAGGTAAAAATATATTAAAACCTATATCGATGAGAAATGAAATATCATTGTCAGCGTTCGACTGAATTATACCACTTGAGGATTGGATGAAAGAATAGCTGCAAAGAATGTTGGCTTAGGTGGATATTTAAAAAGGATATATAGGATTGGATTCCAAGTGAAGAATTAATTGAGAGAGGGAGAAAAAAAATAATTAATTAATTGGAAAAAATTAAAAGTCAGCAATAAATTTTAATAAATTTCGGATAAAAATATATTTGTGTTAATCTTACTTATAGATGAGATGAAGAAACAATACCCATTTAGTATATATATATAGATAGAGAGAGAGAACTAAATTTCGTGCGAGAGAGATTTAAGGTGGAGAAAGAGGGGGAAATTAAATTATTATTATCCACTGCGTTGAGAAAGAGAGAGTTAAGGGGGAGAGAGAGGGGAAGGAAGAGGGTTAAAAAGATAGCATTAAATGTGAGAGATGATAAATGAGAAATGAACGTGTAATCCTTAAACGAGAGAGAGCAAATGAGAGATGATATTTAACTATTATCAAGACAAATTAATGTACCTAATTAAGATAAAAAAAATTCTTATAAAATATTGGAAAATACATAAAAAATGAAAAATTAACCTTAGGATATTAAATGAGACATAAATAAAAAATCATATAAAAAATTTCACAAAAACAAAAAAAAAATGAGAAAATGTCATGTAAGCAAATTTTCATTGGGAAAGTGCCACATGACGTTAGTAAATCTTGCTTTTATATATATATATATATATATATATATTACAATGTTTTGATTCATGACGATTTTCATGAGTTTCATGAGAAAAATTTAAAATGAATATGAGTAGGATTGTTCACTGGTCTGGTTTGGGGAAAAAAATCGGCTCGACCCAACCAACAAGATAATGGATCGGGTTGGGTCGGATTTTAAGTTTTTCTTTAACCCGACCCGCCCGAAATCGGGTCGGGCCATCAGATCGGGTACTCGGTTTACCCGTTAAATAAAAAAAGTTTTTTTTTAATCTCATTCATCTTCCCAAGCGTCGTCTTGGGAAGACGCGGCCGCATCTTTACCGAGTGTTTTTTTATTTTTTTTAATATATATATTTTTAAAAATAATAAAAAAATATATTTAATCGGGTAATCGGGTCGGGTCTCGGGTAATCAAGTTCCAAACCTTGAAATCTGAGACCCGACCCGATTATAGTCGGGTTTGGATAAACTGAACCCGACTCGACCCAATTAATTCGGGTCGGGTCGGGTTTTACCTATGAACAACACTGAATATGAGAATCTTCATTTTGACTTAGCTAGATTCTTATTTTCTAGTGGTAAGTCTACCTTACGACGAAAATAAAAAATTTTAGTTTCACAAATCAAAATTTTAGGTAGAGCATTTCTCAAATGTTGGTTTCACAATAATGGCAGTGTGTTGACAATTTTTTTAAAAAATCTACGAGTACTGTTCATTTCAAGTTTTAATGAACTCTTTTGGATTTCTCATCCTGATTTCGAAATGTATCATAGAAAGGAGGTGTAAGCTTTCATAAGTTGGGTTTGTGCATGATAAAAGTATTTTGAAATTATAGGATTATGCATCATCACTAAATGACTATGGTTGTTGCATTGCAGATGGCACAGAAACCCCAAGAATCGAGTCAACCAATCAAGCTTATTGTCTAGATTAGGAAAATCCTAGGCCTCCAAGTTTAGATTCCGCCCTATTGTATCTAATGGACCCGTAAACATTGGGGAGTTCGACTTACGGAATTTGTGGTATTTTGGATAGTGTAGGTTGGGTCAACATTGTGACTAAGGTAGATGTGATTAAACCCATTCTAGTTCGTGTATTTTACATGAATATGTCAGTCGATGAGCTGAAAGATCCAGAAGGATATCCTACTATTAGATCTGAGTTCCAAGGACGACCTATCACCATGATAGCAGATATCCTTAGGACCACTTTGCACCTACCTGAGGGCGGCATTTGCCTCTATTCCTTATCCCCAGATGAGTTCAGTGAGATGTTCCCGAATGAGGAAGTGATGAGAGTTATATGTTTATCATCTTACCAAACCATCCTTCCCATACAAGTGAAATACCTCCTTACTATTGCTCGTATTATGCATATTATCATAGCCCATAACATCTTACCTCGGGTTGGTCACTATAATAAAGTGACCCACATGAGCAGTTGTTTACTGTTTTGTGCCATGACATCGAGACCCGTTGACATGGCAGATTTTATCCTAAACTACATAATCGAGTGCTAGAGGTCCTTGCGTAAAGCCTTATCCTTTGCGACCTTGGTCTCATTCTTCATTAACTTTGCTCGTGTTGATCAGAGTAGATATCTAGTCGAGTCTACCCCATCCCATTTGACACCGTCAAACCTGACCCGGATGAGGATTCTTCGATCCTGACACACGTGGGAAGAGAGCCCGAGTGACAGTGGATGAGATGTACGATTGTGTCGATGAGATGTGGTAGTATTACCAGAGCCATCAACCGCCGCCTCCTGAGGAGTGATGAGAGCTACTTCATGACTATCACTCTTTGTCTCCTCCATATTATGAGCTCTTATTTTGATGTGTACTTGTTCTATCTTGGCATATTTGATGTATTTGACTATATGATTTATCTTGATTATGTATTATCATGGTGTACTTGGTAGTTAGCTAAATGCATTCGAAATCTCATAGTGTACTTGATAGAGCTATCATATGTATTGTATGGTGTATATTTTTGTGATGTGATTTAGGCTTTCATGATTGTATGCCCTTTTTAATTGATGCCAAAAGGGAGAGAAATATGGATATTATAATTAATATTTTGGCAATTTATCATTGATAGCATAAATATCACGGATACACGCATGAATCATTCTTCCTATATAACATAAAAATGCATATCGGTAGGGGGAGCTAAACCATCAGATATGCATGTTAATAGGGAGAGCCTCGCATAGATCGTCTATTTGTCTTTGTTCGCTCTCAATGCATGCATCATTAATAGATCAATATCATGCAATCATGCTTACTATTCATTTGCCATTGTTTAATTGAGATAAGGGTTTGTCATCATTAAAAAAAGGGAGAATGTTAGCTGAGGTTTTGCCCTCGCACTCAAGTATTCTCCAAAACTATTTTGATGATAACAAACTGTAAGTCAAATGACCTACACTAAAGGAGGGAGGGTGAATAGTATATTTGCTAAACTTAAGGCTAATTTCGGTTTTAATCTATTCTTGATTACTTAGACAAAAGTTCAATTCAACTAGATGAATACGAAAACGAGTAAATAACACAAGTAATCAAAACACAATATGAGCAATGCAAACAAGATAGATTTATAGTGATTCGGACTCAAATACCCCCTTTGGATTTCCAACTTACTTTTACTAGATTAAATTGTTTCCTTACACCGAGGAACTTAAATCGGAGAATCTTCACTCTCAACCCGAAGGCACTTCCACACTTGGAAGTCTCCGCCTTCCTACGAAAAGCACTCTCCCACCTCAAAACCTAAAGGATGACAAATTCAATCCTAGTAAACTAACTAAATCGGTGGACTTAAGTCTTAGAACCAAGGCAACTACCCAATCAAACAAACTTAGCACCCTAGGTTTACACAAGTTGAAATATAACAAATAAACCTAAAAAATATACAAGTAAATGGAGCAATAAACCAAACAAAATGTACTTAGCTCCAATATAGAATCCCTAATGGCCTCTTGATGCCGTGAGAAGATGAATCTTGAAGTTTTAAAGGCAAGATCAAAGTGTAAGCATAGAAATTGGGGTTTGTAATCAAATGGCTCAAGAAAGCTTGGAAATAATCTTAGAATGACTCAATGAATTGTTAAGAGTGTAAGGAATGTTCTCTTGGGAGCTTATATAGAGATCCCAAGGGTAGGGACCCAAAAAGAGTCGTTCAACGGATCTAAAAAATTATGTTGGGACTTTCGGTCGATCGTCGGGCAACTCTCAGGCGGCCGAGATTCGGCCGAGGCTCGACCGAACATGTTCTAGAAACTTTCCAAAACCCTTTTAGTCGATCCTCGGGTGACTGTCGGTCGATCGAGATTCGATCAATAACCTACATTTTTGGTAGGTTCCTAATTTTTATAGTTTGCTGATTCTTCACAAGTTAAGGCTTATTTAATATTTCTTAACTTAAACACATAAATGTTAAATAAGGCTTACCCACATTTAGATTCAATAAAAATATCTAAAAATTTAAAATCCTTAATAATTAAAATCTAACTTTTGGGGTCTAGTACAATTTTACGAAAACAAAAAATTTTATAATCTCCTGGATCAAATATATATATACGTCTTTATATAGGACTTTATTTTGTTAAAAGTTTTCAAAAATTCCTTTAAAAATATGTCTTTATCTTGTTCCTACCTAAGGAACAATTAACAGAACTTTTGGTGCAAAAAAAAAGTCTAAATCATATGGTCGGACCGCGATCGTCGACGGAAGCAAATTTAAGTATAGGGTGTTTAGGTATAATGTACTTTCCCTATTATGATGACTAGAACTAGGGATGTCAACAGGGGCGGGGCGACTACGGGGGGTGCCTACTCACTACCCATCCCGCGAAACATATGAGTACCCACTATCCGTTCAATTCTCCGCGAGTATCAAAAATGGGTACCCATTTAATTTCTCGTAGGGGACGGATCCCCACGAATATTGGCGGGCACCCATTTAATAAAAGGAAAATTAATGAATCTAGCCCAAACTACAATGGTTTTAACAAATCTAGCTCACCTTTTAATTTGTCATAATTATATCCCAAATGATAGAATTTATAATAATTATAACCCACCATAAGAAACCCGTTATATTAATCGTTAGTTGTTGATGCGACATCATAGTCAACAAATATTTTTTTTAAAAATTATTTCTTTTAAGTTTAGAATTGCCACCTCAGCATATCCCATTCAAAAAAATAAACACATCGAAACAAAACTAATCCTCTTCTTGGTTGCTGCGTCGACTGCAATAGGGATGACAACGGTTCGGTTAACCGCACTTTTGGGGGTTAACCGAAATCGAAACCGATTTCCAAACCCGCTAATCGAAATCGAAACCGAAACCGGTAGATTTCAAAAGCCTATATCCGAAACCGAAATCGAATTTTTTGGTTCGGATAGAGCCGGTTATCTATTTAGTAATCGGTTAACAAGTAGTAAATGGATAACTAGTTCAAAGATTAATAACAAAATCGGTTTCGGATATCGATTAATCGTAAAAAAATTGGTAATCAAAATCGAATATGTAACCAATTTCGGTTACCGGTTAACCGCGACCCGATAATCAAAACTGAACTGATTTTTAACAGTTTTTAGTTTTTACTATTTGAAACTGAAACCGAACCTCAAATCTATTATCAAAAACCAAATTTTGCGATTTCATTAACTGATTAATCATGATTAACTAATTTGAATTGCCATTCCTAGACCGCAAGGGGCGGCGGCAAAAGTCTTTAAACAACCCAAGAATTTTGGTGCAAAGTTATTACATGATTAAAATCGGAATCTCAATTTTTTTTTATTTAGGTTTGGATAAGCTGCAAATCTTTATTTTGACTGAAAATTCTCATATAGTTGAATTTGGTTTTGAGAAAATGGTCAACTAGCTAGTGGCAAAGCCCTATTGAAAGGAGGGGTGTCCAATATTTCATATAATCAATTTATATATGTATATTTATAAATATAAATATACTATACTAGATTTGACATCCATATTTATTGAAATCTACACTTTTATTTTATTTTTTCTTTTAATTAGGATAAATAAATTAAGTTTAATTAAATTGCATCATTAATTTTAAGTAAATTATTTTACTTAGTTTAGTTTTATGTAAGTTACATTTCTTATTTTAAATAAAATAAAATAATTTTTTTAATGATGACGACATAGAAAAAATTGTGTTAATCTTAATTATGTTAAAAAATTTAAATTATTTGTATTAAATAAAATAAAATTTACTCAGATTGGTTTTAATTAAATTTCTTATGTTATATTTAGTTAAGTAATAAGTTACTGATGTTAATTTTTAAATATTATTAAATTGCTTACATTTATTTTAAATAGATTAAACTGTACTTTCATAATATAAAAATTCATAAAATATTATTATAAAAACAATTATTTCACTACTAGAATATACTACATCAGCCACGAGAATCACCTACGGCTGCCTCGGCCGTTAGAATCATTCATGGCTTTTCGACAGCCACAGCGGCCATGGCTGACGTAACCAAATCAGCCGCGGCTCGCATACGGTCGCCTAGGGCCATCGCTCATAGTTGATGGCGCGCACGTGGTGCGAAATAAAATAATTTATTAGGCACGGCTTAGCGGGGGCGCGAGAGCCGTTGGTGATATGAATAAGTCATTAGCTATTGCTAGAAGTGGTTGTTGCTTATTAATATATAAATGGCGCGAACGCGGCGCAAAAATAACACACTCTCCACCGACGGCTTAGAGAGGGGCAACCGTCGGTGATATTAAAGTTATGAATCTACGGTTTTCCGATGGCTGGCGAGCCGTCGGTGAAAATCCTTTTTATTTACGTTCGTGCCCGACCCTTCCTCTTTCTTCTCTACTCCTGCCGTTGTCGCCTGTTGTCGTCGCCGTCCGTCGCTGCCGATTGCCGTCCTTCGCTGCCTGTTGCCGCCGTCATCAGTTGCCTATTGCTGCCGCCGGTGTCCCTCTCCTTGTTGGTAAGCATCTTCTCATCTCCCCATCTCCCTGTCCTCTCCGCGTCGGCGTGTAGACGCCGGCGCTATGATTTGGGGCCAATTACCATCGGCCCCAATGCAACAGTAGTTGGCAATGATGCTGGGTACTATTGATGACTAGGGTTAAACCATAATCAATTAGTTGATTAGGGTTTAATTAAACCCTATTATTTTTTTTAAATTTTTTATTGTTAATTATTAGAAATTAATTGTTAATTAGGTAATTAGTTTGGTTAATGTTAATTAATGGTTAATATTGATTATAGTTTGATTATTTTTAGGTTATTTAATATTATTGTTGATTAGTTTAATGAAATTAGTTTAATATTAATTAATTAGTATTAATGGAATCGTCCACTAAGGACTCGCGCTGGAATCGTCCACTGTTGACTCGTGGCCACTGTTGATACATTTCACGTACGCATCGACGAGTCATGTTTTAATTTTGCAAAACCTTAGATCCGCTTGGGGGTTGTATGTTCGTGTAAACGAAATAAATGATCTTTTATACGACGTACAACCCTTGAATTATCCCTAATTGGATAATTTGATAACATAGTTATTTATATTGCACTTAGTTTATTTCTTTTAGTCATTATTCATTTTTAAATTTTGACTTGTATCTCCCTTGTTCTCCGATACGTGCCCAGATGATATGCGTATTCGGAGAACTGTAGGGAGATGCTGCCAAAATTTAGAATAAAATTAATGACTAAAAGAAATTCTAAGTACAATATAAATAATATGAATCTCGAATGGAATAGGACAATCCCACATAAAGATATTACCTAAAGATATTGCCAACTTTTTGATAGAATATGTCGGGGATCGAAGTTGGATGTACCAACGAATTCATCGTGGAGCTATAACAGACGAATTTCGAGTAGGCGTAACTTACTTCTTAAATTTCGCCTACTCGAAACAAAAATTACTTAGTGGTGATTTTTGGAAATGTTCGAACATAAGATTTTTGGACCGGGAAACTATCACAATGCATCTGTATACAAAAGGATTCACACCAAGATATTTTTTTTGGATGTATCATCACGGGGAGTCACGTCAAGTCGAGACGTTGAGCAATCATGTTGTCCAAACTCATGGTGAATATTCTTCTACTAGTGTTTCTTCTTCCAATCCACCTAATCCTTATAGAACAATGATTCTGGATAGTCTTGGAGGATAATTCCATTTAAATGATAATGTTGAGTCAGTTACTAAGATGATAGTGCCACCAAATACTACGACAATTGAAGTCACTGAAGAACAACCTGCGATACAGATTGAATTATCGAATAAGGAGGCTGCAGAATTTTGTGAGATGTTGAAAGCTGTCGATGAACCTTTATATGAGAATTGTCCTAATTATACAAGATTTTCAGCAATGACGCAACTCCTAAATATCAAGTCCGATAGTAATATCAGCAGAGTTGCATTTGATCAGATTGTAGGCTTTATCAATGGTATGCTACCTCCAAATAACAAGTTTGAGCTAACTTTTTATAAGATAAAAAATTTGATGAGAAAATTAGGGCTTGGGTACGAAAAGATACACGCGTGCCCAAAATAATTACATTTTATATTATAAAGAAAATGCACAATTAAAGCAATGCCCGATATATGAACATCCTCGTTACAAGGAGAAGAAATCGGTCTGACTAAAAAATATTCCCTTTAAGGTGCTTCGGTATTTTGCACTGACACCGAGGCTTCAAAGGTTATTAATATCGGAAAAGACTGCCCCCTATATGAGTTGACATGCAAGAAGTTGTGATGATACAGTAATGACTCATCCATCCGACAATGAAGCATGGAAACATTTGGATAGATGTTATCCTTCATTTGCTAGGGATACTAGAAATATCAAGTTGAGATTGTGCACGAATGGTTTTAATTCATTTGGTAATTCGGCAACTCCGTATTCAGTAAAGCCAGTGTTATTAATAGTTTATAATTTATCGCCCTCAATGTGTATGAAAGATGAATTTATCTATCTTTCGATGATTATTTCGGGTTCTAGAGATCCTCGCAAAGAAATTGATGTGTTTCTCCGACCCCTAATTGATGAACTGAAAACATTGTGGGTTGAGGGAGCTGTCACTTATGATTGTCACCGGAAGCAAAACTTTATTTTACGAGCTGATATATTGTGGACAATCAATGATTTCCCGACCTATGCCATGTTGTCTGGTTGGAGCACGCATGGGCGACTATCTTGCCCGTATTGCTTGGAACACTCAAAATCCTTCGGTCTTGTAAACGGTCAAAAAAATTTCTTCTTTGATTGTCATCGTCGGTTCCTACCGACTAACCATCAGTATCGAAGGAATCGTGACAAATTTACCTAGGGTAGAGTTGAAAGAGATGAGCCGCCACCGATGTTGTCTGGTGAACAAATGTTAGCACGTGTTCAATTGCTTCTAGAGATTACTTTTGGTCGGAATGTAAGAATTTCAGGCTTTGGTCAAATACATAACTGGCTGAAAAAAAAATTATCTTTTGAGAATTATCATATTGGAGTTCATTACTGATTCAGCATAATTTGGATGTCAAGCACATTGAAAAAAATATTTTTGATTATATTTTTAACACAGTGATGGATATTTTTGGCAAAACTAAAGATAAAGTGAAGGCTCGATATGGTGTGAAAATACTTTGTAAGAGGCCTGAGTTAGAGTTGCAAGAGGTCAGCGGATGACTTCATAAGCCAAAGGCGATGTATATGTTAAATAAACAACAAATGAAAGATGTGTATCAATGGATCAAAGAACTCATATTACCCGATGGATATGCCTCAATCTTATCTCGATGTGTAAACGTCGATGAATGCAAAATATCGGGGATGAAGAGTCACGATTGTCATGTATTCATGCAGATATTGCTTCCGGTTGTGTTTTGAGATCATCTACATGATAAGATTTGGGGTTCCTTGACAAAATTAAGTATGTTTCTCAGAAACATTTGTGCAAATGTACTTCGAGTCGAAGATTTGTCAGCACTTAAAAATAATATTGTTGAAATCATATGCAAGCTGGAGCAGTTTTTCCCTAATGCATTTTTTGACTCGATTGAAGATCTACCGGTACACTTGGCATACGAGGCATGAGTTGGTGGCCCCGTTCAAAATCGGTGGATGTACTTATTTGAAAGATACATGAATCGTCTGAAGAAAAAAGTAAAGAACACCGCCGCAGTTGAAGGTTTCATATCATAAACATATATAATTCAAGAAATTTCAACATTCTACTCATTTTATTTTGAATCAACCATCAAGACAAGACTTAATCCTCTTCCATGGAGCGACGACGGGGGAGTTTGACCATCACATGATTGTTTAAATATCTTTTGTTACCTCGATCGTGCTTTGAGTTCTCGTCCGTCTCGATTCTTAAACGACGAAGAGTACCATTTGGCCTACTTGTACGTTTTACTAAACTGTCCAGAGATTGAAAAGTTCATTGAATTATTTGACATTGAGATGGTGACAAAATACTCAATTTACAGCGATGAAGAATTAAAAAGATTACGGAATCGTGAGTTCCCTAATTGGTTTCAAGCTTAATGCACAGAATACATAGGTGAAATAGATAACCAAATCGTTGAGTTTGCTAGCAGACCGACATGACTTGTACAGTGTTATAACGAAGTTGAGGAAGGACATAATGATGATGAGGGAGAAGAACAAGAATTTCAAGATTCTAATACAGAAGAACAAGAAGAAGAGTATTACACAGATGATGATAATGACAATGACGAATAATTGTAAATGTGAAGTATATATTCAATTATTAAATATATCTATTAATCTATTATATATAATCTAATTATATTAATTTTTTACAGCTATGGTTTGAGATATCAGTTCCCGAGGAGACATTCCTCGTAGGACCCCCCGACGATTACCACCCGCCTCACCTGTACCCACTAACCCTTCACCTTTCACCACCATCCCCCCACCTCCAACCACCATCGCCGCACTTGATCCATCCATCGTTCCCTCACCTAATTTGGCCACCATCCTCTCACCTCCGGCTACCATCCCTCTGTCACCCTCCACAGATCAAGGACCATCGTCTTCCATACGAAGGCCACGAGGGCCTAACAGAATTCTCCCTCTGCCACCTGAGGGAGAACTGCGCAGAACAGTTAGTGTGCGCGGAAGACACACGATAAGTATATGCATTAATTATTTCTTATAATTTATTTATAATTAAAAATATCATAATATGAATTTATATTTGGTGCAGATTTGAGCATGAGGACGTCCCCTGCACGATAGCGGAGACGATCCAAAAGTTTATGCACATGGTGTGGCCTACATCGTCTCATGTGCCCCGTGAGCATATGGATTTATTATGGCGAGAGTTCACGGTAAGTATATTTATTAATTAAATTAATGTTCATGTTAAATATTGATCGATAATAATAATAATAAAATTACAAGCTCATTATACATGGTCAGAGGACCAGACCAACTTTTGTTGAGGCTTTAGCAGGCCCGTCAGACCGTGATGAGATGGTCAGAGGCCACAAAGATAGGGCAGACTTGAGGATACACCCCCGAGTGGATTCCTGGCCCTGTGTGGGACTAGCTCGTTGAGCAGTGGGCCACGCTTGAGTGGTAGGAGGTCTCTCGGACTGCGTCGAAAAACCACATGTCCGAGGGGGACGGCGCAGGGGCGCGCAAAATTAGTGGCTCCATGTCTTTTGCGATTCATGAGCATCATATGGTATGTATAATTTAATTATTTTTAATTAAATTATATATATATATATTGTGTATAATGATACTAATATATTTGTTTTCTGATGTAAGACGCGCGTGGCGAAGGACGGCACCGTCCAACACCCATCGATGATGGAGGTGTTTGAGTGCACTCAGCATCGTCGACGAGGAGCGGGGGACTACATTGATAGTAGAGTCTCGATCATAATGGTAAGTATTTATGTCTTTTTGATTTACACAATTTTTATTTATAGTTTATAGATATTTAAAATATAAACATGTGTATGAAACATACACGAGGACTGTGATCGAGCGTTGAGGCATACCTGAGGCGTTCGACGCAGGAGCTTGGGTGGAGGCCGTAGGAGGCTGGGAGCACGACCATATTTATGGCTTTGCAGATAGTGGCCATGCACGCGCCGTGCTCGGGCCACTTGGGGCACCGACCCCTTTGGTTGCGGGTGAGCGGCCCTCGACATCCCGGGCACAGGACTAGAGCTGGATAGCAGCCTTGGAGTCGGAGCTCACCCATAGACACATGCGATGGAGGAGCAGAGGCTGGCGATGGAGGAGCAGAGACGGACGGATGAAGAGTTGAGACAGACGATGCAGAACATGCAGGCATTCCTCACTCAGATTGAGTCTCACTCTGACCTTCTACCAATGATGTCACAGCCATCATCCTCCTCGACCCAGTCAACACTCCCGACTCAGTCGATGTCGACTCCACCGCCTCCACCGCAGCCGTGAGATTTTGGTTTATTGTATTTTATTTACATTTTGATACTTGTTTGTATACTAATAGTTGTTTATATACTTATATATATATATATGATATTTTGATAATTGTTTGCCTCCGGTTTGAGGCATAGATTGATGATATATATATATATATGATATTTTGATAATTGTTTGCCTCCGGTTTGAGGCATAGATTGATGATATTTATGTAAAACTTATATGTTTGGTTTCAAATGTATGTGTATGATGTTTTTTAGTTGTAATCGGTGATTGAAAATATATTGTAATATATAAATATTATTGTATACATGAATTTACAAAATTTTTATTTTTTTTAGTTACAGGATATACCTTCAGCCGCGGCTTACCCATGGGCGATCGTCACTAAGCCGTGGCTGAAGCTTATCGTAAATGGTTGATACCTGGGCAGCACAAAATATCACAGTTTCTAATAGTATTACCGACGACTTGAGGTCGTGGCTGATGTATTTGTATCAATGACAACCGCCTACAGCCGTCACTGATGTATTTAAATCAGCGACAGCGCCCGCGACTGTCGCTAATGATTACTTGTGACGGCTGAGAGACGTCGTCACAACTTATCTTGGACGCACACATCAGTAACGACGTTTTTCCACGGCTAACGCCGTCTGTGATAGTTGTCACCGACGGTTCATCCACGGCTTGAGCCGTCGGTGATGGCGACCATTCTAGTAGTGTTTTATACTTTTTATTTTTTACAAAATATGTTATTTTGAATTAATACAATTTGATGTGCATTTAAATTTTATTTGATAAGTTTTTTACTTAAATAGTTGTATTTGTATATTAATAATAAGAATTGAATTTCTATAAAGTCTTGGTAAGAGATGAGATGACATTGTGAACTCGCTTGTACTCAAGTGGTATTAGCGTTCGGGTATATTGTTTCGATCATGGGTTTAATTTTTAATTATAACGTTTTGTGTGTTTTTTTTATGTCTTTGTATAACGACGGTCTTATGAAGCTAATTTTTTAAAAGACAGTGAAAAAAAAGAAGGAGATGAGATGACATTTAAATCACTGGATGACATTTATAAAGTATCGAGTCGTGGTTTCGCCACTTGTGATCAACATGTTTGCATCAGATTAGTTGCATATATTTATTAGTTGCTATTTTTGATCCAATGTGTTGCATCAGATTAGTGCGCAATAACGCAAATGTAACATCAGATTAGTTGTGACGATATATATTAATCATTTAATTGCCGGTCAACCTGCATTGATGTGTTAATCTATCTATATATCTATCAGCTATTTAATATTTTGAAAAGACAATTAAGTTTTTAAGATCAGACTCTACTTCGAATTGCTAAATTAAAATTACAAGTTAATTTCACTTGGCCACTAAAGTTTAGAAATTCTCATTTTGAATCATGGAGTTTATTTCTAATTTTGCTTGGACACCTAGAACTTAAGAAGTCTCACTTTAATCCATCAAATTTGTTTAAATTCTCACTTTAGCTCTTACATTTTAAAAGTTCATTTTGGCGCACTGGTTGGTATGTTCCTCATATTGATTGAAATTCTCATGATAATTATCCTAGATCACACGTTAATGAACAAAAGATATTATCTTTATCACAACATTGTTGCTAAAATATACAATTACGAGTTTATTGAGTATATATTAACTAGTTAGTGACTTTTGTCTTGTGGGAGGGTTTTATATATTCAATGAAGAAAAAATATATATTTAATAGGTTAAAAATGAGAATTTATTAAAATTACAAGACTAAAGTGATCAGATCAAGACAAACTTATGATTTTTCAAATTTTAGGAATTAAAGTGAAACAAAAAATAAATTTCAAGGTCGACCTAAAATTGGTTAAACTTTAAAGATCAAAATAATAAATAATGGAGGTAAACTTTAATTAGGGCTAAAGTCAAATTAACTCCAAAACAATCTAACAATGACTAATTGAAAAGCAGGGATAACGTATTATTTAGTCCATCAAATATAATCGAATTTTCAGAGTAGTCTCTAAAAAAAAAATCAATCAATGTGATCTCTCTAAAATATGACTCGAGCAAAATAGTCTGATTCAATAACTTTTTTGCTCAAGTCAAATCGGCTATTTTGCTCGAGTCGGAGGCTATTTTGTCTGAGTCATATTTTAGAGGGATCACATTGATCAAGTTTTTTCTAAAGATCATTATAAAAATTCAATTATATTTGAGAGATCAAATTATACGTTATCCTTTAAAAAGTACGATCCAAATAAATATATACATCTTGCACAGTGAGACTTGCATTAATTCCATGAAAGAGACAATATATATATAGCATGCAAGATTAGCATGCATTAATTCCATGTAATTTAATGAGCATTAATATTAATACAATACTGTCTGTGATACCGAGGAATTTTTTTAATGAGCATTCATATTACTTCCATGTAATTTAATGAGCATTAATATTAATACAAACGGGCTCGAAGGCCATGCCGAGCGATCTACAAAATATTGCGAGCCGGACCGGCCCGACACACTATCTTATCATATCGGGCTGACCCGTTTTGCCACCTTTATCTATAGGGATAATTCTAGCCTATGCTTATTTGCTAATGTTTTTGTTTGTTAAGAATGATTTGATCACGGTGAACGAAAATCTTGCTATCAAGCATGCTCAGCGGAATCCAGAACCCCTTAATTAGTGGTACAATAATTTTAGTATATTATCAAACAAATAAGACTTCTTTAAAATAGATTTGGGTTGCACCTAAAATCGGTGATCACTTTACAAATGTTAATTTCAAATATCGAAGTTCATTTCCCCTCCTTTTTTTACCCTTCGAACTAGTAAAGTTTAATCATAGTTAGAAACATTCATTTTTTGACCAGATTCATCTATTTTTTGCTTGAATTAATTTGCTCAATTTCTAATTAGATTTTCTCTCTTCTAATCAAACTCACTCGTTTAGGACAATAGATTTGAGGAAGAAATAAATAAATAAATAAATAATTTGATTCAAGATTTATTATTTGACAAACAATGAATGTGGAATGCATATAAGATATATATTTTACTTTTATTATTAATAATATACCAAGAGAGAGATAAATAAAAAAGTATCAAATCAGATTTAAATACACATCAAATTTTGTTGATTCAAAATAAAATATTTTATAATAATTTAAAATATAAAAATACTCTATAATTACTATATTATGAAAATTAGTAAAAGTTAGCTCATTTATATTAATCTAGGTAATTTAATGTATTTAAAAGAAATTTAAGTGATTTAATAATAATAATTAAAAATTGACATAAGTAATTAAATTAAAGTTAACTTAAAACTAATTTAGGATTCATATATCTCCGCAATTTGTGTACAATTAATTAGCTTACTTAGCTCGGTGACGCCTCAGTGTCTTGATCAAGACTCATCGGAGTCTTGATAAAGACAGCGTCTCGTGATGAGTACTCCTTCACATTCTCTCACATGTTCGTCTTCTCCATCTCCTTCCTCTCTACGACCGCCTCCAGATCCGCCTGACGATCTCCTAACTGATGACCCTGTTGCTCTACCTCCGTCGACGCTTTCTGGTTCAGTGAAAGCCCCCCCTCAGCTCTACTGTTGCTTCGAAGCCGCCTCTCTTGGGCCCAGATCTTGAAAGGGGAAAACCCTAGACCTAATAGTGGTGATCCTCAGACGACACTATCAAAGATTCAGTCGATCATTGACGCCGGATCGTATCATATTCTCGCCTAATCAAACATCTACTTGGAGATAACCATGGGAAAAAGCTCTTATAGGTAAATTTCTTGGCAATCCTCCGCCACCGGATGTTCATCGTCTCTGAGCTTTTCATGCTTGGTCTAAGAATGGGTTCCAATATGTTCTTGATCTTGATTATCATTGCTTTATTTTTCATTTTGACTCCATGGATTCTGTGAACTTTATTCTTTCGAATGGGCCGTTGACCCTTCGTGGCAATGTTCTTCGGCTTATTCGTAGGAAACCTATCTTTCGACCGTTGGAAGAAAGTTTTAATACGGCACCGGTTTGGATTCGCTTGCAATCGCTTTCGATTGAGTTTTGGAACCCCGAATCTATCTCTCTTATTGCTAATCATTTTGATAGTTTTATTAAGATTGATGAAAGATCATTTTCTTTAGAACGCGGGAGTTATACCCGTGTGTGTCGAAATAAATCTTGTTAACCATATTCGCCAAGGGGATTGGCTTCTGGTGAAGGGTTTGATTTTTTCGAGCCTGTGGTTTATGAGAATATTTCGATTTTATATTTTCAATGTGGTGTGGTTGGTCACAAAGATTCGGATTGTCTGATGCTCTCTCATTTTAAAAATGCTTATGTTGTCTCTTTGAAGAATTCTTCGAAAATTGATTTGAATTTTTTCCCTGCCAAAAATATGACTATTGATGGTGATTCTTTTGCTCTGATAAATAATAGTGTTGGATCCTCCTCCCATTTTCTTCCTCTGGAACCCACCTGTGGACCTTGGGTTCAGGTTCAACGTTGACAGTTTCGTCGACGGAACCCTAGAATTGTGATTCCTCCCTCTACAGGAGGGGGTCGTGCTTGGGTTACTCAAAACATGTCTGAACCCACTGCTCCCCAACGGATGGATGTTATGGATTCGATTGATTTGATGGATTCCGCCAAGGAAGTTTTCGTGGAAACTAGGTCTCGCCCAAACTCTCCTAAACCCCCCTCCTCAAACCTTAATCCCTTTACAAACCTTAACCTGTGCCCTAGTGGACCCCCTTTATTTTCTGCTTCTACTGGTAACCCTTCTGATCCCCCTCCCATATCCACCTCTCCTCCTGCCTCCCTTACCATCAAGGCTATGGAAGTTGATCAAATCTTTAAGACTTCTACTTCAAATTCTTCCTTTGTGCCCTCTTCTAGAGTTAGTCGTAGGAAGAATACCAAGCCGTCTAAGCCTTCCAGTTACTCTATTCCCTTCTTAAAGGGCCAAAATTAAGCCAAAAAATCTAGACCTCTCCCTTCCATTGAATTCTCCTCTACTGATAATTATGTCCCTAATATGACCCTTGACACTTCTAATACCTTATCTGTTTTAGAAGGATCTACTCAATTTGAATGTTAGGGGGGTCTGGAGAAGGCCTGTGAGAGATTCTATCTCATTGAAAAATAAAAATTCTCATTTAAATATAATTACTCTTCAAGAAACTCATTTGGATTTGATTTATTCTAATAGGTCTTTTGGTCATTCGTGGAAAGCTGCTATTCAACCAGGTAATGGTAGTTCTGGTGGCATTCGAGTGGCTTGGAATTCCTTCTCTGTCAAAGCTCAGGTTATTTCTTTATAGCCTCAAGTTATTCATGTCATTATTCAAGTTGAGGATTCTCAACCTTTTATTTTATCTGTGGTCTATGCTAGTACTAATCCTACTACTAGAAATATTCTTTGGAATTCCTTGATGCAATTAGATTTATCTACTTACCCTTGGGTTATGCTGGGTGATTTTAATTATATTTTAGACTCTGAAGATAAATTGGTGGTGCTATTTTTAAACTTCATAAATATATTTGTGATTTTAGATCTTTAGTTGCTCACTGTGGTTTTATTGATTTAGGGTTTAATGACCTCAAATATACTTGGATTAATAATAGGCAAAGTTTGGCTAAAATACTTATTCGTTTGGATAGAGTGTTTGCCAATCCTCCTTGGCTTCATTTTTTTGGCAATTCTTCTGTTATGCATCTTCCTATAATTACTTCTAACCACTGTCCTATGCTTTTTACTATTCATTGTGAAAATCAGAATATAAATAGATTGTTTCGTTTTCAAAAAATTTGGACTGAATATGATGATTGTAAAAATATTATTAATGATGCTTGGAATCTTGATTCTAGGGTTTATAATCATTCTATTGTTACTCCTAAACTTTCTAACCGTAGGTATGCTCTTGCTCTTTGGAACAAGCACACTTTGGATAATATTGAGACTGTTTTTAAGAACACTAATGAGGATATTGCTATGCTTGAAGCCATTGAGCATTTGCCTTCTGCTCCTCCTAACTTGCATGTTAATTTAATATCTTTGTATAATAAACAATTGGCTCTTCAAAAGCAATTGTGCCTTAAGTGGTGGTCCAGATCAAAAATTAATTGGATCAATGATGGTGACAAAAATATTGTTTTCTACCATAGAGTTGTAACTATAAGGAGGCGCATTAATTTGATTAATTCCATCCAGGGCGGAGACCATAATGTAATTTTAGGTGATAATAGCATTCTTAATATTTTTGCTCTTCATTACTCCAATCATTGAAATACTGATGCTCCTCTAGATAATACACTTTGCTGGCCTAATTTTCCTACCCTTCCTTCTAACTTAACTAATAACCTCACTTTCTTATTTACTGCTCATGAGGTCCTAGCTACCATTAAATCTCTGGGCAATGGAAAATGCCCAGGCTATGATGGTTTTACCTCTGAATTCTTTAAAACATTCTAAAACATAATACCTAACTCATTCATGCATGACATAAATTGTTTTTACCATTCTTCCATTGTCCCTCCCTCTTGGAACCAAACTCTCCTTATCTTTATCCCTAAAATCAAGAATCATATGCTTGTAAAAGATTACAGACCTATAGCTCTTTGTAATCTTTTATATAGGATTCTTGCTAAGATGCTTTCCAATAGGCTTAGATCTTGCTTGCCTCTGCTCATCAGCAAGGGGCAGTCTGGCTTCATCAAAGGGAGACACATTTAGGATCACATCCTTGTGGTTCATGAGCTTATCCATTCTTTTTGTGGTACCAAGGGTAAGTCTCCTTACATTATTATCAAAATAAATTTGGAAAAAGTTTTTGACCTACTCAATAATGAGGCCATCCTTAAGATGCTCTCTTTTTATAATTTCCCTAACAAATTTATTAACTGGATCAGTTCCTGCATCAACTCCCCAACTTTTTTTTGCTTAATTAACTCAAATGTTTCTAAGTTTTTTTCTTCCAATAAGGGCATTAGGCAAGAGGATCCTCTTTTCTCTTTTCTTTACATTTTGGTTGCACAAATTTTAACTCTTCTTATCAATAATGCTGTTGATTCTGGTCAGCTTACTCCCTTTAAATTGAAAAGCAATTTTTTATCTCTCATCTAATGTTTGTTGATGACATCATTCTAATTGTAAAAGCTAATTCAAATAGTCTTTCTTCTGTTAAGAGCATTTTATCTTCCTATGAAAAACTTGCTGGTCAAAGAGTTAATTTCTCTAAATCTGAAATATTTTTTCCTAGGAAAACTCATTCCTCGTTAAGAACCAAAATTTGTAATTCTTTAAGTATGAAAATGGGTAATTTTTCATTTAAATACTTAGAAGTTATGATTTCTCCTAGAAGACATCCTCCTAAGATTCAAGAGCATATTCTTTCTAACATTGATTCTAAATTGAGTAATTGGAAAGCCGATCTTCTTTCTCAAGCTGGAAGGCTTGTTCTTATAAAATCAATCCTTAATTCTATTCATGTTCATACCATTTCTGTCACTTGGTTAAATAAGGAGCTTTGTAACAAAGTTGAATCCAAGATTAGAAGTTTTTTTTGGAATAACTCTTCTGAGAAGAAGAGTATGCATTTAATAAACTGGGATACTCTCATTCTTCCTAAAACCCATGGAGGTCTTGGTATCCAAGATTTGTATACCAAAAGCATATCTCTCTAAGCTCATAGAATTCAGAAATATTTGAAAAACCATAATTCTATCTGGGTTCATCTTGTTAAAATCAAATACCCTCCTCTTAATGTTGTTAACTCTTCTCTCCCTGTCAAGACTTCTTATGCTTGGAAATTAACTGTGCATGCTTACTCAAAGTTACAATTTGGCTTTAACTCTTGTATTGGTGATGGTAAAAACACCTCCTTTCTCTGTGACAATTGGTGCTTGGATATGCCTTTAGCCATTAAGCCAACTTACTTCAATATTAATTTGGTTACTCAATTTACTCATTTGCAATATTTTATTCATGACCAAAATTGGTCTACTATTATTGGAAATACTATGTGTGGCAGGTCTACGTAGGATGCAATATTGAACATTAAGTTACCTATGCAACCTAGTGATGACTACTGGGTATGGAAGCCTTCAACTAATGGTATTGCTAGTTCTTCCTCTTCTTATAAATTCCCGAAATCCTCGATTACTTCTTCTTTGGGTATAAATTCTGCTTGGGATAAAATCTGGTCTTTAAACACTGCTCCTAAGGTGAGATTGTTTATCTGGAAATTTTTTCATGAAAGACTTCCTACCAAAGCTAGAATGTTTTCCAAGGGTATTTGTCTTAATGATCTCTATGGGCCCGTTTGTTCTGTTAAAAAACGGAGGACTGGACTGGATTTCTGCTCTTGTCCTCCGTTTGGTTCGCAAAAATAACAAGGGACTGGCTTTTAAATCTTGTTCGGGACAGGATTTTGAGTCAAATTGGTCTACCGAGAAAATTCTCAGTACACCAAATCTGGGCGGAGGACAATGAGGGAAAAAGACTTCATTGCCCTCACTTATCTATCACGGGTCTCTCTCCAACCCTAGCCATTTCTATCTCGCACGCTCGGCTCTCTCTCACGCACAACTCTCGCCTCTCGCCTCTCGCCGACACTGCTCTCGCTCGACGCTTGACGCCTCCCGCCTCTCGCCTCTCGCCTCTCGCCCAACACCGGCTGCTATCGCCTCTCTCTCGTCCGACGCTCTTGCCTCAGGTCTGCCTCTCTTGCCTCTCTCTAATCTACTTATCATAGTTGTCGATTCTGTGTCAAGCTTTCTGATTTTTATCGGAATTGCGAAGAAGATTAGACGAATCCCCCAAATTGTAATGTTGGGTAGTGATAAGTCTTTGGATGATTGAATGCTTGTGTTGTGCTGCTGCAATCTATAGAGATATTTTTTAGTTCTTGCTCAGCTTTCTTCAACATATTCATACATGTTTATAAGTACAACAATGGCAGACAGCTAGTATAAAAAGATAGGGTGCATTGAAGTTTTCTAACATTGCATAAATCAAATATATGGCTATAGATGAACTTCTAAGGTAGCTTGAACAAATCACGCACTAAAAGAAATTAGATTGACTGCTAAGCCCATAAATAACATTAGAAGAAATATCAAGGAACAGCATCGACTGGCTCCTCTAAACAATTAGAGGTACATCATCAATGGCCATTGGCTAAAGAACCATTGTCACCAGATTTAGCTTCCTTAGCGTCCTTCTGAGCATAAAACCTGCGGTACATGGAATCAACCTTGACGAGGTAGAAGGTTCCAGGAGACAGCAAGCTTGTGTCTTGGCTTGTTTCAAAATCCTTAGCAGCATATCTATGCTCCATCAACTTCATTGTCTCCACAAACTTTTCAGGTGAAAACTGAATGAGAAACAAAAGAGTACTTAAGAGTTGACCAATAATTAATAGAAAACATGGTCATGCAGAGAAAAAAATTATATAATTTGGCAGTACAAACAGGTAGAGAGAGATCCAATGCTCAATCCATGCTGTTTTCTATTATATATCCCTTCATTTGGTGAATATTTCAAGAGCTGTGAAATTATATTCACCATTGCTGAACTGTGTCAGGTAAAGAGTACTTAAGCAGCTTCAAAGAAAAGTTGATTGGTAATAAGTTGCATATTCAAGACTAAGTGTGTTCAGAACTTTCAGTTGTTCCTCTGCTGGATCCATGCTATGCACTTTTTAGCTTTCAACTTTTACTTAGGTACATCCTTATTCCTTAACATTACAATATTCCTACTGATTAAACAAAATAACAACTAAGCATGCAGCCAAATAGCTAAAGGAGTAGCGATTAGATATATCTAGCTAAATATCTATTCCACTTTCTGACCATTTCTTTTTCGAGGATGCCATTTTCTGACAAATAAATGGGAATGCACCTGCTAAAGCATTGAGCCTTCTAAGGTAACTTCTAAAGAAAAAGATGGGTGTTCTCCCATTTGACTCAAATTGTACAGCAGATGCATAAATAGCAGCCAACATGTTCATATATTGGATCCTAAGATCTCAAATAAACTAACTTTTTGTGGACTATCCAAGATGTTGCATGTTTTGGATAGATGCTGATATGAATGTGTTGAAGGATAGATGTGTTTTTGGATATCATATCTTTGGATAGATGTTGCATGTTTTGAAGGATGCTGACATGAATGTGTTTAGTTGGGTTGTGTTTCTTTGCAGTTGTATTTAGTTCATTAAGTAAAATCGACATGAATGTGTTTCTGTTGTGATCTGTTGTCTATTTTTAATTTCATGTAGAAATGACTGTATTATGTGTTGTATTATATGCTTGATTAATGGTTGATACAAAGTATTATATGCCACGTAATTAATGGTTGTATATATTTATTTGTTCTGATTTTTTGTTTATTATTTTTAGTGAATAATGGATGAGTTGGCATTCATGTTATACGCTGCTACACGAAGAATGTATATCCATTTGCTTGCTATATCTGCGGTTGGATATTTTTTTGTAAAATTTATAATGCGTGATGTGTATGAGAGGAGAGCGGTAGATGATAGAACTCTTGTTAGAAATATGACTCGCATGGATGTTTTGGATTCCATTATCAGGGAAAGCGATAAAAACTGTATTTGGGAGTTGAGAATGTCTAGAAATGCTTTTGCAAGACTTTGTGAGCTATTGATTGTTCGGGGTGGGTTAACGAGTGATGAGAGGGTGACCGTGGAGGAGCAAGTTGCTATTTTTGTAAACATTCTAGCCCATCACACAAAAAATAGAACAATCCGAGTTAGGTTCAAAAGATCGGGAGAAACCATTAGTAGATATTGCCATCATGTGTTACTTGCTGTTGTTAGATTGCATGATGTCTTATTGGCAAAGCCAGAACCTGTGCCACAAGATTGCACCGATGAGAGATGGAAGTGGTTCAAGGTAAGCTATATACCATTGATATCATAGTTGCTATTGTATTTAAAAGTCCATTAATTAATATTCGATTTAAATTTTGTGTAGGAGTGTTTAGGAGCATTAGATGGTACATATATAGCCGTTACACCACCTGCTGCAGATAGACCTAGATACAGGACAAGGAAAGGAGGTCTTGCAACAAATGTGTTAGGAGTATGTACACCAGAAATGAATTTCATATATGTGTTATCAGGCTGGGAGGGGTCAGCTTCTGATTCTAGAGTGCTGTGTGATGCAGTTACAAGACCCAATGGATTGAACGTCCCAGTTCGTATGTCATACATAAACTTATTCATGTAATAATTGACTTACCACAATAATAACTAAAATTCGTATAATAATTTTGTGGATAGGTAACTACTATCTTGTGGATGATGGATACACAAATGGGGATGGATTCCTTGCACCATATCGCGGTAGACGATATCATATTCAAGAGTGGGGCAATAGTCGAAGAGCAGCCCAAAATTGTGAGGAACTGTTTAACTACAGACATGCACGAGCAAGAAACGTAATCGAGAGATGTTTTGGTCTTTTAAAGAAGAGATAGGCTATTCTTCGATCACCATCCTTTTATCCGATAAAAACCCAATGTCGTATTATTCTTGCTTGTGGTTTACTCCATAAATTTATTCGGATAAATATAGAAATTGATCTGTTGGAGTCTGCTACCATCATAGATGATGAACTACCAATAGGAGAAGAACCCATCAACATAATCAGCACCGTTGAGCCTAGTAATGAATGGACTCAATCGAGAGACAACTTAGCACAGCAAATGTGGGACGAATGAAGAGCAAGAAATTGAATACATTTTAATTGTTACGTACTTTTGGAAGTGGTTCAGTTTGTTGTAATGTACTTTTATTATGTACTTGTGTACTTTTATTATGGTTTGGTTATGGTTACGTACTTTTTAATTGTTTTGATTTTAATGAAATCAATTTACTTTTATATTGAATCAGTTATGGTTATGCACATTTTAATGATTGGATTTTAATGAAATCAATTTACTTTTATGTTGAATCAGTTATGGTTATGTAGTTTTTAATGATTTGATTATGTCTTATTTTTAGTCATGGAAGTTCAAAAAAGAGGTAGACGTTCATGGACACAGGAAGAAGATGACACTTTGTTGACTGTTTTAGAAGAATTGGTTGTGGAGGGACATAGGGGGGAGAATGACACTTTAAAGCAGGAACTCATGAGGAAACTCTGAAAAGAATGTGGATACGAGTTCCTGGCATTAACTTAACAGTGCAACAGATAATTAACAAAATGAAGAGATGGTCACTTAAACTATTTGAAGCACTTGATATGATGAACACAAGCGGATTTGGATGGGATGATGTGCGTAAGTGTGTGGTGGTTGATAATCCGCAAGTGTTGGAGGAATACTTGAAGGTAATTTTTTAATGTTATTTTTTTAAAACGGTAATTGCTTTATTGATAATATTTGTAATTTTTTTAATGTAACAGAAACATCCAAAATCCGCAAACCATGCCAATAAAGAATTTAAAGAGTTTGAAAGACTGCAGGTCATCTTTGGAAAGGATCGTGCCACTGGCCACGGTGCGGAGACACCAGCTGATGTGATAGAAACAGAATCCTCACAACAACCTGAATGGGAGAATATGATGGACGCACAATCCTCACAACAACCCGAATCTCCAATCTCCAACATTGGTAGCCAATCTGAAGGAAGTGAGCCAAAGAGAAAGCGCAACCGAATGAGTGAAGTGACAGATAAATTCATTGAGGCGTGGGAAACTCAAATGAGTTCGGCTGCTCGTGATATGCACATAGTGGCTACTGAGATGACCAAAATGAGAGAGCATATGGAGATGTCAACATTGGTTGATGAAGTGCATAAGTTGGGAATAACGGAGATGGAGGAAATGGAAGTACTGAAGAAATTTGCTGAAAATACTCATTACGCGACAATTTTCGTAAGGATGGATGAAAGTAGAAGATTGACTTTTGTTAAGTCGGTTATGGGAATGTAGTTGAATATTTTATCAATTTTGTAGTTTGGGGGTGTCCCAACTTTATTTTGAAATTGTGTTAGATGAATATTTTATCATTTTGTAGTTGGGGGTGTCCCAAATTTTATTTTGGAATTATGTTTACTGCACTTTTGGTTGAATATTGCCGAGTTTCAGTTTGCAAACTTGAAGTTACAGTTTGATTGAATATTTACTGTTTTAGTTTGGTTGAATATTTGTTGTTTCAGTTCGGTAGAATATTTTAATTATTTTTCATATATTTTTTTATTTTCTTATTTTCAAATGTTGTCTATAGTCATCATCAATTTCAAATAAAGGACCCAGTACTACAAGCATTGTTTTCCTAATCTAATTAAGCAATATATAACTTCTAAATCTAGTTAATCAAATCTGTTCAATTGATCTAGGTTAAAGGAAAATTTATATTTGAATTTCAAAGCATATTACATTATTCAACAATAATAATTTTGCAAAAAAGAACGATAGATTAAATCTGAGAACAAGTTGTTTCCTATGATTCAACTTGTGGGTCAAATAAGCAACAAAGATTGAATTTTAGAATTAGAAATATTTAAGGGTATTTTGGTCATATTGTCTTGTACAGAATTGTATTTTAGCGAATCAAACGTAGGATGGGACTGATATCGTGTCATGTTCTTGACGAAACAAACACGGTATAACTGCTGTCCCGGGACACCTGGTGTTCTGTTCTTGTCCTTGTCTGATGTCCTGTGACGAACAATTTACGAACCAAACGGGCCCTATGTTCTTTGTAACTCTTGTGCTGAAACTTTTCATCATTTATTTTTTGATTGTGTTTTCTCTTATCAACTTTGGTATGCTTTAAGTTTATATCTTAAAATGGATTTATTCCAAAGAAGTCTATGGCATTCAGGTAGTTGATTTTTGTTGAGTCCGGGGTTAAACCTAGACTCTAAAGCCATTGTTACCAATGTCCTTTGGTTTATTTGGTACTTCAAGAATTCTATTTTGAATGAGGGTTCTAAGCCTTCCATTAGCAAGACTATAACACATATTATGGCTTTCACTAGTCATTTTACAGATACTATCACTCCTGATGGTACTAAGCATAAAAACTATAATATTCAAATGTTCAATATTAGATCCCCCTCCAGACCCTTGGCTTAAATTTAATTATGATGGTTCTTACTTGAATAATGATGGAGGAGCATCTTTTGTACATCGGAACCATAAAGCTGAGTGTATTCTTATCTTTATTTTTTTCTTTAATTCTTCCTCGACTTTATATTCTGAAGCCAACAAGAAAATGGATCGCATTATTATTGAGTTGGATTGTAAGTCTCTTGTGGACTCCATCAACAAGCAAGCTGATATTCCTCAAAGTCTTGGATTGATTTTTGAAGATATTACTACAATCATGCAAAGTTTCGATCATGTATCTTTTGCTTATGTTTCAAGAGATGTAAATAAAGCAGCCCATTGGGCTGCAAATCTAGCTCGAGTCCAGAAAATGTCTACTGTTTGGATTTTTTTCTCGGCCTCCTGAGTTGGAAAATTTTTTGTATCATGACTAGTTGACTAATTAGCCTAATATAAATTTTTTAGGATAAAAAAAAAACTTAAAACTAATTTATATAATTTAATTTAAAAAATATTACAAATATTACTAACGTATTACAAATATTTAGTAATTGTTATCCGTTTAGCAATCGATTAATCATTATATTTACTAATACATTACAAATATTTAGTAATATAATAGATTTATTATATTACAAATATTTTATTATTATTATTATTATTTAGTTATTGTTATCCGTTTAAAATTTGATTAATCATTTAATAACAAGTTAACCACTTTTATTTGAACCATTTAAGTCGGTTCGATCGGTTGATCGTCGAATATATTCGACTATCAAACTGTTTTAATTTCATATAGTAATTTTGTAATTGAACTATTGTCGCTCCTGTTGTCAAAAAATTGAATGGGTACTCTTAACTGAACATATGTTGAAAGATTAAGTATTCGTATGTCCTCCTAATTAGGCCTAATTACACGTACTACTATATAATAATATTATATGTATACGTATACTTTATTTAAAATAATGTAATTATCATACTATATATTATTGGAAGTAATTAAGTTATATGTTATATACATTTGGTCTAAAAAAAGTTTTATATATACGTTATACAAAATCATGAAGTTATTCCATTATGGAATATTGTGTTATTACGTATGATAAAAAAAATGTATATTTGTGAATCCACTTGTGCTCAAGTGGTAGTAGTATTCGGATATATTATCTAGGTTTTGGGTTCAATCTTTAGTTGTAGTGTTTTGTGTGTTTTTTTCACGTCTTTATACGTCTTATAATACGCTTTGTGCGTATATTATCGTGTTAACGCTTTGTAATGACTGTGTTATAAAGCTAATTTTTAGTTTTATATATATATAATGATTATATTAATTCTTATAGCTTGAGTCACCATTTTTACGACCATTGTTTCACGGGCCAATTGTTTTGTGCGGAAGAACCCGTGCGGCACCCTTGCATCCCGTGCAAGGGATAAGCCTTAATCACGAATCTATCCCGAATGGGGCTTCCTGACTTAACATCGCAAGTCATATATTGGACCACGTGCCAACCTTGCATTCCATGTCCGCGCCCCCAAAAGATTATGTTGGTCGAATGATTTTTGAAGACATAAAGTAAAAACAACATTACAGAACTATGGACGTAAGAAAATATAAAATCGGGTGTAGGACGAGCTCCACAATTGTCTTGGGTGAAGAACGACATGTCGCATGCCCATATGGGCCACTAGTTTGTCTCCGCCCAAGGCAACCGCTTTGTTTGCCAACGCTTTCCTACATTATACATGAGACCCCTAACCCCCAAGTATCACCCCCAAAGTTCTCAAAAGCACGAGGAGCATGACAAAATCGTGACCATGCGAAATGGTGATTTTCCATGGCCACGGCCATGACGAATGCAGGAAAAACTGCTCCACTTAGCCGTGACGCACGCACCAAGTGTCGAATGGCTCCGAAATGCATCCAACTGGCACCGTGGGCCCCCTGGGGATCACACGAGAGGTTTTACAAGTACGAACTAGAAATAAATGCAAAATTACATGGACGTGAAAATATATTTACAAATATTTAGAGAATATTTTGTCGTGATTCGTTGTCGCTCGGGCGCATCGAAAAGTCCCTAACAATTGGATTCTTTGTTAATTATTGTTGGTTTTATTCACGTCCCTCGTGTAATTAGGGATGATGTACATAACTTGAATAAAATCAATAAATAATATGAAACTAAAATTTTACTTTAGCTCTTGAAAAATATTTTGGTTCTTAATTTTTTAAAAAAAAATAATAATCTCATTTTGGCGTTGAATTTTTGTTTTGAATATATAGTTGATTCATAATTTTTTTAAAAAAAAATTATTTTAAGTCCCACTTTGTACTCTTCAAAAAAAAAATTAACAAAGATAAATTCACAATAAGTGATCATACTAAGATTTGAATTTTAAACATTTAGAAAACATCCAAGATGTTGTCAATAATTATTACTAGGGTTTGTCCTCTTCGAAGTTTGTTTGATTTTCACTTTAATCTTTTATTTAAAAAAAAAATGCTTCGATAGAAGTGATATATACTCTCAAAAATCTCTCTATTACTTGATTTTTTTCGAAAAGTTAATTTGATCCACCAACTAGGGCTGTCCATTCGGTTCGAATCGAACCGAACCGAATTTTTTTTAGTACCCGAACCCGAACCGAACTATACCTAAACCGATTTAACCCGAGCCAAAATTATTCGGTTCGGTTCAGTTTTCAACCCGAAAACCAAAATTTTAATTAATTTAATTCAAAATTCAAAATTCAAAATTCAAAATAATTACGTAATACCTATTTAAGTAATTCTGTTAAAAATTAAAAAAAAAATATATTTTTTTAATTAATTCGATTTTTGGTTCGGATCGATTCCCGAATTCGAAAACCGAATCCGAACCGAAATCCAAATTTCGGTTCGGTTCGGGTCAAAGAACCGAACCTACAACGGTTGAAACCGAACCGAATCGAAAAATTTGGTTCGGTTTTTTGGTTCGGTTCGGTGTGAACCAAACTATGGACAGCCGTACGACCAACTAAGTGGAAAAATAATTAATAAAAACAAAATTTTCAAAAAAAAAATATATTAATTTATTTTTACTGATAAACAACTATCTGAATCGTAGGTGAAATTTAATCCTAATTAAGTAGCATGTTCTTGAAAGAAAGATATTATCCTTATGACAATAATTATTAATATTTGTGGTGTTAATTAATGGAGCAAATGTAGAGATTTCGACATTAGCTAATTAACAACTTTTGAATGATGGCTGAAGAGAAAAATATGTTTTGGAAGTGAATCACCTACACTGGGGGTTTGTTTGGTTGACAAAAAAATCACACGAGTAATACAATTTCTTAGAAAGTTCAATTTTTCCTTGAAATGAAGTGGAGAAAAAATGAAAAGTTATATTTTCTTGTGAAATCGATTACCAAGCCCCTCGATAAATTATACTTTATATGGAAAGTACAATGACTATATATTTTTTCAACTTTTGGTTGATATTTTTTTTTATCATGCATCATAAATTTTATTATGATTAAGTTTTTCACCAAATCTCTGCACTTTTCTAGTATTCTCCTCCTCTCTAAGACTGAATTGGAGTTTGAATTAGTAAAAACCAAAAAGCCCAGCTATCCTTCCATCACATTTGCGGGCCCAACTTTATGAGAAGATGGAGATTTGTGTCCTCCCTCCACTTCTTCCTTTCTCTCCCCCTTCTGCTAGCTAGCTACTTATACATAGCTTGTGCTAAAGCTTATAGAAGATGGAGTTTTGATTGTACTATAGCTTATGCTGGCGCCATTTGATACAGGCACCGGCTTGTGCTGGCGCCCTGTATCACAGAAATCGGCGCCAATATGGCATCGGTTTCTGGATACAGGCGCTAGTTATCCGACGCCAAGCATATATTGATTTCAAACCGGTGCACACCCTAGGTGCTAGATTTTTTTTACCAATTTTTGAATTATTTTTGTGTTGTGGTCGGATTTTCGAATTCATTGGGTCCACCCGACCCAACCAACCGCCCCGATAAATATGCTCAAAATTCTATTTGGGCTTAATTATATGGGCAAACAAATTTATACTCTCTTTCTATTTTCCTTAATTTCAAAAAATAGTTTTAAAATTTAAATTACAAGTATATATATATATAAAAAGTAAAAAAATAGTTTACAATGAAGTGATCAAACTTTTCAGTCACTGTGTACTAAGTGGAGGGTATATATCTGAAAATTTTACCTTATCAATCATATATATAAACTTTAACTATATAATATGAAGTTTTGTCCTAATTGGAGAAAACTTTGATGTCACTGTGTACTAAGTGGAGGGTATATATCTTGAAATTTTTACCTTATCAATCATATATATAAACTTTAACTATATATATAATATGAAGTTTTGTCCTAAACTGAAAAAACTAATTTGGTGTAGCGACGATTGTACCAAAGTATGTGATGCCCCAATCAAGGGGCACCGTGCACTGGCCCCCCTCCAGGGTTTGACACGATGACCCGTGCGCTAGGGGTGGATCCCAGCTCACGGCGCCGCACGTGCTTTCGTGCAGCTGCGATTGCACCGAAATTTTGTCCTAAATTGTTGGTGTCAAACTTGCCCTTTGAGACCGAAAGTTATTTTTAATTGCCCAATTAAGTTTTGCTAAACTCGTTCATTCTTTCCTAATTTGACTTTGTTAATGTCTCATATTGGTTGAGATTATGATCTATATACCCTTTAAATAGATTGAATAATTCTTTCCTCATGAGCTAACTTTTGGGGTGGAGTTATAGGCCCACTAATTTTCTAACATAATATCAGAGCTAGACTTATTATTGATAGTGGGCCACCTACAGAACTTCATGCATCAAATGTGAATTCTTAACGCTAGGGATGTGTGTTAAATTAAGTCTCACATTGGTTGATGTTATAGTCTATATACCCTTTAAATAGATTGGATAATTCTCCCCTCATGAGCTAATTTTTGGGGTGAAATTAGGTTCACTAATTTTCTAACCTACCTAAATAAATATAGTATCACCATGCATGACATAATGTTTGGAGTTTGGTTTTGACTTAATTGGAAACTGCATGTCAACTCCAACTTAGTTAATTAATTAACCTCCTCAATAGATATTCTTAAATTTGCACTTCTCTAGCTGTTTGTGTTGACCTGGTCCCTTTTACTAAATATGTGCATAATGGACACTTCAACGCAAAGGAATCGAACTCCCCGACGCTATCTTCAAACCTAATTCTCGTTACCAGCTCTTCCTTCCAAAAATGGAGATTCTGTGAAGCCTTTCACGCCAATAGAATGTCCCTGGCCATCTCTTTAAACCCTCCTCTCTTCTGATCCCAAGCTCTTTCTTCTTATCCTCGATTCTATTCAAGAAAACTAGACGATCCATGCTCTCGAGTATATTAATTCTTCCACGACGATCGATGGCGAGGAATTAAGGAAGAGATCATTCGAAGAATTCGAGCATCATTAATTCAAGGAAGATATTCTGGTGAGCCCTAGCTTCTCGATCGAAAAACTTGGATCTTTTAACTTTTCAATTGTGAATTATTCTATATATATGTTTTCTTTCATCCATTATATTGTTTGAATCATTTCGGTTTTGCCAACGATATACAAAAATTTACTGGAAATAGCTTAATTATTTTCCATGTGTGTCTAAATTTAAACCTAGTACAATTAAGAATTGCCGTGGGAAATGGGAAGGGGTTTTAGAGGGAGAAGTGAGCTTTTGGTGATGCGAAGGTCGTCCTTGAGTCGCAAGCAAGCTTAGTGTTTAGTGGGATGCCGAGTCATACACGGAAACCCAGCTTTTAAGAAGGCATTCGGCAAGCAGTTTGACACCTTTACTTCTTTTCTCGACCCCCTTTTCCATTTCCATTCATTCATTCATTCCCCCTTCTACTGAAACCTGCACATATAGAAAACCCCAAACATGCCAAGCTCGGCAGCATGAGAAATCTCTGTACGTTGCTTCTCAGAATCTTACACTACAAAGCTGTGAGTATTTTCATCTACTTTGTTGATTGCTTTGCGCAGCTTGTTATGCTTCTATGACAGTATATATGCACCTTTGTATGAGAAAATACCTCGTCAATCCTAAGATAGTATGTAACAAGTTTTCCTTGTGTAAACGGGAATGATGAGGACGACTGCAGTCATGGTTGTCTATCGATCTTATCTCGAGTTTTCAATCATTCATGTCGGCTAGCTGGCGAGAACTGAGGATTGAGGAGGAAAGAATTGAGTATGTTTTACACCAGATTTATGTGATTTCTAGCTATATAGCTAGTTCTATTTCCATATATGTTTACACAGTCATATATACCTCTTCAGATTTTCTCTCCTTTACTTTCCTCAAACATCGACCACATTTAAGACACTCCAATTCTAGCAGGTTCATTTTAGGGCAAACTACAGTTATAATATCCTTCCTTGTGATCGAATTATATTCTCAGTTCAGGATATATATAGATATTATTAGCCAAAACTGTAGGAAAAAGCAACATTTTATACTGTTTAGTTACTAAATAAAATACATCAGGATATTATGTATGAGATTTGAATTGCTTCCAAAGAATCATCATATGTAGATATAATCCAACAAGAATGCACCTCTTTAATTATCTGTATAGTTTAAGCTATGATCAACTTTTTTACATATATAATTAATATATTTCTGGAGTTCACACACATATACAATCATGCATATGTGTTCCACTGTGATTTAGCTTTATGATTAATTAATGTATAAATATATTACTTTTGTTCCCTTGAGCATGCAGACACCACAAGCTAATTGCTTCACGCAACGAAGCATCATCCATGGAGAAGCCACACGCAGCAGCAGCTCAATGCCCCACGCCCTCCACCACCTTCGTCCAAGCCGACGCCGCCACCTTCAAGGAGCTCGTCCAGCGGCTCACCGGCCCCCACGACGCCGTCGACGGCCACCGCTGCCAACTAGCACAGCCGGCGCCGAGCGACGCCGCTACCTCCTCCACCTCCTTCGCTACGAAGCGCGCCGGCCAGAAAAGACTCCATGAGCGCAGGCAGAGATCACGGCTGAATCTCGCGATCCCGAAGCCGGGTTCGCTCTCCTCGAAGCCCGCCGCCACTCCCTACCCGGCGATGGCAGCTTTGGCGTCGCCGTCCGACGCCTTCGCCGATCTGGATATAAGCGAGGAGAACGAGGATGATCAGGAGCGGATGAACGAGGAGGAGGAGGAGCGGGCCATCAAGGAGAGAAGGTTCTACTTGCACCCTTCGCCACGGTCGAGAACAAGGATGACCGAGCCGGAGCTGCTGCCTTTGTTTCCACTGACGTCTCCGAGGAAGGCGGCCGGTGAACCGTGAGAATTTCGAACGTGTAATTGTCACGGTTAAATTAACTGAATTTTAGATATCATGCGATTTCTTGAATTCTTCGATGTACTTCTGCTGAGAGATTTAATAATATTGAGGGTTTGAGATTTCTAGAGCATATATGCAATTATCCTCATATAATTTTTGAACTCTCACTTTATCTATATGTATATCTATTTAGTATTAAGAAGACCATAAAATATACTAATCTTATTTTAAATATATTCACTTTATTTTTAAATATACTCACTTTAATGTTACTTCGAAATAAAATAAGTATACTTAAATAAGGGTGTAATATATATATATATATATATATATGAATTGATTAAGCATGGACTAACGGTTAACGGAGACTCAAGAATCAAAATTGAAACTAAAATTGAAAATTTAAAAAATGCAAATTGAAATTAAAACCACTCGATCGGTTAAATTTGATTTGTTTCCCAATTAATTAAATTTTTGGTTTTTTTTCTCACCCCTAGCGGCACAAATGTACTTACTTTTAATAAGATATATTCATTTATATTAAGATATACTTACTTAGATATAATCATTTTATTTTAGATCTACTTAGTTTTTATAAATATGCTCAATTCATTTGAAAGTGAATATACATAAATTGAGTATATTAAAGTAAATATATTTAAGATAAAATGACTATATAAAGTGAGTGTACTTGAATGAAAAATTAATATATTTACTTATAATATAAAATTGAGTATATTTATTCTACTCCACAAAGATTACTAGTGTCGAAGCATCAAAACAAGTTTGCCGGGTTTTTCTATACAACACTAGAATTTGCAAAGTTGTTCACATATTCCACTTTTAGAAAATCTCCCTCTAATTAATTTATCAAACCATTTGAAGCTAACTATTGATTTTAATTCTCGATCTTTAAAAAAAATACTAAATTCTCCCAACTTTGTGCCTAATAATCATCACGTTTATAAAATTACAACTCATGTCATTATGAGTGATTAAGAAGATTATTAGATATATTTTTAGGAGAATATAATAACACTTTTTAAAAAAATAGAATACTCTTTATACTTTATTACTTTATAACATAATTTTGCCTTAGTTCTTTGTTTAAATTTAGTCAATTCACCTGCATTAAGAGTATCAATAAAAACCAAAATCCTAACCCAACTTAACCCAAACTCGATTCAAATTTTTTCGACTCAAGCTTCCTCTTCTTTTTGATGAATGTGAGGCTCAAATGAGCCACACAATATATTTGATATAAGATACTGGTACAACTAAGACAAACATCTCGTCATGTCCGACCAGTGGTCGAACGAGATAGAGATGGAGACATAATCAAGAAAGTTACCAAAACACATGTATTTTCCTAAAGCGAAAACCAACTTGAACTAACTAATGAAACAAAGACATCCCTGCTACCAAAGCATACACCTTAGACTAAATTCCTATTTCCCCAGGTTGACATACTAGAAGCAAGAATCTCATTTAAATCAACCTTCTTATCTGGCCCTGAAGATGATAGCATTTCGAAGCAATCATAAGTTTCTGCTCCAAATCATAGCAAGGCATCTGACACATTCATTCTTCTTCATGATCATGTCCAATTCCCCCAAAGGAAAAATGACCCTCCCTCTGGTTGCCTTGTCAAGAAGGGCATTCCATCCATCCTTAGCGAAGCTGCAATTAATCAAAAGATGTTCCAAGTCCTCGGGTGCTTTGTATAAAGAACACATTTGTCATCCATCAAAACTGAGCCATGTCTTATAAGTCTATCCTTGGTCGGAAGCCTTTTCTTTACTACAATCCACGAGTGGATTTTAAATTTTAGCGAAACATTGCATTTCCAAATATTTCTAGCTGCTTCCCATTTTACCCCCGAGTCTATGTATTTTGCATAGGTCGACACCGTGGAGAACTGTCCCTTTACTTCCCAATGTTGGCCTAAGGTTTTCAACCTTGGTCTTAATCTTGGTTTTGATGATAATAAACATTTAACAATGTTTCATTGAGAAATTCTTTCAGGTTCCAAGTCGGTTAGCACACGACGTCCGCAATCGAAAAAATCGAATAAATCAGCAAGGGCAGTCGTCGACGCTCAAATTTCAACGGGAAGATAGAGCTTAGGTTTAGGGTGTCTAGATAAATTGTAAATCCTCATGATGATGCAAAGAAACCCAAAAAACCAAACCCGGACCTCAACATAAAAACTCAAAAAATTAGAAAAGACCCTGAAATTCACTAAGCCTGGGGAGCTCCTTGGAGAGCTATATAACCTAGATATTTTCTTGGCACCAAAAGTGCTGGTAATTGTTCCTTAGGTAAAAACTAGATAACGAGATTTTTTAAGGATTTTTTGGAAGCCTTTAGCCTACCCATATTTGACCCGGGAGATTATAAAAGTTTCGATTTTCGAAAATTTGCACTAGATCCCAAAAGTTAGATTTTGATTTTTTAGATATTTTTATTGAATCCAAATAGGGGGTAATCCTTATATAATATTTATGTTTTAAAGTTATTAACTTAAACTTAAGAAATGTTATATAAGTAGACTTAGAGAAGACTGAACCCAGAAATGAACAAACTAGCAGAAAATAGCAAACTGGGCAAATTTTCCTAGTTTCGATCGACCGATCGATCGATCGAATGGTGCCCGAAATGGGCAGGAGTCATTTGATCGCTCGGCGGTCGTTCAGCGGTCGGACGATTGACGATCGATCGACTTGCGACCGGACGGCCGAAAATGGCTCTATTTCTAGCCATTGAGTGTTGTTTTGGGTCTCTACCTTCATGGCTTATAAATACAAGACTTTGAGTGCCTTCCGTGATCATCTAATGCTTCATAAGACATCCTTAGACACCTACAAACTTTGATTGAGTCATCTTTGTTGAAACCCTAGCATTCTACCTTATTTTTCTTGAGTTTTCCTTCAAGCTTCATTTGATTCATCATCAAGGCATCAAAAAGAGCTAGGATTCGATCATTGTGTTGGAGCTAAGTATTTGTGTTGTTGTATTTTTGCTCCATTACTTGTATTTTGGTTTTTATTTCATTGTATTTGAACTTGTGTAAACCTAGCTAGGTTGCTAGGTTTGATAGATTAGGTGGTTGCTTTTGTATTTGAGGCTTAATTCCATCGGTGTAAACGTAGTTTACTAGAATTAGTTGAGTTGTCCACTAGGGTTGATGTGGAAGAGTGCTCTCGGTAAGAAGACGAAGACTTTCGGATATGTAAGTGCCTTAGGTTAAGAGCGAGACACTTCGGGTCAAAGTCCTTGTTGTAAGGGAAATAAGATTAATTAATCTAGTAAAGTTTAGTTTAGAAATCCTAAGCGGAGTGCTTAGGTAGTGGAGTAGACATTCGGGCCGAACCACTATAAATATTTGTGTTTGCATTGCTTCTACTTGTGTTTACTTTATTATTGTATTTACTTTGCTTCCGCTTGCTACTCAACTTGTATTTTGCCTAAGTAACCAAAGAAATGATTAAAATCGGAGTTAGACAAAAAGATTAGTAAATATACTATTCACCCCCCTCTAGTGTGACAATTTCACCAACACCCAACACCACCGAATCATGTCTGCCCCCTCTGATAGATCAGGACTCCCAATAAAGTTGAAGAGTTTCCACACCCTCTCCGCCTCAACCTCTAATATCCAGTGTAGATTCCAAATTCTTGAATCGCGGTCCCAACACTGCTCAACAATAGCGTTTTTATATCTCTATGATCTAAATAGATCTGTAAATTTGTAATACCCAAAAATCTTAAGAGTAATATTTTATTCTTGAGTGGGGGATTATGGACCCTAGTTAGCGCGGATTGGCGGAAAGCTTCGGGATTAGACCCGAGTAAGCATTTGATGCAGAAAAATTAAGAGAAATTTTATTTGTCTTATCTCCATGATTTAGCATGCTAGGATGGTAGAGGGTCTCGAGGTAAATTTGGCGGTGCAATCGGATCTCGAATCAGAGTTAGATCGGATGAGTTATGAGCTGTTTAAGTCGGATAGCTTAGGTGAGGGTATTTTGGTCATTTGGACCCAACCAGTGTCTATAAATTAGACCCTGGGGTGTGCAGCTAGGGGTTTTAGAGCTGCACGCCACCCGAGGCATAGGAGAGGAGAGAGAGGGTGCCGTCGAGGAGGAGGAGACATCAGAGTCGAATTTTCACGAGTTCGTCGGTGTCGATCGGGGGAAGATCCTAGGCGTCTTTTCCTTCCGTTTTCTCTCCATCCTGTGAGTAGATTTAGGCCTTCTTTTCTCCAATTCTTGATTCATGTCGTTGTTTTTATGTTTTGGGGTTTTCATCGATTTTTGATGCATTTTCTCGTATCAGATCGGAAGTCGAATCGGTCGTTTCTTAATTGAATCAGGTTGTTTACCCCTTTTGGAATAAAATATTATCTACTTTTCCTCCTTCTTCTTCTTTCTTTCTACCCTCTTCCTGTGCATCTTGCCGGCCGGCGTCAGCCGCGCAAGGAGGCGGCGCCCAGTGGGGCGTCGCGGAAGCAGCGGATGCCGACGGGGGCGCCCAGTGGGGCGCCGCGGCAGCAGCGGATGCCGACGGCGGCAGTGGGCGCCGGGGAGGCATGCGGAGGCAGCGACGCTCGGCGTGGCGTCGCTGCCGCGCGCGCGCAGCTGCGCGAGGCGCTGCCACCGCCGCGTGGTGGTGGCGGTGTGCCGGCAAGCGCTGGGGTCGGTGCCAACGCCTCTTACAGCCCGGCAACGGCCAAGGAAGGGCGACGGCGGCAAGTGGGTAAGGAGAGGTGGAGAAGATGACCTAAGGGGGGTGAGTTGGATGGAGGGTTGAGATTGATTTGGGTAATATGAAGGGTTGGATTTAGTTGGTTGAGATGAAGGGCTGGGATTTGATCTTGTGTAGATGTAAGGTTTAGATTGCATCATGTAGATGGAGGGATGAGATTGCATCAAGATAGATGTAAGGTTGTGGATGCATCATATGAGATGTAAGGCTAAGATTCCATCTGATTAGATGGAAGGCTGAGATTGCATTAGGTTAGATAAAGGGTTGTGGTTGCATCTGATTAGATGTATGGTTATGATCTCATCGTGTAGATGGAGGGTGGAGATTGCATCAGGTTAGATGGAGAGCTGTGATTGTATCTGGTTAGATGGAGGGTTGTGATTGCATCTGATTAGATGTAAGGTTATGATTTCATCATGTAGATGGAGGGTGGTGATTGCATCTGGTTAGATGTAAGGTTGAGATTGCATCATATTAGATGGAAGGCTGCGAAGTGATCATGTTTAGATGAAGAGCTGAGATTTCATTACCGATTTATTGATTGTAACATCGTTATATTTATTGTAACAGTGGTTTATTAAATAAATTAAGGTATTTCTTCCATTATTCTAAATAATTATTTGGAGGTTTTAAAGTTAGCAAAAATATTCATGTTATATATGAATTTTTACCTAATCGACATTTTGAATTCATTGATGAGGTCTGTTTTGCCATCAGACCTTCATATTTTGAAAACAGTAGGCGGATGTCGCCTCATTTTGCGTGCCAAGTTGAAAAGTCATATTTTATATATTTTTTATGATTCGATCTGAGATGATTCATGGATATAGTAGTTAATGATGTGAACTTTATCCTAGATCAGCGATTTCTATGACGAGTTATTTTATCATGTTTCAGTTCATTGATTTATAGTTGGAGTTTCTTTTTGCACTACTTTCATGATACACATGCATCTTTTCTTACAGTATTATAAGTCTATTTTATGATTGTTTATTTATGCTGAGCAATCATGATTTATGAGCACTATTTCTCTATATATATATCTGTATGTGATTGTGATGTATAGCAGGAGGAGGTGGAGGATGAGGTATGCACTTGATATACCCTTTATTACTTGTTGATAGCACATCTTGTTTATACTTATATACTTGTGTGTGTGTTGTGATGTGCTTGTTGCATTTCCCTGAAGCCTCGCTAGTGAGGGGAGGGTATGCCCCAAAGAGACAGTGTTGGCCTTATTCCGGAAGTTCGGCTGGTGAGGGGAGATCATACCCCAAAGAGACAGTCTGGAGACCCGAGCACGTGAGGGAAACATATGACCCAACAGGCCAGCTGGGAAGAGCCAGTGCCGATGAGAGGAAGGCATGCCCCAAAGAGACGGCACTGAGTTGGGTGGTAGTTCGGCAGCCACCCGTCTACCTACCCTATGTGGGATCGACGGGTCCGGAGAGCATACATATGTTTGGGGTGTTGCATTGCATGTATATGATTGAGGTGTTGCATTCATCATATTTTATTATTGTGGATATGTTTATAACTATTGATGGATGCTTATACCTATTGTTGTGGACATGAGTAGGGTAGCGGATGTGTTATTAATGCTTGTCCGTCATTTTTAAAAAGATATTTTATACTTGTTGACGGATATTGATTTCATGCATAGAGCTATGGATATATTATTGTTGATTTCTTCTAACGTTGTTGTTACGTTATTTATATCGGCTATATTGTGTTTTTATGCATGACGATTGATTTGGTGAATTGAGGACTGATCTACTCACTAAGTCCTAGTTGGACTTACCCCTCATTTATGTTATTTTTCAGCACCTGAGTTAGATCAAAGAGGTACCGGGGTGCAGTAGCGCGGCTGGTGGCGGCAGGAGAACGGGTCTCGTGACATGTCGTGATCGAGGAGGATACCTGAGTCATTTTAGTGTCTCTTTGAGTTGTTGAGTCATGTTGACTCGGGTTGTGATTTCCGCACTTTATTTTATTTAGGGAGTCTTGTTTATTTATTTGAACTCCTTTTTAATAACTTGTTCAGTGTGTTCATATTGAGTTTTGATTTGGTTTGGTTCATAGTGTCATGTCCATTCTTTTCAAAAAAACCTTCCATTGTTCAGGTTATTGTTATTTTATTTGAGTTGGGTTAGGCTTCAGAGTACGTGGCGTATCCTGGCCGATCATACCGAGTTTGGGGTGTGACAAAATTCTTGTGTCAGCCTTGTATTCCTACACCATCTCTCCTTCCAAAAGCTGGTCGACCTGCCATCTCCTAATTTCTTCTCTGTTACTATGTCGAAGAAATCTTTAGCCCGGAGGATGCCTTTCCACGTGTTTGACCAATCAGTCGGGCTACAAGGGTCAAACCATTTTTTCCTTCGAAAGTAGTTAAATTTCATAATGTCCACCCAAATGAGGTCCCTATCATTTGCTAATTCCCACCACCAACGTCTAAGGTTGTGTCTGTCTCAATTTTTTATGCCCACTCCCCCATAACCAGTAGGTGAAGTCGTATCATCCCAATTCACCAGCCCTCTATTTCTACATCCCTCCGCACCTCCCCTCCAAAAGAAGAATCTCTGCCTTTTGTTTATTGCCTGTATAACCCATTTTGGAGCCTTGAAAATTGAGAAATAATACCTCGGAATCGAGCTTAAGACATTATTTATCATGACAAGTCGGCCCCCCCTTAACAGGAATCTGCCTCTCCATGTACTAAGTCGTCTGTCTATTTTCTCGATTATACAGTTCTAGTCTTTCCTAAGGGGATGCCCCTCCCTTAGCGGGAGACCCAAATATTTTAAGAGGAAGGAACCTTTTTTACAGCCTAGAATCTCTGCGGCTTCTGCACTTCTCTCTTTGCTTCCCCCAACATGAACGGCCTCAGTCTTATCAAGGTTAACTTTCAAGCCTATCATAATCTCAAAACTCGAGAGCAGTAATTTCAAATTTAGCAAATCATTCACATTCCCCCTAGTAAAGATCGCGAAATCATCAGCAAATTCCATGTGAGAAACCGCAAGGATTCCACCCATCCTCACTCCCCTAATCAAATCATTCTGCTCAGCTCTGTCCATTAATCTTGCGAAAATGTCCGCAACTAGGATGAACAAATATGGAGACAAAGGGTCCTCCTGCCTAAGTCCTTTCTTGTGTCTAACCCATTTCCCCGGTTTCCCATTCAATATGATCGCAGACTCTGCCGTTCTAAGTAGTAATGATATTCCATTTATCTAAGCCATTGGGAATCCCCTCTCCCTAAGGAGTTCCAATAAAAAATCCAAGTTTACACTGTCAAAAACTTTTGAGAGATCAAGCTTTAGTAGAATAGAGTCAAGTTTATTTCTTTTACACAGGTGAATAAGTTCTGAGGTTGTCATAAAATTGTCAAGTGTCGATCTCCCTGACAAGAAAGCACTCTGAGTTTTACCGATCAATAAAGGCATGTGCGGCTTTAGTCTTATTACCAAAAGTTTCGAGAAAAGTTTAACTAAGCTAGTTGTTAAACTAATAGGCCTAAAGTCCGAAATCCTGCTCGCACCTTCGACCTTAGGAATCATGATAATGAGAGATTTGTTTACCCTACTCATCTCACTTCTGCCCTCCCTCATGTCCTCCAGAACTAGCTTTACATCTCCACCCACAATATCCCAAAAAGCTAGGAAAAATTCAAGAGTTAGGCCGTCCGGTCCCGGTGCCTTGTCCTTTCCCATAGCCTTTAACGCAGATACAATCTCTGTAGTTTCAAATGGCTTTGTGAGGTTTGAAGAAAGATCCGGCCCCTCCTCCCCCCCCCCCCCCCCCCCAATAATTCTTGCCAGTTCGAACGTAGTGAAGATATAGACGAGGAACCAATAGCGTCGCGGAAGAAAACATGTAAAGCATTAGCAATCCGCTCTTTATCATTTATTGTACTATCGTCCACTACTAACGACGATATCCAATTTTTTGCTTCCGATTATTTGCTACCATGTGGACGAATTTTGTATTTCTGTCCTCGTCTTTTAACCATCTGACTTTTGCTCTCTGTTTCCAATACGTGTTCTGCGCTTCATAACATTTGTTTAGTTCCTTTCTTACCTCTTTTATTCTGATTTCCTCTCTTGATGGGCTTTGCCCCTCCTGATAATACTTTTGCTAATTCCACGTCCAAGTCGTCTTCCATTTCGTAATGTGTTCTGACTTAGCTTGCAGAATATTTTTGCTCCAAAATCTTAAATTTTTCCTCAATGCTCTACATCTCGATATCCATCTCGAGATCCATCTCGAGAGATTGTTTTGTTCTCGCACTGACTCAGTTTCCCAACACTTTAGTATTACCTCTATGCAACTAGGTTTCCATTAGCCAATGGTGCTTGAAACGAAACATCGACTTTCTCAGATGCATGTCCCCCGAAATTGATAAAGGACAATGATCCGAAAGTCTCGGGTTCCCCGCCTTCACACCTCAAGGTAGTGTTTGGTTGGATGAAATAGATGAGGAATAAAATACTATTCTTTATGACCCACTTATTCTCTTGTTTGGTTGTAACTTATGGACAAGGAATAGCTGAGCCATAAGGAATAGATAAGGAATATTATTCCTATGTATGGAGAATACTATTTCTTACCTCAACCCAAGAAATAGTATTCCTTGTCTATTCCTTATGATATTTTTCTATATTGTCCTTCAATATTTATAATATTACATAATAATATAAAAAATTAAATTATTAAATTAAGTTTAATAATTATTTATTTTAAATAGATAATTATTATTTTATTATTAAATATTATTTTAATAATTATTTTTTAAAAATTTAGTTTTTTTATGAAAATAAATAAATAATATTTTTTATTATTTTACATTAATCCATATTTTTATTATGTTGTTATTAGTTAAAATAAATTATAACATAATTTATTATATTTTTAGGAAGGTATTTTGATCATTTTTTTATATTGTCATTCAATATTTTATAATATGAATATAAAAATTAAATTGTTAAATTATTTTTAATAATTACATATCTTAAATAGATAATTATTATTTTATTATTAAATAATATTTTAATAATTGTTTTTTGAATATTCAATTATTTTTTATGAAAATAAAATAAATAATATTATTTTATTATTTTAAGTTAATAAATTATTTTATATTGATCCATATTTTTATTATATTATTATTAATTAGAATAAATTATAATATAATTAATTATATTTTTAGGAGGGTATTTTAGTCATTTCCTCTTAATTTATTGTATATTCTTCGTGTTAAGTAAACAAAATAAATATATTTAGTTTTATTAAGAATGATATTTTGGTCATTTAACTTTCTATCACTTGTCTATTCCTTATGCTAACCAAATAAATTAATTCTATTATTGGCCTATTTTACAATGTCAACCAAACAAGATAATATTATTCCTCATCTATTTCATTCCTTGTCTATTCCTATTTCTTATGAATTCACTCCATCCAACCAAACACACCCTAAGAGTTCAACCATTCATATAGTGCCGGGTTTATCAAAATTTTGTCCAATTTCGCACAAGCCGAAGTACTCTGATTGTTACACCATGTAAACTGCCGCCCCGAAATCGGTAGATCAACGAACACATAGTTAGCTAATATTTCAGAGAATCTCTCCAACTCTTGTTCATTTCCTTTGTAGTTCAGTCTTTCCGAGTCCGCCCTCGTGACATTGAAATCCCCCCCCCACCCCCCCTAATGATGTCGTGTCCAACGATTGTAGAATTCAAACAAGTTCTTGGAAAAAGTCATTTTTGTTTTCCCTGCCCGGCGGCCCATATATATTATAAACATTTAGTATCTTATTTGATGGCTTATGAGTAAGCGAGCAGCAAATGTGGTTGGCCCCCCCCTTCCGTTAAGATACCCTCCCATAAGTCCTTTTTCCAAGCAATAAGTAGCCCCCTACCATGCCAATTGAGTTTCTGAATGAAAAATCAAACCCAAAATTTCCACATATTTTCTTCATCCAAATGCTATTAAAATCTTCAATCTTAGTTTCTTGAATACAAATGATAGAAGATCTAGAAATGCTAAGAAAGAGTTTCAACATTGCATTTTTTGAGGCCCTACACAGGAATAGAACTTGTATGAGCGGCCTGCTCATACAAATTTGTATGAACAGGCCGCTCATCTTCCGCCACGCCAGCCCAGAAGTCGTGGGGATGCGTGCCCGAGTTCGGGATGCGTGTCCGAGTTCAGGATGCAGTCTGAGCTGTGTGCTAGGCACGCATCCCGAACTCAAAGGGATGCGTGCTGGGCTGGCGTGGCGGACGATGAGCAGCCTGCTCATACAAATTGTATGAGCGGCCTGCTCATACAAATTATATTCCCTACATAGACCCCTTACATTCCAATAAGAAACAACAAACATTAATTACTAGCATGCACCAACCCCAAACCACAAGTTCCCAGCAAATAGACAAACAAACTTAAGCTAAACCACGTTAAAACCTCTTAACATCAGACCAGCTAGTCCTTAGTTCCACCAGCTTTCCCTATCTCTAATTTCTTTATATCTCGGCATGCCCCTTCATCCACAGCCTCTCCCTGATTTCTTCGTTGTCCAGATTCGAGATTGATGGGGTTTTTTTATGCCTTTTCGAGCAACATCAACAGATGGAACGTCCTTAGTATGGGCCAATCGACCTCCGCCATTTAAAGCCTCCTTCCGCAAAATTGCCCGACTTAACATATCAGATTTACTCTCCCGGATTTTGGCAAGCCTTGGGCTGCGTCTGATCCCAACTGACCGACCATCTCCATCATCCATTCTATTGCCGCCGCTTGGAGTAGTAGAACTAGCAGAATGCTTCATGAGCGTGCCACCCGTCCAACTGACACTTGAGGGAAAAGAAGAGTGGGGAGACGTATATATATACCTGGTTTCCGATTTTAATCACCAGCGTCGTCATCGCTGAAGAACCTCCGATCTCCGTCAGGACACACTAATGCCGATTAGAGGAAGAAAAAACAGAGGGCGACACCACTATTGACTGGCACCCATTCATCAATAGAATGGCCCCCACCTGGGACCCAACTTCAGTAAGGCCCCCTTGCGGCATCACGCCAACCGAGCATGCTGAGATCATATAGGATGGCCCCACCTGGGGCTCGCCCGAAAACCCAATTGTGTAGCATACACTACATGCAAGGTGAGTTAACGACCAAAAGCATGGTGTCACATGCGTTGCACCATTCCAGAGCCTCCCTTGAGCCTCTCCATGGCCCAGAATCGGTCCGACCCAAGGTCCAGAACCACCACCGGTGTACATCAGATAGTGCAAACTAGAATTTGAATTTTGAATCCACGCACATCCGTTTTGTGCGGCCAGGATTCCAGAATGAGACACCATATTTAAAGGGACATCAAATCTCATTAAGTTACCTTCCCATAGACGAAAAATAGGAAAAGGTCAAAGCTTGATTTGTCGGATCCGCCATTTGCAAAACCACGCCTCCGGAGCAATTCGTGGTCGATTGATGGTTTAAGCTCGAGGTGTCTTGAAATCCCCCTAAGACCATCGGGTAAGGACCCTCTCCTTCGGCAGTGCCTCCGATAGCTGAACAGGTTGCCGGAGCTCCTCCGGCTAGAAGGTTTAGTTGTGAGAGGCCGTCCCCAATCATAATCACACCACGCCCGTGAGCACAGGTTGCACCCGAAGGTGGTGACCTGCTTGCACCGCCCTCTCCCGCATCCCCTGGAGGCGGATGAGCCGGATAGAAGTCCCCACCCGATCCCCCGTCCGGCGAGCGTCTGCCGCTGTCACCCGAGCCGGTTGAGGATTCGTTGCCCTCGCTTCCGCTAGTCTGCACAGAGGAGTTAACCCATCTACTCCAAAGCAAATTTACATGAATCAGAACGACGGTCCCTGTATATGTGCTTCGATAAAACGGGGAATGAAGTCAACGCCGCAGCAGGCGATATCCATTATGCAGTTCTGGAGGTCACTCCAGTTCACTCCTGCTCGTTCGACGGAGATGATTGACCCGAATGGACTGACCAAGGCTTGTAGATCCAGGTCGTTGCAAAGCTCCAACGACACCCGACCAGCCGTCATTTGCAGAGGTGCTGCGACCCGCCCTTCGACGAATTCCACGAAGTCGGAGAGGACGTTCATCATGCGTCAGCTTAGCAGATACGCTTTCGCCGATGTTGAGGGGCAAAGCAATAGCATCGATCCATCGTTCAAAGCTTTGATCTTCCAAAACAACGGATCCACCTCAAAGCCGAAGAAGCATGAACATATATATCGAAGCAATTGGTCACTTGACCCGCAAGATCCAGTCGGGATCACCTTCACACCCTTATTGCGCAGCAAGTTAATCCCTTCCCTCGTAGCCGATGAAATCCGCATGAAGCACTGACATCTCATTGGCCGATTAGCTTCCATAATTTTAGCACCCGAGTCACTCGATTTGCACTCCACATAAATAACTTTTCGATCCTCATCCACAGCCATGCTTCCTTTACTTGTAGCTGGGTCTTCTGCTGTAATCACGGTTGTGTTGATCTCATCAATGCACTTCAGAGACGACGTAGTAAAAACCGAAATATGATCGCTGTCGTCAGAAGATATTTTGCAGTGGTGACGTCGGTTCCCAGTTCCATGGCAACTGAGGCATCGAGTAATGGCCACGCATTCACGCGCGAAGTGACCCTTCCAGAAGCAATTAAAACAAGCTGCCTCCCTCCGCAACTTTGCCAACATAGACTGTGGATCCGCAGCATCTAGCTTTCTGACGGCAGTAGCACGATGATACCTCCTCTTTCCGAAGTCTGAGCCATCAGGAATCTTCTTTACTGTATCCGCAAACGAGAGCACCTTGATGTTCTTCTTGACTGAATCCGCATCAGACGTAGCAGTCATACCATTCGTCGCCTTAAGTGCCTCAACAGGGGTAATCGTGACTCCCATAAAATCCGGGCTTGGAGTTGCACTCGAGAGAACGCCCATCATAATCGTTGCAGGGGCGGCAGTCTCCTTTCTCCTCCACAACTGCTCTTCCGAAAGCCTTCCCTTGCAAAGCCAGATCTCTGCGACGCTCGGACACTAGCGACGCTCGGACACTGCGTGACCGACGAAAAAGCTGGGAAAGCGCCTACTCTCAAATCGCGCAAATCTTTCCTTCCCCCGCCTTCTACTCACCAACGTCCATCGCCCCCCTAACCCGGACAGCTTCTTAGGCATGGGAGGCCCATCATGAAAAATGTCACCATCGACCTACCTTTTGGGCTAGCTTCATAACTCCATCTACAAACGCTCGAGCGAGCGGCGTTGGCGGAGGTATCCTTGCAACACAGTCGCCAGAGTCGCCTTGGCTCCATTCCGTGGCAAGACTATATGATTAATCTCCAGAGTTGGTGAGCGCTTTAATTAGTTTTTTGTTCTTCTTGTTTTGGACTTAAGCTTGATTTTCAATTATTTTTTAACTCTAATTTATTTGGTTTGGATTTTGATTATTTTATTTCAAAACCCAAAAATATCCAATCAGATCAATTTTTTAATTAGTTTTTTTATAAAATGCATATAATATATAAGTATATAGATATAGTATAAAATGCATATAATTTATAAATATATATGGGTCTGTTTGTTTCGTTAAAAAATGAGGAACTGAACTGAATTTCGGCCTTTAGCCCCCGTTTGTTTCGTAAAAATGAAAGAGGACATAATTTCGAATTCTGTTCGGGACAAGCCTTCGGGCTCTTTTGGGGAGAAAACTTGTATGAGCTGTCTGCTCATACAAATTTGTATGAGCAGGTCGCTCATCTTCCGCCACGTCAGCCCAACACGCATCCTAATGCAAAAATTAAATTCGGGATGCAATCTAGACGGTTGCTGGGCACACATCCAGAATTTGAATTTTATATCGAGATACGTGCTGAACTGACGTGGCAAAAGATGAGCGGCCTGCTCATACAAATTTGTATGAGCAGGCCTGCTCATTCGAATTTTCTCGGTACACCAATCTGGAGCGGAGGACTTGGAGGCAGAAAGATCTCGTTGCCCCTCGACTAACCACGGGTCTCTCGCCTCCAACCTTAGTCGCGTCTATCGCACCCTCATCTCGTCTCTCGCATCTCGTCCCCGTCGTCGACAGCGTCTCTCGCCTGCGATTCTCGCCGCTCATCTGCGCCTCTCGCCCTCTTCCAGGTAGCTATACCCTCGATCTCCTCCTCTTCCGTCCAGGAAACTACACCCTCGCTTACAAACTCTTCGATCGCCCTCATCTCTCCGATCCCCCTCCTCTCTCTCTATCCGATCTCCCTCCTCTCTCTCTCTCTCTCTCTCTCTCTCTCCGATCTCCCCTCCTCTCTTTCTCTGATCTCCATCCGCATCTCTCGCCCCCTCTCCTCTGTACAAGCTGTAGAAGATGACAGCTAAAGCTATTTTAATTTGTTCAATCTGATATGCTTTTCAATCTGCTTTGTTGATACTGTAGTTTGATTCATAGAAGGTGACAGCAAGTATTCTTTTCAATCTGTGTTTGATGTAACTATGTTTGATTCAATCTGTGTTTTTTCAATGCTTATTGTGTTTTTTCAATCTGACCTGAGAATGTCGAATTGGTTTTTTCAATGTGACAGCATACTTGCTGTAAATCATTTAACTGAAATGAATTGGTTTTTTTACTTGGCGCAATTGTCTTACTCCTGTTATTTTTCTTTAGTTGTATCTAGAGTCAATACAAGATTTGCTAGCACCAGAGAAGACCAATATCCCTACTGTCGAGGATCCAAGGATTGGTAAGGTGTCCTTACCTGGTGCTGCTGTTGTTCAGGTAAAAGATCTCGATCAGTTTACGGGGTTGCTGCAAATTGGTGAAGCAAATAGACATGCTTCTAATACCAAGCTAAATACAGAATCATCTCGAAGTTATGTAGTACTAGTGGTGTGTCTGGTTATGTTTGTCTACTTGTACTTAATTCTTATCTAATAGTCCATTAAGATATTAGATCAAATTACTTGGTACTTTAATTATGTATTTTGTGATTTTAGAGTTTGAACATTGTCCTTGATAAGTATTTGCTGTTTGACATGTATCTATGTCCATGTTCATAGATCTTTGGATGGGAGAAAGGAAACTGATGTCTCCTCCTTGACTAATGAAAATGATCTAACTTCTCATCATGTACCTTACATTTCAAAAAGCAAGTTGTTAATTGTTGATCTTGCTGGATCAGAACTTGAATTTTAGGTAGCTTTTGCAACTAAAAGATTAATTCTGATTTTTCTAGTTTCTCTAGCACTAAATCGAGTCACTGCTAGTGCCATAGCTAACTTGCCAATGAATGGTAAGTGGACAATGAACATTTGTGTGATGAACCGAAAGAAAATTGCTTATTGTACATGTTTACTTATACATAGTTAGCATAGATTTAATTTTTGGTGTAATATTTTTGGTGTAATGTAGAGGTCAGTATTTGGATGATTTAATTTGATTGTAGAATTAGATTAGAATCAGGAACTGTTGTGACATATTGCACCTAAATTGATGTTAAAATTATTTTATGTATAAAATTGAATTTGAGTATTAAAAATATGTAAGAATATTTTGATCATTTTATCCGGTACGAAATTGTATTGTAGCGAAACAAACGCATGACGAGATTATATATCGTATTATGTTCTTGACGAAACAAACATAATATAGCTGTTGTCACAGGATACCTAGTGTTATGTTCTTATTCTTATTTGGTGTTCTGTGATGGATAATTTGTGAATCAAACGGTTCTATATGTATATATTAATTATTTCAGAAATTAAAAAAAGCAATTAAAATAAAATTTCGGATGAAAAACGTCGAAAAGGGAGTTAAATGAAATTAATCTGAAAAGAAAACTAGTTATCGATTATGATGAATTGGATGAAGCCGATCGTTTTAACATGTTTCCTACTCCAATGAGTACAGCTCATCACGTGCCACACAGCTAAGCCCACTAATCTAATCCTAACAGGCTAGGTAAACGAGTCATCTTCTTTCTAAGCTGGCTATCTCACGAATCTTAGGTGGGGTCCGTTGGTGGATCGCCTGCGCAACTCGGGTACGGTTTGGGGACATCGTGGTGCGTGAATCATTAAACCGCTCTCACTGTGAACTCACGAAAAGATTGGCAAGAGTCAAAGAGAAGCAGACGTTCTCAAAATATGAAAGCTTGGTAGTCAATTAGTTTGAAGCGAGCAATGGAGAACGCGTTCCTTGTTGATTGAGCTTGCGCTTCGCACCATCCTCCATCCAAGGCTTGTCCCTGCTTCCCCAATCGCCAAATTTCTCATCAACTTTGATTCGATCTATTAAAATTAAAGGAACGAGCGATCTTCGGTTCTCTGTCCTCCATTTGCTTCATTTCATCTGCTTCGAAATATTTTCTCCGTGCCTTTTCTCCCTTTTTCAATTTTTTGTAATCAGTGAGTGGTGTAACAAGAAAAAGAGCAAAGATTAGTATTGATTTTTTGGGGGAGCGATTCTGGCTAATATGTCGATTTGGGGGTTTCGTTTGGTGCCGTGGCTCAACATGAAGATTGTCGATCCACTTATGCAAATCATTAGAAGGTATTCTTTTGAGCTTAGCGGATTTGCCTTGTGCATTTGAGGATTCAATTGATTGTAGCTTCTGCCCTTTGTTCCTCCCGATTTTGCGCTTCTTTTGGTCTGTGTGGAGTTGATTTTCCCTAATGAAAAGTATATATTAACTTCCCACCTTCGGAAATTTCATATTGAACTTGAAGATCTAATTTGCTAAGGAAGTTCATGCTATATGTAGATCTATTATTTGCTCTCAGATTTTACAGCATGTACATGCTTATATTCTCAAATCGCAAACACCCTCAAATATACGGCTTGCCTGCTGTTCCTATGATTGAGCCATGCTCTAGTTCCTATATTGCATATTCTGCATTGTGGTGGTGATCTCAGCTGAAATAGTTGCTAGAGCTGTGCTGAATCGTTTATAATCTTCTGTAGGGGTGCAGAACCAAAGCAACTGGCATTTTCTACTGCTTTAGGCATCACAATTGGAGTATTTCCCATTTGTGGTAAGTTGCCTTTGCAGATGATTATTGACAATGTGAACTGTGAAATATTCTTTGGTTGAACATTGTACTATTGGACTGTCATTATCATATTGAATTAAGCAAAAAATATATGAAGATTGACTCATATGTTCAGGAAATTGGGGATTATCAAAGACTTCCTATTAGCATTTAGGTTTAATCATGTCAGAAAATTGTTGATATTATCAAAGGCTTCCTTTTAGCATTTAGGTTTAGTCAGATCATTCTCTACTGAATCCAATGGCCAAATGAAGTCAGTATTTGTCAATTTGGCTACTGATGCGTAGATAATTCCTCTTCCTAATATCATTGTTTCTTTTCTTTTGCCATCTTATGGTAGTGATATGGTTCTAGATTGGAGGTTTTAGTTGAGTATATTACCTTATCGAAGAATGACAAAAAGAAAATTTACACTTTTTATATGTATCCTTTTGTAAATGCATATTTCAACTTTGTGTACCTGATGATACTTCATCTATTCAGAATTTAGATTTTTTGGCTAATTATTGCAAAGTTCCATACTTTTCTGAAGCGTGAGACTTTAAGATCAATTTTAGAGTTGAATGCATGTTGACCTCAGCAGAGCAAACAACTATTAGATGTCATGGAAGCTTGTTAACATTTGAAATTGTCATTATCTTGAACTTTAGATGGAATGGGACCATGTGTATACTCAATGGATCATGTCACTAGAGATGATATTTTGGTGACCAGGAAGTGCCTACTATATGTTTGGTTTAACCTCTTTCAAAAGCTTAGAAAGAATAGAGGGTCATCTTCTAGGTTGGCTCTTGATGGAGATAAGTCTATGTATAAGAATCGAAATGTCTTTCTCTTAAAGAGCTCCATGCGATGATTTTCCTGGTTTACATGGCTTTGGCGATTTTGATGATTTATTAATTAATTTGTGGTACAAGTCAAAAAGTTCCTTTATTTGATTAAGAGATTGGAACCCAAAAGGGCCTCTATGAAATCACCACTGAGTAAAAAGGTACATATGGGTATCACATATATTTTTCTCTCGTGTTCAACTATAGTACTCCAGGACCACCGATGCCCCTGATCATATCTATGAAACTCATCCTAAGATCTTTAATTCTGTTCTACTGGTTCTGGTATTTAAGTCATGTAAATCGCCATAGTTGATTCTCATATAAATTTAATTTGAAAAAAAAAGTGACTTTCTAATTTCTTTACTGAATTTCATTTTTTTACATCTATAACTCTGACTTCCTTGCATGCTGGAAGCAACTAATTGTATTTGTTATTGCCTCATAGTGGTTCTCGGTAACATGCGTGTATTTGTATACATAGCATATAATGTTGTATGTTAAAATACTATTAATTGCTCTTTTTTCTATCATTACTAGGGACCACAGTTGTTCTTTGTGGCTTGGCCATTGGATTGGTTGGAAACCGTTGTCATGCTCCAAGCGTTATGCTTGCCAACTTCATTGCAACCCCAATAGAGTTGAGGTAATTTTCTTTTAGACCGAAAGCAAAACTCTTACGTCATTGTATTGTCAAATTTGTTTTTTTTTTGAAGTCTAAACCAAATAAACAGTTTAAGTAAATCTCCTATTGCTTTCAGCTTTTCTGTATTTCTGACTTGCTCCTATCTTTCTTTTTTTCCTTTTTTTTTTGAAGTGACTTGCTCCTATTTTTCTTGGAACCCATAATTCTTTTTGTTTAGATCTTTCTTTTCAGATAATACCACAAACACTGGAACCTTATACTTCTCCCACATGCATAATCTTGATACTTCTAACACTAATATGATAAATGGTCTATATTGAGAGTATAAAATGCTTAGTTATGGGCAGTTATCAATTGAAAATTGCAATCACCTGCCAATAAAAAAACTCATCTCTCAGCATATGGAATAGGAAATTCCTTATGATCATTGACCATAAAAAACAAATCAAATCAGATTTATTGAAATTCTTTTTGTCTGAAGCTATATTGTAACTTGTTAAGAAACTATCATCAATTAAATACTAAGATCGTTTGTTAAAATTGAGGTTACTACTACTTTTACATGTAAGGCTCTAACATAAGTCTCAGATAGGTGATAGCATCTAACTGTATCTCATTATTTGAGTACCATCGTTCCTTTTAGGGAATATTCTCAACTAAAAGATCAGGAATAGAATATTTTCTCAACTAGAAATTCAGCAATATAATTTTCCAAGGCTATATCAGTCTAATTCTGACTCAACCATGAAAGAAACCATAAGTGAAGAACTTTTAAATTTCTACTTATAAATTCAATGGTCTACAAAATTTTATGTACACTTGATATTTCGATTATGTTACTTCCATCTACTAGTATAATCTTAACCATAGAAAAATATGCCCGAGCAAGTAAATCCCAAGATAATGGTGCAGAAGAGGAGATAGATGGAATATACAAAATTCACTAAAAGACTAGGCAGTTTATAGATTATTGCAAACTCACTCAAGCTTAATAGGTTAAATGCCTGAATTTGCCTTTTAAAAAGCTGTATATTAATTGCAAAACTCAAAGATCACGTTGCTGATGGTTCTTTTTTGAATGCTGGACTATCATTTGGTAGTGACCATCCATATCAGGTTACTTTATTCATCTAGGTCTTCTGGGAGTCATCGCTCTCCTGTATAGTTATCATCACTCTCCATGTAGCTAATTGGCATCCCTTTCCACAGATTGTGATGCCCCGCGTGGACTTTTGAACTCCCCTCATGTGCATGTCACCTCTGATAGATATTAGCAAGTCTTCTTCTCTAAGATGATTTTTGATTGGTCGAATGCTAGTTTGAGTTATTCACTAGTTGATGGATTCTGATTGCTGTAACTTATGTTTTTCTTTTCTCAGTCTAGTAGTACCATTCTTGCGACTAGGTGAAGCCATTTCTGGTGGTCCTCATTTTCCGCTGACATCTGATGCATTTAAAAAGGTAATAACTGGTCAAGCCTCGCGAGACATCCTAGTCAGCATACTCCACGCGGTCAGTCAACCTCCTATTTTGTTCATTATATGCTAATTGTTTATCCTTAACAACCAGAATTATCTTTGGACTAACATATCAGTTAACTACAAACCTGTTCTTGCAGTTGTTGGGTTGGCTCATTGCAGCACCTCTCATCCTTGGAGCCCTTTACATCATCCTTGTTCCTTGTTTTAAGTTACTGGTTCACAAATTTAGTTCCATGCCTTCAAGCCCAAAGAAGGAACTAAAGCCTAAAGCAAGGGCTGTGTAGCTCTGCAAATTAGTGGAGATAAAGGGCATGAAGCGATTCATTGAAGAGTTCTTGTTGCACTATAACATTACTGGTGGTGTTCTTCAAGTGCTATTGCTTGTATTATCATCGAAGTCCAGCTTAGAAGACTTACATAAACAAAAGGCCTCCTTTTGGTATCTCATGTATATATCCATTTACCATCAAAATTAATTGACCCCATCTGGGTTTGATTCTATTTGAGAGTGAAGCGTTTTAGTGGATGAAACTGCCCCTCGTTGATTGCTTTGTTTAGATGTATTAATGGCCAAAAATAATGTTCATTTTTTTACTCTGAGTCTCTGACTACACTTCGCACCGTGTAGTTTCAAAATTACACTTTGGACCATTTAATTTTGTAAATACTCATTCCACTTTGAAAGAAATCCTAAATTGCTGCTAAATTTATATCAATATCTCCAATATACCCTTTTGATCCAACTTGTCCACTTGCGGTGCATCTCGTAGCCATAACGCGTTTTTTTTCATATTGAATTTGAAGCATATGACAATTTGATTATAACTTTTATGATATTTTTATTGTTATATTCTTTTAATAAAATGATATATTATAATTAAAACATATTTTTAAGGGTAAAAAAACTGCATGAATTTTCATTCTTGTAATGATTATGAAAAAAAATAAAAAATAAATATTTTTTAAGGACATTTATATCCGGGCCAGGCCAAGAGTTGGATTGAAAGCCCAAAAGCTGCTCTACATTTAAGTCGGTATCAGATCCTTCCTTCTACCCTGTTATAAATTACTGCCCGCTAGGCCGCTACGAAACCCTCCTTCGTTCGTATCGTATTAATTCCGCTTGTCCGTCGAAGCAAAAAGAAGAGGGCTAGAGGATGACAACGGCAGCGCGGCCAACATGGGCGCCGGCGAAGGGCGGGAACGAGCAGGGCGGAACTCGGATCTTTGGGCCCTCGCAGAAGTACTCCTCCCGCGACCTCGCCTCTCACACCAACCTCAAGCCCAGGTGAGACTTTCGCCTCCTTTTCTCTGAACCCCTAAATTCTCACCGCAGATTCCCTCATTTCAAGTATGATGGATTCTATTTGGTCGATCAGTTCCGACTTGAGATGGATTTGTTGTGGGTGGATTCGTAGTAGTAGAAGCCTAACCCTAGAGCCCAAATGCCAGCAATAGGTCAAGTATCGCGGATTCGGGAAACAAAAGCGAAAGTGACGCTGTTTATTTTTTATGTATGCTTTAATATTATATTATACTGGTAGAAGATTTACACAGTTGTTCGTGATGAATTGATGATTGAGACTCTATGGTGCAGGAAAGAAGGGCAGGATACCCAGGATGAGTTGCAAAAGAGGAACCTCCGAGAGGATCTGGAAGAGCGTGAACGAAGACATTTTTCCTCCAAGGATAAGTCTTATGCTGGTAATGCTTATTTTTTTCATCATATATTTTCTCATAACCGCATCTATGTTTTACTTTTCTAAAATCTATTTACTTCGTATTTCTGTGTGTGGTTGTGACATGTTTCGTTTTCGTGGGAAATTAGTTAATAAACACCTGTTTACCATTCCCAGACAGTGATTCTCAGCTTCCTAAAGCTTCATTCTATTTCAGCAGCAACTGCATTTGCTAGGAGCCTAGGTCCCTAGGATATATAGTAACTTGGTGTTAGTGGATTTTCTCCAAATTCTTAATGCTATTGGCCTTATGATTGCTCTGCCACTTGTTTGAGTTTGTTTGCCATCTCTTTGCTTTGTTGATGTTGAAACATTACCCGTGTTGATTGTTGGCTTTCTTTTGATGGAACAGCTGAATACTGTCCGATTAATTTTGTTATTTTCTTTACTTGATCTCGCTAAACACTGAAGCTTCTTGTTTTCTCTAGCAGAAGACAGAGATCAAAGAAGAAGTGGACACCTTCTCTTGGAAGGTACATTTTGTTGTTTTAAATTTCTTTTTGACGTGATGTATCTTGGTGCTGAGATATGAACATATTTTCTTATAGTGCAAATAATTTCTCTTTTCTTGCTTACAGGAACAAAGAGGGAGGCTGAAGATAGGATTGTTCCAAGGAATATTGATGCTGACGACTCTGATGCAGACGCCAAAGATGATGGTGATGAGGGAGAAAGGTATCAAAATCAATTCATCAGTATTTATGTTTTGTGATGCATGCAAGTTTCTAGTTTTGCCTTATTTTGTTCTTACTTCATATATTATCATTTATCAGGAAACTGTTTGCATCTTTTTCTGGGACTTCAGTTCATGGTCGTGTCCTACTCATCTAATTATCTGCATGTTGTGTGAAGAAATTGAGGAATTTAGGAAAACATTCTTTCCTTTGTTCTAGAATTTTGTTTTTGTTCTTCAGAGGATTTTGAAAAGCTTGAAAATAAAAAGAGTGTTTTATGAAACTGTCAATTCCAGCTTGCAGTTGAGTGTGAAGCACAAACTCTTTTCTAAATGGTAAGGTTTATAATTTAGTGCTTGTAGACTAGTGAGGTTTCCAAATAGATAAAGCATTTTCAGATTATAAGGTATAAATTGTTAGTTTTGGATATGAAACAACAACTGCTATGCATAAAGAAGGTATAAAATTGCATAGAAAACAGGATTCATTCCTTGGTGTCACATATAGAAGCTCGCTGCTCGAGAACCTACTCCTCTGCTACATAGACCTGGTGATTGATTAAAGTTGTGACTTGAGTTGCAAGATGAAGGCATTGCTTCAAAAATTAGATCTATGCAGCTTGCCATGGACGGAACCAATAAAAGGGTTTGTGCTTGGTGGAGCTTTATGCATGTACAATCGACCTTAAAAAAGCCCCTCAAGGGGCACCATAGGCAAAGCTGTTAAGTGAGGGTCTTCTCTTTCAAAGTGGTGACCTCAATAAGATGCTATTCATTTTAATAGGTTTTTTGCCAACATTTTAAATAATTGAATATTTATCTAACATTTAGGGGATTCCATCCCCATGGCATTTGCAATAACAAGATTTGCTGACTTAAAGTGGATATTCGAGCATCTGTCTTGCACACTGACTTTTTGCAAGTTATATTCCAACTTCATGCCAGCCAAAGTGGATATGATGCATGGATTACCTTTGTTGTCAGTGTTGGCCCTCTTGAATGCCGCATTCATTCAACTTGTGTCAATTCTTCAAACCAAGGAAATACAATGCTATGTGCTCTGAAAGTTCACATCATTAGGAGTTTGGATTTAGAATATATATCTTTAGTTTGTGTTGCACATTGAAAGTGCAGGTCCAATCAAAGACCAGATCAGTTTATCTTTAATTTCAAGTTTGTTATAGTTATCTTGAATTAGCAGTTTTTATGTATTTTATATTAGGGTTTTGTTTGATTAGTCTAAGGTTTTCAGCTTTTATATATAGGCTTTTTGATTTAATCATTTAGGTAGTTACTTGAGTGAATTTCGGTTCTTTCTTCTACTTGTCTCTTCTCCTGGTTCTGCATCATTTTGCTGGTGAAACTATTAATCAAGTTGTAAATGCAACAGCAATCCAGCAGTTTACCATGATACCATCCTCATTTTGTCAAAATGACTTCAAAGTTCTCCACATGTTTTTTTTACCTCTTTCCTTTCTTTTAGTGAGTAACAATGTGGTGGAGACTGCCTTTTGTTTTGTGTCTTGTTCTTGTGATCATCATCTTTCATCTAAAGATCATATTATTGTCTTTTTAGCGAGGATGATGAGGATGATACTGAAGCCCTATTGGCTGAGCTTGAAAGGATAAAAAAAGAACGAGCTGAAGAAAAACTTCGTAAGGTTTGTACTACTAACTATTTATGAATGTTTTCTTTATCTGCTTATCAGGATCTCTTTCTATGATCAGCTCTACTTGAGTTCCCATAAATGTCTTGCACATATATTTTTAGAACATGACTTTGATAGGAGTTCAAGTCATTCAGTTGAGTGACTACTTTCTTAAAAGCTTAAAATGGTTAGGAGAGGCCTCAACTTATATTGTAGTAGTTCTCAAGCTGTTTATAGCAATATCTATTAGCAAAGCCTTTTTTCCTTGTGTTGGTGCATGGTCAATCTCTCGTCTTTTTTTACATATTTGTAAATTAAAGATGTGGTTATGGTGCTTACAGGAGCGGCAGCAACAAGAGGAAGAGCTAAAGGCAAAAGAAGCAGAGCTGATGCGAGGAAACCCGTTGATAAATATTAACAATTCAGCTTCCTTCAATGTGAAAAGAAGGTGATCTGGATACTACCATAATCCATTTGTTTGCATATTTGTAACAACACATATATACAGAAGGATAAGTATATTATGAAATTAAGAAGAAACCAAAAAAGATGTGGTACATAGATAGCCTTGAAATAGGGCATTGAAATCTAAAACCTTCACCATACAGGGCCATTGATCCAGTCAAGCTACATCATTTATTTATAACCTCAGCTAAGAGAAATCCACAACTCAGATCAAGCATGATCAAAATCATGCCATTATAGATCTTCAGGCAAAAAAAAAATTAAAAATACTTTATGGACTAATCATTTTTGTTGTTGCAGGTGGGATGATGATGTAATTTTCAAAAACCAGGCTCGTGGCGAAGCGAAAGCTCCCAAACGTTTCATCAACGATACCATCAGGAATGACTTCCATCGGAAGTTTCTACAGAAGTACATGAAATGAACCTCTGAAAATTTGTGTATACATTGACTTCTGTCAACTTGAAAAGGTGGCACACGGTGCAAATTTATTCAATGTTGCTAATACATTCAACCGTGTGGAATCTTAAACTGACCAACTTTGTACTTTTGATCCTCGAAATTATTGTTCCATGTCCATTTGCACATCGACAACCCTATCATGAAATTCTACCCGATAAGCAAGGGTGTCAAGCAAATCCGAAATCTATAGCCAAGATCAGGTTGGTTGGCGTTAGATTTATAACATTAAAAATCATTTTTTAAAACCGTGTTGGATCGATCGTTCTTTTATCAAGGATTTTAGGCTGGCTGCTGATAAAAGTATGCTACGATTAAATATCATAATCGCATTCCTTGGAAGGTAATTTATATTATCTGTCCTTTTTTTCAAATTTATTAATTGAGTTAAGATCTGTATTTCTACAAGTTTTTGTCGTAATGTTTCCTTATAAAAGTAAGATCCCTCTCCTTATTTGTAAATCACTCTATATTAAATAGTGACGATGGTAATATAATTTATGTGATAAATAAGAAAAGTGTTAGAATTAACCATCATATGTGTTGATGATATCTTACTTTTTTTAATTACAAATAAAAAATTAAATTTCTGAAAATTTATTTTCCAAGAGGGGTTAGTGCTTTTGTTAGAAACAGAACTTGTACAAAATTTAGTATAAGATGTTGCTCTTTTCCTATGTGTTACCTAGGAAAATTGCTATTTTTATTTTTAGTTATATTACCAGAAATATTAAATTCTCCTAACTAATATTTCTAATAATCTTTCTAATACTCACATATAATAAAGTGCCCATGAGATAAAATTACAACTCATATCATTGTGAGTGATTAGAAAAATTATTAGGCACATTTTTAAGAGGAAATAGCAATACTCATATTGATCAATTTTCTAATAAGATAAATAATTGAATTAGAATACATTTATCTCAAGATGGTAAAATTATTTTAATAAACTCTACTCTAAATTTTTTTATTGTACATTTTTTACATGTTACCAATTCCTAATGTGATTATCAATAAGATATTTGTCTTAATCCAAAATTTTCTTTGGAATTTTTGGCAAAAAAAAAACTTACAAAATTCTTGTGAGCATGAGATTAAACCTAAGAATCTTGGGGGGTTGGGAATTAGATGATTATATCACCTCCATTTTGCTTTAACTGCTAATAGGATTAGTTAATTTTTTAAGATAATCTTTGGTTGGATGAAATAAAATAGAAATAGATAAAAAAAATATAAATAGATAATATAACATAAAATATCTTTTAAAAAATATAATAAATATTACTTTCTTTGATTAACATTATGATTGAAATAGAGAGGAAAATAACTAAAATATCTTTTAAAAAATATAATAAATATTCTTTATATTCTAATTAATGATAACATAAAAAAAATAAGAATTAATATAAAATGATTTTATTTATTTAATATACTAAAAAATATTATTTATAATAAAATACCCCTTTAATGCTTTAGAAGAATAGCGGTGTCCAAGAGATCAAATTCATGCCCTTATAATCAGTAGTGTTATGCCAAAAGAAATTGTGAATGAGTTTAGTAATTTTATTCATACCGTGTTGCATAATCCAAGATACAAATAAGCATGCGGTGGCACAATTATAAGAACAGAATTAATAAGAGTTAACTTTCCAGAAGTATATTACAAATGAGTTAGCTTGGTAATAAGCTGATAAAAAAGATAATCTTGAATATTATTACGAGCTCGTCAAGAGGAAATCATGGCCTGAAGATACTCAAATGGAAAGCTACCATGAAATATCTGAAGTACATTACAAATATTGAAATATTAAACTAAGTCTCACCATTTGATCATTAGGTAATAATCAATAGTAAATTAAAGGCATAACTTGCTATTGCAGTGGGACTTAATTATTGCCTTGACAGTCATTGAAGGCTTGAAGCCAACAGTCCAACACCGAAACTTGTTAGTTTTTTGTTTTTTTTCCTTGAAACGTGTCACTGACTCACTGGTTAGTTGTTTACTATCAGAATTTTACAATTAAAAAGTATTGAGGAGGCGTATCTTATGATTTGTTTGGATCGTGGATTAGGAAAAGGTGACGAGGGATGGAAAATGATTGATTAATTATTTTATGTTTGAATTTTAATTTTAGAAGGATTTGAAGGCGTTAGAAATTTTTTCAAACCCCATCAAATTCCTCAAATAGTGAAATAAAAAGGGATAAAAATTTATAATATTTTAATATCGTTAAAAATATTATTTTTCCCTCCATGGAATTAAAATCCCTTGATTCTTCTTCCCTCTTAAATTCCCTGTTTCACGTTTTTTTTTTAATATTTATTGGAATTTTTAAAAAAATTAATTATTAAAATTTATATAAATTTATAATATTTTAATATCATCAAAAATATTATTTTTTGCTCCACGGAATTAAAATCTCTTAATTCTTCTTTCCTCTTAAATCCCTTCTTTCACGTTTTATTTTTATTTTTATTATTTATTGGAATTCTTTAAAAGTTAGATTATTAAAATTTATATTTTTTGTTTTAATTATATTTTAATAAATTATTAAAGAATATAAATTAATTAATTTTCATTTTATATGTAAGTGTGCGTAAAACGTTAAAAGGGTCTTTTCATTAAAATTATCCTCCTTCACCTCACTATTTAAAATTTTTACTCAAACAAAGAAAGGGATATATTATCCCATCGTTCCTCACCCATATTTTATTTGTTCTATCCAAACATGGGATTAACTATCTTTCCCTAGGGGTGTGCATGAGTACCGGGTAGACCCGAAATCGATTGGAATCGATCCGATTGGGTAGGTCCGGGTAGACCCGAATTAAATTCGGTAGGGTCCGGGTAACAAATTAAGAAATCGGTTAAAATTGATTTCGGTTCTGGGTCCAACACGGCAGGACCCGAAATCGGAACCGGTATCGGATTATATATATTTAATTATTTAACTTGAATCTGATATATTAGATAATATGTATATTCCTAGAATTTTGAGGATTTATGACATCTACAACCACTATATGACCAATGATTATACACTACTGGAAAAATAGGCATCAGCAACGGCTTGCAACGGCCCGGCCCGTTGCAAAGTAGCCGTGGCAGAAAAGCGTGTTGCTGATAATTTAGCAACGGCGCTGCAACGGCCGATCGGATTGTTGCTAATAACATTATCAGCAACGGCTTTGCCACGAACATCGGGTCGTTGCTGATAACCTTATTAGCAACGACCCGTGAGACCATGGCAAGGCCGTTTGTGAAAGACCATTACTAAGCCGTTGCTGATGTTATACAGCAACGGCTTACGATACACTTTTAGTAACGGCTTTCCCATGGACAACCGTAGGAAAGCCGTTGCTGATGACTAAAACCTGGAACAGAAAAAATTTTAAAATTCCAAATTTCCATTAATATATTGATACAATCTGATACATAACTCACACACCCTTACACTCATACACACATCCATTCACACATCATAAATACACTTAGATATATATATATCAAAACAATTATACTTATATTTATAATTATCCATAATCGTATAAAAATTATTCAAATGCAAAATTGAAGTATCAATATCCAAACAAAACAAAACTAAAATATATATATAGTATCAAAGTAACAAAGTCAATATAATAATAATAAAAATCTCACGATGACGATGGAGGATGGTCTGGATCATATGGCGGAGTCTGGAGTGTCTGGGTGTACACCGGCGTGGACTGACTCGAGGACGATAGATCAGATGATGCTACTCCGTGATGACTTGACAAGTTGCGTAGCATAACTTGCATATCTACCATCATCTGACTCTCACGCTCCATCAACTCAGTTTGACGCGCGACCGTCTCCTCCAGTGTCCTTATCCTGCTACGTACTATGATCATCTCTGGACCTGGAGGTCGACAGTCGTTCACCAGCATGCGGAGGGGTCGATGCCCCAAGTGGCCCTAGCACGGCTCGCGCATGACCACTATCTGCAAAACCATACACGCGGCCGTGGTCCCAACCACCTGCAGCATCGACCCACGCTGCTGCGTCAAAGTCCTCGGGGATGCCTCCGCGTTGTATCACCGTTTGAGTGTAGGTCTCCTACTCGAGTTTAATTTTTTGTTTAATATTTTTCAAAAAACTTAAATTATAAATATATAATGAATAATTTAAAAAAATATACTTACCATAATAAATGCAGCGCGGTTGTCGACGTACTCCCCCGTCCCATGCACTCGACGGTGTGTCCGTTCAAACACCGCCATCAGAGAGGGTCGCTGGACAGTCCCGTCGTCTAACACTGTCGTCTACATTTACAAAATAAATACATTAATCAGTACACAGAGTAACAAATAAAATATAAAATTAAAATTAAGGTAAACTTACCATACGGTTCGCGTGCACAGCAAATGCAACAGAGCCACCAGTGTGACGCGCTCCTCCCCCCGACATGCGGTTTCTAGCCGCAGTCCTAGAAACCTCCTACCATCGATTCGTCGACCATAATGCCATGAGCTAGTCCCATATATCTGGAGTAATCCAATCGGGGTCGTATCTCCGAGTCTCCATGATGCTAGTGGTCCCAGCTCGGGCCATCGCTTGGGACCGGGCCTGCCCCAGCTGCCCGTTGTACCTCGCACGGGAAATAACCTCTCAGGCAACGTAAATGAAGGGCCTTTGGTCCTTGGCCCATGTAAAGCGAGCCTGCAAAATAATAATATCAGTACCAACATTAATCATCATGCATGTATAAAAAAAAATTAATACGTGCCTCAAACTCGCGCCATAGCATGTCGACGTGCTCACTGGGCACGTGAGACCACGTGGGTCATGCCCCATGCATGTATCGTCAAATAGTAGAAGAAATGCTCCTTAGCACTTCTTCTTGCTCGAATCTGCACAATAAAAATAAAATTTAATATTATATTAATGATATAATGAATTTATAATGATTCATAATTCATGATATATTACCTCTCCCCAATCACGCTAATGAATCTATGTGGCTCTGTGGCTGGTGGAAAATGCCACCTGTTCGACCCGCGTGGTCGTCTGCGTCTGAATGTACTAGCCTCAGCAGTATCATCGGCAGGAGGATCAACAATAGGAGGATCAGCAGCATGAGTAAGTGTTGGAGTCTTACCAATCGGAGACTCCGAAGCTCTCCTACGACGATAACCACGACCAAACATATTTGTCAAATAGGTATATAATTAGATTATTATATATATATTAGAGATATATTTAATATAAGATATATATATATTTTACCATTATTCTTCATCATCTGAGTAATACCCTTCGAATTCTTCTTCTTCATCATCTTCTTCATCAATTTCATGATTGTCATCATCAGCATATTCAACTTCTAATTGAATTGACGCTGTGTCTGCATCCTCAAGTATTGGAATAATACGATCTATAGTAGGAGGATCATCTTCTTGATAGAAACCATCTATCACATCAGGTATCGGCTCATTTTCTCCTACTATCGGATCAATTTTTCCTCTACCTTTAGTCTTACAGACTACACGTCAATCTGCTCTATCTTTATTTCGAGCCGGATACTTCGCGTAATATACTTGTTCGACTTGTGATGCCAAAATAAAAGGCTCATTTGCTGCCAATTTGGATTTGTAATTAACCTCAACAAGTTTGTATTTTGGATGAACTTTCATGCATCTTTCTGTTGTATCGAACCAATGACATCTAAATAGGATAACTGATTTCAAGCCGAAGTAGTGCAACTCTATCACTTCTTCCACCAGTCCATAAAAATTTATATCACATTCAACATAGGTTGTCCCTTTCACGCAGACCCCGGCACTCATCGTCTTCTTTGTAAATGCATATTCCGCCGTGTGAAATTTGTATCCATTAACAAAATATCCGCTATAACAGGACACTAGTCGCGTCGGTCCACTAACAAACTCAAATATTCTTTCATCTATTTCAGCTCAGTGATCTTTGCTGTAAGCTTGAATTCATGTAGGGAAATCACGATTCCGTAATCTCTCCAATTCTTGATCGTTGTGAATAGAGTATTTTTGCACCATCTCAATGTCAAATATTTCAATGAATTGTTCAATCTCTGGACAATTGAGTAATACATACAAGTGTCTCAAATGATACTCTTCCTCGCTTAAGTGTCGAGATGAACGAGAACCAAAAGCACGACCAGAGTGACAAAATATATTTAAACGTCCATCTGAATGTCGAACTGTCTCGTCGTTGTTACGTTGAAGACGATCAAATCTTGCATGTACTGTCGATTCAAAGTAAAATGAGCAGAATGTTGAAATTTCTTGGATGATATACGATTTAGATATTGATCCTTCAACAACTGCGGTGTTCTTTACTTTTTTCTTCAGACGATTCATGTATCTTTCAAATAAGTATATCCACCGGTATTGAACGGGGCCACCAACGCGTGCCTCGTATGCCAAGTGTATCGGTAGATGCTCCATCGAGTCAAAAAAAGCAGGAGGGAAAAATTGCTCCAGCTTGCATATAATTTCAATAATATTACTTTCAAGTGTTGACATATCTTCGACTCAAAGGACATTTGCACAAATGTTTCTAAAAAACATACTAATTCAGTCAACGGACCCCAAATATTATCAGGTAGAAGATCTCGAAATGCGATCGGATGCAATCTCTGCATGAATACATGACAATCATAGCTCTTCATCCCTGATATTTTGCAATCATCGACATTCACACATCGAAATAAGTTTGAGGCATATCCATCGGGTAATCTGAGTTCTTTTATTCATTTACAAACATCTTTGATCTGTTGTTTATTTAACACATACGGGGACTTCGGCTTCAGATATCGTCCATGGACCTCTTGTAACTCCAACTCCGGCCTCTTACAAAGTAATTTCAGATCATGTCGGGCTTTGACATTATCTTTAATTTTTTCGAAAACATCCATCAAAGTGTTGAAAATATTATCAAACACATTTTTTTCAATGTGCATGACATCTAAATTATGTCGAATCAGTAATGAACTCCAATAGGGCAATTCCCAAAAGATACTTTTTTCACTCAGTTATGTGTTTGACCAAAGCCTGACACTCTTTCATTCCGATCAAATACTATCTCTGGAAGTGCTGAAACACGTGCTTACATCTGTTTACCAGACAACATCGGTGGTGGCCCATCTCTTTCGACTCTGCCCTTAGTAAATTCATTACGATTCTTTCGATACTGATGGTTAGCCGGTAGGAATCGACGATGATAATCAAAGTATGAGATTTTTCTTCCGTTCTGAAGACTGTTTGATTTAGAGTGTTCCATACAATACGGACAAGAGAGTCGGTCGTGAGTGCTCCAACCAAACAACATGTCGTATGCCGGGAAATCATTGATTGTCCACAAGATCGCGGCCTTTAAATTGAAGTTTTGCTTCCGATGACAATCATAAGTGACAGCTCCCTCAGTCAACAATGTTTTCAATTCATCTATCAAGGGTCTGAGAAACACATTAATTTCTTTTCGCGGACCCTTAGGACCCGGAATAATCATCGAAAGATAAATAAATTAATCTTTCATACACATTGACGGTGGCAAATTATAAACTGTCAGCAGCACTGGCCAAACTGAATAAGGAGTTGTAGAATGTTCAAACGGATTAAAACCATCGACAGCATCTCCCTACAGTTCTCCGAATACGCATATCATCTGGGCGCGTATCGGAGAACAAGAGAGATGCTGCCGAAATTTAGAATATGTTAACGGTTAAAAGAAAAACGTAAGTGCAATACAAATAACTATATTCCCAAATTGTCCAATCAGGGACAATTCAAGGGTTGTACATCGTATAAAAGATCATCTACTTCTTTTACACGAACATACAACCCCCAAACTGATCTAAGGTTGGAACAGGAGGCGGCGAGAAATACCTCGAATCAAACGGGAGGCAGAGGTCGGAATAGGAGGTCGAGGACGGGTCGGCGGCGTCGGCAGCAGCAGCTCGGCGACGGCGTTGGAAGAGAGCAGCGGCGGCGGGCAGAGAAAGAGGAAGAAGGGGGCGGACGCGATCGCGTTCCCTATATAAACTTATCAGCAACGGCTCACTTAGCCGTTAGAAAGCCGTTGCTGATAAGTTAATCATCAGCAACGGCTCACGTGTCCGTTAGAACGTCGTTGTTGATAATTTAATCATCAGCAACGGCTCAAGTATCCGTTAGAACGTCGTTGCTGATAATTTAATCATCAGCAACGGCTCACTTGTCCGTTAGAACACCGTTGAAGATATAGCATATCTGCAACGGCCTGAGCGGCCATAAGAACATCATTGCAAATAGCAACGGCTTGAGCAGTCGTTGCTGATGGCCGTTGCTGAAGAACCAATTTCTAGTAGTGATAGTTGCCAATGAAGTAAAGAATATCATTCATTTTGCAACATGAGTATTCTTTGTAATATTTATAGTATCTATATCTATTTTAGGAGCCTATTTGTAATTTCTCAATATAATCTATTGGTTACACTCTATATATATTAATATTTTTGCCACAAAACAACAATAGAAATTATAGTGAACATTAACAAACCCTTTCATTCATTAATTCATTATTTTATCTTCACATTAACAAAATTAAATAGGTGATCCAATAGGGTACCTGGAACCGGAACCGGTGGTTCCGGGTAGGGTTCGATTCTAGGTTCCAACAGTGTAGGGTCCGGGTCCAAAATATAAGAATCAGTCCTATATAGGATAGGGTCCAGGTATCATGAAAATTACAGGGTACCCGGACTCGCTCACCCCTATCCTTCCCCATCCCTCCCTTCTAGAGCTGACAATTTTTGACCCGGCTCGATAGCCCGACTCGGCCCAACACGAAAAAATCGGGCTTAAGCCGATTCTTACCGTGCTTGGGCCGTTATCGGGCTAGCCCAATAAGACCCAAACCAATATCAAGTCGAGCCTACACCAACGGCCAACCAGGCCCGATAGCCCGATAAGAATTTTTATTCATTATCAGAAATCATGATACCGAGCCCAAATCGGCTCGATAGCCTGATTTAGGTCCAATAGTCTGATTCGAGCTCGATAGTATGATTCAGGCCTGAACCGGGCCCTGATAGCCTAATTCTGAATTTTTATTATCGTGCTAACGGATCGGGCCGGGCCGATCCGTTTACTGCTCGTGTCGTGTTGGCCCCGAAACCCCAGACCCGAACTTTTATCAGTGCGAGCACGATTTTAGTTCAGACCGAGTTGGCTCAATTTGATAACTCCGGCTTGACACAAATTGTCGGGTCTACTCCCTTCCTCATCCCTCTTTTTTCTTCCCCTCTCCACCCCTCCCCCTTTAATCCAAACAAACCGTTAGTATGTAGTCTTTAGCTGATTGGTTGAGAAGGAATCCGCTTATAAACTCATTGTGAATTTGTGATTGGGAAGTCTATCTTTAGAATATGTTCTATATAACGAATGACTGATTCCTTCCCAATGTGGCGGTCGCTCATCCATCTTTTTTTTTTAAGCTCAGGTGACCGAATTGAGCTCCATGCCGTGGAGTCTTAATTTACAAAGTCTTGCTCTCATTGCTACTCATTGAGCAGCTTGATTGCACTCTCGAAATACAAACTTAAAGCGAATATTATTACAACCAATAGCTAGTTGTTTTGAGTCTTCACGGCATAAAAGATAGTGTTATTTAGTATTATCCATCAGCAGTTTACAATCAGATTCCACCACAATATTTGAGAGGTGTGAGATATACTTCATAGCATGGAGCAAGTTGTAAAAGCAAATTCAACCTGAATTGTTTCAGCTAGGTGGTTCCTCCATAATTGATCTTGAGTCTCTTCAGTTGAGAAGGGAGCCATTTAATCAGGATCACAATTGATCTCGAGTGTCTTCAGCTGAGGAGGGAACCATTTAATCAGGATGTGTTTTCATGGCTAGTCCCTCAGACAGTTTAAAACTGAAATAATTATCAGTAAATGCTAAAATATTGATCATTAAACCATAGGAGAAAGCTGTTTTAGCATTATGAAGCTTCAAATTCCTAGTGTACCAACAATGACTTTTAGAAATCAATCCTTGGAAGTGTCAAAACACAACGAAAGACAAAACCCAGTCACTCCTGATGGCAAAAGCATAGTTCAAACTAGATTGCAAAAAAGACCTAACTTGAGCAGTAAAGGAACAAAACAAAAACAAGTGATCAAAGGTTTCTACATGGGAATCACAGAGCAGGCAACAAGTGATCACTCATCTAGCTTTCTCTGGTCGTCTTCAGTCTCCTTTCCAAGGAATAATATATTATATAAGTGATGAACATCCATTCTTTCAAGTAAATCATGCTGCAGTTACCTACAAGTGACAAGATTTGTCGCAGATGGAATGCTGACTTTCCCCTTCGATTAGGAAAGGAGAGGGAATTTGATATCTGGAACATGAGGCTTGCAAATTTCATATCTTAAACGAACAGCACAAGAAACAATGTACTTTTTTTAGGGCAAGCCAATACAAGACACAAAACATTGTTCCCATAAGCCATATCAATTGCCTGACAAGATTTAAGAACAAACTAAGAATCCAGACAGTGTGATTCCTACATGACAAGCACATTCATCTTTCCCACTCAAGAGCTGGATCTCTCAGCACCTCCTCCCCAACATATTGATGTTTTTGCAAATTTGTTGCCTTGCTGGGCACTTCTGATCTCAAGGCCTGGGGCCAACCCATGATATGCGGCAATACGTACTACAAGAAAAACATTGTTAGGAACCATGAAGTCAACAGTTCATTAATAGAGGTAGCAGCAGTGTCAAAGAATTTCAACAAGCATTTAATGCATGGTTTTCCTGCTTGTTAGAGAAAACACTAGTCTCAATGAACAAAAGTTTGCAGTTAGTCCATTGTTTGAAGCAGAGATTATTCTGCCATACACTACACCCATCCCATCTAGACCTATCCAAATCTTTTCTACATAACTTACAGCAGATGATGGATTGACATTAAAAAAAATATATAGAGATTAGACCTATCCAGATGTCTAAAAGAAATGGACATTGGACAACTAAATATTATCTAGGACAACTGTCTAACAACCAAAAACTTGAGAAATGAAAACAGAAAATTGAGAAAATAAAAGATATAAATCAAGACTTAGAAAACAATTCCACATCTTGGACTCGTTAAATGCTTTGATAACCAAGAAGTTCAGATTCACTATGAAAAATAAAATGGTAGCCTATTGAGACATACAATCATGGACCACAATCCTGCATGTTGTCTAAACCCAGAATGATAGTTTCTATTGACAGCAAAGGTATACAAAGTTGTGCAGAATAAGCTAAGGGGAGTTACTGGGCATTTTAGGTTATGATATAATACTGAGGGTGTCAGAAAAAAGAAAAACAACATGACAATTTATCTAGCTAATCAAACAGAACCTTGAGGTCCATAAAATAGTAGGCATAACTAAACTAACATTTCACTGAAGAAAGTTTGAACCATTTGTGCCTGTAAAAATGTCACTGTTGTTCTCCTGAATTACATTTGTATTTCTTTGTGTATGTTATAGTTCTTTTATCTTTTAATGTACTTATTAAAGAAGATCGCTTGATCAAAACAGCATTCATAGTTACAAATTGATATGCGATAAACAATAAACCATGCATACATATCTGAACTGCCTCTACTGGCATCATTTCAATTTAAGTAGACACCACAAATCAGTCGTATTCAAGGATAGTTTTATAGTGACATTAGACAAAGTTCAGCCAATAAGAAGCCTTGCAGAATAATGAAATAATTAATTCAACTCAATTTCCATAACTCTATGGAACCTAAAATTCTGCACTAACCAGGACCAATATCTAGGCTTTTTAATTCTCCATAAATTGAAGAGATTAGGATATGAAGAATCTTACACTTAACACTGTGCGAATAACAGTAAACTCAGCCTTTGTAACTGGAACAGAAAACCGCTCATTTGTCTTCTGGACATGATTTACAACAGCTGTCCAAAAAACCAAAGAAATCAGGAGAATATACTACACTAACAAACATGAAGAAACGAGTCAAAAGACAACATACAGAAAATAATTAAAATAACCTTTCAAATAAAATGATATTTAAAATAACCGTTCAAATAAAGAAAGGTGATCAGTGCACGAAGCTATCCCACTCTTGTGGGTATTAGAAAATAAGCATTGGACCTAACTCCACCCCAAAAGCTAGCTGGATTGTCCAATCTATTTAAAGGCTATCTAGACCACAACCTGAACTAATGTGAGAGTTTAACACACTCCCCTCACGCCCAAAAATCCACATCTGGAGCGTGAAGTTCTGCAGGTGGCCCAATATCGACCAAAGGTTTGACTGTGATACCATGTTAGAAAATCAGCATTGGACCTAACTCCACCCCAAAAGCTAGCTCAAGGAGAAGGATTGTTCAATCTATTTAAAGGCTATCTAGACCACAACCAGTGGACTCTGGGAAGGGTACACAGCCTTCCCTGCTTTTCGCAGAGAGGCTATTTCCGCAGCTTGAACCCATGACCTCCAGGTCACAAGTGGGTAACTTTACCGTTACGCCAAGCCATCCTCTCTAAAATAACCTTTCAAATACTCGGAAAAATTATACGCAAGCTGAGAAAGAGATCACATTGCAAGTGTTAAAAAAACATATCATTATGATTATTATCAGCAGCAAACTGCTTGGGTAAAATCCCCAAATCTCCATTATCACTAGTAGATCTGTAATCTGTACTGATGGATTTGTTCCTTTTCCTGGTATAGGGCTCTTCTCCATATGCAAATATCTTTTAAATCATACATCATCATCCTCAGTAGGATACTAATGATCCCAAAAATGACATTGTTTTCTGGGACATCCTTTTACTGCAACTTAAAATTACTGAATTTGAAATCGCAAACAAAAAGTGCATATATATGGAGCTGTAAAACAGTATAGTCATAGATATGTGCTTTTAGAGTTGCACTACATGGCACTTTTCTTCAAAAATAATAAAAGTGGGTACGGAATCAAATAGATCAGATAGAATGGTGCTTTGTAGATCCTTGGAGCACTATGCAGTATAACATCTTATCGTTTCTGGCATTTCAACAAGTATAATGATTTTGTTGGATCAATAGATAGATAACTTTGTTAATTAAAATATTAAGAACAGAATTAATGTGTTTTACAAAAATACTCTTATCACTAGATCACCCTCGTCCAAACCATTATAGTTTGGTTGATTAGGTCCATTGCCCATAAGTTGAGAATATTAATATAATCATCACTAGTATCCAAGTCTATAAGCAAAAGAGCTTCTCCTCTAGCTAAACAGCATTTCTGCTGAAATTTCAGTACAAACTTAACCACTTGACAACAAAGAACTGAGGAGATAATCAAAAGCAATGATTTTTCATATAATTACATATTTTAACCTCTAAAATCAATGCAAGCATAGATCAAGTAAGGAATACTTAGGTGTCTTACACAAGTTTAGGAAATATCCATTATCATTGCCCAGTGGGGAAACTGATAGTGTTTTCTTTACCTGTCCTTCAAGACTGCAAGTGAAATGAGATAATGGATATATTAGAAAAAAAGCATAAAAATTTAAGGTTCTCACCGATAAAGGAACAATTCAAGAAAACCTTGATTTCATTGAAGGATCATGGAAGAATTCACATGATTCAGCAGGACCCAGGGCGATTAAGCTTCCAACTTCAGTAGGTGATAAAGCAAAGGCCTTGGAAAGTAAGGATCCCATTAATCAAAAGATGCTCAAACAGGATATTATAAAAAGCCAACCAAATTTAGTAAATGGCATGTAGACGGTTTAAACAACAAAGCAAGGTTTAAAATACCGATACCGGTCATCATCTCGGTGGATGACCGGTACCGGTACCGTACCGACACACGGTACGGTCCAGTACGAAAAATGCATATTGGGGCTTTTTATTATTATTATTTTGCTGCTAAAAATAACTCCAATAACACATAATTGATCAAGAAATACTTAAATCTCATATTCAAATGTCAAATACATGAATACAATGTTTAAAATGTGGACGAATGACGTCTGTCGTACTCGTACATATCTTGAGGACATACACGACTAAGGTCAACACTGTAAGTCTCCAATGCCCATATCTGAAAATGATCCCATGTCATCATGCCTTGGTATCCATTATATCACATACCCATCGGTGTTTCTTTGTTGACAGTCCAAGAACTAGTCCCTGTATCATCAGTTGAGTAGGTACTTGATACAGAGTAGGTTGATTCAAAAATTTCTTGCAAGCTACTCATCATATCGTGGTGGTAATCTTGCAAAGCTGTCGGTCCACCTCCTCGACGCCGGCCTCTCTTCTCGTACACCCGAGTTGTTCCTCCGGTTCTAGCACCGTGATCCTGATCTTGGGTGGTGTGGTCAAAGTATTGCTCATTCGTCCACAGATCGGTAGGCGCCGGAGTTGATGGTACGACGGTCTCTTCTCCCCTAGCTCCATCATCATCATCATCTCCTCCGTCTTCTGTGCTGCTACTGCTATGAACCGAGGGCTCGTCTTCTTCGTCCTCTTCCGCTTTTGCAATCGCGTCCAAATGATCAACTGGTCATTTCCCTTTGTCTTTTGTCTTTGAAGGTGAAAGTGCCTTCTTCATCCCCTTTGATTGTGAAGATGGAGAGTCGGACGTGGATCACTGTCTTACTTGTCGAACTCGTTGAGAGTCCAAGGGAGCAAAGATCATGACCCTCTCAAGAGCTTGACTGTATGTGTCTCCTGGTTGGCTCTCGGACTCAATAGCATCAAATATAATTGGTGAAGGCCAAGGTAGTTCGCCTGGTTCATCAAGAAGAGGCGGGTCAGTCTCCATTGCACTCCACCAATCAATTATTGGGTCTGCATCGCCTTGGACAAACTCGACATCGAACGGATCTACATGTAGAATATCTCTATCTTCGTTCTCTAACGCCCGCATTCGAAGTCGCATGTTGTAGTGAACATATACGAGCTTCTCTAATCGGGTGTACGAAAGGCGATTGCGCGGCTTCGTATGAATCAAGGCAAAGGTCGACCAATTCCTCTTGAATCCACTTGATGATGTGGTTTGCAAGAAAATGTGTGTTGCAATCTTTCGAAGAGTTGGAGTTTCGATTCCAAATTGCAACCACCATTCGACTGTAACAAATTTAAAATTAATATTAGTAATGGGATTTTATCTTTGATAAATAAATTGGCAAAAAAATTCTATCTACTTGGATCCATAGTATCTCGGATGGAGATTGCAAATGAATCTCCGAAATTACCAATTGCATCTCAAAACCATTTTAATTCATTGAGAGCTTGTGTCGCATCTCAGTTGGATCCCGACATTCGTTGTATGACCTTGCGGAGGGGATATAACAAACTATCGACCATTCCAAGATTATTTGTATTAGTATGCAGGATTTAAATAATACCCTATAGAAAATTAAGCATAATGAGTAAGTAATTAAGCATAATGAATTAAATTTAAATAATTTCCGAATATTAAATAAAAAATACCTGCGATGTGTATGTCACGACCCATTTGATTATCCCATCTCCGGGAGATAATTTCAATGAAGTGCTCATACTTGGCAAGAGAAATTATAACGCTCTTGATTTCATCTTGTGCTTGGTGGATGTAGTGGTAGAGATGACTCATTTAAGGCGTCTTTTCCATATCCACCTGTCGTAGAACCTTGTACAAAGGTTCTACGGCGACGATTATTTCTGCGATGCAATCCCAGAAGCGCGTGTTGAGGATGAACTTCTATGTTTGTTTTCCATCGGTTTTTCCAGCATATCTTGATAAAGTCCATTCCTCACTTGTAAATATGGTTCTAAGGGCCACCTTTTTTTGTTGGAGCGACCTTAATGCGATGAAGTTGGTTGCAAAACGAGTCGCTCCCGGTCAAAGAATTTCACTTAAAATATGAAATTATCATTAGTAATTATTTATGATAAACTAATTAATAAATAAATATTATAAATTACTTAAAAATTAAAAAATTACCTTCTGTAAAATTTTTCATTAGGGCATGTACACATATGTGGTTGTAGATGAAGTGGGTAATTTGTTGCGCCTTCTTTACCGTCGACTTCACCATCGGTATATCACCGATATCTTTCATCATTAGGTATACACAATGGGCTGCACATGGAGTCCAACATATGTGAGGATAATCCTCTTCAATTATCTCACCTGCCCTTTTGAAATTGGCTTCGTTGTCGGTTATAACTTGAACAAGGTTCTGGGGTCCAATCTCCTCGATCACCTCCGTCATCAGCTTCGAGATGTAGAGAGCATCATGTATTTCATCGGACGAGTTCACCGACTTGTGATAAACAACCCTCCTGTTGCAATAGATGAGAAAGTTGATGATGCTCATTCGAGTTGGCCCGATCCAGCTATCGCACATCAAACTGCATCTGTACTCTCCCCATTGTCGCTTGATTCCGTCGATCCATTGCTTTATTTCATCGACCTTCGTTTCAAGGTAAGGACCTGAAATTTCATAGGGAGTTGGAAGGGCAATACCTGGGCCTACCTTTTGGATAGTAGACACCATGGTTCGATAGTATGGATTATTGGCTGCATTTGCGAGAATCCGGCTGAAGTAGAACCATTTAGAGATGGCTCTCCCCAACTCCCACTTCTTCGTCTTGCCCCAAGCATCGTCTATGCGCGGTTGCTTTGCTGATGGAGGAGGAAATGCCCTGGGATCAAGATTAGAAATATTAATATTAGTTTTCCTACCACTTGCTCCGAGGTTTGTGAAGAATCCACGAATGCCTCCTCTGCTGCCTCCTCTGCTTTGAGGTACCCTCATGCTAGAACTACGGCTAATTTGAGGACCAGAGGGAATTGAACCACTTCGGTCCATTGGTCCGGTAGCCGAAGTCGAACCGACACTGCTTATGCCACCGCTGCCGCCGCCATACTCAAAATGAGATCTGGGGTAGTACATCCGATCTCGTTTGAATGCAGCGTGCTCCAATGAAGCTCGGATGTCAGCTTCAAGTTCCGAATCCTCATCGTCACCGCCACCCCGAGCCTCGTAATGGCCACCGCCGACTTCTTGGGTAGCTCGTCGATCGAACTCGGCTTGTTGAGTTGCATTCTTAAGACGCTGCTCTTTCTTGTTGGTGAGCATATCTTTGAACATTTGTTGGACTTCCGGCGGTGCTTTGGTGCATTTGACGACGTCGCTGGATGTTTCGGCCAAGTGTGCCTTCAATCAAGTGACGCCTCCACCACGACAAATCATATTACCGTGGATGCATTGCCAGTGGTTAGCCTTCTCCAACCGAACACCGTGTTGCCATGCGGGGTCGGCTTGAGATTTCGGCGTCATTTCAGCAAAATTTCGACGTAGAAATTAAGAAAGTAGATATTAGAGAGAGAGATAATGAGAAAGATTGAGAGAGATTGAGAGTTTAGATGAGTAGAGGGGGTGAGTGAGAGTAAAAGATGTCTTTTGGGGGCTTTATATAGCCACCAAAACATCCAAAACTGACCAAAAAGACCCCAAGAGCCGTTTGGGGCTGTCGGTGCTACAGTGCAGGCTGTCGGCATTGTAGCAGCCCAACGGTCGGGTGATACCGGGCGGTATCGGCCGGTATCATAGCTAATACCACTCGGTATTTAGCAAATACCGGAGCATACCGGGCGATATTTACCGGTATACCGGTATTTTTAAAATCTCGGTATTTTGCTACAGTACAAAATGTCATGCTGGGCGGTATAGCCCGGTATGATAGCAAATACCGCCTGGTATTTGATAAATACCGGGCAAACCGGGCGGTATTTACCGAGATACCCGGTATTTACCCATACCGGGTATCTCGTATACTAGTTTTTTCAAAAACCGGTAAATAACGGGCTTACCGCCCGGTACGGTAAGAGATTTAAAACCATGAAACAAAGAGAAATATGCTCCATAAAGAAGTTCAGAAGTAATTGCTACCTGCTTCTTTTGCCAATCATACTTCCTTTGCCCAATAGCAGGCCAAAATGTCACCATAACGCAGCCATTTTTATAAACTTTAGAGATCTGATAATTACACGAAATTAATATTAACTGTCATTTAAACCAGGATCCATATCAAAAAGAGGACAAACAGAACGTACATCCACTTTACGGATAGTTGGAAGAACTGGTGTCATGGATAAGGCAGCTTTTCCCTTGAAAACAGTATAATTTGCATAACTCCTGACTGAGGAGCTCCCCGCTAGGCAAAAAATGTTGTAAACTAAGTAGGTTCTTTGTTAATTAAAAAATGCAACTGTTAGCTGATCCATACCATCAATTGCAAGATCTGGTCCAAAAGTAGAAATACCATGTCCAGTATTTGACCAAAAAGAAGCCTTTACATTAGCAGCACCTGCCAATATAGAGTTTCTGCAAGTTGACATAGAAGTTTTAACAGATTAACTGATAGAAAGGTTACTATATACCAAAGTCAAGATTGCCAAGACTCCGACAGTTCCTTTATACTTATATTAGTTTATAGTTGATTGCAGTATAGAACACATATACACAAGTAAGAAACTATCGCATGGAGCATTTGATGAAACTGGACTTCAATTCACAAGCAACTAATAAGTTTCGAAGAATGTTAATACCATTATGCCAAAACCACTAAATACTGCATTATGGCAGTTTAATTCAACTACAAAAAGTTATCACTAACACAAATTACACACAATAACTACTATCCTCAGTTTCTTTAAGCAATATTCAATCAAAAAAACAAAATTTCCCAAATGCTACTAAGGAAATGGAAACAAAAAAAAGACTTATGGTGATGACATTTAGGTCTGTCCTGAGCAACATGTTTTTTTTTTGCTTTGCCTGAATGACACCCATACTTAGGATTATTTGGAAAAAATTATTTGCTGTGGGAAGACCTGGTTTAGTAATTCCAAAGAGATTACTTATTAGATATTCAGTAATAGTTCCTCAGGGAAAACAAACAATATACTTCTCATTGCAATAATTTATCAAAAAATGAAGAAAACAAGTAAGTGGACAACCATTACAAGAAATCTTTTAGACAAATCAAGCATTAGAACTAAGCCAGTTGTTAGTTTCAACTATGTTACAGAGTGGTGTAGAAGAGTGCATCTATACTAGGTCTAATCCCATCTTTCTGTTTTGGAGATCAAGTTCCTCTGGTCTTTCTTTTTAAATTGATTGGCAATTGATCACTCTAGTCAAATATATTGCAAGTGTCATCAGATTGATCACATATATAACTACTTTGCCTTTTTTTTAATGAAATGTTCTACATTCCAGAAATATGCATATAGCAAAAGTTACTAGTTTAGATACATAATTGAAACCAAGCAACTTAAATCATCCCTAAACAAACTCTTTGCCCAGTATTTAATTGTAATTAGAATACTATTTAAAGTAGTCACAACTTGGTACTAAAGCTCTATCTTTGGCCAAACCTCAAACTCTGCATGTATTGCATCATATATTGTTGATTCCTAAATTGACTCAAAAGTTTCCTTTGATTTATTCAAATGATTGTACATAAAGGTACAGTTTATTCAGAGTTATCGAATAATATTTGAGTTGCACCTCATGATAAAGTAATATGAATTATCAAGGTTTCCAAACAACTAAGTGATTGGCTCCAACCACTTTAAAAGTAATCTGAGTCTTGCATGCATGGTTGATGGTTCATAACCTGAAAGAACTATGATATTGAAGAACCTCTTCCATCACCTCCAGCCCATCCAGGCACATGCCCAAGTCAATGATCTCAAAGACAATAGAATCAAAGAACAATGAAGGGACTGTCCTTCATCACTCTTCTTTAAACTATAAGTAATTAAAATAAAGATGTATATTTTCCTTAAAATTTTGCTATTTTCCACTCACCGGACCACTTAGAAGTGAGATCAACAATCCCAGAACGCAGATCTCAACAGAAACAAGGTTATCAACGCAACTTCTGCTTGCCAAAAGAAGCGGATAACTAGTGCAAAACCCATTTTTTTAATACTCCAGATATCATTCGAGAAACAGTTCAGCTATTTTGGCATCGTTTCCAAACAGATGACCTAGCTCATACCATTTGGTGGGATGGAGACGACAGGCAAAGATATACGAAAAAGATAAGAGAGTATCAGCACAGGAAAGAAATCAACAAAGAATATCGGGTTGGATCGTTTCTGCTTAGATGATTCGGCACACTCCAACACGCAGCAGGTAGGATGAGCATCATTTGGTTGGTGGGGATTGAGATGACGAACGAGAACATCAATAATGTCTCTTAAGCGGAAAGAAATCAAAGAGAAGATGAGGAAGAGGAAGAGAATGGTTACCTGAAGGGAAGGAAGCGAGAGAACGCCATAGTTGTAGGAAGTAGGGCAGTGGCGGCAGGACGCGTCTACAGGAGGTTTAAGAAGAGGGATTCCTCTATCTTCATTATTTAGGCAAAATTGTATATTTATGCATTTGATTTGAGTACTACTTATTATTATGGATAAATTATACTAATCTTTGAAATTATATTAATCTTCTCTCTATTTATAATTTTATCTCGTGACATATTATACACTGCTTATTAATGGTATTTTTAAAATATTTATAATTTTTATTTATTTTAAATGATAAAAATACACTTATGTCATTTAACTCTCATTCCCTCATATTTTCACTCATAAGTGTTTAATATTTTGATTTTCACATTCGACCAATATTAATTTCGTGAAGAATATTATATAATAAAATAATTTATCTCAAAATTTTGCTTTTAAAGTATTTATTCAATTGTTTTATGTATGTCTTTTGATGGTTTTTCAACAAAGAACATAAATGATAAGTCACATTATAAACAAATTCCGTTTGACACCGTTAGCTATGGGGTAATTGTCACCTGGACAAATAGAAAAGAGGTTAATATGATTTCACTGAATCTCATAGGAGGTCGATGTAGTTTACCCTATTATTTCTTATCTATTGACACATCTGAATTTAAATTTAGCATATAAAATAAAAATTTAAATATATACAATTAAAGTATGGTGAATATTATAATTAAGAAATACATATTCATATTAGAAAAACTCGAGAATACCACGCGAAGATTTCTCAAATTTATCAAAATCATAAATAAATTTAAGAAATTAGAAAAATCATTACTCCAATTAGGAACATAGTTTTAGAGGAAAATAGGTACCGATATTATAGGGTTAATTTGGGGACGTTATAAAATAATGTTATGATTTTCTTAATTTTTCATATTTATTTATGGTTTTGAGAAAATTTGAAAATATTATATTTATGTTTCTCTAAAATTGATAATTTGTTTTATATTTTTTAAACTTAAGTGTAATGTGTTATTTGTTACAAAACTATAACGATGCTACGATTTTATGGTATATTTGCTTCATATGATATGATAGAATTGAGTAAATAAATAAGAGATAATTGTATATGAATCTTTTAAATTCGATGTACATCGAATATAATATTAATTTTATATTTTTTTGTTAGGAAAAATCATACTTTTGGTCTCCACAATTTGTTTGAATTTTGATTTTAGTCATTATAGTTTTAAAATTTTGGTTTTAGTCCCCAGATTATATTTTCGTTTAGGATTTGGTCAATGTCATCACATGAGATCTAAACGGAGCTGATGTGGATAATATGTGCTAACTGGACATTGCTGACGTGGAGTCTGCAGGGACCAACTCCTAAAAGAAAATATAGTATGATGACTAAAATTAAAATTTTGTAAACTGTGTGGACTAAAACTAAAATTCGAGTAAACTACGATGACCAAAAATATTATTTTCCCTAAAATATATAAAAAATTCATGGGATATATTTTAATTTATTTATAAATAATTATTATATTTAATATTTTATTTAAAATACTACTTTATAGTTGAGCAACACCTAAAATTCTAAATTGCATATATATGGCGCTACTCTACGAATCGGTCCAGCGGCTCCCCAAGCTGGCTCCCTACACCTAAAATTCTAAAGTAGGCCGTCTTGGTTCATTTGGGATATTGACTAATTTTTTGGTTTAATCCAGAATATTGACTAATGCTTATAATGACTAAATTCTCTCTCACTAATATTAACGAAGATTCAATATTCATGTAGTTTTTTTATGCTTGGAATTTGAATTTGAATTTCAATGTCTCACTCAACTAGCTTATGCAATAAAAACTAATCAAAATATTACATTAATTATTATTTTTTAATTACGATAGAATTTAATAAATCAATAATTATTTTAAGAAAAAATAATATGGTGTTGCTCAATTGTAAAGTAATGCTTTAAATAAAATATTAAATTATATAATTATTTATAAATAAATAAAAAGATATCACGTGAATTTTTATATATATTTAAGGAAAATCATACTTTTGGTTCTCATAGTTTACTCGAATTTTAATTTTATTCTTCATAGTTTATAAAATTTTAATTTTAGTCATCATACTATATTTCCTTTTAGGAGTTGGTCAACAATGTCTAGTCAGCGCATGTTATCCACAACATCTTCGTTTAGGCCTCATGTGATGGCAGTGGTCAAATCCTAAACGGAAATATAGCATGAATATTAAAACCAAATTTTTTAAACTAAATCAAAATTCGAATAAATTATGAGGACCAAAAGTATGATTTTTCATTCCTATTATTATTTTTTTAATTCATACATTAAATAAATAATAAATATTAATTCATCTTTTATTTTATTTTTCCTTCTTCTACCAAGTAAATATTCCTTCATTCTATGAAGTAAACACGTTCTTAATGTTTATATGGACTAAATTGATATGCATGCTTCCAAAATATACTTAAAGCTGGTCCAAGCATGTCCAACTTGTTAGCCTCAAGCAACACTCCTAGCAAATCAAGTGATCATGCCTCTAATCTTGGTAGATGACAATGAGCTTTCTACCTAGGTTATCTTTGTTCTCTCTCTCTCTCTCTCTCTCTCTCTCTCAATGGAGCTCTTCATCAAACACAAATCTAGATTATCTCTATGTTATCGTCCATGGAATTCAACTTTGAGGTGTTACTACCCAAATATCAAGTGGTCAATGTGATTTTGATGGTCGAGAGATATAATTAAAATTTATTTGGAGGATACAAACATTAATAGTATATTTGCTTCATTAGATAGAATATGATATGATTGGATAATAAATGAGGATAGATTGAATATGAATTTTTAAAATTTGGTGTATATCGAATATAATATCATTTTTATACTCATTTTTCTCTAATTCATGCACTAAAAAAATAATGAATATTAATCCATCCCTTATGATATCCTTCCTTATCTTATGAAGCAAACATGCCCTAATGTCGGCAGTATTTATTTTAGGATCATGCTTTACGATATGAAGTTTGAGCTTGAGTAAGTTTGCCATCAACCATCTGATGATAAAAATTTATGCATGTTTAGAAATTTCATAATTTTTTAAAATAAGTAATATTTGTCATGTAATTAACGTTATTGTAAATTCATGGGATCATTTGACTACCGACTCTATGAACATGATAATTTTTCATCATCCAGCTTAAGCAAGAATGAAAAAAAAAATATTTTCATACATATTCGCACATCTCATATCATCCATGTAACAAAAGACTTACCATATTCGATTATGCAAATGTTACAACTATTCATTGCAACTAGTTCAGTTCTTTCAGCTAAATGCTCAATATTCAAGTAGGCACATATCATATCAAGTGCTTTTCAGATGGTCTCATGTCTTTCGATTAGTTTATCCCTACAATATCCTGATTTTCTTATATACAAAATACTAGTTACTTATTACTAATAATGTATAGTCTCTAGATGGGGAAAGAATAAAACCATTGTGCTATCCACCTAAGACACATTAAGTTGGGTCTGCCAACCAAAAGGCTTACCCTCCAAATCGGGGCTAGAAATTGGTATATTGGGTCATCAACCCATCATCTCCACCTGATCAGTCTGAAGCCTGCACAAGCTACAATAGATCAGCACAAAGGGCCACAATCATGCCCAATCTATTGGGGGTGCCGAGAGAATACACAACGGAAAAAGGTTAAAAAATATATATTTTAAAAATCTTAAAGGCACCTCGAAAAACAGCAATCTACTTTAGCGACGTAGAGAAATTCAATAGGAGAGCAAGGAGGAATTTTATACCTTAGCCGAAAAGGAAGAAGAGCTTCTTCGATCTCAAACTTTAAGATGCGCACACGCATGTCATCCAACTATAGTCCACACCAAGCACCTCGTAGCTCGGGGGCAGCGACCACACAAGGCTCGTCGTGGCTCAATGGACGAGCTTCTCAATCTTCGGTTTGCACCAAACAAAGGCAGCAAAGAGGGGGAGAAGTACTATGAGAAAGTACGAAAGTATTCACACAAGATTGGTGTACCTAGTTGGAATTTTCGAATTCCTCCAAATCTCCAACTCGACAGCGGTTTTCCAACGATGAAAATGCCTACAAGACTTCACAAGGCTTGCGAATATTGAAGAGGTGGAAGAGAGGAGGACTCGGTTGGTTTTATTGGAGGAGGAGATGACAAGAAAAGCTCTAAGGGGTTTCGACTACAAGCCACCCCTTATATAGGTGTGGTTCTTCGACCACCTAGGTCGACTAGGGTTAGTCGACCTAGATAATCTCTAGGGGTCAGCTACAATAGCCGACCCAAATATTGATGAGGCATGGAATTCAAATTTCGACCTCATCCTTCAACTGACTCCCCAACAATTGGGGAGTCAAAGTGCCGACTCCCTCATAGTAGGGAGTCAAAAACCGACTCCCTAACTCTTAGGGAGTCTTAGTCGCATGGTTGACCAAGCCAAAAAGGGCATAGTCTCCCCTGTTTCGAATTTGAATTCGGAACTGGGTGGCTATTCAAAATAGTTGCCCCCTTTCCCACCAACACTCAATCGACCACATCCAATATGGTCGGGTCCAACCCTAACCCATGGGTCGGTTCATCCCATGAACCAGACCATGGTTTTGGTTAAGTCGGTTCGCATGTTGAACCCTATTAATTAGGGTTTTGAGAAACTCGTTCATCAGGTACATTTAATTAGTTTGAATAGGAAATGCTTTCTCGTTTTTGTTCGTATACGAGAAGAGTGATCGTGTCGCGACATATTTGTGCTAGCAAACATCAATTGTCGCGTTCGAGCTTTATCTCATAAAATTTGTTATGAGGGAAGCTTGTTTGTGTGTGACCCATTGGGCCCCACCCTAAACCATCAATGAGTTGTGCATAATGGGGAGTCGAATTCGATAGAACGCCTTCTATCCGAATTTTCACGATCCACCACTAAATTCCTTTAATGTGATTGTGCGTGACTCCACTCACAAAGTCAAAATTGGTGTCTAGCAACGTGTCATGACTACCCGGATAGTGTGAGATTCAATCTTCGGGGATCGAACGCCGTTTGATGATTAGTTCTCATGCAATCAAATCCTTTGGTTACACAATGTCCCGAATGTAGCTAGGGTACAAAAGTCGTGTCAAACCCTAATACCGATCCATTTGTATTCCACTCTTTCAAGTCATCGTCTCAACCATGAATAGTCAGAAACCCTTTTCAAATTTTCATATCTACTATGGGCATAAATTTCCTCAGTCTACAGTTGTTGGGGTACATAGGACATTCTCTCATCTTACTATGAGTAAATGATTCATTGTTGATTGCTTACCCACCTCCATGAAAGTTTCACCATGTCTAGAGCTAGGGGTGTTCACGGGTCGGGTCGGGTCGGGTTTAGGTAAAAAATCGATCCGATTCGACCGGGTATAATCGGATCGGGTCGGGTTGAAAATTTTTCACCTCTCAAACCCAACCCGACCCAACCCGACCCAACCCGACCTAGGTCGGGTCGGGTAGTCAGGTTTACTCGTTTAGAAAAAAAATAGTTTTTAACAATAATTTTTTAAAAAAATTTAAAAATAATTAAAAACAATTCAAATAATTAAAAATAAATATTTTTTAATATAAATATTTTTAAAGTAATTAAAAATATAAAAAAATCGGGTAATCGAGTCGGGTCTCGGGTTTTAAATATTGAAACCCGGACCCGACCCGATTATAATCGGGTTTCAAATATTTGAACCCGACCCGACCCGATTGGTTCGGGTCGGGTCAATTTTTTGGGTTCATTGGGTCGGGTTTGACCCATGAACAGCCCTACCTAGAGCTTCCAACACACAACTCTAAGAGTCGTGCTAGGGAATACACCAAAGCAATAGATCATCAATCACAAGGTAACCGTACATGACAACCTCAAGTCTGAGGATTACTTGTACATACTATCACCTAAGGAACAACATATTCACACTTATGTAAGGATTCTATTTGACGTTCCTCGAGCGGGTCCATTCAGTGAGCTCATTCTCCAATGAGCACCTATATTTGTATATTAATGACACATCATAGATAATTATGAGATCAGTTACTCCCCACGATAGAGCATATACCAAGTGCATTAGTCTTACCAAAGTCATCGATCTTCTACCCGGTGATCCTACGACTATGAACATTTAGAATTGGGCCTCAATATTCTAAATCTCACTAGTATGAGATCGTGGCCCTAAAACCATAGCCATGCTTTATGCGATTCATCATAATCAATTAACTATTTAAAGATGCAACATATGATGAAAAGTTGCACATAATTATTTTTTTAAAATTCAAACTTATTATTATTTCCAATATTTAAATGTGAATTATGCAAGAATACTTTGTTAATCATGCACTAGTCAAAGGGCCAAACAAAGGTCAGAAATTCGCGCTACCTAGAGCTCGTCATGAAGTCCTTAGACTCCGACCAAGTTAGGGGGTTGTGAAATGGACTAACACTTTGGGCCCGATTGGATTAGGCCAAGAAGTGCAAATGCTCATGAACCAGACTCAAATCAAGCCAAACGACATAGTTCGGGGGCTCCACCCGACCAAGGACTCCCACGTCCTCATTAATTACAAGGAAATCATCATTACGAGCTCGACATCTCCGGGATCAACCTCGACCTATTTTGAGCAACATCCCTTCGATATTACTAGATGACATCATCGCCAACAATCCCTCACCTTGCAATATATACAATACAACATGCCTTACGTAACATATAGTGTAATTTCAATTACCTCCACCTCGATCACATCCTGACTTGAGCGTCAGAGTATCTTTTATAGGTCATTCGCCGGAGTTACACCTGACCAGGAGACGCACCTCGTCAGACTGCACAGCTGCGACCTTCAGGCAGGAACATTTATCATATACTATTTATTTATGCGATTAATATGGAATACACCTATTTTTGTCAACTAATCTATATTTTTATTAGCACAATTAATATTAATTATTGAGTGAAATTGTTAATGCATATTAATTTTTATAATAATTGTCAAAAATATGAAAGCCTAACTATTCCAATTGGTTAAATTCGGTACTATATCAAATTTATTAAACTCGTTAAATAATTAATATAACATAATCAATATTTAAAACTCAAATTTATTATTATTTCCAATATTTAAATGTTAATTATGCAAAAATACTTTGTTAATCATTTTTTTTCCTTTTTGCATTTGTCTTTCCATCTTACTCAATCACTATTTTTCACACCCGATTTTTCATTGCTTGATCTCATCATAATATCTTTTTCATTTACCATAACATTGTCATTATTTTTATCACATAATATTTATTTTCGCAGTTAAATATATAATACATTTATTTTTGTTAACTAATCTATATTTTATCCACGCAATTAATGTTATTGGGTGAAATTATTAATGCATACGAGCTTTTATAAAAGCCTAACTATTCCAATCGATTACTATATCAAACAATATGCAGTAGCATATAACCAATTTTTAAAATTTAAAATTATTATTAATTTTCAATGCTTAAATGTGAATTATGCAAAATTACTTTTATAATAATACATTTTAACCACAAATATTAGTTCTTCCATGGCATACACGCACGTAAAAACAATTTTTTTAATAATATTTATTTTTTTAAGAATATAAATGGCAACATACACTAAGTGCACATAACTTGTTTGTAGTTAAAATGCATGATTAGAATTTTCTCTCAATCAATAATAAACATATAGTAAAAACAAAAACCAAGTTTTATAGAACTAAGGAAAGATTCTCGAGCAATTTATCAAATTCGGATTTTGGAAATGAGAAAATTCTCAAAATCAGATTTGAAGATCCAAAATTCTCCAAATCGGAATTTAGTGGATCAGATACAGTTGATCATCACAAAGGGCCACAAATCATGCCCAATCTGTTGGGGGTGCCGGGAGAATACACAACAGAAAAAGGCAAAAAAAAATATTTCAAAAATCTTAAAGGCACCCCGAAAAATAGCGATCTACTTTAGCGACGTAGATGAATTCAATAGGAGAGCATGGAGGAGTTTTATACCTTAACCGAAAAGGAAAAAGAGCTTCTCCGATCTCAAACTTTAAGACGCACACACACATGTCATCCAAATAAAGTCCACACCAAGCATCTCGTAACTCGGGGCAACGACTACACAAGGCTCGTCGTGGCTCAATGGACGGGCTTCTCAATCTCTGGTTTGCACCAAACAAGGGCAGCAAAGAGGGGGAGAAGTACTATGAGAAACCATGGAACATATTCACACAAGATTGATGTACCTAGTTGGAATTTTTGGATTCCTCCAAATCTCCAACACAACAACAATTTTTCGACGATGAAAACACCTACAAGACTTCACAAGGCTTGCGAATATTGAAGAGGTGGAAGAGAGGAGGGCTCGGTTGGTTTTATTGGAGGAGGATGATGATAAGAAAAGCTTTAAGGGGTTTCGACTACAAGCCACCCCCTTATATAGGTGGTTCTCCAATCACCTAGGTCGACTAGAGTTAGTCGACCTAGATAATCTCCAAGGTCGGCTACAATAGTCGACCCATATATTGATGAGGCTTGGAATTCAAATTTTGACCTCATCCTCCAACTGACTCTTAGGGAGTCTTAGCCGCATGGTTGACCAAGCCAAACAGGGCATGGTCTCCCCTGTTTCTAATTTGAATTCGGAACTATGTGGCTATTCAAAATAACCGCCCCCTTTCCCACCAAGACTCAACCGACCACGTTCAATATGGTCGGGTCCAACCCCAACCCATGGGTCGGTTCATCCCATGAACCAGACCATGGGTTTGGTTGAGTCGGTTCGCGTGTCGAACCCTATTAATTAGGGCTTAGAGGAACTTCTTCATCGAGTACATTTAATTCATTTGAATGGGAAACACTTTCTCGTTTTTGTTCGTAGACGAGAATAGTGATCACGTCACGACATATTTGTGCTAGTAAACATCAATTGCCATGTTCGAGCTTTATCCCATACTCATTAAGATGGAAGCATGTTTGTGTGTGACCCATTGAGCCCCACACTTAATCATTAGTGAGTTGTGCATAACGGAGAGTTGAATTCGATAGAACACTTTCTATATGGATTTTCACGATCCACCACTAAATCCCTTAATGTGATTGTGCGTGACTCCACTCACAAAGTCAAGATTGGCGTCTAACAACGTTACATGTACCCGGATAGTGTGAGATTCAATCTCCAGGGATCGAACGCTCTTTGGTGATTAGTTCTCATGCAATCAAATCATTTGGTTACACAATGTCCCGAATACGACTAGGGTATAGAAGTCGTGTCAAACCCTAATACCGATCGATTTATATTCGACTCTCTCAAGTCATCGTCTCAACCATGAATAGTCAGAAACCCTTTTCCAACTTCCATATCTACTATGGGTAGGGGTGGAAACAGACTAGGCCATACTTATATAGTAAAAAATTGGCCTAGGCCTGGCTTGTGGCCTGTGATAGGCTATTTTTTCGGTCTGAGCCTGACTTGTTCATAGATCTGGCCTGACCTGTGGCCTATTTATAAAGCTTGCTAAAACCTGAAACATATTTATAAAATCTACTTCCAAATTTTAATACAAAAATGATAACAACAAATTTAAACATAATAATAATAATAATAATAATAATAATAATAATAATAATAATAATAATAATAATAATAATAATAATAATAATAATAATAATAATAATAATAATAATAGTTGCTATTTTATTAAATTAAAAAATATATTTTATTATATATAATGTAAATATATAATAAACTAAAAATATTATATATTTATTATATATTATATAGACTATAGACTATCTTAACAGACTCAGACCGACCTATCAGGCTCAATAGGTTTTATAGTGAGTTTGGGCATAGCCTGATAAGAAAAGCATGCCTAAAAATAAGCTTGGGCCTAGTTTTTTTTAAAGAGGTCAGGCTAGGTCAGGCCACAGGCTGCCTGGCCTATTTTCGCCCCTAACTATGGGCATAGATTTCCTCAATCAACATTTGTTGGAGTACAAAGGACATTCTCTTATCTTACTATGAGTAATCGATTCATTGTTGATTGCTCACTCACCTACATGAAAGTTTTACCATGCCTAAAGCTTCCAACACACAACTCTAAGAGTCGTGCTAGGGAATACGCCAAAGCAATAGATCATCAATCACAAGTAATCGTACAAGACAACCTCAAGTTCGAGGAATACTTGCACCTACTGTCACCTGAGGAACAACCTATTGACACTCATGTAAGGATTTCATTTGATATTCCTCGAGCGGGTCCATTCAGTGAACTCATTCTCCAACGAGCACCTACATTTGTATAATAATGACACATCATAGATAATTATGAGATCAACTGCCCCTACGATAGGGCATGTACCAAGTGCACTAGTCTTACCAAAGTCATCGATCCTCTACTCGGTGATCCTATGACTACGAACATTTATAATTGGGTCTCAAGATTCTAAATCTCACTAGCATGATCTCATCATGACCCTAAAACCATAGCCATGGTTTATGTGATTCATCATAACCAATTAACGGTTTAAAGATGCAACATATGATGAAAAATTACACATAATCATTTTTTAAAATTCAAACTTATTATTATTTCCAATATTTAAATGTGAATTATGCAAGAATACTTTGTTAATCATGCACTAGTCTAAGGGCAAGACCAATGTTAGAAATTCACGCTACCTAGAGCTCGTCACGAAGTTCTCAAACTCCGACCAAGCTCGGGGGCTGTGAACTAGACTAGCATTTTGGGTCCGATCGAATTAGGCCAAGAAGAGCCAATGCTCATGAACAAGACTCAAATCAAGCCAAACGACTTAGCATGAGGGCTCCACCCTGACCATACAAAGACTCCTACGTCCTCATTAATTATATATGAGGGAATCATTATTACGAGCTCGATATCTCCGAGATCAACCTCGACTTATTTCGAGCAACATTCCTTCGAGATTACTGGGCAACATCATCGCCAACAATCCCTCACCTTGCAATATATACAAATACAACACATTTATGTAACAGATAGTCTAATTTCAACTACCTCAACCTCAATCACATCCTGACTTGAGCGTCATAATATCTTTTGTAGGTCCTCCGTCGGAGTTACACCTAATCAGGAGACGCACCTCGTCGGACCACACAACTACGACCTTCAGGCGGGAACATTTATCATATACTATTTATTTATGCGATTAATATGGAATATACCTATTTTTGTCAACTAATCTATACTTTTATTAGCACAATTAACGTTAATTATTGGGTGAAATTGTTAATGCATATGAATTTTTATAATAATTGTCAAAAATATGAAAGCCTAACTATTCCAATCTGTTAAATTCGGTACTATATCAAATTTATTAAACTCGTTAAATAATTAATATAACATAATCAATTTTTAAAACTCAAATTTATTATTGTTTCCAATATTTAAATGTTAATTATGCAAAATTATTTTGTTAATCATGTTTTTTTTTTCTTTTTACATTTGCCTTCCCATCTCACTTAATCACTACTTTTCACACCCGATTTTTTATTGCTTGATCTAGTCATAATATCTTTTTCATTTACCATAACATTGTCATTATTTTTATCATATACTATTTATTTTCACGGTTAAACGTAGAATACACTTAATTTTGTCAAGTAATCTATATTTTATTCGCACAATTAATGTTATTGGGTGAAATTATTAATGCATACGGGTTTTTATAAAAGCCTAACTATTCCGATCGATTACTATATCAAACGATATGTAGTAGTATATAATCAATTTTTAAAATTTAAATTTATTATTCTTTTCAATGCTTAAATGTGAATTATGCAAAAATACTTTTATAATAATGCATTTTAACCACAAATATTAGTTCTTCCATGGCATGCACACACGTAAAAACATTTTTTTAATAATATTTATTATTTTAAAGAATTTAAATGGTAACATATACTTAGGGTCCGTTTGGTTCGCAAACTGGTCATCACAGGACACCAGACAGAGACAAGGACATGACATCAGATGTCCTGGAACAATAGCTATACCGTGTTTGTTTCGTCAAGAACAGGACACGATATTCCATTCTGTCCTGCGTTTGTTTCGCTATAACAAAGTATTATATATGACAAATGATTAAAATACCTTTGTAAATTAGTCTTAAAATTAATTAATATGTAAAAAATATTAATATATAGTATCAAATACTTTAATACAATAAGAAGTTTTAGTTTAACTAATAAGTGTTCAACTAATTTTCAATTAACCTAAAAGTATAACAATAGGATAATACCGAAAAATATAAAAATCATACCAAACGATTTCCAATCTGAAATCTGACACCACCATCGCGTTCAGCACGCGAAAATTTACAACTTTGATATTCACCTCGACTCGATCCGACGATTCTACGATCAAAGGAAGGGATAATTTTGATAATTACAATCATTGTCCTCCACTCGATTTCGGTGTACCGTGAAATTTCTCGGTACACCAAAATGGGTGGAAATTCTGTCCCGGACAAGGAGAAGTTCTTATCCCGAAACTTCTTTTGCAAATCAAACGGGGGATATGAACGGATGTCCAGTCCAGTCCTCTGTTTTTTAACAAACCAAACGAGCCCTTAGTGCAGGTAACCCGATTGTAGTTAAAATATGATTAGAATTTTCTCTCAATCAATAATAAATATATACTAAAAATAAAAATCAAGTTTTATAGAACTAAGGAAAGATTCCTCACTAAATTATTGTCGTTCACGAGGTCCAATCACCAGCCGTTCATCTGAATTCTGAAGGACCTGATCAACACAACATATCATGTACACCCTTCGAGGAAATTAGCAACAATTCCTTGTTTTCCTGTTTTGTCCGGGAGAGGAAAATAGCAACCAACGCAGGAGGTACAGAAGGAGGCTCACCCGAACCATTCCCGACACAGAACACTATTCCCTATCCCTACGCCATAACACGTTAGCAGAATAACGTCGACCCACCTCCTCGCGCGTGGAAAAATACTGTTTCCTGTATTGACCGAAAGAAGAAACTCGCAAACTTCGCAGGAGGTACAAAAGGAGGGTAGTACCGTGGTTCCATCCGTCGAAGCAATCTGACGGTCGAGATGGACTCTGCGCCTCCATCGGACAGCGCACAGCGCTCTGCGAGACACCGCGACTCCGTGCGTGCAGTCCTCTCAATGAGCCGGATTTGATATCTCTCTCACATCCGGATTCTGCCCTTTAGCAACACTCTCTCCTCAGTCTCCCCACTTTAAACCTTTTCGTTTGCTTCATCGCCACGGTACGGGAGTGGGAGGAGAGGAGTGTGAGCGGCTCATCGACCTTGGAGTCTGCCGCGATCGCGGTTCCCCTACGAGCATTCCCGACATCGGCTCCTCCGGCTCGCCTCGACGCCATCTTTCCCGGTACTCGTCGGTGTTTTCTTTTTTGCGCTCTTTCTTGGAGTTTGGCTTTGGTTTTTCACGTTGACCTTCCTTGAGACTGCCTTCGTTCTCGATGAAACTCGTTGTCATTAGACGATACGTTAGAGGAAATTTATGTCCCGATTGTTACAGATCGCAATCTGGGTACGTCTAGGTTGCTGTGGTAGTGTGCTTTCTCTTCACTCGACCGATTAATTTGCTCTGCCGATTTCTTGAAGTTTGATGGCGTTCTACGATTTCAACCAATGCGTCAAAGAAAACGAGGCTATCATTTTTTTTTCTCTAAACAAAACGGGATCATTTGGTTTCTTGAAACGAAAATGTTTCTTTCATGTCATTGTTTCTCTTGTTTATTGTCATTTGGCCCATTTAGGCTGTTTCTTCCTAGCCGGGGGAGTAGGCATTAGCTCGTCGATGGTATTAGGATTCTCAGTTTGAAGCTCACCTCGATGACATTTTTTAGGAAGGATAATACATGATTTGTTTTTTTTTTTCTGTCTTTTTTCCTACATAGTTTAATGCGAGTATTTTCCTACCAAACGAGAAAAAGTAGTGCTCGTGGTTCTTTGTTTCAGAATCAGGGTACTTTACATATGGAAGATTTTTTATACAATGTGTTGAACTTGAGCTTTTTTGCTTTGTATCCTTTTCATTATCTCTATTAACTCTAGGAAGCAAGGTATTTCCTTCTAGAGTGGTCTTGTTGGGCGAAGAGGAAAAGGGCAGAGGAAAAGGGAAGAAATTTGTGAAAGGAAAAATGTCAATGCAAATTTGTCTATATGTGATCAGCTCTCTGGTGAGTGGTGACTTTTGCCTTGGGCTCTTCTCTAACCATTTCTTCTGTTGTGATGCGACTAATGGGGCACGATAGATAGAGATCACAAGTGACCTAAAAACATTAAAAAACTATCTTGTACATACTTAGGATAGCTCAATTTGTTGGATTATTTTGGCTGTTCTGTTGTACAATCTGTTTTGACAAGAATAGGTAAGTGATGACCTCAATGAACATGTGCAGAAAATCTCTCAGTACCATGTAGCAGGTACTAGATGTGTTCCAAATTGTTGTGTGAAACTTACACATAGTAGAATACATGGTATTTTACATCATTTGTTATGATTGTTTCAGTTCTTGATGGAAGAGTAATAGATACATGATGTTTATAAAAATTTCCGTGCAGAAATTCTATAATAGAATTTCTGCGCGATTCAAGTTGATAAAATGACTTAAAAAACCAATATAAATTGGTAATGCATCCTGTGAAGTCATGCATTTTTTTATTCTGTCGTTGCCTCTGATTAAGTGATGCTGGATTTTATAGTTGCACATCCTATTCCTATCTAATACATGATAATCATTTTTGAATGGTTAGCTAAATGTATTAATTGCTATACAAAGATGTTCAATGTATCTGTTTGATTTAGACTCATTTTCTAATACTTTAAGTTTATTCATTGAGACTTGAATATGTTTCATAATACTCTCATTTGAAAGATCAAACATCCAAATGAGTAGATTAATAGAGATGGCGGTTTTGGTGCTCACTTATTTCGTATGATATATTGACATGATTCTTTGAGATTTTTTTTGGTATTAGGGTTCCTATCTTATTTTTTTTTATTTCTTAGTGTTATGCTTTATTTCAACTTGGTGGGTGGTCTGCTGTGATTCTGATGGTGGTCTAATGATTTGGTCTTACGCCTCTTACACAGCGCAGAGCATGAATAAATTATCAACATTGATAGTTTGCCTCCAAACATCAGGAATTCTTTAAATTACATGTACTCAATAGCAATCCTTTCCGTTTTTAATATGATTCTTAGGATGCACAAAGTGGAGTGTATTTGTCTAGCCTCTCGTTACTTTCTTTTGATGAGATGGGGAAGAGATTTATATACTTGTTTACTAATTCATTGCGGTTAATGTTGCAGAAGTGTGAACAATAACAGAAATCCTATGCACTCCAAGAAGGGCGGAGGCAAGATTTCTACTGCTTCAGCTGTTGAGGGTAGTTCAGCGCAAGGAAAAGCTGTTGAAGTGCCTGGTTCTGGAAAAGGCGGCCTGACTAATAGTCAGTTAAGCAAAGGCATGGCTGATTCAGGCCTAGAATCTCAAGAGGATGGATGGGAGGTCTATGCAAAAAAATCCAAGAATAGAACTGGTGGTGCTTCATCAAAACCTTGGGATTCTTTGCCTAAATCTCGGGGCCATGCAGAAGGTGCACCTAGGCAAGGATGGGGCACAAATGGTGGAACTGGTAGGGCATCTGGTAACTTGCCCCAAGCCAATGAATCTCGTAGGCCTGGTGGCAGAGGAAATATTAAACAACAGCCACCGAGTAAGAGCTGGGAGTCACAGTACATGGCACCACCTCCAGGTGTACGTCCGCCTTTGCAACAGGGCTGGCAATGGGCTGCAAGAGGTGGGTCATTTGGCTCTCAACCAAAGATAGAGGAACCTGAATCCAAAGATCACCCTCGTAATAGTGGATATGACTCTGATGCTGACACAACATCTAAACAGCATCATGATGATTCATATGATGAGGATGATGATTTTGCTGACGACAGCAATGATGATGTCAGTGATGATTATGATTCTGATGCAAGTCAGAAGAGCCATGAGACTAGAAAGAAAAACAAATGGTTCAGAGGTTTGTTTGCAGAACTGGATAAACTGACAATTGAAGAAATTAATGAACCAAACAGACAATGGCATTGCCCTGCATGCCATAATGCTCCAGGTGCCATCGACTGGTATAAAGGCTTGCAACCTCTGGTTACCCATGCAAAAACCAAAGGTTCAACAAGGGTAAAACTTCATCGCGAACTTGCTTTATTGTTGGAAGCAGATCTTCACCTTAGGGGAACATCTGTTGTAACTTCTGGTGAAGTATTTGGTAAATGGAAGGGACTGAAGGAGACAACTGATTATGATATTGTCTGGCCTCCCATGGTGATTATTAGGAACACTTTACTTGACAAAGATGATAATGATAAGGTACTTCTAGCTATATTTACCTTTTTCTGTCGTATTAAAGTTATCCTGTTGTAAACAGTAATGCTTATGGGCACTATCTACTTATTGTGCATTGAAATATGCATATTGTTTTGCAAAGGAAATATATGCACGCAATACTAAAAGCTTCTCTTAGCCAGTGAGTGCTTTTGGAATGTGATTAGTTATTCATTTCATTAACTGACTATTGAAGGAATGCTCAAAGAGTTGGACAAATTTTTTTTCAAACTATGTTGATTGACTTGGGTTATCTGGTTTGATCTATGACTTACATCTGCATGCAGACATTTTTTTCTCTAATTATCTTTTGAAACTAATTATTGAAAGATAAAGAAATTCCTAATATCCATTTGTTAGTGCATCACATGATCAATGAAGTAGTTTAGTTTCAAATGTTCCTCTAGAATTTGAGAATTTAATTAATTGAATGCTTTACTTTTGTGTTTAGGCAGTTTAGTAATAAAAACATATCTCTTTGCTCATGGTCATTTGTCATAATCATTTTTAAATATGGACAACAACAATGTTTTAGTCTTTGGAACCTGGATTTGCTTAGAAGAGCAATTATTTAAGATTAAATTTGTCGAAGCACCTAGCCATTTTATAGCGTTTGCATGTATATGTTCTCAATTGCTCAGAGGTAAGAAATATATATTTCAACTAGATGAGTTTGCGGTTCATACCATGAAATACTATTTAGGTTTCCTAATGACTTTTGTAGAATATGTTGGATAGTAACCCTCACATTTTAATTTACCATTCTGTGTTCATACTACAGTGGATTGGCATGGGAAACCAAGAACTCCTGGATTATTTTAGGTCGTATGATCCAGTGAAAGCCCGTCATTCCTATGGTCCTACTGGGCATCGGGGTATGAGTGTTCTAATTTTTGAAACCACTGCAATGGGCTATCTGGCGGCCGAGCGACTAGATAAGCATTTTGCAGAGCAAGGAACTGACAGGGATGCATGGAACCAACCTCATCCAGTTGTCTTCTCTGCTGGTGGCAAACGCCAGTTATATGGTTACTTGGCACGTAAAGATGACATGGATTTCTTCAACCAACACTGCCAAGGTATGTTCTAATCATTCAAATTACTGATCTGAATCATGTATGGCTTAGGAGTGTTTTTGCATGAGAATCATCAATCATGTGAAGATTTTAATTTCTTATGATTTGTTCTAGTTTTAGATTATGCTCTATGATGCTATCCTTTAGCCACGTAATTATTTAGAATATTCATAATTAAAATAGTAGAAGTATTCAATTGAAACAAATGATAGTAACAAAACTTCAAGAAAATCTATGCCCGTTTGGTATTTTATGCGGCTTCCAGATACCTTTTCAACTGCAAGATTTTTTCTTAGATAAAAAAAATTGTTTTAACTTTATGGATACATGCAATTTAATAAAAAAAATTAACGTGGTTCATGTGCTCCTGCTGCACACGCATGCTTACTTTATCCTAGCTACTCTGCTAACTTAGATGAGAAAAGCCGTTACATGATAATTAAGTGGATTAAGTACTATAAAATTTTGATTTCAATTGATACTTGCAGGTAAATCTCGTCTGAAATATGAAGTAAAGTCATACCAGGAAATGGTTGTAATCCCCATGAAAAAAATGAGTGAGGAAAGCCAGAAAGTAACCTGGATGAAGAACAAGTATATTAAGGAGGAGCAAAAATCCAAGGCCCTTGAGAAAACCTTCGGGTATGTAACTCAGAAGTTGCGCGAGACTATGGAAGAAAATAAGATTGTAAGGCTTAGGACCAAGATCCAGCATGAAGAGAATAAAGAAGAGGCAAGTGATGTCCCTATCTTGTCAAAGATTCTCTTACGGTCTTACCTCCTATATCCATGACCTTTGACCTTCCTGTTTTGATGGTTTCCAGATGGACTACCAAGAGAATTTTTTCAAGGAGCAAATGGACAAAATTCACAAGGCAACTGAAGAGAAAGAGAGACGCTTTGAAGAAATGCTTCAGCAGGAGCGTGCAAAGGCAAATCATTTAGATGCAAATTGTGTAATTGGTGAAGAGCAGATGCTAAGGTATTCCCAATGTTTACGTTATATGCAACATCAGTTCATTTGCTGGCAATTCCATACAATAGCAAATTTTGGACTTGGGTTTTACAATGATGAATGGTCATGTCGTCGTGATCACAAGATAATATAGAAAATGTATTTGTTCATCATATGCTGGGGCACATTGTTCTACAATTTTGATATACTAGCAGATATAATTTATTTTGGTTAAATCATATGAAATATTTTTTTTTTTATAACAATGATTTATGATTTATGTTTATCCTTTCTGGACATAGGAAGGAAGAGTTTGCTAGGTTTGTCAACAACCAAGCTAAAGGAGTTGAAGAATTTGAGGCAGAGAGAGAGAAACTGATAAAAGCCCATGAAGAGAAGAAGTTTGAACTTAGGCGGACCTATCTGGAAGATGAAGTTAAGCTGGAGAAGGAGTTTGATGCTGCGCTGACTAAATTGATGGAAAAGTTCTCTCCCAATACCTTTGAGGCCTCCAGTAGTTTTTAGATTTTCTTCATTTCCAATGAAAGGATTAAGAAATTTTCATCATTTTGACATCTGAAAAGAAAGGAACCTTTTACTGATTAAGAACACCTCTGTTCTTGACTTAAGACAAGACAGAAAAATACAGTTGTAGGAATACTGGAGAAGATTTTGCTTGGTGATTCAATGTTCGGAAATACGTTGGTGTTGCTATCACAATATGCTCATTCTGTTCTACATCACAATATGCTCTGAGTTGGTGATGCTATCTCTACAGTTGAGCCATCTGCTGTACGTTGATGGGATAAACATCATCTGGAGGCCCTGTGAATGCTCTTTGCCCAAGTATCTGGTTTACAGCTTGTGTCGGATGAATGGCATCCCAGTAGACATGTTGCTCCCTGTTACCACAAGGGGCATCCATTGGAGCGCAATAAAGCTGCGCCTGGTTCCTTCCGATGCTGCAACAACCTTGATCTATAACCGAAAAACCTGCAATATGTAGTCCATTAATTTAGATCATGTTGTTAGTTCACGAAGCATTTGCTGTAATGGCTGAATGGCACATACGGAATCTGCTGGGGTTGTTGAGTATGTCTCCAAGGGCGGCATATGTGTTGCTGTAGGCAAAGATTGCACCTGGGTGATCCATGTTCAGCTGCTGAGCTAATGATCTCAACCCCACGTTGAAGTCGCCAAGCATTTGATTCACCTGATCGACACAGCAATCGGGTGGGGCTACGCCGGAGGTGCGTTGCTTGGGGATGCAGCCGAGTGGGCTGAGTCCTACAAGCAAGAATTTTCTCAGGCCTATGCTGTGCAATGCCTGAACGAATGAACAAATTTAATTGTCAGCTAAGCCAAACCAAAAAAAGAATGTTCTCATTCTTGAAGAATTAACTAATCACTTAAAACTGGATGTGGATTTCTATTCTTCTATTCGAATCTAACCCAAATGCTACATATAATGTTACAGGTAAAGGAGTAGTCATTTAGAAAGAAGTGCATGAAAAATGTTAGCAAGAATTACCAGTAATTGTCTTGTGTAATGGTTGAGGAGGTGGCTGGCAAAGTCACGAGGGGTGTAGTTGTAACTTGAGTTGTACAAAGATGGTAGCATATAGTTGTTGATGTAGTCATTAGTTCCAAACACCACAATCACCATGGACCTTGCAAGGTACTGAGCAAGAGCTCTTCCTCCTCCAATGGCAGTCCTCAGTTCATCCATGTTGCTCTGGAAGTCCAGCACCTGCTGGCTCAGACTCACTCCCTCTCCCTATTAATAATTAGTTAAGCTAAAAAGAATTAGGATAATTTTTGGCAGATTAACTCGAATATATAACTATTTTTTTAATGCTTTTGTTTACTTTGTCTCGGATCAGTTGAACATGTTAGACAATGAAAATAGTGGCTCAACAGGTTTAAATGCTAGTTGACTCAAGATTGGCCCATTGGATAATGAACAACAGGGGTCAGGGGGAGAAGAGGAGCTACAACTTACTAGGTGTTGACCTGTCTCATCCAGAATCCCTGCATTTGCCGAAGCATAGTTCACTCCACCAAGCAAACTGCTTCCATTGAGCCCTGCACTTGAGTGTGCTGGCAAGTAAGGAAGGCCCAAGAGGTCACCTGCGTTTGTCAAACTCTCAGAAGTGCTTCAAGTAGTGATGTTAAGTAGCAATATAGGAAATCATTTGACAAAGAGATAGAATCCAAGGCTTACACAAGACATCTACTAGGGTTTTGCCATTAGAGAACCTCCCTGTGGGGCCTTGAAAGAAGTCAACCCCATAAGGGTAGTAGTTAGCCCTGGCAATGGAGCTCATCAAGTTGCTGTTTCCATCATCAACCAAGGAGTCACCAAACACAAACATGGCTGGGACTTGTGGGGCACCAAGTGCTCCATTTGACACTGCTAAAATGACAGCAAGATGCCACCACAGGAACCCAGTGAATGCACACTTGGGGCTCATCCTTGTAACCTGAATCTAGAAAACTTGTGGAATGATATTGGAATTCAACACCATATATATACTAGTAAAATTATCGGAGTCAATTCGAAATTACCCTAGATATGATATCAAGTTATGTATGGATGTGATTCATATGAACAGAGTGTCTTGAAACGGCTGGGGAAGCAAGAAGTTGATGAGCTTGTTTTGTTTGGATGATGAACTGCATGACACTTTCTTCTTCGTTTTGTCAGTTTCAGTGACCAAGTCTTTTTGTCTTTGGTTCTCCTTTCTGCAATTTCAGTTTTAGTCTTGCATGCAGCTTTAATTAAAAGTTCTCCCCAAATGGAAAATGACAAACCTAGGCTACTTGTGTAGTGTTTTCCATGTTTCGACAGAGGTAAATACTTATTATTTTTTGTTAGATAGACATATATAATATAATTATATAATTAATATAAAAACTAAGAAAAAAATATGGGTAGAACAATCATTTACTTCTTGCAAAACACATGATACATCTTACCTAGGAGGATTTTCCATGTTTTTCCCACTTTCGGTCAACCAAATAAGAGAGAAAAAGAAGTTGTACTTTCTACATGACAAACTTTCTTTCAACCAAATGGTTTAACATTGACAGAGAGGATTTGCGCCTCGAGCCTTAAATAATATTTTAATTATTTTATTATGATAGTATATTTGGGAATGATTTTAAAGATGGTTGATTCTTGTTGACTCTCATTTATTCTCATCCCGACACACACTACCGGAATAATGGTCATCAGCAACGGCTTCAGCCGTTGTTGATCCGTGCTGAAAACCATCAGCAACGGCCCCAACCGTTGCAACGGAGCCGTGGCAGAAAGACGCGTTGCTGATAATTTAGCAACGGATAGCAATGACCGCTCGCGTCATTGCTAATAATATTATCAGCAACGGATTTGCAACGGATCCGTTTCCGTTGCTGATAACAATTATTAGCAACGACCCGCGTGTCCGTAGCAAACCCGTTAGTGAAAGACAGTTGCTAAGCCGTTGCTGTATGACATCAGCAACGACTTACGATACACTTTTAGTAACGGCTTTCCCACGGACGACCGTGGGAAATCCGTTGCTGATGACTACAACCTACAACCGAAAAAAATCTAAAATTCTAAATTTCTATTTAATACATTGATACATTATCTGATACATAACTCACACACCCATACACCCATATATACATTCATTCACACATCACAAATACACCCAGATATACATTAAAATAATTATACTTATATTTATAATTATCCACAATCGTATAAAAACTATTCAAATGCAAATTTGAAGTATCAATATCCAAACAAAATAAATTAATCAAGTATAATATCTAAGTAACAAAGTCAATAAAAAAAATAAAAAATCTCACGATGACGATGGAGGATGGTCTGGATCATATGGCGGGGTCTGGAGTGCTTGGGTGTACACCGGCGTGGACTGACTCGAGGACGATGGATCAAATGATGCCGAGGGGATGCCTGCTTCGGTATGAGCTGAGATGTTGCGTAGCATAGCATGCATCTCTGCCATCATCTGACTCTGATGCTCGACCGTCTCCTCTAGTGTCCTTATCCTGGTACTATGATCAGAACTGGACCTGGAGGTGGACGGCCGCTCATCAGCATGCGGAGGGGTCGGTGCCCCAAGCGGGCCAAGCACGGCTCACGCATGACCACTATCTGCAAAACCATACACGCGACCGTGGTCCGAGCCACCTGCAGCCTCGACCCACGCTCTTGCGTCAAAGTCCTCGGGGGTGCCTATGCGCTGTATCATCGTCTGATTGTAGGTCTCCTACTCGAGTTTAACTTTTTGTTTAATATTTTTTGTAAAACTTAAATTATAAATAAATAATGAATAATTTAAACAAATATACTTACCATAATGTATGCGGTGCGGTTGTCGACGTACTCCCCCGTCCCATGCACTCGACGGTGAGTCCGCTCAAACACCGCCATCGGGGAATGTCGTTGGACAGTCCCGTCGTCCAACACCGTCGTCTACATTTACAAAACAAATACATTAATTAGTACACAGAGTAACAAATAAAATGTATAATTAAAATTAAGGTATACTTAGCATACGGTTCGCGTGCACAACAAATGCAACCAAGCCGCCAGTGTGACACGCTCCTCCCACCGACATGTGATTTCTAGCTGCAGTCCCAGAAACCTCCTGCCATCGATCTGTCGACCATAATGCCACGAGCTGGTCCCATATATCCGGAGTAATCCAATCGGGGCCGTATCCCCGAGTCTCCTCGATGTTAGTGGTCCCAGCTCAGGCCATCGCCTGGGACCGGGCCTGCCCCAGCTGCTCGTTGTACCTCGCCCGGGAAATAGCCTCCCAGGCAGTGTAAATGAAGGGCCTCTGGTCCTCGGCCCATGCATAGCGAGCCTGCAAAATAATAATATCAGTACCAATATTAATCATCACGCATGCATAAAAAAATTAATACGTGCCTCAAACTCGCGCCATAGCATATCGACGTGCTCACTGGGCACGTGAGACCACGTGGGCCATGCCCCGTGCATATATTGTCGAATGGTAGAAGAAATGCTCCTTGGTACTTCTTCTTGCTCAAACCTGCACAACAAAAATAAAATTTAATATTATAGTATGATATAATGAATTTTTAATGATTCATAATTCATGATATATTACCGCTCCCCAATCACGCTAATGAATCTGCGTGACTCTGAGGCTGGTGGAGGCTGCCACCTGTTCGGCCCGCGTGGCCGCCTGCGTCTGGATGTACTAGCCTCAGCAGTATCATTGGCAGGAGGATCAACAACAGGAGAATCAGCAGCATGAGTAAGTGCTGGAGTCTCACCGATCGAAGACTCCGAAGCTCTCCTGTGACGATAACGACGACCAAACATATCTGTCGAATAGACATATAATTAGATTATTATATATATATATAGTAGAGATATATTTAATATAAGATATACTTTACAATTATTCCTCATCATCTGAGTAATAGTCTTTGAATTCTTCCTCTTCTTCATCTTCTTCATCTCCAACTTCCTCAATTTCATGATCGTCATCATCAGCATATTCAACTTCTAATTGAATTGACGTTGTGTCTGCATCCTCGAGTATTGGAATAATACGATCTACAACAGGAAGATCATCTTCTTGATAGAAACCATCTGTCACATCAGGTATCGACTCATTTTCTCATTCTATCAGATCAATTTTTCTTCTACCTTTAGTCTTACAGACTACACGCTAATCTGCTCTATCTTTATTTCGAGCCGGATACGCCGCGTAATATACTTGTTCGGCTTGTGATGCCAATATAAAAGGCTCATTTGCTGCCAATTTTGATTATAATTAACATCAACAAGTTTGTATTTTGGATGAACTTGCATGCCCCTTTCTGTTGTATGAACCAATGACATCTAAATAAGATCACTGATTTTAAGCCGAAGTAGTGCAACTCTATCACTTCTTCCACCAGTCCATAAAAATCAATATCACATTCAACATAGGTTGTCCCTTTCACGCAGACCCCGACATTCATCGTCTTCTTTGTAAATGCATATTCCACCGTGTGAAATTTATATCCATTAACAAAATATCCGCTATAACATGACACTAGTCGCGATGGTCTACTAGCAAACTCAAATATTCTTTCATCTATTTTAACTCGGTGATCTTTGCTGTAAGCTTGAATCCATGTAGGGAAATCATGATTCTGTAATATCTCTAATTCTTGATCGTTGTGAGTAGAGTATTTTTGCACCATCTCAATGTCAAATATTTTAATGAATTGTTCAATCTCTTGACAATCGAGTAATACGTACAAGTGTGCCAAATGATACTCTTCCTCGCTTAAGTGTCGAGATGGACGAGAACCAAAAGCACGACCAGAGTGGAAGACGACAAAATATATTTAAACGTCCATCTAAATTTCGGCAGCATCTCCCTATAGTTCTCCGAATACACATATCATCTGGGCGCGTATCGGAGAACAAGAGAGATGCTGTCGAAATTTAGAATAAGTTAACGGTTAAAAGAAAAATGTAAGTGCAATACAAATAACTATATTCCCAAATTGTCCAATCAGGGACAATTCAAGGGTTGTACATCGTATAAAAGATCATCTACTTTTTTTACACGAACATACAATCCCCGAACAGATATAAGGTTTTGCTAAATCATATCAGACTCGTCAATGCGTACGTGAAACGTATCAACTCGTCGGATGGATGATTATTTTCTAAATATTTCGAGTCAGTTTGAATCCATAGTGGATAATTCCGACACGAGTCCAAATTGGATGATTCCGGCGAGAGTCTGAAATGGATGATTTCGACGCGAGTCCGAAGTGGACGATTCCGGCGCGAGTCCACTGAGGACTACTCTGGACTAATTAATATTTTAACTAATTAATTAATATTAATCTACAACATTTTAACTAATTTAAATAATTAACCTATCATTATTAATTTAAAACATAATATCAATCTAACTAAATTAATCTAAATCATAACAACTAATCTAAACCCAAAAAATTAATCTAACAAATTAAACAATTAATTAAATAATTAATCTAAACAATTAATTAAAATTTAAACAATTAAAAAATTATCATTCTTGCATTTCCGGCGCCGGAGTCTAGTGTCCGACAAATGTCGAACACGGGACAACAATGCTCCGGCCGCCGGCCATCGGCCGAAACCCTATATTTAGGGTTTCAGCCGGTTCTACACTAAATGGAGAGGGGGATTTTTGCACGACTTACCTGGAGCAAGCGACGACAACGGGTGGCGGCGGCGAGGGACTTCGAGGACGGCGGAGTTTGGCGACGACAGCAGCAGGAAGAGGAAGAAGAAGAAGAAAGGGGGCGGGCGCGATCGCTCGACCTATATAAGCTTATCAGCAACGGCTCACCCAGATGTTAGAAAGCCGTTGCTGATAAGTAATCATCAGTAATGGCTCACTCGTCCGTTAGCACGCCGTTGCTGATAAGTATTTTATTTTCGCGCCGCGAGGGCGGGATCGTCTCAAGAGTGACGGATCCCGTAGCCGTAACTAAGCCGTTGCTGATGTGATTATATATCTGCAACGGCTCGAGCGACCGTAACAAAGTCGTTGCAGATACAACACATCTGCAACGTCTTGAGCGACCGTTGCTGATAGCCGTTGTTGAAGAACATAATTCTAGTAGTGATATGTCTGATTACCCTAAATGTTTATCATGTTATTCTTTACCTTTGATTTGGATATATGCTATCGTTGAAATTCCTGTTGCATGTTGTTGGCTCATATACATGTTGATATCATGGTATATATGTTGCACGAATTGCATCTATAGTGATTATGATGATTAGGAAGTACGTGTAGTTGTTAATGAGTTGCATAATACTAGATTCAGATCTTTTGTTGGTTGTATTATTATTGTAGTTGTTGACCATATTATACATCATATATGTTGAATACCATATTGATAGCATTTATACATGTTGTTTTTATAGTTGTGATGTTTATATTGGCATGTTGCATTATGATCTACTATTGGGCAGAGGCCCAGGACACTATTTATTTTTTGCCCGAGGTGTTGGGCAAGTGACATCGGTGATCACCAATTTATCACACGAGGTGCGTGTGCAGCGTTGCGTTGTTAGATGTTGGCAGGCTATTCTTTGGATAGTCGAATCTCCTACTTGAGCGGGTTTGAGGTGTTACTCTCGAGGTGCGAGAGTATAGGAGAAACCCAATGTCCACTACACTCTTGATTGGGTCTATGACCATCACACATATTCGACAATAGTCATATTTTTAATTAGTTGACATGATATATACACCGTAGGAGCATTTTGACGTATTGATGAGTCATGTAGACAGTTGTCCTCACTAACATCATGACGTAACATTGTTTATCTTATTTCTTGGCATATTGTTGAATCATACACAGTCTTCTGTTGACGTTGTTTGTTGTTGCTTCAAATTCACAAGTATGTCGGTAGTTTGGAGTTGGATAGTTAGAGTCCTGGAGGAGGAGACGTCGTTTGCTGCTTAGCAATTATATTCTAGTTGTATTATTTTAGTTGTTGAACATTTATTGTTGAGAACACTTCATATGTTGGATGCTCTTGTCGTTTCTTATCCTATGAAATTCTAGTAACTTTCATGTTGTGAGTTGTTCGGATGTGTTGGTTTGATGATTGGTTGCGCTTCTCCTGGGTGGTGTTTCTTAATTAATAATGAACTTAGGCGGAACGTAACAAATATATATTTATTAACTCTAAATCTAGCTGAAACATATTTTCAGCAAATTATTAATGTAAAATAAAACATAACATTATATAACATAATGTACAATAAATAACATAAAAAACAAGATAACATAGGCTGGGACAAACCCTACCCACCCATGGTCCAGCACTATTACATGGGCTTTTAATGTTCCCTGCTTTGGGCTTTCACATTAATAAGATATAAACTATATAATTAACTTCTAATTTTGATGCATATATAGTACATATACACATGCTTTGAAAATGGGGAAAGGTGATATCCAACAACACCCGATACTATCATCCCTCTCTGTTAGTGGGACTACCTCAAAGTCCTAGTTTACATCCATGCATGACTTGATGCTCAAGGAGAAGTGACAGTGAGATATGCCTTGATGGAAACAAATGGTATCAGCAAATAGTTATAGTTGTATATATTTTGCTTTGGAATAATATGTTAGGTCTAAAGATTTCTTAAATTGGTTGCCAATAGTTGATGTGAATTAATTCCACCACATTTGACAATAACCCATCATGCACCCTTAATTATATTATTTTTCCACACAAGGAATCCCATGCCATCTATTGACTGAACAACTCTTAGAGGTATATATGGGATAAAAACATAAATTAACTGAACAACTCTTAGAGGTATATATGGATACTGATTGACAAGTTCAAAACCACTAAGAATGGTTGACATGGATGTGTATACTTGTCATTGCTTTGCTATAGTTCACTCCAACATGGCTGTCTAAATTCTCAAGCTAGATGAGTGGAGAAGAAAGAATTCTACTCAAGGTGTTGAAATGAAACCACTCCTGATGGACAAAGCTTGCTTGCTTGCTTCACTCTCCCAATTGATGAGAGTCCAACAAATTGAAAGGTCATTTCCTAACCAAATAGTCAAATCATTATTCAACTTGTGTATATCTACTGGACTACAAAAGTGGAGATGTATCAAGTTCAATCACTTGGATGCACATAGTCATGAAATTGTAGTTGTCTTGATGGTACATATCTTTCAAAAGATTCTCTATATTGTATCAAATATTTAGATTTTTTTGTTTTCTATATAAAATGTTTTCTAATTCCCCTAATTAAGTTTTATCGATGCATATATTTTAATAATATTGAGAATCATATATGCGGCGTGGAATCTAAATTTAGTTTAGCAAAGTTGAATATTGATCTATACGAGTCCTGAAAAATAAATACGTTAATTAATTGACATTTGTGATTGTCATGTCCATTATTATTACACAATGCGGATGCTACGGTTCGATTTTTACGGGATTAACATTAGTATATATACTACCCACATTAAGCGAGATATATATATATATATATATATATATATATATATATATATATATATATATATATATATATATATATGATATTTATATAGTTGATATATGGATCAATAATTTCATGTCATATTTAGATTGTCTTGTTTGATGAAGACTGCCATCTCTCCCTATATATGCATCAAACATGGATATAAAGTTGGCATCCTATTAGAGGGGCATTTAGAGATGACAAGACAAAAGGCTAATTGTCCACGTGGCAGCTCCAACACCTTTGGCAATTCATATTGCTTCACAAGACTTGTTCATTGAGTGGTTCTCTTCCTCTCCAAAACTATTTGAGGGCTCCATAAATCATCTGATTATATTTTTGACCCAAATGAGAGATACCTCATCAACCCCTTTTGAGTCATGTTTAAGTGGATGGATGGAGGAATCTTATTATTACTAGTTTGTGGAGGAGGTTTTGTTCTTGGTTATAAGTGGATGATGGACTATTTTAGATGAATAAAGCTAAATATGTGATTCTATAATTGTGACTAATAGTGATTAGACGATATTTTGACATTTTGAGAGATAGATACGACTCATTTTATGTTTTTTGTTTATGTAGAAGAAGAATGCATTTTTTATGGTCCCGATGAATTGATTTGAAATAAATCATCGTGGGAGATACCGCGGAGGATGGGGCTAGTGCAGTTCATTGATAGATAATCAAAATTCGATATATAAAAACTTATTCATATTATCATTTAGATCATTATTGATGTTTTTATGATAGGACGTGATCCATATTAGCACCAAATGCACAAAATACATAAATATTAACCAATCACATTATATGGTTATTATTTCTTCATGTTGTTTTCCTTTCAGTTGAGATACATACAGCACTCACGATACGTATCCAATATCAGAGTGCCTATATAAAATGCTTCAAAAATATTTATTTTTGTTGTAATACAAATCAATTAGTCTAGATAATGCATCTACCAAAAGATAAATAACAATATGATTCAACTTTGGATTAATGATATATTTATGTAATGAAATATTTGACTAATTATGCATGGTATGTGCAACTATTGGCATGCTATTGAAATTTTGTTCCTTTTCATGATTTGACCAAATTAGTCACACACACAAGCAAATACTTTTAATTTGTAACTTTATACATATATAATTTGAATCTTAATGGTTAGGATAAAAGATCTCAAAAGTTGGCATAAAATCAACCTAAGACAAGTTGCCCTCCCTTCCATCTCATTGATAATATAAATATTCCGATATATTATTCTCCAAGTGAGATGCATATTGGTCTTGAGAGTATAATGCAAAATTCCCATTTCAATTATTTGATTGTTCAACAAGTGAAGACACACCATTAATTGGATAATATTCCCTCATGATTTGATTTTGGGCAATCAACTTGACTTGGACCTTTTCATGATCCTTATCATCTAAGGGTATATATATCAACCATATATATGGTCCAACTCCAACCACTTTAATATATATATATATAAATATATAGTCAAAATAAGATCTCAATTTTCAATACCTCTTTTCCCTTCCTATTCTTCTCCCATGTATGTATTCTTGACTTTGTGACAATCTCTATCATCATCATTTTAATGGCCATCTTCTCCTCCCAAGTCAAATGGTTGCATGTGTTCTCCTTTTTAACAGGTCAATTCAACTAAAAGTAAGGGGCCGGATTCTTGATTTGATCAGTCTCAATCGATTTTTTTTGGCTTTAATTTTCTAAAAATATGAACTCATTTTTTGTTCTTGGAGTTGTTATTGTCCATTAGCTATTTCGTTGTCATCAATTCCTACTTTATATCATCAAGTCAAACGCATCACAGTGTTCAACAATTATTTCTACTATTGACAATGTTTGACTCTGTTTTAGTTGCTCGACAAATAGTTTGATAATTAAACAATAATAAGAACCAAAATTGGCAATGCAAATATACATAGTGTTCACCAACCCAAAAGGCGAGCAAATTGATGAATGCCAACTCCTTTTGGAGAAGGAAACTTGTCGGCAAGAGCATGGATTGCACACGAAAGTCAAACCTTATCCCTTCAGGCGTTGACTTGTTGATCTGAAGTCAGCAAATTGAGACACATCACTAAGTTTCCATCTCACGTTCGCTAATCACTAAACATGCACAATTCCAAATGTTACTAGTGGAGGTACGTGTGGCCTTTGCTGATAAATGTTTCTTTTGACAAGTCACCCCTAATCTCATTATGAAATTCCACCTACACTTACTAGACAAAAATGACTATGGAGTCGAGTTCTATAGAATTTTTTTATAGAGTTCTATAAATAAGTGAATCTAGCATTATTAAGACCGAATCTAAAATAAAAGTATTAGGTTTACTCCTTTACATCACATGTTCACTCTTATTTTAGTTCAATCTTGATCATATTAGCTAGGTTCAGTTTTAATAATACTATATTCATTCCCATGAGATGCTCAATAGGAATTCCCATGGAGTCGGACCCTACAAAAGTCGCACTAGCTCTGTAGGCCGTGATGGGGCCCAATAGGAGTCGGCGGGTGATCGCCGGTGGCCGGGAGGGTCGGCCGGTGTGGGTCCGAGCGAAGCTGGGGAAGGCGGCGCTCGGGCGGGCGTTGAGTAGGAGACGAGTGAGGGGGGGGAGAGTTTTATTTAATTTAATAAATATATTAATTAAGAAGAGAGCTGTATTGCATGAAATGAGGTTAATTTATTGAATATTAAGATATTTTTGGATTTGATCGTAGGATTGTCGGATCGAGTCGAGGTGAATACCAAAGTTGTAGGTTTTCACGTTCTGAACGCGATGGCAATGTCAGATTTCTGATCGGAGGTCATTTGGTAGGTCTTTTCTATGTTTTAGTGTTATTTAGTAGATGAGAGTTATTAATTCAGTTGATAAATAATTAAATAATGTAGAACACTGGTATTCTATGTTAGGTGGTGATTTAGAATATAAATAGTTGTATTGGGTGCGAGTTGACTCATGTTGTAGCCGATGAATGTTGAATGGGTAAATGGATGATTTTACCCTTACCTCTATTTGCTTGATTTGCTTCTGAAATTCGTTGATCTCCTGTTGCATTATTTTCTTGAACATGTCATGTTGATAATTGCATGAGTCTGATTTAGTTATTATTTATTGATGGTTACTTGAGCATGATATTATGCTAGACATGGTGCACATTGTAGAATTAGCGTTGTCATCAGTTGTATTTGCTAGCATGAATTATTTGATTGCATATGCAGTTGATAGTTGTTGTAGCATTTATTGTTGTTAACATCGTAGATCAATTGTGATTATCATGTGGTGATATCGAGTTATCATATTATATTGTTGATCTTTTATTGGGCAGAGGCCCTGAACACTGTTGATTTATTGCCCGAGGTGTAGGACAAGTGACATCGGTGATCACTAAATATCCACACAGGTGCGTGTACGGCGTCGCGATGTTAGACGTCGATGAACTATCTTTTAGATAGTCGCATCTCCAGCTGGAGCAGGCTTGAGGTGCCACTCTCGAGGTGTGAGAGTGCGGGGGAAACCCACTTGTTCACTACGTTCTTGATTGGTATGAGTTGCAATAGTTGATAGGTGAACATGTGTCTTGTTGTTGTTGACATGTTGCATTTTATTGGAGAGTCGTATATTATTACATTTGACAGTATCATCACATCATGATTGTTGTCCTTATTGTTTACATATTGATTCTCCTTCTCAGTTTTCCGCTGATGTTGTTTGTTGTTGTCTCAGATTTGCAAGTATGTTGGTAGTTGGAGTTGGGTAGCTAGAGTCCTGGAGGAGGAGACGTCATCCGTTGCTTAGATGTTTTCTTAGCTATCTTTAGATTGATGTTGATCATTTGTTTAGAGAACCCTTTGTTGAAATGATTATTTCAGTTGTTCTTGTTGAAATTTTCTGGTGTATCTCGTTGTTTAGTTGTAGGTTGCGTTTCTCCTATGTGAGGTCCCTTATCTAGGGATAAACTTAGGCAGTGCGTAACAATATGAGACTAAATCGAGGTATTACATTTCAAATTGAATTAAAATAAAACTTTGAAATAATTATCTAATAACCACATGAATATAGTACATAGAGTGCAATTTTATAGAGCTCGGTTCCACAAGAATTCCTATTGAGTGTCTTATAGAAGTGAATCTAGCATTATTAAGACTGAACCTAATATGATCAAGATTGAACCAAAGTAAGAGAGAACATGTGTTGTCAAGTATAATACCACAGTTCAGTCCCACATCGAGACTATATTGGATGTAGTGTTGATTTATAAGGCTTGATGGATGCATTATCATCAACTTTAGCTTGAGCATTTTAATTAGTTTAATAAGTTGACCTATGAAGTTGATGAGATAAGCAGAGTTGTAACAGGTGATATTAGAGCATGACCTAATCCTAGATATGGTGAGATAGCCTATGTGAGAAAGAGCTGCCCAGGAGCTGTGGTGGAGTCGCCAGGGGCGGCCCAAGGGTTATCGGGGGCCTAAGGCAAAATTTAAAAATGAGGCCTTTTATTTATTAAACAAAATTAATAAAAATTTTAAATAAATTCTCTGTACTATGTACTATAATATAAATTATGAAAAAAGTTCAACTATTTTGGAAAAAATTGACTCATTGACCAACTAATTAAAGAATTGACTCACAAGTCACACCTGAAGTACTCTGCACTCGGCTGGTCCTGATGTCGGACAGTCGGAGAAATAAGGGACTTGTCGGTTGCCGCCGCTGCTTGCTAGGTTCACAGGTATGCAGGCTATGCAGCACCATGAACAGTGTACCGAGAGGGAGATGAGCGTTTGAGGCCAGAGAGCAAAGAGGCGGTTAGGCGAAGAGAGCAACTGGACAAGACCACAAGAGGCGAAGAGTTGGGAGTTCGAGAGGGAGATGAGCGTTTGAGGCCGAGAGGGAGGGCAAAATCATTTTATCGGGCCATTGAAGACTTGGACTTGGTGGAGATGGGGAAGACGAAGAGTTTGGAATGAGGTGGACGGCCGACCTTTGGAGGCGTCTTGGAGCCGGCGGCGTTATATACTTAGATGGAGTGGAGAAGATGAACAATCGAAATGTCGAATAGGGCATTAGGAATTTAGTGCACATGCATCAATGCATAATCTACATTTTACTTAATTTATATCCTGGGAAAAATTGAAATGTGAGGCCCCACATTTAATTGATGGCTCCCACTGATGTATAACTATTTAAGCTTCTCATCAGTTTGGGGGCCTAAGGCAGCTGCCTTGTTGGCCTTATAGACGGGCCGACCCAGAGAGTCGCTACTAGACTAGACGAGGACATCAAGATATAATTCAGCTTGAGCATTTTAAATAGTCTAATAGATTGTCATATAAAATTGATGAGTTAGTTATCTCATTAAGCAAGTCATAACATCAAGACCGAGCAAAAGTGAACCTAATACTTTTTATATCATGATTCAGACCCATCAATTTTTTTATATTTATTTATTTATTTGAATGAGTTGGACCAATCAAATTGGATGACACTCTAGTATTCAAGTTATTCACGTAAACCTCAAAAGATGAGAAGCTACAAGGAAGGTGGAGTGAAGTAGAACAAGCTTAATTTAAGACTAAAACATGAACTTTTTGTGTGCCAACTACTCCCATTTGGGTATCAAAGATTCAAAATTAACTTGTGTTGCTGGTCGGCAAATCAAAAGTGTTGCTTCACATGTATTTTTGTTTTTGTTTGATTATGTTTGTTTAGAAGGGGATGGTGGGGCTGATTTTGTCCCCCTTGAGACTTTTTAACCCATTTGAGGTCACAAAAATTCAAGCCATTGTTGACTTGAGGGGGGAGGGGGGGGGGAGGGGGCGGGGCTTGTAGTAAGTGATTGTTAGCACACCACCACAAAAAAAGGAGACAAGCTCCACCATTTCTATGCTTGGCCTTCTACTTAAATCAAATTTAAGCCTAACACACTATAACGTGGCCTTCCATTAGGAAGAGACAGATGTTTAAACTTCTCTTATGTCTTTTTGCCGGGAAAAATTAGGCCATGAGAAGCACTACTTAATTGATTTTCACATGTAATTGCATATTTTTAATATTTGTCAAAGAAAGCCGCATTTAGTTTCATCGAGAACGCGTGAAGAAAGTTGTGTGTGTATAAATAATAAATATGATTAGGTAAATAGTGCCCTTTTTTTAATCTAATATTTTTTAGATTTTTTTGATTTTCTTCTCTATTTCTGCGTAGGTCAACTCTACCAAAGTGATCATGTTCATATTATTCTTTCTTTGCATTTTTATAGTTGATATATATATATATATGAACGTGTGCATCATGCACGACTATATATATTCATAAGGAGAAAATATCAAACTATCAAATTTTATCCAACTTATTTTAAGTGTCATTTTCTCTATATTATTTTTATTTATCCTAATCTAGCTATCTAGCTATATTTCTTCTTCACGATCGAAACATGTTTTAAAATTATTCTTGGTCGTTGGATGCCTTTATAGTAAAATCATTGCATTTGGGTGATTGTTGCGACGATGATCATGGCGCCCACATTTTTAATGATGAGCCAATTTGATTAGGAAATAATATATGATTTTTTAAATTCAACTTAGTGTATTCCGCTTAAGAATTAATTAAAATGAGCAAAAGAAATGATTGATTTTTAAAAAAAGAAGATTATCTGTTCAAAATTTTCAAACATTTGATCCCAAAAAATGCTAAAAAATATCATTACTACATAATATCTCTTTTTAAAAATTAAAATATTAGAAAAAGGAAACTCTTGAACCATTCCTCAAAGGCAATATACTAAAATGACACATGAAGAAATTAAAAGCCAATAGGGTTTTTTGTCCTTTACTTAAGAGGGAATAAAGCTTATCTGTACACTCTACAGTCTCCATATCTATTTTCTTTCTGTAAAGATAGGAGTAGAACACAAAAAAATAGAAAACAATATATTAGAAAGACATCAAGTTCCAGTTCTAAGGAGAGTTGGCATCTTGCTGTTGCCTCTTTTTTTTGACCATGTAATATAATTGAAGAGATATGGTGGTGGGTGTAATCTGAATTCTTTTCCCTGCCACCAACCAAATTATGAGGGCCCACAAGATCACATTGAAATGGATCAGATATTTCATTATCTGCACAAAGTATTATGGGCTATTTACTTCCTTTATGCAACAGTACATATGTGAGTAGCTTGTATTGCTGTTGATGCCTCCCTTATCTACTTGATCTTTGGGCTGGAACACATAAGAATCACATCATTCTGTGGTCCCAAACTTTGACCCTCAGTATGATATATATATATTAGTAATGATAACACATGGAGTATTTTTCGAGTAATCAGACTATCCGATATTGGATTCGGTACCCATTAATCGGATTTAGATAAGGTTCAAATAGGGTTTACGATCCACTTGATGGGATAACTGACCCATCAACTTCATAGACTAATCTATTGATCTAATTAAAATGCTTAAGCTGAAGTTGATGGTAGTGCACCCATCAAACCTTATAAATCAACATCACATCCAATATATTTCTGATGTGAGACTAAACTGAGGTATTACAAGTTCAAATATAATAGGGATCTGTTTCACAATGACTAGAATTTTGAGCATCCGTATGGTAGATCAATTTGTATTGAATTTGGTTAAGAGAAACGCACTTTAGTCGGTTTTAGGTCATGCTTGATCATATTCAACCTCGGGTAATGAAGAAAATGGTACTTGATCTCAGTCCACTTTTAGCTATTTTATTTTCGAAACTCAAATCTAATCATATTTGGTGTTTTCTTCTTCTCGACTTGACTTGATATGAACTAATTCGATAAAATAATTCTCATTTTAACGTTAGTATATATTTCGAGCAAAACGTAAGCTAAAATTTAGTCAAACATATATAACATTTTTTAATTACTTAAAATTTTATTTGTTGCAAATTCGACGTAGACCTAACTTGGTCTTAGTCCAAATTTCACCAATATAAAAATCAAATGAGTTAAATTTTGATTACAACTTGATCCCACCCAACTCATGAACAGCATATAGAATAAAAAACATATTTAGTTGGATTACAAACAAGTCCATTATTTACAACTAATTTTTACAAATAAGCCTTTTTGTAAAAAATACTAAACTATGGATTTGCAATCATGTGCTGTAAATAGATTTCTTTGCCATCCTCAACCAATGAAGTGTGATTCATTGTTGAATTAAGTAAAGTCAAATAGTCATCCACAATTAGCATTAGAAAGTCTAACATGCAGATGAATAATTAAACAATCAGTGAAGCTTGCTGACATATAGAATGCAGAAGAAGTGGTAATTGGTAAATGAGGACCACTTAAAATAGTGGGACTGTAGGAATGGTAAACAAAGGCTAGTGCAGGGTAAAAGATGTGTGTGAGAGGTAGTGGTGGTGGTGGTTTAGTAAGTGAAGCACTACCATATAATAATAATAATTATTTGGGGGAAGAGCTGGTGAATTTTATTGTTAGTTTAATGATCAGCATATACTTGGTTTAATTTGTTTTTGTTTTTTTCTCACTTGATTCTTCCATGTGATCATCTCAGCTTGCAACAGATAATAATTCATTCTTAGAATATATTCCCCCTAATGCCAGATAAAAAGCAAAGAAGGTAGAAAACATAAGCATGTTCTGTGGCAAGCATTGCTGATGCTCTTCCAGATGAATTTGGCAATGATTAGTGTGAGGAAACTCATGACTTGATGAGTTTTGCATCCACCAACAGAAGAGTTAATCCAATGACTGAGGAGATTTTTGATATCAGTAATGGAGCTCACAAAGAAAAGCCTATCTGCAAACAATTATAGCCACACCACAAGAAAATCTAGGTATTATAAACATAACTCAAGCTAAACCCAAATTATGATTAAAATATATGTTCCTTTATCTGAAAATTGACTTGACAGAATTTTGATCCTCAATCTAGGAAACCCATTTCTGAACATGCATGCCCTGAACTACTCAGTTTGGACCATGCCTTCACCAAGATAAGTCAGATGTCATGCTCAACCCCCATACACCCCCAGTCAGGCTTACTATTTTGTATACTTCAATCTCCATAAAGGCATGCCAAACAATTGTCTTTACTTGATAGAAAACAATATCCTTATCTTGAATAAAGTTGGCAAGTTCCTTAGTAGCTTTGGCTAGGTATTGGATCTATGTGGGCCATGTAGAATAAAACATCATTCTCTTCTATTCTTCAATTACAAAATAATATGATGGAACTCTGCAAATCTTGGATATATACATAAACCTCCAGCTTCCAAACTAATTAAGATAGTTTTGAAAATATCTGAACTAATTAAGATATTACTATAAAGAGATCAGAGTTTAAGATGCAAAAATAATCTCTTTGTTATGCAAAAGTAAGGCCACTTAGATTGATCCTCTATAGACTCTACATTAGCTGGGAGTCTAATGCACTAGAATCATCCTCTTATATGATAAAGGTATTTGTTTTTAAGAACTCAGACAGAGAGGTAATAAACTATCCATGATGAGATTAACTCTTTTCATGAAGGACATGATAAGATTAACTGATGAAGTAAATAAGTAACATCAGTCTTGTCAATCTAAAGGGTAGGAAGCTCCAGCTACATTACAGTTTAAAGAAAGAGTTCCTCTAATTGTGTGCTAAGATTTCAAGATAAGTGTATGTCCACATTTTGTGGGAATCATCTGTAGATTCTTCACATTCAATACCTTTAACTTGTCCTATTAATTAAGATAAATCAGGAACATATTCTTCTTGCTGGAATGGACAAGATAGCAGATGTTTCTTATCATAAATCATTAGCAAAGAATGACTTATTGCAACCAAACAATGTATGCCAAATTGTCAGATGGAACAAGGTTCCTTCCTATCTTTTTCCCTCAATATCAAGCTGTAAATTTAATTACTATTAAGTTTCCAGTTGTAGCTGCTGAAAAAAGATTGGAGCCAAAATTTAGTTCTGACAATTTGAGAAAAATTAGAAATGCAATAATGCCAACATTGAAGTTTCATTTCCTGCTTTACTTTTATTCCAATCATTTCGTTTTAGACTCCAATATTTTTGGGCCTTTCTTATGTAAAAAGAAGAAAAAGGTTCAACAATATCACATACATTAGTTGTCACCAAAAAGGCAGGTTTTGAATTTGGTCAAACAATATTTATTTTCAAGAACAAATAGGCAGGTTATACTGATCTATTTAATTGTCCAGGTCTGGTTTTGCGTATATAATATATTTGCTATTCGTATTTTATGTGAAAAATCAGATAATTAAGACATTTGATGATATAATGAACTGTTAGTTTCCAAGAACTTGTAGGCCAGACAACAGTTGTTCCCCCACTCTACACATGCAGAAGAACATCAAACTCTGACCCTCCAACAGAGACCTCCATTAGCCTACTACTATTCAAACCACAAATCCTCTCTCTCCCCCTCTCAGCAAAGAGAACCACATCACACCATCAAAAAGCTCCATCCACCATCTCTCTCTCTCTCTCTCTCTCTCTCTCTCTTATAAATAACTGCATCAGCTTGCCTCAGATTTAATAAGTCCTCTTGGAAAGAACTCTGTATCTTGTACAACTGCTGGTGAGCTTCTCAAGAGATCAATTCTCTCCTGCTGAGGCAGAAGGAGATTATGGACATTGAGTCAAGACAGGGTTCAAGAACAACTTCAGTGGCTGCTGAAGTCTCTGTTGATTGGAGAGGAAAACCATGTAGGCCAAACAAGCATGGTGGCATGAAAGCTGCAGTCTTTGTATTAGGTCTCTCTCACTTCTCCTCTCTCATATACTTGTTGGAATATACAAGACATGATGTAGTTGTTAGTTTCAGAAATCTTGAGCTGGTCTTTCAACACCTTATTATATTAGAGTACTAAGAATTATTGATAGCTTCATCGGTATTTGGTTTACTAATTAAGCTCTTTTCTTGTTGCGTACCTTTGCTTCTCCAGCCATTCAAGCATTTGAAATCACGGCAATCGCTGCCGTTGGGAACAACCTAATCACATATGTCTTCAATGAGATGCATTTTTCGCTGTCGAAATCAGCAAACGTAGTGACCAACTTCGTTGGGACTGTCTTCCTCTTGTCCCTGCTTGGTGGCTTCCTCTCCGACTCTTATTTAGGGAGCTTCTGGACCATGCTGATATTTGGATTTGTGGAGCTCTCCGTAAGTCTCATATCTCCTGTTCAAATCTTGAGTTCATTTTGGTATACAGTTCCACAAGACAATAATAGGAAATTGGACCTCTTTTTCCTATTTGAAAAGGAATTTCATTGGTCAACTAAAATCCGTACCATTTGGAAGCTCAAATAATCCACCATTAGCCACTTTTGCTTAAATTAAAATGTTTCTGATCTCATTGTTTCTGCTTCTGCACAGGGCTTCATACTCCTCTCAGTGCAAGCACATCTCCCCCAGCTGAAGCCACCACCATGCAACATGACATCCGGAGACCAGTACTGCACGGAGGCCACAGGCTTCAAAGCCACCATCTTCTTCCTTGCTCTCTACTTGGTGGCCTTGGGGAGTGGTTGCCTGAAGCCCAACATGATTTCTCATGGAGCTGACCAGTTCGGGAGAGACGACCCGAATCAATCGAAGAAGCTGTCAACTTACTTCAACACAGCCTACTTCAGCTTCTGCGTGGGGGAGCTCATTGCCCTCACTGTTCTTGTTTGGGTCCAAACAAGGTCAGGGATGGATGTAGGATTCGGCGTATCGGCGGGTGCCATGGCAATAGGGCTTCTCATCATGATCTCTGGTGCCTTCTTCTACAGGAACAAGCCCCCACAAGGCAGCATCTTCACACCAATAGCAAGGGTATGGTTAAGATCACTTATTCCAAAAGTTCAAGTTGTTAGGCAAGATACTTCAATGTTCTTTCATCCTCTCACGGTCAATTCAAAGCCGTGGAATTGCATGATTAGCAATAGAAAAAGCATATGACGCTTGTAGTTATATGAGCAATTGAGTAAAGAAATAAGAATCACGACTGGGGTAGATATCGAGCACATGACCTACGTTTCGATAAACTGACACCACATCAAAGTATGACTGCATGACCACTTATGGCAAAAGCTTAAGCTGCTAGAAAAGGTCTCAATCTGTACTTTATGATCTACTAGTTTTTGAATCATTGCAGTGTTCTTGAATCATAATACTTATTGCCAGTACTTGATTGGGAACATTTTACTAAGCACCTTCATTATGCTTGGGTTACTGTAAACATTTTTTTTTCTGGTCTAAGAATCTTCTACATCGCTGTTTTTAGTCAAACTACATGTCTTCTTATCTGCCAATGACAACAATAATAGAATGACGTTTGTCCCCAAAGATGTTGAGATTTCCAGGAATTAGGAAATGTAGGTTTTTGTTTGATCTAAGTTTCCTATTTGCAAGTTCTGCAAGTGATGAAGATGTCTATGTTAATATTCTTTTCTTAATGACCATTAAAATCTCTCTTCAAACTGAGGTGATAACACTGTCAATTTTGTTATCAGTGATAAATCTTTTGCTCCTCTGTCCTGCCTTTCTTAATTGATCAGGAGATAATATATTTGCAGGTATTTGTAGCTGCATTCACCAAGAGAAAGCAAGTTTGCCCTTCAAATTCGGAGATGATCCACAGAAGCAACACTGTTGCACCTGATCACCCTGCAATGGGTGGCCTTGAAGCCTCCTCATATGTTGGCAACCCTGCATATACCAACAAGTTCAGGTGAGTTGCTATGAATTAATCATCTAATAATTATTGGATCAGTTTCATAATCTAATGTTACTTCTCTATTTTGTGATTAAGATTCTTGGACAAAGCCTGCATCAAAGCTCAAGATGGCTCTAACATGAAGGAGAGTGCATGGAGACTATGCACAGTTGCAGAAGTAGAGCAAGTCAAAATACTAATCTCAGTGATCCCCGTCTTTGCCTGCACCATCATCTTTAACACCATCCTTGCCCAGCTGCAGACCTTCTCAGTCCAGCAAGGAAGCACTATGAACACTAGCCTCACCGACTCCTTCAAAATTCCCCCTGCATCCCTACAAGCCACCCCCTACCTCGTGCTCATCCTCCTTGTCCCCATCTACGAGACCTGCTTCGTCCCGTTTGCCCGAAAGCTCACCGGGAACAGCTCTGGAATCACTCCCCTCCAGCGAATCGGCATCGGTCTCTTCACAGTCACTTTCTCCATGGTTGCTGCTGCTGTCATCGAGAAGAGGAGGAGGGAGATGTATGTCGAGTCCAACAAGCTCCTCTCCATCTTCTGGATTGCCCCACAGTTCCTCATTTTTGGGCTCTCAGAGATGTTCACAGCTGTGGGGCTCATCGAGTTCTTCTACAAGCAGTCACTGGCTGGAATGCAGGCCTTCTTGACAGCCATGACTTACTGCTCCTACTCATTTGGGTTCTACTTGAGCTCTCTTCTTGTCTCACTAGTGAACAACATCACATCAAGTTCAACTAGGGATGGTTGGCTCAGTGACAATGACCTTAACAAGGATAGGCTGGACTTGTTCTATTGGCTGCTTGCTGCCCTCAGCCTTGTTAACTTCTTCATCTATCTTGTCTGCTCTAAATGGTATTGTAGTGGTCGATCTCTATCAACCAGTCCACCAACAGTTTCCCTTGGTGAAGGCAACTACCTCAACTTTAGCTCCTCTAAGCATGTTCAGTCTGAGGGTGTACTGTAAAGAGTCATCACCACCTTCCATGATTTTTTTTTTAATGTTTGATTACGCTTCACCTTGTATTATGTAAGGAAAAGAAGTAAAGAAAATGAATAGGAAGTATTTATATTATCATGTTAGTTCTATACAAACTCAGTGCTAGTAAACTTTTTCTTTGTTTAATGATTGGCTGCCTCTCTCTCAATAATTAAGCATGCTGTTTATGACTCCAACATTGGCTTTTTCTTTCTTGGAGGTATATTCCATAAGGAGTGCCCAAAAGCAAGTTAGGTCTACCTCCATGATCAGGAACATTCATTTGTTATTCTCGACAGAGTCTGCAGCATTTTCTATTTATTTGTGCGAATTAAATACTGCATCATATATAGGTAGATGGTCTACTTGGATATTAATAATCAATTGACATTTGTCCTATGGAACCACCACAAAGAGCATGTTTACTTTGGAGGATGGAAAATAGGAGGGAAAGGATAAAGTAAAGGAAAGAAAAATGGAGGGAAGAGAAAGAAAAACAGTTGTTTACCTGGAAAGAAATAAGAAAAGAAAGGAGGTTGAGCTAGTAGAATTGGCTCATTCTTACCTTTCATTTCATCCCATTTTTAGGTGGAAAAATTTGAAAGGGAAAGGAAACTACATTTTTTTCCAACCTCTTTTCTTTCCAAGTAAATAAATCAAGGAATAATTTTTAGTTTCCTATGGGTCCTCTTCCTCCTATCTTTTTTCGAAGTAATATAGTTTTGGATGAAAGCTCCATCGAATTAGCAAACTCAACCTAATTATCATGAAAAATACAAGATACCCGGACCCGCTCACCCCTAGTTTTGAAGACATTTATATATGTTCTATCCAAGTTCAGTTTAGGAATTGCTTGTCATTTCCATGCCATCCTTAATTACTGTTTGCAGAGAAGAACTGAACCCAATGGGTTCGTTTAAGCTGCCTAATTAACTTTGAATAAGTTGACAAACTTGGAGAAAATTCTAGCTAGTTATGTTTTCTAGTCCGAGTATATATAATGTAGAGCAATATGCGGATGTGAGAGTAGTAGATAATGAAGAATTAGACCACATGACAGTGAGCAAAACACTTAGCAAACATGAACAACATGGTCTGAAAGATAGGAGTTGAAAGTTCCATGCACGCGGGTTGAACCAAATATGTAGGAAGAAGGTGGCGAGGCTTGCAGTTGGTGGCTGCAAAGGGGATAAGAACAGGACATGGTAATGACATGTCATATTCTAAGAATCTGACATGTCTGCCAAACAATCTGAACCATATATCCTGCCAACCTCAAAATGTTCATATTAATTCTGAGAACCTTCCTCCTGCCTTTTACTGCAATCCAACCCTCCTGCCTTCCTCAAACTAGAGGAAAGCAACATTCAACTGCCGCAGTGAACAACCCATGTGGTTCAAGCACTGAGCTTCCAGTGGGTGTTGTGAAAACAACATATAATGATATTAAGCAGGTTCATTGCATTTCCCTGAACATTTATTCTGATGAGGTTGGTGACAGAAATAAATGCAGATAGATTCGCTGGAGAAACTTGTATCTGAGGTACTATTCATCCTATCACACTTGTGTACTTTCGGCCAGGAGGGATGCACTCCGATGCAAAAGAATCCCAAGCAAATCTGAGTCTTTACACAAAGTTGGGCTGATGCTCCAACATTAATTGTTCCTTATATGGAGATCAAAAATGTACTTGATGCAACAAACGACAGTCTTGAGCAGGCCTGAGGGAAGAAATTAACAGTAAACAAAGATCTCTGATAGCAAGTTATTATGAATCCCATCTATGGTTAGAGTGAAGTCAAAAACTCATATTACTGTACTGTTTCTTGTATCGCTTTTGCATACATGTGATTGACATCGTTCACGTGTTATCGTTGTCATCACCTATTGCTTTTCTAACAACTAATGAGCTTGATAGAAGATAATGATTTAATTATGAAGCAATATTATACTTCCCCGCAGCTGCCCTATCCGCGAGGCTGATGTTTACAGCGTCGAGCCGTGGAATCTCTCTTTCTTCACTTTCTCCGAGAGGGAAGGTGTAGAAATGCCGTTGATGCAGAGTCTGCTCACCGACACCGAGTGCCGCGGCATATTCCTCCAGTCCTCCTCCTGTTCTTCAATCCTACTCTCGCTCTACCCTCAAACCCTTGATAACGCCCTAGAAATAGGAAACAGTCCATTGAAAACACAGCTGATGACGATGATAATATGAACAATTGCGAAGTATCTGGGGCTTATGGAAGAACCGGAAGAGTGGAGGGCCGCTAAGGAGGCCAAGTCGCGGCAGAAAACGGAGCACCGGGAGCGGCATTGTACCAAGCCAAGCCCCTAGTGTGCCGTCCTTCCTCCGGGGTGTACATAAGCGTCGGTGCCTTGCCAAACGGTGTAGCTTTTTGAACCGGTATATAGTCCCACATTCGTAGCGTCGGCTTTAGTATATGCCTTCGTATACTTCCCTTTCCTCTTCTTGAGTGTCTCTTCGGAGCCATCTGATAAAATTGGAACGATACAGAGAAGATTAGCATGGCCCCTGCGCAAGGATGACACGCACAAATCGAGAAATGGTCCAAATTTTTTTTCCTGTTCTCATTCTTTCTGTCTGCATTCTTTTTTCTTCAGCAAATTTAAACCCTAGATCTTTTTGTATCTGTTACGCCAGTTTCTTTCTTAAAACCCTATTTATTTTTTACTTGTTTCTCCTTTTGGGGGTTTAGCGGCAAGTTAAACCCTAAATCTTTGTGTATTTGTTGGGCGAATTCTTTCTCCCAGTAGTTACAGTGTTTGTTCGTAAAATTCTCTCACTATTTCTGTCATATTAACCGGCAATTGTGTTTCCCTTCAGATATGCTGCAACAACAGTTATAGCCGGTATTCCTCTCATACCAACCATTTGAATTAGAGATTTTTTTCTTTTATCTTCATGTTAAGTTTTATTTAAGGATGCCAACTTCAAATCTTTGATGTGTTATTATATTTAATGCATTAGTTGTACTACTCATTTTGTTCACACTGGGCTTCTTCTTCTTGTTGTTCCCTTCGGATCAAGGGAATAACATGTAGTAGGTGTGGGTTATGTTGGTGGTAAACTAACATTGGGGAAAAACCTATTAGTATGTTATATGTTTCAAAGGTATTGCACTCTTGTTAAAGAGAACAAAAAAATAAAACTATCTGCCCTTCTTGTGGATGTAGAATCGTATGCTAAGAAATAAGAATACTCTCCTTGATGCTTGGCTTGCTATGTGTAGGTATTCTTAGGCTGGTTTAGTGGTAGGCCCTGTATGATATTTTATCATTCACAAACTTCACTAGTTGGTTTGCTTTGCTTAAAATGTTGGTGAAACTAATTTTCATGAGTTGAGGTTTTTTTCTTTCCTGATATAATGGGGAGGCTTGTCCATGCGATCATTTTTATTGATTAATGAAATGAGACAGGCGAGGAAGTAAAGCGTAAGAATGAATTTTGCATAACTTGTATGATTTTGAGGACAAAGTACAGAAAGATAAGATTTAGACGATGGAATAATTCCCCTGAGATAAATAAGAGCAATTTGTTACGTCCCACATAGGTTCATCCCCTTATAAGGGTCACTTCTTAGGAGAAACGTAACCAACAATCCAACCAACATGTCATACCAAGGTATATACAAAGAAATGTCAACAAAGTCAACTAATAAATCCGTAACCGCAACTACAAGGTAGCAATTGATACCAACCAACTGCCCAACAATCTAACTAAAATAAATAAAGAGACACAAAAAGCAGATGCACCTCCTCCTCCGGGATTCTAGCTACCCAACTCCAACTACCGACATACCTGCAAATCTTAGGCAACAACAAACAACGTCAGCGGCAAGTTGAGTAGGAGTATCAATATGCCAACAAAAAAAGGTAATTAATCATGATGCGATGATATTGCCAAATGCAACAATATACGACTCTCCAATAAAATGCAATATGTCAACAACAACAAGACACATTTCACCTATCATCTATTGCAACTCATACCAATCAAGAGCGTAGTGGACAAGTGGGTTTCCCCCCCCCCCCTCTCGCACCTCCGAGAGTGGCACCTCAAGCCCGCTCCAGCAGGAGATGCGACTATCCAAAAAGGTAATTCGCTGACGTCTAACACCTCGACGCCGCACACGCACCCGTGTGGTAAATAGGTGATCACCGGTGTCACTTGCCCATACAACTCGAGCAATAAATCAACAGTGTCCAGGGCCTCCGTCCAATAAAAGGTCAACAATGCAATATGACAACTAGATCCCACCACATGACAATCACAACTGATTTACGATGTTAAAAATAATAAATGCTACAACAAACTATCAACTGAAGATGCAACCAAAATAATTCATGCTAGCAAATACAACTTATGACAACGCTAATACTACAATGTGCACCATGCCTAGCATAATATCATGTTCAAATAATCGTCAATAAATAATAACTAAATCAGACTCATGCAATTATCAACATAGCATGTTCAAAAAAATAGTGCAACAGGAGATCAACGGATTTCAGAAGCAAATCAAGCAAGAGGCAAGGGTAAAACCGTCATTTTACTCAAGCAAATCAGATACTGACGTTGTTTGTTGTTGCCTCAAATTTGTAGGTATGTCGGTAGTTGGAGTTGGATAGCTAGAGTCCTGGAGGAGGAGGACGCATCTGCTGTTTGTTTCTCTTTATTTATTTTAGTTAGATTGTTGGATAGTAGGTTGATATCAGTTGCTACCTTGTAGTTGTGGTTACGGATTTTATAGTTGACTTTGTTGACATTTCTTTGTATATACCTTGATGTGAGATGTTGGTTGGATTGTTGGTTACGTTTCTCCTAGGAAGTGTCCCTTATAAGGGGATGAACCTAGGCGGGGCGTAACACAATTGCCATCTAATTTCTCAAGACCCAATTGATCTGTGAATGGCCTCCCGTACTTGGTATGCCATAGTCTCAAGCATGCATAGTTTTGTGGAAAGGAGATAAGTATAGAATTGCCATGTGTGCTCAAAGAAGATTGGTAGAAGAAAAGGTTCAAACTAATAGGTGCAGACTTTTTTGTGTAGGAAGCTGATTTTAGCAAGTGGAAATGCATGATAAAAGTTATGTGCACATGATAAAGAATTAAAGATGGAATGTGGGTGTCAGATAAGGTTTAAAATACCGCCCGAAACGGTATATACCGGCCGGTATATACCGGTTTTTGAGTTTCCCGGTATTCGATATACCCGGTTTTGAAAAAAACCGGGTATACTGTGTATACCGGGCGGTATATAGCGGTATGATGCGATATACCGCCCGGTATGGGCGGTATATGCTCATACCGCCCGGTATGGGCGATACCGGGCGGTATATCACAGCAATGCTGTTGGCGTTGCCAACGGCTCTGTGGCCGACAGCCCGACAGGGCTGTCGGCCACATGGGGAATCATACCGCCCGGTTTGGGCGGTATTACATACATACCGGGCGGTATACCGCCCGGTATGATCAATAGTGATCCCAAACGGCTATAGAGCCGTTTGGGATAGATTTGGGTTGTTTTGGGGGCTATATAAAGCCCCCAAAACACTTCTTTCATCCTCACTCACCCCTCTACCCATCTAAACTCTCAATCTCTCTCAATCTCTCTCTTTATTAATTTCTACGTCGAAATTCTATCGAAATGGCGCCGAAATCTCAACCCGACCCCGCATGGCAGCACGGTACTCGGTTGGAGAAGGCTCATCACTGGCAATGCCAGCACTGTAATATGATTTCACGTGGTGGAGGCATCACTCGATTGAAGCAACACTTGGCCGGAGGATATCCCGACGTCGTAAATTGCGCCAAAGTACCGCCCGAAGTCCGGAAGATGTTCAAAGCGCAACTCAACAACAAGGAGGAACGTCTTAAGACTGCAGCTCAATAAGCCGAGTTCGACCGACGAGCTACCCAAGATGTCAGCGGTGGCCATTATGAGGCTCGAGGTGGCGATAACGACGAGGATCCGGAACTTGAAGCCAGCATCCGAGCTTCATTGGAGCATGCAGAATTCGAACGAGAACGGATGTATTATCCTGGATCTCAATTCGAATATGGCGGCGGCAGTGGCAGCGGTGGGATAAGCAGCGTCGGCTCAACTTCGGCTGCCGGAGCAATGGACCGAAGCGGTCCAATTCCCTCCGGTCCTTATATTGGTCGGAGTTCTAGCATGAGAGCACCTTAAACTCAGAGCAGAGGAAGCAGCAGAGGAGGCCTTCGTGGATTCTTCACAAACCTCGGAGCATTTGGTAGGAGAACTAATGTTGATATTTCTGATCTTGATCCCAGGGCATTTCCTCCTTCATCGGCAAAGCAACAATGCATAGACGATATGTACAGCAAGTCGAAGAAGTGAGAGTTGGGAAAAGCCATCTCCAAATGGTTCCACTTCAGCCGGATTCCCGCAAATGCAGCCAACAACCCGTACTACCGAACTATGGTGTCTACCATCCAAAAGGTAGGCCCAGGTATTACCCCTCCAACTCCGTATGAAATTTCAGGACCTTTCCTTGAAGAAGAGGTCAAGGAAATAAATCAATGGATCGACAGAATCAAGCGGCAATGGGGGGATTACGGATGCACTTTGATGTGCGATAGTTGGACCGGTCCAACCCGAATGAGCATCATCAACTTCCTCATCTATTGCAACAGGAGGGTTATCTATCACAAGTCGGTGAACGCATCCGATGAAGTCCATAGTTCTCTCTACATCTCGAAGCTGATGAAGGAGGTGATCGAGGAGAATGGACCCCAGAACTTTGTTCAAATTATAACCGACAACGGAGCTAATTTCAAAAGGGCTGGTGAGATAATTGAAATGGATTATTCTCACATATATTGGACTCCATGTGCAGCGCATTGTGTAGACCTAATGATGAAAGATATCGGTGATATATCGATGGTGAATAAGACGGTAAAAATGGGGCAACAAATTACGCGCTTCATATACAACCACACATGGGTACACGCCCTTATGAGAAAATTTACAGAAGGTATTTTTTAAAAATAATTTATAGTATTTATTTATTAATTAGTTTAGGTGATAATTACTAATAATAATTTCATATTTTAGGTGAAATTCTTCGTCCAGGAGCGACTCGTTTTGCAACCAATTTCATCGCATTAAGGTCGCTCCAACAACGTAAGGCGGGCCTTCGATCAATGTTTACAAGTGAGGAATGGTCTACATCAAGATATGTCGGAACTAATGATGGAAAGCAAACCGAGAAGAACGTCCTCAACACGCGGTTCTGGGATCGCATTGCGGAGATAGTCGTCGCCGTAGAACCATTGTACAAGGTTCTACAACAGGTGGAGATGGAAAAGACGCCTCAAATGGGTCATCTCTACTACTACATCCATCAAGCACAAGAAGAAATCAAGAGAGTGTTGATTTCAGAGACCAAGTATAAACCCTTCATCGACATTATCTCCCAGAGGTGGGAGGATCAAATGGGTCGTGACATACACATCGTGGGTAATTTTTTATTTAATTTTCTAAAATTTATTTAATTTTAATTCATTATGCTAAATTACTTATTAAATTGATAATTTTTTTGTAGCATATTATTTAAATCCCGCATACCAGTATCGATATGATCTTGGAACGACGGATAGTTTCTTATATCCGCTTCGCAAGGTCATACAACGAATGTCGGCAACAACCAGAGAAGCGGCGCAAGCTCTAAATGAATCAAAATATTTTCGAGATTCAAGTGGCAATTTCGGAGATCCATTTGCAATATCGTGCCGAGATTCTATGGATCCAGGTAGATATAATTTTTTTCAATTTATTTATTAATTATAAAATTGGTAATCTCGTTACTAAAATCAATTTTAAATCTATTGCAGTTGAATGGTGGTTGCAATTTGGAATCGAAGCTCCAACTCTTCGGAAGATTGCAACACGTATCCTCTCGCAAACCACATCAGCAAGTGGATGCGAGAGAAATTGGTCGACCTTCTCCTTAATTCATACCAAGCCGCGCAATCGGCTTTCATATGCCCGATTAGAGAAGCTAGTATATGTTCATTACAACATGCGGCTTCGAATGCGGACATTACAAAACGAAGATATTCGACATGTAGATCCGTTCGATGTTGAGTTCGTCCAAGACGATACAGACCCGATAATTGATTGGTGGAGTGCAATGGAGAGCGACCAGCCTCTTCTTGATGAACCAGGCGCACCACCTCAGCCTTCACCAATTATATCTGATGCACTTGAGTCTGAGAGCCAACCAGAAGACATAGGCATTACTCCCTTGGACTCTCAACGAATTCGGCAAGCAAGACGCCGATCCAAATTAGACTCTCCATCTTCCCGATCAAAGGGAAAACAGAAGGCAACACCTTCAACGGCAAAAGGCAAAGCCAAAGGTAAACGACCAATTGATCCTTTGGAAGCGATTGCAGAAGCAGAAGAGGACGAAGAAGACGAACCCTCCATTCATAGCAGTAGCAGCACAAAAGACGGAGGAGATGATGATGATGATGGAGCTGGTGGAGAAGACACCGTCGTGCCATCAACATTGCCATATGATGATCCATGGACAAATGAGCAATACTTCGATCACGCCAGCCAATATGATGACCGTGGTGCTAGTACCGGACAAACAACTCAGGTGTACAAGAAGAGAGGCTCGCTTCGAAGAGGTGGACCGACAGCTTTGCAAGATTACCATCACGATATGATGAGTAGTTTGCAAGAGGTTTCTGAATCCACCTACTCTGTATCCATTACCTACTCAACTGATGATACATGGTCTAGTTCTTGGAAACCCAACAAAGAAACGCTAATGTCAATGTGGTATAATGGATACCAAGGCATTATGCCATGGGAAAATTTCCAAATATGGGCATTAGAGAACTATAGTGTTGACCTTAGCCGTGTATGTCCCGAAGCCAAAGATATGTATGGGTACGACGGACGTCATTCGTCCGCATTTTAAAAATTGTATTCATGTATTTGACATTTGAATATTAATTTTAAGCATTTCTTCATCAGTTATGTGTTATTGGAGTTAGTTCTTAAAAAAAAAAAAAAAAAAAAAAAAACCAACCGGCCGGTATGCATTTTCCATACCGGACCGTACCGTGTGTCGGTACGGTACGGTACCGGCCGGTGACCGAAACCGGTACCGGTACCGAGATTTTAAACCTTGGTGTCAGAAGCATAATCTAATAGAGATTTGATGCAATCATGCAATTTCTGCAAGTTGTAAGTTCAAACTGCAACCTAAAGTATTTGCCTCTCATTTCTATAGTTAAGAGAGTTATTCGATGTCTCATGATGCAGTAGTCTTTCCTGCCCCTAGTCATGACCAATGGGTTAACTCCATTGGTTATCTGACTGACCCACCTAAATCACAGCCTTGTATTAGAAGGCAGAAGAAAATATCTGGATCTATATGAGATACAGTGAGGCTTATAATAATAACAAGACTGATAACAGTTACATGATCAAATTGTCTCTAAAGTTGGTCACAATTAAAAGATTTGTGAGATGTCTGGAAGACCTGACAATTTGAAAGAATAAAACGCTTCTTAAAAGATTTGTCGATGCCCATGAACCAACAAGTCCAGCCCTTACACAAACCCCTGCCCTAGCACCTACTTCTTAATCTAGTAACAATGTAGAAGGTTTATATCATGTAGAAAATGAACATGGGATTGATTGGTGCATAGCTTTATGGTATTAGCTTTCATATTGCCTTAAACAATTGCTAATCTACTTTTGTTGCTTTGGTCAGACTAAAGGTCAAATTTGTTTGTCGGCCAAGTGCAGGATAGATCAGAGAATGAGAAGAGGTATTTCTATTGTCCAAAGAGGAAAAAGAAGTGAAAAAGGGAGAGGCAAAAACAGAGGTCCAAGTAGAAGAAGAAGATGAGAAGGATCAAATGGACTAGGAACAGACGAAGGACCAAAATCAGTTGTTTTCGGAGAATTGTGGTGGTGACAGGGTAATTTGTCATGTGAACTTGATGTATTGATGCGCATGGCTGCCTAGTTTTCTACTGGATTGACTATTTGTAACTAGGTTATGTATGGATGATTTGATTGATGGTTCTTGTAACCGGATGAAAATAGCTGAACTTAATGAACGAGATTGGAATTACATGGCTGGTTTTGACTGTGCTTCAGATAGCTCCAATGGCATGTAAGTGGTAATGAATAATTGTTTAGTACAAGTTTTATAAATTTAGCTGGCGCTTGAATTATGTTATATTGTTATGTTGGTTGGGTATATAATTGTTTTCTATTGACAATTGAAATGGAATTAAATTGCTTGGATAGCTGTTCTTGTTGCTCAAGTAGTGTATTCCAAATGCGACATGGATTGTTATTCTGTTTTAGCAGGTTTTCATGTAGAAGCTGCCATTTTTCCCACATTCTCAAGGTAAGGTCCAAAATTCAACTATTCATGAGGTAACCTATTTGGCTATTTACAAAGAACCACTGGAACTATATGCCTGAAGAGGTTGAGCTCACATAATTCCACACATTTTTTTCCCCATTAAGATGTCACCATGAAAAAAAAATATTGCCCAAATAGAAAAAAAATCCAAACAAGAAATTTGAAAAATCAGTACAAATTATCATATTAAAGAGATGGCTATTTAACATTTCATGGAATACCAGATATATATCTCATCTCCACAAGCAGTATCATTGTCAAATCTCAATAGCTACCTGATAACTGGTTATTGCATATCATTTGACAATATCTATTTTCAAAATAAGAAGAGCACCAAATGGTAATGGCATATAGATAGGTTTCCAATGGACATAAAAGGATAGCCATTTTAAACTGCAGATAGTTAACATTAGTGGAATGAGGAATGAGGAATGAGGAAAGACAATATCTAAAGGGGATTGAAATTTCCAGGGGGCTTATTTTCTCTCCTTTGAATTGCTGGCCTTATTCAAATCAAATGAATACAAGCATGAAGCATCATGCTGTGCTCAATACTTAACCATAAACCATGCTACAAATTGTTGAAGAACCTGATTTCCTAATTCTGAGCCTTCTCAACGTTTTTGTTTATTGTTTATATCCGGAAATTTCTGGATGAGCTCTAGTTTTTCATGTATGGTTTACGCCAACTCAGTAATAATCAGTAGGTTCAAGTATTAATCACAATTCAGATGTTGACCTAAGAAATTATTCCAGGAAGACTACATCTATTACTAACCAAATGTATATCAAATTTGAATTTCTTTTGGTTAAAAATAATTATTAGCCCACATCTAATATATGGTACTGAATGATGAATCTTGAGATTCCTTGTTGTAAGTAATTTATTGTGGGTAACAACTACTCATGGTCATTCAATTAAATCATAAACATATTTTAATAAGGAAACATAGACACCTATTGCAAGTCGCAATAAGCCTCAAATACCAATTCAAATTACTATTAGAATTTTGGGATGAATGCTTGTTAACGGCTACTTATCTCATAAACAGACTACCCAGTCCATTAGTTGGAAACATAAGTCCATGTGAACTACTTAATCAGAAACCACCCAACATTTCGCACCTCAAAGTCTTTGGATGCTTTTGTTATGCCAACACACTTTGTCAAAGTAGAATAAAGTTCGACCCTAAGGCAGATGAATGTGTGTTTATAAGTTTTTCCCATAGAAAAAAGATATAAGGTGTAGAATTTGATAACTCACACCATATCAGTATCCAGAGATAAAGTTCATCAAACACATCTTTGCATATAGTATTGATGTAGAAAAGAAAACAATATTTCCAATCAATATTTCGGAAACTGATACTTCACTTGTTCACATGAAAACTTGCTCTAAGGAAACCTCGCAGTTTACATTTCACACCATCCACAAAGAACAATGTGCAGTCACCCACTAGGAAAGATATAACAGATGGAGTATTAGAAAAATGTGTTAAAAAATATGGTAGAATGTGAGAATGAGAGAGCTCTTCCAGTAAGAAAAAGTCAGAGAGTTACAAAGAAGCCACAAAAACTACAAGATTATCATTGCAGCCAAATAATTTCTACCAAACCAGAATCCAAATCAAATCGAGCTAACAAAACACCTTATCCTTTAACCAAATTCCCTTACATGACCAATGTACCATTACAACATAGAACATTCCTTTCCATCATTGATTTCCATCAAGATCCTAATTAAGGACTTTAACTCTGCTGTCACAAATCCAATTTGGGCAAAATCCATGCAAGATGAGCTGGGAGCATGAGAACATAACAAAATATGGACTTTGTGTGAATTACCACCTCTGGAAAGGTTGCTATAGGTTGCAAATGGGTCTATAAAACTAAATTCGAACCTGATGAAAGCATAGATAGGTACAAATCAAGGTTGGTTGCAAAATGTTTCACTCGGATAAAAAGGATATATTACCATGAAACCTTTGCACCAGTATCAAAAATGGCTACAATAATAACACTATTAGCTGTAGTCGCAGTTAAAGGATGGTCTTTATACCAATTAGACATTAATAATGCCTATCTTCATGGAGATTTGAATGAGGAAGTGTATACGTCAAAGTCTCCAAGGTATGGTAAACTCGAAGATAAGAGGGTATGCAAACTATTAAAGTTCATCTATAGACTCAAGCAAGCAGAAAGACAGTGGTATGCAAAACTGTCTTCCAACATTGTAGCTCAAGGGTACTGGCAATGCAATATTGGTACTTGCTTGTTTGTAAAGAATAAAGGGGAGAAGATAGTCATAGTTCTAGTTTATGTGGATGACCTAATACTAACTAGATCTGACATTGAAGAGATCAACATATTGAAAAGATATCTTGAAAAGAACTCAAGATCACCTTGGAAATCTGAAGTACTTCTTAGGATTGGAAGTACAAAGAACAAATGAAGGAATACACTTGAGTCAAAGGAAGTATGTCATTGACTTATTGGAGGAGATGAACCTGAAAAGTTGCAAACCCAAAAATACTCCAATGAAGCATAACCTGAAATTTGACACTGATGCTACATAAATTGATCCATTCGTTGAAAAAATTACACTCTATAAAAGCCTAATAGGGAAACTACTTTGTATGACTATAACTAAACTAGATATAGCGTATAGTATTCATACGCTGAGTCAATTTGTACAAAAACCTAATCTATCACACTATTAAGCTGCTATTAGAGTTTTGAAATACCTAAAAAGAACTCTTGGACTTGGCTTATTCTATTCTGCATGAATAGATTTAACAATTGCAGGATATTCAGATGCTAATTGGGGCAATTGTGTTCTTTCACGGAAATCAGTCATAGGTTATCTCGTTAAATTGGGAACATCCTTAATCAATTGGAAGTGCAAAAAAATGTTACAGTGAGCCGTTCTAGTGCCGAGAGTGAGCTCAAGACACTCTCAACTATATGGGTTCTAAACTTGCTTTGAGAGTTAGGATTGAAATATAAAACTCTTGTCCCAGTTTATTGCGATAATCAAAGTGCACTGCACATTTCAGCAAATCCAGTGTTCCACGAACGCACTAAACACTTGGAAGTAGACTGCTATTATGTAAGGGAAAAATATCAGGAAGGAATCGTTATACCAACCAGACGGCTCCACCCGGGTATACATGGACATCCACGTCCTTCCTTATCACGAGGGATATGCCATTACGAGCCCGCCATCTCCGTGATCACCCTCGACCCATTCTGAGCAATATCTCCGCGAGATTATCGGGCAGCGTCATCACCTCCACCCGCAAATAAATACAAACACGGCATACCTCAAGTGACCTATGTTCCATATTCTGGAGCGTGGAGTCTCACTAACATGAGCGTCAGAGTGTCTTTTGCAGCCTCCCCCCTTGAAGCTGACCAGTAGAGACAATAGACCAGACTACTCTGATCCTCAAGCAGGGAACATATGACACCCACTGTGGGGCCGAGTAAAGCTTACCTCCCTCACAATGGTTGGAACCCGGAGCCAAGCAACCACCGCCGCACGCCAACGGCAACGACGATGATCGACCACAGCCTAGCGACGCTCTGACACCAGCCCATCCTCCCCCTAAAGAGCCCCAGTGTCGGATAAATGATTTGGAGGCAAAGAACCAACATTTAGCAGCGCAAGTCGAGATGCTGACACGGTCACGGGGATAACTCCCAGTTGACCACGAGCGCTACCACTCAAAGCATGAAGAAAGCAATCACTCGGAGAGGAGGAGACTGGTTCCCGTCCTTCGCGACGAGGTCTCCAACACCCCCCGTCCTGCGCTGCAAAGAACCAACATTTAGCAGCGCAAGTCGAGATGCTGACACGGTCCCGGGGATAACTCCCAGTTGACCACGAGCGCTACCGCTCAAAGCATGAAGAAAGCAATCACTCGGAGAGGAGGAGATAGGTTCCCGTCCTTCGTGACGAGGTCTCCAACACCCCCTGTTCGAAAAAAGAGGAAGATTCCAAGACCAGAAAGGCTAGGACTGACCTTCCTATCGACGCAGGACCCTTCACCAAACATATAATGGCAACATGCACCCCGTCAAAGAGTAAGTTGCCTACTACCCTAACGCCCTACGATGGTACGAGCGACCCTACGCTGCACCTGACAACGTTCAGGACCATGATACTCTACCACGGAGCAATCGACCCCGCTTTGACCATGATGCTCTACCATGGAGCAACCGACCCCGCACTCTATAGAGCTTTTCCAACTTTTCTAGGGAAAATCGCTTTATTATGGTTTGCCTCCCATCGAGATCTATTCATTCCTTTGAAGACATCTCTCGCGTCTTTCTCAAACGGTTCACCACATCGCAGGTCTATCACAAAACGAAGGATGCCCTCTATTATGTTAGGCAGGGGCAACATGAGCCCCTAAGGGAATACATGTGCAGGTTTCAAGCCATAGCAGCCGAAATTCCCAACCTCGACCCACGAGTCGAATTCTACTCCATCAAACTCGGGCTAAAACTCAGACACTTTGCCAACCAGATCACCCTGGCGGAGCCTAAAGACATGATCGTGTTTCATGAGAAAGCCACTAGCTTCATAAAGATGGAAGAACTCCGAGAAGCTAAAAAACCCGACAAATAGAATCTCAAGGCCGCTGTTGAAGATAAAATTAAAATCCAAAAGGGTAGACAGAAAAAGTGAAGACCACAACCGCCACGAGCAGAACATTGGTAGAGGGCCGAGGTCACCACCTCGCCCGATTCGAAAATTACACTCCTTTCAATAGTAGGAAGGAAACCATCCCTCGTGACATCTACCACTTAAAGCTTATTAGATACCCTACCAACGCAAAAAAAACAAAAGCTACCACCCAACGTTGATATAAGCAAGAAGTACGCAATTCCACGACACCTATGGGCACACCACCGAGGACCGTGTAGTACTCGGTGATCAGCTTGAAAATTTAGTCCGTGTAGGACACCTAGACAAATATATCCACCGCCAGAGAGAGCGAGGTCGGAGCAGAAGCCGCGACCCTCAACGACGAAGTCAGACACCTCCAAATCCCCACTCAGGTCATAGGGAGAACAACCGAGCTGATTGCTTGGGAGATGAGCTCCGAGGAGTCATCAACTACATCGCCGATGGATTTGTACGAGACGGAGAATTGAGCTCGGCTAGAACGAGATCTCTTCGGGCAATCATGGCGGTTGATGGCGCCACTCGCCCACACCGACCCATCCCCAAAACCCCGATGACATCGTTCTATGAATATGATTTTCAAGGAATTGATCAAAACCTACACGACCCGATCGTAATATTTGTGATTGCAGGAAATTTCATCATCAAAAAGGTCCTAGTCGACCAAGGCAGCTCTGCCAACATTCTTTTCTACTCTACCTTCGAGAAAATGCAACTAATAGAAGCCTCACTCACTCAATGCAAAGAAGATTTGGTAAGCTTCTCGGGAGATAGGATTGACATCCGAGGAACCATATGGCTAAGGATGATTTTCAACTCTTGGCCAAAGGCAAAGACAATTGATGTACAATACCTATTCATCAATCATATGATTCTGGGACAACCATTTTTAAACAATCAGAGAGCTGTCGTATCCACTCCCCACCTGGCATTAAAATTTCTTATTTCAAAAACGAAAGTAGGTGTGCTGCACGCCAACCAAAAAGAAGCCCGATGGTGCTATAATGAATGGCTTAAGCCAAGGATAGCTGAATCATGGAAAGAGCCTAATGGCCCACAAGCACTTTCCACAGCAGAAGGCAAACTGTCGGCAAAGGTTTTCGAGCCAAACCTAGGATGGGACATGCGAAAACAACTCCGACTCAAGCCGTGATCAAATAGTCACAATGAGCACAAATAAGGCTCAGACCGAGCACTTCCTTGTACACACAATTTCTTTTTATTACTCGATAAAATTGTATTCCTAGCATCTTTCTCTATATATATCCAGGTTTTAACGAATATTTCGTTATTCGAAACCTACTTGAATCCTCGCGCACGAGCTCAGTCTGAAACGTGAACCCCCCCCCCCCCCCATGTGGTTTTTCGCCTTCAGAACCGTTGCTTCCGGCATTATAGCCCAATGCTCCACTCAGCGACCATAATTCGGTTTACACCAGTTTGGCTCGCCGGCCTCGGTGCCTATTATGGGCTCCCATGCTCCCAAGCGCGCTTCTCGCAAGCTCAATTTTCACCAAGTCTGGACGTCGACCCCTAGAGCCGCTACTTCTGGCCTCAGCGCCCTTACACTATCAGGACTCGATTTTCACCAGCCTAGCTCGTTAGCTATCACGTCACTACTTTCGGTCCCCCGAGTGCAGTCCTCGGTCCCCAGAAGTCGTTACTTTTGAAAAGTTACAAAAAAATTTCTTCTCGATCATTCTTATCTAAATATAGGGAAAATCATACTTTTAGTCTCTATAGTTTACTCGATTTTAATTCAAACAAAATCCGAATAAACTATAAAGACTAAAATCTAATTTATTATCGGGGTGTCTCGTCTTTATGTCAAGTTTATTTTATCATGCTGATTGCACTCGTGTATATAATTTTACAACGAGTGATGGCCAAAGTTTCAATAAATAAACAACATGATCACCAAAATCAATCTACTGGATATGAAATACCTATTCATCGTTTCTCTAAAAGTACACCAAATAGGAAACAATAAATTAATTGTTTTGTAGTTATGGAGGAAAAGCAAAGGTAGCAAAATCATTTCAAATATTCTAACCGGATAATATAGCTGTATATATCTCCATGTAAAGCAACCAATGCCAAATTACAGCTATGCACAATAAATCCATAAGAAGATAAAGACTAATTAATAATGAGTACATTCAAAGAGGTAAATAGGCAAATCAATATGCTGAAAGGGTTATATATTTATATATGCAATTAATAATAACAGAAGTAGAATTTAGGGTTTTCGTATAGAAGCTGCCATTTTCCCCACAGATTCTTAAGGTCTAAAATTCTACTATTTAGGAGGTAACCTATTTACAAACTGCAACTGGAACTCTGCCTGAAGGGGTTCAGCTCATAGAATTTTACACATTTTATTGTTCTCGGCGCGCTTGCGGAATTCTTCAGCATCCCTCTGTGCCTTCTCCAGATTCTCCCTGAGCTTGCGAATCTCCTCATCTGATCTCATCCTGGCCTCCTGCGAAAACTTCTCTGCTTTCAGTCGTGCGGCTTGCTCTTCTGCCAACTGTTTCTCAAGTTTCTCCACAGTTTGCTTTAGCTTATATTCAACCTATAGAGGTGAGGAGAACACAATTAATAGTAAGATATGCTAATTGAAATAGGAGAAGATCACAGGACTGCGAGTCACAAATGTAAAACTAAGATTTAAGGCTAGGTTGGTGAATACGTCGAGTACCATATTTCATTCATCAAGAAAAACAATGTAAAAACCCATTAAGATGTCACAATGAATATACATATGTTGTTCAAATGACAAAAATCCAAACAAGAAATTCGAAAAAACAGTGCAATTTTATGTGCGAGCACTCAAATATTTGGCTAAAATATGAATTTTTGTCTCTCAAATAATTTGACATATCTGAAGTCTAATATAAACACTCCCTTGCACCCTTTTTTCTGATAACACTCCATCAATTTTTGCACAAAGATTGAGCAAAAGAAGCACTGGTTTGATCAATAGTTATTTAGTACAATATTAAGCCCCTGGTCCTTTTCTTGAATTAATTTATTTTGTACATATTACTCCTATCGATCAGATGAATCTAACCAACTCTAACTAGAATATGTTGATTGTTCAACATTGTTTCATTCCCACCTATAAGTCTAAAAAAGACGGTCCAATTATATCCCAAATGTGATGGACTTCAAAGATACCATTTTGTTTACAATTTATCTAAAATGAACCAAAAATATTTGGGACAATAGGAAAAGTTACTTTAACATTTTAGCTTACTGACAGTGGCAACACTGTTGTGGTCTAGATTATTTAAACTCACTAGAAATTTTCATTGCAAAAATGTAGAGAGAGAAATTCTGCATACCAAATAGAGGTTTAGAACAGTAATATCCCAAGTATCAATATAGGCTCATCCAATTCCAGTATATAAAATAAATGTTTCTCTTGCTAGTATAAACACAAAAAATTTAGAACCCTTACTAAAAGCATTTTGACCAATCATAGATGCAATATATCACATATAGGCCATGAGGGGCATAATGCATGCAGCATTTTTACTCCCTAAGCAAAGAGGCTGCTACTGCAATTTGGAACAATTTCACCTAAATTGTAAAAGATAAACCTTATTTTGGTGCCAAGAAAATAGTCTGTTTACACCAAATTAAAACATGGTTATCTAAATTGTAAAGGAGGTTGTCCCAAAGAAAATGTAGTCTCTTAATCTCGCCATCGTAGTTTAAAATACTGTAATGTACCAGTATGGTCCATACTTACCAGTTTTTGAGAAAAACTATTCTTGTATATGGCAATACATATAAAATACCACCCATAATGGTTGTAACAAGCAGTACAAGCCTTGTAGCAGTTGTACTAGACTGGTACAGCTAGCGCAGGGCTTGTAGCGCCAGGTACAAACCCAACAGCTAGAAAAAAGTCTTTTTGCAACCCGATTCCAACAAACCAGCTTTTAAGAGGCTTGCCGGCTATAAAAACCCCTCAAACAATCTTTGAACTTCTCTACAGTCCTCACTCAAACCTCTCTCAATCTCTCAAATTTCTCTCAATCGTTCTAATCTCTTCTTTAGTTTGAGATGCTTCTATACTTTATTAGTATACTATATTATTATGTATGTTTTTAATCATTTTAATGAATTAAGCATTTCAAGCTATGGATTTGGATTGTAAAATGGAAAAAAAATGTATTCGATTTAATCCACTGTATCATGAACTATACCGAGTAGTATGGTGCTGGTACCGATATCAGCCAGTTACATAGTACGGTTAGTTTCGTACTGATACAAGATTTGAAACCTTATTTTCCATACTAATATTTCTCATAAACTAGACCTGACCATAAGAACAAGAAACCATATTAAACAAGTATTTATCCTAATTGATTATCTTATTCAACATGAAATATGAAGATAAAGCTTATGAATTAATCATGTATCAACTGACATAAGAATGGATGCATGTTATGTGCAATAACATTTCCACAAACTATAATCAAAGAGATGCCTATTCAACATTTCATGAAATTCCAGATATATCTCATCTCTACAAGCAATATCATTGTCAAATCTCAATACTACCTGATAACTGGTTATTGCATATCATTTGACAATATCTATTTTAAAAATAAGAAGGGCACCAAATGGTAATGGCATATAGATGAATTCCAATGGACATAAAACGATAGCAACATTAGTGGAATGAGGAATGAGGAAAGACAATATTTAAAGGGGATTGAAATTTTTATGGGGCTTATTTTGAACAGAAGTGAATGTCTCTAAACAGCAACTTCGAAAAAATGACTCCTTTGAATTGCTGGCCTTATTCACATTAAATGGACTGATAGTGTTTTTGTGAATACAAGCATGAAGCATCATTCTATGCTCAATACTTAACCATGCTATAAATTGTTGAAGAACCTGATTTCCTAATTCTGAACCTTTTCAACGTTTTTGTTTATTGTTTATATCCCAAAATTTATGGATGAGCTCTAGTTTTTCATATATGCTTTTCGCCAATTCAGTAATAATCAATAGGTTCAAGTATTAATCAAAATTCAGATGTTGACCTAAGAAATTATTCCAGGAAGAAATACATCTATTACTAACTAACCAAATGTATATCAGGTAATGCATGATGAACTTTAAACTATTTTCAATTAGAAAATGAGTACGAAACTATGAATCTTGAGATTCCTTTTGTAAGTAATTTATTCAGGGCAACAACTCATGGTCATTCAATTAAATCAAAAACATATTTAATTCCATTGTTTAAACTTAAGGTTGTACTCAGACTTCACAAGTGTTTTTAATTGTATCAACTAGCACCTTACCAGTGTTGAACTAAAAAACTTGACTTCCAGTATATTTTCAGAATAAGTTTATATTTTATACTATTGTTTTCAGGTGAAGCAATGAACTAATATGATAGACTAGAAGGAAAAAACCTCAGAAAGTACTCTTTAGGTTTATAATATTTTTTTCTGGTGACTTCAAACATTTTTACATGATGTGTACAAGCTACTTCCTTTTTGAATGCAGAAAGAGATATTAAATGTGTACCATTTCTGTAATCCGTGAAAGCTGGTCATCATACGACTTGTATATTTCTTCCTTCAATGCAGATATCTGTTGTTCAGAATATCCCTTCATTGCTTCAACCTCTTTTTCTCTGTTTTGGAGCCTCAAAGCTCCTTCCTGTCCTCAGAAAGAATATAAATTATACAAAACTTTTTTGAGGTATCTAAATTAAACATAATAAAAAATCAAAGCATCAACAATATAGTTGCAGTCAATTCTACAACCCATTAAAGTAAATAGGTAATATAGTTGACTCCTTGCCTTTAGTTCATTAAAAAGCTTATCTGAGAATGGTTTTCCACCATTGCTTGATACCACAGAATCAACAAGATAAAAAAGTCCTTCCAACTGCTTAGCTTTTTTCCTCTCATCCTTAGTCTTGTTATCAAAAAGCACAATTCTGCTTTTACAGGATTGAAGAAATTTCTACAAGAATACAGAGAAATTAGGTAATGCCCATTATATTACATTAGCATTTTGAGAAAACCTAGGTTTCTTCAAAATCACATGGTTGACAAAAGAAGTGTCACTATGAAAAGAATGTCACTTTAAGAAAATGAGAATACTCAATCACCAAAACTATTGCACATAAATCATACGATAAGCCTCTGATTTTTACTCCCTACATATAGATTCTTGTAGATATGGGCACATATTAACTGATTAGGCAGAGATCTGAAGAAACCTGTAAGGATTGATGCTTCTTATGACCTATAAAATCATTGAGAGTCTGTCCATGACTTTCAAGATCATCTCCACCAGTAAAAACTACAATCATATAGTCAAGAATTTTTTCGCCAAAAAAAGTCTTTAAACTTTCGATGGCAGCCTCTTCATCAGGTGAAAAACGCGATCTAACAGAAAAAACCATAAGTATCGCATGAATTCCATCTTTTGCCAAATTTACACATCGAACAATCTCTTTGCCAGTAGAATCTGAATCATCCGAACGATCGAAGAGTCCTATAAATACAAACAATAAGATCACTACATTACTACAAACAAAAGAAGAAGACACTTGTATAGCAAATATTAATCATGAATATTACATAGCCCTTCCTAACTCTATTACTCATACCAGGAGTGTCAATAACATTCACAAGACGGCCATCCCTCAACATAGTGCTCTGCAATTCAGAAGTGCTCGTTACTCCAAACAAGCTAGGCTTTGACAAGAATGCCTCTCTGCCAAGAATAGTGTTTCCAGTTGCACTTTTGCCGTTGCCAGTTTTTCCAAAAAGTACCAAAGTATTGACAGTATTAGATAAGTTGGTGAAGTCCCAATCATCTTCCATGCTGCTTCCACCCATTGTTCAGTTACAAATCTATTTTTATAGAAAAAGGAAGAAGAAGAAAAGAAAAAAAGAGACAAAAATACATACTTTAGAGAGTTCACCCTGGATCACAAAATATGAACAAATTTAACCATAAAATAACATGTGCTAACTTGTAGCAAAAAAAAATGATCGGAATTGGGCAATCAACCTCTATAAACTATAATCAAAGTTGTAGGTAATAGATAACTCATGGAAAAAATTAATAAAGACACAAGTGGGGAAAAAAATAATCCGAGAACTGTTGGTTTAATTCACTTTTGATTGTAGTATTTTGTTTGCTGTTATGGAGACTCAATGCAAGCGGTTACATTAACTGCTAAACAGTTTGGGTTTGTGGAGATCATGTATTTCTGTGCAAGTTATAATTAGGAGATATAGAGAGAAAATTGACATGCAATCTATACTGATATAGTGGAGGGAGATCAATATTATCCTTGGGTCGTGTTTCTCTTGGGTAGTGAGAATCAAACACTATAAGGTGAGAGATTGATAAGTGTGATCTCTGTAATTGAAACTCCAAGTTGTAATTCTTGATATAGTGGATTGCCTGAGCCTCAAGCTCATCTTGGATGTAGGAGATTTTACTCCGAACCAAGTAATTTCCCTTGTTCTTATTTTTCAGTTTGATCTAACTTAGCTTTGCTTAATTACTGTATAATTGTTAATTAAGCAAGCTAAAATTAACAATTGGTATCAGAGCCGGTTGTTTCTGAATCTGTGTTGGAGCTTGTTGGAAGTGTTAATGGCTGCAATCAAGAGTGATTTGGAGAGGTGGATAGGAGTTGATGATTTCTCTGTCTGGCATCGACAAATGAAGGCAGTTCTAGTGATGCATGACTGTCACAAAGCCATTATTGGTAAGTATCCTGAGTCGACTGATGAGGACCAGATTATCAAGGAGGAAGAGATTGCCTATAGTCAAATCCTGTTGCATCTAACACCAAGTGTTGTTAGACAAATGTGGGATAAGAAAGATGCCAAGAGTCTATGGGATGGACTGACTACAACATATGAATCCAAGTCTCAATCAAATGAACTTGCCCTTCTCAATAGTCTCTACTCGTTCAAGATGTCAAAACCCATTAACCTCCAACAAAATCTTGATCGGTTTAGCAAAATTGTGCAAGACTTGGAAGCATGTGGTACCAAGATCCCTGAGAAGCAGTTGGCTGTCTTGCTACTGAGATCTCTACCTGAAGAAATATCTTCAGAATTGTAGTGAAGTATGGGAACTATAGTGAGTCTCTAACACTTGTAAAGGTGGTGGAGTTGATTCGAGAAATAATCGATGAACCTGGTACATCTAGAACCAAGGAGAATGAGATCATGTTTGCATCTCACAAGCTTGCTGGGAAGAAAAAGAAATTTGACAAGCCCAAGAAGTATGAAAAGAAGAAGGAAAAGGTAGAGTACAAACAAAGAAGATGCTTCTATTATCAAAGGGGCGGACACATTGCAAAGAATTGTCATAAACAGATCAATGATGAGAAGTACAGAAAGGACCAGCATGGTGAAACTGCAACACCTCTCAGGGAATGGTTTGTTGATTTCAAAAAGTTTGAAGGGGCAATGATCATGGGAGATTATAGCTCTCAAAGTGTAGAAGGGATTGGTAGTATTCCTATCAGAATGCATGATGGTGTGGTGAGGCTGATAAGTGGAGTCAGGTATGTCCCATGTCTCCGGAGAAACTTGCTTTCAGTGAGCATGTTTGATGACATGGGATATGATATCATCATTCATAGAGGGAAGAAGGCAGTGGTTAAAGAAGGCAAGGTAGTGGTCAGTGCCTTGAATGAGAGAGGCCTCTACTATGTGGAAGGAGAGACTGCTTCTAATACCATTGTGGAAGAATCTATGGTGACTCAATGTACTGAAGAGACTCTAAGGTGGCATCAGAGACTTGGGCATGTCGGCAGCAATGTCTTGATGCAACTACAAATGCAGGGCTTGCTTGGAATTAAGGAGGTGTTACCTATATCACACTGTGAGGGTTGCATAATGGGAAAGCATAGCAGGAATGTTTTTCAGAAATCCACTTATTGAGCCAAGTCACAACTTGAATCAGTACATAGTGACTTATGGGGGCCAGCTCCAGTGGAAACCTATGGAAGGTGCAGATACTTCTTGAGTATTATTGATGATTACTCAAGGAAATTGTGGATCAGATTCCTCAAGAACAAGAGTGATGCTTTTGAGGAATTCAAGGCTTGGAAAACCCAAGTAGAGGTAGAGTGTGAGAGGAAGGTGAAGTGTTTACGCACTGATAATGGACTTGAGTTCTGCAATCAAGTCTTTGACAAATTCTGCCAGGATCATGGTATAAGAAGGCACAAGACAGTTCCTAGAACCCCCCAACAGAATGGGATAGCTGAACGTTACAATAGGACTATTCTGGAAAGAGTTAGGTGCTTGTTGGCTTCATCAGGAATAGGGCAAAAGTTCTGGGGAGAAGCAGCCTTAACAACAGTTTATATCATTAACAGAGTTCCAACTTCTGCTATAGATCACATTACTCCTCAAGAATTATGGACAGGTTCAAAACCAAGTCTGCAACACATGAAGACATTTGGCTGTGCAGTGTATGTCCACATCAATCAAGGGAAATTGGAGCCTAGATCAGTTAAGGGGATGTTCCTGGGTACCCTGATGGTGTGAAGGGCTATAGGGTTGCACTGAAGCAAGGGAGCAGGTTCAAGACTTTGATCACCAGGGATGCACTATTCAAAGAAGATGAGTTCCCTTTCAGATGCAACAAGTCTACTGAAGTGAGTGTAGATGGTGAGAATCAAAAGGATATTCCTAATTCTACCAATATAGTGTCTCCTGTAACTCAAGCTGAAGAAGATTTAGGTCCTAGTGTGGGAGAAATCAATCCAGAAGTGTTACCAGACACATTAGAATCAAAAGATGATGACATGATGCCTAATACTGAAGCTGTTCAGAATCCCGTTGGTGAAGGAACAACCAACTTAGGAGGTGATAATGATGTTGAAGACCTGTCTCAATATCAGCTAACTATAGATAGACAACCAAGGGTCAGAATTCCTAACAAGAAGTATGATTTTACAAACCTCACTGAGTTTTGTTGCTATGTTTCTGAACATGTGATATCTGTTGTGCCTGAGACTTTCAAAGAAGCCATCAGTAGAGATGACTCGGAGAAGTGGATGAGATCAATGAGGTTTGAGTATGACTCATTGATGAAAAATCAGACTTGGGAATTGGTGCCTAAGCCAATGAAATGCAGACTAATAGAGTGCAAGTGGTTATACAAGTTAAAGGAGGGCTTGAAGGAAGGTGATCCACCTATTTACAAAGTCAGGCTTGTAGCTAAAGGCTTCAGGCAAAAGGCAGGAGTGGATTACAATGAAGTGTTGCTCCATTTGTGAAGTTCAAGACAATTAGAGTGATGATGGTTCTTGCTGCCATATATGACTGGGAGATAGATCAAATGAATGTCAAGACGGTCTTCTTGTATGGGAGTTTAGAGGAGAGAATATACATGACTCAGCCCGAAGGATTTGTTAACAAAGAGAGACCTGATGATGCTTGTTTGCTGAGAAGATCCTTGTATGGCTTAAAACAGTCACCAAGGCAATGGAACAAGAAGTTCAATGCCCATGTGATTGAGATGGGATTCAAATGAAGCAAGTATGACTCATGCTTGTACTTTAAAGGGACCGGAATTGATGAGATCATCCTATTGTTGGTGTATGTTGATGACCTGCTAGTGATAAGTAAGGAAAGGAGAAGAGTGAATCAAGTAAAGACTGCCCTCAAGACTCATTTCGAGATGAAAGATCTTGGACCAGCCAAAAAAGTGTTGGGGATCTACATTCAGAGAGATAGGCAACAAAAATCTCTATGGTTGCATCAGAAGAGTTATGTGTTGAAGCTTCTGAGACAGTTCAACATGTCTGAAGTCAAACCTATTATGGTTCCCTTGAGTCAGAGCTTCAAGCTAACTAAGGAGATGTGTCCTAAAGATGCAGAAGAGAATAAAATCATGACAGACATACCATATGATGTTGGAGTGGGTTCAGTAATGTTTACCATGATTTGTTCCAGACCAGATATTGAGTTTGGAATCAGTGTTTTGAGCCGCTACATGACCAATCCTGGAGAGCAACATTGGAAGGCTTTGAAGTACTTGATGAGATACCTAAATGGATCAGCTGATATTGAATTGCATTACACTAAAAGAAGGGTTATGGTTGAATGGAATGCTAAGAGAAATTGGCTTTGAGACTGGTCCTATGGTGCTCAAAATGGACAGTCAGAGTGTGCTACATTTATGTCGTGATCCTATGTACCATGATAGGACAAAACATATAGATGTCAAGCTGCATTTTGTGAAGGACAAGGTGGAGTCTGGATTGCTGAAGGTGGAGAAGATAAAAGGGACAGAAAATCCTGCTGACTTTGGAACAAAGCAGCGGCCAAATTCTAGCTTTGCTTATTGCAGTGATTACCTGCATATAAGAAAGTTCCCTAAGTGAACATTAACAAGGACTTACGAGCTTGAGTGTTGAAATGGGCATGGGTGGTCTGGATTGGAGTTTGCAGCAAACGTGAATCAAAGAAGGGATTGTTGGTTTAATTCACTTTTGATTGTAGTATTTTGTTTGCTGTTATGGAGACTCAATGCAAGCAGTTACATTAACTGCTAAACAGTTTGGGTTTGTGGAGATCATGTATTTCTGTGCAAGTTATAATTAGGGGATATAGAGAGAAAATTGACATGCAATCTATACTATATAGTGAGAGGGAGATCAATATTATCCTTGGGTCGTGTTTCTCTTGGAGAGTGATAATCAAACACTATAAGGTGAGAGATTGATGAGTGTGATCTCTGTAATTGAAACTCCAAGTTGTAATTCTTGATATAGCGGATTGCCTGAACCTCAAGCTCATCTTGGATGTAGGAGATTTTACTCCGAACCAAGTAATTACTGTATAATTGTTAATTAAGCAAGCTAAAATTAACAAGAACCACCCAGAAATGATAAAGCGTGCCAGAGTAAGCACGAGAGCAATCCAAGATGAAGATGCATATAATACATACTGAAACACATCAAAGCGAGATTTTGCATAAGCGAAAAGGCGCACTAGTGGTATCAGACAGGAATTAGAAAGAAAAAATCAAACATATTAGAAAGGAAAATTTTAACCAATCATCTCCAAACAAGCGCAGCCAGGGACTTGAGATCTAACAATCATACAAATCTAATAGTAAGTACAAAGTAAAATTCTAGCGTTTCCATAACCCGATGCAGCGCGAACAATCCTGGAATTAGCGAGACAAGTGAAGACTTGACCTTACCAATCGAAGCGTGGAGCAAGAAGAACCGATGAGACAGTGAAGCCAAGAAGAAGAAGAAGGGAAAGGGAGGAAGCTTCCTTTATTGTAGGGAGAGAGCGATACTTTCCCGGATAGGGTAGAAGTCCGACTCTACGAGAAGAATTCTCCAATTCGCTTAACCTTGACCGTCGGATGACGAGCCACTGAGCGATCGCCGGGTGACTCGTTCCCCTCTCGGGAGTGTTCCGTGATAAGCGGCGAAAACGACGATTTGCTCTCTAAGGTGAGTTCGGGACTCGGCCTGGCTGGCAATGAACGAGATCTCGGGAGTCGGTGAAACAAAACGGTTCGATTCAACCAAGGATTGAGCCGATTCCAATAAACGAGTCCAAACTGATTAAACTCGAGCTCCTGAAAATCTGACGTATTAATTGATTTAAAAAAAATCAAATTATAGGGAAATTTTAAAATTAACGCTAAAAGAAAAAGAAATATTAGATGAGTCACATGACAAAGAGAATAAAAATTTTGACGCGCATAATTTCGGATATCTTTATCAAAATTAAAGAATAATGAAAGATTAAAAATTAAAAATAAATAAATAAACCATGAACTTGGAACTTAGTGAGCTTAGGAGGAAAAGTTAATGTTTATATATTATTGTTGATTTGGACATTATGTGAGAGTTGTTATACTCCAATTGTGTCCAAATCATAACCAAATCATGTCAAATTAGAAGTGAAATTAACCCCAAACTAAAGACGAACTGAAATCAATTGTCAACCTAAACATTGATCTATGATTGTCTAAAATGTGTACCCTCTTTCAAATTAAAAGTGATTGAGATCAAGTTCATATGGTTAGATTCCAAAGTTATACAATTAGATTGAATCAAACATTATTGGCCAAGTTGGGTTATCTCCTTTGTTTTGTTTCTATTGTTTTGGTTCTTTGATAACCATAGTATATAATCCACTAAAGACTCAATTAATCTTCTCTGGGACATTATTTTACACAGAAATCTACTGTCCTCAGCATATCACATTTGTCTTTTAATAGTTAGATATGGGTCCAGTCAAAGCTCAATCTTTTTTGGGCCACCCATACCCAAATTTAGATGCATTCAAATTATATATAAATACATAGGGTGGGGTCATTTGATATATGTTGCAATAAATATTTAATTTTAGTTACTATTTTTTTTTTCAGAAATAGAATAATCATTCCAGTGAAAGAAAAGATAAACCCGGAACGGTGAAACCACATGTCCAATGCATGCAAATGACAAGACTACGATGCATTCTACATCATGAATGTCTTACTTATAAATGAAAGTTCCGGTAAAAAGAACAAAGTTGGGAAGCTTTGGAAAGAACCGAATCAAAGCATGCATTGGCACCCTGAAAACTGCAAGCATCACTACTAGAAATTGAGTCTTCAGCAACGGCTGCTCAAGCCGTTGCTATTTGCAACGGCATTCTTACGGCCGCCCGAGCCGTTGCAGATATGTTGTATCTGCAACGGCTTTCTAACGGACAAGTGAGCCGTTGCTGATAAGTTTATATTGGGCACGCGATCGCGCCCGACCCTTCTTCCTCCCGCTGCTGCCGCCGCCTCCGCCTCCTCCTCCTCCTCCCGCCTCTCGCCGACGCCGACGACGCCGACGACGCCTCTTCCTCCTCCCGCTGCTGCCGACACTGTCAGGTATAGATCGCCGGCCGATCGTCTCTTCCCGTTGCGGCCGGCGGGAAATTCGACCGAAACCCTAAAAATAGGGTTTCGGCCGGCGGCGGTCGGCCGATGGCCGCCGCCGGACCTTGTACAGTGGCCGGACAGTGTGTCCGGCCACTGTACGCCGGCGCCGGAGTCCACCTGACTCCGGCGCCGGAATTTGTTGATTAATATATATTTTTTAATTGTTAATTAATTATTTAGATTAATTGTTTAATTTGTTAGATTAATTATTATGGTTTAGATTAATTTCGGAATTGTCCACTTCGGACGCGCGCCGGAATCGTCCACTTCGGACGCGCACCGGAATCGTCCAATTCGGACGCGCACCGAAATCGTCCACTTCGGACTCTTGGCGAAATCGTCGAATTTGGACTCGTGTCGGAATTGTCCAATATGGACTCGAACTGTCTCGAAACATTTAAAAAATAATCATCCATCCGACGAGTTGATATGTTTCACGTACGCATCGACGAGTCGGATATGATTTAGCAAAACCTTAGATCCGTTCGGGGATTGTATGCTCGTGTAAAAGAAGTAGATGATCTTTTATACGACGTACAATTCTTGAATTGTCCCTGATTGGACAATTTGGGAATATAGTTATTTGTACTGCACTTACGTTTTTATTTTAACTGTTAACTAATTATTCTAAATTTCGGCAACATCTCTCTTGTTCTCCGATACGCGCCCAGATGATATGTGTATTCGGAGAACTGTAGGGAGATGCTGCCGAAATTTAGAATGAAGTTAACGGTTAAAATAAGTACTTAGTGCAATATAAATAACATAAATCCCGAATGAAATAGGACAATCTCATCTGAAGACATTAACCAAAGAAATTGTCATTGATTGACAGAATCATGTCGGCTGATCGAAGTTGGATGTACCGACGTCTTCATCGTGGAGCTTTAACGAATGAGTTTCGATTAGGCGTAACGTACTTCCTAAATTTCGCTTATTCGAATCGAAATTTCGTTAGCATCGGTGATCAAATCCGATGTCTGTGCCGCATTTGTTCGAATGGATGATTTTTGGATCGGGAGACTGTCACTCTGCATCTATATAGCAAAGGATTTGCACCAAGATATTTTCTATGGACTTGTCACGGGGAGTCACGCGAAGTCGGGACGTCGAGCAATCCTGTCGTTCAGACATATGGTGAATCTTCCTCTGCTGGTGCTTCTTCATCCAGTCAATGTAATCCCTATAGAACTATGATACTTGATAGTCTTGGAGGTCAATTCCACCCGAATGATAATGTTGATCGGCCAGTTCTTCAGACACCAGTCCCACCAGATACTACAGCGGTTGATATCACAGAAGTACAAACTGCGGTAGAGATTGAATTACCGAATAAAGAAGCTGTAGAATTTTACGAGATGTTGAAAGCTGTCGATGAACCTTTGTATGAGAATTGTCCTAAATACACTAGGTTTTCAGCAATGACACAGCTCTTAAACATCAAGGCCGATTGTAATATCAGCGGAGTTGCGTATGATCGGATTGTTGGATTGATTAATGGAATGCTGCCTACTGATAACAAGTTTGAGCCAACTTTTTATAAGACTAAAAAAGCTAATGAGAAAATTGGGGCTTGGGTACGAAAAAACACACGCGTGCCAAAATAACTGCATTTTATATTATAAAGAAAATGTGCAGTTGGATAAATGTCATGTATGTCAACATCCTCGTTACAAGGAGAAGAAATCGGTCCGACAGAAAAATATTCCGTTTAAGGTGCTTCGGTATTTTCCACTAACACCGAGGCTTCAAAGATTATTCATGTAGGAAAAGACAGCCCCCTACATGAGTTGGCATGCAAGAAGTCGTGATGATACAGTAATGACTCATCCATCTGACAGTGAAACATGGAAACATTTGGATACATGTTATCCTTCATTTGCTAGGGATACTAGAAATATCAGATTGGGATTGTGCATAGATGGTTTTAATCCGTTTGGACATTCTGCAACTCCTTATTCAGTTTGGCCAGTGCTGCTGACAGTTTATAATTTGCCACCGTCAATGTGCATGAAAGATGAATTTATTTATCTTTCGATGATTATTCCGGATCCTAAGGGTCAGCGAAAAGAAATTGACATATTTCTGAGACCCTTGATAGATGAATTGAAAACATTGTGGACTGAGGGAGCTGTCACTTATGATTGTCATCGGAAGCAAAACTTCAATTTAAAGGCCGTGGTCTTGTGGACAATCAATGATTTCCCGGCGTACGGCATGTTGTCGGGTTGGAGCACTCACGGCCGACTCTCTTGTCCGTATTGTATGGAACACTCTAAATCAATCAATCTTCAGAACGAACGAAAAATCTCATTCTTTGATTGTCATCGTCGACTCCTACCGGTTAATCATCAGTATCGAAGGAATCGTAATAAATTTACTAAGGGCAGAGTCGAAAGAGATGGGTCACCACCGATGTTGTCTGGTGAACAAATGTTAGCACGTGTTTCAGCACTTCCAGATATAGTATTTGGTCGCAATGAAAGAGTGTCAGGTTTTGGTCAAACACATAACTGGGTGAAAAAAAGTATCTTTTGGGAATTGCCCTATTGGAGTTCATTATTGATTCGACATAATTTAGATGTCATGCACATTGAAAAAAATGTGTTTGATAATATTTTCAACACTTTGATGGATATTTCCGGAAAAACTAAAGATAATGTCAAAGCCCGACATGATATGAAAATACTTTGTAAAAGACCAGAGTTGGAGTTACAAGAGGTCAACGGACGATATCTGAAATCGAAGGCCCTATATGTGTTAAATAAACAACAGATCAAAGATGTTTGTCAATGGGTAAAAAAACTCAGATTACCAGATGGATATGCTTCAAACTTATCTCGATGTGTGAACGTCGATGATTGCAAAATATCAGGGATGAAGAGTCATGATTGTCATGTATTCATGCAGAGATTACTTCCGATCGCATTTCGAGATCTTCTACCTGATAATATTTGGGGTTCGTTGATTGAATTAAGTATATTTTTTAGAAACATCTGTGCAAATGTCCTTCGAGTCGAAGATATGTCAACACTTGAAAATAATATTGTTGAAATCATATGCAAGCTGGAGCAGTTTTTCCCTCCTGCATTTTTTGACTCGATGGAGCATCTACTGATACACTTGGCATACGAGGCACGAGTTGGTGGCCTCGTTCAATATCGGTGGATGTACTTATTTGAAAGATACATGAATCGTCTGAAGAAAAAAGTAAAGAACATCGCAGCTGTTGAAGGATCAATATCTGAATCGTATATCATCCAAGAAATTTCAACATTCTGCTCATTTTACTTTGAATCGACAGTACAGACAAGATTTGATCGTCTTCCACGTAATGACGACGGGGGTGTTCGACATTCAGATGGACGTTTAAATATATTTTATCACTCTGGTCGTGCTTTTGGTTCTCGTCCATCTCGACACTTAAGCGAGGAAGAGTATCATTTGGCACACTTGTATGTATTACTCAATTGTCCAGAGATTGAACAATTCATTGAAATATTTGACATTGAGATGGTGCAAAAATACTCTATTCACAACGATGAAGAATTGGAGAGATTACGGAATCGTGATTTCCCTACTTGGATTCAGACTTACAGCAAAGATCACAGAGCTGAAATAGATGAAAGAATATTTGAGTTTGTTAGTGGACCGTCGCGACTTGTGTCGTGCTATAGCAGATATTTTGTTAATGGGTATAAATTTCACACGGTTGAATATTCATTTACAAAGAAGACGATGAATGATGGGGTCTGCGTGAAAGGGACAATCTATGTTGAATGTGATATGGATTTTTATGGACTGGTGGAAGAAGTGATAGAGTTGCACTACTTCGGCTTAAAATCAGTGATCCTATTTAGATGTCATTGGTTCGATACAACAGAAAGGGGCATGAAAGTTCATCTAAAATACAAACTTGTTGAGGTTAATTACAAATCGAAATTGGCAGCAAATGGGCCTTTTATATTGGCATCATAAGCCGAACAAGTATATTACGTGAAGTATCCGGCTTGAAATAAAGATAGAGCAGATTGGCGTGTAGTTTGTAAGACAAAAGGTAGAGGAAAAATTGATCCGATAGTAGGAGAAAATGAGCTGATACCTGATATGACACATGGTTTCTATCAAGAAGATGATCCTCCTGCTGTAGATCGTATTATTCCAATACTCGAGGATGCAGACACAACGTCAATTCAATTAGAAGTTGAATATGCTGATGATGACGATCATGAAATTGAGGAAGCTGGAGATTAAGAAGATGAAGAAGAGGAAGAAGAGGAAGAAGAGGAAGAATTCGAAGACTATTATTCAGATGATGAGGAATAATTGTAAAGTATATATTTTATTAAATATATCTCTACTATTTATACAATAATCTGATTATATGTCTGTTCGACAGATATGTCTGGTCGTGGTTATTGACGCATGAGAGCTTCGGAGTCTCCGATCGGTGAGACTCCAGCACTTACTCATGCTTCTGATCCTCCTGTTGCTGATCCTCATGCGGATGATACTGCCGAGGCTAGTACATCCAGACGCAGGCGGCCACGCGGGCCAAACATGTGGCAGCCTCCACCAGCCACAGAGTCACGTAGATTGATTAGCGTAATTGGGGAGCGGTAATATATCATGAATTATGAATCATTACAAATTCATTATATCATAATATAATATTAAAATTTATTTTTGTTGTGCAGGTTCGAGCAAGAAGAAGTGCCGAGGAGCATTTCTTCTACTATTCGACGATACATGCACGGGGCATGGCCTACGTGGTCTCACGTGCCTAGCGAGCACGTCGACATGTTATGGCGCGAGTTTGAGGCACGTATTATTATGTTCTTTTACATGCATGATGATTAATATTGGTACTGATATTATTATTTTGCAGGCTCGCTATACATTGGCCGAGGACCAAAGGCCCTTCATTTACGCTGCCCGGGCAAGGTACAACGGGCAGCTGGGGCAGGCTCGATCCCAGGCGATGGCCCGAGTTGGGACCACTAACATCGCGGAGACTCGGGGATACGGCCCCGATTGGATTACTCCGGATATATGGGACCAGCTTGTGGGAATATGGTCGACGGATCGATGGCAGGAGGTTTCTCGGAATGCGGCTAGAAATCGCATGTCGGGGGAAGCAGCGCGTCACACCGGCGGCTCTGTTGCATTTGCAGTGCACGCGAACCGTATGGTAAGTATATCTTTTAATTATATATTTTATTTGTTACTGTGTACTAATTAATGTATTTGTTTTGTAAATGTAGACGACAGTGTCGGATGACGAGACTGTCCAGCGACCCTCCCTGATGGCGGTGTTTGAGCGGACTCACCGTCGAGCACATGGGACAGGGGAGTACATCGACAACCGCGCTGCATACATTATGGTAACTATATATTTGTTTAAATTATTCATTATATATTTATAATTTAAGTTTTATGATCAATATTAAACAAAAAATCAAACTCGAGTAGGAGACCTACAGCTAGACGGTGGTGCAGCGCGGGGGTACCCCCGAGGACTTTGACGCAGCAACGTGGGTCGAGGCCGCAGGTGGATGGGACCATGGCCGCGTATATGGCTTCGCAGATAGTGGTCATGCGCGAGCCGTACTAGGGCCACTTGGGGCACCGACCCCTCTAGATCCAGTTATGAACATAGTAGCAGAATAAGGACTCTAGAGGACATGGTCATGCGTCAGACTGAGATAATGGAGCGCCAGAGTCAGATGATGGCGGATATACAAGCTATGCTACGCAACATGTCAGGTCATCCCGAAGCAGGCATCTCTTTGGCATCATCTAATCCATCGTCCTCGAGTCAGTCCACGCCGGTGTACACTCAAGCACTCCAGACCCCGCCATATGATCCAGGCCATCCTCCATCGTCATCGTGAGATTTTTTTATATTGACTTTGTTACTGAGATAATGAACTTGTTTAATTTATTTTGTTTGGATATTGATACTTCAATTTTGCATTTGAATTGTTTTTATATTATCGTGGATAATTATCAATATAAATATAATTGTTTTGATGTATATCTTGGTGTGTTTGTGATGTGTGAATGAATGTGTGTATGAGTGTATGGGTGTGTGAGTTATGTATCAGATAATGTATCAATGTATCAATGAAAATTTTAAATTTTAAATTTTTTCGTTAGCAGGTTCACATCATCAGCAACGGCTTTCCCACGGCCATCCGTGGGAAAGCCGTTGCTAAAAGTGTATCGAAAGCCGTTGCTAATGACCTACAGCAACGGCTTAGCGACGAGATTTTACTAACGGCGTTGCTACGGACTCAGCGGCAGTTGCTATTAATATTATCAGCAACGGCTCCGGGTCCGTGGCAAAATCGTTGCTGATAATATTGTTAGCAACGGCCCGAGCGGCCGTTGCTGATCCGTTGCTAAGTTATCAGCAACGCGACTTTCTGCCACGGCTCCATTGCAACGGCTCGGCCGTTGCTGATGCCCATTTTTCTAGTAGTGCATTCCGCATGTTCCAGATGCTCCACAAAATGCATGATACAAATTCCAATCCATGAGCTGAGTTGCGAGTAGTGAGCGTACCGCTGACCACCATTCAGTGATCGAAGTGGTAGGAGTGCGTGGAGGAAAGTTAATACCAGATCTTCGACAAACTGCATCAGAAGTTATACAATGTAAAAAAATATAAGGGGATGATTCTAGTATATTTCGGCAGAGGGGATAATGATTATCCTGCAATGGAACTTGATGTCGACAGAGCGCATCCTTGAGTGGAAGGAACCATGCATTAATCTCCGGATAAACATCTTCACTTTTGGAGGAGTTTTTTATTTCCAAATGCTTGTCCATGGAAACGGCCTAGGCGCGGGTAGAATTGTTTGAATTGTAACCTGATGATTTTGCAGTCAGCTTGTACCTCGAAGCTACTGTGTAAGATCTTGACTTATGGAAATGCCATGCCCATTTGTCTTTCCCTGTCGGTATATTAAGTTGAAGTACAATCACAACTATTGAACTTGGAAAATTAGCATGAACAACAAATGAGTTCCACAGCCTAGTCTCTTTATCAAAAAGGCCCGAGATCATCAAATTGTTTGACACATCTAGTGGAGGGCTGCAGATACTGAAATAAGGTGCTATTGGCAGCCACGGAACTCCAAATATTAGCGAAATTGTGTAAGCACCAATATGAGAGTACAACCTCATCCTAAGCAACTCACGACCCTTAATCTCAATCCTTAGTTACTAATCAGTAATGTGGTTCCTGTTTTAGCCTATCAAACCAATTTAATTTGAATTGCTATTTTTAGCTTATAGAATTATTATTTTGATGGGTTACTGATTAACAAACATTATTGTATAATAATATTACCTTTTAGGCTACGCATATTGGGGTAATAATTTTATTTGCATCGACATTGTATCTGATCTATATATCTGTAAATAAAAATAGATATGTATGCAAATATGAATTAAAAAAATAATATCTGGTGCGAGTACGAACATGGATGCGGAGATACGCACCGTATCTATACCTATTCGCACTGTATATCCGCATATGAAAAATTATAATTTAACACATATATAAGTTATTTAATATATATTATATAGGTAGGTTTTACAATAAATTACATATGAAATCCTAGTAAGTACTAATTGTTATGAATTTTAATAATGTAAATTATTATTATTTAATTAATATGTTATTTATTAATTTTTTATTAAATATGGTACAGATGCAGATGCAGTGCGAATATCTGTATTTGAATGCAGTGCGGATATGGAGATACCCATATCTGCAGTGGATGCGGTGCAAATATGGATGTGCGGTGCAGATAATGAAGTATCTGCATTGTATTCAATCCGTTGTCATCCCTATACGCATACAAGGAAATTAATTTTACTTAGGTATTGTCACGACATGCTTGATAAAATAATTGACTTATTAATTAACTTCTTATGCTCAAATTATTTGGCTAATTAAAATACTTGAGTATATAAACCAACACAATATTTAATATACTCTCAATGTGAAACTAAACGAAAATACTATAGGTATTGATTCTCTTGATCACCTATTAATAGGCTTGTAATTAAAAGCACTCTAAGCGAACTAAACTACCTACCTTATAATAGAGGATCCTTCCAAGTGGGTTTTGATGCTTGGACATCAAAATAAAAAAGATAAAAATTATATCAAATATTTTTTTTTAACAAAGATAGAAAGTCACAATAAATGATTATACTAGAATTTGAATTCTAAATCTCTATCTAAATAATACACAAGATATTATCATCAACTGTGCTACTCACAATTGGTAAAAATTATATCAAACATTTGATGAAAGAAATAGTTTGAAGTTAAATAATTTGGTAAAAAGAAGAAGAAATGTATTTATATAATTTATAAATAAATATAACATATTGATTCCTCAAAATTCTTGCCCGAAAAATAAATAAATTTGTAATATTTATATAATTTTTTAAAATAAAAAAATATACCAATTTAATTTATCGGCTATTGATCCGAAGTAGTTGGTCCTCCCACTAACATTCTATGGATGAGTAGTGTGATAGAAACATAATCTAGTAGGTGGCAAAACAATTAACATGAATGTTATTTTCACCTTTTGTCACAATAGATAATAACTATTGCACTTTGGCTTAATTCTCACACAGCACTTTGGTCACAACACACTTATCGAATGTTTGTGTGGCCACAGCTTAATTGCGTGTAGGTATCTTTTTTGAGTGCTTCATATATATAAGCATCTCAATTTTATTCATAAATTAAAATGATGCTTGAGGTTAATAATTTTAGTTTTACTCAAATGTTGTATCAATTCGATTCTTAGACAATAGCAACATGTTAATTTTGACTCTTTGTTTATTTATTTATTTTTTAATTTAGTGTAGCCATTTCACTCTCAAATATTAGCTTTGTTTATTTTTTAGATATTCTACCATTTATAAGTATTTTAATTTGGGCATTAATTCAAAATTAATAAAAGTGTGGAGTTGATTTGATATGATGTTAGATTAGGCAACCAACACTTGCGCTGACATTAATTGCAATCCATATCTTTTTAATTGTTAATTAATTAATTTATTTATTTATATCATTCAATAATTAGACGATCGTCCATAGTGGAAAAGAATTCCTGCATTATATATATTGAGTCAAAGAAAAGGGCCCGAATTCATAATTCGGCAAATATAATTCAAAAATATATTTAAAAATATGAATGAAATTTTTATTTTTTTATTAAGAAATTAAAATTATAATTTTCGAGTCATCTTATTTTGTCCACTTTTGGTTTTTCCTTTTTTTTTCAATTCTAATATCTATGGGCAAAATATATGAAGAAAAAATAAAGTGAAGCTAAAGATTCCAAGAGTCAACTCCACCAAATCTTCACTTTAATGGGACAACTAAATTTGGATTCATTAAACATTTAACACTAATACTATGTTATGTTCCTTAATTTTTTGTGTTTTCTCTATAAAACTATAGATTTTTTCTCTTAAAATCTTGTAGAAACAGTGAAAGTGATAAAAATGTAGATTTTTTTAACTATATATTAAGTGATTGAAAAAGTTACATGAGTTAATAGGATTGTCACATCAAACAATTAATACAATAAAACAAAATTAGAGTTAATAGGACCTCCACGCTGATGCCGAAAAATAGAAGTCAATTTATCAAGTGGTCCACCAGTTTTGTGAATTTATAGGGTAATCCTTCGTATTTTAAAATTTTACCAGGGGTTTCTTGGGGTGTTTCTTTATATGAATTTTTTTTGAATAAACATTTTAAAAATTGACACTCCTTCTAAGTTTAACAAAATATAGTCAAGAAATAAAAAAATTTAGACAAAATTATCCTCATTATAGCCAAGAGAAGATGTGTATGTTTCAACAATCTGTCCAAGTGTCGACAACTTCGGACAATCCACACAACTCGTCCATATGCTAACAAACAAGGAATAAACAACACATCTCGTCCTAGATGTCAACAACTCAAGACAACCTAAGAATATCTCGTCCATATGCCAACAACAAGGAATAAAGATAATACATCTCGCCCACGATGTCAATAATCCAGGACAACTCAGAACAACTCGTCCAAGGTGTCGACAACTCGGGACAACCCACCAACGGAATCAACAACCCGGGACAAAGACAAAACAATCTGCACCAGTATCTTTGTTGCCTGAGTGATTTAGATGACTTATAAGGAAGAGTAATCTAGTTCATGTCAAAGATGATTGTGGGATGCCAAAGATAGATCGATAAAATCGCGATGCGGGACCACACATTGGCCTCGACTGTTGGTCACGTTGCATGCGGCTCTAGCCGTGGTGCCCCACTATTGACTGCAACGTTACGTTGCTACAACCACTCTGGTCATTTTGGCCAGTATTATGGGGTGGCAATCCCAACCCCAATCAGCCGACGATGGGTTCAAGCGAAGCCAACGGTGAGAGAAGGGGGGGGGAGTGGTGAGGGGCGACCACCGGCGATGGATCTAACGAGAAGAGGGAGAACAAGTGAGGAAGACGAATGAACAAGGGATGGAAGAGGAAGATGAGATAAGGATGAATGATATTTTTTGTTCATTCATACAAAATTTGGTCAGTGTCAATTTTTAAATTATTTATACCAAAAGAATCAATCCCCGTAATTTCGTCGGGTTTCTTATAAAACACCTCAAAATGCATTTAGCACAAAAAGATTTCCAATTAATACAATGAGAGTGATGGACCTGAAAATTCATATTAATTTTTTGTACTCAAAATAAAATTTTCGGTCAAATTTAATATCTTTATTTCAAACCGTAGCAATTTGTTTTATTAAAAATATGAAAAACATACATATGATGATATTAAAATATTTTTTTAAAAAAGCCTGAATAATTAAATACAATTAATTTGTTTTAACACAACCCTATCTTATTCTGCTAGAATTACAAAATAAAAAAATGTACATATATATATCAATTCATATCTATTATTAGTATTTTAGTATTAATATTTAAATCTTATACTATCACCTATTATTTCTTTTGATATAACTATTAAGTACCAACTCATTTTGTTCTTTTGTTTCAAATAAAAAAATTAGACAAAAAAAATCACAAGGTTTGTAGAAATTTTATGTTCTACTCGCGTTTTTCAAATTCACCTGTAAATGCACAATTTTTACATCCGTTTATGCTATCTATCAAATCGTTAAGCGTCGTCTCTAGCTGACGTAGAGGAAAACGACGCTTGTGTGGCCTGACGACTTCATACGTGGCCATGAATTCATCTGTTATTATATATATATATAATCTCACCTTTTTCTCTATCTCCTTTTCTTCCTCCCACTTGCTGCCATATTTTTCTCATTTCTTCTCCTCCCCCTCCCCTCCTCCTCCTCCTCCTCCTCCTCCTCCTTCTCCATTGTTGACAGTGGTGCTTGATGTAGCCGCCCATCACCAGTCACCACCATCCACCACCACTATGTCCGTTTGCCTTCCTTTGTTAAAAAACTTGAGGGCTAAATTCCCAGGCAGTCGACTCTTCTCCTCCACTTTGATGGATAAATATCTTGAGCTCGTTGGCCATTCCATTCCATGCCTCGCCATGCCGAGAAAATTAGTCGGTCGGTTGAGAACTGTCGTTCCTCCTGTTGAGGTATTTGACGATCACTTTAACCCCTTCACCGCTGCAAACCTTTGTTTAAGTGGCACCACCATCTCATTGATAATCATAAGATGCTCACTCAGATGCGCACAGACATAGTTTAAGTTAAACAAACTTATGGACAACTGGCGTGGCCATGGAGGGCTTTTGAAACATGAGTTCGAGTGAGATTGCAAGCGATTCATATGAGTGATGGGCAGTGAGATACACCTTCCTGCCAATAGGATCACCATCCATTTTCACTTTAACGAAGAACGAGCTCCTCATTGTTGTTCCTTTGCTCTCCTGATCCTTGTAGCAATTCCATCTTTGAGTTAAGTTCTGGACTGAAGATCAACCCTGACAAATCAAATGTTGTTCACACTTCCGAGGATCAAGACCGTACACAACAAGCTGCAGATAATTTGGGTTTCACTGCTGCTCATTTTCCATTGAAATACTTGGGTCTTTCCCTCAGAATTGGTCCCCCTACTTGGCAAGATTGGGTCTCAGTTATTGCCAAGTTCGATAGTGCTCTAGCTACATGGAAAGGTCTTTTGCTCTCTAGGGCTGGCGTACTCACTCTGGTGAATAGTATTTTCACAAGTCAAGCATCTTTTCCTTTTTCCATCTTCGAGGCGTCGTCTTGGGTGATCAAAGCTATTGATAAAAGGAGGAAGTTCTTTTGGATCGAAAAGCAAGGCGAGGATTTACGTGGGAGATGCCTTGTACAGTGGGACTCGCTGACCACTAGCAAGGTTGAGGGTGGCCTCGGTATGCTCAACCTAAGTTGCCATAATAGGGCGAAGATCGTCAGTTGGCTGTGGCACTTAATTTCTATGAAGAATGTACTTTGGGTGGACCTCCTATGTGCTTTATACCCGGATTTAGGCAAGTTGGACCTTGGCCTCCGCTATAAGCTTTCATCTACCTGGAGGAATATCAGAAAAGTGGTTGACATCTTTAAACTTGCCATCTCAGTCTAGGCTGGGCGTGGTGATGATATCCTCTTATGGCATGACCCATGGATCAGGGGACAAAGGTCCAAAACCTTGTTTCCCACCCTTTTTAGTTTGGCCTCAACCCCAAACACTACTATCACAGAGGCTAAGGAGTTCGACCAGAATGGAGCTCCCATTGGTTGGAATATTGGATTCTCTAACTTTGTATCTCTGCATGACATCTCGCTCCTTGCTGCGGAGTTGGAGCCGTTCCTTCACTCCTCCAGTGAGAATCTTTTCTCTTGGAAATAGACAACTCGCGGATGCTTCAGTGTCAAATCATTGTATAAGGTGCTAAACTATCGCGGTTTGAAAGATCCAACTTGTTCGTTCTTATGGCCGACCAACTTTTCCGGTGGCTGCCTCTATCATGAATTGGTTGACGGGAAGAGGCTCATTACTAAAGACAGACTACTTTCATGGAACAGACTACTTTGTGATGCATGCGATGAATCCCATGACCATATTTTCATCCACTGCATCTTTTCTACTGATGGTTGGAGAAAGTTTCTGGATATTTGCGATGTCACTTTTTTCTCTCAGTTATATTCCTTGGTCCCAGTAATCCTCTGACTCCTTAGCTGACAGGAAGAAGAAATACAAATTGGTTATGCTTTGGAAATAGAGAATTTGGCGTGAGAGGAACGCTAGATGTTTCAACAATTGGGTGCTCTCTTCGTTGGAGCTTGCCATTGAGGCTAGTATTACTTGGGCTCGAATTGTTTCCCCGAGTTTTTAGCTTCGGGGCAGTCCCCTCTTTTATGTTTTTGTTTTTTTTATCTCTTGTATCTACTTCCTCTCTCTTGTAATCTTCAACTCTCTTTGATGACTAAAAGTTCTTTTTTTGTCCAAAAAAAAAGTCTTCTTGATAGCAACGACAGAATCAGTCTCCGAGCTGCTGTCCTTGGAATGGTTGAACAGGTTAGTTGTTCATCCTGAATGCTCTGATGGGCGACCATCCCACCACTACCTGACTGTTCCCACGTCAAATTTATTCAGTATCAATGAAAAGTTTAATAAAACACATCTTTTACTAGATATAAACAACGTAGGCTTATTGAATTAGATAAAAAAGAGTTCTTTCTTATTGTTTTGTTTCTTTTTCATTAGTTTTTGCTTTTTGGTGCATCAAATCCTTTGCAAATGACAACAAGCACTAATGCTCACATTCACATGACCCTTTTTGGTGCATCAAATCCGGGGGAGGTTACCTGATCCTTTTTCGCAGAGCTTCGAGATGGCCACGACCAATCCCTGCTCACATTCACCTCGAGTCTCACAAAATGTCCCTCGTGGAACCATGTACTCATCGCCTCCAGCAGTGGCACGCAGGTGGGAGAAGGAGGAGGAATGAGAAAAAAATGACAGTAGGTTGGAGAAAGAAGAGAAGAGAGAGAAGAGGAAAAATAGATGGCTCATATGAAGAGGAAAAATGACTAGATTAATCTTGTAAAGTAGAAGAAAATTGAGGACAAAAATGTGATTTCGAAAAGTGAAAGAAAATTGAGAGCGAAAAATTATGGATTATAGGCAACGTATGAAGTCGTCAGGCCACACAAGCGTCGTTTTCCTCCATATCAGCTAAGTTGAGACGACGCTTGACGATTTGGTAGATGACATGAATGGATGTAAAGATTGTGCATTTACAAACGAATTTTGAAAACATGAGTAGAACATAAAATTTTTATAAATTTTATAATTTTTTAATCTAATTTTCCTTTCAAATATCTCCCTAGCTAATTTGGCATTGCTAATGGAATGTCATTGTTACATAGACAATCATTTGAATCACTCCTTGGCTGAGCATAAATCTAAATCTCATTATCTTTTCTCTTTTATCTTCTAGTTGAATGGACAAGTCACTATCACATGAATACTTACATAACTTACATGTGGCATTTTCAATTCATCCAGTGTGGCACATAATTAAGCATATTGGAATGATTGGAAGAAAATTAAAGTATATTCTTTCAACCAATTAATTAAATTGTTTCTTACCTGGTCCCTAACAAATATTTCCTATAATTACCAACCATTATTTTACTCAGCTAAACTCCAAGAAGTTGCACTGTTCATGCACCGGTCCCTGGGGGACATCCCTGTCGATCGCCACTTGCGAACACTAGAAGATCGTCCAATTAATCCCACCACAAGCAATCTTTTCTGTCGTCTTCTTCTTTCGCCGAATGATTAGAGTCATTACTGTAATTCCAAGCTCCTATTAAATTAAAGCAACTGGAGAGCACCTCTTCCCTACCCTCCCAATTGATTCCTATTCCTCCTCCACATATCCATCTCTCTCTCCTTCTTACTCCATTAATTGCTTTAGCTCACTGATGAGATGGTCAAAGAAGCCAAGAAGAGAGTGGAGATCCTCATCATCTTCTCAGTGCTCCTTTGAAGCAGGTTCCAGCTTCAGAAATGCCATGAAGAACATCACCATCTTCTCAATGCTCCTCCGAAGCAGGTTTCAGCTTACAGACGCCATGAAGAAGAACGCTAGGTAACTAGTTGATTAGTTAATCTTTATTCTGATTCCATATTTGTGCTTAATCCATTTCCAGTTTCAATCCATGTTCCATTTGATCATTGATTACCTTGATAAAGAATTACTTCGATTATTTTGTGATATATGATATATCTCTTAAGTAATTTTCAATGCTTAAGTTCGATTGGAACTAATAAGGGAGTCAACGGATGGGTCAAAGGTTCTTTAAGGATCACGAGTTAAAATGCGCACTGGTATCACAAGTGGGCCACGTCAGAACTCCGTTATGACGTGGCATTACTTGATTGGCGGATAGCCACTGGCTGTCGGTGTGATGTAGACTGTGGACCACCGGAGGCTGAATGGCTGATGCTTGCACGCATATCTTAGGAAGCTCATTTTTTAAAAATTAGTCAGATAAGCAGATCTCTGATAGGACTAATCTTTTTTATGTATCTGTAAAAAAAGTGAGATTATTTCATGGTTCATGGATGGATTAGTACTATGATTTGATACTCTATTTATTTATATTTTTCATTGAATTATCAGGAAAAAAAAGAAGAGATTCACAATGGTTTTCTTCTAAATCATGCAGGGGTATGAGATCATGAAATAGAGGATTATATGCACAAATGGCCAGATTCCACCTTCTCTTCTATTTCTCCAGCATTCTTCTTCTGCTGCTGCTCTCTTTTCTGCCGACTTCAAGTTCCCAAGAAGCAGGACAAGCGCAGGGGCTGCTACAGTTCAAGGGCACCCTAGATGACCCCATGAATTTTCTTGAGAGCTGGAGAGAATCCAATTCCCCTTGCAGATTCCATGGCGTCACCTGCAACTCCATTTCCGGCGAGGTCACTGCAATCTCACTTCCAAGAAGCAATCTCTCTGGTGAAATTTCGCCATCAATCTCCCTCCTCACCGGCCTCACTACTCTTCTTCTGCAAGAAAATTCCATCACAGGAGTTCTTCCACCAGAGCTGGCAAACTGTCCCAATCTCCGAGTCCTCAATCTCTCTTCAAATGGCTTGTCGGGCCAATTGCCAGATCTCTCGGGCTTAACAAATTTGCAAGTTCTTGATGTGTCAAGCAATGAGTTTTATGGCAGTTTTCCTTCGTGGATCGGGAACTTGTCGGGTTTGGTTGAGCTTGGCCTTGCTCAGAATAACTTTGATGAGGGGGAGATTCCTCCGAGCATTGGAAACTTGAAGAACTTGACGTGGCTTTACATGGCAAGCTGCAACTTAACCGGAGAGATTCCGGAATCAGTATCAGAGCTGACTTCACTTGGCACAGTAGATTTCTCCCAGAACAAGTTATCTGGTGCATTTCCAAAAGCAATCACAAAGTTGCGTAAACTGTTCAAGATTGAGCTTTACCAGAACAATCTCACTGGAGAGATCCCCCCTGAGCTGGCCAACCTCACCGAACTCCGGGAATTCGACGTCTCCCGCAATCGAATCGGGGGAAGAATTCCTACTGAGGTTGGTAGTCTCAAGAAGCTGACAGTCATCCAGTTGTACAGGAACAACTTCTGGGGTGAAATTCCACCGGGCTTTGGTGAGTTGAAGTTTTTGACTGCATTCTCTATTTACGAGAACAATTTTTCAGGGGAATTCCCAGCAAATTTCGGAAAATTATCACCTCTGAACAGCTTTGATATATCAGAGAACAATTTCTCTGGGAATTTTCCGCAATTCTTATGCGAACACAACAAGCTGGTGTATCTACTTGCTCTTGACAACAAGTTCTCAGGCTCATTTCCTGATTCATATGCCAACTGCAAGACTCTGCAGAGATTTCGAATCAGCCAAAATGGATTCTCAGGTAGGCTTCCTGATGGAATTTGGGGACTTCCATTCGCGGTCATCATCGACATATCAAACAATGGATTCACTGGAAAAATACCTTCAGAGTTAGGTAACTCTATTAGCTTGAACCAGCTATCTTTGCAGAATAACAAGTTATCAGGTCCAGTTCCTTCTGAGATTGGAAAGCTCATGCGGCTGCAGAAGCTTTATGCATTCGGTAACTCCTTTTCAGGCCGCATTCCACCTGAAGTAGGCAAGCTAAACCAGTTGACTACCTTAAAATTGCAGGATAATGAGCTCAGTGGATCCATTCCATCAGAACTTGGATTATGCAGTAGACTGGTAGAAATTGATCTTTCACATAACACATTGAATGGCCAGATTCCTGGAGCACTAGCCCAATTAGCATCTCTTAATTCCATAAATCTTTCGCAAAACTTGATTACAGGCCCATTTCCAGATGGTTTACAGTCACTCAAGCTCAGCTCAATTGATTTTTCCAGCAACAAATTGTCAGGAAGAGTCCCTCCTGGTCTTCTGGTGATTGCTGGGCCAGAAGCATTTCTAGGGAACCCGGGGCTCTGTATCGATGGGAGATCCGGAAACCATTGGGATCCCATATTGGAGATGTGCAAAGTGGGCAACAAGCATAGGTTTGCTACTGGAAATAGACTGGTTTGTACATTGATTATCTTCTTGGTGTTGATCGTAGTTTTAGCAGGACTAGTCTTGGTGAGTTACAGGAGCTTCAAGCTTGAAGAATTGATTAGAAAGAATGATCTTGAGCAGTGCAATGATGACAATTCAAAGTGGAAGGTGGAGTCATTTTATCCACTTGAAATTGATGCAGAAGATGTTTTGAATTTGAATGAGGAGAATTTGATTGGAAGTGGAGGGACCGGCAAAGTATATAAGTTGGAGCTGAAGAATAGAGGGACATTTGCTGTGAAACAGCTGCATAAGGGTATTGAGACTAAAGTCTTGGTGGCAGAAATTAGCATATTGGGAAGCATCAGGCACAGGAACATACTGAAACTTCATGCTTCTTTAACAAGGGGGAACCTTAATTTTCTTGTTTTCGAGTATATGCCCAATGGAAATCTCTATCAGGCCCTTCAGCGTGGAACTAAATCAGGGGAGACAGAATTGGACTGGAACAAACGTTATAAGATTGCCATAGGAGCAGCAAAGGGGATCATGTACCTCCACCATGACTGTCAACCAGCCATAATTCACAGGGATATAAAGTCCAACAACATTTTGCTAGATCAAGACTATGAAGCAAAAATTGCTGATTTCGGGGTTGCCAAAATCGCAGAGGAATTGGATTCAACATGTGTTGTTGGCACACATGGTTACATTGCTCCTGGTATGTTTGTATTTGCTTATTATCTACTTTATTACTGAACATTGTCAATAGATATAATAACTTGCGCTTAAGTTTAAGTCACACAACAATAGATATAGTGAGCTCATTTTTCTTCTGAAAACTTTTAATGCTCTAAGAATTTTGAATGTATACTTATCCTATAGCTGTAGTTCACTGAACTCTATCACCAATTTAAGAACACATCTGCATCTATACTTACTATTTTGTTTCTTTCATCTTAGAACTGGCATATTCAGCGAAGGTGACAGAAAAGAGTGATGTCTATAGCTTTGGCGTAGTCTTGCTTGAATTACTCACTGGATGTGGACCAGTTGAGCCTCATTTCGGTGAAGGAAAAGACATTGTATACTGGGTTTCCGCTCATCTTGATCAGCAAAGTGTTTCTGAAGTTCTTGACTCAAGAGTGCTTAGCTCTGAAGAAGATTGCATGATGAAAGTTTTGAAGGTTGCTGTCCTATGCACTACCAAGTTACCAAATCTGAGGCCTACAATGAGAGAGGTTGTCAACATGTTGATCGATGCTGATCCTTGCAATGCACCCACAAAGGAAAAGAACTGCTGCAAGAATTTCTAGCTCTGTGCCTTACGCCATGATCAGGGGCTTTTGGAACTCTTCATAGGTATAAATGTCCCAGTTCAATGGTTATATTCCATACATATAGTAGGTTATAGCGAAGAAGTTTTCCCCTTTTGGGTTATGTATGTAATCAATGACCCTATTCATTTCTATATGTGGGTGTCATCAATTTTTCCACTTTGTTAATTATTTGCTAGCATCATATAGAACTCGCAATGTGAATGAAAGTTCTTGAACAGAAAACGTGCTACTTATGTTTTTTTGCTTTGTTCTTGGGCAACAATAAGAGTTGATAGATATACAAGACAGTAAAAAATTGACTTCTTGCAGCATCTAAACTTTAGTTCTTTAGACCTGTTTTCGACAAGACTAATTCAACATAATGTAAGTAGTGAACATCATTTCATTGTTCCACAGACTGAAACAATTAGATTTTTTTTTTTGACAAGGAGAACCCTGTATTTCTATTCCATAAGGTATGAAGAGAGTACAGATATATGGGGGAGAAGAGTAAAATCATAAAACTAAACAAAATAAACAACTGGTTAATAGTAACACATGAACCGGAGATCTCTCAAACTAGGATCAATTACAACACGAAGAAAATAGTGTGGCAGCCGACAGAGCTCTGGATTGGGCCGAGGAATGAGGATCATCAACTTGGAATATTCTGCAATTACGTTCAAACCACACCTGCCAGCACCATATAAGGATTAGCCGTAGTCTTCTTTTGCGGGAACGCAACTTAACGAATCTGGTTCCTTCCCAAGGTTGAGCAGATAGAGGAAAGAACCTTTCGTTCACCGACTGAAGAAAGCATTTCCATCCTTCTGTGGAATAGTGACAATTGAGGAACAGATGCGCATGCGATTCCTGTTGCCCATTGCAGAACACGCAGGAAGCATTTGAAGCTAAACCCCATCTCACTAACCTATCACGGGTGAGAAGCCTTTTCCGAATCCAAATCCAACCGAAGACTGATATCTTAGGAGGTAAATGACACTGCCATAAGAGCATATAAAAACTGTATGAAACTCCTCTGAAGGTCAGTAACGCATATAGACTCTTCGTAGAAAACTTCCCATCATCTGACTGAGTCCATAAGATAACATCTTCACCCGTCGTATGCCGAACATCATCCAGCTCGTTGTCGAGATCATGAAGTAGTTCATTACTAACCAAGGCCGAGAACGTTAGATTCCAACTGCCAAATTGTCCTGTGTCATCCAAGACCCGAGCCTCCAATATTGAAATATCTGGTTGATCCGCTAGTCTAAAAAGCTGTGGAAATCTATCGGCCAATCGACCTCTGACGCTCCATCTGTCCATCCACAGTTTAACACCCTCCCCTCGCCCCACTTGGAATCTGTAGCATGGTTGAATCATGAGGGCTAGTCGATGGAGATCTCTCCAAATCGGAGAGGCCCTTCGTGTAACAGTTCCATGGTTCCATGATCGAATGTCTCCATAGAGCTGCCAAAAAGTGGACACCCAAGGAATATCAAATTTCCGAAATAACTTCCAAATCCAAGCACCCATTCTAGCTAGGTTGTGGGCTTTGACATCAATTACTCCAAGACCTCCTTCACTGATAGGGCATGTTATTTGTTGCCAATCAACCAAGCATTTACCCTTGATATTCACGGAATCTGATCCAGTCCAAAAGAAATTTCGACGCCGGCGATCAATCTTCTTGAGGACCCAGTCCGGTGCTTTAAATATTGAAAGAATGTACGCCACCGAACTGGTTAGGGTGCTATTGATCAAAGTCACTCTCCCCGCCCTCGATAGCAATTTGCCTTGCCACGAACTTAGCTTTGCATCCATCCTTGCTAGCCATAGTAACCAATCATCTCTGCATAATTTCCCCATTTTAAGCGGTAAGCCCAGATAATTTATGGGGAAGTCAGTAGTTCGACACCCAATCACATCTGCTAGTTGTATAGAGGTTTCCAACACCCCATCTAGACTCTGCACACTTGTTTTGTTGAGATTAATTTTCAATCCGGACGCAAGCTCAAAACATCGGAGAAGGAGAAGAAGATTATGCAGGCTGTGAGCGTCCCTCTGACAAAATATAATCAAGTCATCTGCGAATAAGAAATGAGTGATGCCTCCCGGAATTTCTTGCTCAAGAACTCCACTTATGAGACCATCTTGAACCGCCTTGTTGATCAACCTGGATAGACAATCCAGTGCTAAGTTGAAGATGAAGGGAGATAATGGGTTCCCCTGTCGAACTCCGCTCTTATGTCGTAAGGGAATCCCGGCCTCGCCATTGATAAGTATTTCTGATTCGGTGTCAAGTAGGTATGATAGCCAAGAACACCATCTATCCGGGAAGCCTCTTGCTTTCAACATGTCAAGGAGGAAGGACCAATTGATAGAATCAAATGCCTTCTGGAAGTCTACCTTGAGTAGTAGACTGCTCTGCCGCCGCTGCCTACAAGCCCACACCGTCTCCTGTACCCCCATAAAACAGTCCAATGTGCCCCTACCTGCCATATAAGCACACTGCTCTCCAGAGACAAGTCGACTCATGATTAGCTCGAGCCGCTTTGCTAGTACCTTAGAAAAGATTCGGATGATACCATTCTCTAAGCTTATAGGCCTGAAATCAGACACAAAAGAAGCACCATCAATTTTAGGAATTAAAACAATGTGTCCTTTATTAAAGCGATTCAGAATTTTCGGCCTTAGAAAGATTTCATTAAAGATCTGTAGTAGGTCGTCTTTGATGATGTTCCAATACACTCGGAAGAATTCCCGCGGTAGTCCGTCCGGCCCAGGGGCTTTAAAAGAGCCCATCTCCCAAATAGCTTCCTTGATTTCGTCCAAGATGAAGGGAGCTTCGATAGAAGTCGCAGCAGGAATGGATGGTAACGTCAAAGGTTGTCAATTAAGAAGTAGTAGCGGCCTTTTACTCTTCCCCAGCAGCCCAAGATAGTAGCCCCTGAAGAGTTTTGCAATGTCCTCATGGCTAGTGAAGTCTCCATGCTCTGTTGAGATTCTATGGATCCAATTTTTCCGGCATCTTATAGTCGCCCATTGATGGTAGAATCGCGTGTTGCGATCACCGTCCCTCATCCATTTCCTCTTGGCCCTGTGCCTCCAGTAGGTATCTTCGTCACCATAGAGAGCATCTAAGCAAATTTTTTTGTCCCTTAGCAATATCATTTCATTGTTATTTAACCCATCTTTTTCTGCCTTATTATTGAGAACATCAATATCTAGCTCCAGTGACCGCCTCTTGGCGTTCTGCTCTTTCCTTAGCTCGTATGCCCACTTTGATTATACCTTCCTCAGCCGCCTCCATCTTTTAACCCAATCTGCAGCCGCCGATAGGGACCTCCTAAAATTCCTCCAATCCTCCCTGATGATACCATTGAAACTATCATATCGAAACCAGAATGTTTCCATGCGGAATCTGTAGACTTTCGTCTTTGGTATATTAGAGTAGAATATAAGGGCGGTGTGATCGGAGAGCTTCCGCTCTCCACCCCTGACGCTAGCGAAAGGAAGAGTAGCAGAGGTGTCGACGGAGATGAGAATTCGGTCCAACTTTGCAAGACAAGGGATCACTTGATTATTTGACCATGTGAAGGCCGTATCCTGGATTGGGATGTCAATCAGCCACCACTCGTGAGAATCTGGCCGAGTCTCGAGCCGAACCTGTGCAGTTCGATCTCTCGTTCAAGAAGCGAGTTACATTGAAGTCGCCTCCGATGATAAGATTCTCATTCGGCGCATTTGTGAAGTAGTCGAGCTCTCTGAAGAACTCCGCCCTCCGCTCAGGACGTGGGGGACCGTAGACATTGATAAAACAAAATTGTATCTTGGATATTCTGTGCTCAAGCTTCGCCTGCAACAAAAAAGAGCCAATTGATGTGGATACCATGTCCCAAATAGCATCATTCCAAATTAAGACTTGTCCGCCCGCCGAACCTACTGAGTCTATTGCAATGTAAGATAGTGATTTGAACCCAGAAATTTGCTTCGCGATGATTTTTGACATCGAGTTTATTTTTGTCTCCTGTAGAGCTATAACGGACCCATTATGATCCTTGACCGACCTCTTCACCATGTATCTCTTCCCCAGTCTGCCCAACCCCCGAACATTCCAGAAGAGGGCAATGAAATTATTCCTATCACACATAATAAAACAGAGGAAACCCATCACCTGTGCGGACCACTGTCTCCATACGTTCGCCCATTCAAAGACCTCTCAACCTGCTTTCCACCACCTCCGGCGATCCTGCATATAAGAAGCCTAATGCCATCACTCTCTCCTTCATAGAGCCAGAAGGTAATGAACTTGCCAGAGAACTGGCCACGACCATAGAATGCGAGCCGAGATCATCAGTGACATTTGCGGTCGATAATCCATCAGTGCAAGAAGAGCTTGGAGATGCGTCACCATACAAACGAGCCTTCCTTTGCTGCGCCCGGAGAACACAATTGTCAATGGTGGCACCTGAAGAGCGCAGTCTACAGCTCCTACGAACTATAATCGTCGGACGTTTGGACTTGCGACGCCGAGCATAAGTAATGGAGAAATCTCTGTTCTTTTTAGTGCCTCCCAACTCTTGGACGATTGCTGGATCGGGTGTAGAGGAGCTCAACATATAGATTGGATCTGAGTCCTCATGATAGTCTCCAGAGATAGATCCATAAAGCGGTGGCCTCAATTTTGCAAGCGCCACACGCGTAAATTTCAAAAGCCAAGTCCTCCAAAGATTAATGTGGGCCCCATTGGAGCCCAGAGCCCAGTGTCTAAGACGCATAACAGAAGCTTCTGGAGTATCCATGGTATTAATAGTACTCTTTCTTTGCCCCAAGGGAGAGGATACGTCCAGAACACCCAAACGGGAGCACCAAAAGCTGCATAGTGCTAGAGGCAAAGCCAATTCAAACCTCTGCGGCAAGCCAGGCGACACCGCTCCTCTCCATAGCAAACATGCGAGGAAGAGGAAAGCATCAGATAACGCTCGAAGAAATCCTTTGGCTTAATCATCAGATAAGTAACCTGCGGCAGATCGTGCCGCCAGCACCATCTGCCATCCAGGTTTGTCTGTCACCTCGAAGACCGGACCTGTCGTACGGCTTGATGTTCCCCTCCGAACGATCACACCTGAGTAGGGAAAAGCCGTCGGCGCCGGAGGAAGGCCGGAACCCAATCCGAGCCCCGATTGTAACGAGGAGAAGACCTGCGAAAGGTGCATAGGTAGAGATTCCGCAAGCAGAGTCGCCGTCGGGCTGTCACCACGCTTCTCCCGGGATGAGCAAACGCCAGAGAGAGAGCTCAGATTATGCACCACAGGGGTAGCCGTTAGAGATTCTACTGAGACCTGATTTAGAGTAGCTTCGACATCAGGTTCAAACTCCCCTCGGTCCTGCTCAGGGCCGAAGTTAGTCTCAGTATTCAAAGAGCTCTTTTGTGGTGATACCGCTGGCGGGATGTCTAGGTCTCCATAAATCCGCCTGGACCATGATATCACGATCTCCACTTTGTATCTGCAACACTTTGAGACGGCAAATATGAAGTGAGGTATTACTCGCAACGCGCTGGCCCGCATCCGTATTCGGCAAGTAGATAACTCTTGCCATCGGAGAGATTGTCCGTCAATTGCGTCGTACATTCCGAAACTGCTAACTAGGGCTGCTAAAGATTCGTCATTCCAGAAGACCATAGGTAGTCCCTTTAGTTCTAATCCGATGATGAGTTCTGGAGGGGGAACATAGCTATGAACGCCTTCTTCCACCCAATCTGCGACTCGAAGAGTCGCACGGCCCCAACAGAAGTGTTTTCGGCGGATCAATGTAAACTTGTAGTAGGATTTGCACCCGCTCGGAGTGGTGACCAGTAGGCGACCATCAGGCAATCGTCGCTGACACCACTGTCGACGGTGCGAAGCCTCATCCCTGAAGCAAGAGGCAAGAAAACCAGCCACATTTGCATTCTCCTCGAGATGGCCCAATACAGTTACCACGATACAGCGTTCTCTAAGGTAGCCCGCCCTATTGAGCGTGGATTCAGACGGTGGAAGGAAGGTGTTGATGGATTCTGGCCTTGAGCGCAACATGTAGTCATCAGCAAGGTCCTGCATCAATCCCTTGTCTTTGTTTTTGATCTCCGTCTTTGGCAGCACATCAGCCGCCACTTGCTCACAAGAGCAGCCCGGAGCTTGCTTCGATGTTTTCCTGGTAGGGCATTTCTTTGATTTGTGGCCAGAACCTTTGCACGCGAAGCACACCGGCTTGGCTCGACATTGGTATCCCAGATGTCCACGTCCACAGCAATTAAAACACCGGCCACTGCGTCTCAGATGATCGACATACGCGAGTATATCTGCCGACTCTGTAGCCAGAGACTTGCTCGCAGTAGGCCTTGAAGACATCGAAGCGGATGGCGGCCTGAAACTGCTAACAGCCGCGGCGTAGGAAGTCGCCGGAACCCAGCAAGTTGAAGAAGGAGGAGGGGCACGCCCAAGTGATACTCGCCTGGTTTTCCGTCGGGAGACTATCTTCCACTCACCTCGCGTTTCGGTATCCACAATCGCCTTGCCCCGCTGCTCCATTTTCTTCCGCCGCTCGTAACAGGAGGATATTGCTTTGGCTTCTGGGAAGTTGACTGAAACAATTAGATGGTTAACGAAGACCTGTTTTTGCATGATGTTCTCTTCCAAGTAAACAATCGTCAGTTTACTACCAAATGGTGAGATTCTTATACTTGCATGCTCATGAAGCTTTTCAGTCTTCAACCAAACCCACCAAACAAAACTAAATGTTTACTGAATCAAGTAAAAGACTTAATTGTGTGTGATTTGGAGCAAATTGGTCTTTTTAAATTCCAAATTTCTTTTGTCTATACCAGTTGAAAAACAATGTATTGAGGTTTTCCTTCTTTGTAATGTTTGAGGCAGGAAAATATCATCATTACTGATAGAATAATAGAAAGGGTACTAAGGGTCCTGATGTGGTAATAAGGACAATTTCTTGCTACTGCAATACTTGTTAGAGAATATCATATATGTTTTGACTTAATCTACAGACCATTAGATCAGAGTATAGATATTTGTTTTTAGGCAAATCTTGGTTGGCATGTGAACACCCACTTTGTTTAGAGTAAGGTATGTGAATAACACACTTACCTGCAATTCTATATGTATCTTTCAACTGCTCAAAGATTGAACTTTGTGTATCAGTTGTCAGAGATATAATTTAATTAGCTTTCACAAGGTATTATTAAATCTGTACCTTCTACTTTAATGAATGGCTTTGTCTTTCTTTGCGGCTCAAGATTTAGCTGATTATTAGATCAAGAATAGCAATTACTTTAACCCCCAACTTTTTTTTACCCCCAGATACAATCACTTGAATTAATTAGGCAAATCCATTTATCTTCATCAATTTGATATATTTAATCAGTCATAGTGCAAAGTAATTTAATATAAATAAATTTTAAAAAAATTAGAAAACATGTCTTGAGAATTTTCAGCTGAAGAGCTCTTGCTTTTGGTTGCATAATGCATGTCTATCTTCCATTAAATGTCTGATAAATGACATTAATGATTGTTCACACTGAAAACATTAAATGCTTACCATTAGGAGAACCAATCTTTCCAAAACCATTTCCATTGGCTTAGAATTAGATCAATCAAGATTCTATCAGTCCACTACTACAAAAATGAAAAAAAAAATTTCATTATGGGCGCTGGTTTCAAAATAATTAAAAAGAAAGTCGATGCCTATTTCAACACGGGTATCAAGACATCAGTGTTTGGAGTTGGATTCGTGGCAAACCGGACAAACTGGCGCCACAAATCGGCACCAATATGTGGCGCCGGTTTGTCAATACCAATGCCAAATTGGCATCAGTTTTTCGGTACCGGCGCCAATCTAGCGCCAATTTATCATTTTTTTCAAAAAAAAAAAGAAACTGGCTTTTTTTAGTCCCGCATTGCTTAATTTTTTTAATTCTTAACTATTATATATATATTTTTAAGTCTCATATGGATAATTTTTTTTCCTAACTACCCTTATTAACTATTATAAATCAATACCTCCTTAAACTTAAAAATGTATTATCATACAATCTTCTATAATTTTTTTAAAAAAATATTGTAAAATATAAATTTGTTATCGAAAATATATTATAATAATATTATAATATTATATCTATAGTGGTCCTGGACCAATAACTGAAATTTATTATTATAAGATAAGCACTATATATTTATCATCCACTATCAAAATATAATTTTGATCAAATTCCTTTTATTTTTTCTTAAGTTTTCAATCTAATTTTATTTTTTTAACCCATCAGATTAATCATTAAACTGTGCACAAGTAGGCAAATTATATTTGAATTAGTTAAATTAATCAAGTGAGAATCTTTTTTTCCCTAAATAATAATAATGAAGTGAAAATCGTTGACCAAGACGATGTAAATCTGGGTTCAAAATTTTTCAAAAAATGAAAAACGTTCTTAAATTTAACATGTAGTGAAGCGAGTTCATCATCTAGAAAAAAGACAAGGCAAATGTGTTCCTCGCGCATTCTAATTTCTAACTCATAAGGCTATTGCCTTAGGTCCCACGTGGATGAGCAGCTCTTGCATGCATATTAAAGGCATATAAATAATGCTTAGATAAATTGCATCCCAAATTGAATTAATCTATGTATGCATGCTTTTAAGATCCAATTAGAATAGGAGGATTAAGTATTAAATATTATTGTAGTGTTCTTGATTAGATAAAGTGAGTGCTTTTGATGAGTGTGGTATTATATGATTTGATTAATTAATTAATTAATTTAGGGTGCAGTTTAATTATTATTTGCATTGCATTAATTACCCATGGATTGTTTTATTATTTACTAATTATTTTCGATGATGAATTTGTGTGCACAATCAATTAATTTCCATCCGATGAAATTAAATAGGCTCAATTTAATCTTCTTATTGTGCAAAAAATCACCTTTTGCTCTCTGTCAACCATATCAATTTCTCGTATTGCTAACGAGACTATGGTTTGTGCCTTCATTCGTCGAAGTTCTGACAACTAGTACGACCTTAATTGCACCGGTTTACATACACGCCTCCAATGTAGTTTTGTGTCGGGCGTGGAATCATCCTCTAACATAGTCGGTGGTGACGAATTCTTGTGCTTCGTCAATCTGTCCGCCCGTAACTCTTATGTGGATTGCTTGGATTTTGATCACCATTCTAACAATGGATTGTTGTCGCTGGACTACAACAAGACCAAAATTTTAACGCCGCCCATGGCCGACCTATTTTTCGGAGATTCGCATATGTGTGGCATTTATGGCGACGCCCTCTGCCGGGCTGTTTGCTGGGGCTGGAATCAGTTCTATTTGTCGGCGGGCCTAAGCCTCTCTGATGATTCTTGAAGGTGGAATCATTCAATGGCACAACAACTTAGCAGAGATAGGTTTTGAGGAAAGGAAAAAGATGAACAATATTTTATTCAAAGAAGAAAGAAAACATGAAGAAGCGCCGCTGTGTTCGAGTTTTAAACATAACCCTATCTCCTTATTACATAGAGTAGAAGCTTAAAAGACTATTTTGCCCATGTGTGGCATTATTGATACATATACACAAAAAAAAAGTAATTTCAATTTGAAAATGCAAATAATGTAAACTATACTTATTGCAGTGCAAAACTTTAAACGTAAACTATACTTATCTCCATATATCTCAATACTCTCCAGCATTGCTGCCGTAGGAGAGTTCATCTACGGATTGCTGCAGACATCCATGGAGATGCAGTGCTTCGGGACTGACACCGGCATTGTAGGCCACGAGCCGCCGAGGTCTTACTTTGTACTCGCTGTCAACTCCTGCCACGCGTGCCCAGTCTCCACGGGCGGCAAACTGGACTATATATTGGGGAGAGGGGCCGCCGAAGATAAGAGGAATGTTGTCCGAGATCAACTCGTTGTCGTTGGGCGAGAACGAGATGTACGTACGCACTCTGAAGCAACGGGGAAGTGACGTGTTGGGGGAAGAATTTCATGTGCCGGGCAGCCTCGCCACCGCCCATTTCGTGGCGATTCAAGCTAAAGGCGGCGCGTTCTGCGGTGTTCTCATGGAGAACTATTCTTTAGCTTGTTGGGGAATGATATATTTGTCCCCAATCCCTGTTGGGATGTGTGGCGATTGATCTGCCCGAATCCTTTTATGTTGCGCTACGCAGAGTTTTTCGGCGGTCCTTGCCAGGTGTGTGGGGGCGAAGCCCCCAGAGATTTTTTGGGCCCTTTGGGCTATGGCCTGTGTCGCCCTATATAAACTCACATGTATTATTTGTCTTGTACCTGGAAGAAAACCTTAATAGTGAAAACTTCTAGTGCGGCCTTGGAAGTAGGTATTTTTCGCCGAATCACGTAAATCATGTGTGTTCTTCTGTGTGTTTTCATTTTCTTCTCGTTTCTTATTTATTGCGTCAAATCTATTCCCAACAATTGGTATCAGAGCAATCAGGTTTGCAAAGGATCTGTGGGAGAGATGACGTCAGAAGATGGGAAGGTGAAGATCGACAGGTTTGATGGAACAAATTTCAGTTTCTAAAAGATGCAGATCGAGGATTATCTGTACCAGAAGAAGTTGCACGAACCACTGTTGGGGGAGAAACCAGATAACATGAAGCAAGAAGATTGGGATCTGTTAGATCGCCAAGCACTTGGGGTGATCCGATTGACGCTGACACGGAATGTTGCGATCAACATTATCCATGAAAAGACTACCTAGAGTTTGATGAAGACACTATCAGATATGTATGAGAAGCCTTCCGCTCCAAACAAGGTATATCTGATGCGTCGCTTATTCAATTTGAAGATGTCTGAGGGTGCGTCTGTTACATAACATATCAATGAGTTCAACGATATCACAAATCGATTGAGCTCGGTGAAGATCGTGTTTGATGACGAAGTTAAAGCATTGATCTTCTTGTCATCACTACCTAAAAGTTGGTCAGCGACAATGACTGCGGAGAGCAGTTCGACGCAAGATCAAAAGCTAAAGTTGTCTGAAGTTCGTGACTTGATTCTCAACGAGGATATCTGTAGAAAGGAGTCAGGTGAATCTTTAGGTTCTGCCTTTAACAGCGAAGCTAAGGGTAGAAACCCTCATCGAAGCTAGAATCAAGACCAGAGCATACCCAAATCTAAGGGGAGAAGTCAATCTAGGCATCGCAAAGAAATAACTGTTAGCTGAAGGGCTCTTCTTTCATGCTATATTTTCTCATAATTATTTTGATGATAACAAACCCATTTAACAAGTGTCTAAGCATGAAAATTGTAGGATCGATGAAAGATTCGTCAAGTCTATCGTATCTTGATCAATCCTCAAAATAGGTCAACGTGTGCATCAAAAATGTGTTAGGAAGCATGGACAATCCTTTAATCATAAAGCATGTTGAAGAATGAAGGCAGAAATCGAGCGCAAAATAAAAAAAATCCAAGCTAGAAAAATTTTCAGCTCTGTTTCGGTCGACCGAATGGAGTAAAAGCATTGGCAGCAGCCAATTCGGTCGATCGATCGGTCGACCGAATGTCGCCAAAAAATGGCAGTAGCCATTCGGTCGACCAGTCGGCCGTCCGAATTAAGTTGGTGAAAACATATGGCTATCGCTGCGTCGGTCGACCGACCGATGCCAAAAATTGGCAGAAAGTTCATCGGTCGATCGACTGGTCGATCGGATGACTTAGCACGAGCGGCTTCACAGAGTCGGTCGACTGCGCCAAATCGCATGACAATCGGTCGACCCGTCGGTCAACCGATTGGTCGACCGTGCCAAATCGCACGATAATCGGTCGACCCGTCGGTCAACCGAATGCTTATAGAAGCTAGCTTCGGTCGACCGACTGGTCGACTGGGTATGAAGTAGTCATTTTTCCGTCGAGCAGTCGACCCGTCGGTCGACCGATCAGAGGAAAAACATTATAGTGAGCCAGCGGTCGAATGGCCGGTCGACCGATGCTTCGACCGGACCATCGACCGGGCATTTGTAACGGTCGAAAATAATCCCGTTGACGCCCTGTTTCAGCCAGACCTGTATATTTCCCTTCTAATCTTTTTACTCTACTTTTTTTCCATTAGATATTTGACGATAAAAGGTTCAAAAGAGTGATCAAATTGCATCTTCCAAATCTTCAAAATGCCAAGTGTTAGTCTGCTAAGTCTTGATCCCTTGCTGTCAAAAGTGTTATACTTCAAAGGGTTGATCATGCTGATTAGGCGCGTGAAGAAGAGGCGTCCAATAGTGATAAGAATTTAATTCCTCTTCTTGTAATAAGCTTTTGTTTATTCTATCTTTCAACTCCTGTATTTGCGTCTGTAGAAGACCAGGTGGGTCTTCTGTGTGGAAAGTGGTTTCCTTGTTGTGAAGGAGTAAAGCCACATGTGTAAACTAAGTTTTATTTGGATTAGTTAAGTTGTCCCTTAGGGTAGAGGTGGAAGAGTGATCGCGATAAGAAGGCGGAGACTTCCAGGTGTGGAAGTGCCTTAGGTCGAGAGTGCGACTCTTCGAGTCAAAATCATCGTTGTAAGGGAGACTCAAATTAATCTAGTAAAATTAGTTTAGAAATCCTAAGTGGGGTGCTTAGGTAGTGGAGTAGGCATTGGGGCCGAACCACTATATATCACTTGTGTTTGAATTGATCTTGATTTGTGCTTAATTATTTATTATTGCTTCCGCATTTAAATCACATAATTGAAATTCGCCTAATTAATCAAGAAAACGATTAAATTAGAATTTAGGCTAATCGAATTAGTAAACACACTATTCATCCTCCCTCTAGTGTCACCATTTCACCTTCAATTGGTATTAGAGCTGGTTCGTAGCTTGATATTTGACCATCTCTTCTGCACCGTATCTCGATCCTAAAATGATACTCGATAGTAGAGCGTCTTCACCTCCTAGGTTTGATGAGTCTAACTTTGGTCTTTGGAAGAGTAGAATGTATACTTTTCTGAAGACTCAAGGTATAGGTGTGTTTAATATGGTAAAGATAAAATACATTGAATCTAGAGAAAATATGGATTCATGGACCCAAGAACAAATTAATATGTTTGATTTAAATGCAAAAGCGCGCTACAAATTGCATATTTTGTTCTTTGGGAAATAATGTACTTAAAAAAATCATGCATCGTACTTCTGCATATAATATTTGGAATACCCTGAATATACTTTATGATTATGCTAAAACTGAAGAACTCATTACCCTAAATGAGGAGACAATGACAATTATCATGCTCCTATATCTAATGAAGTTCTTGAAGCTTTTAGTGTTTCTAGCCAAAGAAGTACAAAAAGCCGGAAGAGAAAGGTGGTATGCCACCTATGCAATGAGAAAGGGCACATGAAAAAGAATTGCCCTAGCATGAAGAACAAGGCAAAGAAGAGGTCGAATGTTTCCACATCATCATCCAATTCAAACGAAACGTTCTCTTGCAATGACTATGAAGCTACCTCAAAGACTTGCCCCATGAATGATAATGATGAGGTACTCTCCTCCCCTTCTAGTCATGTTAATAATAATGATAGTATTAACTCATCTAGTTCTCATGATTTTGATGATTTAATGGATGAATATAAAATCATGTATGCCTTGCTCTTGAAAAAGGATAAAGAAAATAAAAGGATTAAGAATGAGAATTCTAGACTCAGTTCACTTGTGCACACTCTAGAATTAGAAAATTAAAAATTAAAATCTAGCTCACTTGATCCATGCCATGATAACTTAGAATCCGAGCTTAATGCCTTGAAGCATAAAAATGATGATTTGAAAAATGAAAATAGCAGGTTGAAAACCCAATTGCATGCAATTCAAAAATCTATGAAGGATTTGAAAAGTGAAGTCATTTCCTTGAGTAAGAAAGTAAATGAATTTAAGAATGCCAATGTTCATCATCGATTCTCTCATGTCAAACTTTCCAACATTAAACCTCATGTCCATAATGAAAGGAAGAAATTTAATGGACATTATTTTTATTGCGATGTATATGAGCATGCTATATATGATTGTGCATTCAAGATGATCCCAAGTGGAGTTAAAACACTTTGGGTAGCTAAGCCCTCTAACACTCAAGGACCCAAAGTCATTTGGGTACCAAAAGTCCCATGCTCTTTTGTAGGGGGAGCAACCACACAAGGGTAAAGGAAGATGGAGAATTGAAGTTGACCATGGACATCAATGAAGAATTCATCATTGGTTGCAACTTCAAGTCATGAAGATGCCATAGGTATGAAAATTGACATCTAGGTATCTTTGGCATAATCTCCTATAATCACTTGCTTAAATCATAGTTGGAGTTTTGATACATGCTTAATGTTAGTAGATGTTTCATTCTTGATAAGTCTTATTAAAACGATTTTTTATTTTGATTTTTCGATCTCTTCGGAGACCTATGTAGAATGTAATTGGCTCATGCAACCTTGCGGTTTTAAATCGTAAACTCATTGTGGTCTTTCGATTTTCAACCAATAGGAAGGGTTGGAGATCATGTTTTCATTAATATTATATTAATGATCTCTTAAATATTCGTTTTTGGATTAATGTCAACATATTTTGAAACGGATTTTAAACTATTTAACAAAGTAAATTTCGAAGTCGATATTTGATTTTCTCTTTGCTATCTAGTACGATAACTTGTTAGTAGTTACATTTCATTATGTTACTAATGAATATTGCTTGCAAGTTATCAAAAATGTAATAGAAAATTAGTAGAGCCAAATTGAAAAGGAAATGAAAAATTGGTAAAATTCTCAAGGGTGAGGTATGAGTTCAAATTTTGCAAAAATATTTGTATAATAATTAGTTATTCATGATTAATGAAGTCTCTATGCTCATGATTGTTTTTGCTTGATAAATATATGAAAATTCATGAGTAAGTTAATATTTGATAACTTAGGCAATTTCATATATTGATTGGATGAAATTTGCTCTAGGTTAGAATCTTCATTAGAGAACTCATTTTCTATAGTTGGCAAACATGTCTTGAATGCATATATCATATGAGTCTAGGTTGTTACACTTGGTATCACATGAAGACTCATAACTAAATGAACAATGTAAACACTAGATTAGTTCATGAGACTCAAATTGGAAATAATTGACCTAAGTCAATAATTTGACTTAGAAATCTCTATTTGGGTTTAAATTTTCACAAACATGTTTAAATTCACTCATGTTAGATGTCCAAGTGTCTAAGTTAGAAAAAACATGAGTAGATGGCCAAGTTTGATTCTTAGCACTTTCATGATTTCAAGCATATTTTGATTAAAATCGTGCTAAGCTCATAACTTGACTAAACGATATTAATTTCACTCCAAACTTGATAAACAAGTGTTAAATGATCATATCTTGATATCTAAAAAATTTGAGCAAAATCTGAAATCGGTGGATAAACAACTCATATTTACAAAAATGCCACTAATCTTGTAGAATTTTTAGAAAATTTTAGGAATATCCTTTTTGAGTGATTCTTGATTTTTTTGGAACCCTCATAAGATCTAATTTGTGTAAAAAAAATTTCACAAAATTTGGATGATCACATCCTCTCGAAAAATAATTTTTGTTAAGGGGTAAAAAAACTAGGGCAGATCGAGTGGTTGATAGGCATTCGATCGCCCGATCGACCGGCGGGCGAATAATCGCCCAGATCGCCCGATTTCTCGCTCAGATCAAATCCTAGCCGTTCAATCCATTTATTTAAGCCCGAAACTAGGGCTTCCTTGCCCATTCGACCGGCTGCCCCATCCTAAGTCCTCTCTTTTCTTCTTCTAGGGTTCTACCTCCTCTCCAAGACTCCCTTTCAAGGTAAAAATCTTTCTTTGTCCATCACTCATGAAATTATAGTCAAAAACATGATTTTTCTCATCTTTTACTCTCAATGTACCTTGTTTCATACACAAAAATATGATTCATGCTTATTTTATATGAATGATAACTTTTGTTTAGCATGTTCTCTCCAAAAACAAGTCTTCTTTTAACAAAAAATCAAATATTTCATGCCTTCTTCAAATGATTCATTATTTGCTCTTTGATAGAATTTTATTTTGATCAAAAATCATTAGTCAAGAATTTTCTTGTTTGCTTTCATGAGTGTTTTCTCAAATTTAAACTTATGTCTTCTTAAAAGAATCTTATTTTGGTCAAAAACAAAAATACTTTCTATTTTTCTCTAGTCAAAATATTTTATTTTGATATCTTTATTTGTGGATCGTCTTGTCTAATATATCATCTTTTATTTTATTTATTTTGTTTTCATTCATCTTGAGATTTAATGAGAATTTTTTTTTCATGGATTCATGTCAATCTTCAAAACATTTTTAGCTTTCTTTCACTTGAGCTAAAAGCATGCATCTTTCATTTAAAAATAATTATCTATACCATTTTCAAAATTGTCTTGCAGCATGACACCTAAAACTAAACTCCCATCCTTACCTTATAATCTTCTGACCCAATTAGGAAAAAAATAAGCCTCTAAGTTTGTAGAAAAAGTCATCTTGCAAACACGGACTGTTATTGTAGATTACTTAGAACGATTTGATATCTGAGGGAAACTTGCTAGCATGAGATGGGTAGAGTTCTTAGGAAAACAGGTACCGGTATGCCCCATCCTAGTGAAAGCCTTCTTCTCTAACCTAGTAATAGAAAAGGCATGACTTGGTCATGACTTAGTTCTACGATCTGAAATTTTAAGAAAATCCATAGTCATAACCAAATCCCTCATTAGAAATGTTTTTGGGTTCCCTCTATTAGGTGCATGAATTTATAAGATGTTCACCCACCGTTTTCATGAGGAGCATCCTCTTCGTGAAATTGTATCTACTATATGCCCTGAAGATTATGAGGGAGTGATCCCTACCCAAAGCATCAAGTTTTCACCCATTGCTAGGATTGTGCACCTCATCATTGCACATAATATTCTTCCTAGAGCAGGACACTACGATGAGGTCACCACTATGAGTTCTAGGGTACTTTTCTATGCCATGTCTAGTATCCCTATAGATGTCCCTGACCTCATGCTTAGATATATAGCTGAAGTTCATTCCTCCAAAAAATAAGCCCTACCATATGCTTCAATGATTTCTCATTTCATATATGAGGCTGGGGTTAATAGATCTAGGTTTGAGATAGAGCCTATTCCTAAACCCATAGATTCTTCCTCCCTTAGCCGCATGAAGATTCTTGAACATCAGCGCGGCAAAAGAACCCGAGGAGATCCTGTGGAACAGGCTGAGGATAAGATAGAGACGGAGGAAGGTGAAGCTGCTGGAGGATCATCATCCGGCCTCTCCCGTGCGAGTCAAAGCGATCTGGAGCATCGCTTTGCTCAATTTCAGATTAATCAGATGGAATAGAACAGAACATCACCAGCTCACATACAAGCGATCGACTGTCAGATAGACGAGTTTGGGACCATGATCGGTGAACATGGCCGTCGCATCGACGAGTATGGTCAACGTATTGACCAGTATGGTCAACGTATTGACCAGTATGGTCAACGTATTGACCAGTATGGTCAACGTATTGACCAGTATGGTCAACGTATTGACTAGTATGGTAAGCAAATAGATGAGCACGATCGTTGAGTTGATGAAATGTATGGGAGAGTGGATGAGATGTGACAGTATTATCACTCGCATCTACCACCTCATCCACCACCTGAGGACGAATAATCCTCCTTGATGTATTGATATATTGATATTAGTGATGATTGATGTATTGGATTTATTGGTATTTTTCATCCTATGAACATGTCTTTGATTAACTATGTGATGTATTGACACTTTCATTTTTATGAACATGTGTTTAGTTAACCTTGTGTTGATTAGTAGTGTTCATCTTTGCTATGCTTGCTATATTTGTTTTTTTTGATGGATGACAAAAGGGGGAGAGTACATGGATATATGCTTATCGATAGGGGGAGTAAATATATTGATAAGGGAAGTAGTAAAATTAAATACATTCATGACAAAGTATCACACAAAATGATAAAAGAGAATTTAGAAGATACATGCATATAGATAGGGGGAGCTTAAATTGTTTAACATTGCTTTATTTCCTTAATGGTTCCTTGTATCTTAATATTAATCGTCATTGGTTTGTCATCATCAAAAAGGGGGAGATTGTTAGCTGAAGGGCTCTTCCTTCATGCTATATTTTCTCATAATTATTTTGATGATAACAAACCCATTTAACAAGTGTTTAAGCATGAAAATTGTAGGATCGATGAAAGATTTGTCAAGTCTATCGTATCTTGATCAATCCTTAAAACAGGTCAATGTGTGCATCAAAAATGTGTTAGGAAGCATGGACAATCCTTCAATCATAAAGCACGTTGAAGAACGAAGCCCAAAATCGAGCGCAAAATGAAAAATCCAAGCTAGAAAAATTTACAGCTCTGTTTCGATAGACCGAATGGAGTAAAAGCATTGGCAACAGCCAATTCGATCGACCGAATGTCGCCAAAAAATGGCAGTAGCCATTCGGTCGACCGAAGTTGGTGAAATCATATGACTATCGCTGCGTCGGTCGATCGACTGATGCCAAAAATTGGTAGAATGTTCATTGGTCGATCGACTGGTCGACCAGATGACTTAAGACGAGCGCCTTCACAGAGTCGGTCGATTGATTGGTCGACCGCGCCAAATTGCGCGACAATCGATCAACCCGTCGGTCCGTCGGTCGACCAGTCAGTCGACCGAAGCCAGCTCCTATAAGCATTCGGTCGACCGACTGGTCGACCGGGTATGAAGTAGTCATTTTTTCGTCGAGCGGTCGACCCGTCGGTCGATCGATCAGAGGAAAAACATTATAGTGAGCCAGCGATCGAATGGCCGGTCGACCGATGCTTCGGACGGACCATCGACCGGGCGTTTGTAACGATCGAAAATAATTTCGTTGACGCCCTATTTCAGCCAGACCTATATATCTCCCTTCTAATCTTTTTACTATACTTTTTTTCCATTAGATCTTTGATGATAAAAGGTTCAAAAGAGTGATCAAATTGCATCTTCCAAATCTTCAAAGTGCCAAGTGTTCGTCTGCTAAGTCTTGATCCATTGCTGCCAAAAATGTTATACTTCAAAGGGTTGATCAAGCTGATTAGGCACGTGAAGAAGAGGCGTCCAATAGTGATAAGAATTTAATTCCTCTTCTTGTAATAAGCTTTTGTTTATTCTATCTTTCAACTCCTGTATTTGCGTCTGTAGAAGACCAGGTGGGTCTTCTGTGTGGAAAGTGGTTTCCTTGTTGTGAAAGAATAAAGCCACATATGTAAACTAAGTTTTATTTGGATTAGTTAAGTTATCCCTTAGGGTAGAGGTGGAAGAGTGCTCGCGATAAGAAGGCGGAGACTTCCGGGTGTGGAAGTGCCTTAGATCGAGAGTGCGACTCTTCGAGTCAAAATCCTTGTTGTAAGGGAGACTTAAATTAATCTAGTAAAATTAGTTTGGAAATCCTAAGCGGGGTGCTTAGGTAGTGGAGTAGGCATTGGGGCCGAACCACAATATATCACTTGTGTTTGCATTGATCTTGATTTGTGCTTAATTGTTTATTATTGCTTCCGCATTTAAATCGCATAATTGAAATTCGCCTAATTAATCAAGAAAATGATTAAATTGGAATTAGGCTAATCGAATTAGTAAACACACTATTCACCCCCATCTAGTGTCGCCATTTCGCCTTCAATAACTTGCTGGAACTGCGATAAGAAAGGTCATTTTAGAAACCAGTGCAAGGAACCGAAGAAAAAGAAGAAGAATCAGCATGACGATTCAGCAAACACTGTTACTGAGGAGATCGCAGATGTTCTGATTTGCAGCATGGACAATGGTACTGACTCATGGCATCTCAATTCAAGTGTTTCATTCCATGCTAGTCCGCAAAAAGAATTATTCAATAATTATGTTTTTGGTATGTTCCGAAAGGTGTACCTTGCAGATGATGAGCCCTTAGATATTGTGGGTAAAAGCGATGTCTATATACAGACTACCCATGAAAATCAACTAAAGCTGCAGAATGTTAGACATGTTCCAGGCCTGAAGAAGAATCTTCTCCATGGGTCAGATTGATGATGAAGGGTATACTATAGTGTTTGGAAACAGTTCATGAAGATCACAAAAGGAAACCTGATAGTAGCTCGAGGTAAAAAGTTTGGAACATTGTACACAATCACGGAAACCAAGAATACAGTATCAGTTGTGGAATCCTGTACGAAGTCGACATTGTGACATCGAAGGTTGGGTCACATGAGTGAAAAAGGAATGAAGTTGCTCGCCTCAAAAGGGAAAATACCAGACTTGCAGTCGATCAGTTGATGTTGGCTTGTGTGAAGATTGTGTATATGGGAAGCAGAAAAGAGTAAAATTATTGAAGGCCGGAAGAACTTCAAAGGCTGAGAAGTTGGAATTGGTACATACAGATGTATGGGGACCAGCTCCGGTGGCTTCCCTTGGCGACTCACGCTACTATGTTACTTTCATTAATGACTCCACCAGAAAGGTATGAGTTTATTTTCTTAAAAATAAATCTAACGTGTTTTCTGTATTTAAGAGGTGGAAAGCAGAAGTGGAAAATCAAACAGGCTTAAAAATCAAATGCTTGAGGTTAGATAATGGAGGGAAGTATGACAATGAAGAGTTCAAGGTTTTCTGTTATGAGAATGGGATCAAAATGATCAAGACAGTTCCTGGAACACCGGAGCAGAATGGTGTTGCTGAGAGGATGAATAGGACCTTAAACGAGCGAGCTAGGAGCATGAGGATATGTTTAGGATTACCAAAAATATTCCGGGCAGACGCAGTTAAGACATCAGCATACCTAATAAACAGAGGACCTTCAGTTCCATTGAATTTTAAAATACCTGAGGAGGAATGGACAGGTAAAAAGGTAAACTTCTCACACTTAAAGGTCTTTGGTTGTGTTTCATATGTATAATTAAGTTCTGATATTCGAGATAAACTTGATCCTAAGACCAAAAAGTGTTATTTCATTGGCTATGGTTCTGATGATTTTGGTTATCGCTTTTTGGATGATCAGAATAAGAAAGTCATTAGGCACAGGGATGTTATATTTAATGAGAATGTAATATACAAAGACAGACATTGATCAGAATCTAATAATGCAGGAAAACAACGAGATGAAAGTGAGAAGGTTGAACTCGAAGAAATATCAGAGAATGATATAAGTGGAAGGACTGAAGAAATGCCAAATGACCAGAATCAACATTCAGGATGCAAAGCCTAGAAGCATTCCTCTAGGAAATCACTTCAATCTCAATAAGAAATAGTTTCCAAGGAAAGATGAAGAGCGTGAGCAGATGTCCAAAGTGCCTTACGCATCTGCAATAGGAAGCCTAATGTATGTTATGGTTTGTACCAGACCTGATATAGCACATGCAGTGGGAGTTGTAAGTAGGTCTATGTCTGATCCGGGAAAGGAGCATTGGGAAGCAGTAAAGTGGCTAATGAGATACTTGAAAGGTACCTTAAGTACAACACTTCAGTTTAAAAGGAATAATGTTACTCTACAGGGCTTTTCTGATGTAGATCTTGGTGGTGATTTGGATAGTAGAAAGAGTACTATAGGTTATGTTTTCACTGTATGAGGTACTGCTGTAAGTTGGATGTCTCGACTTTAAAAGAGGGTTGCTCTCTCAACCACAGAAGTAGAATATATGGCTATCTTAGAGGCCGGAAAGGAGATGATTTGGTTGAAGGGTCTTTTGAATGAATTGGGAAAAACACATGGCAACAACAAGCTATTCAGTGATAGTCAGAGTGTTATCCATCTTGCTAGAGATCCGGTATTTCATTTAAGGACTAAGCATATTCACCTGATCAGGTATCATCATATTCGTCATTTGATAGATGATGGAACGCTACAGCTAAAGAAAATTCTTGGGTCAAAGAACCCTGCAAATATGTTGACCAATGTCGTCACCATTGATAAGCTGAGGTTATGCATTACCTCAGTTGGCCTCCATGGTTAGTGATGAGGATGTGTCGCACTAGAAGTGGATGGATCTTGTACAAGAAGAGAAAGCTTATGTGAGTATTGTTGGTATCGCTAGATCAGTCTCCAAGTGGGAGATTGTTGGGATGTGTGGCGGCTGATCTGTCCAAATCCTTTTATGTTGCGCTACGCAGAGTTTTTCGGCGATCCTTGCCAGGGGTGTGGGGGCGGAGCCCCCGGAGATTTTTTGGGCCCTTTGGGCTGTGGGTCTGTGTTGCCCTATATAAACTCATATGTATTATTTGTCTTGTACTTGGAAGAAAACCCTAATAGTGAAAACTTCTAGTGCGACCGTGGAAGTAGGCAGTTTTCGCCGAACCACGTAAATCCTGTATGCTTCTGTGTGTTTTCTTTTTCTTCTCGTTTCTTGTCTATTGCGCCAAATTTATTCCCAACAATCCCATCGTCTTCGAGCACGTGTTGTCGGGCACTTACGTCCCAACATCCACTTGTTCCTGCGGCGTCCTCCCTGATTCCGAATATTACCGTCTGCAGCTATTGACCTCGAAGAGCGACGTGTACCATTTCGGCGTGGTGATGCTGGAATTGCTCATCGGATGCAAGGCAATACACCGGTTCGAGCACAGCGGCACGCCGAAGAACATGGTGGAGTTCGCGGTGCCGCATATTGCCTGCAGACGATGTCCACAAGGTGTTCGATCCAAAGCTGCCGCCGCTGACTTCGAATGAGATGTAAGCCGGCGGACATGCACGTTGCCTACATGGCAATAGACTGCATGAACCCGTAGGGTCGGGAATGACCGACGATGCCCGAAGTGGTGTACGGGCTCGAGCAGGTGGTGGCCGCTTGCGAGGAGCCAACCACAGTCACGGATCTCTCCCGTCCAGCATGGTCCGATCCAGCTAACCCAACCATGTTGTGCATAAAAGATTCTTTGGTTTTTTTAATTCCCATTAATTAATTAAAGTTGGATGAAAATAGATATGATTAGAAGAGGTGTTTGTTTTTCCTTGTTGCTCAAATTGGTTTAATTAATGTAGCCAAGTGGATTTGTACCAAACTTACATTTAAATTTTTCTTTAATTGTTTTTTTAGTGACATTGTTACTTAGTGTCGATTAAATAATATTTTTTTGAAATTATCCTTTCGAAATTTAAATAGTTAGAATTTGAGTAAACAGGGTTCAAGTTGCCTAACATTTTTAGTTTAGTCCATATTAGCTTAGTTGACCCACAAACCTTTCTAACTAACTTGTATTTAATTAATATTGTGCTTTTTTTTTTATAAGGAAAGTTGCTCATCCAATCAAATTTAATATTATTAAATTATTTTGCTGGAAATTCATCTCAGGTAAGATTTGATTAGGTTTTTGATCACCTAGATTCTGATACAACTCGAACCGGATGTATAACACCAGTCCACGATCAAATCAATTGAGCTGATCCAGGTGATAAGTTTTAAATGCATTGCATGCTTGAACAACAGTTGCCATTTTGGGAGGATAATATCATTATACTCAGAATTGATTCATTCATATCATTTCCTTACAGTTTCCCTCTCCCTCACATTCTAAGAGCAACACTAATGATGGATGGTCTAACCCAAATCCAATCTCCAACTAATATACAGTCTTGAAAGGGGCAGCAGCCTTGAGATTATGCACAATATCAGCCACAGACCCAACACTAGCAGCAATAGAAACCAGCAAGCACACGAAGCTGAGCCCCTGCAGCATAAACCACTTCGGGGCTCCCCTCTTGATCTTCTCCTGCGCCATGTGCATTCCTAGTGGAAAGTAGACTGCCAATGGCCAAAACCCTAGTGCTCCTATCAGCCCCAGAACCGCATTGAAGAATGGCAGCAGCATGGCAACCAGGGTTGTGAACATGATGAGGATGGTCCTCAGAACGAGCTTCGACAGTGTGAAGCTAAGCGACCCAATCGAGTAGGTCTTATGCAGGAACTTGTTTTCTGGCCAGTAGAATAGTAGGAAGTTCTCAAACCTGGCAAAGATTGGCTGTGCATATACCTGAAATGAAATATATTGTGCTTAACTTTAGTTTATTGCTCTCATAATCAAATATCATAAATATAGTGTGTATTAATTTAATGACCTGATATGCTCCTATGAGATGGACAATGACACAAATGTTGGCCATGTCTACAAGCCAGTAGGGCTCATAGAATCCAAAACCAGTGAGAATATTTCCAGGAGAGTCATTGCCAAATGCAGCATAACCTATGCAGCCAAGCAAGAGGTAGAAGATGGTCGTCAGCCCAATTCCATTAAACGTCGCCTTCTTCATCGATTTGTTCTCTGCAGGAGGTGACTTCAAGGTGTCCTTCAATTGCAATGGAGAATCTTTAGTGAATGGAATCTCAATGTAGCAGATATCTCAAAGAGATGAAACTCATATTACATATTATACCTGAATCTCAATCAAGACATCCGCGAAAGTATAGGCAAAGGCGATGTTCCCCAAAGCGAGGAGCACGTTGAACCCCTTGTCGCTCGGTGCCACGTTGCTCGTGCCTCCCAGCGAGCCTCGAAGCTCTCCGTGCGAAGCCCACTTGCCGATGCAGAGGCCGAGGCTGATGAAGGAGTACCCGAACGACGTCGCCACCGCCACCACCGACAGCCACGTTATGTTCTCCAAGCTCGGGAACTGGGAGAGCACGAGCTGGAAGAGGCCGAACACCACCATGTACATGTTCCCGGAGGCCTCGCACCTGGCGCCGTGGCCGTTGCGGTGGAAGCAGCCGGTTCGCTTCACCGCCCTTTAATTTGGAGCAACAAACAAGAGATGATAAAACATTTAGCAAGCGAAGGTCTTCTTTAATATATTGGAATAATTAATCAAGAAGAAGGCATGAGCGTTCTTGATTTCTCACATCATGCTTGCGCTAGCTGTGATGGTGTAGCCGACAAGAGTCCCCCACAAGTTAACATACTGAGCACACCCGCACAAGAAGACATGCCTGGGACCTGTAAAAGAGAAGGAAAATATATATACTTGTTATAGTCATGCTCGACTAGGCTAAAGTACTTCATATAATTCAAAGCAAATACCTAAATACGATCGAACAGCATCAATATACGCGCGATTTATGGTTCCACTGACAGGATCAGGGAACCTGTAGCAATTAGCAAGAAGAGCGGAGGTGTAGTAGGTGACGCCGGAGAAGAAGAGGAGGACGAGAGGACCGACGATCCATCCCAACTGAGCAACACTCCACGCCAGCGCCAACACCCCCGAACCGATCAACGCAGCAACGATGTGTGCAGTCGCAGTCCAAACAGTTCCTGAATGCATACACTCAGGTGAACCATCTTGGTCGATGCATGCGCGCACTGAAGCAAAAAAAACAAGAATTCCAAGTGATCAGCGCTTACCTTGTCTCTCATGCTCTCCATGCTCAATGTCATCCTTAACCATGCTTTTCTTCCACGGCCTTCCCCCTCTCTTGCTCACAACCACGGCAAGGATTAAGTAGAGTGGAAACGAGATGTGAGTCCACACCAAGCATGTGAGAGGAGGTGCGTTATATATAGGACTGAGCAAAACTCTATCCTACCCGAAAATTCATTTCGGGTCGGGTTATATTTTTAAAAATTTCTATTACTATTTCGGGTCGGGCCGGGTTCGGGTGAAAATCCTATTTAATCCGACCCGATCCGATTTTAAGTTGAATAGATATTTATGTTATATATATTGATAAAAGATAGTGTTAGTTTTGTGATTAGAATGATAGAGATAAAATTTAAGAGATTTTGAGTTCAAATCCTACTTGAATTATAATTTTAATACAATTAATGTTCATCATTTTTATCATCATTTTCAAGATGATTTTTTTTTCTAAACCGAATTCGGGTTAATCGGGTCGGGGCCCGATTTTTTTGAATTATTCGGATCGGGCCCAATTAAAAAATCGGATCGGGTCGGATATAAATTTTTTAAAATTTCTGGGTTAAGATGTTCAGCCCTAGTTATATACAGAGTAGTGCATGTAGAGTGAGATACCAATTAATTCCCCACTTGGAAAATTAATATTTAACATTGGAAAAGCTAGCCTTGTCACCACTAATTATGGAGAGGGACCACATGTGTTTTGTATAAAGGAAGAGGGTTGCATTATTATAGGAAAAATTGAACAATAAAAGGTTTTCTGGTAGTAAATAAAAGATCACTTTTAATTTCATGAATTAAATTAGGGGGTGTGCATATGTAGATCCGAAACCAGTTGGGATCTACCCGATTGGGTAGATTTCGAATAGGGCTCGGAATAAAAATTAAGAAACCGATTAAAACCAGTTCTGGTTCCGAATCCAACACATCAGGTATACGAAACCGATACTAGCTCGGAACCTGTTCATTTACAGGTTCCATAGTATAAGTTCCAACTAGATACCATGTTGGAATCTATTTCGGAACCTGTTCTAGAACCTGTATTGGAACCTGTATTGGAACCTGTTCTGAAACCTGTACTGGAACCTGTTGGATCATATTCTGGAATCCGTTTTGAAACCTGTACTGAAACCTATTGGAATATATTTTGAAACATGTTGGAATCTATTTTGAAACATGTAAATGAACAGATTCCAACAAGGTACCTAGAATCGGAATCGGAATCGGAACATGTAGTTCGGATAGGGTTCGGTTTCATGTTCCAATAGGTTAGGGTCCGTTTCCAAAATCTAGGAGCCGATCCTATATATGATACTGTTTGAGTATCATAAAAAATATAAGATACTCAGATCAACTCATCTCTAAATTAAATAATGACTCATATATATATATATATATATATATATATATATATATATATATATATATATATATATATATATATGTTCTGAGTAAATTTCCTCAAAATAATCAATTACCAATTACTATAATAGTTCAGCCTTAACTTACACGTACTTGTATATTTATGTTTTGAATCTTTCGCTTTAAGTAAAAGGCGCTGTACCCTTTCTTTTAAATTTCATGCAAGTTAATTAAAATTGTACAATTGTGATGGAAAAGAAATGAAGTGCTTAGTATGGAATTTACATTGATTAGTTCTTGGGTCAATGTAGCAATAATTCATGCAAGGATGCTCAAAGAAAAGGAGAAGATAAAGTTTAGGCTTTATGATGTTAGACCGTGATGGTGTCGGTAGGTTTGGAAGAAAAAATGGGAGGTTTTTTCTTTCCATAAAGATTTTGAAACTTGAACTTGATCATATATATCATGCATTGCTGAGAAAATTATGAAGCAAAAATATTCTAATTAATGATCTTTACATATACTAATTATGTTCTCGCATGAATTCGGGGGTACGTATTATAAGCCTCAGCATCTGTTAGTTCAGCGCGACTTTGGTGTGGTGACCTACAAAGATACTTTGACACTCAAGTGAGAGAGAATTTCAGTTAATGTATATGAAAATAGAACAAATTAAGAGTCTACCTTCACTACTAGAAACTTGATCTTCAGCAACGGCCGCTCAAGCCGTTGCTATTTGCAACGGCATTCTTACGGCCGCCCGAGCCGTTGCAGATATTTGTATCTGCAACGGCGTTCTAACGGAAAACCGAGCCGTTGCTGATTATTTTAATTATCAGCAATGGCTTTCTGACGGAAAGGCGAGCCGTTGCTGCTTTTTTAATTGTCAGCAACGGCTTGCTAACGGATAAGTGAGCCGTTGCTGATGATAATTTATCAGCAACGGCTTTCTAACGGGCGAGTGAGCCGTTGCTGATAAGTTTATATAGGGCACCAGTCGCGCGCCCGACCCTTCTTCCTCCCGCTGCTCTCGCCTCTCGCCGCCGCTGCTGCCGACGTTGCCGCCTCTCGCCGCCGCTGCTGCCGACGTTGCCGCCTCTCGCCGCCGCTGCTGCCGTCTTGTTCAGGTATGTTGATCGGCCGGCCGGCTCTTCACTAGGTTTCGGCCGGCGGGAATCAATCCGACCGAAACCCTATTTCTAGGGTTTCGGCCGGCGGCGGTCGGCCTATGGCCGCCGCCGGACCTTCTACAGTGGCCGGACAGTGTGTTCGGCCACTGTACGCCGGCGCCGGAGGGTGGACTCCGGCGCCGGAATTTATAATTATATATATATATATATATATATATATATATTATATTGTTTTATAATTATTAATTAATTGTTTTATAATTGTTAATAAATTGTTTAGATTAATTGTTTAATTTGTTAGATTAATTATTAGGGTTTAGATTAATTTCGGACGCGCGCCGGAATCGTCCACTTCGGACGCGCGCCGGAATCGTCCAATTCGGACTCGCGCCGGAATCGTCCAAATCGAAATTGGCAGCAAATGAGACTTTTATATTGGCATCACAAGCCGAACAAGTATATTACGCGAAGTATTCGGCTCGAAATAAAGATAGAGCAGATTGGTGTGTATTCTGTAAGACAAAAGGTAGAGGAAAAATTGATCCGATAGTAGGAGAAAATGATCCTCCTGGTTTCTATCAAGAAGATGATCTTCCTGCTGTGGATCGTATTATTCCAATACTCGGGGATGCAGACACAACGTCAATTCAATTAGAAGTTGAATATGCTGATGATGACGATCATGAAATTGAGGAAGCTGGAGATGAAGAAGATGAAGAAGAGGAAGAAGAGGAAGAAGAAGAAGAATTCGAAGACTATTATTCAGATGAGGAAGAATAATTGTAAAGTATATATTTTATTAAATATATCTCTACTATTTATACAATAATCTGATTATATGTCTGTTCGACAGATATGTCTGGTCGTGGTTATCGACGCAGGAGAGTTTCGGAGTCTCCGATCGGTGAGACTCCAGCACTTACTCATGCTGCTGATCCTCCTGTTGCTGATCCTCATGAGGATGATACTGCCGAGGCTAGTACATCCAGACGTAGGCGGCCACGCGGGCCGAACAGGTGGCAGCCTCCACCAGCCACAGAGTCACGTAGATTGATTAGCGTGATTGGGGAGCGGTAATATATCATGAATTATGAATCATTACAAATTCATTATATCATAATATAATATTAAAATTTATTTTTGTTGTGCAGGTTTGAGCAAGAAGAAGTGCCGAGGAGCATTTCTTCTACTATTCGACGATACATGCACGGGGCATGGCCTACGTGGTCTCACGTGCCTAGCGAGCACGTCGACATGTTATGGCGCGAGTTTGAGGCACGTATTATTATTATTTTTTACATGCATGATGATATATTAATATTGGTACTGATATTATTATTTTGCAGGCTCGCTATACATGGGCCGAGGACCAGAGGCCCTTCATTTACGCTGCCTGAGAGGCTATTTCCCGGGCAAGGTACAACGGGCAGCTGGGGCAGGCTCAGTCCCAAGCGATGGCCCGAGCTGGGACCACTAACATCGCGGAGACTCGGGGATACGGCCCCGGTTGGATTACTCCGGATATATGGGACCAGCTCGTGGGGATATGGTCGACGGATCGATGGCAGGAGGTTTCTCGGAATGCGGCTAGAAATCGCATGTCGGGGGAGCAGCGCGTCACACCGGCGGCTCTATTGCATTTGCAGTGCACGCAAACCGTATGGTAAGTATATCTTTTAATTATATATTTTATTTGTTATTATGTGTACTAATTAATGTATTTGTTTTATAAATGTAGACGACGGTGTCGGATGACGGGAGTGTCCAGCGACCCTCCCCGATGGCGGTGTTTGAGCGGACTCACCGTCGAGCACATGGGACGGGGGAGTACATCCACAACCGCGCTGCATACATTATGATAATTATATATTTGTTTAAATTATTCATTATATATTTATAATTTAAGTTTTATGATAAATATTAAACAAAAAATCAAACTCGAGTAGGAGACCTACAGCCAGACGGTGGTGCAACGTGGGGGTACCCCCGAGGACTTTGACGCAGCATCGTGGGTCGAGGCCGCAGGTGGCTGGGACCATGGCCGCGTATATTGCTTCGCAGATAGTGGTCATGCGCGAGCCGTACTAGGGCCACTTGGGGCACCGACCCCTCCGGTCGCTGATGAGCGACCGTCCACCTCCAGATCCAGTTATGATCATAGTAATAGGATAAGGACACTAGAGGAGACGGTCGCGCGTCAGACTGAGATGATGGAGCGCCAGAGTTAGACGATGGCGAATATAGAAGCTATGCTACGCAACTTGTTAGGTCATCCCGAAGCAGGCATCTCTTCGGCATCATCTAATCCATCGTCCTCGAGTCAGTCCACGCCGGTGTACACTCAAGCACTCCAGACTCCGCCATATGATCCAGACCATCCTCCATCGTGATCGTGAGATTTTTTGTTTGGATATTGAACTTGTTACTGAGATATTGAACTTGTTTAACTTATTTTGTTTGGATATTGATACTTCAATTTTGCATTTGAATTATTTTTATACTATCGTGGATAATTATCAATATAAATATAATTATTTTGATGTATATCTTGGTGTGTTTGTGATGTGTGAATGAATGTGTGTATCAGGGTATGGGTGTGTGAGTTATGTATCAGATAATGTATCAATGTATCAATGGAAATTTTCAATTTTCAAATTTTCTGTTTCCAGGTACACATCATCAGCAACGGCTTTCCCACGGCCGTCCGTGGGAAAGCCGCTGCTAAAAGTGAAAGCCGTTGCTGATGACCTACAGCAACGGCTTAGCGACGGACTTTTACTAACGGCGTTGCTACGGACTCAGCGGCCGTTGCTATTAATGTTATCAGCAACGGCTCCGGGTCTGTGGCAAAACCGTTGCTGATAATATTTTTAGCGACGGCCCGAGCGACCGTTGCTGATAATGTTTTGAGCGACGGCCCGAGCGGCCGTTGCTGATCCGTTGCTAAGTTATCAGCAACGCGACTTTCTATCACGGCTCTATTGCAACGACGCGGCCGTTGCTGATGCTCTTCAGCAATGGCTCAGCAACGGCATCGGCCGTTGCTGATGCCCATTGTTCTAGTAGTGCTTGTTGTGTATCGTTTTTATTTTATGAGGCAGGTTTGAGTACTCGACGAGGATGTCTTCTGAAATTTTACGGGAATATACCTTGAATAGGTTGATTTCTATCCCCTAGATTGTAGATCTATTACTACCGAATTATTAGTGTTAGAGCTGGTTTGATCTATGTCTTGTTCATGAGTCACTACTAAAAAATGGGATATTTGCGACGGACGTTACCGTCGCAGAACGGTCGCTAAAGACCTTCTGCGACGGTAGGATGCGATCGCAAAGAACGATAGCAAAAGGTATCGTCGCAGAAAATTAGTTGAGATGCTTCTGGAATTGATTCGATCGAGCTCAGGGAGCCAGTTGAGTCCAACTAATTATCTTAGGGTTCATGTGTTTGTTTTATTACGTAAAAGGTAAAGAAAAAAGAAAAGAAAAAGGAACCTTGACATGTAATGTTAAAGAAATTAATTAATTATAAATCCGATATTAATATATAATTGAGCTAGAACTAGCGAGAATCTGAGACTAATTAAAAGAAATAGTTGAGCTAGAATATAATCTGCTCTAGAGAATTTAAAGTGTCCTCCCAATTATCCTGAAATGATATGGAGTAGTACTCAACATCAATAAAGATTAGTTCCACCGAATATAATAGGCTAAAAAAATAAAAGAAAGTAAAACTTGTGATGGAAATAATTTTTTTTATTATACTAAATTTTTATATATTACAGATAATGTGTAGAGCTTTTTCTGGGATGGGTGTTTATGGAGAGTAGCTTTTTAGAGTTTGGTGAGAAAGAGAGAAGTTTGAAGGAATTTTTTTCTTTTTTAAAAAAAAAAATCACACATTCGTTATAAATATGATTAATATAATATTTAAATAATTTGGACAATTTTTTTCTCGTGAACTAACTTTTAGAATGGAATTAGGCTCACTAATTTCTTAACATTGTATCAGAGTCAATCTTGTGATTGATATTTTGTGTTACTCGTAGATGTCCAGTCCTGCAAACTTCACGCTCTAAATGTTCAATCCTGGACGTGATGGGGTGTGTTGAAGTCCCACATTGGTTAAAATTATGGTCAATATAACATTTAAATAGTTTGGACAATCCTCTCCTCATGAGCTAAATTTTGAAGCGAAATTAGACCCACTAATTTCTTAACATTTTTATAGAAGAGAAAGGGGACTACTTATTAATTTCTTGTTCATATAAATTGAGAGAGTTTAGAAAAAAAAAATCTTGTTGTGTCAATCAAACAAAAGTTATCTACCATTTAATTATCTCTACAATGAGATCTCTATTTTTGTATCTAAGGTTTCAAATATTTTGAAATAATTTATCGTATATTTGAAACAGGTTAAAGCGTGCATCAAAAACATGTTGGGATCGAAGCATGGAGAATCCTTCAAAGATGAAGCACGTTGAAGAACGAAGCCGAAAATCGAGCGCAAAATGAAAAATCTAAGCAAGAAAATTTACAGCTCTGTGTTAGTCGATCGAATGGTGTTTTAGCAGTGGCAGCAGCCATGTCGGTCGACCAATCGGTCGACTGAATGTTGCCAAAATATGGTCGAGAGTTCGTCGGTCGACCGGATGACAGAGCGCGAGGGACTCATTGAGTCGGTCGACTGCGCCAATTCTCGCGGCAATGATTGGCGTATAAGGCTGGCTTCGGTCGACCGACTGGTCGACCTGCTTTGAAGTAGACAGTTTTTTGTCGAGCGATCGACCCATCGGTCGACCGATCATAGGGAAATCGTTATAGTGAGCCAGCAGTCGAATGACCGGTCGACCGATGCTTCGACCAGACCATCGACCGGGCGTCTTTAACGGTCGAAAATAATCTCGTTGACGCCCTGCTTCAGCAGGATCTATTTATACTCCCTTATAACTTTGTTTTGCAACTTCTCTCTCAGATTTTAGTGAAAAGAAAGCTTCAAAGAGTGATTCATTAGACATTCCTTAATCTTCAAAGAGTTAATTTCTTCATACTTCCACTTGATCCCAGCTGCCGAAGGTGTTTTATTCCAAAGGGTGGATCAAGCTGGTTAGGCGCAAGAATAAGAGGCTCCCAAGTGTGATAAGATTTTATTCTCTTCTTGTAATAGTTTGTTTTTAGTTAATTTGTTTTTAAACGCTTGTATTTGATTTGTTGAAAGACCTAGGGTGTTAGGTCTTGAGTGTAATTGTGTGTAGAAGTGGTTTTCATATTGTGAATGAGTAAAGTCACTTGTGTAAACTTAGTTTAGCTAGGATTAGTTAAGTTGTCCCTTAGGGTTGAGTTGGAAGAGTGCTCACGATAAGAAGACGGAGACTTTCGGGTGTGGAAGTGTCTTAGGTCGAGAGTGCAACTCTTCGAGTCAAAGTCCTTATTGTAAGAGAAACTCAAATTAATCTAGTTAACTTAGTTTGGAAATCCTAAGCGGGGTGCTTAGGTAGTGGAGTAGGCATTGGGGCCGAACCACTATAAATTGTGTGTTTGCATTGATACTCTATTTGTGTTTAATTGCCTATCTTGCTTCCGCATCCATTCATAAAATTGTAATTTGCCTAAACTAGTTAAGTAAACGTTTAAATCAAAATTAGGCCAATTAATTTAGAGAACACACTATTCACCCCCCTCTAGTGTGTCGTTTTACTCAACAATTGGTATCAGAGCAGGTCCGTAGCTTGAGATTTCACCGTCTCTTCTACACCGTATCTCGATTCTAAAATGACACTAGAGATTAGAGAGTTTTCACCCCCTAAGTTTGATGAGTCCAATTTTGGTCTTCGGAATAGTAGAATGTATACTTTTCTAAAGACTCAAGGTTTAGGTGTATATAGCATGGTGAAGATAAAATATAGTGAACCTAGGGAGAATATGGATTCATGGACCCAAGAATAAATTAATATGTTCGAATTAAATGCTAAAGCAACAAATTGCATATATTGTTCTTTGGAAAATAATATACTTGAGAAGATAATGCATTGTACTTCTACATATGATATCTGAAATACTTTGAACATGTTTTATGATTATGCTAAAATTGAAGAACTCGTTACTCTAAATGAAGGAGACAATGACAATTGTCATCCTCCTATATCTAATGAGGTTCTTGAAGTTTTTAGTGTTTCTAGCCAAAGAAGTACAAAGAGTCGGAAGAGAAAAGTATATGTCACATATGCAATGAGAAAGGGCACGTGAGAAAGAATTGCTCTAGCATGAAGAACAAGGCAAAACGGAGATCAAATGCTTCCACTCACTCACTTGCATCAAGTGAGACATCCTCACCATAGCAAAAATAAAAAAAAATAATGGACATTATTTTTATTGCGGTGTATATGGGCATGCTATATATGATTGCGCATTCAAGATGAACCCAAGTGGAGTTAAAGCACTTTGGGTAGCTAAGCCTTCTAACATTCAAGGACCTAAAGTCATTTGGGTACCAAAGGTCCCATGCTCTTTTGTAGGGGGAGCAACCGCACAAGGGTAAAGAAAAATGAAGAATTGAAGTTGATCATGGACATCAATAAAAAATCCATCCTTGGTTGCAACTTCAAGTCATGAAGATGTCATAGGTATGAAAATTGGCATCTAGGTATCTTTGGTATCATCTCCTATACTTACCTACTTAAATTATAGTTGGAGCTTTGATAGATGCTTAATGTTAGTAGATTTTTTAATCTTGATAAGTTTTATCAAAATAATTTTTTATTTTTTATTTTCGGTCTCTTCGGAGAACTATGTGGCCTGTAATGGGCCTAAGCAACCTTGCGGTATTAAATCGTAGGCTCTTTGCAGCCTTTCGATTTTCAACCAAAATGAAGGGTTGGAGATCATGTTTTCATCAATATTATATTTATGATCTCTTGAAAATTCATTTTGGATTCATGACAACATATTTTGAAATGTATTTCAAACTATTTAGCAAAGCAAATCTTGAGATCGATACTTGGCTTTCTCTTTGCTATCTAGTATGATAACTTGTTAGTAGTTACATTTCAATTATGTTACTAATGAATATTGCTTGCAAGCTATTAAAAATGTGATAGAAGGCTAGTAGAGTCAAATTGAAAAGGAGATGAAAAAAATTGGAAAATTCTCAAGGGTAAGGTATGAGTTCAATTTTGCAAAAATATTTGTGAAATTGATTATTCATGATTAATAAAGTCTCTATGCTCATGATTAATTTTGCTTGATAAATATATAAAAATTCATGAGTAAGTAAATGTTTGATAACTTAGACAATCTCATATCTTGATTGGATGAAAATTGCTCTAGGTTAGAATTTTCATTAGATGCCTCATTTTCTACGGTTGAAAAACATGTTTTGAATACACACACCATATGAGTCTAGGTTGCTACACTTTGTATCATATGAACACTCAAAACTAGATTAGTTCATAAGACTCAAAATTGGAAACAATTGACCTAAGTCAACATTTTGACTTAGAAATCTCCTTTTGAGTTTAAATTTTCATAAACATGTTTAAGTCCACTCATGTTAAATATTCAAGTGTCTAAGTTAGAAAAAACATGAGTAGATAGTCAAATTTGATTATTAGCACTTTCATGGCTTCAAGCTTATTTTGATTAAAATTGTGCTAAGCTCATAACATGACTAATTAATTTAAATTTCACTTCAAATTTGATAAAACAAGTGTTAAATGATCATATCTTGATATCTAGAAGATTTGAGCAAAATCAAAAATCAGTGGTTAAATAACACATATTTACAAAAATGCCATTAAGATCTTGTAGGATTTTTAGAAAATTGTAGGGATATCCTTTTTGAGTGATTCTTGATTCTTTGGAATCCACATAAGGTCTAATTTATGTAGAAAAAGTTTCACAAAATTCGGATGATCACACCATCTCGAGAAATTTTTTTCTTAAGGAATAAAAGATAAAGCAGATCGAGTGGTCGATAGGCATTCGATCGCCCGATCAATCGGCGGGCAAATAAAATGCCCAGATCGCCCAATTTTTCAGCCAGATTGAATCTTAGTCGTCCAATCTATTTACTTAAGCCCGAAACTAGGGCTTCCTTGCCTATTCGACCGGTTGTCCCATCTTGAGTCCTCTCTTACCATATCTTCTAGGGTTCTACCTCCTCTCCAAGCTTCTTCTCCAAGGTAAAAATCTTTCTTCATCCTTCATTCATGAAGTTGTCATCAAGAACATGATTTCTTCTTTCAATGCATCATTATTCGCACACAAAATGTCATTCATGCAATTTTTTTGATAACTTCTCTTGAGCATGTTTACCTCAAAAAGAGTTTTTCTTCCAACAAAAATCAAGAATTTCATGTGTTCTTAAAATGATTCATCATTTGTTCTTTAATGAAATTTTATGTTGATCATAAATTGTTAGTCAAAAATCTTCTTGTTTGCTTGCAATAGTTTTTGGCTCAATTTTAAGCTTAGGTCTTCTTGAAAATTTTTATTTTTGGCCATAACATTTTTTTATATATGGATCTTCATGATTAATCCTTCTATTTTATTTTATTTTACATTTATTTTTTATTTATCTTGAAATTTAATGAGAAATCTTTGTTGCATGAGCCTATACTGAGTTTTAAACTTTTTTGCTCTTTTTCCTTTGCATTAGAAAGCATGCATTTTTCATTTAAAGACTAATCCCTTATATCATCTTCAAAATTGTTCTGCAGAATGGCACATAAAACCAAACTCTCATCCTTACCTAATAATCTATTGACCCAATTAGGAAAGAAACAAGCCTCCAAGTTTGTAGATAGAGCCTTCCTGCAAACTCGGCCAGTAAACTTAGATGACTTAGAAAGATTTGATATCCGAGAGAAACTTGATAGCATGGGTTGGGTAGAATTTTTAGCAAAATAAGTACCGGTTTGTCCCATCTTAGTAAAAGCTTTTTTTTCTAATCTAGTAATAGAGAAGGCAAGGCTTGATGATGGCTTAGTCCGATGGTCTGAAATTTCAGGAAAACCCATAGTTATCACAGAATCCCTCATTAGAGATGTCTTCGAGTTTCCCTTAATGGGAAAACGAATTTATAAGATGTCCTCCAACCATTTTTATGAGGAGTACCCTCCTCATATAATTATACCAGCCATATGCCCTAAGGACTATGAGGGAGTGATGCCTACTCAAAGCATCAAGCTTTCACTCATAGCTAGGATTGTGCACCTCATCATTGCATATAACATTCTTCCTAGAGCAGGACATTACGATGAGGTCACCTCCATGAGTTCTAGGGTACTCTTCTGTGCCATGTCTAGTATACCTATAGATGTCCCTGACTTCATGCTTAGATACATAGCTGAAGTCCACTCCTAAAAAAAAACAAGCTCTTCCTTATGCCTCAACAATCTCTTATTTCATATATGAAGCTGGGGTTGATAGATCTAGATTTGAGATGGAGCCTATTCCGAGAGCCATAGACTCTTCCTCCCTGAGCCGCATGAAGATTCTTGAACATCAGTGCTGCAAAAGGACGCGAGGAGATCCTATAGATCAGGCGGACCATGAGACAGAGATGGAGGAGGCCGAAACTGGTGGAGGATCATCATCCGACCCTTCTCGTGCGAGTCAAAGTGATCTGGAGCATCGCTTTGCGCAGTTTCAGATTAATCAGATGGAATGGAACAACACATCATCAGCCCACATACAAGCAATCGATCGTCAGATAGACGAGTTTGGCACCATGATCGGTGACCATGGCCGGCGCATCAACGAATATGGTCAACGTGTTGACCAGTATGGTCAGCAAATAGATGAGTACGATCGTCGAGTTGATGAAATGTATGGGAGAGTGGATGAGATGTGACAGTATTATCAGTCACATCTACCACCTCCTCCACCACCTGAGGATGAGTTGATATTTTGGTGTACTGATGTATTGGTATTTTTCATCCTATGGACATGTCTTTGATTGACACTTTGATGTATTGGTATTGTGATGTATTGACACTTTGTCTTTGATTGACTATGTGATGTATTTTTCATCTTTATGAGCATGTTCATCTTGCTATGCTTGCTATATTTGTTTTTGATGGATGACAAAAGGGGGAGAGTACATAGATATATGCTCATTGATATGGGGAGTAAATATATTGATAATGGAAGTAGTATAATTGAATACATTCATATAGAAGATACAAAATGATAAAAGAGAATTTAGAAGATACATGCATATAGATAGGGGGAGCTTAATTTGATTAACATTGCTTTATTTCTTTAATGCTTCCTTGTATCTTGATATTAATCGTCATTGGTTTGTCATCATCAAAAAGAGTAAGATTGTTAGCTGAAGGGTTCTTCCTTCATGCTTTATTTTCCTCATGATTATTTTGATGATAACAAACCCATTTAATAAGTGTTTAAGTATGAAAATTGTAGGATTGATGAAAGATTCGTGAAGTCTATCGTATCTTGATCAATCCTCAAAACAAGTTAAAGCGTGGATCAAAAACATGTTGGGAAGCATAGAGAATCCTTCAAAGATGAAGCACGATGAAGAACGAAGTCGGAAATCGAGCGTGAAATGAAAAATCCAAGCTAAAAAATTTTCAGCTCTGTGTCGATCGACCGAATGGTGGTTTAGCAGTGGCAGCAGCCATGTCTATCGACCAATCGATCGACTGAATGTTGCCAAAATATGACCGAGAGTTCGTCGGTCGACCGAATTGGTCGACCGGATGACAGAGCGCGAGGGACTCATTGAGTCGGTTTTTTTCCCTATCTTTCCCAGAAAGAAGTTCCATCCCGTCATAATGGAGCGGCATTCCGAAAAAAGATGCTTCACCGATTCATTCGCATCGTTGTAGAAAACACTATAGGGGTCAATTCGTGTCTGATAAGCTTATCCTTTTGTTTATAGTCATTTTTTTAGTGCGAGCCAAAGTACAATTTTCATTTTTAAATGACCCTTGCATTTTCAAATTTTATTTGCCCGCGAGTCTAAGACACTTCGTTCCACAAGTTGCGTGTACATTGAAGCTGTGGTGAATTTGCTCGAAGCATGCCGACGCCAAAAGTGAATGGTCCTCATCGTTTCCTCTGGTTTATTAGCTGCTTTCTACTTTTGTAGTTTCTATGGACGTCCTGATGAGTGATTGTTTTCATGGTATCCAAGGTCGGATGAGTTGATCTTCAAAGACCAAATGGATAAACTTACAGTCGTGCCAGTCTTGAACAAGCGTCATTCCACCATGAACATCAGCTTCTTCTTTATTTCTACGTCATGGCAACTCTGTTTCCACTCACCAGTTAATGCACCATTATAATCTTTAACCATAGTCCATAGCAGATTAATTCTGCGAGCATCAGACAACAGTTTGTATAATGGTTCCAATGTGATCTTCATGCTCATGATCATGTAGCCAAAATAATCCAATGAAGTATACGTCATGGAATCAAATCATGGAAAGCTGAGGAAACATGGATGATTGATGGAGGAAAAGGAGATGAGAGATCCAAGAATGGGGTGTAAGGTGAGCGTAGTGATTTGTCCAGTCAGTGGCAGATTTAATTTGTGGCATCAATCAGCTGCAGGCTTGACTACAATTCATTATTTTTGTGCGGGTGCAGTCTGCGTTGGACGCCTACCACTAGCCTTTTTGAGATTGCTTGGTCTCTCACTTTGTACTGTAAGTGCGGATATTAAAATGTTCATAATATTTTTTCGCTACTATTAAAATATTTTTAAAATTTTTTTAGAGAAAGAATATCCTTGTGTTATGAAATTAGGTACACAAATGATCATATACGTAAACGACGTTAATGGATGAATAATGGAGCTGACGTTATTGATGATTGGAACTAATGATGTGCACACGTGGCGCGTATGCAGACCCAGACGTTTTCTCACAGGGACTAAAATGTCCATAATATTTTTCACGAGTACTAAAATGCACCTTAACGTTTGTTTTAAAACTAAAATACCACTAAGATTATTGAAAATGACCAGTACAAAAATGACATCAAATTTAACTTATGTTAAGTGAGACTTAATGGAGATGTCGTGGATGTTGACCAGGATATTTATTTTACACATGATGCACATACAAATAGCAACTTGTCACGCAAGCGACACGTAGGATATATATCATTATAAATGGGTAAATGAATTAAATATGTTCAATAATACGATTAAACACGTTTAGTTAAATGAATTTAATCGTGTTTATATAGGTTACACGGATTCAACTCGGATTAACACGATTATTTAATCGTGTTAATCTGGGTTGAACTCGTTTAATCAAAACACACGTTTAGCCAAACCTAAACCCGCGTAATTCCGTATCATGTCGTGTCGAGTAATCGTGTCATGTCAAAAATTATCAGTCATATTAACAACGTCCTCTTCTTGCAGGCTGCAAATAAGTGTTGCAAGCAGGCATTTGGGCCTGTAGTCTGTTTTGCAACCTGCAAATGCAAAATAATAAATAATAATTTTTTTATATTTTTTAAAATAATAAATTGTAATTATTTTAAAAATATTTTGTAATTTTTAATATACTATTTTCCATTATGAGTATTCAATATTGTTTTATTATGCATATAAATAATGGCCAATATAAATATTATCAATACATAATTAATAATTCAATTTCTAAATATATATATTCTTTGAATTTTAATTTCATTTAGTACTATATACTGAAAGACACAATAATAATTTTAAAAATAATCTCATTTGTGTTAATAAATAAAAGTAAAATTACTTGAGCAATTATCCAAATTCATTATTTGAACATAAAATTTTCTCATATCCATAACATGAATTTGGATTTTCCCAAATTCATAACTAAATAGCCAAAGTTCCAATTTTACCATTCATTTCAAAATATAGTTTTTTTTTACTAATTAAATTTTTTTTCTAAAAGTATTTAAATGACTCAAAATAAATAAATAAAAATTATTCATAATATATTTTTTTCAGCAATTTATATTAATATTATAGTAGATAAAAATTTATTTTAATGACTAATAATTTTTTTAAAAAATTATTTATAATAATTTTTCACTAAAAAAATTTAAAAAAATAATTTTGGCTACTAATAAATTTTTTAGACACTAAAAAATACTACAATGATTGTTAAAAAAAATTAGTTTACGTTATATTTTACTTAACAAGTGTATAATTTAAGTATTTAAATATTTTTGAAAAATATTTTAAATATTTTTTTTTTAAAAAAAAATATTTGCCACTAAAACAAATTTTTTCTACTATAATATTAATATGAGTTGCTGAAAAAATATATATTACGAATAATAATAAAAAAAATATTTATTTTGAGTCATTTAAATATTTTTTTTAAAAAAATTTAATTAGTAAAAGGAAACTATATTTTGAAATGAAAGGTAAAATTAGAATTTGACCATTTAGTTATGAATTTGAAAAAATTCAAATTTATGTTATGGATATGGAAAAATTCTATGTCTAAATTATGAATTTAGATAATTCTATAAATAAATAAAAAAAGGAGAGCTAATCCAAATAAATAATTGTCTTCTTCTAGATGAATAAATGCCTCATGAGTCGGCATATATATAAATATAAATAATGAGTAGGTGAGAAGGCGAATCCATTAACTGTTGCTTAAAGGCATCCTAAAATGACACAACAATCTTTTAAAGTCACTACCATTTAAAATTTTAAAGGCAAGGAGGGAGAGTGACCCAATTATGCATGCATGCATGGCTATATTAATTGATCCTTTAGACTCCAACTTGTCTATAATTAAGGTTGTTCGTTGAGTCGGGTTCGAGTAATCGGGTTGGATTCAGCAACCACTCTAGAAAAACTAGAGACTAATTATATATAAATTAATATGCAAGTCAACTATAGTCAAGCCATGATCGATCACGAAGAACTATAAACAAATTGAGGCTAGCTACGTACTTTAGCATTCTCAACAAGCAAAATAATAAGTAAATCTTAGTTTAAGTTGGCCTGTCATTATATAATATATTAAGTGGAGAAAATTAATAATATATAGCTAAAGTTGTGCAAACTTATCCAAGCAGAAGAAATATAATTGGAATATGCATGTAAGTAAGAATAATCTGTCACACATCACACTTCGCCATCCTCTATAAATGAAAGCAGCCAATTATGCAGGAAGAAATTGGTTTTTAAAAAAAATTATGCAGGAAGAAATATACTGCATCACGCATAGTGAAGTCACCCACTCACTTTAATCTATTCCAAATATATGTTTATCTAAAATCCAAATAAATATATTGTTTCTCTACTTAAAAGCTAACCAAAGCAGCTCAATGATGGACTTCAACTTGCCTTAATAAGAAACCGATAATTAAAGCTTGGCTTTTGTGTGTCCACATCATGCCTGAATGGAGGGGCCCCAATTGACACAATTATTTCCTAAATGTGACTGGAATTCCATTACATAAAGAATCATTATTGTTGTACAATATATTAATCAATTGTAAAGGACTGAACTGTACTAACATATATTTGCAAAAATGTAATGGATTTAAAGCGAAAAGTTAGTGCATTATGAAAAGTTGTCCAGCATCATGTTTTTTTTAAGGAGAAAGTGAGGCCACGATTAGGATCCATCGGTTGCCCCGACAGACTATATTACGTAGAAGGTGGATATAACTAAGGATGTGCCTGAGTACTTGATAGATTCGAAATCGATTAAAATTTATTCGATTAAGTAGATTTTGAATTAAATTCGAATAGAGTTCGGGATAAAAATTAAGAAATCGGTTAAAATCGGTTTCGATTTCGGGTCCAACACATCGGATACTCGGAACCGAAACCGGAATCGATATCCGAAACTTGTACCCTGGAATATGTACCCTAGAATCTATTCATTTATAGGTTCCAGATTTCAGGTTCAAATAGGGTACCATGTTGGAAGTTGTTTTGATATCTGTTCTGGAACATATTTTTGAACATATTTTGGAACCTATTGGAACATATTATGAAAATGTACTAGAACATATTTTGGAACCTGTACTAGAATATATTTTGGAACCTGTACTAGAACATGTTCTGAAACCTCTACTAGAACATGTTTTGGAACTTGTTATAGAATTTGTAAATGAACAAGTTCCAACAAAGTAAACAGGGTACCCAGAACGAGAACCTGTGGTTCCGGATATATATGGTCCGATTCTAATTTTCAACAGGGTAGGGTTCGATTTCAAAACTTAGGAACCGATCCTATATATGGTAAGATCCAGGTATCATAAAAAATACAGGGTACCGAACCCGCTCACCCCTAGATGTAACCACGACCAAAAACTAACTCCTAAACGCACCACTGATGATCCGTCTGATGGTTTCTCATGGAAGATAATCTCATTTCTTACAAGCCAAAGACTCCAGCACCATACCAAAGACAACGAAGTGCGCTCCGCATGCATTCCAAGTTTCAGCCAAAAATGATAGATCTTAAATTTTTGTGAAACTATGTGAATTTCTAAACTATTTACATCCAAACTCCCACGAGTGAAGATCAAAAAATCATCCATAAATTTCAGGTTAGTGATCTCCCGACCAATATTCAAAATCAGATTTGCATTGTTGGCCCTAGACATTAGTCAGACATCCGCGACCAGTAGGAATAAATAGGGGGAGAGAGGGTCCCCCTATCCCAACCCTCGACGATGGTGGAACCATCTGTCGTGGACATCATTCAGGAGCACCACAGATTTGCCAGAGTTGAGAAGAGAACCCATCCATTTAATCCACAAAGTGGGAAAGTCGTGTCAACGAAGTAGCTCCAGCAGAAATTAGTCCTAGCAAATTGAATCAAAGACCTTGGCCATATCGAGCTTAATAAGTAAAGCATTCGTACATGTCCTTTTGTAGTGGTGGATAATCTCATTTGCCGCCATGTAGCAATCGTGAGTGGAACGCCCAGGCAGAAATGCACATTGTGAGTCCCTACTAGGGCAGGCATGAGGGGCTTCAGTCTTAGAGACAAGCTTTTAGAGAGGATGCAAACAATTCAACCCCATAAGTGAGACTAATCGATCGGAATAACGAGATATCATCTGCACGCACAATGGTAGTTTATTTAGCAAATTCTTGAAGTCGTTCCCAATGATGTTTCAAGTGCAAAGAAAGAACTCTGTTGTCAACACACCAAGTCATGGGGCCTTGTCCTGACCTAGAGTCTTGATTGCCGGCAAGACCTCCTCCTCGCTCAAGGCACCAGCAAGACAATCAAAAGAGGTGTAAAGCTCATCAAAGAGGAAGTCCCAATTTGGAAAGATGGAAGGTTCCCGAGTCGTGCTAATCGAGTCCTTGAAAAAGTTAAGGCAGAGGCTCGTAATCATCTCTTGGGAGCCCACAACAGTCCCATCACGCTGCATCGAAGAGATCCAATTTCTTTGTTTACATGCGCTAGCCACCCGGTGAAATTTTTTTGCATTCTGATCCCCGTCTTGCAACCAACGAGTTTTTTCCCACTGGCGTCAGAACACATGCTCAGCTTGATAGTTGTCATCTAAGTGCTTCTGAGTTTCAATCACATCCGATGCTTATGAAGCACCGCCGTTGTCGGCCCTTTCGGAGTCCAAGATCAACGTTCCAACTTCTTTTCCGTATCAACGATATGAGCGTGGGAGACCGATTGTATGTTTTTGCTGCAACGCCCCTTGTCAAGCATTGTGTTTAGAGTCAATTATATAATTTAGTATTTAAATTTATGAGAACTTTAATTAGTGTAATAATTAGACATCAAAAGTAGTCAGTCTTCTAAATAAGTTGAAATTAGCAAATTAATGAAAGAAGATGAAATTAATTAAGATTCCCCGAACTAATTAAAGTTGAGTTCACTTCGCAGGTGAATTGACTTGGCTCACCAAGTCATGTTCAGACCCAAACCAAACATGATGGCGTCAAGTTGGGCCAACTGATGATATGTGAGCCCAATAAATAGAAACCAATTGTGCTAGGAATGGACTCATATCAGATCACTCAACTTATAAAACTTAATTACAAAATATTTAGGGTCATTAATTAATTTAGTTGAGGAAATTCAAAATTAAGAATTTAGTTATATTGGGTTGGTTGAAAATTTTAGCAAAATATGTAAGAGAATGAAATTAAAATCTTTTTTTTTTTGGAATTAAGTGAGACCAAGGTCACACCGTAATCATTTCACGACCATGAAATGCCAAAAATAGAGAAAACCTCATGTCGTAGTAGCCCGTCGACTACGAAAATAACCAAGGCGTGAAGAGTACGAGGACTAAGAAGGAAGAAAAAGGGGTTATATGGGAGGATTTGTGATTGGTCGAAGTGATGACCAGTTATATTGACATGCATATACTACGTTTGCACTATTCAAGAACTTTCCCTCGAAGATGATGGCATTCCTAGTCCTCTAGACACACCAACACCTAATCGTAGATCTAATGATTTGGTCCTCATTCTAGGCAGACGGAGCAGGAATTTTCTACGCTACCACCCAGCTTGGGCACCTACTTAGGGCCCGGTTAAAGAAAGTTCATCCTGTCATTAGAACAGGACAATCCTCAAAAAGGTGCCACTAGGTCTCATCAGCTTGTTTGGAAATGACATACAAGAGGTCGTCGAGCTGGGTGTCGTGATTCTGAACCCGAATTTTGATTTGAAGACATCTTCACAATAATCCACATTTAAAACTTCATTTTTGTTGGGCATCTTCCTTCCCAGTCAGACCTCATCGGCCACCCCATGTTCCATGGATATGCAGTAAAAAGAGACCGTTGAGAAACAACCAGACAAGGTCCATCTCCAATAGTGAGTGTCACCCATCGTGGAAAGAGATGAGTGTCGATCCAATGTTTAAAAGATTTCACCCATTCCTTAGTGACTTGCCCACGCCAAGATAGGATCCACTCATTTGCACATGGAGCAAAGAGTTCCACCACTATGGCTCTCCTACGTCTCGAGACCTTAAAGAGGTTCAAAAATGCATCGACAAGCGAGGTGTTGTGCCTCTGTCGGTCAGTCCGGAAGGAAGTGTTTGTTCCATTCCCCAAGTTGACCTCCATCCCAATGGAAAATAGGTGCTAAGCAGCGCATATTCCTTTCCACACGCTTGACCAGTTTGTGGTGAAATGGTTGAAGTTCCAGGCCTTGCGATTGAAATATGTGTGCGAGACAATCTACCTCCAAATGTGATTGCTACTGTTTGCGATACCCCACCGCCAATAGCCTAATCTGGTGATATTATGAGCTTCCAAGTCAAAGATTCCCAACTTACGATTATCGAAGGCAAGTAACATCTTCCCAATTTACCAGGGCCATAATTTTGGCTCCATATATCGGATCCTCCCCGCAATAAGAAGTTTATTCTTCGCTTGTCAATCCCCTTTAAGAACCATTTGGGTGCTTTAAAGATGGCTCGATAGTGTTTTGAGATGCCACTAAGGACATTGTTGACCAGAGCGAGGCGCGCGTACGCCATGAGAGAGAAGGCACCCCTTTCAAGAGGATAATTTATGACCTATAGCTTGAATAGTCTTAGCTCAATCTCCCCGTTGGAGTTGTTCCCCTCGCAGGGAAAACCCCAAGTAGTTAATGGGAAAAGAAGTAGCTCCACACCCCATGAATATTCCCGCCATGTCTTCTGCTTTTGATAGATATTCGAGGACATGGACGATCTTCGTTTTGGGGTAGTTTATATGGAGACCCATCCGCAGCAAAATAGCGAAAAGAAATAGCTTAAGGTTTAAGATGTCATCTGTAAGATTCGAAAAAAATTCATAATATAAAAATCTATTTTGGTGCAGCACTGCAGTGCGCCGGACCCGGGGATAGTCGAGTCGAGCCTCAGGATCGCCTCGAGTGAAAAGGTATGACTCGACTAATGATTCATGGAATCTATGTGGGTGATTAACTTTCCTTTTATGAATTCATTTCTTAAATCAAGTTAAATTGATTCATATTATTGGTTGAGTCAGAACCCAAGTTGAGTTCAGGTTTAGTCGAGGTTCGAGTAAGAGTTAAGTGAGTCATGGAGCTATCTTTGGAAAGCTAGACGAGGGAATAAAACCCTCATCTTGCAGCCGTGTGACTCATCCCTTGAGTCGCACAAGGCTGCCTAGGGGGAGAGAGGAAGAAGAGCAAGGGAAAGCTTGGAGGACTTGGATAAATTCGGGATTTTACGTCGTCGTCTGAAAATTTTAAGTCATCGTCGCTCGATCTTTCGTTCTCCGCAATCTAGGTGAGTGGTTAGAGTTAGAAGCATGGGTGAGGCGGGTAGCCTAACCCCTAGTTGTGGTAGGACGAGTTTCTCGCGATCTTTCCGTCGGATCTTGGTTTTATCGACGTGTAATCGTTGTTTTGTATGATTTCTTATCGGAGTACCTTGTTTCTTCATCGATTTTCAATTGTTAGGGCTGCTGAGTCATGGGAAAAGGGGAAAGGTCATGCCAAAATTTTCCCCAATTCCCTTGACGGCAAGAAGGCCCTTAGATGATCTCATGTTCATGATTAATGTAGTTCAAATCATAGGTTTCACGCGTCATGAAGCATATCTTCCCTAAATCTCTCTTGATGTGGCCGAATGAACCCTACACCTCATGAAGAAGGTTCGGCCAAGGGTAAGGGAAGGGGTAAAATAGTCCATTGATATTAAGTTATACTCGGAATCTAAGAATTAGAGGTATAGCTAGAGTCTCCTTTCCTTTTCCTACCTTAAGGACCATGGCCGAGCAAGGTTCTTCTTGCTCATGGCTCGGCCAAGACTAGGGAGGGGAGAAGAGAGTAGCTTTAGATGGAAACTTACATGATTATGAGATTCACACATATAGGAATGACAATACTTAGGAAGAACATCAAACATAGCAAGTAGATTGATTGAATTGGAATTGTAGGAATGCTAGTATTTCCTACAATTACTTAGGAAGAACACCATCCTTAGCATTAGATCTTTAATGTTGCAATGGTTTACCATGCTTAGTATTTCCTACATTTCTGAATTCATTGCTATCTTCTCATGCTAGATAATTATTTCTTATTAAGCTTAATTCCTAAGGTAGTGTAAAGTTGTTATGCATGAATATTATGGTTATATATAGTAGATGTTGTAACATTTGAATATTTTTCTTTAGATTATACATGCTGTCCAAAAATATTCGTGGGCGGAATTCCAAAGTCGATACAAGGAATTCCTCACCCAAGGTAGTGTGGAAGGTTAGATAACATGTAAGGCATCGCGAGACGTTCATCGTACTTATATGAAAACTTAGCTAGGAGATTATACCACTTCTAGGACTTCTTGTAAATATTTGGAAACCTAGAACTCGTAGGCGTACACATTTTGAAATGGCGACATAAATTATTGACCCTGTAGCCCGGATTAGGGCCAGATACGGGCAATAGCCCAAAGTGTATATATGGAAACCCTAGGATATTGATTGTGTGATATGCTTGAGATGGTCCGTCGAGGAGCGTGGAGGTCGGGAATGACCAATGCTCAGCTCGGCTAGTGTTGGGTCTTGAGGTGCGCAAGCAGGCCCACTAACTGCCAGACCCCAGTTGGGTGGGACTAGCTACCCTTACCCCAAATGGTGTCCGAAGACTAGTGGACCATCCTAGTCGACGGCCCGGGATTATTTGCTTACATCTTGAGATGATGTGGCCGATGGCTAGTATGATACTACCTGATATGATAGAGACGATTGTAGCCGAGATATTATTCCATAAGTAGGCCTAAGGGCCGAATGTCGGAGGCTTGATAGGCCGAGATGGCAAGTTATCATATTTAGTTGTACAGATTGACCCATTGGGGGTCGGTAGCTGTATTAGAAGTATTTTACCTCATTGTTCATTTATTTTGTTGCCTTATATGATATATATGCATGACTGTGGCTTATGTGAAGGTTCACTAAAGCCACTCACTGAGTCTCAAGCGGACTCACATTTTATTTTTTATTTTTGCAGAGCATGATCAGTGACTTAGCTTGTTGATATATATGGTGCAACTTGTGGGCGGGAGGTGGTGTCATATCTCGTAGCGACGTCCATGAGTCTTAGATCAGAGTCTAGTAGTACGTGTTTGTTTTATTTCTGCACTGACAGTTGTACTTGAAAAAGAGTTGTAAAACTTATTTCTTGAACGTTCAGTTATTTTGACATTGATATTCTTACTTGTTTTGACAAACATAAAAATTATGACTTTGAAAGTTTTTAATAAAGTGTGTTGAGATTTTTGTTATTCGATATGTCTTGATTTTCTTATGTCAGTGTAGACAATAGACTACATGGCAGGATGTAGGCCCTGGCCGATCACACTATCTCAATTGGGGTGTGTCGTGGTGAAAATCAAAATCAAAATCTTTCAATTTCTTTAAACACAAGTGACTAAGTAGGCAATAAAATTAATTTCAAAGTATCCATGTCGCACTTAATATATATATATATATATATATATATATATATATATATATATATATATAAAATAATCTTGCTAATAAAAATATTTTAACCTTTTTCTCAAAATTTTGATTATACAATTCATAAGCTACAGCCTTATTTTTTATAAACTTTATGTTTCAGTTGATATAAAAAAGTATATATATTTCAAATATTAACTTTATATTAAGTACAAAAAAATTGTGAAAAAGATACAAGTTTTCCTTTTAACTCCTAAATTATTACAGCTTTTATATTCTTATTATTTATCAATAAAAATATTTTTTTAAAATAAAAATTAAAAACCGAGGAAATGAAATTTTTTATCTTTTTATTAAAGTTATTTAGTTTATAAATTTTATATTTTAATCATTTATGAAAATGATATAGTTTTAACATACATACAAATCAAATAAATAAAAAATAGTAAAAACAATTAGTATTTGTAGCATTTTTTCCCAAAAATAGCGAATTCATTTCTAGCATTTGTAGCTTTTTAGTTCTGTTACATATTTTTAAAAATATAAACTAATATCCATTTAAATAAAAAATATCAAAATAATATATTTCACATGTAAGTCTTTTAATTTATAAAGTTTATATTTTTAGTTCCTTTTCAATAAAAAATACAAATTAAAATTATATAAATAAATAAATAATGAAGTAAAATATTTTTAATTTAAGAGCTTTAATTTATAGATTAAATGTTTCAATCATTCATCAATAAAAATCATATACTTCAAAATAATAAACAAAAATTGTGTAAATAAAATAGTGAAATATTATATTTTAATTTTTAAACCGTTTAATTCTATTAATTGAATCCCATTTTCAATAAAGTCATATATTTTTAAGGATAATAAAATTAATTAAAGTAAATAAATTAAAATATATGAAAATAATATATTTTGCATTTACGTACTTTGGATGATGCGTTTCACATAATTTGGTCAAACATATTTATTGCATATGGAAGTTCCTATTTATATTTTTTTAATAGTACACATTTTTTGTAAAATAAAATTCACAATTAATTTTTATTTTTTGTAACTGTTGGCAACACAAGTACATAGTTTAAGAATAATCATCGTTGTTACACTGCAACCAGATAAAAAAGGAGCCTAGTTCAGGCCCAACCATCTCCAAGCCATGCCTACAAAGGCTCGGAGATTTTTGGGTCGACCCAACCCGATCCGCGACCCAAACACTCGGACTCGGACAAGGTTCGATCGGCTCAAGTCAGCTTAAAAATAAATAAAAATTAATTTAAAAATAAAAATAATTCAAACAAGTAAATAATTAAAAAATATCTTTAATAATATTAAATGTTATAAAATGATTTTAAAAATAATTACGAATTTATAAAATAATGAAATAAATATTATTTAAGTATTTTTAAAATAAATATTGAATTATTAAGTAATTTATTAAAAAATTAAAAAAATCGGGCCATGATTGAGCCTGAGCTTGAACCAGACTTGGCACACGGGTCAGGCCAAGCACGGTCCGCGTGCACCAAAGAAGCCGCCTAGACCGATTAAAATGAGAGATTGAGTGAGGTCTGGCTTGACCCAATCCATTACCGCCTGGACTGGACTAGAACTTTGGTCCCGGTCGAATTAGGCCCAGAAGCGCCCACACTCATGAATCAGACTCAAGTCAAGACAAATAGTTTAGCCCGGGGGTTTCAACCGGCCATACAAGGACACTCACGTCCTTATTAATTACGAGAGATTCGTCATTCACGAGCATGATGGACCATACTAGCACTTTAGGCCCGATCGAATTAGGCCTAGAAGCGCCTACATTTATGAATCAAACTCATGTCAAGCTAAACGACTTAACCTAGGGCTCTACCCAGCCACACAATGACATATTTGTCCTTATTAATGACAAGGTTTTGTCATTCACGAGCTCGGCATCTTCGGGATCAATCTTGACCCATTCTGAGTAATATCCCTACGAGATTATCGGCTTACCGGGTGACATCATCACCAAGTACATATTATCTTGGACTACATACAGACATGATGCTCCCAGGTACATCTAGATTCTAATTTCTATTACATCATATGGAACGCATTCTTATTTGAGCGTCAAAGTGTCTTTTGCAAGTCCTCCTGCCCTCTGAAGTTGCACGTGACTAGGAGACGCACCGGACTGTACGTATCGCTCTGACTTTAGGCAAGAACAGTTGGTGCCTACTATGGAGCTGAGTAAATCTTACCTGCTTCGTAATGGTTGGTATCCGAAGTCAGGCGAATACCGCCACACGCAGGCAACACCCTGCGGCGACGCCCCTTCCCCCCTCCGACGCCGCTATCTTGGAGACGCTGAAATAATAAGGAGTAACGCTCTGCACCAGCCAACCTCTCACTAGAAGAATCCCAACGCCAACGCTTGATAAATGACCTTCGGGCCAAGAATTGACGGTCAGCAATCCGGGGCGAGGCATTGACGCGGTCCCGGGAACAACACCCGACCGAGCACGAGTGCGATCGCTTAGAACGCGATGAAGACAACCACTTGAAAAGAGCCGGTGTTGGCCTAAGGTTTTCAACCTTGGTTTTAATCTCGGTTTTAATGATAACAAATATGGAACTAATATTTGAGCAAGAGATATTTTTAGGTTTCATACTAGTTTGCTTGCGACGTCCCCAATCAAGAAAATCAGAGAAATTTGAGCAATCGACAAGGACGCTCGTCGACGCTTGGGATTCATCGTGAAGTTTGAGTCTATGTCTAGATTATATGTATATTCTCTATTCGATGCATAAGAACTCAAAAATCGAAACCTAAACTCTCGAAAACTTGAAAACCAAAAAAATAAGAAAACAACCCAAAAATTTTCTGAGTCTGGCGAGCTCCTTGGAGGGCTACATGATTTAGACATTTTCTTGGCACCAAAAGTCCCGATAATTATTCCCTGGGTAGAAATAAGTTAAAGATCGATTTTTGAGAAATTTTTGGAAACCTTTAACCTATCCAAATTTGACTCGATAGATTTTAAAATTTTTGGTTTTCGCAAATTAATACTAAAACCCAAAATTTGGATTTTAATCCTTAAGAATTTTAATTTTTTTGATATTTTTATGGGAAAATTAATGAATCTAATCCAAACTTTAGCAAAATTAACTAATCTAACCCAACTTTTAATACGCATCAATTCTAACACGAACTTTTAAATTTGGGTTAGATTCATTAATTTTAATTTCTCTATTTTGATTGAATCCAGATATGTGATATTTCCTTATTTACATTTATGTTTTAAAGTCAATGAAGAACAAAAATAAATAAATACATTAACTTAAAATTAAGAAACGTAGATAAGGCTTGCGAAAAATCAGTAACTCGTAAAAATTAGCCAAATCGCAAGTTATCGATTGAATGTCAGCTAATCCTCGGTCAATTGAAAGCCCCAACATATCTATTTAGATCAGTTGAATGGCTAGTTTTGAGCTCCTACGTACCCTTGTGAACTCTATAAATACTCCAGAAACCCTCCTTCCAAGGTTCCCAACTATTCATTGAGTCATCTAAACAATATTTACAAGATTTTCTTGAGCCATTTCATTCCAAACCCTAGTTTCATAGTTGATTCTTGATTGAGCATTCAAGAGGACTATGGGATCACTGTTGGAGCTAAGTATTTGTGTTGTTATATTTATAGCTTTATTTACTTGTATTTTAAGCTTTTTTTTCATTGAATTGTAGCTTTGGTTTGAAGGTGTAGTGATACAGCTTGTTTACTTTGTAATTGAGTGTTTGACTTTAGAATAGTAGTTGAGGTATCCTCTAGGATTGAGGAATAAGTCCTCTTTTTATTCTTTAGGAAACATTCAAGTTACAAAGGGTTTGGTGGTTGCCTTGGTATAGAGACATAAGTCCACCGGTGTACTTGTAATCTAGGATTAGAGTGTCCTTAGGAGATAGTGAGGTAAGAGACTGCTCTTGGTGTGAAGGCGAAGACTTCCGGATGTGCAAGTGCCTTCGGTGTTAGAGCGCAGATTCTTCGGTGTAAATTAAGTCTTCATTGTAAGAAACTCTATATCTAGAGGATTGTGTGTTCCTCAGCGGGGTGTTTAGGTAGTGGAGTAGGCATTGGTGTCGAACCATTATAAATCGTTATGTTTGCATTGATACTATTTGTGTTTGCTTAATTGTCTTACTTACTTGCTTCTGTATATATCTTTTAAACTTGTGTTTTGCCTATGTAATTGATCAAGCATCCGATTAAAATTGGAAAATAGGCTAAAGTTTTAGTAAACACACTATTAACCATTCTCTAGTGAAGGTCATTCGACTTACACCCGGGAGGTCAGCCTCTACCCTTCAAGATGAGGTCACCCGTACGCACCATCAAAAGGAAAAGGAGGACACTATGGTCACAGAGGTCGCTCCTTCCCCCACCGTTGACTTGGGACCCTTCGTCGAGCACCACTACTAGAATTGTGACTTTCACCAACGACTATCACTGACGACTAATGGCTATCACCGACGGCCAACGGAGCCGTCGGTAAGAGCCACGGCTTACTTATAGCCACTCAAGCCGTGGTAGATGTAACAACATCTGTAATGGCTCTCTTACGATCGTCGCTTATGAGTCGATGACGCGTACACGCCGCAAAAAATGAAATAACTAATCAGCAAGAGGGTCGTGTAGGCCGTAAGTAATTTAATAAATCAATAGCAATGGCTCATTTACGGTCGCTATGGCCGTCGTTTATGAGTCGATGGCGCGCACGCGTCGCAAAAATTAAAAACTAATCAGTGACGGCTTAGAGAGAGCCGCATCGGTCATCAGAGATTTAATAATTCAATAGCGAGGGTTTAGCGACGACCGCTTTGGTAATCGATGAAAAGTCATTTATTTGTTTTTGCGCATGCACCCTTTCTTTCTTCCTTCTTCTTCCTTCTTGTTGCGTCGTCGTTCTTCTCCGCTCGCTGCTGCCGATCACCAGCGCTTCTCCGCCTCCAGATATGATCTTCGCTGCTTCTCCCCTTCTCTGCCTCTCCGCTCAGCCGACATTCTCCGTCGTTTGATTTGGGGGCAAAAACCCTAGGTTTCGGCCCCAATCAAATAGTAGTGTTAGTTTTTTTTCAATAATTTAATTAATTAGGCTTAATATTTAATAGGTAGATTAATTGATTAATTGTTTAGTTTATTGTTTAATTGGTAGATTAATTGGTTTAAAGTTTTATTGGTTAATTAATTTGATTAATGTTTAATTGATAGATTAATTGGCTAATTAGGTTTAGTGTTTAATGGGTACATGGTTATTGTTTAATTAGTTAATTATTGTGTATTTAGGGTTTTAATCTTAGATTAAATATGATATCGACGAGTTGATACATGTCGTATCGACAAGTCAAACATAATTTTGCAAAGTACCCTTACACATATTCGAGGGTTGTATGTTCGTGTAAATGAAGTTAATGATATTTTACACGATCTACAATCCTTGAATTATTTTTAATTGGTCAGTTTGAGAACATAGTTATTTATATTGCACTAATTAGTTCTTTTAACTTTTTTTCCATAAATTTTGATTATTGTATCTCCTTGTTCTCCGATATGTGCCGAGATGATATGCATATTCGGAGAACTAAAGAGAGATACTGCCAAAATTTAGAATGAAAAAAAGACTAAAAGAAATACTTAGTGCAATATATGAATAACATGAATCTCAAATGGAATTGAACCATCCCACCTAAAGACATTTACTGAAGATATTACCATTGATTGATAGAACCATGTCGGGCGATCGAAGTTGGATGTATCGATATTTTAAATATGGAGCTTTAACGAATGTGTTTCGATTAGGCGTAACGAATGAGGTGTTCGAGCGGACTCACTATCGGGGACTTGGGGCGGGGAAGTATATCGACAAGCGGGCTGCAGTCATCGTGGTAAGTATATTTGTTTTAATTATTGCAATCTTTATTTATAATTTAAATTCGTAATTAGAAAAAATATAAAACAAAATACAAACTTGTGTAGGAGACCTACACGAGCACTGTGACCCAGTGCAGAGGCACCCCCGACGACTTTGATGCCCAAGTGTGGGTCGATGTCACCGGTGGCTGGGACCACGACCACGTTTATGACTTTAGAGAAAGTGTCCATGCGCGAGCCGTGCTAGGGCCACTTAGGGCACCGACCCCTCCGCTTGCTGGTGAGTAGCTCTCTACATACTAGTCGCAGGATTAGAGCCGAATATCAGCATTGGTGGAGTAGGTCACACGTCAGAGTCGGCTGATGGAGGAGATACATGCGATGTTGAGGCATATAACAACTCAGTCCAGCGTTGACATACCTCCGACATCAGATCCATCGTCCTCGACCCACTCCACGCCATTCCACACCCAAGCATTGCAAACTCCGCCACACGATCCCGACCAGCCTCCACCGTAGTCGTGATACTTTATATATTTGACTTGTGTCATGACTTGACTTATGTTACGATATACTTGTGTTACGATATTATTTTTGATACTTATGTAATATGATAGTTTTGATACTTATAATTGTAGATATAATTGTTTTGATGTTTATCTATGATGTGTATCTATGTATATGTGATGTGTGGTGTTATGTCTGGTGTTGTGATTGGTGTGTATGAGTTATGTACAAGGGATTGTAAATGTATTAATGGAATTTTTAAATTTTTAAATTTTCAAGTTCAGGATAATAGCATCAGCTGCGACGGCTTACCAACAGCTATCCGCTCCACTACTAGAATAATCGTTGTCAGCGACGGCTCATACCGTTGCTGAATCGTCAGTGAAGACTATCACGGACGACGCGAGACGTGGCAAAACGTCGTCGCTTTTGTGTGCGTCTCAGATATTTTGTGATGACCACGATCGGCCGTCCAAAGTAATCATCAGCGACAACCGCGCACGCTGTCACTGATTTAAACACATCAGTGATGGCTGGGGTGGCTGTCGCTGAAATTAAACTATCAGCTGCGGCTATGAGCTGTCGGTGATATTATTAACAATTGTGATATTTGGTGTTACCCAGGCCATCAGCCATTTACGATACGCTTTCAGCCACGGTCTAGTGATGGTTAGCCGTGGGTAAGCCAGGGCTGAAGTTATATCTTGTAATTGAAAAAATTAAAATTTTAGAAGTTCTTGTATACAACAATATTTATACAATACAATTTATTTATAACCACAAAATATCATACACATACATTTACAACCAATCATACAAGTTTACTTAAATATCATCAATCTAAGCCTTAAACAGAGGCAAACAAATATCAAATATCAAGTATCATCAATCTAACCTGCGAAATTTAAGAAGTAAGTTACGCCTACTCGAAATTCATCCGTTATAGCTCCACGATGAATTCGTCGGTACATCCAACTTCGATCGGCCGACATGTTCTGTCAAAAAATTGGCAATATCTTTAGGTAATGTCTTTAGGTGGGATGGTCCTATTCCATTCGGGATTCATGTTATTCATATTGCACTTAGTATTTATTTTAGTCATTAACTTCATTCTAAATTTTGGCAGTATCTCCCTACAGTTCTCCGAATACGCATATCGGAGAACAAGGGATATACAATAGCCAAAATTTAAAAACGAATCATGACTAGAAGAAAAAAACTAAGTGCAATATAAATAACTATGTTCCCAAATTATTCAATTAGGGACAATTCAAGAGTTATACGTCGTATAAAATATCATCTACTTCGTTTACACGAATATACAACCCCCGAACGGATCTAAAGTTTTGCAAAATTAAAACTTGACTCGTTGATACGTACGTGAAACATATCAACTCGTCATGATTATTTTTTGAATTTATGAATACCGGTGCGAGACCACAGTGGACGATTCCGGCGCGAGTCTATAGTGGTCGATTCCAGCACGAGTCCACAATGGATAATTCCAGCGCGAATCCATAATGGACGATTCATGCACGAGTCCACAGTGGACGATTCCGGTGCGAATTCATAGTGGACGATTCTGTACTAATTAACCTTTTAACTAATTATATAACATTTTAACTAATTAATCTAAACCCTAACTAATTTAAAAGTTAGTTAAAAAATAATAAACTAATTAATCCCTAATTAATCTACAAAATACATCTACAAAATTAATCTAACAGTTAATCTAACTTAACAAATAATAATAATAAATTAACCTAAACTACAATCGGACGGTAGAGGCTGAAACCTAGGGCTTCAGCCACAACCGGCCGGAGAGGGGGAGCATCGGGTTACCTGAATGGTGAGGAGTCAGCGGCGATCGACGATCGGGCGGAGCAGCAGCGGCCGGCGCGCGGCAACAGTGATCGAGCGGAGAAGCAGAGCGCGGCGAGGTCGAGGCGTCGGAGCAGCGGAGAGGAGCAGCAACGACGGGCGACAACGGCGTGCGACGAAGGGCTTCGACGGCGATTTGTCGGCAGAGATCAGAGCACAAAGAAGAGCGGGAAAAGAAGAGGGGTCGGACGCGAATGCAAATAAAAACCTTTTTCACCGATGGCTCATCAGCCGTCGGTGAACTGTGGATTAATATTTAATTACTATGTCATCGACGGCCGACGCGGCCCTCTCTGAGCCGTCGGTGATTAGTTTTTCATTTTTGTGTCGAGTTCACGCCATCATTTTATCACCGACGGCCGCTCTTAGCCGCGGCTAATTACTACTTGATATCATCGACAGCCACCATCGCCCTCTCTAAGCTGTGGCTGATAACTTTTTTCATTTCGTGCGTCGTGCGCACCATCGGATATGAGTGATGATCTGAGGCGGCCGTATGCGAGCCGTGGCTGATGGGGACATATCAGCCACGGCTCGAGCGGCCGTTGGAGAACCTTGGATTCTTCTGACGGCTAAGGCGGTCGTCGGTGAGCCCCGTGGCTGATAGCCAATATTCTAGTAGTGTTCATAGGTCGTCGCTGAAAGCGTATCATAATGCTTGGGCTGCATCGTTAATGCCACTACTGATGACCTATAGTGACGGCTCCGCAATAGGCTTTCAACAACAACCTTACCTCGACCCAATCGACTGTCGTTGATAACTATATCAGCAACAACCGAGGCGATCGTCACTGCTATATAAACACGGATGGCTGCTTTAACTATCGCTAAACTATTAGCAACGCCATTAGTTGCAACGGCGTCTGCCGTCGGTGACGACTGTGAAGGTCGTCACCGACGGCTTACCAACGGTTTTAGCCATCGGTGAAGCCTATATATATATTCAGTAGTGCACATAATGGTAGCCAGTCTTCCTGACAATTTCAAGCTGCCTAGCTACCACACTCCAACCCTACAACGACATGGGCGATCCAACCACTCACTTGATCATGTTTAGGTCCATGATGCTCCTTAACGGTGCAACTGATCTCATACTCTGTCAAGCCTTTTCGATTTTCGTGGAGAAGGTCGTACTACCCTGGTTCTTCACCCTACCATCAAGGTACATACGTACATATCTTCTAGGAGCTCTCCCGATCCCGAACCTTCATCAACCAGGTCTCGCAGATCTATTTCAAGACTGAAGACACCCTCCATTACATCAAACAAGGGTAACATGAATTGATACGAGACTACCTGAAGAGATTCCATGCCACAGCCACGGAGATCCCAAACCTTGACCCACACGTCAAACTATTTTCCATCAAGCATGACCTGAAACTCGGGCACTTTGCTAATTAACAAGATCATCCTGACGAATCTCAAGGACATGGCCGTGTTTCGAGAGAAGGCTATGTGCCACATAAAGATAGAAGAACTCCAAGAGGTCAGGAAGGCCGACATGCATAGCGCCAAAGATGCCACTGAGGATAAAAAGTCCAAGAAATCCGACAAAAAAAGCGAGGATCGAGATCACCATGACTGGGACAACAACAAGAGGGCAAGGTCGCCAACTCACCACCCCGAGTAGGCGCTCGATATGAGAAATATACTCCACTCAACACGAAGAAGGAGGTCATTCTCCGCGATATCTACGATCTAAAACTTCTCAAACACCCCCGTCAACGCTGGAAAGCAGAAATTGCCACCCAACGCCGACAAAGGCAAAAATGTGCCTTCCAGGACACTATAGGCATACCAACAGAAGACTCTATGGTGCTAAGAGATTAGCTCGAGGATCTGGTCCGTGCCGAACGCCTCGACTAATATGTCAATCGTGGAAGCATACGTGGCCGAAGCAGGAGTCACAGCCACCGACGCTGAAGCAGAAGCCAGACACCCCCGGGCCAACTCGGAGGTCAGAAAGAAATTAAATGACCGTGCCAACCGCCAGTTAACAAAGTCCTCTAAATTAGTATTACTTTTCTAACCAAACTCCTAATTAACGTATACATATAGTCTGGATCATAATATATAGACGCATATACAAACGCATGAACCAGCAAAAACTAAATGCTTACAATTAATGTTACCTAAACATTAAGAAATTAATTAACTCGGTAATTAACACAAGCTAGCTAGTGATTACAAAAGAGTTATCCAGTTGATGATAATTCACATGCCACCCCTCTATTCGATCACTAAATTGTGGCTCGACTCAAGTTTTCTTCCCTCTCCTGCATGCACGTACCAGAAATGTATATATATGATTAAATTATTTCTCACAAAATATTAGTGTCCAAATTAACTTGGAATCATATTTAATTTATTTCATGTACTGTTCTACCTGCAGCAGCAACCTTTTTGGGATTTTGAGCAATATACAGCTTTTTCACCGAGGTAACAAACAGCCTGCATATATAAAATTAATTAAGTGCAATGATTTAACTATATATATGCATGCTTCGATCATAGATGCAACAAATTAATTAATCATGTTAATTACATAAAAAATCAGAAAATAAATAATTAACATTGAAAGAAATTAATTAATTAAGGTGAATATTAAAAGTGACATACTCCCAAGGGATATCGCCAACAAGCATCTGATCGCCTTCGTTATCTTCATAAAGAAGAATGAAGTCATCATCCACAATCTCATCACCGCCCTCTTCTGAATTATTTAAGTAATTATCTGAAAATTTAAGATAAATATTTGTTAACGTGACTAATCAATGTGCTGCAACTTTCGACTTTCTTCAGCAAAAAATGAAGAATAAGTTATAAGTATATCAGCGATATATATCCATAATTTCTTCAAGAAATATGTAATTATACGTACGTTTATAGAAAACAAAAGCCAGACATCAAGTAATATTATATTCCAGTATAATAAAAGAGGATCAATCAGCAAATGGAGAGCAAGATGAAACCCTAGCTAGATAAGCAAGAAGGCAGCTGATTAATCCCTTAAGTAAATATCCAATACATACTGGAGAGGAAGTTGTGGAAGAGTTTGCAGACAGCGCGCAAGAGAGAGCGGTAGCCATCATGAGCCTTGAGGTTGATCTTCCTACCGACGGCGAACCCTTCCATATTTACTTTCACAAACATTGCAGTCTTTTGTTCAGCGTCGTCCATTTCTTCTTCCTTTTCCATCAGCTTTGGTTTCTTTGCCTGGTCACTACTGTTTGTGTTCGTCGACTCTGGCATCAACGAGTTTGGACTCCCTAAGTTCTTCCGGAAAGCGCGCAATGGCGGCCAACCAACCACCAGCGAAAAGGATGAAAGTGCAGCTCTGATATATATATATATATACACAACAAACAATTAATCCAGATAATTAATTTCATTATTACTTCATATAATTAAATTATGAGAGAGAGAGGGAGAGAGAGACGTTCAATATGCATTCATGGAGGGGAGGGAAATGAACTGATCTCTAAAAGTTGGCACACTAAAGTAAATATATGCATTAAGATGCATGACAAATATAGGGTTTATGAGTTCTGGGTTAATTTCTTTTAATTATGCCTTCCACTTGAGATGAAAGCTAGCTGAGTGAAATTATGGGGTTTCATCTTCAAGCTTGATTATATATGAGCATAGCTTTTGTACCGGCCATTTGTACAATTTTATTACTCTTGTAATTTCCTCTAATTAACTACTAATGAATTAATACATTATAATATCCTTATATGCACATCTGATTCCTTCTTTTAAAGGTTTAATATATATACTTAATTGTACTTTGTTCTAGGAGGGGATAAGTGGAACATAAATTTGATACATAGTGTATAAGATAGTACTTTTATATATGCATATCATATGAATAATTAATTAATTAATTAAGGATGATTGTCCTGCCAATATTATAAGTACCTTTAATTTGTTATATAATATTAAGATATATAAAAGCAATTAGGAAGATAATATATATAATTAATTAATGAACTAATTATTCTCTTTCACAAGCAGCTTGCTTTTTTGTTAATATCTTGGAACCTATTAATTATGATCAGTACTGGCTCCAATTAATTAATTAGGTTATTAATTAAATATTGTACTCTCTACGCACTTCAGGCTTCTTGTTAATTGTTGATACTATATATAGAGACACTAAACTTTCTAAAAAAAATTTGATGTATGCATGCATGATCTCCTTTTTAATCTATGAATGTACCAAGATTATATATAATAATTACTTGGTATCTAGGAAGAGGTTAAGCATGATTACATGCATATTCCTCTGGTGGTCCACTGCCCACAAGACTCTACTCATTACACCACCAGTTTGCCACTCATCTTATTATGTCCTTGTTAGGACAACCATCATTAACAGCAATTCATTGTGAATTCAAAAGATATCCAGCCATGCCAACTAATCATTGCCATCCCTAGCTAAACAAATCTCACAACACATTTGTTTTAATTCTAGGTTATACTCTAACCCTCATTGACCAGATCCTATTCTAATTAACTACCAATTTTATCATAGAATAATTAAGAAGAATTATTTAATGTAGAGAGATGGAGACGGATCAGTTGCAGAAACTTAAACTAATTTAATTACCTAATTGGCAGGGAAGAATAAGAAGGAGGAGGAGAAATAATGTTCTGCTTTTGGTGGGCTTGCTCAAAGACTGCCTTCTGTTGCCGCGCCGCCAGACTCCACGGGTGAATGAAGCCGCTGTGGAGCGCTTCAGCTGGAAGCTGCCAACTCTTGGCTTCTTCAAGGCTAACCTTGTTGCTGATCTGGTGTAATGCACTGAAGTCATCTTTGACGGCGGCGAAGAACCGTGGCCGGAGCTCGCCGTTGTAGCCATCTTGAGCTCTTCTGCAGCTGGTTGTGGCGGCACTGAAGGTGGTGGTGTCGGAAGAGATGCCGAGGCTGAGGTCAAGGTGGGTGTGGAAGCCACTGCCGGGCTTCATGGCTTGATCTTGATCATGACCATGGGTTCCTTCTCCTCCTTCCTTGTGTGATCTGAGAGGAGGTTCGAATGAGAGAGCTTTCATGGCGAATTTTTAAGAAATGAGGATTGTGGAGGGTGAGTAGGATCGCAAGAGGAGAAGGGAAGGGATGTTTTGGTAATACAAATATGGAATAAGTGTACCTAGCAGCTGCTCTATTTAAAAGCATAATAGAGAGAGAGGAGTCAATTGTGGATATTGTTGATTAATAAGAGAATATATATAGATGGTATCCTTACCTGTGGGGAGTTACTATTAAAATTAAAGTATGTACAGTATAAAGAGAATACGTACGTGCATATTTTATATTAAGTATATAATATGAAGAACTTTTTCTTCAAAGTCAATTATTCTCTCTCTCTCTCTCTCTCTCTCTCTCTCTCAAAGTTGGATGAAAGTAACTGTATATATAAGCACTGTATCATAACAAATGCAGTCGAGTATCATCATATCATCACATATATAGTTCTAATTAATTGCATCTTTTTAATCAGTATATTTGATTATTTTTTTATACGAAAGAGTGTATGTACGTAGCTGGAAATGAAGGTTGTGTATGGTTAAGTAGGGTTGATCTTTTTTCACTAATGATTGCTGCTTTGGTTGGTGAAGAATCACAAAGCTGCAGGCATGGAAATGAAGCGTGATGTACTTGTGTCGGGGAACCCCCTTGGTTTATATATATCACTTGCTATTTCCAACATATTAAAGAGCGCTACAAACAACAATTAATTATGCACCACAACATACACTTTATATAATTAGACGTACACCCCACTATATACCTTGATTAGAGATCAGACATGATTAACTAGTCAGCGAGAAGACATTAGTAATAATGTAGTATTCTTCCAAATTTCTATATTTACTCTTTCCCTATATATATTCATTCCTAGGTAGCAACCAAGATAAGGCAGAAGCTTATTATGTAATTTAATTATGATTATTTATGGTTAGTTAATTTCAGTTTGTTTCTAAAGTTTTAAGATTTTACTATCGAAGTTTTCTATTCCATTTTTTTTAACCTAAAATCATAAATTAAATTACTGATAAATAGGACTTGGAAAGTCCAAATACAAAATAGAGTTAGAGTTCTGAAGACCTAATTGAGGTCCAAACAACAGACTTTTTTAGGCGACGAGTTCAATTAGCAGTCCAGTGGGCCGCTTTATTACATTCACGATAACAAAAAGAAATAATAAAATCAGGAAGAATTTCAATGATGGATTAAATCATCTTTACAGTAGAGGCCAGCCTGGGAGGGACATCACATTGTTTCTTTATTGCTTGAAGGAGCAACTTGGAGTCTGTCTCAAGAGTTATTGTTGGAAAGTTCTAATGAATGGCAAACTGTAGGACAAGTAGAATTGCATAAGCTTCAGCAAGGGTCTGGGAGTGAAGATTTTTCAAATATGTGCTGGCAGCATAAATGCAAAAATTCGAACTGTCCCGTACAATAAAATCTGCACCTGCATGCACATTACATCATGAACCATCACAGTTAATTTTGATAGAGTCAGGCTCTGGGGGAATCCATTGTTTAGGAGTTGCCATGAAGGTAGTTGGAATGTTGGGACCCTCGAGATCCTGAGCATTAGTAATTCAGTTTGCGAAAGCAAGAATTTTCATCATAAGGCTACTATGGGAATGCTACCTAACGAGGTGAACATGTTCATTCCTAGCGTGCTAAGTGAACCATAAAGTAATAGCAATAAGAGACATAATAGGAAAAGGCTCAGTCTGATCCTTAGGCAATTTTAACCAACCACCATTGGTCCAGGAGTTTCTATTGAGAAGGTTAAGTCCAATTCTAGAGTGAAGAATAGACCAAACAGTAGATGTAAATGAGCAATTTAGAAATAAATGGTTAATTATTTCAGGAGTGTTCGAAAACTGACATAAGGGGCAGTTGGGATAGTTAATAAGGCCTATATGAGAGAGGTAGGCATTGGTAGGTAACCTGCCATGTAGGAGCTTCCAAAGAAAGTTAAGGACCTTAGGTGGTAATTTTAATTGCCACAGGACAGACCAAGGAATATTGGTGCTATTAACAATAAGGTCACGATTTCTAAGGAATGAGTAGGCTGCACCAGTGGTAACAAACTCATTAGCCTCTAAGTCCCATACCTAGGAGTCATCATCGAGTGCGGAAGGCAACTGGATACTCTTAATGGATTCCCACAAAGAAGAATTAAAGCATACATAATCCAAAGAATCATTCCAAACATTATTGGAAATAAATGAACTAACAGTAGCATCAAGGAGATTAATTTGCATATTAACAAACGTGGGCTTACAGTTAAGAGGAATATCTAAACACCAATAATCATTCATGATGCTAGTGTTAGAACCTGAATTTATTAACTTCTTGAAACCAAATCTAATTTCCGAAAAAGCAGAGGTAAATAGCTTCCAAGAACCAAAACAATATTTAGGCATGCCAACAGAAGTTTGAGAAATAATAGAATATTTACTTCTTACCAATTTAACCCATATAGAATTATCATTAGCAAGATAAGAGTGTATTCTTTTAGCATGTAAAGCAGAAACTTTATAGTGTAAATCTTTCACACTAAGACCACCCAAATGTTTGGGAAGAGTAATGATATCCCACTGAATAAGGTGCATTCCTTTATTACTATCCTTGGAGGACCAGATAAATTGCCTTAATTTGGCATTAATAGCATCAATAAAATGCTTATTAATCCAATAGACAAAGAAAGAATATAAAGGGATGGAGCTTAATACAGAGTTGATAAGAATAATTCTCCCAGCTTATGAAATAAAGTTGTTTTGCCAACCCTCAATCCTACTTTGAATATTTTTCATTACATAGTCAAAAGCATTAGAAGGAGCCCTTCTAGGTGTAATGATAGAGCCAATATACTTGAAGGGTAAGCTGCCTGGCTTCATGTTAAGAGTATTACAAACCCTATTTTTAATGTGAGGGGTGGCATGCTTGGGGAAAAAGATTTCAAACTTGTTATAATTAACAGCTTGGCCAGTTAAACTTTCATAAGAGTCTAAAATTTTCCCGACAGATTTGAGCCCTTTATCAATAGCCTTAAAGACCAACAAAATGTCATCAACATACATTAAATGTGAGAGCTGAAAGGAGTCCTTAATTTTGAAGGGAATAATATGCTTAGAGGAGACAACAGTATTGAAAAGATTGGTTAGAATTTGAGCTACCAAGATGTACAGATAAGGAGAGAGGGGATCCCCTTGTCTAACACATTTGGAAGAAGAAAAGAAAGGGAAAGTGTGACCATTAATTAGGCAAGAGAAGGTAGGTGAGGTTATACAAGCTTTGATCCAATTTATGAAAAGATGAGGAAAATTACAAGAATGAATGACATGGAGGATAGCATCCCAGGATAGCTTATCAAAAGTCTTATCAAGGTCAAGCTTCACTAAGATATAAGGCATTTTACTCTTAGAAGCAAAAATAGAGTGAGTCACCTCATTCACAATCATAATATTATCATGAATGTTCCTACTTTTTAGAAAGGCAGTCTGTTCAGGAGAGATTACATATGGAAGGAGGGGCTTCATCCTATTAGCTAAGATTTTTGCTAGAATTCTGTAGTTGAGGTTGCAAAGGGAGATAGGCCTAAAGTCTTTGACAGCCTATGAATGTTTAACTTTAGGAATGAAGATGATTAAAGTTTAATTTCATTCATGGGAAATAATGGAGTTAGTATTGAAAAGGTTTAGGCATTCATGGAAAGAATGAGAAATAGCAGGCCAGTAGAATTTGTATAACTCAGCGGTGAATCCATCTAATCCAGGGCTCTTGTCATTAGGGAGAAGCTTGACCATCTCCCAAACTTCAGAGTGTGAGAAGGGGGAGGCGAGGTTTTTAATCAGATGAGAAGAAAGCTGTTGAAAAACAGGCCAGCCAATAGGGGTAGGAGATCTAGAATTCAAGGGTGCCGAAAGGGTAGCATAGTGATGAGTAAAAGCCTTAAGAATGTCTACTTCCTAGTCACTGTTTGCTCTAGGTGATTTGTTATAGAGAGAATATGGTTAAGCCTTCTTTTTGAAGTGACTACTCTATTGAAATAGACAATGTTCCTATCTCCATCCTCAATCCATTTAATCTTAGCCTTAGCCCACCACTTCAAAGCTATTTGTCTTTGAAGGGCTATAGCTTTGTTGTAAAGGGACATAAGGGATAGCTCTTGATTAGGAGAGAGAGAGAGAGAGAGAGAGAGAGAGAGAGAGAGAGAATTGTTAGAATCAATGAGTTCTAGGTTTAAGATTTGATTTTGAGTAGAGGAGAGATTGTTCTCAAGGATACCAAGGACTTTCTTGTTCCACTCAGATAAGGCAAATCTAGACTGCTTTAGGTTTAGGAAATACTTTAAGAAGGGGTTGAAATGAGGGCTGGGGAAGGATCTAGACTAGGTATTATTGATGATGTTATGAGATTCAAGATATATACAAGGGCCATAAGTTTTGAAACTTGAAGCCCCTAGGTTTAACCTTACTGACATCAGGGTTTAAATTAAGGAGAATGGGGTAATGATCAGATCCAGTCCTAGTTAAGTGAGAAATAGAAGCTTTCCCATAAAAGTGAAGGCTGACAGGATTGACAAACGCCCTATCTAGCTTAATGATGATTCTTTTTTGGCCCTTCCTATTGTTACACCATGTAAAGTTAGGGCAAGAAAACTTAAGGTCAATTAAACTTGCATTACTAACAAAGTTCCTAAAATCTCCAACAGACTTATTGACCCTAAAAGATAAGCCACCAAATTTGTCAGCAGGGTATAAAATGGCATTAAAATCACCCATCAAGAACCAAGGATATCAGGAAAAATCATATTTAAGTAAAGAATTTCATAGTTCAGCTCTAACATTTGGGTTTGTACTGGCATAAATATTAGAGAATAAAAAATGTTCTACTTTATCCATATGAATAACAGCATGAATAATTTGCACATTAATAGAAAGAACATGACATTGGATAATATTGGAGTCTCAGACCAAAATTAGGCCTCTAGAAGCACCCATTGCAGGGGCAGAGACTCCAACCCAATTTCGACCAAGGCAATTAATAAAAGCAGAAGAATCATGAGAATTTACATGCGTTTCTTGAATAGAAATAACATCCAGATGATAATATTTAATAAGATTGCGCATACGATCTTTAATGGAGTGTTTAAAAGCTCCTATAATATTCCAGCTTATTAACTTCATAATTAAACAGGAGGAGGGGGGTTAGAAGAACTTCCCTGAATCGGGCCTGAAATGTCCATCACAAGGGGTCCATCCCGCGTAGGATTGGTTTTTGATTCCAGTGAGCGCCTTCTCTTATTCACCGCCGATCCATCAATGAGAAGGAGGGGTGCTGAGGAAGGAGCCCCAATCTTCTTGGAGTTATTCTTAAGCCGCCGACGAGAAATCTTGGGGGGTAGTGGCACCGCATGAACAGTAGAGAAAACAACCACTAGCTCCTCGGCCATCCGATTGAAGGAGCGCGAGGCTGTGGCATTGGGTAGTTCATTTTTGTCGGCGTCCATGGGAGCAGATGGTGGAGGTGCCGAAGGAGGTGGGAGTCGGCTAGAGGAGGGATGGGGAGAATTAGGTTTAGGGCTCCCCGATTTCAACTTTAATATGGGGGGTTGCATATGTTGGTACTCTCGAGCTGGATCCGAAGTCATGGGTTGGACCTGTGGGACCCGTGAGTTCGAGTTGGGATTGACCGAGTGGGTTTGATCATCGACCCTTCGGTTCGAGGCATCCTTGCTTCGGCCACGAGGGGGAGGCACCCTTTTGTCATCTGACCCACTGTTAATCGGACGATTACCGTCTGATTGCCGACGGTGGGGGCGACGATGGCGTACCTGCACCCAAGGGCCGCAAGACGATTCCGTCGAGACCTTCGAAATCTTGGTAGAATCCACAGGATGAGAGGACCCAACGGGAACAGAAGCATCCATCGAAATAGCTAAATCAACAGACATGCCAGAAGCCGAAACATTCACAGAAGAATTCGAGGAAACATGCTTACAGTTAGCCTCCGAATGCCCGATATGGCCACAGGCAAAGCAAATTGACAGCAAATTTTTCATATGAGACCGACAGAAAAACTTCATCCCCATCAACACAAACCGAAACGCCTTGCCGGACCGGGGCGGCAAGGTCAAGATCGATACAAACACAAATGTATTTTCCCATTTCAAAAAGGAAAGAACGCCGATCTATACGGAGAACGTACATTACCAAGAGAGGCAGCAATTAAAGCAATTAAATTTTCATTCCAAAATTCTATCAGAAGGCTGTGAATACGAACCCAAACTGTGGCAGAGGAAATCTTCTCCGATCCTGCCAGGGCCGAAACATCGGCTTCCAAGGGATGAGGCGGAGGAGATTGCCTCTGAAAGACCATGGTCCGGCAGTCAAGGCATCCGTTGCCTACTGCCGGGAATCAAAACGAATAATAAAAAATCCATCATCCAAATCTAGAGTCGATTTCAAACCCAAGGTACCCCAAATCCGATCGGTCCAAGAACGAACAGTGGCCACAGGCGGAGTGTGGCCCAAAAATTTGCCGATTAAACTCGATTGTCATGGCTCAGACAATGTTTCAAGTTGAGACTTTTGAAAAACAACCCTTCCGGTAGGGTTAGATTTGATTCGTTGGAAAAACGAAGAAGTATCGAAGATAGAACTATTCATACCTTTCAAAATCTGCGACCAAGTCATGCTTTCAGAAGGAAGGTTAGAGATTTTTACCATCTGTGAAGAAGAACTAGTGGGGGATGGATGGTGGAACCCCCAAACGCAGTCCAGTCGGTGAAGCCTTCCCATTCGGGAGAGAGGATGCCGACGAGGAAGAAGCACGCAAGACCGGAGGAGATCTGGATCGAGGGATCGAGATCTGGCGAGAGGGGGAGGAAGGAGAAAGCAAGGGGTAATTGTTTGTTAAATACTTTTTTTAATTTATCTCTTCCATCATCAAAACGCTTGCTCATGACATTCAAAAATTTATCATTTCTCCGTTATGTGTGAAATACTTTTTTTTAATTTTAAGCGCATGAATTGAATAGGGATGACAATGATTCGATTAATTGTATCTTTATGGATAATCACAACTCAAACCATTTAGGAATCCGCTAATAGAAATTGAAATCATTCGACTTTAAAAATTAATATCTGAAACCGAAACTGATTTATTATCGGTTATATATCCGCCAGTTATTCGAAACCGGTTATCCGCATCTAATCGATTTGGGTAGATGTGATTATCCATTTAATAACCGGATAATTAGTTACTAAATAAATAAATAAAAATAATAAATACTAAGTAAACTTATAACCGATTTACAATTACCGGTTATCTGCAAACCGCGGCGAAATCGAACCAAATATAAATAATTTTTCGACCATTAATCAAAACAGAAATCTTAAATTTCTGTCCAAACTGAAATCAATCCTATTATTTAATTCAATTTCATACCTGGTTTGTTTCTTAATTAAATATCTCTGCATGTCACTGTACTGGGGTTTTAAGTTAGAATTTAGTCTGCTGGGTCATGATAATGTCACAATGATGTCATCGTTACATTTCATTTTAAAATATAGAAAACTTGAAACTAGATTCAATTATATATATATATATATATCATGGTTTTGATTTTAAACATTTAATCATGTAGATTTTATGAGCTTTCATTTCCTTATAATTAATTTATCTGCATATTCTGTGCTCATTTCCTTATAATGAACATATGTTGTCTGCTGTGCTAGCTCATATATATTTAGCTTAGCTTTTTTTATATAATTAAAGTATATTTCTTTATGCAGTCATAAACATTCGTAATTCCTTTATCGAGTCATATACGTAATTAAGATAATTTATCTTAATTATCCTAATATATATATGTGTGTGTTATTGTTTGAATCATTACATTATCAGTACTGTCTTAGAAGCTATGTATATTTTAAATCTGATATAAAGCAGGTATTAATGAATTAATTAAGGGTTCATACATTGATATAAGGTTCATGATCATATATATGATAGTAGTGAGTATATATACACAAGTGAATGCTTGAATAATGCTTTGGGTTGCAGGTAATGATGGCAATGATGAATGCATATCTTCTTCTCTATCTCATGTTATATGGTGTACTGTTGATGCATGTTGCAGAAATCTTCGCTAATATCTGATTTCTCTTCTTTCCATTCCGACCTTTTGGAGAAGTATCGACTTGTCAATCCATCACGCAATCCGCCATTTCCTTTTGCCAGACTTAATAGTATATATAATATGATGTTATCATATGCATTCTGATTGAATATTCAAACTTAATTGTTTAATAAATCCTCCCAAAGTCATACTTAAGTACACATCTCTTTGGTGTTTAACCATCAACTCGCTCACGTGATTGCTGCCCACAAAACCTAATTAATTTTCGATCAATTATGATGTCTTAATATATTAAACAATTAATCAAAGCTAACTAGCTATACCTTGTAGCAGGAGTGTCCAATCGGTTTAAAGCAAACTGAACCGATCGACGACATAAGTTGATCCGAACCAAAAAAATTTTGAAATTAATGAAGAATACCTAAACTGAAACTGAACCGGATATGGGATGAATGGAAGGTTCAATTTTGTAATCGAACAAATCGAATTTACCTGATTTAATTACAAAAAAAGAATGCAGACTTAATTGACTGTTTTGGCCCGTTTAAACGGAAAAAAAATTCAGCATTTCATCAATAATAAATCATCAAGTCCACTTAAAACACGCAGTATATACCAACATCAAAAAATAACACAAACATCAAACAATTAACCAAGTAGTATGTACTAATATTATAAAGTTTTCCAAATATCAAAGCCAAGAATAATAAGTTACTCATGGACCATGATAAAGTTCAACAAAACTAACCAAATATAATATTTTTTTAATTTCGGTTTTCGGTTTGGTTCCCAAATTTTGGGAACCGAAGCCGAACCGATTTTTTTATTCGAGTTCGGTTTGATTTCGAAATCGAACCCGTCAGGGGCCAAACCGAACTGGACCGACAATTTTGGTTTGGCTTTTCAATTCAGTTCGAGGTGACCCGAACAGTACAAACACCCCTACCTTGTAGCATTTATTCTTGAGATTAATTATCAGGTTAATTTCATTGCATGTGCTCTATAATTAATTAATTATATATCATGCAATCAATAATTAAAGATTATGCCAAGTAATTTTGAAATCCGAATGGGATGAATATGAAAATAATCAAGTTTGTTATATTTTAAATAAAATAATAAAGATTATCCATGAAATTAAAGTAAGTATATATAAAATTCAAATTATTATAATGAACTGGGACCAAGTTATATAATTCAAGTAATTAAGTATATATAAAAATCAAATTATTATAATGAGGATTCATATTCTGATTTAGGAAGAATATTCTTGATATATATATATATATATATATATATATATATTAATCAAGTTTGTTATATTTTAAAGAAAATAATTAAAGATTACCCATGAAAAGTAAGTATATATAAAATTCAAATTATTATAATTAGCTGGGACCAAGTTATACATATTGACATGACAAAACTAGTGAGTGAATGAATTTGCAAGATTGTGGATCACACATCAGATAGGAGATTGAGGTGATGATGATGATGATGATGATGGAGTGCTAAAGTGCAAAGGTAAGTGAGTCATCATCACACACAAATAGGGGGTGCCATCTAAACTGCCCTACACTCATCATCACACAGTCAACCTTTCTTTGCTTTGCAAAAGTCTTTGATCAGATTAATTAAATATTAATTAATTGATCTTGAAATTTATCTTTTTCCTAAAACAAACAACTGTTGATGAATCCTTCGCAGTGCAGAAAGTTGCACCATGTTGATAAGTCAGACATGCATGCAAAACTCTACTTATTATTTACCCCTTTTCTTTTTCCTCTCCCATCTTTTCCTCCTCCCCGGCCGGTGGGGGTAAAAATTCGACAATCATCACATCAGACCTTTGTTTTCTTTTTTTTCCTTTACGAAGATCCTCTCTCGTGTACGTATATGCTAAGCATCATATGGATTCTACTCATCTTTTTGCCTTTAAAATAATTAATGAATATTATTTGAAGTCTCTAACATAAATTTTTAATATTACTCGTAACAGTACTTTATTATTCATCTTTAATTTTCTTAATTCATCTTTTTATCTTGAACAATTATCAAACTATTAGTATATAGTTAATTCGAGTATATATAAATTAAGCTAGGAATCGCTAGGCAGGGGATCGATCGTAGGTCGATCGTGTCATCTAGTAATAATGATAAGTGTCATGGTTGATACATATGCGGCAATTGAACTAATTTTTCGTGTTACATATCAACTTAATTAAATGTGAAGACATCACGATTAATCGATCGATTATCTAAGAGATCGATCAAAATTACTAACATGACATATATATTAACCTATCTAATATATATAACGTTGATATTTTTAGTAAATGAAATAGTATTAGCATTATGTAATTTATTATTTTAAAGCTAGTAAGGAAGAAAATTAATATTTGTATGCAAATATTAATATTGGACACTAATATATAAAAACATGTATGATAAAGTACATGAGTAAATATAGATATATACATGTTCGCTCATTTATTACTCATCTTCACTCATTCATACATGCATAGGGTTTACATAGAAGAGTTGTTCATACTAGTTTTTTCATGTTGAGTGTCTTGAATTGTAAATGGATTGTTGAATTTGATTCAAAACATGCCAAAATTAATCAAATAATTAAGATCAAAGCAAATAGAGGCTGCCAATTAATTAAGTGTATCAAAAAGATTAGACTAATTAACTTGACATTACACCAATATTCTATCATCTAATTAATCAATAAAGAAGTCGACCATATCTCGAGTGTTGATGACCTATTTGATTAATCGAGTTTGTTATTGTATGCAACTTGGGTTCGGGCGCATGTAATTATCTTGGTATATAGAATGGGTTTAATTAAGCTCAAAGTTTAAATTTTGGATGGTGTAGTTCTCCATCGGTGGACCAAGCCTAGTTGTGAATAGATATATAATTTGGGATATATCATAGGTTTACACCCATTAATTATGTCTTAAGCGCCAACTAATTAGTCAAATGACATGTTAATTATATATGTGAGCCCTACAAGTCACTAGAGCTAGTAATTATATTAATATACATCTTTTTCTCCTTTCTTTTCCCCTCTCATCACATGCATCTTTTCCTCATCAGGTGGGGAATGAAATTAAGCAATCATCACCTCGAATTAGCTTTCTTCTTTATCCTTATTAATTACTTGCATATTAATTACGTAAATGAATTCATTGAGCCAATTCATATATATGTGCATGCATGCAAACAATAAAACTCTGGTGTTGGTCAAATATTATATCTAGGGTTTGGTCCTTCCTTTTTTCTCCCGTCTTTTTCTCACCCGGTGGGGAAGAAAGTCGCAGAAAGAGACTAGTCATGGAGTTAAAGGAGAGAATGCATGGAGAAATTAAAGGTTAAAGCTACTCATAATTAAAGGCTAAATTCCAATGTATGCTCCACTTCTAAAGCCTTTCGATCACTAGTTAGTGGAACTGGAACATTTATATAGCAATAAAAAAGAAATGTTAATTAATTATATTATGCTTCAAAATTTTACAAAATTTTATATATTATACGAAATTTTAAGATTAATATCCCTTCTATCACAATTAATTATCAAGACAAATGTATAATGTGAAAGAAAGGTGATAAAGTTTTGCCTTACTTAAAACAAGAAATTAAATTAACTCTGTTAAAAATATTTATATATATATATATAATTAATTTGAGAATGTGAAAGTCAAATTAATCAATAGGCAAAGCATTAAATTAATTTACGTGAAGACTCCTCCTTTTAATTCCAAAATAAGAAAAAAGCATGGATCAAAACTCTAACTCAAAAGCTTTCACTTTGGGCAAAGGTAATAGTAGAAAGACTTCTTTGGCTAAAATCGAAATGTATCATATAACTAAGCCATAAATGGATATATAGCCACGTGGGATGCCAACGTACAACTCCACTGTGTTTTGGATACATGAACTACTTAATCTAAATAATGATAGAAAAACACTACTATGGAGATCCACGTGTTATTGGAAAAATATGAAAAAATAGATTAAAAAATTATAAGATTTGCAAAAAATTTATAATTTATTCATGTTTTTAAAATTCGTCTGTAAATGCATAATATTTATATCCGTTTATGTCATCTACCAAATCGTCAAATGTTGTCTCAACTTAGCTGACGGCACTTGACGATTTGGTAGATGACATAAACGGATGTAAAAGTTGTGCATTTACAGACTAATTTTGAAAACGTTAGTAGAATATAAATTTTTTGCAAACTCGCTAATGATCTATCAAGCTCTGAGATTGGTGAAATACTCATTTACACAAATCCACTGCCACCTTAATCTTAGCAATTATATTATACATGTTCTTGAAACATAAACATATTGATGTTTTCCTCTCAACTCAAAATTTGAATAAAATTATCACATTGCCAAGTATTAAAAGAAATGAAAGAAAAAAACATGCTCTAAATGCTTACTGTTTGAATCATCGAATTCCACAAACTTTGAAAAATAATATAATTGAATAATCAAGTCTCAAAAAATACAAGTTGTCTTCCTCATCTAATGGGAAATTAGACTAAAAAATTATAAGATTTGCAAAAATTTTATATTATACCCACGTTTTTAAAACTCGTTTGTAAATGCACAACCTTTACATCCGTTTATGTCATCTATCAAATCGTCAAGCGCCGTCTCAACTTAGCTAACGGTGCTTGACGATTTGGCAAATGGCATAAACAGATGTAAAAGTTGTGCATTTACAGACAAATTTTGAAAACGCGAGTAGAACAAAGAATTTCTGCAAACTTTGTAGTTTTTTAGTCTATTTTCCAAAAAAAATTACTACATATGGAGCCAAACACATGAGTCAACCTAACATTGTTAAGAGTGAACCTAGCATCATTAAGACTAAACCTAAAGTAAAAGTGTTAGATTCACTCTTTCACAATATAGGTAAACTCTTACTTTGGGTTCAATCTTAATCATACTAGGTTCAGTTCTAGTAAGACTAAATTCACTCCTATGAGGATCTCCATAGGAACTTTTACGAAACCTAAGGTGCTGTTTGGTTAGCGAAAACTATTTTTTGGTTTGGTTTCAGTGAAACTGAAAACTTGGTTTCGAAAACTTGATTTTGGTTTCTAGTTTTCAGTTTTCCGAAAACGCGTTTGGTTAATGAAAACAACATAAGTTTTAGTTAGTTGAAACCAGTGAATATTTATTTGGCTATAAAAAGTAATATTAATTTTCCTTGAACATTTTTAGTAGTAATTAATATTTAGTTAGTTTATAAAATTAAATATTTGTTAATATAGTTATAAAATATTTGTAATATTTAATTAATTAAGTTATTGGTAGTTTGAGATTTTTTTGTTCAATTAGATATAAAAATTAATTCATAGTTAATATTTCAAAATAATAATAATTCTAGTGGTCTAAATTAGTTTTGATTAATTATAAATAGATTAACTTTAAGAAAATTAAGTTATTTTAAAATTTGGGTTTGAGTCAATTAGATATAAATTGGTTTAATTAATTTGTAAATTTAAGATAATAGTTTGAGTTGAAAATGATGATTTTTTTTTAAAAAAAAATATATAGTTTGATTTATTTTTAAATTAATTAATTTTATAAAAAATATATTTATAATTATAAAGTTGTCACTCTATTTTGATAACGAAACCGACAGTCTCGAAACCACAGAAAACAACATTCTGGTGTTTTCATTTTTATTAGGAAAACTAATTTCGTTTTCATTCTGGTTTCGATTCAGTTTCATGAAAACGCTGAACCAAACATGTTTTCGTAAGCAGTTTTGGTTTCAGTGAAACCGAAACCATGAAAACAGACTTGGTTTCACTAACCAAACAGGCCCTAAACTACTATGAGTTGGGCTCCATAGATTTTTTTTTTTTTAAGGAGCCTCATACATGAGTGAACTTAGTTTTGTTAAGAATGAACTTAGCATCATTAAGACTAAACCTAAAGTAAAAAGTGTTAGATTCACTATTTCACAACATTGGTTCACTCTTATTTTGGGTCTAATCTTATTAATCATACGAGGGTTCAATCTTAATAAGGCTAAATTCACTCCTATAAAGGGCTTCATATGAATTCTTATGGAGTCCGACTCTATAGAAATTGCACTTTCCTTCCGGCAGTGATGTCAATGACAATCACGTAGCACTGTGTATAAGGTAATTAGTCAGACACTTAGGCATCACCATATATCATTACACAATACTGCTAAATCGCTTCAAGTAATCAACACCATGACATTTTGACACTCAAGCATTTAGCAACTGCATTGCTACCTGAGAATGCTTAAATCAAACATATATAAGTTAGCAACACACTTCGTTAGCTAATGCAAATAAGAAAGCTTGTATTCATTGAGAGATATGAGAAATATAAGGTGTAGAGAGGTGGGAATACATAGGGGAGGGAGATGAAGAGAGAGTAACAACGAAACAGTAAACAAAGAGGCTACTTCTAAAGCTAGGTCCAAGTGTGGCCACGAGACATTATCGAAGCACCGATTGTCGCGCTCATATCAAATCTTTCAGTTTCAAATCATAATTATTCTATATTTTCTTCTAGCATTTCGAATATTCCCTACATTTTGGAAAAGCCATGGTTGAAAGCCAGGAGGGGGTACAGAAGTTTGCATAGGGACAATAGTGAGATCGAACCATTTAGTAAGTATTTGCAAGTCATGAACAAAGTGTTCATGATGTTCATTGCTTAAGCCACAAAATAAGCAAGTTGGGTCAATTTGCATATTCCACGCAATCAACTTGTCTTTGGTTGGGACTCTACTACGATTAACAAGCCAATTCATCACCAAAATGCTCTCCGAGCATTCGTGCCACCAAAGAAATTTAGATGTAAGATCTCCGACTCCGGAACCTGTTGGAATCTGTTCTAGAATTTGTTGGAACTTGTTCTGAAATTTGTTGAAACATGTTCTGAAATCTATAAATGAATAGGTTCCAACAGGGTCCTCGAAATCAGAAATATAGAATTTGATTTCATGTTTCAACATGATAGGATATGATTCCAAAACTAAGAATAAGTTCTATACAAGATAAGATCTGAATATCATTAAAAATACAATATATCCGAACTCGCTAACTCTTAAATTCTAAGGACCAAGAGTTCGGCTGTCTTTTGAGAATATAGCTTGCAGTTGCAGCCCCATATATATATATATATATATGCACAAAGGCCCACATCGAAAGAGGATGTTGAGTGCCACCCTCAACTCCTCAAGGGAAGAGAAAGAGGTAGCAAAGAACTCCATGTTAGCCATGGAAAGCCATCATTTCAATCAAACCGCATCCACTGCCCAAAAAAGAGATGCATGATGAGGAACACGAGCTGCTTTTATCTCATGCAAGTGCAGGTGCAGTGCAGCGGCTTTTCTTCTTCTTTGCTCGTTGGGGACCTGCGAAAATGGCGGGCGTTTTCTTACCCTTCCTTGACTTCCCCATCATTTCACGTCCTTACTTTGCTAATTTATTAGTTAATTGCATGGATTTTATCCTGACGTTGCGCTGTTCCCGTTAAAGCTTTCTAAACTATACAAATTTACAGAAAGGAGATCAGATTTTGTTCTTCTTTTGTATCCTTCACATGCAAATAGGGTTGTAAGTATAATCACAAGTATAATTGGATTCGATTTTCGAACCATATTTTTAGATTTTTTAATTACTACAGTATCAAATAATGTTATCTTATATCACATTTTTTATTAAAAAAACATTAACGATTGAAAATTAGAATTTATATAATTTGGTTAAGCCAAGTGGAGAAACTTCAATTTGATTTCAACTGAAATATTGTGAGGTTCGATTCGGAACCTTTATTTTTTAAGAAAAGAAAAAGTTTGGTTTGACTTGGACTGGACTCGATGCAGTTTTGACTGAACTGTTTCAGACACTCCACCATGTAAACCAGTTAAAAGATATATTAAAACCAGTTATGAATTGAACAAAATATGTAGTAATTATAATTAATAGTGCATGAGCATAATATATTTAGGGAAGAATTGTTTAGTAATGGAAAAATAGGGAAGAAATGGGAATGGAAAAAATCAAAATCAAAATTATTGATATTATCATTGTTGATTACAAGTCTTATTAATGGGATGAAATGGGAATGTCTGTATTACAGGTCTAATTGTCAAATTCCTGGTAATAATCCAATGTCATTCTCAATAACATTTAGACATCTTAGTTATATATAATAAAATCATACTAATAAGAATAAAAAAAGTTAATATATACAAATATAAACTAAAGAAAACAATATTCAAGAATAATTACATCCAATACAACTTTAAGAAATATAAACCGTATATATAAAAAGAATTACGTTAGTAATACAACATAAAATAATATGTTGCAAATCATACCAGTATAACATGGAAATTTTGTAGCACAAATATGATTATATTCTTATGTAAACCAAACAAAAAGAATTTAATTATTCTAATATTTATTCTAGTGATTCGGACATCCATACTATTCTCATCATCTCCAAATTGTTTCTCGCCAATAATACATGCACAAGTATCTCTGAATTTGCATTAATTTTAGGATAGTGGGAACTTATGTTATTGAACATATTACTTATAGCATAGATATTATTAACATTCCAACATAACAATAATATCATTGAGCATATCATCACTAACCATCACATAATTCAAGATGACTGAGTGAAGTGCTAAGTTGTATTTTTGTCCATCAAACTAGAGGGTTTTATGTTACAGCTGATGGTTTCAAGTTCAATTCACAAGCCATTATATCTCAAATATTGCTTCAACAAGGAAACCGATTATTTCAATATAATCTTTAAGTTTTTGATTACAAAGACCAATACATATAAAGGTGCCATGCAATCTGATACCTTGATGTTTAATAGAAAAATGAAACATCATCTGTTTGTAGGCTTTTGCAGGATTGCTTCGTGCACTGGTCACCCTTTATTTGTTTGTAGACTTTTGGGCAGCCACATAGTCTTCACATACATGAATATTGCACCTTAATATGCACATCTAGAATTAACTAAAGACATGGACCTAGATTAAAAGAATTAACATTCAACAATAAAATATCATTATTCTGCAAAGACTTATATCAAAAGAAATATTAACTTCATTAAAAATAATTGTTCTTTTCTGACATTTCATCATGTTCTTTTTTTCTACTATAATACACACTTCAATAAGCATCCTAACAAAATTCTCTGGTTTCCAAGCAACATCAATCACAGGTTGATCAAGAGGTCAAACTAAATAGGTTTGCAAGTTATCGCAGACTCCAATGTTTTTTTTATTAATTAGAAAAAGCACGCACCTATTCAAGGAATATCATACTTCACATTGCCAAGGTAAAGTCCACAGGCAGGGGCCATAGGACTAGCAGCCATCACTGACTTTGCATTAAGAATTTTTTCAACTGCATCAAATCAATAGACAGAACAAGGATTTAGGTTATTAGATGACCCAATATTTCAGAGCACAAATGAGAAATTATAAATGAAGGAATAACGAACCATCACTGACTCTTATTTCTCCAATCCCAACAGATTTTAGAACACCAACCATAAACCTAACCTGCAAATTTAGAAAAACAATAATGTGCTATGAAACTATGAATTAATAAGTGAAATGGCCTAAGTACGCTACAAAATGAAAATTTTCCTTGGAAAATATAAAATATACATGTGATGCATGTAAATTGTGAAAGAAATGCAAGCATAGTAAATCCCACAAGAATAGCTTCTACCCTATGCAGTCTGTTTGTAACCCAAAAAGGAAGTGCAAAATAACACCTTGTAGTGCACAAGTTGTGTTTTTCCTACTGACAAAGTGAACCTAAGCCACCACCTAGCAGGTTAATTGGTTTTAGCTAATTATGCTATGATACAGATTAAAATCTTTTTTTGGAACTATCTATTTAATTGTTTAACCTCTTAGTGTAAATATATCTGAGGCTGGGAGCCCAATTTGTCTTGTTAACCCATTAAACCGAATGAGCGTGTATTGTTGGATTTGCTTAGTAATATAAAAGACAACGGGGTAACCAATCATTAGGGATGTCAAGTACTTGCCAGATGACAATTACTTGAATGGATACAAAGCCTTGACATGACCTAAAACCCAGCCAAATGAAAGAACAATCTCAATAATGACCTTTGACATGACACAAATATCACCAGTGAGCATCATTCCACTTCTAATATAAAATTTATTACATAAACATGAGTCCTATAACGACCTTGAAAAACCTAATCAAAACTCAGGACAAAAACAATAGTAATTATGTCTTTGCAGGATAATGGTGCAGCCTCTGGTTACTGCAACTAAGTTTTCTATAAAAAAAGGGCTGAACTATTTATAGTCATAGAGTTGTCACAGTGAAGTAAAAGAACCCCTTCGTTTTCTTAGATTTTTACATTAATTAAAACAAAAAAAAGGTTTCTGTAGACTTGAAATCCTTCTTGAAACTCTACATCAGATCAAAAGGTAATATAAGAAGTATGAATGAAATTACTGAACCTGGTGATAAAGAAAAGAACGAGCTCTTGCTGTTATAACATAGCAACGATGCTTTGATCGTTGTCCAAATCCTTGACTGCTGTTCACCATGTCTATGAAAGAGGTATCCAAAGAGTTTGCAGATGAATCATGGTCTGATGTCTTGGAATAAACAAGAGAACCATTTGTTGATTCCATCTCAGATCTCTCAATAGGTGAAGGGAAGTATAGTGATGGAAATATTTCTGTAATGCTAAGTTCATCCAAGGTTTTAATAGGAGACTTTGCCTGAGAATCAATATGCAAATAGTTTTAGAAAAAAAATACAGTAACAGCGTATTTTATTCTCCTTTCCTATGTAAAGTTGAAGATGGACAAATAAGAATACTTTGGAAATAGTCATTTGCTGACCATTACAGAACAAAAAAACATAACTTGCTTTAAAGATTCTCCTAACTCCACAGACAGCACCAATTATTCAAGAGTGGACTAGTCTAACACTACTATTAAAAGAGAATGCACAAAGTAAAGAAGAAACATTATTCTGACAAACATCCAATCACTAAAGAGACAAGCAATAAAAAAAAGTAACAACAGAAATTAAAAGTCAGACCAGTACACCGAAAATGCCACAGAATCTATTGTAACATAATGATTAAGAGCCCAGTAGATTCCTGAAGGGAGATTAGCAAATAGCCAAATACACTATATTCTCACATTTCATAACTTTTTTTATCAGGAAGAAGGCCGGACTAAATCCATGTTTGAGGGAGAGCATAGACTGCGTCAATTGTAGAGGTTTGGATTGAGCCCCAACTGAGTTGGCCCCCTTCAAAAGAAATGCAGGAAGGTCTTGGTAGTTCAATTGGCAGTTGTACCAGTGGTAGGAGGTAAGATTGAACTCTAAGAGCAGTAAGGCAAGCAAAAAAGAAGAACGCAAGTCCATTAATGTAACTATGAAAAACATAATGGGTGAGTCCTCACATGGAACACAATTGCAAATTGTAAAGTTGGGCTTCCCAATCCAAAATCATAACGAGATGCACATCCAGAAATCAATTCATCAATTGACTTCTAATTTTGAAAAAGAAAAACACAATTGATAGAATAAGAATCTACATCAGCTTACCAGCATGAATACAATAAGGAGGCATTTGGTTACTAAATATAAGAAATGCGTATAAGTAATATATGAATGCATAAATAAATGATGTGCATGTAGCAATTGCAGTTGAGTCCTCTGAATGCTTGCAAATTTATATGCAACTTAAAAAAAAATATTTGGATTACTGAAAATGCAAGTAAATTACCATCATTGTTTACATAAGTCTATTTCATATAATATTATTCTTTAGAACTTTTATATATTTTTTATATATTAAGTAAAAGTAAAACAAATTTATAGCATCATAACCATGTCATCATGAACTTAAGTAAAATATTTATATTCTAATCTGCTAATAGAATTTATTATTGAGATAATATTAAGAAACAAGATAAATGACATCATCTGATAATCTGTTATAAATCTAAGTAAAAATAATTTTTAAGTTCTCATATTACTAAAATTCAAAAAATTGAAAAGAATATGTTTCCATTGTGTAGGCATCACCCACTTAATCCTAATTAATATATTTATATTTATATTTCCTTTTCAATTGGTACATATTTATATTCTTTATTTTGCTTATAGACTGCAAGTGTGTGACATACTGACATGCATGCATTGCAAATCTATTTGCAACTTGAAGGTCATCGCTGCAAGTAAATTTGGATCAAGTGAGCCACTTCAAAGCAACCAAGAGCCTAGAAGTAGGTTATTTGTTGTAAATGGACTTGCAATGAAACACCCTCAAAAGAGCTGCATGATTCAAGAATTATGTAAAAGAATTCTCAGGCAATCAGGCATACTCAATCCTATGCAGAAGAAAGTTGAGATATTTATATGATGAAAAAGTTGCTTCGCCAAAGTGAAAATGTTGGTCAACCAAGGAAATGTACGGCTTAAGTAACAATGAGAACACCAGCAATGAATGAGTTAACTAAGTACCAGAGCAATCAAATTGAAAAAATTATAGGTCAAGATCGTTGAGAATTCAAGAGGGGAGAAAAAGTAGACATGGAACGAGATTGGTGCCAGAGCTATAACCTATACAATAAGTTTTACATGTTCTTTTTGTTTTCTCCAGCAATACTGGATATCATAATTGGGTGCAAAATGCAAACAGTGTAAATTAAAAAGCACTTGGGATGCTATTAACAAAGCCATTGAAGCCTAGAACTTAAGAAGTTTAGGGATAAAAAAGACCTGGCAACCAGATGCCCTAAATGAGCTGAAATCATGAGATCCCATGAGTATGCTGCATGCTTTCTGCAATGAAACTATTAATTAGAGAGAAAAGAATGGGATTTCAGGTTTGAGTATAGGAAAATAATCAACCTTCATAGAAAGAATATCCAGTGGATCAGGTACATGCCAAGCACGGTCCTTCTCGAAAGTTGACAAAGGCTCTGGTCCTGTGAACAATCGGTAATAGTACCTACAAATATTTTCAAGTTTTTAAAGAAAAAATAAGATAACTTTACATATGAAGTTATAAACATACTTAAACAGAGATGTAAGAAAAGTCAAGACGATTAAGCACCGTAAGACTTGCAAGGAAGCATATATATGAAATCAGTTATAGCAACTTCGGGTCATGGTTTAAAAAATCGGCCGAAACGGTACGGCAAGCCCGGTATTTACCGGTTTTTGGGGATTCCGGTATTCAATATACCCGGTATTTGAAAATACCGGGTATATATGGTATACCGGGCGGTATATGACGGTATTTATGGACCGCCGAAGACTCTGCGTAGCGCAACATAAGACATAGCACAACATCAACTAAGATGATGAATACCATGTGTCGCCCTATATTAATTCTAATGTAATTCTCTTGTATCTGTAAAAAAAATCCTAATACAGTGTCAAATAGCTTTTAAACATTGTATTCATGTATTTGACATTTGAATATTAATTTTTAGCATTTATTCATCAATTATGTATTATTAGAGTTATATCTAACTCTAAAAAAAAACGGTATGCTATTTTCCGTACCGGACCGTACAGTGTGTCAGTACGGTACGGTACCGGTTTCGGCCGGTGACCGATATCAGTACCGGTACCGAGATTTTAAACCTTGCTTCAGGTACTATTAAATTTGATCAAATGACCACTTATCCCAAAAACTTAAGTTGTTAGGAAAGATCTCATTGATAAACCTCAAAATATAAAGTTCATCTAGTACGTACAACGACAGCAAGCCACAGGACAAAAAAAATGTCAGCTAAATAATCATTTAGCAGCAATAAATTCTATATTTGCCAACTTTTCCATCATAGAATATATTTAACAACCAACATTTGTATGTTTACAACCAACAAGGATTGGAAATGAGAATGCTTAATTCAATTAAGCGTCTGAAAAGGTATAACTCAGTCTACCACATTTGTACACTCTTCGGAAGAATTAGTAAGTTTAGCAGAAGATGCAAAAAAAACTACATAACACCATTAGGAACCTACCTACTGGAAACTGTTTTAGCACTATGAAAATAATGAACACTTAGAATATCAAAAGTGCTAGTCAACAAATGGGTAATTTCCAATTAGTAAAACCATGTGTTGTTAGAAATTAAGAAAAGACATACTGTAATTACCATGGCCAATGAATGGCAGAAAAGGGTTACACGAAACAATTGAATTTATGACAATACTTTTGCACATTATAAACCATCTTTCTACTCAAGGGAACTTTTTTCTGTTAGCTAGGGAACTTTAATTTCAAAGAGTTCTTTTCAAACTTCCAATTCCTGACTATGGATAATCGTGTACAAGCTGAGAAGTAATGAAAACTTCATATTGAAGACAAATTTTCTGCTACCTACGTCCGCTCTAGGGCCTTGAATCTAGCATGAAAATCTGCCGGAACACATCGAACATCTACAACTGATATGTCGCCTTCACATCTCTGCCATAATCATAGTAAAGAAAGTAAGTAGAAGTCGTCATTTTGATGCTCATTTATTGACAACAAAAACTGGTAGGTATAAAAATAATCAGTGAATCAATTATTAAAAAGTAGTAGCAAAAAAGTCCACCTGCAAAGCCATAACGATGGTATCTCTGTTCTCTAATCATGATCAAAAACGTGAAAAAGTAGGTTAATCTACTAGAGATACAGCACTAGTTATTGCAGATAAAAGCATGTCAGCACCAATTGGAATATAAGAGAAAATATAAATAAGATCAGTTAAGGTACAACTGCCTGCTTTATTAATATAAAGATGTGCAAAACAAACCTGTAGGAAATGATTCATGGCACGTCTAACAACAGCTGGTTCATGTGGTGGTAACTGCAAAGAAGGATAGTATGTAGCATGATATTTGTACTTTAAAATAAACCAGGTAAATACACATATATATATATATATATATATATTCAGTAATAGGACATTGGGGTCTGGGGTACAATAAATGAAATGAAAGAGAGATAAAAGGAAATAAATGCATCGGCAAAATAAGATATTACCACGACCTATTTCTGCAAAATTGAATGTTTCTATCATGTTCCATACTAGTTGTAGGAGAGCACATGTGCATATATAATGATCACAAAGTAACTAGAGAACATTGTTAATCACATACCACTTCTCCAGGTTTCCTTTTACTTATGCGCTCCAGATCAACATGACAAACATTTGATAGTGCATGAACTCCAGCATCCTAAACCAAAAACAAATCACATAACAGTCTATCCAAAGTATTGTAAGATGTTAACAAAATCATGATATACAACAGAAGAAAGAGTAGCTTAAGACATTCATCTTTAGATGCAGTTCTTTGACTCTAAGACTATAGCTTATTGTAGGCAAACAAAGCTTGCCTTCTCCTTTAGTTGACATTGGCAACTATAAGTTGGTAAGACATGGAAAACAGAAGACATTCTCCATCCACCAATTCAATCAATCCTCATATTGCATGGACATTTATATCATTTTTATTCATTTACAATGTGACATTTAAGGAATCCCTCCAAAGAATTTTTTTTATTACTAGATGCATTGAACGCGAACTCTTACATTTGTATACTCATATTTTGTTTATTTGATAAGTTGGAACATTTCATTTTCACAATAATTTGCTGGGAACTTCAGATACGAGTGTACATGATGGAAAAGAAGATCATGTAAATACCTAGTGCAGTAAGGCAATGATGACGATTTTATATGACGAATCTATTCTGCTGCTTCATATTGTAGGATAATAGTTTGCTTAACTTTCATGATGGCTATCAACAACTTTTTAAAATCTCTTATCAATATATACAGGTCTTTGATTGAGGTGGTGGGACACCATGCCGATGAATGGTATAAGACTGCACAATGAGGTGGTACCAAACAACTTTGTACCAACCCCACCGCTCTAATTCATTTCCAAAAAATTATTTTGATTGTTTTACTTATAATGCAAAGCAATAGTGTAACTTTAGAGCCTGAATTAGGCAAAACTTAGTTTAAATGAGACACAATGTAAACAATTTAAATAAATAGCTTACAGTTTCAAGAAGTTCAAGTACAGCCCATAGATTCTTAGGTTCCAATAACATGCTTGGACGTGAGAGTTGATAGAGATTGAGAAAGAATAGGAGAGTTAGTGTGGTGATGATTTGAGAGAGTTTGGAGGTAATTGACATTGAAAAAACTAAAAATTAGCCCAAACAGCTCAATGAACAATTTTCCAGTGGCTAAAAATATGCCCATTGGGAGTGTAGTAGATTGTACAATCTGGTGCAACATAGGTCCATAGAAATCTGGTATAGCCTGGATCAGTCCCGTGTAGCCCATGGGCAGATGCCAGCAATAGCAACTGGCACCAGAAAGCTCTTTGTATGGTAATTCTTGACCATAGCCCTCGTTAAGATACATGTTATGACTTGAAAAATTGAGGACCTTGTTGTAAATATTTGTCTTGGAGGGACCTTTTTGCAAAAGTGCATAATCCTATTTAATTAGCCCTAATCTTCCCTAATCCTCGTTTTGTGTTTGCGGCGGCTGAGTTGGAGTCGAGGGATCAGAGGGGCGGTGAAGACTCCGGTGGAGAACCGGAGTTTGGTGGACCGTTATGGTAGGAATCGTATCCATCTTCATTGTTGTTTCCGTTTATTTTCCATTCTTCGTTCATCGGCAACAAGGAGAGGGGATGAGAAGAGGTAGAATTGACTTCGAGTGGAGATGATTAGAGGCGGGTCGAAGGCGTCCGCATCGATACACGCACGTCGGGCCCGGAGTAGCAGCCACGCTGCTGTCGCGCCGTGGCAGCGGGCAGCAGCAGCCGCTGATGCAGGGGAGGCTGCCGCAGCCTCCCAGTTGTGAGCCGGTGCTTGCCGGTGTCGAGGGAGAGGCCGGCGAGGGTGGTCGCCGGCGGCCGGGAGGTCCGCCCGACGCGGACCCGAGAGGAGAGGCGGCGGCGTTGGGGCGGGGGATGAGACGAGTGGGAAAGGGGCTGAGACGAGTGGGGGAGGAGTAGTTTATTTGATTTAATAAATAGGTTAATTAAGAAGAGAACTGTATCGCATGAAATGAGGGTAATTTATGAAATATTAGGGTATTTTTAGATATGATTGTAGGATCGTCGGATCGAGTCGAGGTGAATACCAAAGTTGTAGGTTTTTGCGTCCTGAACGCGATGGTGGTGTCGGATTTCTGATCGGAGGTCGTATGGTAGGCCTTTTCTATATTTCAGTGTTATTTGGTGGTTAATAGTTATTATTTCAGTTTGATACATGATTAAATAATGTAGAATAGTTGTATTTCATGTTACATGGTGATTTAGAGTGTAGATGTGGTATTGGGGGTGAGTTGACTCTTGTTGTAGCCGATGAATGTTGAATGGATAAATTGACAGTTTTACCCTTTGCCTCTAATTGCTTGAATTGCTTTTGAATTCCGTTGATCTCCCGTTGCATGTTGTTGACTCATATACATGTTGATATAATATTATGTTGCATGAATTGCATCTATAGTGATTATGACGATTAAGAAGCATGTGTAGGTGTTAAGGAGTTGCATAATGCTAGATCCAGATTGTTGGTTGGTCGCATTATTGATGTAGTTGTTGTTATATGCATTATATTTGTTGACATCAAGTTGATAGTATTTTATGCATGTTGCTTTTATAGTTGTGAGAGTTATATTGGCATGTTGTGCATTATGACCTGTTGTGGGCGCAAACCCGGACATTGCTGATTTATTGCCCGAGGTGTATGGGCGGTGACACCGGTGATCACGAAATCTTCACATGAGGTGCGGCGTCGCGCTGTTAGACGTTGGCGGGCTCGTGTGCAGCGTCGAGGTGTTAGACGTCGGCGGGCTATCTTTTAGATAGTCGCATCTCTAGCTGGAGCGGGCTTGAGGTGCCACTCTCGAGGTGCGAGAGTGCGGGGGAAACCCAATTGTCCATTACGCTCTTGATTGGGTGATTAGTATGCATGTACGCATTGTCGGTAGAATATGTATGATTTGATGTTGTGCTAGTTGACATGAGTATATGATGATAGTTATGAGGTGCATACATCATTATACATGGATATAGTGATTATTAGATGCATAAGTGTTTATCTAAGGATGACATCGCATTTGTTGGTACGAGCATATAATGTTGGTAGTGGTATGCACATAGTTGAATATCATGTCATCATGGCATCATGGATGGTCATCTTTACCTCTTGACATATTGTGATATCCTACTCAGCTTTCCGCTGATGTTTGTTGTTTTTGCTTCAGATCTGCAGGTTCGAGTGGTAGCTGAGAAGGTCTAGATAGATAGAGTAGAGGAGGTGGACTTTGACATTGATTTCCGTAGAGATGTATAAAGTTTCTTGAATAGCCTTTTATTATTGTAATAGATATTATTCTAATCCAAGTGGTTGAGGTTTATGTTGCAAGTTGTTCATGAAGGATTTGGTTGTGTTAGATTGATCATCGGTTGCGCTTCTCCTAGGCGGTGTTCCTTATTTAGGGATGGACCTAGGCGGGGCGTAACAATACAAGATTCCAAACCTCCATAAGGATGAAAACGACATTAACTCTTGCTGTGAACGGATGTTGTACAAATCAGAACAGTTTTTCAATACAATATTTTTAAGTAACAAGAAAATATTGGAATACATGAGCAATATAGATAGGTCAGAGAAGACACTGAGGTAAAGAAATAGAGATGTTACTATGTTAGGAAGAATCTCAAATTGTTCAGTATATTCAGCCTAGTAAGTTGGAAAACTAGTACTACTCTCTATTCCTTTAAGTGCCAACTAGAATAGCTATTTGAAAATTGTAGTATCAAACAGTGGCAAGCTTGCGTAACAAACAAACAGATTACCGTTCGACTGGAACAGGATACTGACACAGGTTGTCCGATAAATTTGTGAAAAGCCTCCTGAAAATCAGTACATCAGTTAAAAAGCATTTTATTGCCAAAAGGAAATGTTTCTATACAATTTCTGGTTATAAAGAAAACATTTTAGAAAATAACATAAAGAATTAATTACCAATTTGTTTCTCACGAATGCATACAAGTTAGAACTTAGAAGATATTATACAATTACCATGCTAAGAGTATCCACAACAATTTTTTGGGAAAGTTCTTAATAAGACCTAAACTGAGCAACCTTCCTTTCTTTGCAATATGCAAGATAAAGATGTTTTATCTACACATCATTATGTGCACAAATAGCGATCTGACACATTGCAACTCATGAAAGGAAGCAAAATCTTGAAAGTGAAGTCACGTAAAAAAATCTATCTCTAACATTCATAAATCATCAACACAAGGCCAAACAGAACTTAATTCAGTAATATGTAGGTGATGCAGCATTGCAGCAGAAGAGGGAGAAAGAGAGAGAATAGAGCAAAGAAGAAGGACAATAGAGAGAGAGGTTAAGAGGATATTGATAATCGTATTCCAAGGTGATTGTCCTACAATGACCAAGGTCTAAAAATATGTAGAGTAGGTTTTCTAAGTTAAAAGGAACATAAAATGAAAAGAATGCAACATTAGTTAACCTATAACTAGGGCAAATCATGGTTCTAATGAAAAATCGAGAAGGAAATAAAGGGGTAATGAAGGAGTTTCGTTGCATCAGTAGGCCAAAGTCATTGAAGACACCACAATGTGACCCCAAAAAAAGTTTTGGATTTTCTTCCAACAATTAAAAATGACAATTCTTTACTAAAAAATAATCATTTTGCTGCTTTATCATCTCTATATCTTCATCTCTAAATCTCTCATTCTCTAACTCCTCTTTAGGTCCTCTTAATTCTTCTCAAATTTAAGCTTCACTAGATCCATACTCAGATTCAAGCTTCATTAAGTGGTGATTAAATCAGAAAAAAATTGTTCTAGCATTAAGCTCTCTTGATTCAAGTTAATCAAAACTAGTTCAAGATTATATTTATGATCGTTAACTAAATTCAAATGTTAAAGATGTAGCAAGCAACTAATAATTTAATTATGTATATGGCATGATCAACAAAAAAAGATGAGCATACTAATTCATTCTTAGAATGTCAGATCACATACCGGTCAAGCAACTAACTGCCAAAAAGTTGTGCAATGAAATTCCTATGTTTCCAATTTAAAAGACACTTTATTATAACAAATTTTTGCGGCTAACTATTTATTCTTCTTTTAATTTATTCAGAGTTGAACTCAAATTACATTATCTATAGGCAAATTCATATGAAGCATGTGGAATTTAGCTGAAACTCTCGTAGTTTTCAATTTCTCTATAATATCCCTTAGTAAGAGTTATTGCCATATAACTGAGGAGTTTTATCTGAATACCCAAACAATGTAATCGTTGACATTTTAAATTTTGTATTTGATTTAATGTATATAATAATGTTGACTCGACCTCCTGACAAGAATGTCTGGATCAGCCACTAAAATTTTTGTTTACAAGTTAATCATGCCTTGGTGGATCCAAGGGGCAGTGCTAGTCCAATGTCAAGCTCAGCACGGCTCAGTAGAGAAACATACCAATGCAGCCCAGCATTGGTATCTGCACCAGAATGGAACTCAAAACCATGGAGCTAAATGCCTGAGTACATATCCAGATCTGATCTTCATGGTTCTGCCTTGTCCTGTTGATGAACTCTGCTCCACTGAGAACCTTATTGTGTAAACTATGATACAGAGGAGAACTAGCATGGCATATGAATATTCAAAGATTGACAACATAGATTACCATGCATGAATTATTGCTTAGGGTTCAAGCCTTCAAGGAAAGAGCTATCAAGCATCACGGTTAACATGGTCAAAACAAATTGACCTCCCAACAGATGTTTGAGACGTTGATGATTGATATTTGATCTTTCTTTTAAATCTGCAAAGTGCTGGTGCGAATTGATAAGATCTTAATTTGTTCAATTGTTCTGCACTCGAAAATAGTTAAGTTTCTTTGACCACAAAATTTGCTTTAGGTTATGAGAAAGGTTTAATTGCCCATTCTATACACCCATCTTGGGTCTGTTTGAATGGGGAAGGGAAGGAAAGGGAGGGGAGGGGAGGGGAACGGAGGGTAAAAATTAACATTGTTTGGATATAGTTTAATAAGAGGAAGAGAAGGGAAGTGAAGTGAAAAGTTAACCTTGTTTGGATGTACCTTGTAAGGGGAAAGGCGGGGAATAAGAAAACTTTTTATTTAATAGACAATTATACTTTTTTTTATTTATGTGTTGTATGTGATGTTTCGAGACAAAACTGAAATTGATTATAGAAGAGTAACCCCAACCAATAGGGATAGGAAGATTCCACTAGGATTTAATAAATATCTTGTAAGTTTATGAAAATACTAGGCGTAATTTTGTAAATTTGTTTTGGATGAATTTTTTATAATTGTATTTACCTCCATTCAACCCCAATCGAGGTTGAAAGAAAATTGAAGTTTGGAGGGGAACCAAGGTAAATAATTCTCCTCCATTCCCTTTCCCCCCCCCCCACCCCATTAAAATTAAAATTTATAGAACCAAACAAGGGATTTTTCCCCTCCCTTAACCTCAATCCAAATAGCCCTGAATGTTCCTTCGTGGTCCTAACCATCGACAGGCATGAAACAATATAAACCCTCAGAAGAAAATGACGATGGACCAGTATCATTGCTTCTTAAGAAGGCTTCGATGATATCAAACGTAGAGAATGCAAACCTCAAGAACGCCAACAACCGTCCTACAGTTAGGTTGCTTCTGTGACCCTGAGAACCGCGTCCCAATGTACTCGACCGCTACCAAGTACCTCTGGATTTTAGGGTTCTGGCTCATCCTCTCGCCTCCACCCTCACAACCCTCCTCCTCGGACCTGGGCAGCTTCGGCAGCTTAGGAGGGTCCAAGGGCGAGTCAAGAGGTCGCTTCGACTCTTTCTGGGGACCCAACGACGGCGTAGCCGGAGATGAACCACCGCCGTCCGCCTTCATCACCGTTGCCTCACGAGTCACGAATAGCATTTATTCTCAAGCGGGTTTTTTGAGGGTTTCTGTTTAGATGCAACTCATGCAAGTATGAATCGCGGGCAAACCCGGGCGGTCGATTGAACCAGATGAGTCGGGTCCAATTTGTAGGGTCCATTATGCCCGCATTATCTTTACTTTTAACATTTACGCTAATAATAAAATTAGCTTTTTACGATAGCTAAAATGCTAAATGCCTAAATTAACAGGACTCATATCTTATGCATTTAGCATATTAAGTCATAAATATTATTATTTTTACTAATATAACATGTCATGCTAATTGAAAGGCCAAATTGTACCAAAATCTTATCCAATCAAGTAGTACTACTAAATTTGCAGATCGATGAAAGGAATTGAGTCTTTGATACGTATACGGTATACGTAGACTACCATATTATATTTATTATGACGTGTGGGTTTTATTTATTTATTCACCTGCAGTGGCGTACATTATCTTTCAATAAGTTATAAGTATCGGATATAAATAAATTTTACATTGTGATGTTGGTAACAAAGTAATCCTTACGTAACGTAGTCATGATAACTACTAATTATTTATTATTATATTATTATTATTTGGTAAAATAACGATAGCCATTTTTCAATAAATAACTATTTATTATATTATTATTATTTGGTAAAATAACGATAACCATCTTTCAAAATTCAAAAAGTCTCTGTAAAGTAGTAGGTGGAGCAGCTAAGGGCTAAATCCGTCCTTACACATAACCAAAATAGATAATATGACGCTTTTATTTACGGGAAAGCTACTACATAGGAAGCAAACATTAGGGCATGTTTGGTTAGCGAAATCAAGTCTGTTTTCATGATTTCAATTTCACTGAAATCAAAACTGCTTACGAAAACGTGTTTGGCTTAGTGTTTTCGTGAAACTGAATCGAAACCAGAATGAAAACGAAACCAGTTTTCTTAATAAAAATGAAAACAACAGAATGTTGTTTTCTGTGGTTTCGAGAATGTCGGTTTCGTTATCAAAATGTTGTGACAATTTTGTAATTATAAATATTTTTTTATGAAATTAATTAATTTAAAAATAAATCAAACTATATCGGATTTTTAAAAATAAAAATAAAAATCATCATTTTTAACTCAAACTTTTATCTTAAATTTATAAAATAATTAAATCAATTTATATCTAATTGACTCAACCCCAAATTTTAAATAACTCAATTTTTTTAAAGTTGATCTATTTATAATTTAATCAAACTTAATTTTAGATCATTGGACTTATTTTTTTTTTGAAATTTTATAATAACTATTAATTAATTTTTATATCTAATTGAAAAAAAAAATCTTAAATTAGCAATAACTTAATTAATTAAATCATTTAAATATTTTGTAATCATATTAACAAATATTTAATTTTGTAGACTAACTAAACATTTAATTACTACTAAAAATATTCAAGAAAAATTAATATTATTTTTTATAATCAAATAAATATTTACTGGTTTCAACTAACTAAAACTGATGTTGTTTTTATTAACCAAACGCGTTTTCAGAAAACTGAAAATTAGAAACCAAAACTAAGTTTTCGAAACCAAGTTTTCAGTTTCACTGAAACCAAATCAGAAAATAATTTTCGCTAACCAAACAGCACCTTAATGACTAACGATGGTCGTTTCGTTATTTTCTCTAAGTTTCACGGCAATAATGTCCATTTAGCCCTTTCTTCTCCGAGTTGTTTTTTCTATTTAACGGGAGCCTTGATCAGGAGTTGGAGGGAAGGAGGGAAGAGGAAGCGATGAGGATAGCAGCGACTTCGCGGGGATTCAGAAACGGATCGATGAGCGGCGGGGGCGGCGGTCGAATGCCTTCGGTATCATGGGAAGGCGACGGCAGGCGGCGTTGCGTCCGGATGCCGGCGAGGTCGCTGCCGTTCGCCGGCGAGTTCGCGGCCCTAGGGCTGACGCCCTTTGCTTCTAGGAGTGACGTCAAGCGCGCGTACAAGCGCCTCGCTTTGAAGGTAATTTTTGATTGATGAGCAATCCGTTGTATTTTTCTCCTCTTCTCCTTCCGCATAATTAATTAAGAAAAATGCATAAAGAAAGGTCGAGTTACTGGCATATTTTCTTGACAAAAGCATAGAAAAAAATGATTTTTTTACTCGTCTGAGAGGAAGTAGAGTCAATGAATGCCATAACTAATAGGAAGTGAAATCATTCTCTAGTATAAAAAAGTTGGTAGAAGATGATTAATCTCTTCTTGGTTTCTAAATTATTTCCTAATCATGCAATTGGAAATTCAGTACCATCCGGATGTGATAAGAGGGGACATTCAGGGGAAAGACAACACGTTCACAGAGATCAAATCAGCCTACGAGGTAATTAGTCTCAGATTCAGATAATTAATTATAGGATTAATTACATAGTATATCTCAAAGTTTTTCTAAATATTATTTTGATTATTATGAAGTGATTACATGATAATTAAAAAAAATTTAATTCCATTTCATATGTTGATTGGAGTGCTGATATAATTGGTACAAAATAAAAATTGAAATATATATTGATACAGATAAAAAGTTAAAATATAATTGAGAAAATCCTCAAATTTTGAAATACATTACACTAATTATAAATATCACCAAATAAAGTATAGGTTTCCTTATCAATTACTTTATTTTTGGATAAATCAATTAATCTGACAACTATTTAGTTTATGTGTACGTGGATGTTGACAGAGCCTCATGGTCAAGTTTGAAGAAGATAATAGGTTAATGGTGGATGATGGGTACGGTGACGAATGGGAAGAGTGGGATGAATGGATGGGCTTCGAAGGAGGACTTCCGGTGGTTCATAATGCATCCTAATTTAATTAGTGTTCCTTGTTTAATTTTTTGCTGGTTCAGTGTACAGCTTATGTACTTATGCATGAAGCACTCAAAAATAGATTACAGAAATAAAAGAATGCATGAAATATCTCATGCCTTGTTGGATATACTGATATAGGCTTCAGTTGTTGAACAATTTGAGGAACGCATATAGTTTAGGGATTTGCGAGCTTGAGCTTCTCTCACTATCAGCCACAAATGAAACAGGTTCATTTGCAGCTACTTGCGGTCACGTAAACGCAACCAAACAAATGAGTTACTTTACCAAATGAATTAACTATTTGAAACACGCCTAAACACAAGACCATAAAAGTAAGCCTTCTTCAGTGGTGATATCCAGCAAGAAAATGCATTCACAATATCTATTGGGTGGACACCAAGAAAAAAATTCTCAAAGAGGTCTCTGCTATCAATTAACTGAACGATGCGTGAACCAGGCTAAACAAGAAACACAAAAAGAACGTCAAGCAATAAATTCCTGTTAAATAATATTAGGTTTTTAAGTAGTTTGTGTATTGTAGAATAGGTTAACTTAAGTTATACCTCATGTGTTGGTACCTATGTATATACATTTATATACCTCTGTTAGACTGTTATTTGATGAATGAAGATTGATTTTCCGGACTTTCCACTATACATCATCAAAATAACAACTCCAAGTCAGCTATACTTCCAGGTAATCAGTTATTGTGGGCACAACTACTTGAAAAGACAAAAAATGGACACGTAAAATGAAAGGCTTATCTTGACAAGATCATTACAAGGCAAAATTTTCCATCAATATTAACTTATTTTCATTCTCCAGACTACTCTATATAAGGATGCAAGATCATAACTTTTACCAATGCTAAAGTCACAGCGTACAAGAAAGTTTCTTATCTGCAAAGCTCATTGACCCATGAATTCTGTAGATAAACCTTCACCAAAATAGGAGGATGCAGAGATATAAGCTTCCACCACAGCATAAACCAACTAATGAGTAGTAGAATAAACTTGAGACTGTCCGCGGTAACAATACTGTCCTGCCATTAAAAAATTACAAGCAAAGAATAACTAATTTTTTGTTAATTCAGATTGCTGTATGAGAAAAGATATTTACATTCAAGCTATTGCTCAAGTGCAACCAATTAGAACAAAGTGCACCATTGATAGAATAAAGCTTTTTCTCAACTAATTATCATATCCCACAAAGAGCAAAGACTGAAACTTTTTACTGCATCATTCACCCTTGGCAGGTCGATTATCGACCAGCCTTCGAAACCGTACAGCAAGCTCACTATAATATTTAAGATCTGCTGGCTGAACCCGACTAATTCCAACCTTAAAATGTACCATTGATACTTCAGCTATCTCTGTGCTTTCCTGGTGAGGTTACAGAAAATATATAAGGCCAAACAAATATACAAGAGCATACATGAGAAATAGATCCCCATTAGTTCAACATAATTGCCAGCATGGATATCAAATAAATATTAATGCAGACTTCAATTATGATAAGCTTTCAATAAAGTAAATACAATATGATGGAAGTTCTATGATTTTATGTAAAGCGTTGTGTTGAATTAGATTGGCTTGACCAATTTTCCCAAAAGCTTAAGATGTTAGGAAATAAATCAATCTATGTATTCTTAACACTCCCTACCACGTGTGGGCGGGTAAACTTGAAGAAACTCACACCAAGGCCAACACATGGATTGACTTAACTTAAGCGAGTGTTTTTTTAAACACTGATGCTAGGAGGATTCAAAAAATCATATCAAATTAAATTGGCTGACAAATTAAAATAACACCTTGATTTTGTTGCCAAATTTAGTGCATGAGACTATCCTCCTTTTTCCTGATAAACTAGACATATTTATAAAATCATATACTAATCTAACTAGCATGGACAAGCCTTCCTTCGCATTATTAAATTAAAATATCATTCATTTGTTCTACATAAATTGAATCAAATATATTTAACTATTTCAAACTTGTGACCTTTTTGTGTACCTCAATTCCATGATATTTTACACATGAACCTTCTTATACATATACGAAATCTCCAATGAAATGCATGGATGACTCTGAATTTAACTATGATAAAAAATAAGTTGGATGTTGGCGTGTAATCAACATACCTCCAATGCAGCCATAGCTGCTTTCCTGCATACTTGCATTATATCTGCCCCAGTGTAACCTTCAGTAAGCTGAGCAAGGTCTTTTATGCTAACATCAGCGCTACAAGGTGTATTTCGCAAATGAACACGAAATATGTCTGCCCGTTCAGTTTCAGCAGGTGGTTGTACATCTAATATCCTATCAAAACGCCCTGGTCGGCACGACGAAGACATTGTCAATAACGAAGCCATAAATGGAAAAGAGATGCAGATGGTAGGGGAAACCATAAGAAGAAAGATAAACTGTTAAGATAAAATAGAACCTGGCCGCAGGAGTGCAGGATCGATCTTGTCTGGGCAGTTGGTGGCAGCAATAACTGTAACACCAGTTTTTTGATCCAAACCTATGATAACAACAGTATCTGTAACTGTGAGCTACATCCTACAATACCCTATTATATTAATAATGGAAATGGTGGAAAGACAATGCCACTTAAGGATTAAATGCTGGTATGACCACACTATTATATCATCTGAGAGACCTACAAAGCCTTGATCCTATAGTCGGCTTGGGCAATGTTAAGGCATTATAGATATTATATTATGATATATGATAACTTACCTAAGAGGGGAAAAGTCCTTACTAATGAAAAAATCTTGATTTGAATCACCATCTTTCCCTTGACTTTTTCCTTTTCTCTAAACGTTATATGGTAAATTATCCCAAATGAATAGGTATGGAAGCTATAATTGTAAACCACAATGGATCTAATCAATAGAAGCATCCGTTCTTTATTTTAAGAATGCACCCTGACAGAAATAACAAGAATATGATTTTTTCCATTTGCATTCCTAGTATGAGATATTTATCTTCAAATGCCTGCATAATATCAAGCAATATCTTTAACTATTCAAATACTGAAACAAAACAATAATTAATAACTTTGAAGAAATAGCACAAATAATATTGTTTTAAATTCTATGGTGATTAGCTTCCCAAATGTTTGCTTTTTATCTCAATTTAACAAACAATGATAGATTACTTAACTGAACATCCTATAATCGCTTAACAAGAATGTTTGCTATCTGATGCATGACAGACATAGTGTTTCTCGTTCATATGCATTTAATTTTCATAATATTTTGCTTCCATAATCTTCTGAAACTTCTTGGATTAAGATACATAAACAAAACAAATAAAAATCATTTGTAGAATTTCATAGAGTGCATTGCGAATGATAGGCAAACTCAAAGTAGGATAAAAATAGTGATAACTTTATAATTATTACATTCCATACATAAGCTTGACGAAATCCAATTCTTTTTATAGAAGATAATATTACTTGAAAGATGCCTCCAAAGAATTTACTGAAGAATACTTACCATCCATTTCAACAAGCAACTGTGTCACAACCCTGTCACCAACAGATGTACCATCATTGTCCTGCCCACGTGTTCCTGCGAGGCCATCTATTTCATCAAAGAAAACAATTGCTGGAGAGTTAGCTTTTGCTTTTCTGAACATATCTCTCACTGCTTTCTCAGTTTCTCCAACCCATTGGCTTAAAAGTTCAGGACCCTTCACTGCGAAAAAGTTTAATTTTGCCTCAGAAGCTACTGCACGGGCCATCAAGGTTTTACTACAACCTGGGGGACCAATCATCAACAAACCCCTTGGAGCTCGAAAACCCATGTGCTTAAATAAATCTGTTTGTGACATCTTAACTGCTTCAATCAATTGCTCTTTTATCATAGAGTAACCACCCACATCTTCCCATCTGACCTTTGGAACCTCGAGCATTACCTATTTGAAGAAAAGGTTGTGAATTATTTCCAGACATACAAAACATGAAAAATTTCCATCCCAATAGAGTAATCAGCCCCTTTCAGGTGTTCACAAGAAACCAAGAAAGACCTCCCAATAGTATCATGCTAAAGTAAATGGAGAGAAGGATTACGGCTGAGGAGCCACAATGATTCATTTGAATGTTTTGGTCCAATAAATCTAAAACGGGAAAGGTATTTCCACATAGATGAGGTGAAATGGAAGCACCAATTAGTCATAATTAGACAAAAGTTGGATAGGATAAATACTAGAAATTATTTTATACAAGTAGCTCCACATGAAAGATTTCCGAACATAATTTGGGAGGTCATAGAACATTTTATTAGAAACATCACTAGCAATATGCAAGACAATGTCAATTTTATACAGTAGACTGGTAGCATTCAGAGCCACAAAGTAGAGTGGATTTCTTGAATCTAGAACTTAGTAAATCAACTATATTTAGTGCACATAACAGAAGCACACGGGCAGCATAAATGATAGCAAGTTTTGAAGTACCTCACGCATGGAACTAGGCCTCATTTTCGTCTTTGCTTTTTCAAAATCCTCAAAAGTCACTTTACCTAGCATTCTTTTTTCAGCTTCTAGGGATTCATAAGATCCATTATGAGACACGCCATTTTCTTGAGGCCTTGTACTATTATGAGGAGCAACCTGGTCTGCTGACATGTTCAAAGCTGATAGTGATGAAGCTAGTAAATTTATCCCATCAATGGTTTCTACATCCTTATCCTTGTGACACGTATGGCCTAATTCATTATTTCCTGAAAACTCTTTACTAAAATTGTTGCCTTCAATTACTTTAATGCAGCGGCGAAAAGCATTCTTTCCAGCCTCATTGCAAAGAGCAGCTAAATCAGCACCAACAAATCCATGTGTGTCAGAAGCAAGAGATTGGATTTCCATGCTGCTCAGTGAGTGATCCATCTCATTCAGAATGGTGCATAGTATATCTGATCTCTGTGTTGGAGATGGAACCCCTGAGTAAAAATCAAGAAAGTATCATCCAAGGATCAATCACAAAGTATTTTATTGATCAAACTAAATTTAACAAAGCAACATTAGCAAATGAATTAATGTTGCTCTTAAACACTACACTTAAGCTTGTCAATATTTGAATTACTGAATATGCTCATGAAAGGTATATGCCTAAAGTTACTTCATTGAAGTCAAAATTATAATTGAAGTACTTTTACATTATTAGCATTTAAAAGCATCGCATTGGTATAACCAAGGTTATCGAATCGCAATTCACAACGTGAATTGCAAGGCTAAATTTTGAATCGTGAATCGTGAATCGTGAATCGTAAGATTCGGAAGACACATGAAAAATTATTTATATATGAGTCATATGACATACCCTAAATAAAATGATATTATATAAGCTCAAAAAACATAGAGTCATCACTAAAGTCTCAAAAAACATAAAAGTTTTAGACTCTCAAGTCTCAAAAAACAAAAAGTCTTAGACTCTCAAGTCTCAACTCTCAAGTACTAGCAAAGTAGCAAGCAAAACAAGTAGCAATTCATAAGTAATAAGCTAATAAAAATCAAGTATCCCCCCGTTAAAGGATTGAAGACCGGTGAAGTGGCTCTGACTGTTGAAGCGGCTCTGTTGAAGCACCCTTAAATAAGACTCAGCCAGTTAAAGAGATGGACCCAGTCGCGAGTAGTGGCGGAGTGTAGCAGTCGCGAGACTCGCGATTGAAAGGAGAAGTCGCGACTCGCGACTGTGTTGGCGAGGCGGAGAGTAGCAATCGCGACACTCGCGACTGAAAGGAGAAGTCGTGATTCGCGACTGTGTTGGCGAGGCAAAGAGTAGCAATCGCGACCCGCGACTTGGTTGGCGAGTGAAGAAACCACGAGCGACAGGCGACCGATGGCGGTGATTGAACAAGCTCGGCAAGAAGATGTAGTCGCGGCGCCGGTGAGCGTGCAAGGAAGAAGAAACGTCGCTGCTGCTTTCTTCAAGTGCAAGGAAGAAACGCCGCCTGGGAGCGAGCGTGCTGGTTGGCGAGCGTGCATGGAAGAAGAAACGCGTGCAAGGAGGAGTTTTGGAGTGCGATTGAAGATGAAACACCGCAGTTTTTGGAAGAAAAAAAACGCCGGCGATTCACAAATTGCGGCGATTCGAATCGAATCGTGTTGAATCGCTGATTCAAACACCGATCCGAATCGAATCGTGTTGAATCGCCGATTCAAACACCGATCCGAATCAAATCGTGTTGAATCGCCGATTCAAACACCGATTCGATGCAATCGGCGATTCAACTTCTCGATTCGAATCGCCGCGATCATGAATCGCATCAGATCGCACGATTCGCGATTCCGAATCGTGCGATTCGATAACCATGGGCATAACCACTAGCACAAATCAGAAAGAATTTCAAGCAAAAAACTAAAATCACCCTACTTCTCCATTATGGAAATTAGTTATTCTGACAAAGATATAACCAATATTCCTAAAGTCATTGATGACAATATCAGCAACAACTACTCATTTAAATTGTATTTTGGACTTCAAGGAAGTCTAAATTCCACAAAACTGTATCAGAAAAGCATTATAGAATTATTCCATAATGAAAAGGTAGTTGTTGCAATATTGAAAAATATAAGAAACAATACCTAACAGACAGTACAGAAACATACCTATTTCAATCTCTCGATCCAGTCTTCCTGGGCGTCTAAAGGCAGGGTCAATATCATTAGGACAGTTTGTAGCAGCGATCACAAGTACTGGATCACTTTTGTTTATTTCATCCATTAACTGCAGAAGTGTGCCAACCATTCTACGAGATAAATCTTCGCTTCCTTCTTTTCGTGCTGGAGCAATGGCATCAAATTCATCTATAAAAACCTTTAAAAAGAATTCTAGTTAATATTGTACAATGAAGAACTAGACAGAACATCTAAAATTTCGTATTGCGTCCTCCTAATCATGAAACATTTGACAAAATTACAACACAAACTAACCTAGCAATTAAAGTTATATAATAGATTACAAAGAGCCAATATAAGCAAATGAGTGGATTGGAATGGCTTATACCATGGTTTAAAATACCGGTACCGGTACGGCGGTACCGATCTCGGTCAATGACCGGTACCGTACCGTACCGACACACGGTACGGGCCGGTACGAAAAAAGCATACCGGCCAAAAAAAATTGTTTTTTTTTTGTTTTTGTTGTTAAAAATAACTCCAATAACACATAATTGATCAAGAAATACTTAAATTTAATATTCAAATGTCAAATGCATGAATGCAATATTTTAAATCCGGCCCCAAACAGCTATATGCCACTGTAGCAACAGCTCTTTTTAAGAGCCGTTACGTCATACCGGGCAATACCGCCCGGTATGACATCAAATACCGCCCGGTATGGGTGGTATTTGATAAATACCGCTCATACCGGGCGGTATTTACCGAGATACCCAGTATCGCCCAATACCGGATATCTCGTATACCGGTTTTTCAAAAAACTGGTAAATACTAGCCGTACCGGGCGGTACGGTATTTGAAACCATGGCTTATACCATATTTTACTAGTCATATTTGATTGGGTAACCATGTTTTCCAAAACTATAATAGCACTATAAGCTATTAGGAAAGAAACCAATCTATTCATTTAAATTCTTACCATTCCACCTCACTGGTAAGCAACTAAACCGATCTGGACCGTCAGACCCAACATGCAAATTGACATAATTGAACTAGGGTTATTTTCTGTTGATTATTGGCATTAACAGGATTCAAACTGAGGACCTCTTGCTTGATAACTTATTAAATTTGATTGGATAACCATCTTTCCAAGGCTTAAGCTATTAGGAAAAAGACCAATCTATTCATGTAAATTCTTAACATTATTTTATGGGAACCTATATTTCACCACAATGAGCAACCTAAACTTTTGAGGATGCTGAACAGGCAAGCTGACCTGGCATTGATAGTCATGTCAAGGCATTATCCCATTGCACTAGCACATGCCTTCTATGTAATAATATGAATTTATGGTAGCATCCTTTCTTTAAGCAATTTTTGTTATGTGGTGTAATTTTCACGTAAAAAGTCCCAACAAGGGTTTTGGGATTGAATTTTGTTTTATAAACATGTGATTGAGTGATGGGACTCTTATGGCATCCATGGAAGAATGCACTTTGACATTCTTATCCACAGTAAAGCTTGTGATATGAGAATTACCAAAATCAGAAACGTAGCATAAAGCACTTAGTACTTGACATCATCAAGTATAGATGCAGCTTTAAAATGGAAAAGTAGAATAAAAGCATTATGATCTGAGAATAAATAACTAACAATGGAAGGAGCAGCTTGTTTAGCTGAATCAAAAACTTCTCGCAACGCTTGCTCTGACTCTCCATAGTATTCCCTAATGATCTCAGGCCCAATGATACAGAAAAGGCTAGCACCTGATGCATATGCACAAGAAGTTGCCAGAGATGTTTTTCCTGTACCAGGAGGTCCATGAAGAAGCACCCCTTTGTACCTAAGATCCAAAATCATAAAATAACATTTAAAAGTAACTCTGTAAACATTTATCTTCTGTAGGAAGACACAAGTTACACTTGGGGCACAATACAAAAACATAAAAACAACCACAAGAAAGGAGGAAACAAAATTTCATACGATGAGGCTGGAATATAACAGCTTCTGCTGTCACATATAAGATTAGGATTAATTACAATTTACCACCTATGGTTAAGTTGAATTTCACTTTGTCCATATGTGGTTAATAATATTAACACTTTACCATGTTCACTCCCCACATGTGTTTTTAATGGCAAAATTGTAAGTTTTATTTTAAAAACATGTGCAATAATAAAGGTTGTGTTAATGGTGTTAAGCACAGGTGGATGAAGAGATATAACAAAAAAATTCCCAGATAGTCAACCTTGATAATTGACACGTTCAGAAATGAATAATGTGACAATCAAGTTGATTTTCTAATGTACCAACCCTACAACCGCGGGTGTAAACAAGACCCACATGTATGAAAATTGGAATTCAATTGAATTGCAAGTGGGTAACCTGTAATTTAACCTAAAAAAGACACTATCTCATAATATGCTCTTACTGAGTATGCATATTGACAAATAACCAGCTACATATACTTAACAAGAAGTTGCTAAATTATCACCAAAATATTTCACATCAAAATGATCAGCCTGCCATAAAGCATTACTCAGAATTATGAGTCTTCAATCATGCATAGGGATCGACAAATACCACGACCAGTACTCAAAGCTTCAAGAGTGACTTTCGCAATAAGTTGTGACTTTAGTTTAGCATATTTGTATATTTCAAATTTGTGCAGCATTTCAAGAACCCTATGATCTTTTCTTAGGGTGTGATTTACTGAGGCAGAAAGTTGGAAAGGAAAATGAAGGGGGGATTCCTTTCTTCCATTTATTTCAGAGGAAAAAGAGGAGAGCTCCCAAACTGTTCCACCCAAATCAGGCAGAAAACTCAATAGAAAACTCACCAACGTGGCAGTTTGTGGCTCTTGTTGATATATTTTCCTTTCCTTCCACTTTGCCTTCCAAAGAAACAATATATTTTTCCTTCTAGTTTTCCTTTATAATCAATCCTCTCTATCTACTTTTCTCTCTCTTTTGCATCCTTTATTTCTCTCTTTGTTTTCCTTCCTAGCAAGGAGACCCTTATGGCCTATTTGGATGGAGGGAATAGATGGGGAATAGAATAGTATTCTCAATCCTCATCTATTCCTTTGTTTAGCTGCAAGAAAATTACAAGGAATAGGTGGGCCCCACGGATAGGGCTGAAAACCGAACCGGTCAGGATCGACTCGGAATCGAGCGAGCGGGACTCGAGTTCGATGTTGATTTGAGCCGAATCCGATCCACATTTAGGGTTCGATCAATTAGGCGAGCCGAATATGAGCAATGGGGTGTTTGGCTCGATTACCCCTCAAACTACTCGTCTTCTTCCTGAACCCTTCGTGAAGGATTCACTCGAAATCGCTCGAGCTGTTCGTTGATTCATGTATGATTCATTGATTATTTAGTTTATTTTTTTACAGTGTATGATTCATTGATTCAAGTAAATATGCAATCCAATGGTCTGCTCATGTTCGAACAGTACTCGAATTCGTTTCAATCGAATGGTTCGATTGCGAACCGAGTCGAGCAATTACGAGCTTGAGTACTCGGATGTTCAAATCGAGCCGAATACAATCGCAGGTCTAGCAAATGCATCGAATTCAAATCGAATTCAAGTCTGCACTATGTAATACCGAGCCGAACATGAGCAGACCAGTACTCGCTTGTGTTCAGCTTGTTTTCAGCCCTACCCACGGAATAGATGGGGCCACCTAAACATTAGGAATAGTATTACTATAGTGCCCATCAAACTTTACAGAAATTACATCCCATGAGTAAATGATACAATGAGTAAATGATTATAAATGAAAAAATATATATTGACTATCAAAGTATCAACTATCAAATTAAATCACAGATTCAAAAAAAAATTGTCTCCAAACATCATGCTACCTGATGCACAAAAAGTATGCATCAATTTATATTTTATAATGACGCAATTATAATTTAATAATAACAGTTTTTACATAATATTTATAGTATTTTATATAATCTAATAAATATTTTTAAAAATTATTTTACATTAATTTTAAAAAATTTATTGTGTTGTTATTAGTTACAACAAATTATATACAAAATATTATTTTCAATAAGTATATTCAATATTGTTAAAAAGGATATTTTGATCATTTTCCTCTCTATTCCTTATGCTAATCAAACAAGGTAATTTTATTCATGCTCTATTCTTAATGCCAACTAAGCAAGGTAATTTATTCCTTGTCTATTCCATTCCTTATCTATTCCTATTCCCTATGATTTCATTCCATCCAACCTAGCACAACCTTAGTATCATGGAGAACCAAACAGAGGGCTAGCTACAAAACTTGTAGTGTGGACTGTGAAGTAATGATCACATTGACAAATAGCCTAACAAAATGTACCCTCCAAATTAGAATTTAACTTGCACCATATTCGAAATCATTAACCATGTAAGACCTTAAGCAACTTATCACATACTTATAACCAAAATATTCGTCTTTGTGATATCCATAATAAAAATTCATATCTTACTGATGCTGATATGAAGAAATATTGACAAATGTAATTCAATCCTAGATAGTAGGTAATGGCACACACTAGCTCTAAATCTTCTGCATATCTTTTCCTTCCAGATTTATAGTTGATATATAAATGAATCAATGAGCTAAAGAAAAGGTATGAAGATACTAATACCTACAAGAAGCTATAAATCACGGATGCTTAGAACTTAGAACTGTTCTGTGAATCTACACTATAAGTTAATCATATATGACATTTGTAGGATGGGAGGTGCATGTACTCAATGAAGTGCCAATTTTATAGTTATTTCTCAAAAAAGTAGATTCTTCTAAGGTACACATCAAGGATATGTATTGCTTTCTTGAAAGGAATTTGCTTCTTTTATAGGATATTGAACTTCTTAGTATGAATTATGGATGAGATGGACATTAAATCATTTCTATATTTTATTTAGGCAACAATCTATGATTGACAAGTCAAAATAATAATTTTTATTTAAAATAAATTCTTTCTTGATGAGCAGGTACTTGATGTTATTTGCTCATCTTTATAACTTATCATGTTATGTGAACACATACTCCCACAAAACAAAATGTCAAGCTTTAACATATAACAGTGCATTAATGTGATATATATCTGTTGACATAACCATGCATCAATTATTTTATTTTTGAGACATTGGCATATAGCCTAAAATATCATTGTCATATATTCATATCAAACAAGTTAAACAGATTAGCAAATCAGAAAATATCACAAACAAGTTAAGCATGTGTATTGATGCTTGTGTAAAATCAGACATATAAAAGCAGCATTTAGGCAAGAATAATCTAGTTTGCAACATTATATAATTTGGTTATATTACTAATAATATTTACTGAGACTATAATTGAATTTTCACATCAAAACATATTCAATAGTCCAATAAAATAAAATGAAACTCTCTGGCAATAGAGGTTGGTTTGTATCAGGTGGAACAGCTGGTACATATCAGTCCAATGGACTAAAGTTACACAGGCCAGGGTGTACTGATTAGGGTGACTAAAAAATCCTCAAACTCCACCCAGCCTGAAAACACAGCACAACTAATCCAAATTTAAGTTATTACAAGCTCGAGCCTCCAAGGCTCCAGATTTTTATTACATAATGCCGCCCAACCGGATTCATATTGAAAAATAAAAATATACATAAAAGATGTCAAAATTCATATTTTTTTAAAAAAAAGTTAAAATCTTAACTCATCCTAACCCAATTAGACCATTGACAACTTTAATTTATCAACAAAAATATGTATACAAAATTCAATAATATGTTAAAAATGCTTTAAAATGCAACAAGAAGCAAAAGATACTAAAAATTCTGAAAACCAAACATAACTTTATCCAATAAACCTGACTCGATTTAGCACAAATTTCAGTATTGGGGTTTTTCCCCCAATGGAGAAGTTTCAGGTTGGCAGATTGTTGAAGACGTAATCAAACCCATTTATACCCCTAGTAGCAACTGGGTCGAATCAAAAGATATTTGTTCGTCTTTTTCTCTTTTCTCTTCCTTTAAACTTTACAGTATCTTCTTTATTACCATTATTTTTCTCTCTCGTGAATTTCATAGACTACTCTAGACTTGTCCTCTCTATCTTCCCCTTGTTCGTAATGCTGCCCTACTATCAAGTATCAACTACTGCCTTGATCTTGGTTGCCCACCTCTCTAGTTGTCTGCTTCACTTGTTGCTCATTCCCAGCATATGCATCACTCCAATTACACCCCTCTTCTTTTCCTTATGCTCTCCCTAGTTCATATTGCCACCCTACAGTCAACTTCTGCCTTGACCACAGTTGCTCACCTCCACTGTTGTTCACCTCACCTGTTGCCCATACCAACCATAGGCTCCAGTACACCCATCAACTTACGCGTTGACCATGATTGCTCACCATCTAGTCCTCTACTTCACTTGTTGCTCATTTCAACCATAGGCATTGCTCCAGTACCAACACTCTTCCTTTTCTTCTCTTTCTCCTTCTCCACCATACTCTTTCAATCACATTGCTAGGGAATACCAACCCTTACCATGTCTGACTACACCTATAATTGATATTGGCACCCAAGAGAGACTTGAAACTTCAATCATCAGATATCAACCAATGCGAGTTTTCTATTCATAAAAAATCAAGATGATTGAGTATTCATACAAATGTCTGTGGATTTAAGAAAAATACATCAGTAAAATTTTAGTAAAGAAAAAGCAATTAAAAAACTGGGGATGGAACTAAAGAGCATTTGACTCATAATGTTTGTAATAGATACCTGAGCCAAAAAACCTTCTTATACAATGATGATGAAATAATTTCATTCAACATTGCAAACTCCTTATGTAAGCCACCTAATTTTGGAGCAACACCAGCTTTGTTATTGGAAACTACTTCACTGCTGGCATGGTCATCCACAATGCCTACTTTATTTGATGATTCATGCTTCAATAGTGTCGAATCATATAGATGCACTTTTGACATAGAATCAACCACCAAAACTACATCCAGCTTATCTAAAGAACTAGAGATGTGAATCTCATGAGGTAACAAACAATTCTTCTCAAAAGGAAGTTCTTTACTAGAGCAACCATTCCATAGGATGTCAGAGCCTTCCACCAGAAGAAAACAAAACTGTCCACATATCGGGATGCAGACAAAATTTCCACTCAACAAATGACGTCCATTGAGCCACCGAGCAGCAAATATCTGAACCAACTCCTTAGTTTTTTCATCATCTAATGCCAACTTTACACACACATCCATTCCTGAAGGTGAATCTGAAGTTGATACAGTTCTATTGGGTTTTCTTGAGTTTATAGGAGAATCAGCAAGTGAAGAAAGTTTATTTTGATGTGATGAAGTCTCTGGTGGTGCAACCTCCTCATTTTTAGTTGTTACACCAACTGAGCTTGATGCAAAATCACTTAACATTATTTCTTTACGGTAACTAATTAGTCCAGATCCAGGAAGCATTGCTTTTAAGTAAATGTCCTTGCATTTATACAAATACGAAGGAGCGAAACCATCAGAATTGTTCAAGGTAAGTGGTGCAGAGGTTTTCTCGATAGGGCAAATAAATACTGCCCTGCCAAGCACATGAGAGCCCATAGTGCATGAAAGGGGCCATGACAGTCTTACTGCATCCTTAAGAACCTGAAAAGAATCATTAAGTCTATTGTGTAAAATTTGGAGGGAAAACCTCAAAGAAGAATGAATCAGGAAGAACCAGTCTGGTATGATACATGACAAGAGTAATGTCTACCTCAAGTGGTCAGGACTTTCAGCTGATGAATTGAAATGGTAATAATAAATACCTTAACTGAAGGAAAAACAGATGCAATAGCAAAATAACTGCCTGCTCTGTTGGCCACATTATCCTCGGCATCAAAACAAAAATGTGAAGTACATTCCTCGGCTAAATTACTAAGTGGACAGTTATGTGTATATGCTTTCCCAGAAGCAGGAAGTGATACCTGTCAAGTGTCAAAAAAGAAAGTTTCCAATTATTCACCCAGCAAAACTTGAAATTTGAAAAGCAAAGCAAACAATTTATTAGGAAGATTTACTGTTTCAACTTTCAACAGACAGAACGTTTGATGGAAATCAGGATGAGTTTCATGTCTACATGGAGCAATGAAAGAAATTAATCCAACATGAATCCCTTTGGATAAGTGATGAACAAAAACAATGAAAGATATGGTTTCATGATTGACTTTCCTAACAATTCTGAGATGAATTATGGTTTTTGATAGTTCAATAGATTAGTAATGAATGGGAAATATGACTCTGCTTGTGAAGGTAAATGTTAGTGCATGTCTTTTAGACCTCTGCCTCCTTCACTCACTAACCTGAGTGGGCACACTTTTGCTTTTTTTCTGGAAACAAAAAAAAATTGAAAAAAATAATCCTCACCTCCAAATGAAAGTTTTCAATGTACATTCTATTAAAAGAAGAAAGGTTTTGCTCACGTTTGAAAACACAAAATGGAATAATATTAAAGGATGATGTGCAAACTTCAAAAGGGAAGTCAGTATGTGAAACCTACGTGTCAAACATTCACAAGGAAGAATTTATTGGAACCTTTCCTATATCATCTTTTATATAGCTTCTATGAAAAGGGACAGAAATTGTATATGCATAGAACTTTTAATGGAAGTTCTTTGACACAAATATGTTTTGAGTGTTAGTTTTCCCTAACTTAAGTTGGTGGAGAGATTTGCACTTGGTGGATCAAACAACAGGCACCCGTCAACAATGAGTGGAGCCAACATGAAGACTATTTGAAACCAACCAAGGAGGCTCTCTTAATCATCTAATCTTCCCAAATATAGTAAGTATGTGATTTTTGTAGCTTCTTATATTATGTGTTACTCACTTACTCTCAACTAGTCAAGACATCTTTCCATGCACCTTCTACAGTTTATCTTGCCATTTTGGATGTTACCTCTTCTCGGACAAGATGGTGCTTATCTGATATGTCAACTTTACATTATTTGTTTGTAAATCAACATTTTATCTCTTTTTTTTAGTTTTATCTTTGTTTCCAACACAAACAGTCTATTGTCTTGAGTTTGAGGGAGTTGTTGAGAATATTAAGGTAGTAATAATATTATTGAGAAAAATGTGGTGACAAATATGGAGAGAAATGAGACTTTATTACTTTATTAATCTAGAACTCTGGATTGTTACTGAACCCAAAGCCAGAGATATGCATACACAGAAAAGAAAGAGGGTGTTTGTAGTTAAGCTAGTTATAATTAAGAGCCTACAGCATTTAATCTATGCCCAGTGGTAGATGTTGAAGGAGAAAGGATATGTAAGAGAAAAATCTATCTGCATTCTGGATCATACAGAAATATAGTACCATCCACAAGACCCACATTTCAGCATTAAGACAGCATATCAGTATATCTGACCAAGGACAGTAAAGGATTATTTTGAAAATTAAAAGTATTACTGCAAGATAATTTAATTTATCTTAGCATTACATAAGATTTTTTTTAAGATGCATAGCATTACATAACGATAGTCAATACAATGAAAGGATGATCTGAAAATTTTTGTTTGAGTAACCACATTCTATAAGTCAAACCCTGCAATTTGAGTGTGGGGACTCTGAGGGCATTCTAAATTACATATTTCAAGTTACTTAAATCAGAAAAGAGTTATCAATAATCAGCTTGAGTTTGATTTTATTCCAAATGGCAGTCACAAGTGTTGTTGTATTCATTTCCTCTCATAATCCATTTAATATTTATAATCCCTTTGAGTATATACATGTAAAGGCCATGAAAACCTGGTAGAGATGAATAAAGAAGCTCAAAATTCATAAAGCCAAACAATACGCATCCAGCAAACAAAATATAAAAAATGTCAAAAGTCCAAATGTCACAGTAAATTCAACTAGATAGACAATTATGTTCCGGAGGGTGTCAAGTCAAGCTCTTCCAGTGATTTTTTCTAATATAACTTGTAAGTAATAAGCATATTGAGATGGGGAAATACTGATTTGACAAATAACATAAGAAAGTTCCCAAACAATACCGAGACAATGGAGCCAGGGGCAATAGAGTTAGAATTCATGGCGGCCGACGAGAGCCAAACTCTGGCATGGTTGCTACCAGAGGGCGACGATTCCGTTTCACTGACCCGTCCGCAAAAGGTATGTGCCTCAGAGATTAGGGCAGGGAACTTAGCGGCGGCATCGGCGAGGATGCGAGGATGGATTGTTACCTCGTCTTCATCCATCGGAGCTCCTTCGGCGTGAGCCGTCGGCGTCCTAGCGAAGAGGGGGGAGCGGTCGGAAACAGCGGCTGCAGGAGAAGCCCTCGACGATTTCTTGCCCTTCGACGGCATATCTAGGAACAACTAAGAGCTGCTTCGCCGCTCAGTTGCTACGTTGTAGTACGCTCTTTTTGCCGACCTCGGCGGAGGAGGACGGGGAGGAAGAAACGGCGCGGGCGCAGTTGGTATGCCGAGCCGGGTTAAGCCGAATTAATTCCCCATGACTCCATGAGTCATCTCTATTGCCTGAACCTGGTCCATAATTCCGTATCCGGATTCCAACACCAATATTTAATCCAAACTCAAAATTCAGTCATCTCAATCATGATCGAGCAGACGTTGGATATTAGGAGGGGCAATTCAAATAATCCAACCGTAAAATTTAGTTTCGGATAATAAATTTATCATTCGATTTCGATTAGTTAATTTTACATATAATTAATAATTTAATTAATGACTATTTAATTATTTTTATTTATTTATTAATTGATTATTTGTTTACTAATCAGTTATTCGGTTAGTAAACGGATAATCGTATTTATTCGAACCAAACTAATTAGTTTTTACGGATAATCGGTATTAAATTAATTTCGATTCCGAATATTAGTTTTTAAAATCGAACGATTTCGGTTAACATTTTTATAAACGATTTCGATTTCGATTAACCACATAAAATATGGTTAACTGAACCATTGTCATCTCTATCGTTGATAATTCAAAAGTACGGGTGAGAAATATAATCTAAATAAACATATACACAAAGTCGGAAAATAAATTGTTCTTTTTGGTTTAACTTGATATTTTTTAATTAAGGAATTTTTCAAAATCGGATTTTGGAAGAGGGAAATTATATTCCCATATTTGAATTTTGAGGATCAAAATTTTTAAAATCGGAACCTAGTGCTTTGAATACTCATTTTACCCATGGATCAAGTCTCTAACTCGTTAGAGACTTTGGTTAAAAATTAAAAAAGGAAAAATGTACAAAAATGCATCTAACATTTTCTCACGGTTACTAAAATACATCTAAGGTTTTTTTGGGATCAAAAATATCTCTTACATTATGGAATTGGGTACAAAAATGTCCATATAGGTAAACAGCGTTAATTTAGAGATAACGGAGCTGACGTGGGTGATGATTGGGACTGAAAACGTGGACATGTGGCGCGCATGCAGGTCAAGACGTTTTCTCACGGGTACTAAAATACCCATATAATTTGTTTTGAAGCTAAAATATCCCTGAGATTATTGAAAATGATACAAAAATGATATCAAGCTAATTTATGTTAGGTGAGACATAACAGAGATGTCGTGGATACTAAAAGATGTTGACTTTACACGTGGTGCACATGCAGAGAGCAACTTGTCATGCAACTGTAGGGGTGAGTAAAAAAAATCAAAAATTCGGTTAATTAAAAAACCATTTTGAAATCAAACCAAAATTTTTGATGAACTGATTTGATGGTTTCAGTTTCGATTTTTATTTTTAAAATTTTTAGTTTTCGATTTCTTATGTGTCGCTTACGTGACAGGTTGCTCTCTGCATATGTGTCACGCGTAAAGTCAACATCTTCGTCAACATCCACGACATCTCCGTCAAATCTCACCTAACAAAAGTTAATCTGGTGTCATTTTTGTACCATTTTCAATAACCTCGGGGGTATTTTAGCTCTAAAGCAAACGTTATGGACAGTTTAATACCCGTGAGAAAATGTTAGGACATTTTTGTACCCGTGAGAAAACGTTAGGGGCAATTTAGTACCTGTGAGAAAATATTTTGACATGCATGCGCGCCACATGTCCATGTTATCAGTCTCAATCATCAGCCACATCAGCTCTGTTATCTCTCAATTAACGTCATTTACCTATAGAGGTATTTTTGTACTCAATTCCATAACATAAGGGATATTTTTTATCCCAAAAAAACTTTAGGAGCATTTTAATATCCATGAGAAAATATTAGAGGCATTTTTGTAATTTTTTTCTATTAAGAATATATATATATATATATATTAAAAATAATTTTAATTTATAAAATATTTTTTATAATAAAAATGAGATGTTAAAATTTAAAAAAAAATATTTTTAAACTCTCGAATTCACTAGAAACTTTTGCATAAAGTCTATAAAATTAAATTTAAATATAAAATATAAAATATTTTGATGAAAAATACTTTTTTGAACCACAACATATCTTTTGTGTTTTAAAAAAATATTTTATTAATTAAGATTATTTTTTTGAATTATAAAACTATTATAAACTTTGGGCAAAAATCTCTAACTTATTAGATATTTTTGTTCAAAGCCTATAAAACTAAGTTTTAATTAAAAATAGTGAAATATTTTGTCTCCAAAATATTTTCATAGACTCATAATATCTTTTATATCACATATATATTTTTGTAAATTTAATTTTACTTTTATAATTATAAAATTATCATAAACAGAAGTCTCTAATAGCTTCATAATTTTTTAAAAAATATTTGAATTCATGAAATAATTTTTTAATGATACAAAAGATGTAGGGCTGAGCGTCGGGCGGGTCAGGTCAATACCCGACCCGATCGGGTTAATACGCGAAAAGTTCAAAAAAAAAATCCCGAACCGACTCGATTTTTAAATCGGGGCCCGACCTGAATTACCCGAAAAAATCGGGCCCCGACCCGTTTAACCCGAAAATATCATCCCTTCACTATCCTTCAAAATTTCCTCTATAATTCAACATACATAAATAAAATAAAAATTACACATACCATTACCACATAACTAAAAGTCTAAAATTACCACGTAACAACAACTTCCAATCCTAAGATGAAAATTACACATACAATCAAACTCAAACATACAAACACATACTAAAATTGAAAATTACCATACAATACAATAATACATAATAACTAGTAGTCTAGTAACCACTTCTATAATTTACACTAAGTCCACAATTCTACAATACATATTACATAACCATTAATCATATTCCACAAGTCTACAACTACAAAGTTACTAAGTCCACTCCACAAGTCCACATTCCACAATACATCCACAAGACCACAAATCTACAAGTCACATACAAATACAAGATACAAGACCACAAGTCTACAAGTCACATACAAACATACAAACACATACAAGTCCACAATTTCATTCCAAAATTCATATAAAAATTTACAATTTCATTTCACACTTCAAATCTTCAACGGTTTAACACTTCAACCTACAAAATGAAAATTATGATAAATAAGTCAATAATATATTAAAATTGTAACTAACATTAAAAATATCTAAAAATTGAATTAATATTTACTGTACTCATTCATGTAAGTCTATGATGTCCATGTTAGATGATGATACTCCTACATTTGCACTTGATTGGATCTCTTGACTATCTTTTTATTGAATTTTTTCATTTCTAATAAATAGACATAAAAGAAGTAAATAATTAAAATAAACAAACATTAAATAAGTTAAATAATAAGCATTTTAAAAAAATACACACCATCCTCGAGCTTCTCAATCATTTTCAAATCTTCTTCAATTCGTATATGCTTATGATTTTATCGAAGCCAATCTTGAGTGCATATCAAAGCCTCTACGGCCTTAGGAGTTAAAGAACTCCTAAATAGATCAAGCACTCTCCCGTTAGTGTTAAATGCAGACTCTGAAGCCACTGTAGAAATTAGGACAGCTAGAATATCTCGAGCCATTCTTGACAACACCGAAAAATTCTCGAAATTAAGCTTCCACCATTTCAACAAATCAAAGTCTCATTTATCATCCTCATATGCAGTTTCATTCCAATACATATCCAATTCAATTTTTTTATCCCCAACTGTCCCACTTTCTACCCTTTTACGTTTGATCCTTTGTTTCAGAAGACCTCTTTGCTCCATACACTCACCAGTTGAGACTGAGATTGGTTGGGTAATAAGTGAGGAGCTAGGATCAAGTTGTAGTTTCTTTTTGTACTCCTCAAACAACTCAGACATGACAATTTTCACACCATTAAATAGGGACTTACCATTCTCTGTTAAAGTCTCACATTGGTTAAAATATGGCCAAGATAGTCTTTCAATAGTTGGGGCAATCCTCTCCCCTTGAGCTAGCTTTTGGGGTGAGTTAGGCCTACTAATTTCTTAACATGGTATCAGAGCCTATCCTGTGGTTGATATTGTGTCACTCGCAGAAGTCCAGTCCTGCAAAACTCCACGCTCCAGATGTCCAATCATGGGCATGAGGGAGGTGTGTTAAAGTCCCACATTGGTTAAAATATGATCAAGATAGCCTTTAAATAGTTTGGGCAATCCTCTTCCTTCGAGCTAGCTTTTGGGGTGAGTTAGGCCTACTAATTTCTTAACATTCTCATCACCATAAATTTGTTGTAGAGCATCCTCCATATATTCAAACTTTTCACAGGGATTAAGAGCTAAGGCCATGAAAATCAGTTTATTCATTCTATCATAATCCTCCAATACTTGTCAAATTTGTTTTGCATACTCATTGTCATATCTCTCAACTCAACATCATCACTTTCTTTTCAATCAGACGATTTAATATATAAGTCACTAATTTCAGTCCAATAAGTATTAGAAGTGATATAAATGGAATCAGAAATATGTAGAGTGGCAAGATAAAACTAATGCAATATCTTAGTCATCCTCTTAATCAAATGTCAATCAATAAAACTAGGGACACCCCCTTGATCATATGATTCTACTTCAACCCTAAAGTATGGCTCTGCACTCTCAAAAGTATCAAATGTCCTTTCATAATTTAGAGCAGAGCTCAACATCAAATAAGTGGAGTTCCACCTAGTTGGCACATCTAAAACCAATGACTTGGACCATTCCATACCTTCAGAATCAACACACTCCTAAACTTCTTCAATCTAGCAGGTGATGATCTAACATATTTAATAGCATTCCTGATTTTTGTCACAGAAGTTTTCACATCATTCAACCATTCCTGAACCACTAAGTTGAATATGTGAGCAATACACCTCACATGCATATACTTACCACTTGCCATAACTTTTCCTATCACTATAAAAAAATTTCTCAATGTATCGATCATTTTTTGGTTGGAAGAAGCATTATCAGTTGATATAGAAAAAACTCGCTCAATGCCCCATTCCTTCTACACATTTTCAAGCTCAGATGTCATTGCATCACCCTTATGACTGCTAATTGAAGAAAAACTCAAAATCTTTTTATTCAATATTCCAATCATTGTCAATGAAATGAGCAATTACAATCATGTAATTCAAATTTTGCACAGAAGTCCATGTATCAGTGGTAATGCAAATAGACTGTGAATTATTTCTAATGAACATCTTCAACTTTGCTTTATCATCCTTATACAGTTGTGAACAATCCCGTGATACCGTCCATCTAGATGACATTTTGAACTTGGGGTTAAAACTTTGCACAAACTTTTAAAACCCTTCCCCTTCAACAAATCTAAATGGAAGCTCATCAAGAACAATCATCAATGAAAGACACTTTCTACTATATTCTTGACCAAACTTCCAAGTACTTAACACCCCCATATTATCATCCCCAATTGATGATTGCAAAGACAATTGCTTCTGTCTAGTTTCTACACCATGTGGGTGCTTCTTGCAATTATTCAAATGGTTGTGCAATGAAGTTGTGTCATGTTTCTTAACATCACAATAAAACTCTTTAGCACAATATAAAAACTTGCCTTTTCAGACACCTTGAACATCATAGATTTCTTCAAAGTGTGTCCACACAAACCGACCTTTTAGAACTAGCCCCCTTCCTTGGTAGATGATGTTTCATATATCCTTTCTTGTTCTACTTTCATATTGTCACACATCTAAGAAAAAAATAAGACATCAACTTAATCACCAATAGCCACAACTTATCCTTAATTCAATCAAATATCAATCAAATAATAATTATATCAATCAAACAAGTATCATATACTTAAACAAATATCAATCAAGTATACTTAAACGGTTAAACAAGTATCCTATACTTAATCTATATCAATCAAACAACTATATCAAATTATCAATCAAGTATCCTATATTTAATCTATACTTAAACAGTTAAACTAATTATCAAGTATCAATAAAGTATAATAGTATATCAATCAAGGTATACTTAATCTAACCAATCAAAGTATATACTGATAAGTATGATATATTACAAATTTAAGCATAATTTAAGCATATCAATCAAGCATTCAACTATTCAAGCATATCAATCAAACTATCAAAGTATACTACTATGCTTAATCTATACTTAGACAAATCTATAAGTATAACTAATCTATACTTAATATATACTTATCAATTATACATAATCTAATAATCTATCAAAATCAAAATTAAAATTAATCAAATCAAAATTAACATCATTCAAGCAGTGTAGGCTGTGTAGCCAATCAAAATTAATCAAATCAAATACATGTAATAGATTATTCAAAATTAATCTTTAGTATTTACCCGTAGGCTGTAGCAGACTAGTTGTTGAAATTACAATCGAGCAACAATGTCGGGTAGTGGAGGGCTGTCGAGCAGTTGTTGACTTGTTGTCGGATCGCTGACGGGCAGCAATGTCGGGAGTCGAGACTAGGGAGGAAGAGTGGAAGAGTAGAGGACTCGGGAGTCCAAACTCCGGAGGGAGGAGTGGAGGGTTGTTGGCTGTCGCAAACTCTCGGTGTCACCTGTCGCCGCTGTTGGGCAGCAACGAGGAGGCTGGAGGACTGGAGTCGGCGACTCGGTGCCTCGACGAGTCGGCGGGGTGGGGCGACTGAGTCCTCGCCCGAGAGTCGGGATTGGCGACGGCGACTGGACTGGAGTTAGGGCACATGCGCGGCGAGTGTCGAGAGAGGGGAGTCAGTCTTCGATTCTGTCAAATGACTCAAATGGTCAATGCCCGCTCGATCGCTCATTTGCTCAAGCCCTCAACGCCTCAACGGGTGTGGAACTGCGGACCGCGGACTTGCGGCTTGCGGGTCGGGACTTGGGACTCCGGACTCCAGACTCGGGACTCGATCGGGACTCGGGCAGTTATTTACAATCGGGCGGGTCGGGTTAAACATGGTTTTCACCCGAACCTGACCCGACCCGAAAATTTATATAAAATTTTAAAAATTTTAACCTGACCTGTTATACCCGAATAACCCGATCCGAATTGAGTTTTTGGGTCGGTTTTGTCGGGTTTTCCGAGTCGGATCGGGTTTTGCTCAGTCTTAAAAAGATGTACTATGATTCCAAAAAAATATTTTACATCAAAATATTTTATATTTTTTAATTTAAATTTAAATTTAAATTTATAGACTTTGTGCAAAAATCTTTAATGCATTAGAGAGTTTGAAAATATATTTTTAGAATCTAATAGCTCATTTTTATCATAAAAATATTTCATAAATTTAAATTATTTTTATATTATATTATATATTATATATTTTTTAAAAAATTGACCAAAGTCTCTAATCAATTAAAGACTTTGACCCAATGATAAAATGAGCATCTAAAGCACTAGATTCCGATTTTTAGAATTTTAACCCTCAAAATTCGGATCTGAAAATTTTCCTCTCCCAAAATATGATTTTAGAAAATTATTATTTTGAATTTACTCTGGGTTATGTGGTTCATCTATTCTTTCATCTCCACTTATTTCCAGTTATGTTCAATTTTATAAATCAGTTCATTAATTTCCCACCATTTAAATTGGATGGAGAAATTCAAAGAAATAATAATATTTTTTTGTGTGAAAAATATTTTAAAATTTAAAATTGTTTTAAATTCATCTCTATTTTCAAAATTTTGTGTTAAACTATTTTTCATTTTAACAAATATATATATATATATATATATATATATATATATATATATAATCGTGTTTTTTCTCCTCCTTTTCCTCCATCATTTTTTATCCAAATATACCCTTGTTTAGGTCTTGTATTGCACATCATATGATGTGGTCCATTTCCACAATAATTCGAGGGACTTTGCAGCTTGATTGAAGCGATTGGTCAGGGGTTGAGTCAATATTGATTCTTATCGGCACCTGCATAATTAGTATCCCCTCTGTGTTGGACCTTTAGAGGACACCTTCTGGAGATCAAGTCAACTCTCGATGTCAAAAGTGATAATATATTTGCAGGAAAAGTTCGGTCCTTTACCTCATCGTCACTTTTTGCTTTTTATAATCGATGCTTGACGGTTAACAGGTGCGAGTGACATATAGGTCTATGCGAGTATGCGGGGTAATGTCAACGTCCTTCGGCTACTCGATTGGGTTGGCTCAAGTGCCAAATTGTGATCCCGCATATATGCCTCAACCCGTTGAGTCCAATGTCGGAATCGAATACAGGTTGATCAGGTGTTTGAGCTTGGTTTGACTCTCAAGTTGTGTCTTCTTGGTGTTTGTTTGGTGCGATACCCCGTCAGAGCCATGACGGGCCAAATTGGATAGGTAGCATCTCCTCACCGGTCGTTGTTGTTTATCATGGTCTGACTCCACCACCATATAATGTGATGGATATGGTAGACTTATACATAAGAATATGATCAACATTGTACTGTAAATTGATGAGGGCTTATACATATACTTATATGGATGAAAAATGATGTATAATGGACTAATAAAAAAACTACGAACGCAATCCCAATAAGAAAAATTCAATTCTTTGAACTTGGAGTACGTGATCAAATTAAAACTTCTGTCGCTTTCGCTCCTACTCGAAGGGGTGCGAAGGGTGCCGCTCCGCTCAACGGAATTCCTATCAGCCTCTTAGCCTTCTTCCACTTGTAGGCATTCTCCCATTGCAATACTCTTCTTCTTCACCGCTACACCATCCTCATCCCCGATCCCATTCACTCCCCTCCCACGTATCGCCTCTGCGAGCTCGACGTCCAACATCTCAAAACTTCAAGTCGCATGGACACTCCAGACATGCAGCACGTTAGAGAAGATGAACTCACCATCTAGTTCACTGAAGAGGAACTCTTGGCTTCTACCATCCCTCAGCACTACCTGGTGGGTAAACTTTGGACGGATCGTCACCAAGCCCAGGTAACTATGCTCACAGTGCTCAAAGGTGTCTGGAATCACGCTTCTGGTTTTAGATGCGAGGAAATTGGACCGAATATATTCAAGTTTTACTTTGATGGTGAAATGGAGATGAAAAAAGATTGTGCGCAACAAACCATGGCTATACAAAAAACATCTTCTTGTCCTCCGAATCTGGGAACTGGACAAACCGATCCAGAACTATAATTTACATCTCGTCCCCTTCTGGGTTCAATGTTGGGGTGTACCCAGACATTATAGGAATACAACGGTGGGAAGGAAACTTTGCGGTTTGCTTGGAGAGGTTGAGGAAGTTGGTCCGTTCTCTGTCCGCGACAAACAAAGCTTTATAATCAAGTCTAGAACTATACTGGATGTCTCCCAACCTATCCGACGAGGTATTCAAACTTCCATATCATCTAAAACTTCATTTTGGACCGACTTCATATATGAATGTCTGTCATTCTTTTGTTACTATTGTGGCCTCATCGGCGACTTGGATCAAAGATGTGAAACCATGATCCTCGATGAGAGTAAGGTGGTCATCAAGGAGACGAAGATGAGCCCATGGCTAAGAGCTGAATAGGTTGGAAGGAGGTGGCTAGCCCGAAATGCCCCCCCCCCCCCTCAATGAAAGCAATAGTATGGAACTGCCAAGGACTGGGAAACTCCCTGACAATTCATCATTTAAGAGTTATCTGCTCTAAAAGCTCTTCGGGCTGTCTTTTTATCTCGGAAGTTAAAAATAATGGAGCCAAATTCTTCAACCTATTGAAACAGTGTGGCTTCTCACAATTTTTCTTCGTCGACTCAGTGGGGAGGGCCGTCGGCCTCATTCTGACTTGGCAGGACTCTATACAAGCTACTATCGTAGGCTCCAATCCATTCTCCATCCATGCAAAGATGATCTGCACCATTTTCGACAAAGAATGGAGTTTCACTGGAGTGCACCTCCACTACAAATCGCTCCATTCGTGCATCACAAGTCGTTGCATTATCCTCTTCCATTACACAGCATCAAATGGCTAGTGTGGTGGCCGACGATTTTAATGAAATTCTCATGGACGAGGAGAGGTGGGGGGAGTTAGCTTCCATTCCGCTGCTAGCGCAAACCTCGCCCAGCTGATCTCTACCTGCAAATTGATGGAGCTCCCACGGGCAAGCCATCCCTTCACTTAGAACAACAGGAGATGTTCATCTCAACTAATTGAACAGGTCCTAGATCGATTCCTTACAAATGATGAATGATTTCAAATGTTCCCGAACTACAAAGTTACTCACCTCAATGTTTTGGGAAGTGATCATCATCCCATTCTTCTGGAAACAATACCGTCTCTGTGCCCAAATAAAGCATTTAAGTTCGACAAAAGATGGACTTAGGTGGCGGAATTCTCCGAACTGGTGGAGACCGCTTGGCGCACTCCAGTGACGGGTACAAAGCAATACATTATGGTGGCAAAGTTAAAGAGGCTCTGAAACATCATACTGCAATGAAAGAAACACAACCAATTAAACTCTCAGGTGGCCATTAACTCACTCAAACAACAGATAACTTCAGCTTCCAACAGATCTTCTTCCCACCGTTTCCAAGAGATAAGAAATTTGGAACGTCGCTTAGCGGAGGAAATCAAGAATGAAGATTCCTTCTGGAAACAAAAAGCCCGACATAAATGGATGCTTGAAGGGGAACGAAACACCGCTTTCTTTCATGCGAGTGTTCATGATAGGAGACACTTCAACTCCATCCCTCAAATCCAAGACTCTGATGGATGTTGGCAAGAGGGTGCTCGTCAGGTGGCCGAGGTTGCTGTAGCTTTCTATAAAGACTTATTTGCTTCCAAAACTCCCACCGCTTCCTTGCCTAGTATATTTCAACTCCCACATAAAATAACGGCAAGAATGAATAGCACTACTAGAATAATGGTTTTCAGCAACGGTCAGCAACGCTCGCCCAAGCCATTGCAATCACTAACGGCTTACCTAAAGGTGGCTACTTCGAAACGTAACTGACGAGGAAGTTAAGAAGGTTGCTTCCTCTATTAATGGAGATAGCTCTCCAGGTGAAGACGGATTCACCGATAATTTTTATCACCATTACTGGCATATCATTGGCTCTGATATTGTTGCTGCAGTGTCCGACTTCTTCAGGTGTCGAAGAATGCTTCATGGACTGAACCATACACGTACTCTTGGCTCTCATACCGAAGGGCCGCCGGGTCCAAAATATGTCAAATATTCGCCCCATAAGCTTGTGTAACTGCATATATAAGATCTTCTCTAAGGTCCTCATGTTCCGACTTCAGCCGCTAATGAAGTTCATCATCTCATCGAACCAAAGTGCCTTCATCAAAGGACGTCTAATATCGGACAACATCCTCATCGCCCATGAGCTGACGCATCACCTCAAGTGCAAACAAAAACAATCATCCCAGGAATTGGCGCTGAAGCTAGATCTAAGTAAAGCCTATGATCGAGTCGAGTGGAAATACTTAAGACTAATGTTGCACCAACTGGGCCTCCATGCTCATTTCATTGAGCTCATCATGCAATGCGTGGAAACCACCTCTTTTTCCATTCTTATGGAGGGTAATGCTTTTGATTATTTGAGACCGAAGCTAGGCTTGCGTCAAGGCAATCCATTATCGTCCTTACTATTCGTCATCTGTATGGAGGGCTTGACTTCTCTCATTCAGCAAATGGAGCTCAATAACCAATTCAAAGGGGTCATAATAAGCCGTCATGCTCCCCCATATCATCGTTGTTTTTCGCGGACGATATAATACTTTTCTGCAAAGCTGACAAGCGTCATACCCAACTCATCTGTAATGTTCTTGGAACATTTGAGAAAGAAAGTGGGCTTTCCATCAATACAGCTAAAGTTGTCGCATTCTTTTCCAGAAATAGCCCTCATCGTCTCTGTTCCCAGCTGAGCCGTGACCTCAACATACCAAACGTGGGAGCACGGGACCATTACCTGGGATTACCAGCTACTATAAACAAATTAAAAGCTGCAACATTTGATTATATATTGTCAAAGGTAAAAGCTAAACTCGAAGGGTGGAAGGCTTGTCTCTTGTCTCGCGCCGGAAGAGCAACATTAATCAAATCCATGCTCTCTGCAATCCTGACGTATACCATGAATTGTTTTCAGCTTCTAGATTGCTTGACTGCCGAAATTAATAGACTATGTCAGAATTTTTGGTGGCATGACAAAGGCGAAGGTAGAGGCCTTCACTGGGTTAAATGGTCTACCTTATGCAGGCCTAAACAACAAGGATGACTTGGCTTTCGAGATTGCAAGCTTTTCAACACTACTCTCTTAGCGAAACAGGTCAAGCGAATCCTCTCCAACCCAACCTCTCTACTAAGCTGAACCCTCCAAGGGAGATACTTTCGTAATTCGTCCTTCTCCAATGCCCCGATAGGATACAAGCCATCATGGGGATGGAGGAGCATCCTTAAAGGTCGAGATTTTTTACTATCAGGTATTAGGTGGAATGTTGGCTCATCTTCCATCCTTTCGGTATTCGAGACACCTTGGATATCTAGTGCAACGACGCCTTTATCAATTGTTGGCCCAACTCAAAACCCAGATTCCTCGATGTTGATTGCAAATTTCTTTGACAGAAGCACGACTATGTGGAACGTCCGGCGGTACGCAACTTCTTCCCCTTCTCGTTGGCGGATAGTATTTTACAGTTGGAGACATCTAGGGGACGAGACGTACTTACGTGGGCGGCATCATCTTCAGGGTGCTACTCTGTCAATTTTGGATACCACTTGGCGCTGGAAAGATTACTACCTATGGATCAGTCAAGTGCTGATGTGGATTGGAATCAAATTTGGAAATTGAAAGCCCTTCCAAAACTTTTACTATTTCTATGGAGATTCTGTCGAGACTCCTTGCCCATGAGAGTTCAATTAGAAAATCAGGGTGTTAACATGGAGACAAACTTATACCCAGCCCGATCTTCCCATCCTGAAACTTCTATGCAAACCTTCATGGAATGTCAGTCTGCTCGTCAAGTTTGGATATGTACTCTATTCACAGTTTCAACCACTCAGCGTTTCTCCTCCACAACTGAGTGGTGGTCCATGGTCGCCAATAAGAATAGGAACCATCCTTCCTCTCTGGTGAAGTTCGGCTAATTCTTATGGAGCATTGGGAACTGCAGAAATAATCTCGTCTTCAACAAAGAACCAGTCACAACTGAAGGAGTTCTCATGTTTGCTTATAACATGATAGCAAGCATTTAAATCTTAATATTGCCGCTTTCCTTCCTTCTGGAAGTGATCTTAGAGGTCTTGCAAGAAGTTGCCTTGACCTGTTATTTTGTAATCGTCATCTCATTCATGAAATGAAGCTCTCTATCTATCTTTGAAAAAAAAAACTTAGAGTAAGTAATAATTTGGAATCATTGGCCTAATGTTTAAAATAAAATTTTCATCCAGCTTTATAAATCATGGGATGCCAAACATAATTTTTGTAGGCAACAACTTTTCTAGGAAAAGTTTATCCGAACACAATTATTTTGGGAAACAAAATGTCAAATATGATTTATTTATTTATTTTGCAAATAATCATGACTTTACCTTTTCTAAGAAATGTTTTCTTAAATATTTTCAAACTATTATCTTAAATTAATAAATTAATTAAATTAATTTATATCTAATTGGTCCAAACCTAAAATTTAAAATAATTGAATTTTCTTGAAGTCAATCTCTTTATAATTCAATCAAGACTAATTTTAATCAAGACTAATTTTAGATCATTGAACTTAATTTTTTTGAAACTTATAATATTTATTAATTGATTTTAATATCTAATTAAAAAATATTAAATTATCAATAACTTAATTAAATCTTACAAATATTTTACAATTATATTAGTAAATAATAATTTTGTAAACTAACTACAAATAAAATAAGTGACTTTCTTCTAAATATCATATTATTTTTTATGAATCGTTTCATATGAATGAGCTTATTATTTAATAAAAAATTAAATTACTTTTAAAATTATTCAAAAAAATTAATATTATTTTTTATAATCAAATAAATATTTACTAATTTCAACCAACCAAAATTAATATTATTTTTATTAACCAAACACGTTTTTAAAAAATTAAAAATCAAAAATCAAAAATTAAAATTTTAAAATCAAAATTATAATTTTATTAAAATTAAACTAAAAAATAATTTTCGCTAAAGGAGCATCTATATTTTGAAAGGGGAAAATTTTAATAAAATTGTTATGATTTTAAGAAATCCTGAGGAATGAAAAAGTTATACCCTCAACCAACATGACCTACAATCACCCGTCATCCCTCGCCGTTCCTCTATTTCTTTTGTTTGATTATTTTTTTCTCTTCTAAATAAACATCTAATCTCAGGTATTTTTAAGCTCAAATTAGATCATAAATCTAAGATTGCTCCTAATCCGATTAAATTAGTCAATATGTGATCAAATTAAATGAAAATTAACCAGTGGGGAGAAATTTATTGACCCACTCAAACAAGTTAATTGGAGCAAAACTTTATAATTTTATAATTTTTATGTTTTAATTGATTGAACCAATTAAATCGGTCAAACTAATAATATAAAACAACTCTCTTTCTCTCTCACGCTTCCGAGACCCCTGTCATTGTTTTCCCTGCATTTTCGCTCCCCCAATCATGTATCGTAATCTCATCACGTTATACCAAATCGGTTGGTCACAGATTCAGTGAAAGAATATCAATATAATATTTCTGGATCAGATTGAATTAAGATACATGTATTTACCAAAAACATAAATTTAAAAAATCGAAACTTTTCAAAAATTACTAAATCTGAAACCAAATATTTTGATCTTTTTAAAATATCTCTACACTTAATTCTGAATGATGAGACATTTAATTTAGGACGGATGAAAATTAACAACGACCAAATCGAGTATGTGATCTGATTTAATATGTTGTTTCATTAAAATAATGTATTGTATAACAAACATGTTATTTTGGTGAAACAATAAATTGAACACAATTTTTTTTATACGACGAAGGTAACGAAGAAAGGAGGAGAGAAGAGAAAATGGGCTACAATTTTTTTTTTCAATACACAATTTCATCAAAACAACGTATTGAATAATATGTTATTTTGGTGAAATAATATATTGAAATTGGACCTAGTTTTCAATTTTCGGATCTCATAATTTTCGAAATCAAATTCTAAAGATGAAGAACCAATGTTTCAAATATTACGAGATCCAAGATTAAATATTCTAGTCTCTCCAAAATGCCCTTACCCAGCTTTTGATGTAGAGCACGTAGGAGCATTTAATACATGCGACTGAAAACCAACAACTGCCAAATTCGAAATCCGATTTGGTTCAATATGTTGTTTTGGTAAAACAACGTATTGAACACATTTTTTTGATAAAATAGCATATTGAACATTTTTAAAAAAATTGATGAACACAAAATAGAAAAATCAATATTTGCTTCACCCAAAAAATATGTTCATCATGTTATTTTACCAAAATAACTTTTGAAACAACATATTGAATATTACTTTATTTTAATAAAATAACATACTGAACATATCTTTTTTTGGTAAATAATATATTGAACACAAAAAAATATTATTGATAACACAAAATAGAAAAGACAATATATTATTTCACAAAAAATTGTGTTCATTATGTTGTTTATCAAAATAACATAATATTCAATGTGCAGTTTCAAAAATTGTTTAGGTAAAATAATATAATGAACATAATTTTTTTTAATAAAATAATATATTATCTTTTTTCTTTTGTGTTCATCAATTTTTTTTTAATGTTGAATATATTATTTTATCAAAAAATTATGTTCTCTTTTCTTTTGTGTTCATCAATTTTTTTTATGTTCAATATATTATTTTATTAAAAAATTATGTTGAATATATTGTTTTACCTAAATAAAATATTTAACGTGTTATTTTATCAAAATAGCGTATTGAGCCATATATACCCTATTTCAGATTTGGTGGCCGCTAATTTTCAGCTGTCTGTATTATATGCTGTTGCCCTGTATCAAAAGTTGGACACGTGCATCTTGGAGAGATTGAAATGTTTGATTTTAGATCTAGTAATATTTGGAACAAAGTTTATCTCCTCAACTCTAGCGGTGCATGAATCATGCTGCTGCTTTCCTTCATTTGCATGTCAATTCCTTGCTTCCTATTGGGCCCAGTCAAGCCGGTTCTTTTCCTCGCTCTTATTATTCGCATGCTTTTAGCGGCACCAGTTGCGGTCGCAGGTACAAAGATCAATGGCTAAGATGGAGCGTATTGGGGAAATCCAACGGATGACATGAATCTTAGAAACGTAAGGCTCCGGCCCAGTTTCTGCGGAATCCCGTATCTGACATCGCTTCCGTTCCTCTGTCTCGTGCTCCCGGGGCTTCCGTCGATGGCGGTCGAGTCGAATGGTTCCTCTGCCGCCGCTGCCTCCGTGGACGCCTCCCCCGTCTCTCTGCAGTCCATCTGCTACGAACGCGGATCGCTTCGCCTCCTCGATCAGGTTCGGATTAACCTCTGTGTTTGCTTTGTCGAAATATAGAATATTGTGTCATCTTGCCTGCTATGTAAGTGGATTTTGTTTGGTGTTGCACAGAGAAGACTTCCGCTCGAAACCGTCTACTTGGATATCAAGGATTCCACTGACGGATGGTGAGCTCGATGCCCTGCTTCTTTACTCTCTTTTTCTACTGGATAGAACTACAAATTGTTGTTATTTAGCTTTGTAGTATCTTTTCCTTTTCAAAGGAATGATTACTCTGCTAGGTTTTGAGCTCAAATTATTGTCTCATTCATGAATTTCTTTATAGTATTATCGGTTGATCATTACAGTACAGCTTCTAAAATTCTAACAACTTTTTGTTTAATAAGTTGATCTTTCAAAATTAGTCTGGATCTCATTGATTTATTGGCACATGATTTATCGGATTACTCAAATTCTGAGTGCATATAGTTTTTGTGCTATGTTTTTTCCAACTAAAATATATATGACCATGGTAAACTAAAATCCTCCTTGAAGAATTGCCACTTGCTCTTTAAATAGTTTTCGATGAAAATACAGAATAGGCATGAATTAGCCATCAAAATATCTGTCTTTTCTTTACAAAACTGTTATTATATATACTTAGACCCAAAGATATGTACTTCAAGATAACACCACTGAAATTTTGATTTTTTATCCCAAGTTTGACAAAAGTGTGCTTTTATCTCATCAATTTTTGCTGGCATTTTCTTTAAAAATTTATGATATCAATGTTGGAGTTACAACTGATGGTTTGTCTATCTGATTTTGCCTTAAGTGACATGAGGGCATCTGGCGTGGAATGCCTTATGCTTTATTCTCTTTGAAATTGAAGCAATCTAACTAACTTTGCAAACTATCTTTTATTTTTCCAGGAATCCCATAAAGGACATGGTGTTCTCTCATGCTTTATTTGCTTTGATCTTCATGTAATATAATTCTTCCTTTACTAACATCCTCCCATTTTTTCAGGACTGCAATAAGGGATATGGTAGTACGTGGGGCGCCTGCAATTGCAATAGCAGCAGCCCTCTCACTAGCAGTAGAAGTTTTTAAGCTCCACTTTGGTGGGACATCGGACGATGCAGCTTCCTTCCTCATCAAAAAATTGGAATATCTTGTTTCTAGGTACTATTTTAGGGTTCATAAAGTTCAGTCACATAGTTGATGGTAAAAATGAAAGACATCCTTTTATGGCCATTAGTTACTAGATATGCTACAACTCTTCTATGCCATAGCTTAACATGACTTGTTTATGGCAGCCGACCAACTGCTGTGAATCTTTCAGATGCAGCTGAAAAGCTCTGTGGCACTGTATTAAAGACAGCAGAAACAGCTACTGAGGCAAAAACAGTCTTCCAGGTGGGTCATATTGGTTACATCAATGAAGTATATAACATAGTTGTGAATTGTGATTCCTTGGTAAGAATATTAATGTTCACAAAGCTTAGGTTGAAACCAACAAAGTTTACAGTTTCCAGTTCACAGCAATATTTTTGGAGCTACCTGATGTGTCTGTGCTTTTCTGGTACAAAGAAGGGGACACACATCATATCCAAATTTGGAACTCATAAGTTAGTAGTATTCGTAACGGATATTTAGTCCATTTCTACAGTACTAAAACTAACTTCTAGTTTCTTCGTTAACTTCCTTATGACTAGCATCATTAATTGCGATGATTGCCTTTCAATCTCAATCATTCTTGTGTTTCTTGTCATAAACCTGGAAAACAGTAGAATTAAGAACCAGTATATGAAACTTAATATTTTATTCAGGTTACTGATTTATAGATTTCGGTTTTCTTTTTACCAAGGACTTCTAAGTTGCATGCATAGCATGTTTCATTTCCTCATGTGTCTAAAGATTATGCTGCATTGCTGCTCCTTTCTTGTGGTGCCTCGTTGCTCTGAACTTTACATAGGAGCACATCAAGGTTTATATCTTGGCATATATATATATGCGGATATATGATTATTTTAGCATGTTGGTAAATGCCCAATTCATATTGTAAATCATCTTTTGCTATCTTATTTGATATTGTAAACTTAACTGCATTATTAAATTCTTCTTTAGTACATGGTATCCGAGTGGATCACTCCTTTGCATATTTTGTATTGCTAAACTTCTAAATACTCTCCTAGGCCCTAGCATTTACATCAAGCCAAATGTCACTTTAAACTTTAACTTCAATTTTCTGTTAATCCTCCTTGATAAATATATTTGTAAATTGAGTTTATATGTGGGGAAATGCACATAACCATTTACTTATGCTGCTTCTTTTGCATTCTGCCCCATTTCTCCCATCTTTGCATAGGTGCACATTGTTAAAGTCCCACATTGGTTAGAGATATGGCCAAGATAGTCTTTATATAATTTGGCAGTCCTCCCCCCATGAGCTAGCTTTTGGGGTGGAGTTAGGCCCACTAATTTCTTAACATGGTATCAGAGCACGGGATCCTATCCCGTGGTTGATATTGTACCACCCGCAGATGTCCAGTCCTACAAAACTTCACGCTCTAGATGTGCAATGCTGGGCGTGAATGGTGTGTGTTAAAGTCCCACATTGGTTAGAGATATGGCCAAGATAGTCTTTATTTTGGGTAGTCCTCCCCCCATGAGCTAGCTTTTGGGGTGGAGTTTGGCCCACTAATTTCTTAACACACATCAACATTTATATGTTTGCATTACGCAATAGGCAGATAGATGTATATAGATTGTTTTAACATGCTGGTGCACATGCTCAGCTAGCATATTCACAGATCTGTTTTGCTATCTTCCTAGACATTGTAAATCTATATTACTTTTGCTTATTTTACCTTGCTGCACTTCCAATTACTCTCCTAGGCCCTATGATTGTTAGTACTTCCTACTTTTAATTAGATATATAAGTTTTTGGTAATGTTGACTTTGTATAAATCAAATTGGGTGACCATTTATTCCAAAAGCTTAAATTATTAGGTGTGAGCCCAATTTTTGTCTTAGCATCCCCCTTGAGGTCAAGCCGGGTTTGTTTTGAATCATGGATAAAGAGAGAAGAGAGTAAAAGAAAGAAAGACCAAATATAAATGAAGTTAATCTCAAATAAACCTACACAGATAATTAAACATAGAAATAAGTCGAGACAAGTTTCAAAATTGTGACCTATGCTTGGTTCATGCTCATATACAATGTTAAGATTTGATTAAATGACCAACTAGGGGTCATGCCAATTTGGTTAGAGCCATTGACCAAATTATAAGGGAGAGGAGAACAAAAGAAAGAAAGACACAAGATTCATGGGCTTAGTCGTATATAAGTCTATACAGATAATTAAGCACAGAAATAAGATGATGTAAGTTTCAAACTCATGATTATGCTTAGTTCTTAGCCTGATACCATGTGAAGAATGAATTGAGTGAGCACGTATCTCAAAAGTTTAAGCTACTAGAGAAGGGATCAAATTTATATATTAAAGACTGTTGATAGAACTTAATGTTTTTTGTTTTTTTTTTCTGCTTATTTTTGAGCTATTGACTATGCTTGAAACTATGTTGATGGTTCCATTCCATATATATTTGCTTGTCAGGCTTTTATTGATGCTGCTGAAACTATGCTTGTTGATGATGTTGCTGCTAACAAATCAATTGGATTTCATGGAGCCAACCATCTTCAATCCCACCTAGAAGGCTTAGAAAAGATTTCTGTTTTAACACATTGTAACACTGGAAGGTTGGTAACTTCATTTTAACCATCTTATCATTTAGAATCAAGAAGGATATCATGGATTTGTATTATCTTTCTTTTCAATTGACAGTCTTGCTACTGCTGGATATGGAACTGCACTTGGTGTTATCCGTGCTCTTCAGACTGAAGGATTTTTAGAAAAAGCCTTTTGCACTGAAACTCGGCCATTTAACCAGGCATGTGAACAAGGGCGGTTACTGTGCCATTTTGTTGTAGAATTGTTGAGTTCATTCTTCCTTGTCTCAACATTTTGCTTTTAGTTTTCATTTGTTTGCTTGCCACTCTAATATTCGGTTATACTACATCCATTTCTTTTCATCGACTGCCTCAGATTATTAGCTTAACTTACATTTTACTTTTTCTTTCCTCTTGTTACTAGCAATTGGATTAAATTTCCTGTTGCTGGACTAGGATTCTTTCTTGGACTTTCTTGAGAAATAGAAATAATTGCAACTTGTTAATTCTTCACGTGATAATGTTATTTAAGGAAATCCTTAACTATGTGCATTCAACTTCCCTTAGGAATCTTTACCACTAGTAGTATTGACTCTTAGAAAATGTCACTGAGTTTGTATGTGAAAGTTCAACTCTTATGAAGTTTGCAAGGTGTTATCTATTGTAGTCCTCTTGATCTTAATCTTAAACCAACTTTAAGCATAACAGGTTGGGCCTCAGGCTCTTGTATAGGTGCACGTAATGTTTCATTTTATTTATTTTAGGATGAGATTTTCATTTTTTTTCCTGAAGTTGCATCCTTTTATTGTTATTAATTTTTCTTGCTCGCTTGAACTATACAAACTGGTCGATTAATTCTGTGCTTTTTACATTTGTACTCTTTTGCAGGGTTCCAGGCTCACAGCATTTGAACTTGTTCATGACCGGATACCTGCAACTTTGATAGCTGACTCGGCGGTGGCAGCATTGATGAAAGCTGGACGTGTCCATGCAGTAGTTGTTGGTGCCGACCGCATTGCTGCAAATGGTATATAATAGCTGAATGGAATTGGGCTGGTTTATAAGTATTATATTCTGAATCTTATTATAGTGCATAATTATTCAGACCAATGTTGACTGCACATGAATACATTCTAGGTGATACTGCCAACAAAATTGGAACCTACAGTGTTGCTCTTTCAGCATTCCACCATGGGATACAATTCTATGTTGCAGCACCAATAACTTCAATTGATCTGTCAATTTCATCAGGAGAGCAAATTGTTATTGAAGAAAGATCACCAAAAGAGTTGTTGCATTCCGATGGAGGACTAGGAAAGCAGGTTGCTGCTTCAGGGATTTCAGTTTGGAACCCAGCCTTTGACGTTACCCCTGCAAGACTTATAACAGCTATTATAACTGAAAAGGTACCCCACACTCCCCCCAGTCATCTTATCAACAAATTAACTCGAGGAAATAGAATCACCATCAATTTACATTATTCTTTTTTTATATTACTTTTGGTTCTCATGACTACTTTTGAAAATTTATAATCTTTTAATTTTGGAGTTGGTCATTTTTTATCTCAATGCATGAAAGTTTCAAAGACCAAGACGTAGGATGGTGAAGTATACATAATAACAAGGATCTAACTACCGACTTTACTATACTAGTCCAGTTGATATATCTACTGGGAAAAGCAAGAACAGCATACCAGCCAAGTAGCCAACCATATACCAGTTGTTTTTTAATATAGGTTTTTGGGAATCTTGTTGAGGACATACTATTAGTAGTAGTTACCAATAGTAGTTTAATTAAGAAGTGCAGAGGTTTTGGTTGTTATTGGGTTAATGAATGTAATGGTTTACTGGATAGTTATTGGGTGTTAGTGAATTGTTATTCGGCTGTCCATAGTTGTCCTCTAGAGCATTCTAAGGATTTCTAAAAAGGGGCATTTTTGGTCTTTTGCTTTTATTTTGTAACTCTCTATCAATGAAGTAATCCTTTTTCCAATTAAAGTGCTTCTCTACGAGGTACTAGGCTCTCTTGTAATAGAGCTTAAGGAGATTAGAGCTCTCTCCTAAATTGAGTTCATCTCTATTCCTTATTCCCTCTTTCCATCTACTTATCATCATCCCCTAATTGCTCATGGATCCTGGGTTCATATCAAATCTGTCCACCTATTTGGTTCTCTAGGAACCAATGGTATGTACCGGTCCTGCATCCGACCTAAAACTTCATATGACTAAAATCCTGTTTCTTGTTTTATATTCATTTCACCTGGAATGGTACTTCTGATTGCTCAAGTAATTTTCTGTTCTAAGATCTTCCACACTTACTTTTGTTTCACTAAAGTTTAATTCTACTCAATTTCTAGGGTGTCATCGAAAAGGCTAGTGAAGATGCTTTTGATATAAAGGGTTTCATAGAAAATTCCAAGTGAATTGAGCTGGATTTGCCTGGTATGTGCATCAACTGAAGTAGGGTCGCTGAATTGTCCAATAAAGATCTAAGTTGGCATCTTTTCTTGGTCTATATAATGCATGCCTATTTGCTATAGCTTGTAACATGTATGAATAACAAGAATAATGTAGAGAGCGAGCAATTAAATAAACACACGAGATGTCTGATGTTTGCATATTTCCTGTATAAGTTCTTTTGTGTTCTTTTGGAGTGACCTTCAGGCTGATAAAAGAACATAGCCAGTTTCAGATTTCGCAGTAAAATGTAATAATTGCAGAAATTGGCAGTGGTTGATTTCCTTGCCTATTTCTTCCAGAAACATGCTATCAAATCGGCCTCTTTTTTTATTAAAAGAGAGAGGCCCGTGTGTTGTCTTGCTTAATGCCGTGTGTTGGCCTTTTTCAGATCCCCACCCTTAATTTTAGGGCTGTTCATGGGTCAAACCCGACCCAATGAACCCGAGAACCCGACCCGACCCGAACCAATCGGGTCGGGTCGGGTAATTGGGTCGGGTCGGGTTTAAATTTTTGAAACCCGATTATAATCGGGTCGGGTCCGGGTTTCAATCTTTAAAACCCGATTACCCGAATTTTATATATTTTTAAATTATTTTTAAAATTTTTATATTAAAAAATATTTATTTTATTATTATTTTAATTTTTTTTAAAAAATTATTATTAAAAATTTATTTTTTACCTAAACGGGTAAACCCGACTACCCGACCCGACCTAGGTCGGGTCGGGTTTGAGAGATGAAAAATATTCAACCCGACCCGACCCAATTATATTTGGTCGGGTCGGATCAATTTTTCCCCTAAACCCAACCCGACCCGTGAACACCCCTACTTAATTTGCTCTTCAACCATCTTGATTATTGATTTCGAACATTAAGTAATACATTGAAATAAATCTGTCCGGAAATAATCTACCTCAATTAATTGAGGACTTAATTAGCTCATCGTTACAACAAATCTCGATGAGATGGCAGAGATTAAGGCATATCTTCCACTCTCTCGTTTTTTTCTTTTCCAGTTTTGTATTAGTCATTAGTTGATGAAAAATAAATTTTACACAAGGTACAGCTAACACTATAAAAATTATATAATTGGGTTTTTGGATATATTGCCTGCACAATCGATTAGGCATGTACTTGATACAAGTTTCAAAATTAATCTTAACATAATTTTTTTCCCATTGGCATCCGCCGATGCACATTTCGTGTGAAATTATATTATAATAATAGTGCAAGTGTCGACTATTTCAGCGAAAGAATGATTTCTAATGTCACCTTACGACATTTCAATAAAATTTCAGCAATTTCTCAAAACTAAAATAATTTCAATGGGAATTCCTCGATCAGAATATGATTGATGAAATTTCCGGATCTGAAATTTAAAATTCATAATATCAATTTTACCCCTCCTTATAATTATAACAAAATTAGTTTTAATTCATAATATATATATTTATATAATAAAAATATATTTTATAATCTAAAAAAAATATTTTAGACCCGGAGACTTTTATCCAAAGTCTTAAAATCTATAAAACTAAATTTAAATTAAAGACAATAAGATATTTTGATCCAAAATTCTTTGTTTAAGACCATGACACATCTTTTATATCATAGAAATATTTTATGAATTAAAATTAATTTTTTTAGAGTTATAAAATTATTGAAGATGACTTTGGAAAAAAGTTTCTAATATGTTGAAGACTTTTGTCCAAAGTTATTACAATTTTAAAAATTTGCCGAGAAAATTTTATGGGTTATATATTTGATAGCTAGAACGAGAGAATTTTTAATTCCAGGTAATTTGATATGGTATTACAATTTCATACAATCCCATATAATAATAAATGAAAATTACTTCTATACTTTCATGCTAATATAATATAATATACAAATAAATATTACTATTATACATAATATTATATAATGTATCATACAGTAAAATTACATTGCAATTATATTATATATTTTTTCTTGCTAATATAAGAAAAATTTTAGCACCATCCTTCTAGTTTGTCCTAATTAGACTTAACATCTTTTGAGTTTGAAATATGTAGAGTGACACCCTTGATTTGCCATCTCATCAGCTAAGTCCTATATGAAATAATAAATTTTGATTCACTAGACGCTGACATGGCTAATATAATAATATTTTTTATTCACGATTAAGCTCGGTTCAAGATCGAGCTCCGTGGGCTTAGATTCTATTGAGCTCGACTTTGTCTTTAAATTTTTATTTAGTTTTTATTTTTTAGGGAATATTTGATTTTATGATTACGAATAATCATGATTGGGTTTGAGCCTTGAAGAGAATAGTGAGAAAAGTCCAATTATAATATAGGTTTGGACCACATATTAATGATTTTTTCTTGATTTAGGAATATATAATTTCATATATATAAATGTAAAGCTTGATTAGGCACGTGAACTGAGTATTTGTGAGCTTGAACTCACCTCACTCGCATGTAAAGCTCGGCTCAAGTTGGGCTCAAGCTTGACTCGAGTTCAACAAGATCGAGCCGAGTTCAAATTATCATCGAGTCGATACGAGTAGCTAGCGAGTAGCTTGACTCACTTGCACTCCGGTATAAAATATGAGAGTGTGTAACACATAATACTTTATAATATATTGTGGGCCTAAAATATAATATTGTATATTATTATACACTTCATGATATTTTTGTTACATTACATTATTATATGTATAATAATATGAAATATTAACATATTATATCAAAATATATATTTATTAATATATCATATTCCTTGCTATAGGTTTTTTTTATAAAAATATCCAATATTTACCAAATTATTAATTTTGTGCATACCTTATTTTTTTCTATCAATTTTGCTCTAATATTTTGAATTCATATTACGTGACGTCTACCATTAAATTTTCATTGTATATCTTGAACACAACTTATTTTTTCTATCAACTGTGCTCTAATATTTCGCTGCGCTCTATCCATCTACCCTTGGTTTAGGTGACACAAACATAATCCGATTATCACCCATATGGAAGGGAATCTCCCTATATAATGATCTAGATTTTCAAGAGATCCTCAATGTTCCACGTTGGTATCAGAAACAGAACAAGTTTGTGGCACGATCAGTTGCTTGACGGTAACATACTGAAGAACAAATACCTTGCTCTCTTCCCATCAGCAATCTTCCCATATGTGAGGATCACGGATGCCAAGGAATATGACACACAAGGCTCTCCTATCAACTGACATATCACATATACCATTCTCCAACTATGTTCCCATAGCATAGATCACACATTTGGTGGCGGATCTAGAGGCTATCCTTCTTAGCTGAGGTCGGGACATGCTATCTTGGAGATGGACCAATAACGGTGAATTCACCACACAATCTCTCTACGGCCTCTTGAATTACAAAGGGGTTACATATATTATGGCTCCATACATTTGGCATCACGCCTGCCCCGGTAATATCTCCATTATGAAATGGTTCGCCTTTCGTCACAAATTGCATATAAAGGATAGGTTGTTAGCAAGAAATCTTCAGATGGACCCGATTTGTCCCCTCTGCACTCTGCAGACCTACCCTAGAATCGCACTTGCATCTTTTGAGGGACTGTGCATACACCAAGATAGGATGGCGTATGATGTTTCAGCTTTATGAGATATCCTTCTTTCACCTTCATTACGCTCCTTGGCTCAACAACGCGAACGATAATCAAAAAGAAAAGCTTCAAAAGTTCGGAGTTGGGATGATTTGGCGCTGGAAGGTCTAGAACGAGTGTAACATCCATTGCTTTGATTAGACTCAACACACTACTTACAATGTTGTTATTGAGGGTGCCATCCCTTTCAAAAACACTTCAGGCGTGGGATGGCACCTTGGACTCTCGCAATATTGTTTAGCTTGAATTTTTCTTTCGTAGCCTAACTGCGTTACTTCTTTATCTCCTCCTCCAATCTTAATTTACTTGTATTTCTCAATTCTCCTGATAAATACAAGTTATTTTCTTTCCAAAAAGAATTGTGCTCTAATGTTTTGATCAGTTCATATCAAATTAGGTCTAGTATTAAATTTTCATTGTATATCATATAACACAATAACTGACATGTTAGAATATTTGAAACCTAAAATATGTCAATCATCTGAACTTTTTTTTTTTTTTTACATTCTCAAGTATTAGGCTCATCTTTTAAGTTTATTTCAAATTCACATTGATGTCTAAATTTGACATAATATCTCAAAAAGTCTAGCATAAACTATTACATTATCACATTAATGACGGATACAACAAAAACATAACGAATGAGAGATAACTCAAATGAATGAACCTAGTAATGAATGAACTCAAACATAACTAGCATAAACTATTACATTATCACATCAATACGAGAATAACTCATCAACATAAGCAGCACCGTTGAGTCTAATAATGAATGAACTCAAATGAGAGATAACTTAGCACAACAAATGTGAGACAACTGGAAACAAAGGCGTGATTTATGTATGATAGATTAGTGTTGTACAATTTTCATAAATTGTATATTCTAACATGATACATTTTATGTTTATTAAATACTTTTATGTTGAATATGTACTTCATTATGAAATAGTTGAGTTTGTTGTTATTATAAAATGAGTATGAATGAGTATGATGGATAATTTGTATGTTTGAAATTTCTTTTTATTTAAAATATATTTAGAATTGAATTTTCTTATTTAGATATGAAAGTTCCAAAAAGAGGCAAGCGTACGTGAACACATGAGGAAGATGATATATTGTTGGCCGTTTTGAATGAATTAATTGTAGAGGGACATAGGGGAGAGAATGTGACTTCTTTGAAAAGAATGATGACACGAGTTCCTGAAATTAACCTAATCGTACAATAAATTATAAACAAAATGAAAAGATGAACAAATAAACTATCTGAAGTTCTTGATATGATGAACACCGGTGGGTTTGGATAGGATGATGTAAGTAAATGTGTGGTTGTTGACAAATAGCAAGTTTTGAAGGAATACTCGAAGGTGATGTGTATATTGAATTATTTTTAATGTCAATTGCTATTTTTTGATAAATAATAATACTTATAATTTTTCTTACATAACAAAAGCATCTGAAATCCTCAAATAATGCGAATAGATAATTTAAAGAGTTTGAAAGTATGTATGTAATATTTGGAAAGGATTGTGCCACTGACCAATGGATCAAAAATGTGGTCAATATCACAAAGATTAATGAAAGACCGTCAATACCCATAGAAAAATGGATGTTTTCACAAGGAAGCCATCGAAGTGGGGCATAGTCAGTAGCAAACATTACGGGTGACATTCAACCTAAAAGTGAAAATGTGATGGAAACACGATCGTCAGACAAATTACATAAATCTCCAATATCAACAAGGCAAAAATCTCACTTTGGCGGCCCATCTAAAGGACCGTCTAGTGCGCCATCTCGGAAGCGTAGCCGCATTTCTCAAGTGGCAATTGAATTCCATGATATATGGAAAACTCAAATGAATTCGGCTCTAGTTGATTTGCACACAATGACATCTGAAATGACAAAGAATATGCAGATGTCAACAAATGCTCAAAAGTTAGTTAAGAAGATGCACAAGACGAAGATGGAGGAAATGCAATTATTGAAGAAATTTTGTGAAAATCCAGTATGAATCATTTTTATGGGTATGGATGGGAGCAGGTAAGCTGCTGTCTTCTGTGAAAGCAATTATGAAGATTTACTTCCACTGCCTACTATTTATTTTGACTACGACCCTTGTGTAGTTGACTTTTCATCAGTGTAGTTGGGGATGTCTCAACTTATATGGTTGAATGGTTGATGTGTTTTAGATTTTGAATTGTTATCATTTGATGAATACTATGACATTGTTATTTTTTACTATTATAGTTTACAAACAATTTTTATTATTATCTTCATTAATTTTAATATTTAGAAATTACATAAATTATTTAAAATATATAATATTCAATTAAGCCATGAAAAAATACAAATGTATTTGTCATTTTAACCTTTAGAAAAAAATGCAAGACGAACTCTTGTTCGTGTCTGGTGCTTGGCAAAATAAACAAGGTGTTGTCTCATGGCATCTGTTGTCCTATCTCTGTCCAGCACCACTGTTCTGTGCTGAGCATTCTGTAAAACAAACAAGCCCTAAAAACCCTCTTTTAAGTAGAAGATCAAACTAGAAGATAATATTATCGCAATAGTCAGTGTATATTTTTCAAGGACAAGTCATCATTCATGGGTACAAATGACGAGGTATTTACAGTGTGCAAGTTGACGAACGAATGAATAACTTTTGAACTTTTGGACAGCAGAATTGATCAGAGCTTGTATATCTAGGGAGCTTGTATTGTGGATAAAAGAAACTACAAAGACGGGTAAGACACGTAGTTGATACCATGGAGCATATTATCTTACCAAAGCATTCTGGCTGAATCATGGACTGTATCAGTGTGCATAGAAACGAGGGTAAAGCAAGCTAGTTGGCCCTTCCACCACTCTGTAGTTCTCTGTGGAGATAAAATGCTTCACCTTGGTCTTCGTTCAGTGCCCTTTTCTCTAAACTGCACAATGTGAGTTGCTTCAGTAGCTTCTCAAGGCATGAGTACATACAGCTTTCTGCATCCTTCACCGCAGGGTTTGTCGATAAGACTACGGCATTTACTGCATCAGCGACAAATTCGCGCTGTGGTATATCAAGTAGATAACCCAGGCACGATTTTTCAGGAGCTTCATAGGCCAGCAGCCCACCAATATCCTGTTGGTTGGAGATCAAGAAAGACAACAGAAAAATATTAGGGATATAAAATTTTGAAGGTAAATAGAACAGAATATGTCAAGTGTCTTCATTCAACTTAAATTATTTAAGAACAAATGCTACAGAAGACTTGCTCCATTTAATTGTGACAGTGGTGACAACAAATAGCTAGTAGCTTATGGTGAATGACCATGAGATTTATTATGCAATGGATGCAAAGGCACATGCCAAATATTAGTTCCATAGAAGTTTGTAACTTGTCAGGGATAAAAATCTGAAATTGTTAGTGCGACCAAAATGTGTACTTGCATTTCACCAAAACCTTTTTCTGCAACAGGTTATCCTTTGTTGACTCTAATTACCATAAAGTTCAATGTTCGATATTATTATACAAAGGATAGAAAGAAAAAGGTATCAGATAAACAAACACAAGAAGGAACATGTAGAAAGAGAGCCAATGAAAGGAACAAAGTTTTAATCACCCAACATCAAACAGAGCATAGAATTTTTCTAAAAAAGCTAATTACTACCCAACAATACCTCAAGCAGGTCCTCATAAGATTTCACACTGTAAAACTTAGAAAGCTGAGAACGAGCATACTTCACTGCATCTCCAGTCTGCCCTACCTACATTACGCAACAATATAAGTTTAACAAAAATACACAAACCAAATGAGACCAACATTACAATTGGAAACCAACAAATTTAAGAAAAAATAGTCAGATATTCTTAGCTGACAATTTGATACAAAGGCACCAACTTCAATGGATAGATTCACCGCATAAAGAAAGAAAAAAGGAGGCTCATGCCAACAAATACAGATAACAAAAATAAAAAAAAATGCAATAGCTATATTGCTTCATAAATTTTCTTATTTTAATGAATGCTTTAGGAGCTTACATTACAATTGGGCCTCTTTTTTATGGAGAAAGAAATTTCCATCCCATGGGATTTCCACAGATGATATAAGTCCATTCATATTATACCATATTATACAATGGCTATGCTACCCTTCTGTGCTTGCCTGAGCCCTTCTTATTCTATTGATTGAATTGCACATTCAAGAACATTCTCAATGGATAGTTAAAGAACAGTTACTTCAAAAGCAAACATCTCTTATGAATATGAAACAATATTTTAAGCAGTTAGTGATTTTTTCATATGTGCCAAAAACTCCTATCCTATTTTTGACGTAGCTCATCTCTTAATACTTTACTTTATAAGGCCTCGACAAAAGCTAAAGCTAAGAAACAAGAGTGACAGTGCTCTCAGCAAGTGAATACCACACAATGTATCCATTCACTTGCTAAATAGGTTTGAATATCATAATATCATATTATAAACCTATATTGCATACAGTATGATATAATATAACCATATAATTGTAATGTTAGAACTATATAATTGTAATGTTATATCACATTATATTTATACCTTATAAATGTGATAAAGTTATTATAGTGATTAGATTATACTTTATAATAGTAGAGTATGATATGAGCCTGCCATGCTACATCAGATATGCCATCTAGCCTACCATGCCATGTCATCAGCCACATCAAAGGCTGTGATAGTTATATTCCTTAGTTTGTTATTAGTTTTATTAATGAATTCTAATGGATGGGTTGGGTTAATGAGTTGTTATTAGATAATTTGGGTTGTTAATAGTGTTGTTAGCTGCCTGAAATCATGGGCCGTTTCTTCTAGGGTCCTCTAGAATCTTCTACAAAGGGTAATTTGAGTCATTTAGAGGATTTGCATCTTTGTATACACTGTTATCATCTCGTCGATATACAAGATATCGTTGTCTCGGCCAGAAATCCTATCTCGTCTGGACGAGATGAATGGTCTCAAGATTTCTTCCATCTCGTCGAGATCTCGACGAGATGGTCGAGATGAGGAGAAAACCCTAACTTAATAAAAAAACATTCGTTGCTCGCCTCACTCGACACTCGCTGCTCACCTTTCACTCGACACTCGCTGCTCGCCTCTCACAGTCAACACTCGCTGCTCGCCAACTCCCATCGCCTCGCCTATTCGAGATCAGGAAGTCCATGAGCTTGGGGAGGCGCCGCCAACTCCATTCGCAAGTTTCTTTTCTTTCTTTTCTTCTTATTTTCTTTTCTTCTTTTTCTTCTTCTTCTTTTTCTTCTGGTCTACTAGTCTTCTTTTCTTTTCTTTCTTCTTCTTTTCTTCTTCATTTTCTGTTGTGGTATTCTTCTTCATTTGGTCGGTTACACACTAGTATACGAACATCTGGTCTTCTTCTTCATTTCTTACTGCTATTCGTTTACAATTTAATCCAGAGAGTGTTGACTGTTGACTGATACAAGTAATGCTTAAATATTCATTTGCTTTGCTTCTCAACTCGTGTTGTTTTACTGGGTGAAACATTGGCTTGCTCAATTGATTTATGGAGTCATTTTATATTGTTTTAAATTAAATTATAAGGTGTTTGCTGATTGCTCTGCTATGTCCCTCCTAAATTATTCTGTTGATCTGTTCAATTGATTGTTCAAGTGAATGCCCTTGTAGTGTTAATACGATTTCCATTTTATACTGTTCAATTGATTGTTTGGGTACTGGGTAGAAATTGTTTGGGTATTAATTGGGTATAAATTGTTTGGGTTTATATTCCGTGTTTATTTTGTTTTTTTTAAGTTAAATGATTTATATTTGCTATTATATATATATATTATTATATTGTCGATATGTCGTGAAGTTGACGAAATATTGGTCGCGAAACGATATCAAGGTTCGCTACCGCAATTTTTTTTTGGTTGCAATAATAAGCTTGTTTGTATATAAGAGATAAAGAATGTAATGGCAGGGGAATGAATGAAATCACTCTTGTAGTCTCTTCTATTCTCTTACCTATCTCTTTACTCCTCCCTCCTTCCCTATTTTCTTATTCTCTATTCTCTCTTGACTTCAATAAGTTCATGGAGATAATGAAATCTCTCCCTAATTGAGTTCATAATTATCTTTTCCCCTATTCCTCTCTTCTTGCCCACGTTAGATCCTAAGATACGTATAGGGATACCAACAAGCATGATTTTTGCAAAATCTTGAGATAAACTTCCCCAGTAATTTTTTTTCCTAGGATTTCAATCTCTATATCAAATGAGGCCGCCTGGTCTAGAAGATACAGATTTTACAATGGTTTTCCGTTTTTATCCAAAAATTTGAAGAAATTTTAAGTTAACCTGAATTGACCTGTCTGATAAAAGATCTGGAATAAAAATCAGGAAGAAACAAAGCTAGTGTGAAACATATTAAAAACTTACCCTAATATATTCAATGAACCTCTGAGAATATAGTAGAAAACAGACAATTGATGTCTCATCCTGCAAAAAGCAAGTTGGTAGTCTTTTCAGTTACAAGGTTCAAACTGAAGTTGCAGAGTTGCTAAAGCTTTTATATCACATTACTTTAAATTTAAATTAGTGACAAATTTCATGAAGATGAAATAATGAACCCCAACAATAAGGTGATAACATATTTTAGATAAGCATATATAATAGATAGCAAAGCTAAAAGATGACTCAGTATTATTTATCTAAATAACCATAATTTACAGTATCCTTAACATTGTAGAAAAGCATGTTTTTTCCCCACAGGGTTCAGAACCTCAGATCAGTGTGCATCAATGCCTTGGCTGCTAAATGTGTCCAATGATTAATCTATTTTGCATGTTATTCTGCTTTATCAATTGTACAATACAATCATATTAACATTTGATAGAACAGTGTCTATAGTTTTATCATTTTTTTAAAAAAATGAACAATCTAATCAATAGTTTATTTAGCATTGTTAGTTGAGCAAGTTAATGTTTCCCCACCATCTGAAAGTCCAAACTCCACCCCTATTGTTTTATTAAAGAACAGGAATCCACATATTCTACTCCCTATATGAGTAAAATTTTATTAAGATTCTCAAGAAACTTGATCTAATAACTACCATTGCACAAATAAGTCCAACATTATATTAGATAATCTGCAATATTCTTATCCAATCTCTTAAAAGAGGAATTTCCTTTTGCACTGTGCATATACAACGCAACATTTTATTTTATCTTTTAAAAAAAGAAAAATAACAATAACTAACTTAAAAACTCCTAAAAACATATTAATTTAAAAGCATCAAAAGCATACCTGCACAACTTGAGGATACCACTCGTGAAGCTTTTGGAAAGCAGAATCAATATTGCCATTTTTTATTAGCTTCACCATTACAAATTGGTTAGTGTAAAAAACCACAAAGATAATTCAGTGCTAAAAGTAGAAAACAACATGATATCTTAAAATTGTTTCTTTACGTAGTTAATTTCAAGAAACAAATTTAAAGTTGGAAGATATGGTTCGTGCATTTCAAGTATGACCACCAACAACAGCCAGTTGTCAGTCCCAGGAAGAAGTTAATTTATCACAGCCTCTTGACAGGACAAAAATTCCATCTTAATAATAGTAGTTATGATGAAATAAATTAAGTTGGAATAAAATAGTGTATAAAGTTAACAATATACCACATTACATCAAAATGTAGTCAGCAGTTCTATAAGGATACATGTATAAAAAATGCCATAAAGAACCACTGGCATTGAAAAAGTAAACGAATAGCATCATCTATTATAAAGAGACATTTGGATATTTGTTATAAAATATGTAAACAATCCCATAACTAAATACAAATTGTTAAATCATTAAGGGTTAAATGATAACTGTATCAACTTTGAGGTGCATAACAATATCCAAAACTTATATTTCTAACAAATATATGCAGACTGTTGAGATTGCAGCCATTGTATCCGTCAATCTGTGGTTAATTAATCTATTAAATTTTTCATGTGACAAGCATGTATACAACTGAACTGGTCAGCATACCATGTGGAGATAAAATACAAAAAAGCACTCCAAGTACTTGTCACGTTATCGTTTTAAGTATAAGCCACGTGTGGGATGACATGACAAGTACATTGAGTAACTATTCTTGCATTATTTGACTAGTTAAATTATACATGTATCACTAGTAGGGGTGTAATCGAGCCGAGCCGAGCTTGCTTGTGCTCGAGATCGGCTCGTTTAAGAAATGTCGAGCTCGAGCTTGAACTCGAGCTCGATCGAGCTTCAATATCTGGGCTCGAGCTCGGCTCGTCTAAGCTCGTTTATGCTCGTTTATTTTTCTCAAGCTTGACCGAGCTCGTTCAAGCTTGATTAAGCTCGACCCGATATGAAACATTAATATTTATATAATTATATATAAATATATGAAGCTCGATTAGGCTTGCGAGCCGCTCGAGCCGAGTATTGCTTAGCTCGAGCTCGGCTCGCTCGTAAAGCTCAGCTCGAGCTTAGCTCGAGCTCGATAAGATCGAGTCGAGTTTGAGTTTTCATCGAGTCGATCTTGAGTAGCTCATGAGCTGCTTGGCTCACTTACACCCCTACATGTATGCTTGCCTTGTTAGTAATTTAATATTTAATAGATGACATTTGATGGTTAGATACAATCATAGAATAGGTAGAATAACAAAAGCAATGACTCAAGTTTATGACTATAATTGTTACAAATAAAAGCTTTGGATATAGTTGTTGTGAATCTAAATGTTCATGATAAATATAGATTAACCTAATTACTAATGAAGCCAACATAAATGCTTCATGAGATAGTAAACCAATTCTAGATTTAAATTCTAGTCCAGTATCAATAGGTCCATACCAATTTAACTAGTATTTAAAGTATGTTTTGGTTGCCACCCAAAGATTACCACATAGAATAATTACTAACAAAGTAATAAGCTGTGTCCATAAGGTACAACATTTTTTAGGGCAAGGTTTTTTACCTGACGTAAAGTATTTCTACGATCAAGTGCATACATGTCTCGTTGATCATCAAAGCCATTTGCTGGTACTGAAGGATATGTATTTTCACTTGCAATTTCAAATGACCTCAGTGTATCTTGATACCCATAGTGCAGCAAATAGGAACGGACAATGCTGACAAAAATAAGAGTATTTAAAGTTCATGTGGTAATTTGAAAAAAAAAAAGCCAAGACACTAACATTCATATTGCAAAAAAGAAAGATGATTGACAATGTCTTCAAATATTCAGGTAATAGATTTTGATTAATTATTAAAACTGATTTCAGAAATTAAACATTGAAGCTAGAATCATTGATCAGTCAATCCAGGAGACTATGTATTCTAAAGTAGACAAAGTAAGCATGGAACTAATTGCCAACAACATGAAGTTTGTTACACCAGCTATGTTAAAGAAGAAATAGATTAATAGAGAAAGAAAATGATTATTCTGAAAATGGCCAATTATTTCTTTTACCTTGATGAAAATTTAGGAAATGTCTAATTAAACACCTTATCCCCTGCCTAATCATGATATCTTGTCAAACTTCACCCCACCCCTACAATGAAAACCTCCCACAATGGCAGAGGTCATCATGATAACATTAAGGAGCATGAGATACCACGCCTAGTAGGAAATTTGTAGACTCATACCCATCCTTGGTCTTTATGTTCTTGTGATTCTTAGTTTGATTTATTGTTTGTGCATGGATTGTTTGTCGTCATTTTCATGACATTGAGATGTTCATCATAATTGCTTCGGCTGAGGAATCATGACTTCACATTTCTTCTTATGTGCCTCCGTGGTAATATCTCTCTTCATGAGAATACCCTCGCATTAACTTTCTAATTGATTGTATTTTTGTATGAACATAATATTACGCATGTTGATTTCCCTAACAACCCTATATATATATTATTTACACAAAGAAACACAATCAGGGTAGAGAAAAAAATATGTATATTATATATATATAATATATGATGCTAGCCTTCATCCGGCGGCAAAGAAACACAGACCTAGAGTTGCGCCTCCTACACCTTACAAGATTTGAGATTCATTCCTAGACAATGAGGTGCAAGAGAACCACTTGGATTTAGTCATTCAAGAAGAAAGCAAGCTAAACAGTGTAATGCTTGAGTACCATTTTCTTGGACAGTATACCACAATAGAAGAGAGACTTCTACAAGTCCATAGACAAAGCAATGCATGCACGATACATTTGCTTGGAGATCTGAAGCATAGGAAATAGAAGAGTGCTACACCATAAAAGTCTTAAATCACGAGAAACTCAAAAAATACCTAGTGGTTCATTACTACCTAAGTATATTAGTATTAGTACAACTTAACCTGGAAAAACCTAATCACAAGTCTAATGCAATGTCATTAATCAAGTCGACGTGTAATGGAGAAGGTTACAAGTACAAGAGAAAAGGATGGAGGTGGACTGATGGAGGGAGGCAGCTACCTTTCTTAAAATCCTCCTGACGCCCTTGCCAAGGTTTTGAGTAAACTCAATAATCAAATTACCCACTACATCATCCTCTAGCTTGGGGTGAAAGACCGGCAATGTTGTTTTGTAAGTGAAGTGTATAGTATTCCTATTTATATGTTACATAATAAAAAAACAAAAAAGAAACGTTAACAACTACGTGTTGTTAAGTTACTAGTACAATAATTTTTCCCTTAAAAAGTTCCTATATTTAATATGTAGGGATAAACCCAATTTGGTCCTTATATTTTCACCGTTTTTTGGTTTGTATTCCTATAGTTTAAAATTTTTGGTTTTAGTCCTTAAAATTTCACTCCGTTAGAAAATTAGTCCCCGTCGTCACCCAGTAATCAACCCCAGTAATTAACGATGTTATCTTCAATCACGCGTGGCAACCATTTGCTGACATGTCAATTAAATTAATGTTATCCCTTGACACGTCATTTAAATTATTTATTTTATTTAACCTTTTAAAAACTAAAAAACCTAATTTTGGTCCATATATTTTCACGACTTTTTGTTTTTTGTCATTATAGTTTAAAAAACTTTAGTTTTCGTCCTCGTAATTTCACTCTATGAGGAAGTTAGTCTCTGTCGTCAACCCAATAACTAATGGTGTTATCTTTAAACCCTCGTAATTTCACTCTGTGGAGAGATTGTGGCATGAAGTTTTAGGAAGCGGTACACTTAACTATGAGATTATTGCAATGAAATCAGCATGACTAATCCCGAAAGCACTCTTAAGTTATTGGGGGTGACGACAGGAACTAACTTCCTTACAGAGTGAAATTACAAGGACGAAAATCAAAGTTTTTTAGACTATAAGGACCAAAAACAAAAAGCCGTGAAAATATAGAGAAAATATAAGGACCAAAATTAGTTTTTTAGTTTTTAAAAAGGATAAATAATTTTAATGACGTGTCAAGAGATAAAATTAATTTAATTGACATGTCAGCAAATGATTAATTGTCGCGCAGGATTGAAAATAACACCGCTAATTACTGGAGTGAAGACAAGGACTAATTTTCTAACAGAGTGAAATTATAAGGACTAAAACCAAAAATTTTAAACTATAGGGACCAAAATTAAAATAATGGTGAAAATATAAGGACCAAAATTGGGTTTATCCCTAATATGTAATATTTTATTTATGTTTGTTACTAATACATTAAAAATAGACTAAGACTTATAATTAATTAAAATTATTATTATGTCAAGTAGTAAGTTACCATTACTAAATGTTAACATTTTTTACATCGTGTTTAAACTTATATATGATTCTTGATAATTATTTTTTTTACTAAGATTTTATGATCCAGTCCTTGAGTTTGAGCTTATGAAACCTTTATAATCCAGGAAGGAACAAGGTTGTTAAGATCGCTAGCAAGATCGTAGGATCTTAAGATCCTATACCATGCTAGCGATCCAACATAGGATCGGACTGGGATCGCTTGTAAGATCATAGGATCGATGCTATCCAACCAATCCTATACCATCTGTATTTCAGCCATTTTTAAGCAATTTCGGGCCAAAGCCCAGCCCATATTTCGGCCCGATCCAACATTGAAACCCTTCTTCTCTTCTCCGTTCCTCTTCCTCCCATTCTCGTCACTCTCAAATCAGAGCTCCTGTGTGCCTTCGACGACAATCTCAGATCTCTGTTGTGTTCTTCTCCGAACTCTGCCTCTTTTTCCCAAGTTCCCCTGCTGCTCCGCTGGAGTGCTGCAACTGTTGCCCGACTCCGAGAGCCCCTGCTGCACGCATCCACGCATGACCTTGTCTCTATTGGAACTGTGAGTGACTTGTGATTTTGAAATTTGTGTTTTGATTGTTAAACTGTGAACTGCGACTTGTGTTAGTGTTGTGTAATATACTAATATGCTATGACCTCAAAATTATGTGTTTTATGTTAAATTGTATGAATAAGAATTGATTTTGAATGGTAAATAAGAATTGGTGATGCTGGTACATCCAGTGCAAGTGAAACTTATATTCTAGCAAGACATGGGACTGATTTTTTCCTAAATCAATTATAAATTGAAGAGAAAAATATTGCTTTGGAATGAAAATAAACTGAACCAAAACTTCAATGTAAATAATCTTTTAAATTTTAGTAGTTACTCTTATGGCCTAAGGGGAGAAAATTCATTATAAAATGACAAAACTATGAAAGTAATTTAAATTAACAAACTTTTTGTTACTAAAACAAAATAACATGGAATTCTCCAAACTAAAAAGAGCAATCAATCCATATCACGTAGACCAAGGTCTTGTTTGATTGACAACAAGTTAGTTGTATGGGAAGTTCTACTTCCTAGGAAGTAGAATTTTTTTTCCCTTGTTTGATTGACAATAACAAGAAAAATGGAGGAAGTTCTACATCGTGAAAAAGTTGCACTTAAATCAGGGGAAGTGACTTACACACCAACTCCTTAGGTAAGTTGTACTTCTATAAATACAATATTACCATGGGGTTTTTAATTATCGCTGCTCTTTTCTCTTAGTTTACCCCTTATTTATTAGTTACAATATTATAATAATATAATATAAATATTAATTATAATTGCAATTGTAATTATACTACTATATGATTAATACTTCAGCAAATAACCAAAGAACTATATGTTTCAATTTTACCAAAATAAGAACTTACTTTTCTTTTTACCAAAACTGGAACCAACAAAATAATCATACCCAAAATGCCCCTGTACGATGTTTTAATAAAACAAAATAGTTATTAATATTTTGTTTTAGTGATACACTATTAACACAGAATAATATATTTTTTTATTAAAATGGAATAGTATACGTTTTAACAAAATATATTATGAGAGAAAAATTAAATAAAAATTTTAGTTCAAATAGCTAAGCTATTCCAAAATTTTATTAAAAAATTCAAGATATTTAAAAAATTATATCATAATGAAAAAAAGATAAATTAAACAAATAATTTTTTTTAAAAAAATATCTTATAAATTAAATCAAATCAAATTGAAAAGTTCAAATCAAATGATTGAATTGATTTCTTTCCCAAATACTTACCAATTTAGTTTAAACTAAATTATTTGTTCAAATTTAAATTTTTGAAAGTATTTATTTAATCTTTTTTAGTATTCTGTTTTATTAACATATTATTCACTATTTTGTTTTATTAAAACAAGATATTATTTTGTGTTTAATATACTATTTCACTAAAACAAAATATTAGTTACTATTTTGTTTTCTTAAAACAACATACGATAGTAGTTATATTTGTTGGTTCTGGTTTTGGTAAAAAGAAAAGGAAGTTCCCATTTTGGTAAAATTGGAAGATATTGTTATTATTTTAAGTAATTATAATATTATTTTGTTATTTATTAATTATGATTAAGTAATTATAATATTATTATAATAGTTATAGATAGAGGGCATACTAGTCATTTGATGTGTTTATCATGGGAAGTACATAATTGAACAAAATATATAGTTAATTCATCAGAAGTAGCCTTTATTGCCGACCAAACATGTTTTTGGTATTTTCGGTATTTCCAATGAAGTTTATACGGAAAGTTAATTCATAGACCAAGATACAAGTAATGATATGACAAAGTACTATCCAGTTTGAGCTTGGACAAGTATTACCATCGAGGTGAGACTTAAAAGCTTGAATATGTCACCCACTTTTTTCACACACAAGTATGATAGCATATAGATGTTTCATATGTTTTGCAAACATACCTGTAATTAACATCTGGTTGTAAGGAAAGCTTTTCAATCACTGCCTGCTGTTTCAATCTCTCTTCCAACATATAACCCTAGCCAATATAACAAGATTGACAGCACTAAGAAAATGCAAGAAGAATATAATTGCAGTAACAATAAGACTGGATTCAAAGATATTATCTGTTGCAACTATTAAATTTTACAAAAGACAAGTTCCTACAAGTTCAGTTCAGTTCATATGCACACCTAAAATCTCAAATAACCTGAATACTTTGATTTCTTATAATTTTATAATCTAGTCTAATAAAATTTATACACAACCATACATGCAACGACCAGAAGTATTAAAACATCAAGACTAATGAGCAGATGTTTTGCCAATCATACATCCTGCTCCCCTGCTCTGCACCTTGCAACTGCTTGTCCCTTTTAGCTCTCATTACCAATATTTGTGGGCAATAAGCCAATAACTAATAGTCAAATCAAATGACAGGCCATGGGTTCTCCAACCCCAAAAGAATGGAGATGTCAACCATGAAAGATTCTTCGAGTACAAGCTTCCTTACTAGAAAATTTCAGCACTACCCATGATCTTTAAAGGAATATTTTTATTCAAAACTATAAGATAAACGACCAGGCTGATATTATTTTTTAGTTAAAAAACTCTATGGCCAATGTAATTGAAAGCCAAACTATGTCAGCTTTCGCATCTGATAATAAGACACAGGAAATTCTTCAGGATGGTTGTTCCAAAGGAAAGCAAAAATAGAAATATTAGTTTATTACAAAACGGAATTGATAAGCAAATTGAAAAAGTGAGATGCAAGTGTATGGTATATGCAGTATGCTATGTACAATTTAAATAGTATTATATAACGTTGCAGTGAGATTCCCTTAGTGTTAGAAAGGATAAACTAAATGGCATATTCACTTATTGACTTCATATTATAAAACTAAATGTAGAAGTCTTTCCTGAATTCTTGCTTCAAATATTCTAAGAAAAAAATAATTAACATCTATAGCAAGGTAAGCATAAAAAACTCATTATCAAAAGGAAGATATTAGCTGGCAGCTGATTATTGAAGCCTTATTTAGTTATTTCAAAACTTAACATACACACAAGGGAAAAATATATGTGCCAACCTTCTAGATATTCTAAAATAAACGTATTTTCCCTTTTAGTAATAAAAATCTCAACTTCCACCTGGCTTCACTGAACGCTGTCCTGGAGTGTTTGCTAAATAAATAATAATAGTTTTGATGCCACATCTATTACATGGAGTTTATCACTTATATATTTTGGATGAACCGATTAACTTGTTAACAAATTAATCAAATTAGTAACTTATTTTCATAGGTAGATAGCTTTGTTGACAGGTTACCCAAAATAATAATAATAAATTAACAAAATACACATGACAGATGATGTAGCATCAAATAACAATAATAATTATCAAACCATACCAAAATAGCATTTCAAAGGGGACAAGTGAAATTTGAGGGGAGTTGCAGGAATTTTTGAAAGTAGGAGGGGTGGTATGTCTATTTTAGGATGTCTAGAGGGGGCTGAACATCTATTTTTCCCTATACAAAATTAGTTTGGAAATTATTAAATTATAACGTGAATGATTCAATTAATTATTGGATAGATAATAGATGTTTAGTTGGAAACTTTTTATAGTCGTTAAGACCGAAATATAGTTTGCTTTGTTCTATCAATAATCATTCATGTACATAGGATTATACTGGAAAGTTCAAGAATTAATTGCTCTAAATATTATGAAAATATGCTCGTTAGACAAAAGGTACCGTTTTTGTTTCTTCCCCTGGCTAGCGCACATAAATTATACGCGTGTATATAAAATTAAAATTGTATGAAAATTTGGATATCTATCTCTATGTTTAAAGAAGGAACTAAGCAAGACATGAATGTGAAACAATGTTCTCAACTTTACCTCAATGTCAAAAAGGAATGGTTTCTTTCCGAAGTTCACGGTAACCCTACATCATGCATGCAAATAAACTAGTAAATAATATAGCATGAATCTGGTGTAAATAACTGTAGATGCTATTTAAATGAGCTGCAAATTTAACTAAAAGTAAGATGACTACAAAATGCATAAGAAATCTAAAAAATATGACAATATTACGAGAATGTAGAATGCTGGGGATCTTAGTAAAAAGCTTCTTGGAGCATCGAAGAGAAATTTAGCAGTTAGAGAAACATTATATGAGCCGTGGAATATCTTTTTTTCTTTTTGAGGCAAAAACCTTTGGTAATTTGAAAATGTAACTTGAATCATTGAACTACGCATCATCTCCTAGTAGAGAGGTATCTGCATACAGCATTTTTAACCATGTCTTGCAAACCAAAAATGCTAAACTACATGTACTACAAGAAAGGACTCTGATTCTCATAATCGGCTTCTTATACTTCTCATGCATAGCTAACTACATTTAAGCTTATGATAAGGAGCTACATGATTCATTTTCTCTCTTCTTGATTTCAGCATCATGAATTGTTTTCAGCCTTAAGTACAGACTCCTTTGTCTAACTATATTATAGCAACATTAAATGGGATAAGATCCCTCATCTAGAATAGTTACAAAGCTTTAACTTATTCTACAGTTCAAAAGTACAAAGTCATTTAATTTCCTAGACATTGAAAGCATGTAAATAAATTAGGAACAAGGCTAAGAAAATTTATATGGTTCGAAGTAAAAAAATGTCAACTATTTCATGTTTTAAATTGGGATAGCAGCATACTGTTCATTTTGGCTGTGAACAGCTATAGTTGGATAAAGGGGCCCTTTTATATCTTTAGCAACCGTCCCAACAAGCTTTGCATTCTTTCTGCACAAAAAGAAAAAGTTCTTATCATCAAACATAAATGTAGTTAAATAATTAAGAAGAAGAAAAGGCGAAGGTGCATCAATTGGTGGATCAGTAGACTCCAAATTTACTACATAAATTAAATTCACTATACTAGATCTGCTTAAAATATAAGATTGTTTAATGTCAAATATATCCAAAATTGTTCACAAGCTACATTAACCCTTGCATTCAACAAGAAAAGCATGAAAATTGGAACAATGCATATATGAAGCACTTTGAAAGATATTATACTTCCTATTAGCAAATGACAGTCCCTATAATTAAAAAATCATAACTTACGTAAAAAAGAACTCCTGTGATGCATAATTGATACCGGCACCAACAATATCATTAGTTGTAAATGTTGGTCCAAAAGATTCTCCTTTTCCCTGTCCACGGTAAAGATATCCATCATCCCCATGGTATCCACAACTGTTAGCTTCCCAGCTGCAGCAGAACTAATGGTTTATAAAAATCCAAATAGGCAACACAAAGCAGATAAATACTATTTCCAGAAAGATGGAGCAAACTAGAATTCATTTAATCAAATGTACACAAGTAAAAATCATTGCCATAGAAGTAAGAAATAATTGTAAATGATTCTGAACAAACAAAACTACTAAAAACAATATTCTCGTGTTATTTGTATGTACAACAAATCTAGTATTGCAACCAATAAGATTGCAAACGAATATTAAAATATGCTTTAGCTGGGGAGAAGTACACAATTCTGTGGATCTCTAATCCAAAGGAAATTATGTGTACCATTTCTTCTAGTTACTTCGCATTTCGTAATTTTTAGATGATATTTTTATCCAGTAGAAATATCTAATTCTTCTTTTCCACTATAAAAATTTTTTAGCTTTCTTATCCTATTACTCCTACTGCCCTACAAGTAATTTCACAAATTGGTTAAGTGTCCTGGTAACTCAGACACAGACTATCAGCAAGACAAAAAGTCTAGCAGTCTGGAAAAAAAAGATAAGCTGTCAGATAGATGAAATAAATACATGTAAAGTGTGCAAAAACATCTAGGAAAAGCATTTTGAATTTAAGCTTCAGGGTCTAGCTTCTATAAGCAGTAATTTAAATTTTGAATCATAGTATAAATTTTCTACTTTTGTTAGTTGTCTCAGTTCATGCCTAAGCAAGTGATTTATCAGTGTGCAGATAGCAGATGGCATGATTACTAGATATGAATCTGAGCTTCAAGACTAACTTCTATAAGCAATAATTTGAATGTTGAATCATAGTATATATTTTTCACTTTGTTAGTTGTCTCAGTTCATACCTAAGCAAGTGATAATTTAGCAATTAATGAAAGATCATTGTAAATATTGAACATTGTTGACACACAACTTTTGACTAGTAGACATATATCCTACTAATTAGATCCCTGAGCAGTCATCTTATGTTTCTAGTTCCAATTTGCAAGTTAAAAATGCTTATATTTTGCATAAAAATCTGCAGTTTTCTGGGACTCATACAGAAACTTGTAATTGAACCTTCAGCATTATGCTAGAGTAACTTCAATTGATTCCTATGTTAAAGTGCACTCACTCACTACAAAATTTTGCACCACAAACATTTGTTCTTTTTTCCAGCAAGAAGTTCTATTAAGAACATTAAAATTGATATGAAGTAGTAAGCCTACATTGGTAAGCAAGAAGTACATTGCTTCTTTTTGGATAGCAAAGGAGTATGTTTGGATGGAGGGATTTGGAGGGAACACGAAGGGGAGAAAAAGGAGGCAAGACAATTTTTTTAGTTGACTACATTTTAGGTAAGGGAAAGCAAAACATATAGAACTTTGGCAATAAAGAAAATTATCTCTTTTCCACTCTTCATAGAAAAAATTTCAAACAAATAATTGGGTCCCACTTTTTCTCCTTCCCTTCAAAATTTCAAACAAGAAAGGGAAGATGCCAGATCTATAATACTCCTATTTAGTCCCACATTGGGAGTATATTGAATATTGTTGGTTAATAAGACTTGGTGGGTGTACTACTATCAACTTCAATCTAAGCCAATGATTTGGACCTATGAAGTCGATGGGTTAGTTCCCTTCAAGTGAATCGTAACAAATGATATCAAAGCTAGATCTAATCCTAAGCAGAGAAAGGGCTACTTGGAGATGGATGGAGCTGCTACTAGGCTAGGCCTCACATGCCGTCGACTTGGGTATGATTCCGGATCATGTGTTAGACTTGTTGAGTCTTGACAACTACATTAAGACATTGTCTTGGTTAATAATGCTTGATGGGTGTGCTACTATCACGTTCAACTTAAGCATTAGGCCGGTGGTTAAGACCTATGAAGTTAATAGGTAATAAATTAATAATTGGTATTTGTCCAAGACCTACTTATCAACTTGATGATGGAGCCTACGTGAGAAAGAGCTACCCAGGTTGAGCTGGGGCCACTACTATGTTAGGCTTCACATGTTGTTGGCTGAGGTGTGTATGATTTCGTGTTATGCATTAATTGGATTTGGGTCTTAATAGTGACATTAAAACTCAAGCAAGAACAATTAACTTCAGCTTAAGCATTAGGCCAGTGGTTAAGGCGTATGAAGTTGATGGGTGATAATTAGTATTAAAGTAGGATCTAGTCCTCCAGTTGGTAAGGGAGCCTACGTGAGAAAGGGTTGCCCACAATTGGGTGGAGATTAAGGTGTGTGTGGTTCCGTACTATGGGTTAATTTGACTTGGGTCTTGACAATGATATCAAAACACAAGTGAGAACGATTAACTTCAATGATTAAGGCCTATGAAGTTGATAGATGATAACAAAAAGCCTTGAAAAGGGCTACTAGACTAGGCCTCACGTGTTGTTGACTGGAGTGTGTGTGGTTAGCTGTTATGCGTTGATTCGACTTTGATCTTGACAATGACATCGAGATTCAAATGAAGACGATTAACTTTAGCTTAAGCATTAGGACAGCTTAAGCATTAGGCCAGAGATTAACACCTATGAAGTTGATAGGTGAGAATTAGTACCATAGTAGAGTCTAATCCCTCGACTTGGTGAAGAAGCCTATGTGAAAAGGGCTACCAGGCTAGGCCTCCATGTCGTTGACTAAGGTGTGTGATTTTGTATTATGAGTTGATTCAACTTGGGTCTTGACATCAAGATTCAAATGGAATCGATTAACATCAACTTAAGCATTTTAATTAGGCGAGTAGCTAAAGCCTATATAGTTGATGAGCCGGTTATCCCATCAAGCAAGTCATAACAAGATCAGAAAACAAGACGGCTTTCATATTACATTGTCAAACACCTATTGAGGAACTCGTATACCTTTCCTAACATCAACAAACAAATAGTGGTTAGATAACTTAGATCTATATGGCCATATCACCTAAGTCTCAGCCAAACTTGCAGATACAGTTTGGTATTTAACTAAGCATGTCATAAGGCACATTCCTTGTAATCATTGGAGCAAGCAAGAAAAAACATCTACTAAAGACTACCGGAAAAATAAGCTAAAGGACATTGTAATATGCTAATAGCATCATTTAGAAGACAGCAATATGGCAATGTTGCCTCCACACCAAGTGCAAGCAAAGAACCATGCACTTCTTTTCAATCCTACAAAATCCATCTCTGACACAAATATCGTTACAATACTTGAACTAATTTGGCATGGTTTAAATTATTACAAACTTGTCTAATGCATGCAAAAGCAACTCAAGTCCATTCGTAGAAGAGAAAGAGCTCACATGGAGATTTTTCTTCCAAAGGATTTCTTCCTAGCCCATTTTGATATTGCATTTATATATTCATATATTTTGGCATGGGCTAGATAATACTTTCCAAATAGAAGATGTATATCTACAGTAGCTTCTTAGTTTTTTCTACTTTTATTATAGAACCTCACGACAAACACCATACACCACTCAAAGATAACCACATATCTTTATATGTCAAACCTTCAAAAAAGGATACCATCAACTTGCGTATGAGAATATAGTTTAAAAAACCCCATATATATTGCAGTTTAATATTTATCCATAGGAATGTTTGGTTCAATGATTCTAATGTCTTGTGGGGTACTATAAAACTAAACATGGAAAGGCTAGTATTCTGTCAGCAACCCATGAGGATACACCGAGTCTCATCATCTTTGAATCCAACTCTTTTATAGTGTTTATATAGACAGTTATGTGCTGTGTTTCCAAATAAGTTATAATTACTAACTAGTAACCCTGTCTTATCCAACACTGATAATAGCTTCTAATAGCATATACAGATATACAACAACACTAAACATTCAACCAGAGTGAGTCTTTTAATTGTCCCTCTCTCTATTTTCTCTACTAAAATGATTCTCCTAGACTTCCTCCAGCATCATGCAGTTCTCCTCAATTCAATTTGGTGCAGGATAAATTGTTTTGGCCAATATTTTCTACTATAAGGTTGATCTAAAATGCCAATCACTTGAACTCCAGAATCAAGACAAGTTCTTTTATGACAAAGCTTATGATGAAAGAACTATCTTGTCTTGTTTTTATTTAGCTATTGTGTATATACAAAGCAAGTAATTTAGGTAAACAATGCCAATAGTGGTACCCAGGCTGACGGCGCATCTTGAAGTGTTGCATTGTGAACCCAATAGCGATCTGACCCTTCTGCCCGGCATCCTTCACCTTCATTTCGAAATAATAAGCCAGCCTCTTGGTGGGCGCCGGGCAGTCCGCCTGTACCACGCCCACATCGTGCCCATGTTGCGGGGTCGCCGTGTACAGGACCGACATCTTATCCATGGAGACAATATGGAACAAACCGGAGCTATTGATCGTGTTCAAATGCGACGGAACCGGATCCGAATCCATCTCCTCCACTATCTTCTTCCACTCCGCACCCGATCGCCAGCGCGAGGCCAGGCGAAAGAGATCGATGGGGTTGCCCTCCGATTCTTGATTGACCACCATTCGCCCTCCTCCGAGAATCACGAATTCCGGGTTTCCGACAACCAAACTTCTCAAATTTTCCAGCACTATCAGCACGAAGTTGCCCCAACCCTAATGGGAAATTAGAGCAGTAGACTGCTTACCTACAGCTTAGATCTATCGCGGGGCTCCTCCGTCTCGAAGTGGAACTGAAAACCCTAATCGTGTGGATCGAGAGAGAGAGAGAGAGAGTCCTTTTGCGGCAGGTACACTGCGGTTAGAACGTTAGATCATGTATTATGAGACGTAAATGCCCCTCTATCGAGGTGGATATGTAAATGGACTTTAAGGTCAAATCCGGTAAATTTTGAGGGAGTATATGGATAAAAATGTCATATTAGCGGCGCCCATAGCCACTTCGTTCCATCGCTCACGTTATGGATCAGGTACAACGCTACTGACCGAGTCACCGAACAGGAGAATTCGATGGTTGTCATCGGTTCAACCATAACCGAATCGAAATGGTTAGACGCCTAGACCGGGTATTTTAATTTATTTGGTAAATTAAACGAAATCTCATCGACTATAATCAATGTGCGCAAATACTATCTAAACTACCAAGTGTGCACAGAATCCCTCGCGACTATACTTTTTATTCAAATAATTCATCTGTTAGTCCGCCCGTTAGTAACTTAACGGTAAAACTTTCACATGCGTAAATAGGGATGTTCATGAGTCAAACCCAACCCAATGAACCCAAGAAATCGACCCGACCCGACCCGAACCAATCGGGCCGGGTCGGGTCAGGTTCAAATTTTTGAAATCCGATTATAATCGGGTCGGGTCCGGATTTCAATATTTAAAACCTGATGATCCGAAACCCGACCCGATTACCCGAAATTTTTTATATTTTTTAATTATTTTAAAAATATTTATATTAAAAAATTATTTATTTATAATTTTTTTTATTTTTTTAAAAAAATATTATTATAAACTCATTTTTTACCTAAACGGGTAAATCCGACCCGACCTAGGTCGGGTTGGGGTCGGGTCGGGTTTGAGAGGTGAAAAAGTTTCAACCCGACCCGACCCAATTACACTTGGTCGGGTCGGATCGATTTTTTTCCTAAACCCGACTCAACCCGACCCATGAACACCCCTATGCGTAAACACCCCTCCCTAGTATCACGTGGCAACAATCTTCATCCTCCATCTCATCTGACGATCATCTTTTCTTCTTCTATTCATCCCTCACCTACCTACACTCCTCCCCTTGCCCTAGACTCCACCCCCGCCACCGCCGACGACCTCCTCCTCCTCCGGTGGTGGCTAGGGCAAGGAGAGGAGTGTAGGTAGGTGAGAAATGGGTAGAAGAAGAAACGATGATCGTCGGATGAGATGGATGATGGAGATTGCTGTCACGCAACACTAGGAGGGGGGTTATACACACGTGAGAGTTTTACCGTTAAGTTACTAACGAGCGGGCTAACAGAGAGAGGTCATTTGAACAAAAAGTATAATCGCAGGGGATTCCGTGCGCACTTGGTAGTTTAGATAGTCTTTGCGCACATCGACTATAGTCGAAGGGGATTCCGTGTAATTTACCCTAATTTATTTTATAATTTGAAGCAAATGGATTTTTTATTCAAATCAACCATTTTTTATTTTAATTTAATTTGGATAGGAGAAAATATATTTATGTTGATTAAGTTTTTTAAAAGAAAGTACAATATTTCAATTAAATTTTTTATTTAAACCAAAATAAACTAAATCATTTATAAAGTTTAAATCAAATATTAAAATTTTATCTGTTAAATTTAATTTTTTAGGTTGCCTCAAAAACAGAATTGGATTTAAGTACACGTCAATTATTTAGAAATTAAATGCCAAAATAACATTAAAGAATAAATAAAAATACGAGGAAAATAAAGAATGGAAAAGAAAATTAAAATATTTTTGTTCCGGTAACCATATGGTGAAAATATATTTAAGACCAATATAACTTTTGTGCATCTCTTTCTACTCTCACGTGGCTCTTTTTGACAATTTCTTTTTATCAAATGAATATTTTACACCTCCTTACGCGATGCAGAAGAATTAAATTGAAAAAAATATAACTAGCTAAGAAAAAATATTAATAGTATTTTACTATTTGTTCAAGTCAAGAAATATACTTGAATAAATTTTTCTTTGTTCGGCTGAAATGAACACGGGTCAAAGTAGAACAAATTAGAACACGTGTCAAAGTAGAACAAAATTCTTAAATTAAAAGGTCAATTATGAGTAATATAGTTTCCGATAATATCTTGTATATTGTCTAGAAATTTAGAACTCAAATTCTAATATAGTCATTTATTATGATTTTTATATTTTTATTAAAAAAATCTTAAATTAATAAAATATATTGAAGCATCTAAAAAATAAATATATTACAAATGCCAAACTAATATATGCCCTAATTAAGAACAAAAATAATCTAAATATTCGAGAATTAAATGTTAAAATATGAAATTCTACATGAACTCCTTTCTTAGTCGAGTATTTACCACTATCATTATAGTAGTGGGTTCTTGCATGCTACTTCAATTTGTACATGGTTAGCGAATGTCGACACTTCTTCTCTCTTAGAAATCATTTCGAGTTATAAAGAATTTAACTTAAACCATAGAGATTCATCAAAAAAAATCGAAATCATAAAACAACTTTATTGCTCTTGTTTATGCTCAAAAGATAATTATTTTATGATATTCATAAATATACTTATGCAAATGACACATCCTCGTGGGGTACATTTAAATCCATAATTTTCATATGACAACAACTTTGACATTAATACAAAAGGAATTGCAAACATACATGAGAGAAGTGTTTCTAATATCTATTTTATGTTCAATGAGGCTCCTCCTGAATTAGAAAGATCAATTAATTAGTTGGACGGTAAAATACACAATAAAAATGACTCAAGTTAAACATGATAAGAATTGGAAACATACTAGTAGTGTACTTTTTATTATCAGTAGTCGTATGTAACCTAAAAATATTAGTCGACAAAGGTGTAGACTCATAGGTTGGACAATAGCTATACTCCTTTACCAAATCAACATCAAGAAAATATATATTATTTGAGACTTGTAGGTTTAGGTATACATTGAGACAAATAATTTTAAATTAAAATACAACTATTGAGATTGACTTTAATCATGCAAACTTATCTTTTACTAACATCCTACATCCTACATAAGTTAATCCGAGATTATATAACTTTTTGCCAACAAATTATCAAGTAGGCAGCAATGTAAACAAAATATTATCTATAGTAGCAAACAAATGCAATAATCTTACTTGAGAGGAAGTAGATATATTTGATGATGATAATTTCGTAGAAGAACCATTAAAAATGTATGAGCAATTTGTATAAGCTGAACCAAGACCCACCCCAACACCAAATGCTACAAATGCCCATCGGGTAGTTGGACTCCCTATATGAATAAAATAAGAATAAAAATAGAACAATGATTCAAGAGGAGCAAAAATTTATTGTATGAATTTTATATTATATGCGCCAATCTTTAGCATACAAATCTAAAGATAAATTGCTCATTTAATTTATTTTTTATTACACGAGAGTGTCATAATATTTGTAACGCTCAAGTACTCAACATAACATTGAACAACTAATTTCATGGACGCAACATTTCTGAATTGTAGATTAGCTTTTGATCAAAATGAATTTTATAACATCAATTATAGTGTATATTAGAACAAACATTGTTCTCATTATTGACCCTTTTAGTAGAAACTTATAAGATTATTAGTTAAAATATTTAATAACCACAATTTATGATCATTCACATAAATAATTTAATTTAAGTAATAACTGACATCTTTATTTTAGCCAATTCTCACACACTTGCAATGATTGGATTTGTAGCTTAATAAGATAGAGCGTGCTTGAATGAGTATTTTTAATCATTCTTTTCAATTTGTATTCCTTTTGACCAAACAAATGAATAATTATTTATTATCTATTTTAATTGCAAATCAAACAATAGAATACTATTACTTTCTTTTTCAATGCAAACCAAAAATGATCTAGAGCCACATACTACTCTTAGAAAATCACAATCATCGCTTCAGCTTGGAACATTTATAGCACGGAGATAAAATAACTTTAGGAAGCACAAAGAAAACCCTAAAAGATAAAGTACTCGAGGAAAATCCAAGATCAAAAGGGAAACACAACAACTTGTCAATAACTACAATAAATCATTACACTCTAGATGAAATATTGATGAATAATAAATCAAACCTAAATTTATGACAAAGTTTTGGGTCGAGAATGGCAACACGAGTACCATGGATCAAAATGGAACTTAATTCCAGATAAATTTAGCATCCAAGTATCCCCAAAGAAAAATATATTAAAATATTTAAATGCATCGAGCTGGAAATAAAAAGCGAAAAAAAGAAAGTCAATTAAAGTATGAAGATAACTCACTACAGAAGAGAAGGCCAGTGAAAGCTCCGGCGATAGAGGAGTAAGTGAGTCGTCGCATGAAGAGATCAAGGCACACATCCCATTTTCTAATGTGATCATATTGCGGAGGGATTCGTTTTGCCTTATGCATTTCTTCCTTCATTGGGCACGCAAAAGCAAGAGTGACATAGGTGGACAATCTTTTGGCTCTTAACAATTTTATAGTAGAGGTAGAGGTAGATTTGCATGTTGTTTATTTTCTCTTACGAGGACAAAAAAGAATTATCTAATTTAAGACTTACACAAGTTTTTCTATAAAATAATGGTTTATGATTGGGATTTACTTTCTGCCATTCTTTTTTTGTTTTCTCAAACAATAAGGAGGTCCTCATTTTTTTAAAAAAAAAATCTCAACGGTAAGTTTTTTTGTTTGACCAAAAGTTTCTTTTACTTTCTTTTTGTGTGTAATCTATGTTTTTTACATAGTGCCCTCATTATTTTTTTAATCAAACAACAAAATATCATTTGCTAATAGAATGCCAAGACTATCCAACTCGTTTAAATTGAATTCATATATATATATATATATATATATATATATATATATATATATATATATATATATATATATATATATATATATATATATACCCTACTCGGGTTCAGATAGGGAAGAATTATACGAGCACCCCATTTTATAGCATTAAGTATGGTATATTTACATAGGTATCTACAAATATCATAAGTCAGATTTGCATAGAGAAAACGATACTCGAGTCAAGTTTGTGCCAAGTTCAAGCATCGAGTATATAATCGGCTTTGAATTTGGATAGTAGTAAAAAATATGGATACTCTAGTCATTGTCATTCTAGTTATAATATTAAAAAAAATAAAGACACATTTATTATACTCTAATAAATCTCATAAAAATCATGACAAATTATGCATCGTAGTAAGACACATTGTTTGGTATGCTTAAACCCATCATATAGTGGTGATTAGAATACAATAAAACTTGTCATTTTAATTACAGCCAATATCGATCATGTCACGCCCCAAACTCAGGGTCATGTAACCGGCCGAGAATACAAACCTGTATGTCGAAGCCTACTAAATACCCTTGTTATACCCGTAATTTTTCTAATTTAATTAAAATATTTCAGCGAAAAAAATTGGGATGCGCATTAGAGCGAGCCAGGGGAAATGTCGGATGTTGCGAATTAAGGTAAGGCCCTTTTTGCGCATGTCGTATTTTTATTTTTGGATATATTAGTGGGTTGAGGTCGAGTGGGGTTCGAATCGAGTCCAACGGTTCGATCGGAGTCCGATTTGGATGAAAATTGATCGAGTTAGGTAGGGAATCGGGTTTGGGTTAAGTAGGGGCAAACTTGTAAAAAAATAAATAGAGAGGAACTCGTATGGCTCTTGCGACAAGAGCCGCACGAGTCTACAAGAGGCGAGAGAGAAGAGGAAGGCCCAAGAATTCAAGAAGCGGAGTTTGTCGTCGGTGATCGTCGACGCGAGGGGATGGAAGGTTATCTTCTTCCTCGGTTCTTCGTTCCCGTGAGTGGTTGCCCTTGTAAACTTGAGGTTTTCTTTTCTCTTTTCGCCGCACCTCATCATGAGGAAATTTGGAATTTTTTGGTGATACGTTGGTTCTTTCGTCGATTGATTCAGCGAAATTCCTCTTGGGAATTAAGGGTTTTAAGGCATGAATGGTTCTGTGAATAAGGAAACCTAAGTAGGGAATATTTCTTCCTCTTTGTAGCTACCTCCTGTATGTGGAGAATTTTTGAGAAATTCCAAGTATAAGTGGACATCTTCTTGATTGAAATCGGTGGCATGGTTGAGAAGGGAATTAGAAATCCCTAGGTTGAATTGAGTGGCAGAAAGTTTCACTCTCTCCTATATTTATTTAAGATGACCTTTTGGCCGGCTGTGGTGCTTGCTTGCGTGAATTGTTGACTTCCGGTATTGTCTCGATGATCCAATATTGCAATCCATGGGAGAAATTGGACAAAGACATTTCAATCTTTGACTTTGTAGTTTAGCAATTAATTTTTAGTTTTCTTTTACATCATTAACATTATGTTTGGATAATTTTAAGTAAGAGATTTGGAGAAAAAAAGATTTGAAAAAGTTTGAAGAGTTTTGGAGGGAGAGGGATTTGAAGGTTTTTGAAAGGATTTTAAAAACATTATTTGGTTAAATTTCATAAAGGGTTTGGAGGGATTTGGATGGATTTGGTAGATCACTATGCCCTCGTTTATAATAATATATATTTTTATTCTAAGAATACTTTTGTAATTTAACTATTTTTAATTCATTAATTCTTCAAACTCCTTCAAAATCCTTCATTTTAGGAGTTTTTGAAAATTGGTTCTAGGAGAGATTTGAAGGGGTTTGAAACCCCTCCAAACCCCTTTAAAAAATTATTCAAATATGATATTTTAAACTCCTCCAAAACCCCCCATCCAAAATCTTCCGAAATCCTCAATCCAAACATAGTTCACTACTAGAATTGTCACGAAACTTAATTAGGCCTCGTTTGGTTGACACGAAAAATAATTTTTTGCGAAAAATTCACTACTAGAATTGTCGTTGTCACCGACGGCTAATGTCGTAGCTGAACCGTCGATGAAAATTATCACAGACGGCTAGAGCCGTGGCAAAAAATTATCACTGATGCGCGCATCTCAGATAAGTTGTGACGGTCGATCTCTGCCCTCACAAGCAATCATCAGTGACAGCCGCGCGCGCTGTCGCTGATTTAAACACATCAGTGACGACCCTCGGTGGTTGTCACTAATTTAAACACATCAGTTGCGATTGTGAGCCGTCGGTGATATTATTAGCAACCGTAATATTTGGTGCTATCTAGAACATCAGCTATTTACGATATGCTTTCAGCCACGGCGTAGTGACGGGCAACCGTGGGTAAGCCGTAGCTGAAGTTATATCCTATAACTGAAAAAAATAATAATAATAAAAAATTCTTGTATATATAATGATATCATCAATCACATATTACAACCTATACATTTTCAATCACAGATTACAACCACAAACGTCGTACACATACATTTTTTGTAAGAATATATTTATGTGGCCCATAATATTATATAACATATAATGTCTTTATGTAAGGTAAGATCATAATTGTAATTGGCTATATGTTTAAGAGGGCAATTAAGTAATTACAATGGAAAATGAATAATGAAATAATTTTTCATTGTCTATATAAAGAGAAAATATGTCTTCTCTCTACATAAAAAAATTCACAATTACAAATTCGTGAGTTCCCATAAACTTACGATTTTTGATGTGCGCTCAATTCGAGGCATGTGAAGAAGAGAGAAACGTGATTTTCATCAAGTAAATCCGCTGCAACCAATAATGAAAAAAGATACACGAGATTCTCCAAGAAATATGTTTTTGACTAAAATAAATTTGCACATTACGATCCAATATATGCTTTTGGTGCGTAATTATTTATATAAAATCTACTTTCATGTTGTATCAGAGCCTGTGTTTTAGGCTTGATGGGTTATTCATATTTTGGATTGCATGTTTTGCTCATACGCATATATGTTTGTTCACATTTTGGAGATTTATACTATGTAGTTGTATGCAATATAGTTTGACGTGAACTTAAAACTTGATTGTATGAAGTGTGTGGGTATCAATTGATAGTTTTTCGTTTGATGTTCTTCATCTTCTTCTGCTCTTGCTCACAAAGTTGAATAGAATTGATTTTGATTGTCTACATGTGTCTTAATTATTGGATGTTTTTTTTAATATATATCTTAATGATCATCAAACCTAGTGAAATATTTATGTTATTGTTGTTCGTTGTGCCATTGAATGACGTGTGTGACCAGTGGCGGATCCAAAAAAAAATTATTAGTGGAGGCAAACTAATAAATAATATTATACTCAAATATTTTCATTAGTTTAGTGGAATTGGTGGAAAAATTTTCTAAGTCAATTTTTAAATATTTTTTTTATATGAAGATTGTGTTTTATTTTCGAAACTAGAATTATTATCTATTGATTTTTTTAAGAAATTTTTTTTCATAAATTATTTTATAAAATTAAATATTAAAATAATTAATCATAATTTAAATACAAAAATGAATAATGCTGAAATAAAAATTAATAACGTTGTAATAAAAATATCGGTCTTACCACCCGAATAAAATAAAAATCAATAAACTAAAAATATCGTATGATGTCTATAGCCCGGCGAAGATTGAAGGCGATCCGACGAGCGACAATTGCAGGCTTGCGGCGGCGGCGGGCGGTGTGCGGCAATTGCAGGCTTGCAGCGAGTGGCATGCGGCGAGCGACAATTGCAGGCTTGCAGCGAGTGGCGGCGGCAAGCGGCGTGCGGCGGCATCGTGCAGTGAGCGGCGAGCGGCGGCAGCGTGCGGCGAGCGGCGGCAGCGTGCGGCGGCCGGGTGCAGCGAGCGGCGGCCGCGTGCAGGGAGCGGCGGCCGCGTGCAGGGAGCGGCGGTCGGCGGCAGCGAGCAGCCAGCGGCGAGCGGCGACAGCGAGCAGCGAGCGGGCGGCAGCGAGCGGGCGGCGGCGACAGCGAGCGGGCGGCGGCGACAGCGAGCAGCAAGCGGCGACAGCGAGCGGGCGGCAACGAGCGGGAGATTTAGAAGACGAGAGAGAGAGAGAGGAGTAACGAGCGGGAGAGAGAAGACGTGATGAGTAAAATTTTAGTCAGAGTATTAAATAGTAATTAATTAGAAGGTAAACATTAAATGCAAAAAAATAATAATTAGATTTTGAGCCTGTGCGCCTGTGCGCCTGTGCGTCAAGAGCGGTCGTTAGCCATGTTATTAGCTGTGTGCTTGTGAGGGGGGCCATTCAAAATTTTTCTAAATAAATAATTATCTCAGTGGGGGCCACGGCCCCCACTGGACTGCATTGGATCCGCCACTGTATGTGACATTGCACATTTTGGTCACATAATTGTCATTGACCATAATTGTCTCAATGTCATTTAATTATTTCACATGGAACAGTTACTATTTTGGATGATTCAATTTTAATTGATAATTATTGAAATTATTCTTTGTGCATTAACTGCATTAATTTAGTGGCCATGGAAATTGATGAGTAGTTTTATGATAATCATTAAATTGCATGAACATTTTAACATATTAAATTACATGTCTCATCTAATTTTGAATATTCCTTCCACGTGATCATCTTATTATGAGCATTTTATCACGTTGATTTAATTGGTGATTGGCTTATTTGTTACCCGAATCAAATAATTATTTTTTTGTGTTTTAGTTGTTCGATCGATTAATGGACATGAACATTAATTGTTTTAGTTCATATATTTATTAGAATATGTATTGAATAATTAAAATTCACATTATCAACATAATTTGTTAGTCACAAAAGTGGCCAAATTATGACATATCTATTTGGTGCATAAAGAATTAAAATTCACATTTGGCTAGTTTATTAGTCACCAAAGTGACCAAACTATTATCGCAAGTGAATTTTAAGCACTATTTAATTTATCTATGTTAAGATAATGATTAATTAATTTTTGTGTGATATGAGATATATTCACATTGTTTGGTATTTATCGTTGGTCACCAAAGTGGCTAGATAAATATGTTTCGTGAATTAATCTTTCATAAATTAATTAATAGATAAATTATGATTAATAAATGTGATTTCGTGAGTAATGTATATTCACATAATTTGATTTATAATGAATCAACATTATTGGTGAATAATCACAAAATATTTAATTATCAATAATAAATAGATAAATTAGGTTTATTATTACAATGACATTAGAGTCGACCCAAAGGAGGCCCACCCAGTTCTTGTGTAATGAACGTTAATGAGGTGAATTAAATTAATTTCACTATTTTGTGATTTTGTTTGTTATAATATTTGCCCAAAGGTATATTACAGTATGCAATTTATGTTTTTTGCTATTGAATCTAATTGTGCGTTTTTTTTTCATGTTACAGTTGATGTATTGACTGTGAATGCTCAATCAAGTACTATTGTCACTTTCAATGGCACGAACTTTTCTGAATGGAGAGATCAAGTCGAGTATGAACTGGTTTACAAAATCTCGATATTGCTCTCATTGAGAATGAGCCTCTTGTTCCTAATGCATTGAGCAGTGAGAAAGTTGGAAAAGTTCATAAGGCATGGGAAAGGGCAAATCGACTAAGCTTAAAGTTCATGTGTATGCATATCGATTCGAGTATTAGGAGTGTTCTTCCAGAAATCGATAATACTAGCGATTTCATGAGGTATTTGGAAGAACATTTTCGTTCTAAAGATAAGATTCAAACCTTGACAGTTATGAAAAAGCTGCAAAGGGTGCGGTATGATCTGTCCCATGGTATGCAACATCATGTCTTGGAGATGTCGAATCTGATTAAGAAACTGACAACACTTGTGATTAACCTTGATGAGTTCTTCCTTGTGAGCTATACCTTGGCCTCATTACCTCCTGAGTTTGGACAATTTCAAATTGGCTACAATACCTCAAAGGAGAGGTGGTCATTTGATGAATTGTCACGTATGATGGTTCAGGAAGAGACGCGTCTAAAGCAAAAAGGAAATAATATGGTTACTCTGGTGACTAAAGGAGCAAAGAAGAAATATAAGAAAATAACCAAGAATGGTGGTCAATCTGGAATAGATAAGGATCAGGTCAAGGACAAGTTAGCTGTCAAGAAAGAAAATGACAAGGACCGTTGTTTTAACTGTCATAAATGCGGTCATTATCGTAGGAATTGCCCTAAACTTAAAACATGGTTCGAGAAGAAGGGTAAACCTTCTATTTTCATATGTTTCGAATCATTTCTTGTTGTTGTTCCTTTCAATACCTGGTGGCTTGATTGTAGTTCTATGATACATATTTCTCATTCTATGTAGGGATTCGTTATGATCTGAAACCCTCTTCCCAATGAGAGCTTTGTGATTACTGGAAATGGAGCTCGTGTTCCAGTGGAGGGCATTGGAACTTACCATTTGCGTTTAAGTACTGGATATAATTTGGATTTGCATGAAGCACTTTATGTTCGTAGCTTTTCCCGTAACTTCATTTCAATGTCGAAATTAGATGTAGTGGGATATTATTTGAAATTAGGGAATGAATGTTTCAGTTTGTTTAAGAATAATTGTGTAATTGGTTCTGATTTTCTTAGTAATGGTTTGTATCAACTGAAACTTGATAGTGCTTTTGTTGAATCTCTTCTTACTGTTCGTAGTAATCTTGGTATGAAACGTGACATAGAGAATGAAAGTTCAGCCTTCTTGTGGCATAAACGCTTGGGTCATATATCCAAGAAAAGGCTAGAAAGGTTGACTTTGATGGTGTAGCTGAAAGGCGTAATAGAACTTTAATGGACATGGTTAGGAGTATGATGAGTAATTCATCATTATCGAAATCCTTGTGGACTTATGCGCTTAGAACTGCTATGTATATTTTAAATCGGGTTCCTGGTAAAGCAGTTCCAAAGACTCCCTTTGAACTTTGGACTAATAGGAAACCGAGTTTGAGACATATACATGTTTGGGGTTGTCGAGCAGAAGCTAGGTTGTATAACCCACATGAAAGAAAGTTGGATTCTCATACGGTTAGTGGGTACTTTTATTGGATACCTTGAGAAATCCAAAGGATTTATATTTTATTGTCCTAATCATTCGTCTAGAATAGTTGAAACTGGAAACGCTAGGTTCATTGAAAATGACAAGCTCAGTGGGAATGAGAGACAAGAGATTGTCATTAATGAGGTAAAAGAACAAGTGGTGATGCCACCTGTAATTTTACCATACTCAACTCCTGAAACAATTGACCAACAGGAAGCTAAACAATAAACTGAGGAAACAACTCACCATGAAACTACTCAAGGTGAACCTATGGAGAGTGAGCCGCATGAGATTGCATTAAGGCGACCACATAGAGTTAGGCGGTCTGCATAGGGATGACAATTCAAATCGGTTAACCGAATCGCAAAATTCGGTTTTGGATAGTAAATTTGCGATTCAGTTTTGGTTTCGGATAGTAAAAACCAAAAACCGTTTAAAATCGGTTCGATTTCGGTTATCGGGATGCGGTTAACTGGTAACCGAAATTGATCATATATTTAATTTCGGTTATCGGTTTTTTGCGGTTAACCGATATCCGAAATCGGTTTTATTATTAATCTTTGAACCAGTTATTCATTTACTACCGTTTTTTTATGGTTAACCGGTATCCGAAACTGGTTTTGTTATTAATCTTTGAATCGGTTATTCGTTTACTACCAGTTAACCGATTAGTAAACGGATAACCGGTTTTATCTGAATCAAAAAATTCAGTTTCAGTTATCCGCGAATAACCGAAACTGAGCCGGTTTCGATTTCGAATATAGGCTTTTAAAATCGATCGATTTCGGTTTCGGTTAGCGGGTTTGGAAATCGGTTTCGATTTTGGTTAACCCCTAAAAGTGCGGTTAATCGAACCTTTACCATCCCTAGGTCTGCAATCTCAAGTGACTATGTTGTATATTTCCAAGAATTGGAGAATGACATTGGAATAGACGATGATCCAATTTCATACTCACGGGCCATTGAGAGTAAGAGTTCTAAGAAGTGGATCGATTCCATGAAAGATGAGTTGAATTCCATGGAACAAAATCAAGTATGGACTTTGGTTACATTACCTGAAGGATTTAAAGCAGTCGGCTGTAAATGGGTCTACAAGACAAAGCGTGACTCTGATGGTAATGTTGAACGTTACAAAGCCAGATTGGTTGCCAAGGGATTTACTCAAAGAGGCGGAATCGACTATAGTGAGACATTTTCGCTAGTCTCAAAAAAAGATTCTCTCAAAATCGTCCTTGCTCTAGTAGCTCATTTCGACTTAGAGCTACATCAAATGGATGTGAAGACTGCCTTTTTGAATGGAAACTTAGAGGAAGAAGTGTATATGAAACAACCCGAGGGTTTTCCCATTAAGGGTAAAGAACACATGGTGTGTAAATTGAACAAGTCAATTTATGGACTTAAGCAAGCATCCCGTCAATGATACATTAAGTTCAATAGTATCATTGTTTCCTTCAGATTTAAAGAAAACATTGTTGATCGATGTATATACCTGAAGGTAAATGGGAGTAAGTTCATATTCTTGATCTTGTATGTTGATGGTATCTTGTTGGCCAGTAATGATATTGGATTATTGCACGAGACTAAGAAATTCCTTTCAAAGAATTTTGAAATGAAGGATATGGGAGAGACAAAGTATGTTATAGGGATAGAAATATCTCGTGATAGATCACAAGGAACGCTAAGTTTGTCTCAGAAAACCTATATCAATAAAATTCTAGAACGATTTGGATTGAAAGGTTGTGCCCCAAGCATAGTTCCAATACAAAAAGGTGATAAGCTTAGTCTTATGCAATGTCTGAAGAATGACATTGAACGAAAATGTATGGAAAAAATTCCATATGCATCAGTAGTTGGTAGCTTAATGTAAGCACAAACTTGCACGCAACCCGACATTAGCTATGCGACTGGCATGCTAGGACGATACCAGAGTAATCCAGGAATGGATCACTGGAGAGCTGCTAAGAAAGTTCTGAGGTACTTGCAAGGAACTAAAGACTACAAACTCACATATAAAAGATCTGATCGTTTAGAATTGATTGGATATTCAGATTCAGATTTTGCTGGATGTATTGATAGTAGAAAGTCCACGTTCGAGTACTTGTTCCTATTGGCTGAAGGAGCAATATCTTGGAAGAGTGCAAATGACTCTATCATAGCATCTGTTGGCTGAAGGTTTCTTCCTTCACGCTTTATTCTCTTCATGACTATTTTGATGATAACAAACCTATTTAACAAATTCTTGAAGTATGAAAATTGCAGGATCGTTAAAAGATAAGTCAAGCCTCATTTCTTTCGATCGATCTCCAAAACAGACCAATGCGTGCACCAGAAATGACTTGGACAACATGGAGAATCTTTTAAAGTTAAAGCATGCTGAAGAATGAAGTCGGAAAACAAAGCGCGAAACGAGAAAGCCAAGATAAAAAAAATTTAGCCTAGGTTCGGTCGACCGATCGGTCGATCGAATGGTGTTGAAAATTGGCAGTAGCCTTGTCGGTCGACCAAATGATGCCACAAAATGGCAGTAGCCAATCAGTTGACCTGTCGGTCGATCGAAGATGGTGAAAAAATTGGCTCAAGGCTATGTCGATCGACCGATCGGTCGACCGACCAATGCCAAAAATTGGCAGAAGATGCTTCGGTCGATCAATCAATCGACTGGATTACGGATCGCTGAAGTCGTGACTCATTCGGTCGACCCGTTGATCGATCGAACAGTGTGACTAACTCTTAGAGAGCCAGTGTTCACTGGGCGGTCGATCGATGATCAACCAACAAGCGACCGAACGACAGAAACGTCTAGTTTTTTGCCCGTTGAGCTATCATTTCATTGAGGGGTTATAAATATCTCTCTTCTAACTTCTTTTGTCTCTCTCTCTCTGAGATAATTAGTTATGCAAAAATCCTTCAAAGAGTGATTTCTTGCATCCTCCAAGTTTAAAAGTGACAAAATTCATTAAACCTAGCTCTTGATCCCTCATCACCAAAGAGTTCTCCTTCAAAGGGTTCATCGAGGGTGCCAGGCTCGGAAAGAAGAGACATTTATTTGTGATAAGTTTTTATTCCTCTTCTTGTAATAAAACTTGTTTTAATTTGTTTTTCAATTCATTGTATTTGAATTTGTAAGAAGACCTAGTGTTAGGTCTTGGATGTAAGTGGTTACCTTAATGTAGAAGGTGTAAAGCCAGTTGTGTAAACATAGCTTACTAGGATTAGTTGAGGTATCCCTTAGGGTTGAGGTGTAAGAGTGCTTTCGATAAGAAGGCGAAGACTTTCGGGTGTTGAAGTGTCTTAGATTGAGAGTGAGACTCTTCGAGTCAAAGTCCTCTTTGTAAGAGAACCAATTTAATCTAGTAAACTTAGTTTGGAAATCCTAAGCGGAGTGCTTAGGTAGTGGAGTAGGCATTGGGACCGAACCACTATAAATCAGTGTGTTAGCATTGATATTTGGTTTGTGCTTAATTATCGTATTTTTATTTCCGCATCTAGTCGATAAATAGCAATTTGCCTAAGTAATCAAAGAAATATTTAAAATCGGAATTAGGCAATAAGAATTAGTAAACACACTACTCACCCCCCTATAGTGTGTCATTTCATCCAACAATTGGTATCAGAGCGGGTCGTAGATTGTGATTTCACCATCCCTTCTATAATTTATCTCGATCCTAAAATGACACTAGAATCAGTAGTATCTTCACCTCCTAGGTTCGATGAATCGAACTTTGGTCTTTGGAAGTCTAGGATGTACACCTACATGAAGACTAGAGGTTTTGGTGTGTATAACATGTTAAAATTTGAATACACTTTTCCTAAGATTGACATGCATGATTGGAGCGAATTTGATAAGAAAATGTTTCAATTTAATTGAGAAGCTATGAATTGCATATTTTGTGTCATACCGAATAGCATTCTTGAAAAAGTCATGCATTGTTCAACGCCTTTTGATTTATGGGCTACTTTATATATTTTATATGAGTATGTCAAAACTGAAGAGATTGACACTTTTGATGAAGGTGGTGATGACTAGGGCTGGCAACGGATCGGATATGGTGCGGATATTGGATTATTTGTATCCGCACCGCATCCCATATCCGCACATCCGTATCCGCACTGTATCCGTCATGGATATGAATATGGATATCCATATTCGCACCGCTTCAAATGCGAATATCCGCACTGCATTCGTATCCGTACCATTTTTAATAAAAATATATTCAAAATAATATATTTTATTAAAAAATCAATAAATTACCAATCAATTGATCCAAAACAAGTATATAATATACTTCAAAATTCATCTTGACATGAAATTATTATAAAACTCTTATATATATTAATAACTTATATAGGCAAAATAGTAATTCAAAGATGTGAATAGGTGGTGCGGATACGGTGCAGATCCACAGTCATATCCGTATCCGCACCATATTCGCGCGGATATAAATTTTCTAAATCCGTATCCATATCCATATCCATTTTTTACTTACGGATATGGATCGAATACGGTGTAGATGCGATTTTTAATTAGTGGATGCGGATAAAATTGTCACCCCTAGTGATGACAATGGTCACTCGCCTACTACTAATCTTAATCTTGATGCCCATAGCTCATCTAGTCAAAGGAGTAGCTCCAAGAGCTGAAAAAGAAAGGTAGTATGTCATGCATGCAGGGAGAAGGAGCATGTAAAGAAAAATTGTCCTTCCATGAAGAACAAGACAAAGAAGAGGTCAAACGCTTCGACATCATCATCTTATTCAAGTGAAACATCCTCTTGTCATGACTATGAAGTCATCTCAAAAGATTGCCTCATGAATGATAACAATGGGGTACACCACTCTCCTTCTAGTCGTATTAATGATAGCACTAACTCATCTAGCTCTCATGATTTGCTTTATGATGAATTAATAGATGAGTACAAAAACATGTATGTCTTGCTAATTAAAAAGGATAAGGAAAATAAAAGGTTAAAGAAAGAAAATGAGACGCTTAATTCTTGCTTGCATGAGTCAAAATTGGAAAATAAAAAATTGAAATCTAGGTCATTTGAGTCATGTCATGAAGATATGAAACTTGGGATTACGGACTTAAAACATAGAAATGATAATTTAAAAAATAAAAATAGCATGTTAAAAACTCAATTGCATGCTATTCAAAAATCCGTGAATGATTTGAAACGTGAGGTTATTTTCTTGAATAAGAAGGTAAATGAACTCAAAAATACCTCATCTACTAAAAACACTAGAATGAGAAATGCTTATGTAAAGAATTCCAATGTTCATCATCACTCCTATACTAAGTATTCCACCATTAAACCTCATGTTCAAAAGAAGAATGTCTCATTTAAGAATGCTCATGTTCATCATAGCTCACGTGTCAAGCATTCTAGTGATAAATCACATATCTATAGGGAAAATAAAAAGTTTCATGAACATTATCTTTGTTGTGGGATATATGGTCATGCAATCTATGATTGTGCATTTAAGAGGAATCCAAGTGTTGCTAAGACACTTTGGATACCTAGGCCAACTAATCCCTAAGGACCCAAAGCCATTTGAGTACCAAAGTTTTCTTACTCTATTGTAGGGGGAGCTACCACACAAGGGTAAAGGAGATTGAAGAATTGAAGTTGACCAATGAGTTGAATGAAGGATACCTACATGGTTGCAACTTCAAAATCTTCACATAGACTAGATGCCTATAGTAAAGTTGACATCAAATACTTTGGTATCATCTTCTAATCATCATTGATCTACTTGAGTTGAAGTTTTTAATACTATGCATAATTCGGTTGAGCTTTTCTCGCTTTTGACAAGAGTCTTTTAAAAATAAAAATGATTTTGATTTTTGATTTTTCGGTCTTTTCGGATACCTATGTGGCCTGTAATGGGCCTAAGCGACCTTGTGGTTCTAAATCGTAGGCTTATTGTTGGCCTTTCGATTTTCAACCAATAGGAAGAGTTGGACATCATGTTTTCATTAATATTACATTTATGATCTCTTAAAAATTCGTTTTGGATTCATGACAACATATTTCAAAACGAATCTCAAACTAGTCGGCAAAGCGGACTTTGAAAATGATACTTAATTTCTCCCTTCGCTATTTAGTTTGGGTTACTTGCTAGTAGATTTGTTTTCATGAAATCTACTAATGAAATCTACTTGCAAGTTATGAATGTTAATGGAAGACTAAACTGTCATGAAGAAAATTGAAAGGTAAATGACAAGTTTGGCAAGACTCCAAGAATGGGGTATGAGTTTAAATTTGGCAGAATCTTTGTAGAATATTGAATGTTCATGCTTTCATGATGTCTCTATTGAAAGGTAAATGACAAGTTTGGCAAGACTCATGATTATTCTTGAATGCTAAATCTATGAAATTACATGAGTAGGTAAAACTTTGATATCTTAAGAAATTTCATGATATTTAATTTGATCGATTGAAATTTGCTCTAAGTTAAAATTCACATTAAAGACTATCATTTTGAGCTAGTAGTTGGAAAACATATTTAGATTTACGCATATTAAGTGCTCATGTGTCTATACTTGAAAAACCATAAGTATAAGTTAAGAATTGATAATTAGCAACTTCATAGTAATATGCTTGTCTTTTGAACGAAATGATACTAAGATAAAATTCTTGACCAAATGACATTATCTTTGTCTCAAACTTAACATACATGTTTTAAATGATCATATGTTGGTATCTAGAAAGTTTGAACAAAATCTGAAATCGTTGGACTAATGACTCATATTTACAAAATTGCCACTAATAACTTGTAGATTTTTTAGAAATTTGTAGAGATATTCTTTTTGAGAGATTCTTAATTTTTTGGAATCCTCATGAAATCTAGTTCATGTGGGAAATTTTTTATAAAATTTAAACATACACATCTCTCAAAAATAATTTTTTCTTTAAGGGTTAAAAACTCATAGCAGATCGAGCGATCGATCGATGTGCGATCGCCCGATCGACCGACGGACGAAAAACCATCTGGTTCGTCCATTTTTCCGCCAGATTTAATCCAGACCCCTCAACTCAAGTTCTTAAGCTCGAAACTAGGGCTTCCTTGCCCATTCAACCGGCTACTAAACTCTTCTTTCCTTGCTTCTAGGCTTTCTACTTCCTCTCCAAGGTAAAATACTTGATCTTTAGCTCTCATTCATAAGTTTATACTGAATGTTGAGTGGATCCCTCGTCTCTTCTTCTCTCAATGTCTTGATTCATCCATAAAAATTATGATTCATATTTTTTTTTTTCTTGGATGGTGATTTTCTTTGACCTGTTTACCTTAAAAATAAGTTTTTGAAGAAGAATAATCAAATATCTCATATTTTCTTTGAATGATTCAACATTTATTTTGTTTTTTTTAAATGACTAAAAAAACAAGTTTTTCTTGCTTTCTCTCATGAGTTATCCTCAACATGTATTTTATCTTTCTTTAAAAGAAGGAAGATTTTTTTATTTGAAAATTTGTTCATTCTTATCTAGCCAAAATAAAAGTTTTTTTTTATAAATGACTCAAATGTATGTGTGCACTTTTATTTGTGGCTCACTTGATATTTTTGGATCCTATCTTTTATTTTTATTTTTTATTTCTTTTGTTTTTTTTCTCACATGTTGAGATTTAATGTTAAAATCTATTTTTTAGGAGGTCTTGCATGAATCTATGTCGATCTAAAAAATGCTTCCTCTCTTTACTTTAAAAGCATACATCTCTCATTAAAACTAATCATCTCCACATCATCCTAATTGTCTTGCAGAATGGCACCCAAGATAAAGCTCCTAAGTCTGCCCAATAACCTTTTGACCTCTTTAGGCAAAAACCAAGCTCCTAGGTTTGGAGATAGGGCTATTCTACAGACTCGTCCAGTTGACTTAGATGACCTAGAACAATTTGTCATTAGAAATAAACTTGCTAGCATGGGAAGGGAAGAGTTTATAGGAAAGCAAGTACTTGTGTGTCTCATCCTAATAAAAACTTTTTTCTCCAACCTTATGATAGAAAAGGCAAGATACGGTGATGAACTAATTATTCGATCTGAAATCTTAGGAAAATCTATAGTAATCACTGAATCAGACATTAAATATGCATTTGGGTTTCCTCTATTAGGAAGATCAGTTTATAAGATATCCACACACACCGCTTTCATGAGGACTTTCCTACTCATGAAGTTGTATCAGCCATTTGTCCAGAGGATTATCAGGGAATGATCCCTACCAAAAGCATCAAACTTTCAACCACTGCTAGGATTATGCACCTCGTCATTTCATATAATATTCTTCCTAGAGCAGGTCATTATGATGAGGTCACTACTATGAGTTCTAGGGTACTCTTCTTTGCCAAGTCTCGCATACCCATAGATGTCTCTGATCTCATCCTTCGATATATAGCTGATGTTCATGCCTCCAGAAAACAAGCCTTATCATATGCCTCCCTGATTTCACACTTTATATATACAGTTGGGGTAAATAAGTCTATATTTGAAGTAGAGCCCATACCCAAAGCCATAGATTCATCCTCTCTCAACCGCATGAAGATCCTTGAAAATTAGCTCGACAAAAGAATGCGAGGAGAACCTATGGAGCAGATTGAGCATGACATAGGCATGGAGGAGGACGAAGCTGGTGGAAGTTCATCATCCGGCACTCACCTTTCGCGTTTAGGTGATCTGGAGATTCGCTTTGCTCAGTTTCACATCGACCAGTTAGAATGGAACAAAGGAACAAGAGAGCGCCTAGATGAATACGGTCGTCAGATGGACGAGTATGGTACAATGATTGGTGAGCATGGCCGGTGCATAGATGAGTATGGTTAACGTGTTGACTAGTATGGTCAACAAGTGGACGAGTATGGTCGCCGATTTGATGAGATGTATGGTCGGGTGGATGAGATGTGACAATACTATCAGTCGCATCTACCACCTCCACCACCACCTGAGGATGACTAGTCTTATTTGATGTTTTGATGATATCTATCTTATGAACTTGTATTTGGTGATCGACTTTATATGTATTTGGCAACTCCTTATCATGATTAGTAATGTAAGCGACATTTTTTATGCTTGCTATGTTTGATATTTTTTTTTATGGATGACAAAAGGGGGAGAAGTATCATATATAGTATGGCATGATGATAGGGGAAGAGTTAGAAAATATATGCATAATGATAGAATATATGCATAACGATAGGGGGAGCACTAAATGTATACATCATTTCCTTTAATGCTCTCATGTATCCATTTATAAATTCATGCTTCATACTAATTAACAAATACATTACTTTATCTTAATCTTTATCGTCAATGGTTTGTCATCATCAAAAATTGAGAGATTGTTGGCTGAAGGTTTCTTCCTTCATGCTTTATTCTCTTCATGACTATTTTGATGATAACAAACCTATTTAACAAATTCTTGAAGTATGAAAATTGCAGGATCGATAAAAGATAAGTCAAGCCTCATGTCTTTCGATCGATCTCCAAAATAGACCAATGTGTGCACCAGAAATGACTTGGACAGCATGAAGAATCTTTTAAAGTTAAAGCACGCTGAAGAACGAAGCCGGAAAACAAAGCACGAAACGAGAAAGCCAAGATTAAAAAAAATTTAGCCCAAGTTCGATCAACCGAATGATGTTAAAAATTGGCAGTAGCATTGTCGGTCGACCGAATGATGCCACAAAATGGCAGTAGCCAATCGGTCGACCGACAGGTCGACCGAAAATGGTGAAGAAATTGGCTCAAGGCTACGTCGGTCTACCAACCAATGCCAAAAATTGGCAGAACGTGCTTCGGTCGACCGGATTGCGGATCGCTGAAGTCGTGACTCATTTGATCGACCCGTCGGTTAATCGAACAGTGTGACTAACTCACAGAGAGCCAGCGATCACTGAGCGATCAGTCGGTCGATCGACAACCGACCGAACGACGGAAACATCTAGTTTTTCGCCCGTTGAGCTGCCGTTTCATTAAGGGGTTATAAATATCTCTCTTCTAACTTCTTTTGTCTCTCTCTCTAAGATAATTAGTGATGCAAAAAAGCCTTCAAAAAGTGATTCCTTGCATCCTCCAAGTTTAAAAGTGACAAAATTCATTAAACCTAGCTCTTGATCCCTCATCACCAAAGAGTTCTCCTTCAAAGGGTTCGTCAAGGGTGCTAGGCTCAGAAAGAAGAGGCGTTTATTTGTGATAAGTTTTTATTCCTCTTCTTGTAATAAAACTTGTTTTAATTTGTTTTTCAATTCATTGTATTTGAATTTGTAAGAAGACCTAGTGTTAGGTCTTTGATGTAAGTGGTTACCTTAGTGTAGAAGGTGTAAAGCCAGTTGTGTAAACATAGCTTACTAGGATTAGTTGAGGTGTCCCTTAGGGTTGAGGTGGAAGAGTGCTCTCGGTAAGAAGGCGGAGACTTCCGGGTGTGAAAGTGTCTTAGATTGAGAGTGAGACTCTTCGGGTCAAAGTCCTCTTTGTAAGGGAACTAATTTGATCTAGTAAACTTAGTTTAGAAATTCTAAGCGGGGTGCTTAGGTAGTGGAGTAGTCATTAGGGCCGAACCACTATAAATCAGTGCGTTAACATTGATATTTGGTTTATGCTTAATTGTCGTATTTTTGTTTCCGCATCTAGTCGATAAATAGCAATTTGCCTAAGTAATCAAAGAAATGTTTAAAATCGAAATTATTCAATACACTATTCACCCCCCTCTAGTTTATCGTTTCATCCAACAGCATCATCCACCATGGAAGCAGAATTTGTGGCATGCTTCGAAGCCACGACTCATGGATTATGGCTGTGGAACTTCATTTCAGGATTTGGGATCGTCGACAGTATTGCTAAGCCGCTGAAAATTTATTATAACAATTTCGCTGCAGTCTTCTTTTCTAAGAACGACAAATATTCCATTGGTGCAAAGCATATGAAATTAAAGTATCTTGTCGTCAAAGAAGAAGTTTAGAAACGTACAGTGTCAACTGAGCATATCAATACCGGTTTGATGATTGCTGATCCATTGACTAAAGGGTTGTCACCAAAGGCTTTTATAGAGCATGCTGAACGGATGGGCCTTGGTGAATGATCGTTGCTTATTGATCATATTAGTTTGTGAATATGACACTTGAGCTCACGATACGTTTTTGATATGATTGTTATTTCTATTATATATGTTTGAGTATACGTATTTATTGTGTGGCAATTTCTTTATAACAAAAATGGAAATTAAGTATGTTTCCGTTACGGACATTGTCTGATGATTTACATATATTGTGGTACATGGAATGAATTGTGTCGAATGATGATGTAGGACCGCCATGACTTGTATTTGTGAGTTATCTTACAATGTTGAAGTTTAATAATTCTCTCATGGGCCAAGTGGGAGAACGTAAGAATATATTTATGTGGCCCATAATATTATATAACATATAATGTCTTTATGTAAGGTAAGGGCATAATTGTAATTGGCTATATGTTTAAGAGGGCAATTAAGTAATTATAATGGAAAATTAATAATAGGATAATTTTTCATTGTCTATATAAAGAGGAAACATGTCCTCTCTCTACACAAGAAAATTCACAATTACAAATTCGTGAGTTCCCATAAACTTACGATTTTTGGTGTGCGCTCAATTCGAGGCGTGTGAAAGAGAGAGAAACATGGTTTCCATCAAGTAGATCCACTGCAACCAACAATGGAGAAAGGTACGCGAGATTCTCCAAGAAATATGTTTTCGACTAAAGTAGATTTTCACATTACGATCTAATATATGTTTTTGGTGTGTAATTGTTTATACAAAATATACTTTCATTTTCAACCAACCATATAGTTTTACTTAAATATCATCAATCTAAGCCTCAAACCGGAGGCAAACAAGTATCAAACGTTGCAATTCTTATGAATTAATTTTCTACCTATATTTCTTGAGAAGTATCAAAAATATGTTTGGTTGACAAAAAAAATACTTGATATGAAGTGTAACTTTCAACCCATAATATATTTGATTGACATAGGTACTTTCAAGTACTTCCTAAGAAGTATTCATCAAATGACCAATATACCATTCTTTTTATAAATTAATATTTTATTTGTAAATTAAAATATATGAAAAAATTAAAATTTATTTGCAAATCATTATTTTAACATGTATATATAAAATATAATATATATTTTTCATATATAACTAATATGATATATAATTTATTGTATATAAAAAATTAATTTTTATTTAAAGTTAATATAAAAAGTTACATTTTGTTCAAATATAAATTAAAATAAAATAAATAAGTCAAGAATTTATCAATTGTCTAATTTCATAATGTTGAAAACATGAATTAAGTCTAGCATTAAATGCAAATATTAAAATATAATTATTTTTTTCTTTTAAATACAATATAGAAAGTGTAACTTACCTAAGTCCTCCTAGGTAAGTTACTTCCTGCATTTTGCAGGAAGTTACACTTCTTGAGAAAGTTGTACTTCCTAAAAAAGGAAGTGTGTCAACCAAACAAGGCCAAAAAATAAAACTTTCTGGGAAGTACAACTTCATACAGGAAATTATGTCAACCAAACGATACCTTAGTGAAAACATCAAGATGTTGCACAGGTATTCTGTCACGCCCCAACTCAGGATCGCGTGACCGACCAGGGTACGTGTCGGTACTCCGAAACCTACCACATGCACTAACCATCAACATATAATATGCAACCAGAATGACATGGGAATCACAAATAAAAGCAACGATATCAAACTTTAATAAATGTTTGAAAACAGATTAACAAAGCCAAGTTCAAGAAATAACTCAAAGTTTAAAGAACATCTCAAGGTTTTTAAAGAATCGACTCAATGTTTTACAGAAATCAACTCGGTGCATGCACAACAACTCTACTCAACACAACTACGACTATATGACCGTTTGCTACGAGATCCAAGTCGCCAACTATCCTCCAACCACGTCATGTCATCAAGTCGTACCTCACTGGTCAGACTCTGGAAAACAAAGACAATAAACCATGAGTCCACGAGGAACTCAGTGAGTGGTTCTTCTGAACCATCACTTAAATCCCACTATAATCTCAATCTAGAAACAGTAAAGATGTCTAATAAAATACTAGATTTTTGCACAACTTTGGCCAGTCGGCCGCACCCTGATCAGTCGTGGACAACCTTGGCCTTACCCTACGGCTACCATTCGGCTATATGGCTCCACCCTGTGGGGTACTATTGGCCGTAACTGGCCTTCAAAATAATAATACCCAGCCAACCGGCTGCACAAATCAATTGCTACAACCAATCCATACCGGATATATCACACATGGAAATTCGCATATAGCGATTCAATCACCAGACCCGTCAACTAGTTTTTAGGAACCCCATCGGGTTAGGGATAGCTAGTCCCACCCAACTCAGGTAAACCGTCAGCGTGGCCCACTGACGGAATCTCAAGACCCTCCGCCACTCAGGTCTAACATTTAGCGTGGCCCGCTGGTGCAATCTCAAGACCCTAAAATCGCTTGCTGAGCTTGGGTAATAGCCGCGCCGGCTAAAAGCACCCCTCAACCCGACCATCTCAAGCACAATACACAAACAAGATATTCTACCAATTATTAAGCACCTCCCGAGCTTTCGCCTATACCCGGCCCCTTTTCGGGCCCTCTCAATTCAAAACCTTACGTATTAGATTCCTAGATGCGAGTATCTAATGTCTCTAAGTCAAAATATTCATATATATAATTTTTAATAATTTATGTCGTCAACTAGAGGGTTTCCCCTCACACTTAAGCCCACAAAAGCAGGTAATCAAGTTTATGTTCGCACTTATCTCTTCCTTGTGCCTCATACAAAACGTCTCTATTGAATTGACGTGTCATCGACATTCTAAATTGCCAAAATCTAATTAATCACGTAACATAAATTGTGGGAAACTTCCACAATAAACTTACCATAATTTTCTACATAATCACAACAATTAAATAATGAATTTCTGCAATTAAATATATGATTTCAACATAATTAAATTTATTTTCAGCACCATTAAATCCATGTAGGAAACTTCAAGTAGACATTCATTGAGAAAAATACATGCTAAGTTTAATCATCATATGGAGAACTTCTTACAGTTAAAATATTAAAAAAAAATCCCTACGAGCATTATAGTATGAAATCATCTATAAATTAAGTCCCTAATCATGAATCTCTAAGAAAAATTTATTTCTAACTTAATTATTCCCCTATCCTCTCACTCGGTTGAACCCTATTCAAGGGTTTCACCCACTTGGCCGAGCCCTTGGAGGTGAAGGAGAAAATCATGCTTTGCTCAACTATGATTCTCTTCAATCTCTACCTTAATGGAACAAACAAGAACCATAAATTTTTAAGCCTTCACGACTCGATGAAATTGGGAAAAATTTCGGCATGACCTTCTTCTTTTTTCCTTGATTTGGCCCACCCCTAAAAGCGTAGAAATCCCTACACAAAATCGCAGAAACAATAAGGATTCAATAAGAAACAACTGCAGATCAATAAATCACACGATTTCAACGAGAATCAACCTCGATCATCGAAAAACCCAAACCACAAGGGTCGGCTAGGGCCTTCCCTCAATCCAAGGTTCTACCACTCATCTCGATTAGAAGAAAAAAAAGAACGAGACGACGACATTCCCGATCTTTGGCGATGACACCAAGTTCTGACGCCGCTCTTCCTTGAATCTTGATCGCCTCTCCCACTCGTGCTCTCGCCTCCCTCGAGTTCCATGTGGCTCTCCTTGAGCCGTACGACAGCCAATGGGGAGGGTTATATATATATATATATATATATATATATATATATATATATATATATATATATATATATATATATATATATTGCCCTCAAGACTTAAGTTCTTCCACTCGACTCGACCTGCGCCTGAATTGAGCCCTGACTTGACCCGCGAATCCGATTTCAACCCGACTTGAGTCAACCCAACTTATAAATCATAAAGAAAATATTAATCATGAGCCCACCAATTTAAATTATACATTCTACTCGCGACGATCTCGCGACTCGACTCGGCTAGTTTTCGGTCCGGTGCGCTGTACCAATTTAAAAAAATTATATTAAAAAATCTCGAGCATTATATATTCTCGATTAGAAGCACATTGAAATATGCCTAGTAATCACCTTAAC